>OX352752.1:12815362-14221794 GCA_947095525.1 Trisateles emortualis | reverse complement strand
AGTTTTAGAGTCGTCCGATCCGGGCGGGAGAGGTGTCAAACGACGCGGCTATTAAAATACTGTATTACGACACTATCCTGGGCGCCGCCAGGGGTCCTGTTAAATTTAAATTTTGAAAAAACTGTATTTTTTATTAAAAATGTATAGAAAAAACAGTGTTTTATCTACTTTTTGGTGTTTCAGATGGCGCAGCGGCGGCGGGGATGCGCTCCCAGACGCGGCACACCTTCCTCGAAATAAACACTGAAATTCCGTTGGAATTTACACGCAGAATGGTTATAGAAAATCGGAAACTATTAAAAACTGCAAATTGAATAGAATTTAATTAAAAAATGAAGTTAAAGTTGGAAAATTAAAAGTTCTGTCTCACTGGGATCAGCTAAACGAGTGATAACGGTCTATCCTACTCCTAACCTATCTATAACCGGTGGAATACCTAGATGGTTTTCGCTTCGACGAACTTTCGATATTCAATGTTTGTACCCCTAAGGTGGATTTCCTTAGGGCCGGAATCTAAAGAATTTCGATTTTTAGTTTTAGAGTCGTCCGATCCGGGCGGGAGAGGTGTCAAACGACGCGGCTATTAAAATACTGTATTACGACACTATCCTGGGCGCCGCCAGGGGTCCTGTTAAATTTAAATTTTGAAAAAAACTGTATTTTTTATTAAAAATGTATAGAAAAACAGTGTTTTATCTACTTTTTGGTGTTTCAGATGGCGCAGCGGCGGCGGGGATGCGCTCCCAGACGCGGCCACACCTTCCTCGAAATAAAACACTGAAATTCCGTTGGAATTTACACGCAGAATGGTTATAGAAAATCGGAAACTATTAAAAACTGCAAATTGAATAGAATTTAATTAAAAAATGAAGTTAAAGTTGGAAAATTAAAAGTTCTGTCTCACTGGGATCAGCTAAACGAGTGATAACGGTCTATCCTACTCCTAACCTATCTATAACCGGTGGAATACCTAGATGGTTTTCGCTTCGACGAACTTTCGATATTCAATGTTTGTACCCCTAAGGTGGATTTCCTTAGGGCCGGAATCTAAGAATTTCGATTTTTTAGTTTTAGAGTCGTCCGATCCGGGCGGGAGAGGTGTCAAACGACGCGGCTATTAAAATACTGTATTACGACACTATCCTGGGCGCCGCCAGGGGTCCTGTTAAATTTAAATTTGAAAAAACTGTATTTTTTATTAAAAATGTATAGAAAAACAGTGTTTTATCTACTTTTTGGTGTTTCAGATGGCGCAGCGGCGGCGGGGATGCGCTCCCAGACGCGGCACACCTTCCTCGAAATAAAACACTGAAATTCCGTTGGAATTTACACGCAGAATGGTTATAGAAAATCGGAAACTATTAAAAACTGCAAATTGAATAGAATTTAATTAAAAAATGAAGTTAAAGTTGGAAAATTAAAAGTTCTGTCTCACTGGGATCAGCTAAACGAGTGATAACGGTCTATCCTACTCCTAACCTATCTATAACCGGTGGAATACCTAGATGGTTTTCGCTTCGACGAACTTTCGATATTCAATGTTTGTACCCCTAAGGTGGATTTCCTTAGGGCCGGAATCTAAAGAATTTCGATTTTTAGTTTTAGAGTCGTCCGATCCGGGCGGGAGAGGTGTCAAACGACGCGGCTATTAAAATACTGTATTACGACACTATCCTGGGCGCCGCCAGGGGTCCTGTTAAATTTAAATTTGAAAAAACTGTATTTTTTATTAAAAATGTATAGAAAAACAGTGTTTTATCTACTTTTTGGTGTTTCAGATGGCGCAGCGGCGGCGGGGATGCGCTCCCAGACGCGGCACACCTTCCTCGAAATAAAACACTGAAATTCCGTTGGAATTTACACGCAGAATGGTTATAGAAAATCGGAAACTATTAAAAACTGCAAATTGAATAGAATTTAATTAAAAAATGAAGTTAAAGTTGGAAAATTAAAAGTTCTGTCTCACTGGGATCAGCTAAACGAGTGATAACGGTCTATCCTACTCCTAACCTATCTATAACCGGTGGAATACCTAGATGGTTTTCGCTTCGACGAACTTTCGATATTCAATGTTTGTACCCCTAAGGTGGATTTCCTTAGGGGCCGGAATCTAAAGAATTTCGATTTTTAGTTTTAGAGTCGTCCGATCCGGGCGGGAGAGGTGTCAAACGACGCGGCTATTAAAATACTGTATTACGACACTATCCTGGGCGCCGCCAGGGGTCCTGTTAAATTTAAATTTTGAAAAAACTGTATTTTTTATTAAAAATGTATAGAAAAACAGTGTTTTATCTACTTTTTGGTGTTTCAGATGGCGCAGCGGCGGCGGGGATGCGCTCCCAGACGCGGCACACCTTCCTCGAAATAAAACACTGAAATTCCGTTGGAATTTACACGCAGAATGGTTATAGAAAATCGGAAACTATTAAAAACTGCAAATTGAATAGAATTTAATTAAAAAATGAAGTTAAAGTTGGAAAATTAAAAGTTCTGTCTCACTGGGATCAGCTAAACGAGTGATAACGGTCTATCCTACTCCTAACCTATCTATAACCGGTGGAATACCTAGATGGTTTTCGCTTCGACGAACTTTCGATATTCAATGTTTGTACCCCTAAGGTGGATTTCCTTAGGGCCGGAATCTAAAGAATTTCGATTTTTAGTTTTAGAGTCGTCCGATCCGGGCGGGAGAGGTGTCAAACGACGCGGCTATTAAAATACTGTATTACGACACTATCCTGGGCGCCGCCAGGGGTCCTGTTAAATTTAAATTTTGAAAAAACTGTATTTTTTATTAAAAATGTATAGAAAAACAGTGTTTTATCTACTTTTTGGTGTTTCAGATGCGCAGCGGCGGCGGGATGCGCTCCCAGACGCGGCACACCTTCCTCGAAATAAAACACTGAAATTCCGTTGGAATTTACACGCAGAATGGTTATAGAAAATCGGAAACTATTAAAAACTGCAAATTGAATAGAATTTATTAAAAAATGAAGTTAAAGTTGGAAAATTAAAAGTTCTGTCTCACTGGGATCAGCTAAACGAGTGATAACGGTCTATCCTACTCCTAACCTATCTATAACCGGTGGAATACCTAGATGGTTTTCGCTTCGACGAACTTTCGATATTCAATGTTTGTACCCCTAAGGTGGATTTCCTTAGGGCCGGAATCTAAAGAATTTCGATTTTTAGTTTTAGAGTCGTCCGATCCGGGCGGGAGAGGTGTCAAACGACGCGGCTATTAAAATACTGTATTACGACACTATCCTGGGCGCCGCCAGGGGTCCTGTTAAATTTAAATTTTGAAAAAAACTGTATTTTTTATTAAAAATGTATAGAAAAACAGTGTTTTATCTACTTTTGGTGTTTCAGATGGCGCAGCGGCGGGCGGGGATGCGCTCCCAGACGCGGCACACCTTCCTCGAAATAAAACACTGAAATTCCGTTGGAATTTACACGCAGAATGGTTATAGAAAATCGGAAACTATTAAAAACTGCAAATTGAATAGAATTTAATTAAAAAATGAAGTTAAAGTTGGAAAATTAAAAGTTCTGTCTCACTGGGATCAGCTAAACGAGTGATAACGGTCTATCCTACTCCTAACCTATCTATAACCGGTGGAATACCTAGATGGTTTTCGCTTCGACGAACTTTCGATATTCAATGTTTGTACCCCTAAGGTGGATTTCCTTAGGGCCGGAATCTAAAGAATTTCGATTTTTAGTTTTAGAGTCGTCCGATCCGGGCGGGAGAGGTGTCAAACGACGCGGCTATTAAAATACTGTATTACGACACTATCCTGGGCGCCGCCAGGGGTCCTGTTAAATTTAAATTTTGAAAAAACTGTATTTTTTATTAAAAATGTATAGAAAAACAGTGTTTTATCTACTTTTTGGTGTTTCAGATGGCGCAGCGGCGGCGGGGATGCGCTCCCAGACGCGGCACACCTTCCTCGAAATAAAACACTGAAATTCCGTTGGAATTTACACGCAGAATGGTTATAGAAAATCGGAAACTATTAAAAACTGCAAATTGAATAGAATTTAATTAAAAAATGAAGTTAAAGTTGGAAAATTAAAAGTTCTGTCTCACTGGGATCAGCTAAACGAGTGATAACGGTCTATCCTACTCCTAACCTATCTATAACCGGTGGAATACCTAGATGGTTTTCGCTTCGACGAACTTTCGATATTCAATGTTGTACCCCTAAGGTGGATTTCCTTAGGGCCGGGAATCTAAAGAATTTCGATTTTTAGTTTTAGAGTCGTCCGATCCGGGCGGGAGAGGTGTCAAACGACGCGGCTATTAAAATACTGTATTACGACACTATCCTGGGCGCCGCCAGGGGTCCTGTTAAATTTAAATTTTGAAAAAACTGTATTTTTTATTAAAAATGTATAGAAAAACAGTGTTTTATCTACTTTTTGGTGTTTCAGATGGCGCAGCGGCGGCGGGGATGCGCTCCCAGACGCGGCACACCTTCCTCCGAAATAAAACACTGAAATTCCGTTGGAATTTACACGCAGAATGGTTATAGAAAATCGGAAACTATTAAAAACTGCAAATTGAATAGAATTTAATTAAAAAATGAAGTTAAAGTTGGAAAATTAAAAGTTCTGTCTCACTGGGATCAGCTAAACGAGTGATAACGGTCTATCCTACTCCTAACCTATCTATAACCGGTGGAATACCTAGATGGTTTTCGCTTCGACGAACTTTCGATATTCAATGTTTGTACCCCTAAGGTGGATTTCCTTAGGGCCGGAATCTAAAGAATTTCGATTTTTAGTTTTAGAGTCGTCCGATCCGGGCGGGAGAGGTGTCAAACGACGCGGCTATTAAAATACTGTATTACGACACTATCCTGGGCGCCGCCAGGGGTCCTGTTAAATTTAAATTTTGAAAAAACTGTATTTTTTATTAAAAATGTATAGAAAAACAGTGTTTTATCTACTTTTTGGTGTTTCAGATGGCGCAGCGGCGGCGGGGATGCGCTCCCAGACGCGGCACACCTTCCTCGAATAAAACACTGAAATTCCGTTGGAATTTACACGCAGAATGGTTATAGAAAATCGGAAACTATTAAAAACTGCAAATTGAATAGAATTTAATTAAAAAATGAAGTTAAAGTTGGAAAATTAAAAGTTCTGTCTCACTGGGATCAGCTAAACGAGTGATAACGGTCTATCCTACTCCTAACCTATCTATAACGGTGGAATACCTAGATGGTTTTCGCTTCGACGAACTTTCGATATTCAATGTTTGTACCCCTAAGGTGGATTTCCTTAGGGCCGGAATCTAAAGAATTTCGATTTTTAGTTTTAGAGTCGTCCGATCCGGGCGGGAGAGGTGTCAAACGACGCGGCTATTAAAATACTGTATTACGACACTATCCTGGGCGCCGCCAGGGGTCCTGTTAAATTTAAATTTTGAAAAAACTGTATTTTTTATTAAAAATGTATAGAAAAACAGTGTTTTATCTACTTTTTGGTGTTTCAGATGGCGCAGCGGCGGCGGGGATGCGCTCCCAGACGCGGCACACCTTCCTCGAAATAAAACACTGAAATTCCGTTGGAATTTACACGCAGAATGGTTATAGAAAATCGGAAACTATTAAAAACTGCAAATTGAATAGAATTTAATTAAAAAATGAAGTTAAAGTTGGAAAATTAAAAGTTCTGTCTCACTGGGATCAGCTAAACGAGTGATAACGGTCTATCCTACTCCTAACCTATCTATAACCGGTGGAATACCTAGATGGTTTTCGCTTCGACGAACTTTCGATATTCAATGTTTGTACCCCTAAGGTGGATTTCCTTAGGGCCGGAATCTAAAGAATTTCGATTTTTAGTTTTAGAGTCGTCCGATCCGGGCGGGAGAGGTGTCAAACGACGCGGCTATTAAAATACTGTATTACGACACTATCCTGGGCGCCGCCAGGGGTCCTGTTAAATTTAAATTTTGAAAAAACTGTATTTTTTATTAAAAATGTATAGAAAAACAGTGTTTTATCTACTTTTTGGTGTTTCAGATGGCGCAGCGGCGGCGGGGATGCGCTCCCAGACGCGGCACACCTTCCTCGAAATAAAACACTGAAATTCCGTTGGAATTTACACGCAGAATGGTTATAGAAAATCGGAAACTATTAAAAACTGCAAATTGAATAGAATTTAATTAAAAAATGAAGTTAAAGTTGGAAAATTAAAAGTTCTGTCTCACTGGGATCAGCTAAACGAGTGATAACGGTCTATCCTACTCCTAACCTATCTATAACCGGTGGAATACCTAGATGGTTTTCGCTTCGACGAACTTTCGATATTCAATGTTTGTACCCCTAAGGTGGATTTCCTTAGGGCCGGAATCTAAAGAATTTCGATTTTTAGTTTTAGAGTCGTCCGATCCGGGCGGGAGAGGTGTCAAACGACGCGGCTATTAAAATACTGTATTACGACACTATCCTGGGCGCCGCCAGGGGTCCTGTTAAATTTAAATTTTGAAAAAACTGTATTTTTTATTAAAAATGTATAGAAAAACAGTGTTTTATCTACTTTTTGGTGTTTCAGATGGCGCAGCGGCGGCGGGGATGCGCTCCCAGACGCGGCACACCTTCCTCGAAATAAAACACTGAAATTCCGTTGGAATTTACACGCAGAATGGTTATAGAAAATCGGAAACTATTAAAAACTGCAAATTGAATAGAATTTAATTAAAAAATGAAGTTAAAGTTGGAAAATTAAAAGTTCTGTCTCACTGGGATCAGCTAAACGAGTGATAACGGTCTATCCTACTCCTAACCTATCTATAACCGGTGGAATACCTAGATGGTTTTCGCTTCGACGAACTTTCGATATTCAATGTTTGTACCCCTAAGGTGGATTTCCTTAGGGCCGGAATCTAAAGAATTTCGATTTTTAGTTTTAGAGTCGTCCGATCCGGGCGGGAGAGGTGTCAAACGACGCGGCTATTAAAATACTGTATTACGACACTATCCTGGGCGCCGCCAGGGGTCCTGTTAAATTTAAATTTTGAAAAAACTGTATTTTTTATTAAAAATGTATAGAAAAACAGTGTTTTATCTACTTTTTGGTGTTTCAGATGGCGCAGCGGCGGCGGGGATGCGCTCCCAGACGCGGCACACCTTCCTCGAAATAAAACACTGAAATTCCGTTGGAATTTACACGCAGAATGGTTATAGAAAATCGGAAACTATTAAAAACTGCAAATTGAATAGAATTTAATTAAAAAATGAAGTTAAAGTTGGAAAATTAAAAGTTCTGTCTCACTGGGATCAGCTAAACGAGTGATAACGGTCTATCCTACTCCTAACCTATCTATAACCGGTGGAATACCTAGATGGTTTTCGCTTCGACGAACTTTCGATATTCAATGTTTGTACCCCTAAGGTGGATTTCCTTAGGGCCGGAATCTAAAGAATTTCGATTTTTAGTTTTAGAGTCGTCCGATCCGGGCGGGAGAGGTGTCAAACGACGCGGCTATTAAAATACTGTATTACGACACTATCCTGGGCGCCGCCAGGGGTCCTGTTAAATTTAAATTTTGAAAAAACTGTATTTTTTATTAAAAATGTATAGAAAAACAGTGTTTTATCTACTTTTTGGTGTTTCAGATGGCGCAGCGGCGGCGGGGATGCGCTCCCAGACGCGGCACACCTTCCTCGAAATAAAACACTGAAATTCCGTTGGAATTTACACGCAGAATGGTTATAGAAAATCGGAAACTATTAAAAACTGCAAATTGAATAGAATTTAATTAAAAAATGAAGTTAAAGTTGGAAAATTAAAAGTTCTGTCTCACTGGGATCAGCTAAACGAGTGATAACGGTCTATCCTACTCCTAACCTATCTATAACCGGTGGAATACCTAGATGGTTTTCGCTTCGACGAACTTTCGATATTCAATGTTTGTACCCCTAAGGTGGATTTCCTTAGGGCCGGAATCTAAAGAATTTCGATTTTTAGTTTTAGAGTCGTCCGATCCGGGCGGGAGAGGTGTCAAACGACGCGGCTATTAAAATACTGTATTACGACACTATCCTGGGCGCCGCCAGGGGTCCTGTTAAATTTAAATTTTGAAAAAACTGTATTTTTTATTAAAAATGTATAGAAAAACAGTGTTTTATCTACTTTTTGGTGTTTCAGATGGCGCAGCGGCGGCGGGGATGCGCTCCCAGACGCGGCACACCTTCCTCGAAATAAAACACTGAAATTCCGTTGGAATTTACACGCAGAATGGTTATAGAAAATCGGAAACTATTAAAAACTGCAAATTGAATAGAATTTAATTAAAAAATGAAGTTAAAGTTGGAAAATTAAAAGTTCTGTCTCACTGGGATCAGCTAAACGAGTGATAACGGTCTATCCTACTCCTAACCTATCTATAACCGGTGGAATACCTAGATGGTTTTCGCTTCGACGAACTTTCGATATTCAATGTTTGTACCCCTAAGGTGGATTTCCTTAGGGCCGGAATCTAAAGAATTTCGATTTTTAGTTTTAGAGTCGTCCGATCCGGGCGGGAGAGGTGTCAAACGACGCGGCTATTAAAATACTGTATTACGACACTATCCTGGGCGCCGCCAGGGGTCCTGTTAAATTTAAATTTTGAAAAAACTGTATTTTTTATTAAAAATGTATAGAAAAACAGTGTTTTATCTACTTTTTGGTGTTTCAGATGGCGCAGCGGCGGCGGGGATGCGCTCCCAGACGCGGCACACCTTCCTCGAAATAAAACACTGAAATTCCGTTGGAATTTACACGCAGAATGGTTATAGAAAATCGGAAACTATTAAAAACTGCAAATTGAATAGAATTTAATTAAAAAATGAAGTTAAAGTTGGAAAATTAAAAGTTCTGTCTCACTGGGATCAGCTAAACGAGTGATAACGGTCTATCCTACTCCTAACCTATCTATAACCGGTGGAATACCTAGATGGTTTTCGCTTCGACGAACTTTCGATATTCAATGTTTGTACCCCTAAGGTGGATTTCCTTAGGGCCGGAATCTAAAGAATTTCGATTTTTAGTTTTAGAGTCGTCCGATCCGGGCGGGAGAGGTGTCAAACGACGCGGCTATTAAAATACTGTATTACGACACTATCCTGGGCGCCGCCAGGGGTCCTGTTAAATTTAAATTTTGAAAAAACTGTATTTTTTATTAAAAATGTATAGAAAAACAGTGTTTTATCTACTTTTTGGTGTTTCAGATGGCGCAGCGGCGGCGGGGATGCGCTCCCAGACGCGGCACACCTTCCTCGAAATAAAACACTGAAATTCCGTTGGAATTTACACGCAGAATGGTTATAGAAAATCGGAAACTATTAAAAACTGCAAATTGAATAGAATTTAATTAAAAAATGAAGTTAAAGTTGGAAAATTAAAAGTTCTGTCTCACTGGGATCAGCTAAACGAGTGATAACGGTCTATCCTACTCCTAACCTATCTATAACCGGTGGAATACCTAGATGGTTTTCGCTTCGACGAACTTTCGATATTCAATGTTTGTACCCCTAAGGTGGATTTCCTTAGGGCCGGAATCTAAAGAATTTCGATTTTTAGTTTTAGAGTCGTCCGATCCGGGCGGGAGAGGTGTCAAACGACGCGGCTATTAAAATACTGTATTACGACACTATCCTGGGCGCCGCCAGGGGTCCTGTTAAATTTAAATTTTGAAAAAACTGTATTTTTTATTAAAAATGTATAGAAAAACAGTGTTTTATCTACTTTTTGGTGTTTCAGATGGCGCAGCGGCGGCGGGGATGCGCTCCCAGACGCGGCACACCTTCCTCGAAATAAAACACTGAAATTCCGTTGGAATTTACACGCAGAATGGTTATAGAAAATCGGAAACTATTAAAAACTGCAAATTGAATAGAATTTAATTAAAAAATGAAGTTAAAGTTGGAAAATTAAAAGTTCTGTCTCACTGGGATCAGCTAAACGAGTGATAACGGTCTATCCTACTCCTAACCTATCTATAACCGGTGGAATACCTAGATGGTTTTCGCTTCGACGAACTTTCGATATTCAATGTTTGTACCCCTAAGGTGGATTTCCTTAGGGCCGGAATCTAAAGAATTTCGATTTTTAGTTTTAGAGTCGTCCGATCCGGGCGGGAGAGGTGTCAAACGACGCGGCTATTAAAATACTGTATTACGACACTATCCTGGGCGCCGCCAGGGGTCCTGTTAAATTTAAATTTTGAAAAAACTGTATTTTTTATTAAAAATGTATAGAAAAACAGTGTTTTATCTACTTTTTGGTGTTTCAGATGGCGCAGCGGCGGCGGGGATGCGCTCCCAGACGCGGCACACCTTCCTCGAAATAAAACACTGAAATTCCGTTGGAATTTACACGCAGAATGGTTATAGAAAATCGGAAACTATTAAAAACTGCAAATTGAATAGAATTTAATTAAAAAATGAAGTTAAAGTTGGAAAATTAAAAGTTCTGTCTCACTGGGATCAGCTAAACGAGTGATAACGGTCTATCCTACTCCTAACCTATCTATAACCGGTGGAATACCTAGATGGTTTTCGCTTCGACGAACTTTCGATATTCAATGTTTGTACCCCTAAGGTGGATTTCCTTAGGGCCGGAATCTAAAGAATTTCGATTTTTAGTTTTAGAGTCGTCCGATCCGGGCGGGAGAGGTGTCAAACGACGCGGCTATTAAAATACTGTATTACGACACTATCCTGGGCGCCGCCAGGGGTCCTGTTAAATTTAAATTTTGAAAAAACTGTATTTTTTATTAAAAATGTATAGAAAAACAGTGTTTTATCTACTTTTTGGTGTTTCAGATGGCGCAGCGGCGGCGGGGATGCGCTCCCAGACGCGGCACACCTTCCTCGAAATAAAACACTGAAATTCCGTTGGAATTTACACGCAGAATGGTTATAGAAAATCGGAAACTATTAAAAACTGCAAATTGAATAGAATTTAATTAAAAAATGAAGTTAAAGTTGGAAAATTAAAAGTTCTGTCTCACTGGGATCAGCTAAACGAGTGATAACGGTCTATCCTACTCCTAACCTATCTATAACCGGTGGAATACCTAGATGGTTTTCGCTTCGACGAACTTTCGATATTCAATGTTTGTACCCCTAAGGTGGATTTCCTTAGGGCCGGAATCTAAAGAATTTCGATTTTTAGTTTTAGAGTCGTCCGATCCGGGCGGGAGAGGTGTCAAACGACGCGGCTATTAAAATACTGTATTACGACACTATCCTGGGCGCCGCCAGGGGTCCTGTTAAATTTAAATTTTGAAAAAACTGTATTTTTTATTAAAAATGTATAGAAAAACAGTGTTTTATCTACTTTTTGGTGTTTCAGATGGCGCAGCGGCGGCGGGGATGCGCTCCCAGACGCGGCACACCTTCCTCGAAATAAAACACTGAAATTCCGTTGGAATTTACACGCAGAATGGTTATAGAAAATCGGAAACTATTAAAAACTGCAAATTGAATAGAATTTAATTAAAAAATGAAGTTAAAGTTGGAAAATTAAAAGTTCTGTCTCACTGGGATCAGCTAAACGAGTGATAACGGTCTATCCTACTCCTAACCTATCTATAACCGGTGGAATACCTAGATGGTTTTCGCTTCGACGAACTTTCGATATTCAATGTTTGTACCCCTAAGGTGGATTTCCTTAGGGCCGGAATCTAAAGAATTTCGATTTTTAGTTTTAGAGTCGTCCGATCCGGGCGGGAGAGGTGTCAAACGACGCGGCTATTAAAATACTGTATTACGACACTATCCTGGGCGCCGCCAGGGGTCCTGTTAAATTTAAATTTTGAAAAAACTGTATTTTTTATTAAAAATGTATAGAAAAACAGTGTTTTATCTACTTTTTGGTGTTTCAGATGGCGCAGCGGCGGCGGGGATGCGCTCCCAGACGCGGCACACCTTCCTCGAAATAAAACACTGAAATTCCGTTGGAATTTACACGCAGAATGGTTATAGAAAATCGGAAACTATTAAAAACTGCAAATTGAATAGAATTTAATTAAAAAATGAAGTTAAAGTTGGAAAATTAAAAGTTCTGTCTCACTGGGATCAGCTAAACGAGTGATAACGGTCTATCCTACTCCTAACCTATCTATAACCGGTGGAATACCTAGATGGTTTTCGCTTCGACGAACTTTCGATATTCAATGTTTGTACCCCTAAGGTGGATTTCCTTAGGGCCGGAATCTAAAGAATTTCGATTTTTAGTTTTAGAGTCGTCCGATCCGGGCGGGAGAGGTGTCAAACGACGCGGCTATTAAAATACTGTATTACGACACTATCCTGGGCGCCGCCAGGGGTCCTGTTAAATTTAAATTTTGAAAAAACTGTATTTTTTATTAAAAATGTATAGAAAAACAGTGTTTTATCTACTTTTTGGTGTTTCAGATGGCGCAGCGGCGGCGGGGATGCGCTCCCAGACGCGGCACACCTTCCTCGAAATAAAACACTGAAATTCCGTTGGAATTTACACGCAGAATGGTTATAGAAAATCGGAAACTATTAAAAACTGCAAATTGAATAGAATTTAATTAAAAAATGAAGTTAAAGTTGGAAAATTAAAAGTTCTGTCTCACTGGGATCAGCTAAACGAGTGATAACGGTCTATCCTACTCCTAACCTATCTATAACCGGTGGAATACCTAGATGGTTTTCGCTTCGACGAACTTTCGATATTCAATGTTTGTACCCCTAAGGTGGATTTCCTTAGGGCCGGAATCTAAAGAATTTCGATTTTTAGTTTTAGAGTCGTCCGATCCGGGCGGGAGAGGTGTCAAACGACGCGGCTATTAAAATACTGTATTACGACACTATCCTGGGCGCCGCCAGGGGTCCTGTTAAATTTAAATTTTGAAAAAACTGTATTTTTTATTAAAAATGTATAGAAAAACAGTGTTTTATCTACTTTTTGGTGTTTCAGATGGCGCAGCGGCGGCGGGGATGCGCTCCCAGACGCGGCACACCTTCCTCGAAATAAAACACTGAAATTCCGTTGGAATTTACACGCAGAATGGTTATAGAAAATCGGAAACTATTAAAAACTGCAAATTGAATAGAATTTAATTAAAAAATGAAGTTAAAGTTGGAAAATTAAAAGTTCTGTCTCACTGGGATCAGCTAAACGAGTGATAACGGTCTATCCTACTCCTAACCTATCTATAACCGGTGGAATACCTAGATGGTTTTCGCTTCGACGAACTTTCGATATTCAATGTTTGTACCCCTAAGGTGGATTTCCTTAGGGCCGGAATCTAAAGAATTTCGATTTTTAGTTTTAGAGTCGTCCGATCCGGGCGGGAGAGGTGTCAAACGACGCGGCTATTAAAATACTGTATTACGACACTATCCTGGGCGCCGCCAGGGGTCCTGTTAAATTTAAATTTTGAAAAAACTGTATTTTTTATTAAAAATGTATAGAAAAACAGTGTTTTATCTACTTTTTGGTGTTTCAGATGGCGCAGCGGCGGCGGGGATGCGCTCCCAGACGCGGCACACCTTCCTCGAAATAAAACACTGAAATTCCGTTGGAATTTACACGCAGAATGGTTATAGAAAATCGGAAACTATTAAAAACTGCAAATTGAATAGAATTTAATTAAAAAATGAAGTTAAAGTTGGAAAATTAAAAGTTCTGTCTCACTGGGATCAGCTAAACGAGTGATAACGGTCTATCCTACTCCTAACCTATCTATAACCGGTGGAATACCTAGATGGTTTTCGCTTCGACGAACTTTTCAACCTAACCTAACCTAACCTAACCTAACCTAACCTAACCTAACCTAACCTAACCTAACCTAACCTAACCTAACCTAACCTAACCTAACCTAACCTAACCTAACCTAACCTAACCTAACCTAACCTAACCTAACCTAACCTAACCTAACCTAACCTAACCTAACCTAACCTAACCTAACCTAACCTAACCTAACCTAACCTAACCTAACCTAACCTAACCTAACAATTACGAACCATATATTTGTACCCTGCTTATACCCTGTACATAATTGTATAAGTGCCTTCTGTATATTCTAATGGACATACCATGCTCTGCATTCTAATGTACATACCATGCTCTGTATGACTTATTTTCTTTTGTCTCTTTCTTGTTAGCTAGATAATAATATACTATCTCAAATCATTATTAAGATAGCATTTATATGCCGAACCTGTTAAAACATACACATCCTGTTTTATATTCTATTGTCTATAAACTGACTATTGCTAATTGTTATTACTTCACCTTATGTTAATCGATCTAAAGAGGATCTAATTAAAATTATTTGATCTTGTACACACTTTGTGCACACCTTGCCACGTAATCTTTTAATTGTTATTGTTTCATCCTATGTTCATTTCATATTCATCAATATTAATCTATAGAACCACCTTGCTTCATGTATTGTACCAAACCATAAGAATCTATGTAAATCAGCCTCCACCCATTCTCATCACTTCATCCACGCACATTACCATCACAAGTTTATTGCCCACAATTGTTAAATCATTACCACAATTCAAACACTCAAACATCACAACATCTCATCAACACATAACTTTTACGAACTACACAAACACTACTGATTTTATGTCATCATGTTATTGTTCACAATATGAACCCTATATTTGTACCCTGCTCATACCCTGTACATAATTGTATAAGTGCCTTTTGTGTATCCTAATGTACATACCATGTTCTGTAAGACTTTTTTATTTTTTTTTCTCTTTTTTCTCTTTTATCATTCTATTGTTAGCTAGATAACCATATACCACCTTGAATCATTTTTAAGATAGCATTTATATGCCGAACATGTACAACATGCACATTCTGTTTTACATTCTATTGTTTATAAACCAACTATTGCCAGTTGTTATTATTTTATCTTATGCTAATTTAATTGTTAAAATTGTTTGACTTTGTATACACCTCGTTACGTAATCTTTTAATTGTTACTGTTCCATCCTATGTTCATTTCATACTCATCAAGACTAATCCACACAATCACCTTGCTTCATGTATTGTACCAAACCATAAAATCTATGTAAATCACCCCTTACCCATTCTCATCACTTCATCCACGCACATTACCATCACAAGTTTATTGCCCACAATTGTTAAAATTATCACTACATTAATTATAAGTTCACTTAACCATAATTAACTATTAAGCCACGAATCCCAGCTAACTGTATCAAATAGCAGTTGTTTTAGCGTAAAATCGCAATAAACTCCCTCCTGGGGCGGTTATACCCTCAGGGGGACAATTTATAAACCTAACCTAACCTAACCTAACCTAACCTAACCTTTTTTTTTTTTTTTTTTTTTTTACGAAGGGGAAATGCCTAACGCATACCACGCCGCAAGGGGTCATCGACGTGGTTATGTGGGGCTCGCACCCACTAAAACCACCTTCGGCGGCCTTCCTCAGCGCCTTAACAGGGGACTCCGGGAACGCGGGTATGCTGCTCCGGTGTCCCCCATTGCGCACGTCTCTTACGAGACACATCCCGGGGAGGGCAAGGTATGCGCCCTCCCATCGTCAGCCCGTGTCGTGCCGACACAGCGGACTGCGCCGCCACAGTCCGCTGTCTTCTCGGGACCGCAGTCAGAGGACCCTTCTCTGACCGCATATTAGTCCCAAGGTGTCACCCCGGCTAGCGGCGTCCTGGTCCGCCGCCGCGGGGTCGTCCTCCCACACCCCTCATCTGGCGTCCTGGTGCCACGTCCAGTCGCAGGTCCCACCTGCCGGAGACTGCTGGAGATGGCATTTCACGTAGGTAATTTTTTATAGAGGTTTTCTTCCTCGCAGCCCCACCTCGAGAGGTGACGAAGTAGGGCCCTCGTTCCGACCCAAACGGGTTGGTTTACGATTTGCCCCCCTGGCTCAGCGTATTGCTACACCGAGCCCTTCCCAGCGAGCGGTGTCTCCCTCACCGCCCCCTAGGGTCGCCTGCCCGTGCCTCTCATCCGGCGTCCTGCTGCCCCGTCCAGCTGAAGGTCTCCGACTACTGCCGGAGGGGACAGGTCACGTAGGTAATTTTTTATAGAGGGTTTCTTCCTCGCGGCCCCCACCTCAAGAGGTGGCAAGATGGCGGCCCTCGTTCCGACCCTACGGATCGGTTTACGATATGCTCCCCTGGCCCGGCGTATTGCTACGCCGGCCCCACCCCGGCTTGCGGCAAATCGCAACCGGGGTCGTCCTCCCGCACCTCACGTCTTTCATCCTGCCGCCCCGTCCAATGGTGAGACCGGAACCACTTAAAGGAGGGGACGGGTCAAGTCGGTAATTTTTTAAAGAGGTTTTCTTCCTCGCAGCCCCCACCTCGAGAGGTAGCAAGATGGCGGCCCTCGTTCCGACACCTACGGGTCGGTTTACGATTTGCTCCCCGGCCTGGCGCATTGCTGCGCCGAGCCCACCCCGTCAAGCGGGGTTGTCCTCCCGCACCTCACATCTTTCGTCCTGCCGCCGTCGCCCAGTGGTCGAAGCTGGACGGGCGGGTCACGTAAGGTTATTTTTTATAGAGGTTATTCTTCCTCGCAGCCACCACCTTGAGAGGTTGCAAAGTGGCGGCCCTCGCTCCGACACCTACGGGTCGGTTTACGATATACTCCCCTGGCCCGGCGTATTGCTACGCCGGCCCCGCCTCACGTCTTTCATCCTGCCGCCCCGTCCAATGGTGAGACCGGAACCACTTAAAGGAGGGGACGGGTCAAGTCGGTAATTTTTTAAAGAGGTTTTCTTCCTCGCGGCCGCCACCTCGAGAGGTGGCAAGATGGCGGCCCTCGTTCCGACACCTAAGGGTCGGTTTACGATTTGCTCCCCGGCTCTGCGCATTGCTGCGCCGAGCCCACCCCGTCAAGCAGGGTCGTCCTCCCGCACCTCACATCTTTCGTCCTGCCGCCGTCGCCCAGTGGTCGAAGCTGAACGGGCGGGTCACGTAAGGTTATTTTTTATAGAGGTTATTCTTCCTCGCAGCCACCACCTTGAGAGGTTGCGAAGTGGCGGCCCTCGCTCCGACGCCTACGGGTCGGTTTACGATATACTCCCCTGGCCCGGCGTATTGCTACGCCGGCCCCACCTCACGTCTTTCATCCTGCCGCCCCGTCCAATGGTGAGACCGGCACCACTTAAAGGAGGGGACGGGTCAAGTCGGTAATTTTTTAAAGAGGTTTTCTTCCTCGCGGCCCCCACCTCGAGAGGTGCAAGATGGCGGCCCTCGTTCCGACACCAATGGGTCGGTTTACGATTTGCTCCCCGGCCCGGCGCATCGCTGCACCGAGCCCACCCCGTCGTCCGACACCCGGGGTCATCCTCCCGCACCTCACATCTTTCGTCCTGCCGCCGTCGTCCAGTGGTCGAAGCTGAACGGGCGGGTCACGTAAGGTAATTTTTTATAGAGGTTATTCTTCCTCGCAGCCACCACCTTGAGAGGTAGCAAAGTGGCGGCCCTCGCTCCGACGCCTGCGGGTCGGTTTACGATTTACATCTACTGCCCCTAGGGCTCATCCCGGGTAATTTTTTATAGAGGTTTTCTTCCTCGCAGCCCCCACCCCGGAAGGTGGCAGCCCTCGTCTCCGACACCAATGGGTCGGCCTTACGAGTTCATCCCGTTGCTTGCCCAGCGTATTGCTACGCCGGGCCCGCCCGCGGGTAATTTTTTATAGAGGTTTTCTTCCTCTCAGCCCCCACCTCGCGAAAGGTGGCGGCCCTCGTTCCCTACGCCTACGGGTAAGGTTTACGAGTGAGTTCCTCTTAGCTTCACCGTGGATGTCGGTCCACGTGGCTACTGAGCCCCCCCGCCACGACAAGGCGAGAACTCTTTCGGGGGGGAACCTAACCTAACCTAACCTAACCTAACCTAACCTAACCTAACCTAACCTAACCTAACCTACCTAACCTAACCTAACCTAACCTAACCTAACCTAACCTAACCTAACCTAACCTAACCTAACCTAACCTAACCTAACCCAAAAAATTCAACTTTGTCCTAGACGAAAACTTTTTTGGTTTTGTGTTGTTTTATGATAGTTTAGGACTAGTATTGACATTAGACACCCTCTTGGCTGCGCCCCGAGGAATAAAACACCCTATTTGACACATAATTTGTATTTTTTAATAGAATTCCGTATATTTTGTACTTTTTTGTTAGTTTCCGAATTGTTTTTTAACATTTTGCTTCTAAACCTTTACTGAATTTCAGTGCTTTATTTCGAGGAAGGTGTGCCGCGTCTGGGAACGCAACTCCGTCGCCGCTGCGCCATCTGAAACATAAAAAAGTAGATAGAACACTGCCTTTCCATACATTTTGGCAATAAATTTACAGTTTTTTTCAAAATTTAAATTCACCAGGACCCCTGGCGGCGCCCAGGATAGTGTAGGATAATAGCATTTGACTAGCCGCGTCGATTGACACCCCTCCCGTTCTGATCGGGTCACTGGAAATATAAAAAATCGACCGCCCACCCGCCCTTTAGCGTTTACGACAGTAAAAAATCTCAAATTTTCCATAGGGACGGGTACAAACGGGGAAAAAAAAAAAAAAAAAAAAAAAAAAAAAAAAAAAAAATTTGACAACGGGTTTTGACAGAATATCTTCTTTTGATATTTTTAACGATATTTGACAGCATTTGTGACGTTATATTTAAGTGTAGTGTCGTTTATTTAAGTGTTGTGACGTTCTATTTAAGTGTTGTGACGTTTTATTTAAGTGTTGTGCCGTTATTAGGTGTTGTATCGTTTTATTTAGTTGTTGTATCGTCTAGATTACATTATATACTTTTTGACACTTTTACCATTTACACTTTTATTGTTTTCATACCCTTGTTTTTATACACATTATAATAATATTATACCCCAATTAATTTATTTTATTCTATACAATTATTGTGATTATTTATTCGGCAACCCACTATGTTCGGCATCCGCACCCCCCTAAGGAGCCCAGCACGTCGTCGAAGGCTGCACCTGTGGCGTCCGGGAGTGGGACCACGCAGGTCAGGCGTAGTGTGGGGGAGATCGAGTCGAAGCTGAGACCTTCGACTTCCCCCACCAAAAACATAACTGCGCCGAAAAACAGGGTGGACCCGCTCACGGTCACCAAGGAGCTAAAATACCCAAGCCGCACTGCGGAGGCTAAGGCCTGCTTGATGAAGGCAAAGTTGCAGCTCAACAACAGCCGGAACCTCCGCACAGACATCAAAAACGACGTGCTGCAGGCAATCGAACGCCTATTTAAGTTGGTGAAGGAGTCCGATGACGAACATGGTGGAAAGGTTAGGGGGGTTAGAGATCCAGAAGTTGGCAAGAGTGTAAGCCAAGCAGAAGTACAAACGGTTAGAGATGACAGTAGTATAACAAAGAAACTGGAAGACCATGGAAAGCTTTTAGAAGAGAACCGAAAGGAGATGGAAAAATTAAGGGAAGAACTACAAAAGCAACCACTGGTGTCCTATGCGAGTGTAGTGGCCGGGCCCCCGAAACCCAGGCTTCCGGGGCCTACGGCTATGCACTCCATAATGGTAACGTCAACTGACCAAATGGACACCAGCGACCAAGTGTTGGAGAAGCTAAGAAAGGCGACTGACGCAGTTAAGGAAGGTCTGAGAATAGACCGAATAAGAAAGGTGAAAGACCAAAAAGTGATTCTAGGGTGCAGGTCGGAAGAAGAATTAGAAAAAATCAAGGGCAAACTAAAGAACTCGGGGAAGGACCTAAGCATCGAGAGCATTCGAAACAGGGATCCGCTGATCGTCCTCAAAGACGTCATGTGTTACCACACAGACGATGAGGTGCTTGGCGCAATAAGGGCGCAGAACAAGCATCTCCTTGGGGACATCGGCGGCGACGAGGACCGGATGGAGGTTCGGTATCGTAAAAAGACGAGGAATCCGCTGGTGGCCCACATAATGGTGAAGGTGTCACCCGGAATATGGGGCCGCTTGACGGACTCCGGTTCCGTCCATATCGACCTCCAGCGGGTCAAAGTCGCAGACCACTCCCCTCTGGTTCAGTGCTCTCGATGCTTAGGCTACGGACACACTAGAAAGTTTTGCAAAGACCCAGAAGACGTATGCAGCCACTGTGGGGGACCCCACCGAAAGGACAAGTGCACGGAGAAGCTTTCGGGGGGGTCTCCAACATGTTGCAACTGCAAGAAGGCGGAGTGTACCGACACGGCACACAACGCCTTCGATGCAGAGTGCCCTATTAGGAGGAAGTGGGACACCTTGGCAAGGTCGGCAGTGGCGTACTGCTAAGGTGGTCCCACAGTACAAGGCGGACATAAACGTAGTGGTCAATGACCCTTTATCGACGGTCCCAGGAATCGGGTTACATATTCTGCCGAGGTCCAACCATATAAATATTGGCATTAATCCACAGCGCAAAGCAGAACTCGCAGGCCCTGATCTCTTGGTCTACATTTTAAACAATGCATGCCAGAGAAAGGAATCCAGAGACGACTCCCTTGGAGTCATTGGTAAAGCGCTGTGGCCGAGCCAAATTTGGCCTGGGCAGAATATGTATCCGGTAAGTCTCCGTGACTGGTCATACCAACAGCATCTTTATAGGTCAAACTTCGAAGTCCGTCTTGTTAAAGAAAGTCGCC
This sequence comes from Trisateles emortualis, assembly GCA_947095525.1. Taxonomy (NCBI): domain Eukaryota; kingdom Metazoa; phylum Arthropoda; class Insecta; order Lepidoptera; family Erebidae; genus Trisateles; species Trisateles emortualis. Next base: position 14,201,161 of record OX352752.1, on the reverse strand, counting down.
AAAACCGCTTGCTCTGGTGCGTGAATGTTCACACAAGTGTTAAGAATCGTGTAATAATGTGTTGCCATTACTTTCGAAACATACTTGGAAATTGGTTAATAACTGTGCACCGAGGCACAGAGGTTTTCTAAATGATGCAAAACTAAGTCTTGATAAGTTTAAAAGACCCTGCGCCTCGGTGCAGAGTTCAAAGCAAAATAAATAAAGACATAAAATAAGTAAAACTAACTAACTTACCATATTAGGTCCACGTAAAAAAGTGAAACGATCGTAAACAAGGTCAGAGACCTAGAGTCCCTGGATCCTACGGCGGAACACACTCAGCTGTGTTCCACCCCTAAAAAAAAAAAAAAAAAAAAAAAAAACCTAACCTAACCTAACCTAACCTAACCTAACCTAACCTAACCTAACCTTTTTTTTTTTTTTTTTACGTGGTAAAAATGCGTTCCGCATACCACTCACCTGGGCGTCGGTGAGTGGTTATGTCGGACTCACCGGTCTCACAGGCAAGGAGACCGGCATACCGACTAAAAAGCCACGGTGTTCCTTCAGACGACCTATCGCCGGGGACACGAGGACGCTCGCGCATTCTTCCGCATCCCCGGCAGGTCACGGCTCGCCGACCCTGGCGAGCCCCGTCTGATTTGGAGGGCTTACTAGCCCTCCCTCACGAAAGGCGCGCACGGAACACCTGCGCGCCTTCCTCTCGGGCCTGCTGGCGACAACTGCCCAAGGTCGTCGCCCGCAGGCCGTCACTCATGGTGGCCGGAGATCTTGGTCTCGCGCCCTCCGACGCCCGTTGCGTCGACTGCGGGAGGGGAGGGTGGTTGTTATTTCCCTCTCCCTTTCCGCTAGCTCCTTGGCGAGCATCACCTCCTCACAGAAGGAGGTGACGGAGTTCCAGGCAGCCTCGCTCCCGACCATGGCAAGTACCACGGAAGAGAGCGAGACGCTGCCCACCCCTATTGCTGCACCAAGGTCGCCGCGCTGCCCCGCCCACGCTGGACACTCCACCAGCGTGTGGACCGCCGTGTCCTCGGGGCAGTTCCCGCAGTGGTGACACTCGGGCGTCTGCTCCCGGCCTATACGACACAGGTACTTCCCGAAGCATCCGTGCCCCGTCAGTACCTGCGTCAGCCGGAAAGTGAGGGCGCCGTGACGCCTCTCCAGCCACTCCTCGAGCACGGGACTTACCGCCGCAATCGCGGCGTGCCCGGCATTTGGTCGCACAAGTCGTGCTACCCACTCCTCCACCATTATGGTGCGGAGCTGGGACCTCTGTGCCCCGACCTCTCGGGGCAGCGGAAGCAGGCCCTGCGCCAACGCATCCTCACGCCAACAAAACATTGACGCAAGGACCTTTGCCTCCAGGTCCCAGGGGGGGGATCCGGCGAGGAGGCTCGCCGCCTCAAACGAGACCGTGCGGTACCCGCGGATAATCCTGACGGCCATTGCGCGCTGTGGTTTGCGCAGAGACGCAACGTTATCGGCCGCCAGGTTACCGGCCCAAATGGGAGCTCCATATAGGGCCATTGACCGCACGATCCCCGTGTAGAGCCTCCGGCAGGAGGCGTTCGGACCCCCAAGATTGGGCAAGAGCCGCGAGAGAGCGCCCGCGGCGCCCATAAGTTTGGGGGCCAAACGACAGAAATGTTCCCTAAAGTTCCACCGGCTATCGAGGACAAGACCAAGGTATTTAAGTGTCGACTCGACGCCGATGCGAACACCTCCCACCATGATATGAGAGCCCGGAGGTGGTCTGTTTCGGGGGCCGTGAAAACACACGGCCTCCGACTTGCTCAGAGCCACCTCGAGGCCCAACCGCCGGATCCTACCAACGACCTGTGCGACACCAGCCGTCGCGAGAATCGACGCGTGGCGGAAGTCCCTTCCACGCGCCGTTACCAGGGTGTCGTCGGCGTAACAGGTCACGACGACACCCGGGAGAAGTACGCCACGCAACACCCAGTCATAACCGATGTTCCACAGGAGCGGTCCCAGCACCGATCCCTGTGGAACACCGCACGACATGGGTCGTCGACCCCAACCGGCCTGACCCGGGTAGATCACCGCTCTATCACTAAGGTAAGCCCCGACGATGCGGCGGAGGTAGGTCGGCACTCGATGGTACGCGAGTGCCTCCCTTACGCAACTCCAAGGCAAGGTGTTAAACGCGTTGGCGATGTCGAGTGACACCGCCAGCACCACCTCGCCCCGGGAAAATGCTTCCTCCGCCAGGCTCCTCACACGCAGAATTGCGTGCACGGTGGAGCGCCCTTGGCGGAAACCATATTGGTTGTCCGCCAGATCCGGACCCACTGCACTGAGATGTGCGACGAGGCGGTCCGCGATGACTCTCTCAAAGAGTTTCGCCACCTCGTCCAGCAACACAATGGGCCGGTAGGCGGACGGAGAGTCCGCCGGGCGCCCCTCCTTTTTGAGGAGGACCATCTTGCCGGTTTTCCACGACATCGGAAACCGGCCCTCCTCTAAGCAAGCACTGAGGAGTCCTAACAGTCGGGGCCCTAGCTCCTGAATTGCCAGGACCCACGCACGGCCTGGAATGCCGTCGGGCCCTGGGGCGGTGTTCTTGGCTTTTAGCCGTTGCACCGCTGACTGCAACTCTACCCGGGTCACTTCGGGCACGTCGTCGTTGTCCGCGTTGGAAGCCATGGAAGGCAGAACCATTGGCGGAGGAGGGTGCTCCGGCCTGTCAGGGAACAGAGCGACCACTACCTCCTCTAACAACTGGGGCTGGAGACTCTGGGACAGCGGGGGCGCCCAAGGGCGGAGTTTGCCCCTTACCATGCGGTATGGGCGTCCCCAGGGATCTCGGTCCAGAGTCGCCAGCAACTCTTCGCGGGCCTGAACCTTGGCCCGCTTGATTGCCAGTTGTAGGGCCTTCTTGGCCGCTCTATACACCTCGTATAGCTCTGCCTCCCTGGCCATAGCATCGGGAGGGCGGCGACGCCTTCTGCGATACCTGGTGTACTGGCGACGGGCCACAACACAATCGCTCCGTAAATGAGCTATGTCTTCCGTCCACCAGTACACCTGGCGCCTCGCAGGTCTAGTGCGAACCCGAGGCATCGCCGCGTCGCATATTTGCGTCATCGCTTCCTGGAACCACTCGGCCTCCACCTCGATGTCGTCAGGCCTGTCCGGGGCTTCACCCCAGGCCTGAGCGATGGAGGCCTCCAGGAGCGCCTCCCGATCCAAATGTTTCAATGCCCAACGCGGACTGTTCCTCCCAGGGGCCGCTCTGACTGGGACGCCAGAGGTCTGGGCGGAGACGTCAAACCGGATGTAAAGGTGGTCCGACAACGTCTCCACCCCCTCGATGACGCGCCAGTCTAGGACACGGCGTGCTAGTGCAGGGCTTGCGAAAGTAAGGTCTACAATCGAGCCGCCCTGCTGACGCACGCACGTGTGCGCGGCACCCTGGTTCTGAACGAGCAGGCCTTGCTCCACGGCCCACTCCTCAAGCACCCCACCCTTGACGTCCGTAGCCGGGGAACCCCAAGCCGTGGATTTGGCGTTGAAGTCCCCGAGGACGAGAACCGGGTGAGGTTGACAACGAGCGACGACGGTGCCCAAAACATCCAGAAAGCCTTCAAAATCGGCGAGAGAACGATTGGGGGAGAAATAGACGGCCACAACGGCCATCTCCCCGAGACGCGCAGCAACGCAGCCCCGTTCCCTCGAGATGGTTTTGAGGGACGGAGCTCCGGCAGCCGCACAAGACACTATGGTGACCAAGCCGTCCAAGTCACCCACCCAGTCATCCCGGGGGGGGACAAAATACGGCTCGGCCACAGCGGCGACACTGATCTGCCACTGCGCCATGGTCTGCAGAAGGAGATCCTGAGCCCTGGCGCAGTGGTTAATATTCCCTTGGAGGAAACGAAGATGGGCCATTAATGAAGGTCCATTTCCGTTCCCTCCACTGGAATGCGTGACGCGACTGAGGCAGCCACTTTGGCGTTTTTGGAAGCCTCACCCGCCACTTTGCCCTTTGGCTTTACTACCGGCGCAGCACAGGCCTTTGTACCTAACCTGTGTTCCGCCGGTTTGCCTGCTGCAGAACAGAGCACGCAGCGGGGAGCTTCCATGCACGTGCCCGCTTTATGGCCCACTTGACCGCAACGATAGCAGCAGTCGCTGCGGTCGACTTGGGACGTGCATTGTGCACCCAAGTGTCCGTTAGACAGGCACCGGAAACACCTAGTTGGCCTGTCTTTCAGCAACTTAGCCTGGACCGACACCCAGCCCACCAGAAGCCGCCTTCCATCGGCCACCTTTTGGGCCGCCGCCACAGGGCAAGACACGACAACTGTGCCCGTACCGTTACGACCCGCTCGTATTGTGCCTGCACGGATTAGTGCAGGGGCACAGTCGCCCGCCTTTGCGACGGCGTCGACCACCTCTTGGGCCACGACAGAGTCATCGAGGCCCGAGAGGCGAAGGTCTGCGGTCTTGGTGGGCCTGGTCACACGGACGTCCTCCTCCGGGAAGAGCTCCCGGAGTTTGACCGCGAGGGTGTCGGCCTTTTCTCCTGCTGTGGTGCCGGGGATCTCCAAGAGGCGCGCACCAGTTTGGGTGGGCTTACACCGTAAGCCCGACAGTATACCCAGGTCCCGGGGGTTAATCTTCGTTTTCGCCTTCGTGAGAAGCTCGGCGTACGTGGCGCCCCTCTGGATGGCTGCCGGCTGCAGCGTGAGTACGACTGCTGCCGACCGAGGGACGCGAAGCTTGGCTGCCTTGAGCTGCTTGGCAGCTTTTTGCTTCGCACGCCGAGCTTTCTTCTTTGCCGCCCGTTTGGCCTTCTTCTTGGCTCCGACAGTTTCCCATTCACCCCCACTGGGCTTAGGGACTGCCGGAGCTTTGTTTCCAGCCGGAGCGGCTTGCGAAGGCGCACTTTTCTTCGTTGCGCCAGAACTTCCTGCCCCCGAGACCTTTTTAGGTTTGGAGGCGGCGGCAACACTAGTCGGTTTGGAGGTGCTAGCGACGGCCGGTTGGGAGATGACAGCCGCGAACGTCTTTGCCACCTGAGGTGGGAGGGCCGCTCTAGGTCGGTCCGCTGCCAAGGGCGGGCGGAGGAGCCGGCCCTCCAGCACAGAGAACCTGGCATTGAAACTTGCCAGTTCCCTCTGTACTAAGAGAGCCAGCTCTGACTCCGCGACAGGTTCAGTGGCCGGGGTTTTTCCTGCCATCGGGCGCTCCCGGCTCAACTTCTGCATATCCGCCCTCAGGAGCTCTTGCTCCTCTCGGAGCTCCTTGACCTGAGCGGCCAGGCGGGCATTCTCCCTCTGCAGGTGCTTGGCCTCTCCAGTGACGGTGCGGTTCATTAGTGCCTCGGCCGCATCGGCGATGGTGGCTGCGGCGTCCTTCAGCCCCTTCTGGCTGGTGCCTTTTAAGTTCTTTGAGGCGCGGGCAATGGTGCGTATGGCGTCGACTGCTTCCGCCATACGTGCCTTAAGCGCCACTGCCGACAGGCCCTCGACGTCGGTGTCTGAGGTGTCAGACAGGCGCGACACCGACACCCTCTTCGTTACTTCGGCGATCCGGCGTTCCGCCTCCGCCTCCGCCAACGCTCTATCGGCAGCACGCTGCGCCTCGGCCACCTCCTTGCGGGCCTTGTGTAGGCCCACGCACTTACCGTGCGTGAGTGCACCTTGGCCCTTACCCTTCTTTGGCTTGGCCAAAGATTTGGCCTCGTCCCCCGAGACCGAGTCCGACCCCGGGTTCTTCGATGAGCGTGGGCGCTTCAGCCACGATCTGAAGCCACTACCCACGCTCATCTCGCTCCTCACTGAAACGAGGCTGGACGTGTCGGAGTCCGACTGTCCAGCCCCGCCCTCCTCTGCACCCGGCTGGGTGCCAACACTCGGGCGCACAAAACTGGGCGTACACGCCCTATCGAGAACCGGAAGGCGATCCAGCACCACTCGCGGAACCGCTTGTGGCGCTGATGCACTCGAGCTCGACCTCGACTTTAACCTCATAGAGGTCCTGGCGACGACATCTTGGCCACAAGGCAAAGAGTCGCCCTCCGAACCCGCACAGATGGGCGTGCGAGTCCCGTCTTCACAGGAGGGCACAAAACTGGGCGTGCGCCCTTCCTCTTCCAACTGAGAGTCAGCTGGGCGATGCACTGCATCGAGGCTCTTTTCCCCCACCACAAATACGTAGGGGGTGCGTCCCGTAGGACGGCCGGATTCGCCGGCTTGTGGAGATACGGTATTTTTAAAAGAAGCCATACTAAATTACTTTTTATTACCCAGGGTGAGCTCCCTGCTCCAGCCCTCCGCCTTACTACACTCACCCCGCAGCGAGCCGGCATACTTCGGGGTGAGGGACTGCCGACGACAGGATACCCCCCTGCCTCGCATCCCCTGGCCACAGTCGAGCACGGGATTAGGAGTGATTTTTTATAGAGGTTTTCTTCCTCGCGGCCCCCTCCTCGAGAGGAGGCGGCCCTCGTCCCCGACGCCTACGGGTCGGTCTACGAGTTGGCCGACTTATGGTCAGAGACCAGTTCGTCGCCCACGACAGCAGTGACAACGAGAGGACAGGCTGTCTTCTCATCGTCTGCCCAGCGAAAATACGCCGGGCCCGCCCTTGGGTAATTTTTTATAGAGGTTTTCTTCCTCGCGGCCCCCACCTCGGAAGGTGGCAGCCCTCGTCCCCGACGTTTACGGGTCGGTCTTACGAGATGGTACCGTTGCGTGCCCAGCGTATAGATACGACGGGCCCGCCCGCGGGTAATTTTTTATAGAGGTTTTCTACCTCACAGCCCCCACCTCGCGAGAAGTGGCGGCCCTCGTCCCCGATACCAACGGGTCGGGTTTACGAGTGAGTTCCTCTTAGCTTCACCGTGGACGTCGGTCCACGTGGCTACTGAGCCCCCCCGCCACGGCAAGGCGAGAACTCTTTCGGGGGGGAACCTTTTTTTTTTTTTTTTTTTTTTACGTGGTAAAAATGCGTTACGCATACCACCCACCTGGGCGTCGGTGGGTGGTTATGTCGGACTCCCCGCCCTATCTATCTATTTACACCCCCGTGCCTCGGAAAGCACGTAAAGCCGTTGGTCCTACGCCTGATCTCTCTCCGGTCGTGTCGGATTTGCCGTCCCATCGGACTATGAGAGTGAGGGAATAAAGAGTGCACTTGTGTTTGCGCACACACTTGTGCACTATAATATCTCCCGCGCAGATGGCAAGTCTCCGTTGAGATTAGCCGCCGTGACCGAAATTCGGTTAGGAGGACATTATTATTATTATGTCGGACTCACCGGTCTCACAGGCAAGGAGACCGGCATACCGACTAAAAAGCCACGGTGTTCCTTCAGACGACCTATCGCCGGGGACACGAGGACGCTCGCGCATTCTTCCGCATCCCCGGCAGGTCACGGCTCGCCGACCCTGGCGAGCCCCGTCTGATTTGGAGGGCTTACTTGCCCTCCCTCACGAAAGGCGCGCACGGAACACCTGCGCGCCTTCCTCTCGGGCCTGCTGGCGACAACTGCCCAAGGTCGTCGCCCGCAGGCCGTCACTCATGGTGGCCGGAGATCTTGGTCTCGCGCCCTCCGACGCCCGTTGCGTCGACTGCGGGAGGGGAGGGTGGTTGTTATTTCCCTCTCCCTTTCCGCTAGCTCCTTGGCGAGCATCACCTCCTCACAGAAGGAGGTGACGGAGTTCCAGGCAGCCTCGCTCCCGACCATGGCAAGTACCACGGAAGAGAGCGAGACGCTGCCCACCCCTATTGCTGCACCAAGGTCGCCGCGCTGCCCCGCCCACGCTGGACACTCCACCAGCGTGTGGACCGCCGTGTCCTCGGGGCAGTTCCCGCAGTGGTGACACTCGGGCGTCTGCTCCCGGCCTATACGACACAGGTACTTCCCGAAGCATCCGTGCCCCGTCAGTACCTGCGTCAGCCGGAAAGTGAGAGCGCCGTGACGCCTCTCCAGCCACTCCTTGAGCACGGGACTTACCGCCGCAATCGCGGCGTGCCCGGCACTTGGTCGCACAAGTCGTGCTCCCCACTCCTCCACCATTATGGTGCGGAGCTGGGACCTCTGTGCCCCGACCTCTCGGGGCAGCGGAAGCAGGCCCTGCGCCAACGCATCCTCGCGCCAACAAAACATTGACGCAAGGACCCTTGCCTCCAGGTCCCAGGGGGGGGATCCGGCGAGGAGGCTCGCCGCCTCAAACGAGACCGTGCGGTACCCGCGGATAATCCTGACGGCCATTGCGCGCTGCGGTCTCCGCAGGGCCACAATGTTATCGGCCGCCAGGTTATCGGCCCAAACGGGAGCTCCGTATAGGGCCATGGACCGCACGATCCCCGCATAGAGCCTCCGGCAGGAGGCGTTCGGACCCCCAAGATTGGGCAAGAGCCGCGAGAGAGCGCCCGCGGCGCCCATAAGTTTGGGGGCCAAACGTCGGAAATGTTCCCTAAAGTTCCACCGGCTATCGAGGACAAGACCAAGGTATTTAAGTGTCGACTCGACGCCGATGCGAACACCTCCTACCATGATATGAGAGCCCGGAATCTATCACTCAGGTAAGCCCCGACGATGCGGCGGAGGTAGGTCGGCACTCGATGGTACGCGAGTGCCTCCCTTACGCAACTCCAAGGCAAGGTGTTAAACGCGTTGGCGATGTCGAGTGACACCGCCAGCACCACCTCGCCCCGGAACAATGCTTCCTCCGCCAGGCTCCTCACACGCATGATTGCGTGCACGGTGGAGCGCCCTTGGCGAAAACCATATTGGTTGTCCGCAAGATCCGGACCCACTGCGCTGAGGTGTGCGACGAGGCGGTCCGCTATGACTCGCTCAAAGAGCTTTGCCACCTCGTCCAGCAACACTATGGGCCGGTAGGCGGACGGAGAGTCCGCCGGGCGCCCCTCCTTTTTGAGGAGGACCATCTTGCCAGTTTTCCACGGTAGCGGAAACCGGCCCTCCTCCAAACAAGCACTGAGGAGTTAATATTCCCTTGGAGGAAACGGAGATGGGCCATTATTGAAGGTCCATTACCGTTTCCTCCACTGGAGTGCGTGGCGCAACTGAGGCAGCCACGTTGGCCTTTTTAGGGACCTCACCCGCCGCTTTGCCCTTTGGCTTAACTGCCGGCGCGACACAGGCTTTCGTTCCTAGCCTATGTTCTGCCGGCTTACCTGCTGCAGAACAAAGCGCGCAGCGGGGAGCTTCCGTGCACGTGCCCGCTTTGTGCCCTGCCTGACCGCAGCGATAGCAGCAATCGCTGCGGTCGATCTGGGACGTGCACTGTACTCCCAAGTGCCCAGTGGTTAGACACCGGAAACACCTTTTTGGCCTGTCCTGAAGCAACTTAGCCTGAACTGACACCCAGCCCACCAGCAACCTCTTTCCGTCAGCCACCCTTTGGGCCGCCGCTACGGGGCACGACACGACCACTGTGCCCATGCCGCTCCGACCCGCCCGGATCGTGCCCGCACGGACTAGTGCAGGGGCACAGTCGCCCGCCTTTGCAACGGCGTTGACCACTTCTTGGGCCACGACGGAGTCGTCGAGGCCCAACAAGCGAAGGTCTGCGGTCTTGGTGGGCCTGGTCACGCGGACATCTTCCTCCGGGAAGAGCTCCCGAAGTTTACCCGCGAGGGTGTCAGCCTTTTCGCCTGCAGTTGTACCTGGGATCTCCAACAGGCGCGCTCCGGTTTGGGTGGGCTTACACCTCAGGCCTGATGTTATCCCCAGGTCCCGTGGGTTAATTGCCGTCTTCGCTTATGCCAATAGCTCGGCGTACGTGGCGCCCCTCTGGATGGCTGCCGGCTGCAGCGTGAGTACGACTGCTGCCGACCGAGGGACGCGAAGCTTGGCTGCCTTGAGCTGCTTGGCAGCTTTTTGCTTCGCACGCCGAGCTTTCTTCTTTGCCGCCTGTTTGGCCTTCTTCTTGGCTCCGACAGTTTCCCATTCACCCCCACTGGGCTTAGGGACTGCCGGAGCTTTGTTTCCAGCCGGAGCGGCTTGCGAAGGCGCACTTTTCTTCGTTGCGCCAGAACTTCCTGCCCCCGAGACCTTTTTAGGTTTGGAGGCGGCGGCAACACTAGTCGGTTTGGAGGTGCTAGCGACAGCCGGTTGGGAGACGACAGCCGCGAACGTCTTTGCCGCCTGAGGAGGGAGGGCCGCTCTAGGTCGGTCCGCTGCCAAGGGCGGGCGGAGGAGCCGGCCCTCCAGCACAGAGAACCTGGCATTGAAACTTGCCAGTTCCCTCTGTACTAAGAGAGCCAGCTCCGACTCCGCGACAGGTTCAGTGGCCGGGGTTTTTCCTGCCATCGGGCGCTCCCGGCTCAACTTCTGCATATCCGCCCTCAGGAGCTCTTGCTCCTCTCGGAGCTCCTTGACCTGAGCGGCCAGGCGGGCATTCTCCCTCTGCAGTCGCTTGGCCTCTCCAGTGACTGTGCGGTTCATCAGTGCCTCGGCCGCATCGGCGATGGTGGCTGCGGCGTCCTTCAGCCCCTTCTGGCTGGTGCCTTTCAAATTCTTTGAGGCGCGGGCAATGGTGCGTATGGCGTCGACTGCTTCCGCCATACGCGCCTTAAGCGCCACTGCCGACAGGCCCTCGACGTCGGTGTCTGAGGTGTCAGACAGGCGCGACACCGACACCCTCTTCGTTACTTCGGCGATCCGGCGTTCCGCCTCCGCCTCCGCCAACGCTCTATCGGCAGCACGCTGCGCCTCGGCCACCTCCTTGCGGGCCTTGTGTAGGCCCACGCACTTACTGTGCGTGAGTGCACCTTGGCCTTTGCCCTTCTTTGGCTTGGCCAAAGATTTGGCCTCGTCCCCCAAGGCCGAGTCCGACCCCGGGTTCTTCGATGAGCGTGGGCGCTTCAGCCACGATCTGAAGCCACTACCCACGCTCATCTCGCTCCTCACTGAAACGAGGCTGGACGTGTCGGAGTCCGACTGTCCAGCCCCGCCCTCCTCTGCACCTTGCTGGGTGCCAACACTCGGGCGCACAAAACTGGGCGTGCACGCCCCATCGAAAATCGGAAGGCGATCCAGCACCACTCGCGGAACCGCTTGTGGCGCTGATGCGCTCGAGCTCGACCTCGACTTTAACCTCGTAGAGGTCCTGGTGACGACATCTTGGCCACAAGGCAAAGAGTCGCCCTCCGAACCCGCACAGATGGGCGTGCGAGTCCCGTCTTCACAGGAGGGCACAAAACTGGGCGTGCGCCCTTCCTCTTCCAACTGAGAGTCAGCTGGGCGATGCACTGCATCGAGGCTCTTTTCCCCCACCACAAATACGTAGGGGGTGCGTCCCGTAGGACGGCCGGATTCGCCGGCTTGTGGAGGTACGGTATTTTTAAAAGAAGCCATTTTACAGTTACTTTTTACTACCCAGGGTAAGCTCCCTGCTCCAGCCCTCCGCCTTACTACACTCACCCCGCAGCGAGCCGGCATACTTCGGGGTGAGGGACTGCTGACGACAGGATACCCCCCTGCCTCGCATCCCCTGGCCACAGTCGAGCACGGGATTAGGAGTGATTTTTTATAGAGGTTTTCTTCCTCGCGGCCCCCTCCTCGAGAGAAGGCGGCCCTCGTCCCCGACGCCTACGGGTCGGTCTACGAGTTGGCCGACTTATGGTCAGAGACCAGTTCGTCGCCCACGACAGCAGTGACAACGAGAGGACAGGCTGTCTTCTCATCGTCTGCCCAGCGAAAATACGCCGGGCCCGCCCTTGGGTAATTTTTTATAGAGGTTTTCTTCCTCGCGGCCCCCACCTCGGAAGGTGGCAGCCCTCGTCCCCGACGCCTACGGGTCGGTCTTACGAGATGGTACCGTTGCGTGCCCAGCGTACAGATACGACGGGCGCGCCCGCGGGTAATTTTTTATAGAGGTTTTCTACCTCGCAGCCCCCACCTCGCGAGAAGTGGCAGCCCTCGTCCCCGACACCAACGGGTCGGGTTTACGAGTGAGTTCCTCTTAGCTTCACCGTGGACGTCGGTCCACGTGGCTAACTACTCTCGGGACTCGAACTCTTTCGGGGGGGAACCTAACCTAACCTAACCTTTTTTTTTTTTTTTTTACGTGGTAAAAATGCGTTACGCATACCACCCACCTGGGCGTCGGTGGGTGGTTATGTCGGACTCACCGGTCTCACAGGCAAGGAGACCGGCATACCGACTAAAAAGCCACGGTGTTCCTTCAGACGACCTATCGCCGGGGACACGAGGACGCTCGCGCATTCTTCCGCATCCCCGGCAGGTCACGGCTCGCCGACCCTGGCGAGCCCCGTCTGATTTGGAGGGCTTACTAGCCCTCCCTCACGAAAGGCGCGCACGGAACACCTGCGCGCCTTCCTCTCGGGCCTGCTGGCGACGACTGCCCAAGGTCGTCGCCCGCAGGCCGTCACTCATGGTGGCCGGAGATCTTGGTCTCGCGCCCTCCGACGCCCGTTGCGTCGACTGCGGGAGGGGAGGGTGGTTGTTATTTCCCTCTCCCTTTCCGCTAGCTCCTTGGCGAGCATCACCTCCTCGCAGAAGGAGGTGACGGAGTTCCAGGCAGCCCCGCTCCCGACCATGGCAAGTACCACGGAAGAGAGCGAGACGCTGCCCACCCCTATTGCTGCACCAAGGTCGCCGCGCTGCCTCGCCCACGCTGGACACTCCACCAGCGTGTGGACCGCCGTGTCCTCGGGGCAGTTCCCGCAGTGATGACACTCGGGCGTCTGCTCCCGGCCTATACGACACAGGTACTTCCCGAAGCATCCGTGCCCCGTTAGTACCTGCGTCAGCCGGAAAGTGAGGGCGCCGTGACGCCTCTCCAGCCACTCCTTGAGCACGGGACTTACCGCCGCAATCGCGGCGTGCCCGGCACTTGGTCGCACAAGTCGTGCTCCCCACTCCTCCACCATTATGGTGCGGAGCTGGGACCTCTGTGCCCCGACCTCTCGGGGCAGCGGAAGCAGGCCCTGCGCCAACGCATCCTCGCGCCAACAAAACATTGACGCAAGGACCCTTGCCTCCAGGTCCCAGGGGGGGGATCCGGCGAGGAGGCTCGCCGCCTCAAACGAGACCGTGCGGTACCCGCGGATAATCCTGACGGCCATTGCGCGCTGTGGTTTGCGCAGAGACGCAACGTTATCGGCCGCCAGGTTACCGGCCCAAATGGGAGCTCCATATAGGGCCATTGACCGCACGATCCCCGCGTAGAGCCTCCGGCAGGAGGCGTTCGGACCCCCAAGATTGGGCAAGAGCCGCGAGAGAGCGCCCGCGGCGCCCATAAGTTTGGGGGCCAAACGTCGGAAATGTTCCCTAAAGTTCCACCGGCTATCGAGGACAAGACCAAGGTATTTAAGTGTCGACTCGACGCCGATGCGAACACCTCCTACCATAATGTGGGAGCCCGGAGGTGGCCCGTTCCGGGGACCGTGAAAACACACGGCCTCCGACTTGCTCAGAGCCACCTCGAGACCCAACCGCCGGATCCTACCCACGACCTGCGCGACACCAGCTGTCGCTACTATCGCCGCATGGCGAAAGTTGTGCCCACGCGACGTAACTAGGGTGTCGTCAGCATAACAGGTCACGACGACACCCGGGAGCAATACGCCGCGTAACACCCAATCATATCCGATGTTCCACAGGAGCGGTCCAAGGACCGATCCCTGTGGAACACCGCATGTCATTTCCCGCCGACCCCAACCGGTTTGACCCGGGTAGATCACCGCTCTGTGGCTTAAATAAGCCCCGACGATGCGGCGGAGGTAGGTCGGCACTCGATGGTACGCGAGTGCCTCCTTTACGCAACTCCAAGGCAAGGTGTTAAACGCGTTGGCGATGTCGAGTGACACCGCCAGCACCACCTCGCCCCGGGACAATGCTTCCTCCGCCAGGCTCCTCACACGCAGAATTGCGTGCACGGTGGAGCGCCCCTGGCGGAAACCATATTGGTTGTCCGCCAGATCCGGACCCACTACACTGATATGTGCGACGAGGCGGTCGGCGATGACTCTCTCGAAGAGTTTCGCCACCTCGTCCAGCAATACTATGGGCCGGTAGGCGGACGGAGAGTCCGCCGGGCGCCCCTCCTTTTTGAGGAGGACCATCTTGCCAGTTTTCCACGACATCGGAAATCGGCCCTCCTCTAAGCAAGCACTGAGGAGCCCTAACAGTCGGGGCCCAAGCTCCTGAATCGCCAGGACCCACGCACGGCCTGGAATGCCGTCGGGCCCTGGGGCGGTGTTTTTGGCTTTAAGCCGTTGCACTGCTGACTGCAACTCTACCCGGGTCACTTCGGGCACGTCTTCGTTGTCCGCGTTGGAAGCCATGGAAGGCAGAACCATAGGTGGAGGAGGGTGCTCCGGCCTGTCAGGGAACAGAGCGACCACCACCTCCTCCAACAACTGGGGCTGGAGACTCTGGGACAGCGGGGGCGCCCAAGGGCGGAGTTTGCCCCTTACCATGCGGTATGGGCGTCCCCAGGGATCTCGGTCCAGAGTCGCCAGCAACTCTTCGCGGGCCTGAACCTTGGCCCGCTTGATTGCCAGTTGTAGGGCCTTCTTGGCCGCTCTATACACCTCGTATAGCTCTGCCTCCCTGGCCATAGCATCGGGAGGGCGGCGACGCCTTCTGCGGTACCTGGTGTACTGGCGACGGGCCACCACACAATCGCTCCGTAAATGAGCGATGTCTTCCGTCCACCAGTACACCTGGCGCCTCGCAGGTCTAGTGCGAACCCGAGGCATCGCCGCGTCGCATATTTGCGTCATCGCTTCCTGGAACCACTCGGCCTCCACCTCGATGTCGTGAGGCCTGTCCGGGGCTTCACCCCAGGCCTGAGCGATGGAGGCCTCCAGGAGCGCCTCCCGATCCAAATGTTTCAATGCCCAACGCGGACTGTTCCTCCCAGGGGCCGCTCTGACCGGGACGCCAGAGGTCTGGGCAGAGACGTCAAACCGGATGTAAAGGTGGTCCGACAACGTCTCCACCTCCTCGATGACGCGCCAGTCTAGGACACGGCGTGCTAGTGCAGGGCTCGCAAAAGTCAGGTCAACTATTGACCCGCCCTGCTGACGCACGCACGTGTGCGCGACACCCTGGTTCAGAACGAGCAGGCCTTGTTCCACGGCCCACTCCTCGAGTACCCCACCCCTTACGTCCGTAGCCGGGGAACCCCAAGCCGTGGATTTGGCATTGAAGTCCCCGAGGACGAGAACTGGGTGAGGTTGGCATCGAGCGACGACGGTGCCCAAGATGTTGAGGAAGCCCTCAAAGTCGGCGAGAGAACGGTTGGGGGAAAAGTAAACCCCTACGACGGCCACCTCCCCAAGACGAACAGCAACGCAGCCCCGTTCCCTCGAGATGGTGTTAAGGGACGGGGCTCCGGCAGCCGCAGACAACACAATGGTGACCGAGCCATCCAGGTCACCCACCCAGTCATCCCGGGTGGGGACGAAATACGGCTCGGCCACAACGGCAACACTGATTTGCCACTGCGCCATGGTCTGCAGGAGGAGATCCTGAGCCCTGGCACAGTGGTTAATATTCCCTTGGAGGAAACGGAGATGGGCCATTATTGAAGGTCCATTTCCATTTCCTCCACTGGAGCGCGCGAAACATTTGCAGCAGCCGCTTTGGTCTTCTTGGAGGCCTCACCCGCCGGGGCTTTGCCCTTTGGTTTGACTGCCGGCGCGACACAGGCTTTTGCGCCCAACCGGTGATCCGCCGGCTTACCTGCTGTGGAGCAAAGCGCACAGCGGGGAGCCTCTGAGCAGGTGCCCGCTTTGTGTCCCTGCTGTCCGCAGCGATAGCAGCAATCGCTGCGATCAACCTGGGACGTGCACTGCACTCCCAAGTGCCCAGTCATTAGGCACCTGAAGCACCTTGCAGGTCTCTCCTGTAGAAGTTTCACTTGGGCCGACACCCAGCCTACCAACAACCTCTTCCCGTCAGCCACCTTTTTGGCCACCGCCACGGGGCACGACACGACAACTGTGCCCATGCCGTTGCGACCCGCGCGGATCGTGCCCGCACGGACTAAAGCAGGGGCACAGTCGCCCGCCTTTGCGACGGCGTCGACCACCTCTTGGGCCACGACAGAGTCATCGAGGCCTGAGAGGCGAACGTCTGCGGTCTTGGTGGGCCTGGTCACACGGACATCCTCCTCCGGGAAGAGTTCCCGGAGTTTGACCGCGAGGGTGTCGGCCTTTTCTCCTGCTGTGGTGCCGGGGATCTCCAAGAGGCGCGCACCAGTTTGGGTGGGCTTACACCGTAAGCCCGATAGTATACCCAGGTCCCGGGGGTTAATCTTCGCTTTCGCCTTCGCGAGAAGCTCGGCGTACGTGGCGCCCCTCTGGATGGCTGCCGGCTGCAGCGTAAGTACTACTGCAGCCGACCGAGGGACGCGAAGCTTCGCTGCCTTGAGCTGCTTAGCAGCTTTTTGCTTGGCACGCCGAGCCTTCTTCTTGGCCGCGCGTTTGGCCTTCTTCTTGGCTCCGACAGTTTCCCATTCGCCCTCATTGGGCTTTGGGTCTGCCGGAGCGGCGGTTCCAGCTTTAGCGGCTTGCGACGATGAGCCTCCTGCCACCGGGACCTTTCGGGGTTTTGATGCGGCAGCACCAGCAGGTTTGGAGGCGGTAACACTAGCCGGCTTGGAGGTGCCAGCGCCGGCCGGTCGGGAGACGACAGCCGCGAACGTCTTTGCCACCGGAGGAGGGGGGACCGCTCTAGGTCGGTCCGCTGCCAAGGGCGGGCGGAGAAGCCGGCCCTCCAGCACAGAGAACCTGGCATTGAAACTTGCCAGTTCCCTCTGCACTAAGAGAGCCAGTTCTGACTCCGCGACAGGTTCAGTGGCCGGGGCTTTTCCTGCCATCGGGCGCTCCCGGCTCAACTTCTGCATATCCGCCCTCAGGAGCTCTTGCTCCTCTCGGAGCTCCTTGACCTGAGCAGCCAGGCGGGCATTCTCCCTCTGCAGTCGCTTGGCCTCCCCAGTGACGGTGCGGCTCAGGAGGGCCTCGGCCGCATCGGCGATGGTGGTTGCGGCGTCCTTCAGCCCCTTCTGGCTAGTGCCCTTCAAATTCTTGGAGGCGCGGGCAATGGTGCGTATGGCGTCGACTGCTTCCGCCATACGCGCCTTAAGCGCCACTGCCGACATACCCTCAACGTCGTTGTCTGAGGTGTCTGACAGGCGTGACACCGACACCCTCTTCGTGACCTCGGCAATCCGGCGTTCCGCCTCCGCATCCGCCAACGCTCTGTCAGCAGCACGCTTTGCCTCGGCTACCTCCTTACGGGCCTTGTGTAGGCCAACGCACTTTCCGTGAGTAAGCGCACCTTGGCCCTTTCCTTTCTTCGGCCTAACCATCGATTTGGCCTCGTCACCCGAGGCCGACTCCGACCCCGGGTTCTGCGATGAACGTGGGCGCTTCAGCCACGACCTGACGCCACTGCCCACGCTCATCTCACTCCTCACTGACACGAGGCTGGACGTGTCGGAATCCGACTGTCCAGCCCCGCCCTCCTCTGCACCCGGTTGGGTGCCAACACTCGGGCGCACAAAACTGGGCGTGCACGCCCCATCGACAATCGGAAGGCGATCCAGCACCACTCGCGGAACCGCTTGTGGCGCTGATGCGCTCGAGCTCGACCTCGACTTTAACCTCATAGAGGTCCTGGTGACGACATCTTGGCCACAAGGCAAAGAGTCGCCCTCCGAACCCGCACAGATGGGCGTGCGAGTCCCGTCTTCACAGGAGGGCACAAAACTGGGCGTGCGCCCTTCCTCTTCCAACTGAGAGTCAGCTGGGCGATGCACTGCATCGAGGCTCTTTTCCCCCACCACAAATACGGAGGGGGTGCGTCCCGTAGGACGGCCGGATTCGCCGGCTTGTGGAAGTACTGTATTTTTAAAAGAAGCCATACTAAATTACTTTTTATTACCCAGGGTGAGCTCCCTGCTCCAGCCCTCCGCCTTACTACACTCACCCCGCAGCGAGCCGGCATACTTCGGGGTGAGGGACTGCTGACGACAGGATACCCCCCTGCCTCGCATCCCCTGGCCACAGTCGAGCACGGGATTAGGAGTGATTTTTTATAGAGGTTTTCTTCCTCGCGGCCCCCTCCTCGAGAGGAGGCGGCCCTCGTCCCCGACGCCTACGGGTCGGTCTACGAGTTGGCCGACTTATGGTCAGAGACCAGTTCGTCGCCCACGACAGCAGTGACAACGAGAGGACAGGCTGTCTTCTCATCGTCTGCCCAGCGAAAATACGCCGGGCCCGCCCTTGGGTAATTTTTTATAGAGGTTTTCTTCCTCGCGGCCCCCACCTCGGAAGGTGGCAGCCCTCGTCCCCGACGCCTACGGGTCGGTCTTACGAGATGGTACCGTTGCGTGCCCAGCGTATAGATACGACGGGCCCGCCCGCGGGTAATTTTTTATAGAGGTTTTCTACCTCGCAGCCCCCACTTCGCGAGAAGTGGCGGCCCTCGTCCCCGACACCAACGGGTCGGGTTTACGAGTGAGTTCCTCTTAGCTTCACCGTGGACGTCGGTCCACGTGGCTACTGAGCCCCCCCGCCACGGCAAGGCGAGAACTCTTTCGGGGGGGAACCTAACCTAACCTAACCTAACCTAACCTAACCTAACCTAACCTAACCTAACCTAACCTAACCTAACTAGATAGACTAGGCCTCCAGGTCCCACGGGGGGGATCCGGCGAGGAGACTCGCCGCCTCAAACGAGACCGTGCGGTACCCACGGATAATCCTGACGGCCATTGCACGCTGCGGTCTCCGCAGGGCCGCAATGTTATCGGCTGCCAGTTATCGGCCCAAACGGGAGCTCCGTATAGGGCCATAGACCGCACGATCCCCGCATAGAGCCTCCGGCAGGAAGCGTTCGGACCCCCAAGATTGGGCAAGAGCCGCGAGAGAGCGCCCGCAGCGCCCATAAGTTTGGGGGCCAAACGTCGGAAATGTTCCCTAAAGTTCCACCGGCTATCGAGGACAAGACCAAGGTATTTAAGTGTCGACTCGACGCCGATGCGAACACCTCCTACCATGATATGAGAGCCCGGAGGTGGTCTGTTTCGGGGGCCGTGAAAACACACGGCCTCCGACTTACTCAGAGCCACCTCGAGGCCCAACTGCCGGATCCTACCAACGACCTGTGCGACACCAGCCGTCGCCAGAATCGACGCGTGGCGGAAGTCCCTTCCACGCGCCGTAACCAGAGTGTCGTCGGCATAACAGGTCACGACGACACCCGGGAGAAGTACGCCACGCAACACCCAGTCATAACCGATGTTCCACAGGAGCGGCCCCAGCACCGATCCCTGTGGAACACCGCACGACATGGGTCGCAGACCCCAACCGGCCTGACCCGGGTAGATCACCGCTCTATCACTAAGGTAAGCCCCGACGATGCGGCGGAGGTAGGTCGGCACTCGATGGTACGCGAGTGCCTCCCTTACGCAACTCCAAGGCAAGGTGTTAAACGCGTTGGCGATGTCGAGTGACACCGCCAGCACCACCTCGCCCCGGGACAATGCTTCCTCCGCCAGGCTCCTCACACGCAGAATTGCGTGCACGATGGAGCGCCCCTGGCGGAAACCATATTGGTTGTCCGCCAGATCCGGACCCACTGCACTGAGGTGTGCGACGAGGCGGTCGGCAATTACTCTTTCGAAGAGTTTTGCCACCTCGTCCAGATCATTATTTGACAGGAGTGAGAATTAGAATGCAATGTGAAGCGCGTCAAAACTGTGAAGTTAATCAAGTTAATAATATTATGACCCGGGAGGTATTAGACAATAAGCTACTGGATGAAAAACTAAAAAATATCAGGTGGGATGATCTTTTATTAATAAACTGCCCGGTCATATTGTACAGTGAACTGTGTTTTGAGTTTCGAAGCATTTATTCCGATTGTTTAGTCATTAAAACATTCAATAATAAAAGAATAAACCAACCGTGGGTAAATAAAAAGATAATAAGTATTATAGATAAGAAAAATGAGTTGTTTCGGGTATGGAAGGCAGATCCGTCTAATATGAATAAAAGATTAACTTATACAAAATTTCGGAATAAAGTCTGCAAAGAAATAAATGCTGCGAAAAACAAACACAGGAGGAGTCAATTAGTCAATTGTAAAGGGGACTACAAAAAAATATGGGCCAATATAAATCAATGGATGGGTAAAAAGAAATCAACTATTGATAGTGTAATAAAAAAATACTTAGGTAAAACAGATAATATGTATAATATATGTACAAACTTTTCTAAAACATTTACAGAGGAAATAGAACAAATACAACATAACTGTAGTGATAGATTTTTAGACAGGAATTCATATGTAAATAACAGTGATGTGTCATTTAGATTTCAAAAAGTAACACCTAAAAATATTTGTAAAATTATAGATAACCTAGACTTTTCTAAGGCACCTGGTATGGACCAAATAAGGATACAGGACTTAAAAAATATAATTGTTAAGAAAAATATTAGTATTGTAATAGCTAAATTGATTAATATGTGCATTACAAAGGGTATATACCCTAACGGGTTGAAGAAATCCTTGATTAGACCTATATATAAACAAGGGTGTCACCTTGACTATACCAACTACAGGCCAGTAGCTATTTTGTCAGTAATAAATAAAATTGTTGAGAAAGTGATAGTTGGGCAAATAAGTGAGTTTTTAGAGAAACATAATATTTTAACAGATTTTCAACATGGCTTTAGAAGGGGAAGGAGCACTAATACTTTGTTAACGAAGTTCACAGACTTCATTAATGGTAAGCTTAACGAGGGGAATCAGGTCTTGGCATTGTTTGTGGATTTTAAAAAAGCCTTCGAAACTTTACAGCATAATCAGCTATTACAAGCAATGAAGGAATGCGGTATTCGTGGTCCTACAAATAGGTTTTTTAGTAGCTATTTAATGAATAGATCGCTCTGCACTCTTGTCGATGGCACAAGGGGAGCAGAGGCGAGTATCACGATAGGAGTGCCCACCGGTTCTGTCTATGGTCCGGTGGGATACATAATGCATGTTAATAGTATGGTAAATGTTGTGGAGCACTGTGAGGTGTATATGTATGCTGATGATACATGTTTATTGATCGCTGGTAAAAATCTTAAACAGTTAGAAACACATATACAACAGGATTTTGATAAAATAACCAAATGGGCTCATGATAACAGCATTATAATCAATATGAGCAAAACTAAATGTATGCACATATATTCACCTCACAATGTGGTAGTAAAACATAATAGTTCCTTTAGAATTGTCGGGCATTCATATGAATGTTTTCACGGTGTCTTACCCTGTAAATGTGCTGAACTGGAGATAGTTAACTCGTTTAAATACTTAGGGTTGACTATCGATAATAAGTTTAATTGGAGGCCACAGATTGACATAGTCGGTGATAGACTGAGGATGGTACTCAGTAAATTTTACCACCTAAAGAGAGTACTAGATAGGCGTACCCTGCTCATGGTTTATTATGCACTAGTGGACTCGATAGTTAGCTATGGGTTGAGCTGCTATGGATTAACATTTAAAACATATTTAGATGATATTAAAAAAGTACAAAGAAAATTTTTGAAAATTATTGTTAACAAAAAAACTAGAGATAAGTTTAAGGGTGATTATGACCAACTATTTTTGGAATGCCAAATAATGCCAATAGAAGTTAAGGTGAAGTATTTGATAATTTTAGAGACCTATTATAAAGAAGAATTTAAAAGTAAGAAAATATATAAGTACAGTGCCAGATCAGTAAAAAAGGGAAAGCTATGGAATACTAAGGTAAATAATTATTATGGTGAAAGAACGAGACAGTATTTAGTACCAAAATTATATAATAAATATGAATTGTTAAGGGATGAAGATAGAATAAAATGTAAAATTAAACTAAAAAACAAAATTAAGGAAATGTTTGGGTACAATTGTAGTAAAGGTAAAAATGTGTTAAAAATAGTTTATTGATTGGCTAGGTTAAGATTAGTACATAATGTAGATAGATAAGTATAGTAGTTGTATAAAGGCAGGTCAATGCTTGTTAAACTTACTGAGTGTGAGCGTTCGCCTACAAACTGCGCAAGCAGTTTGGCGAGTAAATTTATTGTATACCTGTTAATTTTAATTGAATAAATAAATAAATAAAATAAAATAAAACACTATGGGCCGGTAGGCGGACGGAGAGTCCGCCGGGCGCCCCTCCTTTTTGAGAAGGACCATCTTGCCAGTTTTCCACGGCAGTGGAAACCGGCCCTCCTCCAAACAAGTACTGAGGAGCCCTAACAGTCGGGGCCCTAACTCCTGAATTGCCAGGACCCACGCACGGCCTGGAATACCGTCGGGTCCCGGAGCGGTGTTTTTGGCTTTGAGCCGTTGCACTGCCGATTGCAACTCTACCCGGGTCACCTCGGGCACGTCGTCGTTTTCCGCGTTGGAAACCATGGAAGGCAGAACCATAGGTGGAGGAGGGTGCTCCGGCCTTTCAGGGAACAGAGCGACCACAACCTCCTCCAACAACTGGGGCTGGAGACTCTGGGACAGCGGGGGCGCCCAAGGGCGAAGATTGCTCCTTACCATGCGGTATGGGCGTCCCCAGGGATCTCGGTCCAGAGTCGCCAGCAACTCTTCGCGGGCTTGAACCTTGGCCCGCTTGATTGCCAGTTGTAGGGCCTTCTTGGCCGCTCTATACACCTCGTATAGCTCTGCCTCCCTGGCAATGGCATCGGGAGGGCGGCGACGCCTTCTGCGGTACCTGGTGTACTGGCGACGGGCCACCACACAATCGCTCCGTAAATGAGAACCTAACCTAACCTAACCTAACCTAACCTTTTTTTTTTTTTTTACGAAGGGGAAATGCCTAACGCATACCACACCGCAAGGGGTCATCGGCGTGGTTATGTGGGGCTCGCACCCACTAAAACCACCTTCGGCGGCCTTCCTCAGCGCGTTAACAGGGGACTCCGGGAACGCGGGTATGCTGCTCCGGTGTCCCCCATTGCGCGTCTCTTGCGAGACACATCCCGGGGAGGGCAAGGTGTGCGCCCTCCTATCGTCAGCCCGTGTCGTGCCGACACAGCGGACTGCGCCACCACAGTCCGCTGTCTTCTCGGGACCGCAGTCAGAGGACCCTTCTCTGACCGCATATTAGTCCCAAGGTGTCACCCCGGCTAGCGGCGTCCTGGTCCGCCGCCGCGGGGTCGTCCTCCCACACCCCTCATCTGGCGTCCTGGTGCCACGTCCAGTCGCAGGTCCCCCCTGCCGGAGACTGCTGGAGATGGCATTTCACGTAGGTAATTTTTTATAGAGGTTTTCTTCCTCGCAGCCCCACCTCGAGAGGTGACGAAGTAGGGCCCTCGTTCCGACCCAAACGGGTTGGTTTACGATTTGCCCTCCTGGCTCAGCGTATTGCTACACCGAGCCCTTCCCAGCAAGCGGTGTCTCCCTCACCGCCCCCTAGGGTCGCCTGCCCGTGCCTCTCATCCGGCGTCCTGCTGCCCCGTCCAGCTGAAGGTCTCCGACTACTGCCGGAGGGGACAGGTCACGTAGGTAATTTTTTATAGAGGTTTTCTTCCTCGCGGCCCCCACCTCGAGAGGTGGCAAGATGGCGGCCCTCGTTCCGACACCTAAGGGTCGGTTTACGATTTGCTCCCCGGCTCTGCGCATTGCTGCGCCGAGCCCACCCCGTCAAGCAGGGTCGTCCTCCCGCACCTCACATCTTTCGTCCTGCCGCCGTCGCCCAGTGGTCGAAGCTGAACGGGCGGGTCACGTAAGGTTATTTTTTATAGAGGTTATTCTTCCTCGCAGCCACCACCTTGAGAGGTTGCAAAGTGGCGGCCCTCGCTCCGACGCCTACGGGTCGGTTTACGATATACTCCCCTGGCCCGGCGTATTGCTACGCCGGCCCCACCTCACGTCTTTCATCCTGCCGCCCCGTCCAATGGTGAGACCGGCACCACTTAAAGGAGGGGACGGGTCAAGTCGGTAATTTTTTAAAGAGGTTTTCTTCCTCGCGGCCCCCACCTCGAGAGGTGCAAGATGGCGGCCCTCGTTCCGACACCAATGGGTCGGTTTACGATTTGCTCCCCGGCCCGGCGCATCGCTGCACCGAGCCCACCCCGTCGTCCGACACCCGGGGTCATCCTCCCGCACCTCACATCTTTCGTCCTGCCGCCGTCGCCCAGTGGTCGAAGCTGAACGGACGGGTCACGTAAGGTAATTTTTTATAGAGGTTATTCTTCCTCGCAGCCACCACCTTGAGAGGTAGCAAAGTGGCGGCCCTCGCTCCGACGCCTGCGGGTCGGTTTACGATTTACTCCTACTGCCCCTAGGGCTCATCCCGGGTAATTTTTTATAGAGGTTTTCTTCCTCGCAGCCCCCATCCCGGAAGGTGGCAGCCCTCGTCTCCGACACCAATGGGTCGGCCTTACGAGTTCATCCCGTTGCTTGCCCAGCGAATTGCTACGCCGGGCCCGCCCGCGGGTAATTTTTTATAGAGGTTTTCTTCCTCTCAGCCCCCACCTCGCGAAAGGTGGCGGCCCTCGTTCCCTACGCCTACGGGTAAGGTTTACGAGAGAGTTCCTCTTAGCTTCACCGTGGATGTCGGTCCACGTGGCTACTGAGCCCCCCCGCCACGACAAGGCGAGAACTCTTTCGGGGGGGAACCTAACCTAACCTAACCTAACCTAACCTAACCTAACCAGTCGCTATCCCGCCGCACTCGAGAACGCATCGTTTTGTAAACGCTCCGTCTTTAAAAATTCGAAACAGTGGAAAAAGTGATCCGATTTTGCAGTGTTATACCTCAAAAGTTGCGGAATCGTGTATGGAGTGCAGTGCAATTGTGTGAAAGTACCACGTGAAACCTGAAACGGGAAAACTATACAGGTAGTCCGCATGCCGTCTCCTTCCCAGGACAAACAACCTGAGACCTTTCTCAAAGTTCTAGCACTTCTGGGAGCTGAGATCCGTGCCACCCTGGTCGGTCTGAAAACCAGCCTGGTCTCTGGCCGTTGTTTCGGACCAACGGAACTCGGCTTCTGGGTGTCCTAGAGAGATGGGGTTTTCGGTGAAGTGATTGGGAGTTGACGGCCGAGGGACCCTGAAAGCCCTTTTCAGGTTTCAGGATTTCGACAGCCTGAAAGGCCAATAAACCTGTTCACAAGGACCTACCATTAAAGGCGAACCCAAGAACGGCCTGACTAGGACCACTGGTTCGGCTGCAATCTCAGTTTGAAAATAGCGCGGATGCCATCTTGAAAAACTTTACGTCGTTCTGTAGCCGTCCCTGGTGACCAAATTGGGCCGTGCTTGGGCTTGTTCTTCTGGGCCTTACGAGCCCTAGCAGTAGAGCTAACAAAAAGTGACTCATTCCTGAAAAATATTTTTCAGGAATTTCCTGAAAAATTTTTTTACCTGTCCGGACCAAGTCGTCCATTATTGGATGCTTATATGTAGACAAAAAATCCGGTTGAAATAGGTGGAAATCTGACGGAGATACGACAAAAAAGAGTTTTTAGCGGCCATTTTATCCGCCATTTTGAAAATCTTAAAACTACTATAACTTCGAAACCTGACGTCCTAGAGACATAGGACTTTTTTCTTTAGTATACTTAAGACAATCTAACGAGAGGAGCAAATTGACTCTAGGTAGAGACAAAAAATTTTAACTCTACAAAATTTTATTTATTTGTTTTATTTCTTTTATAATTTAGACGGACGAACACGTGCGTGGCATTTTACAATACATACACACACAGAATCACTACACATTCCTCGATAACTCTATACACACAAACATACGTACACTTATCTATATACACACACACACACGTATTCATCCTATCCGTTAACATAATATACACACACCACACGCAAATACACACCCATACACGCACACACACATTCACACAACTCTCACAACCTACACTTAAACTTACCTGACTGGAGCTGTCTCCCTCGTAGACACCCACGCTTTCCTGACACCAGACATAAGGTAGACTCGCAGTGCGACGATACCTGAAAACAGAAAATCTTTTAATAAAAATTTACAACTTATACAAATTTACTTTTAATTATTATACTCTATTTTGTTTTGTTGTTTTGTTATATATTTTGTTTTGTTTTCGATTGCGATTATTTATACAGTTGTTATTTTGCTTTTGCAACTCTATATTTACCTAAGATGTTCGGAATCAGAACGCCCGCCAAGAAAGGCGAGAGGGATCCTCCCTGCTCGCCCAAGGCTGTGGAGGCCGACCAAGCCCAAGCCTCAAAGGTTAGACAAAGTATTGGGGAATGGGAAACCAGCCAGAATAGGCCTGCTGGAAATTCCCCCACAAAAGCCAAGGCGGCCCTGTTGAGTCAACAGAAACTTAAGCCCACAATCCCACCTCAGGACGGCAAAGTACCTGCCAGTAGAAGGTCGCAGGATCCTACCAACATCCCTTCTACGAGCGCTAGCGTAAATATATCTGCGTCTAGAAAGGAAGAACCTGCTCCGAAAACCAACCCTCCGACATCTACCAAACCAACGGCCCAGTTGGTTAAGGTGACCTCGCCAAAGCCCACGTATATAAACAGAGCCCTTGAGGCTAAAGCCCTGGCGGCCAAAGCCAGGCTCCATCTTAACAACTCGCGAAACTTAAAGAGCGAAATCAAAGAAGCTGTGGTGGGGGCCATTGACCAATTGTACCTACTGGTGAAAGAGTCGGAGGATGGAAAAACATATAGGGGAAAGGAAAGGGCAAAAAAGCCGGAAACCGAGAAAGAGGAGGAAAGAGGGAAACAGGGTAGCGAGAAAAATTGGTAAAAAGAAAAAGAGGATCTCAAAAATCTGCTTGGGGAACATTCTAAACTCCTCAAGGAGTGTAAAGAGGAAACAGAAAGGTTGAACCTCACCCTTAAGTCTCAGCAGGCGATGACATATGCCGGTGTAGTAGCTGGCCACAGCGGGGAGCTGCGCCCGAGGCAAACAGCACTGCACTCTATTATAGTAACCTCCAAAAACGAAACCGAGACTGGGGAAGAGGTCCTCAATAAAATCAGGAAAGCGGTTAACGCACGGGAAGGGGGAATAACCGTTGACCAGGTAAGGAAAGGTAAGGATCGAAAGATCATAATGGGTTGCAGAACACAGGAAGAAAGAAGGAAGGTCCAGGACCGATTAAAAATTGCAGGAGAAGACCTAAGTGTGGAAGAAGTAAAAAATAAAGACCCACTCGTGATTCTCAGGGGCGTCCTAAATATACTAAACGCCCTGAGAAATCAGAATAAGCACATGTTTGTCAACATATCAAAGGAGGATGACAGAATCTCCATAAAATATAAAAAGAAGACACGAAACCCCCACACTTCGCATGTCGTTATCATGGTCTCCCCCTTCCTGTGGCAAAACATGACAAACGCCGGAAAAGTAAATATAGACCTCCAGAAAATAAGAGCAGAGGACCAGTCCCCACTCATCCAATGCTCAATGTGTCTTGGGTATGGCCACGCCAGACGCTTCTGCAGTGCAGCCATTGTGGAGGCCCACACCTAAGTTCAGGCTGCCCTGATCTGCTCGTTGGAGTGGAACCCTCCTGCTGCAACTGCAAAAAGGCTGGCATAGAAAATACAACACACAATGCATTCAGCGAAGATTGCGCAGTAAGAAGGAGGTGGGACACTCTGGCTAGAGCGAGGGTGGCCTACTGCTAAGGTGGTCCCAAGGATAACATGCAGCACACCGACACGCGCCTCACCGTACCTCGTCCTACAGGCAAACTTACAGCGGAAGGAGTTGGCTACGCAGGAAATCCTGCTGGTGGCCAAGGAAAGGAAGGCGGCCTTTGCCCTGCTCCAGGAACCTTATGTTGGGGGGGTGGGTAAGATGTGAGGCTACAACGGAGTCCGTATCTTCCAGTGCGACGACCAAGGCGGGGACACTGTCAAAGCAGCAGTCGCAGTCTTTGACAGCAGCCTCGACGTGATACAGTGTCCAAACCTCACCACAAAAAACATCGTTGTGGTGAAAGTCCGAACGAGCGCCTGGGAGATCGCTGTGGCCTCCTTTTACTTCGAGCCCGATAACCCCATCGATTCGTACCTGGAGCAGTTACAAAAAATAATGAGAGAGCTGGCCCCCTGCAGCGTTCTAGTGGGAGGTGACACAAACGCGAAGAGCGCCTGGTGGGGAAGCCCCACCACGGATAGCAGAGGACGCGAGATGGCTGGAACTTTGGAACAAATAGGCCTTCAGGTGCTCAACGAAGGTGATACCCCTACGTTCGACACTGTGCGCGGAAATAAGACATACACCAGCTACGTTGATATCACGGCCTGTTCCTTAGATATTTTAGACCGTATCCTGGACTGGAAGGTGGACGAAGGTGCGACAACCTCGGATCACAATACCATCGTGGTGAGACTGGGAATGGCAAAGGCAAAGGGGATGAAAACAGAAAGAACAACCAGAATGTACAATACCAATAAAGCCAATTGGCATCAATTTCGTGAGAAATTGATGCCAATTGGCTTTATTTCATTTCATTTCATTTTAAACGCAATAGAAACCGAAAAAATTACAACACCAACTGAACTAGAACATAAAGTCAAGACATACACAAAAATTATAACAGAAGCTTGTGAAACCAGCATACCAAGAATAAAGAAGAATGCCATACTCACCTTACCATTGTGGTCCGAGGAACTTGCAATACTGAAAAAAGATGCCGCCACCAAAAAACGTCGAATCCGCTGCGCAGCACCGATCCGTCGAGCCGTGGTGATCGAGGAGTACCTGAGGGCAAAGACAAGTTTCGAAGCAGAATCAAAGAAAGCGCAGATTACCAGCTGGAAGGAATTTTGCTGTAAGCAGGACAGAGAAGGCATGTGGGAGGGGGTCTACCGCGTAATACGCCGAACCGAGAGAAGATCGGAAGACATACTTCTCATAAAGGAAGGACAGGTGATGGGGCAAAGGGAATCGGCTCAATGGCTTGCCGAAACCTTTTATCCGGAAGATCAACCCGGTCGGTACCGACAATGCAGACCATCAGCAAACACGGGCAGTAGCTGACAAAGTAAATGGATGGGTGCATGGTGAGTTACATGACCCACCATTTACATCGGAAGAATTAAGAGCAGCTCTGCAAAGCTTTAATCCTAAAAAGGCACCTGGTTCGGACGGATTTACCCCGGACATCTGCCAAAGGGCCATTGCACAGGACCCGGAGCTTTTCCTATCACTGGCAAACAAGTGCATGAAACTCGGCTACTTTCCTGTACCATGGAAGGAAGCCACCGTAGTCGTGCTGAAGAAGCCAGGGAAGACCGATTACACGAACCCTAAGTCCTATCGGCCCATTGGACTTTTGCCGGTGATGGGAAAGGTACTGGAGAAAATGATAGTGGGTCGAGTGAAGTGGCACATCCTCCCCGGGATGAGTACTCGCCAGTACGGCTTTATGCCTCAACGAAGCACGGAGGACTCCCTCTATGATCTACTGAAACACATAAGGACACAACTAAGCGAGAAGAAAATCATTACGCTCGTATCATTAGACATAGAGGGAGCTTTTGATAGCGCATGGTGGCCAGCTATCAGAGTACGACTGGCTGAGGAAAAGTGTCCCGTGAACATCCGGGGGATGTTAGACAGCTACCTTCAACAGAGGAAGGTAAAAGTGAGGTACGCAGGAGAGGAATACCATAGGGCGACAACAAAAGGGTGTGTTCAGGGCTCTATCGGTGGACCAATCCTGTGGAACCTCCTCCTCGACCCACTACTCAAAGACCTGGAGGGGCGGGGAGACTATTGTCAAGCTTTTGCTGACGATATTGTCCTCGTCTTTCATGGTGATACCGCGCTTGAAATCCAGAAACAGGCAAACGCCTCCCTTGCCCATGTGCAGCAGTGGGGAGTCAAAAACAAACTTAAGTTTGCACCACACAAGACAAGCGCCATGGTGATAACAAGAAAACTAAAATATGACTCCCCCCTGCTGAGCATGGGTGGGGTTGGGATTGCTCTGTCAAAGGAGATCAAAGTTCTCGGTGTCACCATTGACAGTGGCCTCACCTTCAACAACCACGTTGGCACGGTGTGCAGAAAAGCCATCAACTTGTACAAGCAGCTGTCCAAGACCGCAAAGATTAGCTGGGGTCTCCATCCAGAGGTAATCCGGACAATCTATAGCGCAGTGGTAGAGCCCATAATGATGTATGCGGCTAGTGTGTGGGCTCCAGCCACCAACAAACTTGGCGTCAAAAAGCAGCTGGGGGTTGTACAGAGAGGTTTCGCGCAAAAGATTTGCAGGGCCTACCGCACGGTCTCGCTAAACTCAGCCTTGGTGCTCGCTGGGCTCCTCCCACTTGACCTTCGTATCCAGGAGGTCGCAGCCTTGTACGAGGCAAGGCGAGGACAGCCCCCTAGGGATTTGCAAGACTGTGAGGTAGAGGGGAGAGTCGCTTACACAAGCACACCTCACCCAGCGGACCGGATGTGCCTGAGATTCCAATGCCTGGTACCCGAAGACATAAGTCAACAAGATCGAGACATATGCATATATACGGATGGCAGCAAAATCGAGGGAAAAGTGAGAGCCGCACTTTCCGTATGGAAAAGTGAGGCCGAAATCAAGACCCACAAGCTCAAGCTGTCATCCTATTGCACAGTGTATCGGGCGGAGTTGCTGGCCATCTGGAAAGCCACGGTGCTAATCACTAAGTGTTCCGAGACCACCTTCGGAGTGTATAGTGACTCTCGCTCCTCACTAGAGGCCATCTGCAACTACGGCTCCTCACACCCGCTCGTACACAAAATCAGGCATAGCTTAAAGCTGGCACTCACTCAGGGCAAAGATGTCTCTTTGTTCTGGGTGAAAGCTCATGCTGGACTGATGGGTAACGAGCGGGCGGACGTATTGGCTAAGGAGGCAGCGCAGACTCTAAAGACAGCCCCCCACTACAGTTGCTGTCCAGTTTCATTCGTCAAGCGATACATCCGCGGAGTGTCGATTGACGAATGGAACCAAAGATACAGAGAACAGGAAACGGCTTCAACGACCAAGCTGTTTCTGCCAGACGTTGCACACGCGTACAGATTAGTTAGGCAGGTGGAACTGTCTGCTGGGATGATTCAAGTACTGACGGGGCATGGTGGGTTCTCCGCGTACTTGTACCGTTTCAAGTGCAAGGAGAACCCATCGTGAATCTGTGCGCCTGGCATCCCGGAGACAGTGACACATGTCCTGCTTGAATGCCCGGTGTTTGGATGCCAAAGGATGGAGACTGAACGGAGAATGGAGCAAGAGCTCAAGAAAGAGGAGCTGCCAAGCATAATGGCGAGCAAAAGTAAAAGAAAGATCTTTATCAAGTACTGCCAAGAAATTACCAATGTAGTTAACGGAAGGAATAGTAACAAAACAATGTTGGCTGCGTAATATAACATTACGATACAGCAAAACATTGCAAGAAAATTGTATAAAAACAGTAAATATAGAAACCGCAGTTAAAACAGAATTAATAAAAACTTTAAGCCTAACTAACATAACCCACAACGCTAACACACATATACACTTACGTAAGCACACACACACACGCACTATAGACTGGGCTTTACTAGATTAGCAATCTTAAATAAAATATAAGTATCAGTCGTATCTCCGGCAAGAGTACCATATTCTACAAAACAAGTAGGTTCTGCCTATGATGTAATATTACGTACAAGTATAAAAACATGTCAAATAGAAATTAAGATGGAACAATGTCCTGAAAATAATGTATGGAAAACACTTATACTGAAAATAATATATGTAAAAACTAGCAACTAACATAAAATTGAATAATAAGGGAAAAAAAAAAATTATGAAAAGAAAATATGACAGAAAAGAAATTATAAGAAAAACAATGAAATGTAACAAAAAAAATAAAAGTACGATGTAAAGACATGATACTGCGCTATCATCAATAGAACTAATTTAAGTTAATAAGTAAGTAACAATGTATACAGTAACACTATAAGAAAATTGTAAAGCTTAGAAATTTCAACAGTACATTATAATTATACATATATAGAATCCAGTAAATTCATGTAAAATACTAACGCGACATTCAGTCGCTAGCATTAAACTTTATTCAAGCTTATTCAAACTATAAACAAAACAGAAAGAAAATATCTCTGATTAAGTTAGAGGACTACCAGAAAGGCCTTCAGCCTAAATAAAAAAAAAAAAAAAAACCTAACGTAACCTAACCTAACCTTTTTTTTTTTTTTTTTTTTTTTACGTGGTAAAAATGCGTTACGCATACCACCCACCTGGGCGTCGGTGGGTGGTTATGTCGGACTCACCGGTCTCACAGGCAAGGAGACCGGCATACCGACTAAAAAGCCACGGTGTTCCTTCAGACGACCTATCGCCGGGGACACGAGGACGCTCGCGCATTCTTCCGCATCCCCGGCAGGTCACGGCTCGCCGACCCTGGCGAGCCCCGTCTGATTTGGAGGGCTTACTAGCCCTCCAAATCAGACCTTTCCTTTGCGCCTGCAGTAGTGCCGGGGATTTCTAAAAGGCGTGCACCAGTTTGGGTGGGCTTACATCGTAAGCCCGATAGAATTCCAAGGTCCCGGGGGTTAATTTCAGTTTTCGCCTTCGCAAGAAGCTCGGCGTACCTGGCGCCCCTCTGGATGGCTGCCGGCTGCAGTGTAAGCACTACTGCTGCCGATCGAGGGACGCGGAGCTTGGCTGCCTTAAGCTGCTTAGCAGCTTTTTGTTTCGCACGCCGAGCCTTCTTCTTGGCCGCCCGTTTGGCCTTCTTCTTTGCTCGGACAGTTTCCCATTCACCCCCACTGGGCTTAGGGACTGCCGGAGCGGCGATTTCAGCCGGAGTGGCTTGCGAAGGCGCACTTTTCTTTTTTGCGCCAGAACTTCCTACCCCCGAGACCTTTTTAGGTTTGGAGGTGGTGGCAACACCAGCAGGTTTAGAGGTGCCAGCGCCGGCTGGTTGGGAGACGACAGCCGCGAACGTCTTTGCCACCGGAGGAGGGGGAGCCGCTCTAGGTCGGTCCGCTGCCAAGGGCGGGCGGAGGAGCCGGCCCTCCAGCACAGAGAACCTGGCATTGAAACTTGCCAGTTCCCTCTGTACTAAGAGAGCCAGCTCTGACTCCGCGACAGGTTCAGTGGCCGGGGTTTTTCCTGCCATCGGGCGCTCCCGGCTCAACTTCTGCATAACCGCCCTCAGGAGCTCTTGCTCCTCTCGGAGCTCCTTGAACTGAGCGGCCAGGCGGGCATTCTCCCTCTGCAGTCGCTTGGCCTCCCCAGTGACGGTGTGGTTCAGGAGGGCCTCGGCCGCATCGGCAATGGTGGTTGCGGCGTCCTTCAGCCCCTTCTGGCTGGTGCCTTTCAAATTCTTGGAGGCGCGGGCAATGGTGCGTATGGCGTCGACTGCTTCCGCCATACGCGCTTTAAGCGCCACTGCCGACAGGCCCTCGACGTCGGTTTCTGAGGT
The DNA here is from genome assembly GCA_947095525.1 of Trisateles emortualis. Classification (NCBI taxonomy): domain Eukaryota; kingdom Metazoa; phylum Arthropoda; class Insecta; order Lepidoptera; family Erebidae; genus Trisateles; species Trisateles emortualis. Next base: position 14,167,665 of record OX352752.1, on the reverse strand, counting down.
GTCAGACAGGCGCGACACCGACACCCGCTTCGTCACTTCGGCGATCCGGCGTTCCGCCTCCGCCTCCGCCAACGCTCTTTCAGCAGCACGCTGCGCCTCGGCCACCTCCTTGCGGGCCTTGTGTAGGCCCACGCACTTACCGTGCGTGAGCGCACCTTGGCCCTTGCCCTTCTTAGGCCTGGCCAACGATTTGGCCTCGTCACCCGAGGCCGAGTCCGACCCCGGGTTCTGCGATGAGCGTGGGCGCTTCAGCCACGACCTGAAGCCACTGCCCACGCTCATCTCACTCCTCACTGAGACGAGGCTGGAAGTGTCGGAGTCCGACTGTCCAGCCCCGCCCTCCTCTGCACCCGGCTGGGTGCCAACACTCGGGCGCACAAAACTGGGCGTGCACGCCCCATCGAGAACCTCCAGGCGATCCAGCACCACTCGCGGAACCGCTTGTAGCGCTGATGCGCCTGAGCTCGACCTCGACTTCAATCTCATAGAAGTCCTGGTGACGACCTCCTGGCCACAAGGCAAAGAGTCCCCCTCCGAACCCGCACAGATGGGCGTGCGAGTCCCGTCTTCACAGGAGGGCACAAAACTGGGCGTGCGCCCTTCCTCTTCCAACTGAGAGTCAGCTGGGCGATGCACTGCATCGAGGCTCTTTTCCCCCACCACAAATACGTAGGGGGTGCGTCCCGTAGGACGGCCGGATTCGCCGGCTTGTGGAGACACGGTATTTTTAAAAGAAGCCATACTAAATTACTTTTTATTACCCAGGGTGAGCTCCCTGCTCCAGCCCTCCGCCTTACTACACTCACCCCGCAGCGAGCCGGCATACTTCGGGGTGAGGGACTGCCGACGACAGGATACCCCCCTGCCTCGCATCCCCTGACCACAGTCGAGCACGGGATTAGAAGTGATTTTTTATAAAGGGTTTTCTTCCTCGCGGCCCCCTCCTCGAAAGGAGGCGGCCCTCGTCCCCGACGCCTACGGGTCGGTCTACGAGTTGGCCGACTTGTGGTCAGAGACCAGTTCGTCGCCCACGACAGCAGTGACAACGAGAGGACAGGCTGTCTTCTCATCGTCTGCCCAGCGAAAATACGCCGGGCCCGCCCTTGGGTAATTTTTTATAGAGGTTTTCTTCCTCGCGGCCCCCACCTCGGAAGGTGGCAGCCCTCGTCCCCGACGCCTACGGGTCGGTCTTACGAGATGGTACCGTTGCGTGCCCAGCGTATAGATACGACGGGCCCGCCCGCGGGTAATTTTTTATAGAGGTTTTCTACCTCGCAGCCCCCACCTCGCGAGAAGTGGCGGCCCTCGTCCCCGACACCAACGGGTCGGGTTTACGAGTGAGTTCCTCTTAGCTTCACCGTGGACGTCGGTCCACGTGGCTACTGAGCCCCCCCGCCACGGCAAGGCGAGAACTCTTTCGGGGGGGAACCTAACCTTTTTTTTTTTTTTTTTTTGTAGAGGGGAAATGCTTTACGCATACCGCCCCGCCTGGGGTAGCGAGGCGGTTATGTCGGACTCTCCGGCTCAAAGATGGTAGGCGGCCGGCATACCGACTAAAACCCCCCTGTGCACCAACACCCGCCTTCACGAGTGGATCACTGGAACCTGATATGACGTCAGTGGTCCACCCAGCGGCTGCCCGCTTTACGCGGGCTCCATTCTAGGTGACAGCGTCCGGGGGCACTGTCCCTCCGCGGAAAGGTGCGGGTGAGACTCTGCTGCCCCAGTCTCCCCGCAACCTCACTATGGCGGCATCAGACGCTCGTAAGCGCGCCGACGCCGCCCAGTTCGCCAGCGGCGGATCGGATCAGCGAGGAGACTTTCCTCTCTGATCCGCTCCGCCGCCTCCTTCCGCGAGATGACGTCCTCGCAGAAGGATGTAACCGCCGTCCACTCCCTGTCACTGGCGATCATGGACCGCGCCACGGTCGGCAGCGACAGGTCCAGTCCAATGACCGCGACGAGGTCCCGGCGCTGCACCGCCCAAGCCGGACACGACTCGAGAGTATGCTGCGCCGAGTCGTCGCCGCAGTCGCAGTGGTGGCAGACGGGATTCGGTTCCCTCCTAGCGACCTTGTGCAGGTCATGCCCGAAGCAACCGTGCCCGGACAAAACCTGCACTAGCCGGAAGGAAAGGGTCCCGTACTGCCGCCCTGCCCATTCTGACAAGATCGGCCGGAGTGCCTCCACGGGGGGAACCTAACCTAACCTTTTTTTTTTCGAAGGGGAAATGCCTAACGCATACCACGCCGCAGGGGGTCGTCGGCGTGGTTATGTGGGGCTTGCATCCACTAAAACCACCTTCGGTGGCCTTCCTCGGCGCTTTACAGGGTACTCCGGGAACGCGGGTATGCTGCTCCGGTGTACCCTATTATATATATATATATTATTGCGCCCGTTTCTGGTGTGAGACTCAGTCTCGGGGAGGGCTTGTGTGTGCCCACCCGTTGTCAGCCTGTGTCATGCCGAAACAGCGGACTGCGCCACAACAATCCGCTGTCTTCCCGGGACCGCAGTCAGAGGACCCTTCTCTGACCGTATTCGGGTCCCGAGGTGTTTCTTCCGGGTTAGCGGCGGCCGTTGTCGCCGCCGCGGCGTCTTCCTGTCCTGTGAGTGGGATCGGCACGTTCCCGATCCCGCTCGGCGGTCTCCTTCTGAAGCATGACAGCTTCACAGAAGGAGACCACGGCGTCCCAGTTAGTTTTCCCTTCCAGCATCTTCTTTACTACGGCTGGAGGGGACAAGTCTGTTCCGATTTTGGCGACCAGGACCCGACGCTCGGTCTCCCACGCTGGGCAATCTTCGAGCGTGTGTTGGGCGGAGTCCAGGTCGCTAGGGCAGTGGTGGCAGTGCGCCCCCGCTTGCCTCCCTATCCGGCTCAGATACTCGCCGAAACAGCCGTGTCCGGTGAGTATCTGAGTCAGGTGAAAGGTCACATGTCCGGATTTTCTACCCAGCCACTGCTCGAAGCTGGGTAGGATTGCACCCACTATGCGCTGCCGTGCATTTTTAGGCTCTCTGAGCCTGCTTTGCCATCGGGCGAGCGCCATTTTGTGCGCGCCCCGCCTGAACTCACTGAGCGTCTGGCACGGTGCTTCCACGTCCTCCCGGCCCTCCCAGCGGGCGTGGGTCACACATATAACAGCACATAGATTGTATAGAAACTATTCAGAACAAATTTTTAAAGGCATTGGATTACCGAACCGGTCACATTTTCTTGGACTACGCAACAGCTTCCGAAAGACACAACGTTATTTCTCTAAAAAAAAGACGTGATTATTTAGATTCTATATTTCTTTATAAAATTATTAACGGCTACATTGATTCTGCGCCCTTACTGGATCCAATTTATTTACAAAGAATAAGATATTTACATGAATAGTTATAAAAATTAAAGTAACCTAACCTAACCTACTTACAAACAATCAGATATTGTATTTAAAGGTATTATAACCTATAAATAAAATATCTGATTGAGATCGCAGTTCTGAGGAAAGGTGCCCAAAAGACTGGCCACATTTCCACGCTGGATTGCAAGGCTAATACGTTGACCCAAGTAAAGGCCAGCGTTAGGATCGTGAGACGACTCGACCAAACGCCTTGATATCTCACGATACAATTTGTGGGCACTTGGGCCCCATGGTCCTAGAGTTTCGACCCCAAATGGCTCAAAAATGTAAGTCTCACCGAGACTTTCATATTTGCGCCGCTTGAGACACTCTGCAGAAGTGGCGGCCGAACCCACTTTAATGCCAGTCAATGAAAGATGGGAAGGCGCCAAGGTATCTACACAAGTAGCATCCCACACTAAGGGCCTTCCCATCCTCCAAGGAACGAGAGTCATACCGTCAGGACGCTTGCCATCACTACGAAATAAGCCGTTCGGTTCCAGAACGGCAGGAATACGCGCGCTTACAAGAGCTCGACGGATGACGTCGTTTAGACTGGCATGCCGCGGGATTCTACCAGCACTCCTGCAACAAGAGAGACCATGATGAGCAAGCTGATCAACAACCTTACCACAATAACAGCGATGAGGTACTGAATTAAAAGCTCCTAGACGGAGGCTAACAGCAACTCGAAATGAAATGTTGTCAACCATGGTTCCTAGGACAGGAGATGGAAGAGCATTTAACCAGAGGCCAGATTCCCATTCAGCAACGGCTAAAAGACGAGCGCGATCGGCAGAGTTAGTAGTCGTATTAAGTAGATCGTTACGCACTACTCTGCAGAGCGGCTCGTCCCACAGCCGCTGAGCTGAAAGATTGCTGGGAAGCTCATCCAAAGTTAGGGTCCTCCACGCATCAATGGCCTCAGCTAAAAATGGTATGTGTACCGAATTAAAAACATGAGATTTATTTAGAATTTTGCAGGTTAAGCCAAAAGTACTGTGAGATGAAGATAAATAGGCTGGAAGGCTGACACTAGATATTTTCCTAATGCCTAAGCCTCCATGCCTGATGGGCAAAGAAGCTTGTGTCCAAGTACGGCCTTCCAACCTAATGTTCAAAGTTGATGAAAGAGTGTGCTGAACGATATTGTCTAATTTAGTGGTCAAATTAGGGTGTTTCCAAAATTGTGAAGAACGTAAAGTGTATGTGAATTTGGGTACAAAGAGACAGAACCTAATGATGGTGTATGCAATGTGACTATTAATTTTACTTATCCGATCAGAAATTGAGTTAAATTTGGTAATTTGTTCATCTATGTAGGGTGAAAATGATTCATCTAAAACAGGGGAACCGAGAAGACGGAGTGAAGTTTGGTCAACAATTTTGATATCAGGAGCTAATTGCTTAAAACTGTTTATAATGTCACCACGCCGAATGCAATTCGGTGATACAAACAGTTCACACTTGGAAAAATTTAGATCTAAACCACAAAGTTTGAAGTCACGCACTAGGGATGAAAAATCGTTTAAAACTGTTGCAGTGTCACCACCAAGGGTACCGTCATCAAGATACCAAACGTTAAATTGAGATTTCAATTTGGTGATGATGGGGTGAATGGCAAGGCTGAAAATTGCTGGGCCGAGAGGGTCGCCCTGTTGACAACCAACAGCAGAAGAGAGTAAGTGCTCCCTATAAATTAATTTTGTGGGAGCGCTATAACACTGCCACAAAAAACTATACAGAGAAGGCACCACCCCTTTCAACCTCTGACAACAGAACGCCTCTGTCGACCGAGTTAAATGCGTTTTTGACATCAACCTTAAGTATAACATCATCTGGCCGAAAAGAGATGTAAGAACGGACGGCGTGGATAGCTGCTTCACAGCCACCACTAACTCCAAAACCAAGTTGGGTAGGCTGAAAGTGTTCGCTGAGGGTACCAGAAACCGCCCGGCAGCAAACTTTGGCTGCAAGACGGCGGTAAGTGGTACCCACAGCAATAGGACGAATCCCACCGTCCTTTTTTTTTAAGGCACAAAGGTTTGCGCCGTAAAGTAAATCCAAAATGTCCCCATTTACTCGACCAGACAGCATTAAATTAATAAGAGATGTCAATGCCTCAAGCAAGGCCACGCTGACCTCACCACCAACATTCAAAAGGTCTTTGAGATGCTGAGCTGTGAGACCATCAAGGCCTGCAGCAGTACCACTTCTGAAGCCATTGACTGCGTTCAAGACCTCAGTGGAAGACACCTGCAGGTTTGTCTGAGAATTACTAGGTGAATCAGGAAAGGAAAGGTTGGCAGCTGGGCAGGGATGTTTCTCATAAAGGGCTGAGAGAGTCTCTGGGGTGTTAGGAGCTAACGCATCGTTAGAAAAAAGGAGACGAGCTGCACCTTTTATATCTCCATCACTCACTTTACTCTCAATGTGATAAAATTCAGACTTTTTTGATTGGCGAGAGGTTTTACTATGACCTAAATGTATTTCATTTAAAACACAGTTTCCTTTAATACAAGAAGTTAGAGAATTGGAGCGAGAGGAAATAGAAGGATTACTTGAACTAATCAATTTTCGCATCCCTAGAATCTCTTCACGTTCAAAATCTACTTTTGACATAACTAGTTATAAGACAAATTACGCTGGAAAAAGTTTTATAAGGCGTACTTGCAAGTACTATAATGGTCATCTAGTAAACCTAGACATTTTCTCTTCTTCACTGGGCACCTACAAAAAAAATGTTATTGATTTCATAGATACGTTGGAATAGATTAGAATAAAATACCTATATTTGTACCTAATGTTAATTATTAAGTTATAGTCTGTTTGAGCTGTATGTTGTATGTTATTAAATATATTTTTTATTTAGAATAAAATAATTGTTGACAACAATTATTTAATTCTAAATTAAAGTCTCATAAATTCTTCCAAATTATTTTTTAATTAGTTCATTAGATATGGAACTCTTTTGGTCTATTAGTTAATTTTAATTGTACCCTAAGTAAGTTTAAGACTGTATGTTTCTAAAATAAATAAAAATAAATAATTTGCCTAGATGTATTAATAAGAGTAAAAACCCATTTACATAAATATGATATTCGAAAACAATATGTAGGATATTTAATTTTTATGCAATAGATTTATCGTTAGGTACTTGTAGTTGTAAGTATATATTATATACTTACAAGTGTCGCTCCTGTCATATCGACAACTTACGTACCTAACGATAAATCCTTCTATTCCAATAAAACACCTATTCTACTCTTGCAGCCTTAAGCTACACAAGCCATAGTTCTTATAGTTATATACTTAACAAAGTTTTTCCAAAATTAAACTCAAACTCACGAGAAATAATGCAATTTTGTGAACAAGGTATTAAGAGCCATATGGCTACCTACGCTGACTTTAAAAGCCGGAACACTGTATGTATAGGTATGCTACCTCCAGGATGTTTCCTTCTTGATTGTAAGGCTTTGACTTTGACATTTTACTACTCAGCTGACAGCTGTGTTTGTGTCAGTCAAGGTGTCAGTGAGTGACCTAAGTATTGTCGTGTTTGACATTATTTTTTTCTTGTGTTGTGTATTGTTTACATTGTTTCGGCTGTAGATAACTTCCTAAATATTAAAGTATTATACATATATATTTCGACGTGGGATTTGAAAGACTACAATAATAGCTTTGTCCTGAACATTACCACTCAGGCTGAGTATAGCTCAAGCCCAACAGGAAAATGGAGTGCGATATAGTGATTCGGGCGGCGAGACCGCAGGACAAGGAAGTGCGCGCCGCGCTCATCGAACACGGCGTCACCTCGTATGATAGAGACGCTATTATATACTTTATACTGCAAGAGGTACCTACTTATCAAGATAATAATATTGATGCTGTGGTTTCTTCAACCAAGCTCTTATTTAATTTATTATGTACCCTTGGAGACTATTGAGACGAACATTTTATTATTATGTCTGTTATTTTCATTGATATTTATCTGCAAATGTCAAACGCCACATTACCCATGCTATTTGAAAAATACTATAGTTGTACAAAGTACTGTTTATGAAAAATATCGAAAGGCACGTCTGTTCTACCGACCACATTAGGCTAATGTGTGGATTAGGGCCCAACCCTCTCTCTCTCTCTCTATTGATAGAGGAGAGGAGAATCGTGCTCAGCACTGGGACATATATAGGTTGCTAATATTATATAAAACTTCAAATTATTATTAATTAAACAAATTGCATGAGGCAGACTTAATCCCTAAAAGGCATTTTGCTACTCAACCTTAGGGTTATGCAGAGATAAACATGGCAGGTGATGAAAAATATATTATAGTTGATGAGAATAAAAGAATAAAATTAACTGTAAAATATTAGGTACAAATGTTTTAAATACAACATTAAATCATTTTTTTATACAAATATATTATTTAATATAATACAGCTGCCTGTACCCGCCTCGCATGAGTGGACTATTAGTTATTGCCGCTTAGGGGTAAATTATTGATAATTGCCAATATAAGTGTTTCCAACCAGAATCAAGTACCTACCTATATAACATTTTATGTATCTTACTTTGAAAATGGCAGACTTTCATATTTTATTTCATTTCATATTCATATATTTTTCGTTTTAAAATAAGAGAGAAACAACACTAAGAAAATTTCCATAAATCCTTTCTTAGTGTGCATAACTAATGTATCATCAGCCATTGCCATGGTAAACAGAGACCTAGAGGCAATTCGGGCTTGGTCTAAAAGGTTCGGCCTAGCCGTAAACCCAGCAAAATGCCAAGCCATCATTGTACGATTTACTTTTAAGATGAAGGTTCATTTTTCTCTTTGATGAGTTGTCAGTTGTCGCGAGTTGATTACCTATATGTATGTATGTAATTTTGTATATATATATATATATTATACTTTTTATATATATATCTTTAGCTGAAAAATAAATAAAATAAAATAAAAAATAATAATAATAAATAATAAAAATCTTTATTATCCTTCACAAAAGGCATCTTAATAACTATATACATATAGTAAGGTTCAACAAGTTGTTCAATTAAGCTTTGCATTTGTGAAGGACTGGTGCCAGAAATGCACGTTTGAGTGCGGGGGTTTGATTTACCTTATCTATGATACTAATTAATAATAAGATACTAGATAGGTTTAATTTAGAGTCTAATATTATGTTAATAAAAAATAAAACAAACTATAGCCTACGGAGCTATGTGGGTTTGAGTGTGTGTGTGTGTGTGTGTGTGGGTGTGGGTTTGTGTGTCTTTGTGTGATGAGTAGTGTGATTGGTGGAAGATTCATACCTAATGTGTTATAGGCAGACTATTTCATGAGTGTTTATTGCAGGGGATGTAAGAGATTTTCTGTTGTTTCGTAATCTAGAGGGAGAAGGTATTTAATTAGTGTTTTTTTGCAGTTGTGAGTATTTAATGGGTATATTTTTAATTTATTATTTAACTTATTATAGAGGTATGGTCCTAAATAGCTCATAAAATGTTGAGAAAAGGCAGTATTATGTTGTTGTTGCTTAGCAACTTTACCCATACGTCGTTTGTCCTTAATTCTATTTGTTACGTATGGTGTTTGGGAGTGTTTTAATAGTGTTGCCCTAAGGATGAATGTTCTCCTAACGCTTAGGACTTCCCATAGGTCATAAACTTTTTGTGTTGGGTGTCGTTAGGGCAGTTTAGCTGCTACCTTAAGGAGGGCTCTTTGTGCTCTCTCTGCAACGATCAAGTGCGTCTTTGCAGCACCCCACTACCACTATACAATACCACTATACAATATTCTATGATGGAGTGACATAGGGCAAGGTATATTGATTTAATGGTAGGGCGATCAGCAATATGTCTTAGTGATTTCATTACATAAATCAGCTTGCGTAATCTTGATGCCATGGTCTCAATGTGTTGCTTGAATGTGAGTGTATTGTCTAAGATGACACCAAGATACTTAATGCTTTCAGTTCTTGTTAGAGCGGGGCAGTTTCATGCGTCTGTTAAAGAGGCTATGGTGCACGTGTGAGCTGTGATGGTGCGTTCTTGTCCTGGTAAATAGGTGTTTTTCATACCAAAGGGAATAAATTTAGTTTTGGTGGTGTTTAGTGTCAGCAGGTTGTCTTTAAGCCACTTATTCACCGTATCTAGGCCTTTTTGCGCATTGCTGTATGCTTGCTCCCAGGTCTCTCCACAGAAGAAGAGGGCCGTGTCATCAGCGTATGTGAAGATTTGGCCTTCTTTCAGTTTTATCTGACACAGGTCATTTATATAGACCAGGAACATGGTGGCACTGAGTACTCCTCCTTGTGGTACGCCGAAGGTAACATTGGCATCTTTACTAGTCCATGTATCGATCTTTACACGCTGCTTTCTGTTTTCAAGGTAGTCCTTGCATAGTTTTAGTAGAAGTCCTCTCACTCCCACTCGTTCGAGTTTCTGAAGGTGGTTGGGAATCGAGACAGAGTCGAATGCTAGCTAGGTCTAGAAATATCACTAGGGATTTCTTCTTGGAGTCCAAGGTGGTGGTTATTACCTGCACGAGGTCAAGTACTGCGGAAGTGGTAGATGTTCCTTTCCTGAAGCCGTATTGTGACGGGGAGAGTATTTTCTTAGATTCTAAATATGTGACGAGCCGTGTGTTTTTTATTCGTTCTAGGATCTTTGAAAGAGTGGGTAATATCGAGATAGGCCTATAATTATCTACACATGTCTTATCTCCCCCTTTGTGTATTGGTTTTATTAAGCCTGTTTTGAATACGTCAGGGAAGGTGCCAAGCCAGGTTGCATATGTGGGTGATAGGACTGACTAACACGCTGCTATATCGCTTGACTATTTGATTGGTTATAGCGTAGATGTCTGCAGAGCGTTTGTCCTTCATGTCGTCTATTAGTCTTTTAACTTCATTTTCGGATGTTGGTGTCATAGCTAATGAGTTTAGTGGTGTAGATTGGTTGGGATGATTAGCAGGCGAGTTATTTGCTATTCGTTGTTGGATTATGTTCCCAGCCAGTCTCTTACCGGTGTTAGCGAAGTACCTGTTGATCTGGTTGATGTTATGCTGTTCTTTGCCCGTTTCTAGTAATGTCATTGAATGATCTTCCGAAAGAATTTTTTTTCTTTCTTTCTATATCTATTATATTATATATATTTATTTAATACAGTATATATATTTTTCTTAGACTTACTTAGACTTCTTGGATCCCTAGTCTTGGAATTATGTATTATGATTTCTTTATAGAGGAGGAAATAATTATTTTTTGTGAAATTTCCGATTACCTTCTCAAAATAATAAAATGACATTAGGCTCTTACATAATTAGATAAATAATATGCTGTTAGATATATGACATGCAGTGTGTGTGTGTGTGTGGCAGCTGATGCTGCAGGTGTGCGTGCTGGTGGGCGCGGTGCTGTTCATCTTCGTTGGCGCGGGCCCGGGCGGCGTGGCGCTGGTGCCGCCGGCGCTGGCCGCGCTCGCCGCGCTAACCGTGCTCGGCGCGCATCGCACGCTGGCGCACTCGCAGGCCGCGGTGAGTGTCTCTGTAGTGTGTTACTGTAGTGCACGCGTTGTACATGCGCGTGCACTACACCTGGTACATATACGTGGTCCGCAGCGCATGCGGCGGGAGGAGGCGGGCTTCGTGGCGGAGTACCGCGGGCCGCTGGGCGCCGACCCGCGCGCGCTGCGCCCGCGGCTCGTGGCGGAGTGTCGCGCAGGAGGAGGGCAGGAGGGCGCCTCCGCCGGCCGCGTGCTGGGCACGGTGAGCGTGTCGCGGTTCCGCGGCGGGGGCGGGGCGGGCCGCAGCGGCTGGCTGCACGCGCTGGTGGTGGAGCCGCGCTGGCGGCGGCGGGGGCTGGGCGGCGCGCTGCTGTCGGCGGCGCGCCAGTACGCCGCGGCGGCGCGCCTCGACTCGCTGGAGCTGGCGGCAAGTGAGCTGCAGACCGGCGCGCGCTCGCTGCTGCACTCGCACGGGTACGTAACACGCACGGTACGTAACACGCACGGCGCGGGCTGGGCGGCGCGCTGCTGTCGGCGGCGCGCCAGTACGCCGCGGCGGCGCGCCTCGACTCGCTGGAGCTGGCGGCAAGTGAGCTGCAGACCGGCGCGCGCTCGCTGCTGCACTCGCACGGGTACGTAACACGCACGGTACGTAACACGCACGGCGCGGGCTGGGCGGCGCGCTGCTGTCGGCGGCGCGCCAGTACGCCGCGGCGGCGCGCCTCGACTCGCTGGAGCTGGCGGCAAGTGAGCTGCAGACCGGCGCGCGCTCGCTGCTGCACTCGCACGGGTACGTAACACGCACGGTACGTAACACGCACGGCGCGGGCTGGGCGGCGCGCTGCTGTCGGCGGCGCGCCAGTACGCCGCGGCGGCGCGCCTCGACTCGCTGGAGCTGGCGGCAAGTGAGCTGCAGACCGGCGCGCGCTCGCTGCTGCACTCGCATGGGTACGTAACACGCACGGTACGTAACACGCACGGTACGTAACACGCACGGTACGTAACACAGTGCCAGTACGCCGCGGCGGCGCGCCTCGACTCGCTGGAGCTGGCTGCGAGCGAGCTGCAGACCGGCGCGCGCTCGCTGCTACACTCGCACGGGTACGTAACACGCACGGTACGTAACACGCACGGTACGTAACACGTAACAATTATTAACTTATTTGGTTGTTAATTATATTTTCGTTTTTTGCATTTTCTGAGAAAATTTACCACAGTAATGTATATATTTTTTTACACCATCAGAAAGTCGAGATTTCAAGGAACAAAAAACTCACAGACTTTAAAAAAAAAGCAGATATTTTGACGGGAGATTTTTCGATCGAAAATTAGGGTGCTTTTTCGATATTAAGTTAAAAATAAGGTGAAAAAATTAATATTTTTAATCAAAAAAATTACAGTGTATTTGGGACATAATAAGGTACGTTTTCACGAAATTTCGTGAAAAAAAATTATTTTTGTAAAAGATAAAAATAAAAAACCAAAAACTTGGTTATTTGAATTTTTCACATACATTTTGAGGTTATGTTTTTCCATAGGACTTGTAGTTTTGCCGGAAACCGAGATAAACCGTTTTTTACCCTTAAAACTCACCCCCTTCCACTTCCCGACCTCAGATCGCCCGTTTTTTTTTTTTTTTTTTATACTACCAAGGTGACAAACAAGCATACGGCCCGCCTGATGGTAAGCAGTTACCGTAGCCTATGGACGTTTGCAACACCAGGGGTGTCACTCACGCGTTGCCGACCCTTTAAAAACCTTATAACTCCTTTCTTGAAGAACCCCATGCTATAGTCTTTTGGAAAAACCTCGGCAGGGAGCTCATTCCACAGCCTAATCGTACGTGGTAAGAAATTCCTCTGGAATCTTGCGGTACGGCAAGTTTGAGGTGCAAGGATGTGAGGATGGAACTCCCTGTCGGTGGCGAGAGGGATTATTATTATTTTATTTATGGGTTATTTATTTTTCCTTTAATTTTTGTTATATTCTCTATCATTTCCAATGGGTTTCATCCTACTACGATTTTTTTTCACTTTTAACTATATTCACAGATTTCGGCACTGGTCTATAGAATTTTGTTTCAAGTTTTCCCTCTCTTGCAGTGGATATTGTCTGCCTGACTTACTCCCTTAGTCGACTCTTACGACACCCACGGGATGGAATGGGGTGGTGACATTTTTATTCTTAATCCGTCACCACACGGACGGTATATATACTTAAATATATAAAATACCCGTGTGGCTCCGGGTAGTAGAATAGTGCCTCCCCATCTATTACTGTGGTTAAATACACATTGGCAACAAATAAAAGACCGATTCAAATAATCATCAATACCTTTAATGAAACATGATTAGACAGACAATGACAATTTAAAATTTCTTGTAATCATTTAAATTACATTTTAATACCACTCTCTTCTCGAACATGCTGTCTGACAGTTTGTGGCTCATTCATGGAAGGAAATATTCATCATGAAGGAAATATTCATTTATTTATCAACTAGCAGTTTTTTTAATTTCGTTTTGAAACATGAAGTTAATTGTTAGTTTCAATTTTTTCATAAAACAACAAAAAAAGTTAATTCCAATTATTTTAATTGTTAGTTACAATTGACATACGTTAATCAAAATAATTTAATTGCAAGGTGAAATTAAAAGTTTCATTGCGATTAATTTAATTGCAATTACTTTTTTAGTCAAATAACAAGATAATTGGCAAATTAATTGATTGATGCCCAACACTGCACGTAGGTACCTATAATACCTGGTCGTGTGTCGAGGCGCGTCACGTGTGTTGTGTGCGCAGGTGGGAGCTGCGCGGTACGTACCACAGACAGCTGCTGGGCGCGGCTCTCACGCTCCCGATGCTGCAGATGGGCCTGGACCTACCGCACGCCTAGACCTGGCGGACGTCGCGTGTCGTGTCGTAGACGCAGACTCGCTGGATGTACCGATCGCTGAACACGAATCGATGAGTGCTAACGATTTCTACTTGAAGGGCCTAGCGCACTCACAAATCTATCAAAAAGAATTATATACCTAGTTCCATAAATGTCTATATTTAATTTCTAACCGAATTTAATAAGGTTGAGGTTACGATTCGCCACAATATATTATTTGATATAATAATATGCTACCCGATTACTCGTAGATTATTGACCGATTTGGAAAATTAATAAAAATTAAAAAAAAAAATTTCAACAATAAAAAAACGGACTTCAATATGGCAAGTTGTAGAATTTTGCAAACTCCTAAAATTCAGGTAGGTACTATAATGTTATGTATGTATAATTATTATATTTTTATTATATCATTTAATTCAGAATAAGATAAGATAAAGATTTTTATTTTCAGAACAGATTTACAATATTTTAGTTACAATTGGTCCAAACTAGACTAGACCTGTATTTTGGGCACCTATTCGGCTACAATGTTTCTGAAGTATAAAATTAAAGTATTTAAAGTTATATATACCTATCGAAAGAATTAAAATAAAGTAATAGTTACAATTTTTAAAATAAGTATTAAGAATAAAGGGAGTTCCAGTGAGTGTGTTAAGGAATGTGTGTGATGTGTGTTTGTGTGTGTGTAAATTTTAATGTGTTGGGATGTCTGGTGGTGTGGGTGTGTTGTGAGTGAGTGTATGCACTAATTTTTTTTAATTTTTATTGTGTTAATGAACTATGTTAAGGAAGTGATTCTCAATATCGTCATAAGATGTTTTCATAAGCCAGGCCTTGAGAGTACGCTTGATTTGAGTCACTGTTGAGTTTTTTATGTTGTGGATAGTGTTCACCTTTCGGTAAATGCATGTATAGGAATATGGGAAGTCGTTGAGCAAATGTGGACCAATTCCATACATTGATTGTTAGTATTACAACTTAATAACTATGTTAGTACATCTTATCTACTAATTAATTAAATTAAAATCAATTAATGTATCTGTCTGAAGCATCAGAGCCGCCGTTGTGCATACGGCACCAATAATAATCATCATCATCATCATCTCAGCCCGATAATGTCCACTGCTGAACATAGGCCTCCCTCTCCACAATGGCCGAACTTGAGCTGCCTGCATCCAGTGCTTTCCTGCAGCTCTGATGATGTCGTCTGTCCACCTAGTGGGAGGTCGTCCCACGCTGCGTTTTCCAGCACGTGGTCGCCACTCGAGAACCTTTCTTCCCCATCGGTTGTCGGTTCGCCGAGCGATGTGGCCTGCCCATTGCCACTTCAACTTGCTTACTTTAAGAGCTATGTCGGTAACCTTGGTTCGTCTGCGGATCTCCTCATTGCGGATTTTATCACGCAGCGAAACACCGAGCATAGCTCTTTCCATAGCTCGCTGAGCGACTCTGAGCTTATTTATGAGGCCAACAGTCAAAGACCACGTTTCTGTGCCATAAGTCATCACTGGCAACACACATTGACTATAGACTTTCGTCTTAAGGCACTGAGGTATTTTTTGACGAAAAGATGTTACGCAATTTCCCGAACGCTGCCCAGCCGAGTTGGATTCTTCGGTTGACCTCTTTCTCGAAATTGGACTTACCTAACTGCATTATTTGCCCGAGGTATGTGTATTCGTCAACAACTTCGAGAGTAGCGTTCCCAACAACAACCGGTAAGGGCGTGATATGGACATTGAACATGACCTTGGTTTTATCCATATTCATTTTCAAGCCCACCTGTTGGGAAACTGCTGAGGTCTCTGAGCATAGCGCCAAGATCCTCCAGCGATTCTGCCATGACCACGATGTCGTCGGCAAATCGAAGGTGAGTGATGTATTCGCCATTTATGTTGATGCCATATCCTTTCCACTCCAGAAGCTTGAAAACGTCCTCCAACGCAGTGGTGAACAGTTTCGGAGAAATGCTCTCTGCAGTTGGATTGGTTTTGTGCTTTGGTCCTGTAATAGGATAGACATTGTGGCTTTGCTATACAAACACTTCAGCACCTTACTTATAATAATATAGTTTATTTCTCTCAAAAAGGTAAAATGCATTTGGGTTGTCTTAAAATAATAGAATACAATTTGGTGAGAAACCTTAGTGAGAGCTGGAGTCTGTACTAGGGACGGAACCTGTGTGACAAATCTCCAGGCTCTCTCGTTTGGTAGAACTTAATATTATATGGAGACATGGAGTGCACATTTTAGAAAGAAAAACATATAAATGTATCTATCTAATTGAGGAATGAGAGTACAGTTAGATACGAAATAGATCATATATTAGGAGTGTTGTGTGTGTGCATATGGGTGTGTGTATTTGTGTGAATGTGTGTGTATGTCTAAGTGTATGAGTGAAGTAAGTTTGATTATAAATATAGTGTGCTTGTGTGCACCTACTATCCACCTCTATACGTTCACATGAGGGTTTAATTGATCATTTCAGTTTCATCATAATCTAAATCTTTCATCCAGTCAGTGACTGCTCTTTTACATTGCACCTTTGTCATGGGATACAAGATTAAGATTTTGTTTACCTTATTGTAAACATAGCTTCCAAGGTAGGAGTAACAGCGTTGGGCTAGTCTTGTTCTTACCAATGCTCCAGAAAGACATCACCAGCACTATAACCTATTATTTTCAGGATGCTGTTGGTACTTTTTCGAATTCTTTTCAATAGCGATGCCGTTCGCCTGCGTATTAGATCTTCAGTTACAACATGGCCTAGGTACTTGAAACACAACACCCTCATTAGTGCTCATCCTGGCCCCAAACACCATAAACTGACTCTTCCCTATGTTATTCAGGAGACCGTGTAATAACGATACGATAACTCTATAGAGCATCCGACACCTGTGCTGCTGAGCTCCTCGACCAACCGATTGATGTATAGGTTGAAAAGCGCGGGCGAGGATAGCCCACCCGCCTCACACCGCACTGCAGCCCATACTCCTCAGAGAAAGCTCCAGACCATCTGACCTGGTTCATTTGATGGTTATACCAGTACTATAAAAGTGTAATCATCTCATCAGGTATATCCTGCTCTTTTAACTTGGACCACAAGATATTGTAATTAACCAGGTCAAATGCCTTCGACAGGTCCAAAAATACAGCATACACTGGGGTGTCCCTGCTAGTGTAGTAGTTGACCGTGTAGGTACTTGAGCGCCAGAATAGCCGATTCAGTAGAAAGACTTTCAATTGCGCATCATGTAGACTGAGCTTACCCGAGATTGTTCGCTCCAGTACACCGTCAAGCACCTTAGCGGTTACCGTCGCCAACGTAATTGGCCTGTAATGTCTTTGTCTGAGACATTCTATTATAGGCACAACTATAGTCCTCATTAATTCGACAGGTAAGTACGAGTGCCTCAAACAAAGATTATATAACATGGACAAAATTCTAGGCAGATGTGGGCCGGCATTTTGGAAATGTTCCATTCCCAGGAGACTTGCCCCTCGGCATGGTTTTAATAACCTCCCATATTTCTTAGATGTAACATTGATAGGATTGGTCAAGCACTTATTGAACCTATTACTTACATTCTCATGTATCTACCGGTAATCGAGATGCTACCGTGAACTGCTTGAACCGTAAGGTGGACGAAGACGATCTGGTAAAGGTCGCGGGCAACCGATGGACAAGGTCAGCTCAGGACCGACTGATATGGAAAACCTTGCGGGAAGCCTATGTCGAGCAGTGGACGTCTTATGGCTGAGATAGAACAACTTTTGTGGCAAACAAGCATACGGCCCACCTGATGTTAAGCAGTTACCGTAGCCTATAGACGCTTGCAGTACCAAAGGTATCACTTGCGTGTTAACAACCCATTTTTTACACCAGGGCCATAAGATGGGAGCAGAGTATCCATTGGATAGGAATACGTTTCTTTCAAAATGGATCCCTAAGTGAGCGTTGGAGATCTATATTCACACACAGGAACACAACTAGCCCGCTGTGTGTAGTTATTTGGTTGTCGTCTTCTGTAAGGTGGAATTCCTCCCCTATCTTAAAAAAAACCTTAAAAATCATTTTGCAATTGAATGGATAGTCTTTCATATTGTTCAATTTTTTTTTTAATTCAGTTCTGGTGCTCGGTTCCGTAGGGAATTGAGTAACCTCCTCAAATACTATCTAGGCATACCTACTGCAATGAATCAAACATTCATCAATTCGTTAGTGAAACTAATAAATAATACCTAGATACTGCAGATGGCCAACTTATCAATGATAAATAATTTGCCAATGGAGATCAGACATCATGTGTAATTAAATGACTGTAACTAATCACATTCAATGAGCAAATTAAAATGGTACAATTGAACAAATATGATTATACAGCTGGATATAGGCACCGAAACTTCGTAATTAAAATGCATGGTTTCAGAGATATACATAATAATAGATACCTACATATAATATACTATATTGAATTTACGTTGAACTCTCACCAATATGGTCGACTATATTAATCAGGGTTCAGCTTACTGGTTTTTTATTCAGTTTTGTTCCGGGAGCTTATGTAGAGTAGAGTACTATATCTCTATTAATAGAATGATGGATCAAAAGGAATCTAATAACTATGCAGTTTAATTTCTGAAATCCTTGAGCACTGCGGCGGACCATTATGCCCTTTAGGAATTGAATAATTTTTTAGCCCACCCAAACTGTGTAACAGTACCTATCAGGTTCGTCATATCAACCCATAAATGTCCCATTATGAAGATTATTTATGAAGTTTATTAATTGCAGAACCTAAATGTTTAAAAGAAAAACCTAATTGACTAATCAACAAACGCACAGTTTAATTAATTTAATTTTTTTTTTTTTTTATTTTATATTTTTATTTTATTTTATTAGTTTAATTTATTCAGTTTGGCAGAAGTCTTAAAATTTGTATTTTCTGTTATTTAAAAACGAAATAAATGCTTTTTTCATTTCATTTTTCATTTCATTTCAAATCACTAGACACTCGGATCAGATAACTAATTATGATATAGGCATCCGCTAAGAAAGGTTTTTTAAAATGTAACCGCTAAAGATGAAAATCAGCCGATGAAAGTTTGTAGTTTTCAGATTTACAGTAAAAGGCTGAACACGCGAACGACTTCGCGGGTACAGCTAGTATTAAATATTTTTTTATACAAATAACACTACAGTGTCATAGTGTCTATTGATAATCGAATTGGTAAAATTGCAAGTCATTATTTTTTATTAACTTATTTTATTCATATTAGGAGTACAATATTACATATATACAAAACGTTTCACGCTTCATCGTTCACGTCGGGCGTCGTTCGCGACGTGATCACTTGTGCGTGTGGAACAGTAGACGCAGTTTATCTACACTCACCAGCACCTGGAAGATAAACAATAGAAAAACAATGGAGGACCGAACGAGTGCGAGCAACACTCGCCGCAGGCGAAGCTCAGACCTTGAGTCGCGCGGGGCAGTGCGCGGCGCGGCCGGGCGCGGGGCTCAGCTCCGCCAGCACGCGCGCGCGCTCGTCCGCGCCCGCCGCCGCCAGCCGCCGGCCCAGCAGCTGCACCACGCGGTACCCGGCCGCGGGCTCCAGGTGCGCCCAGCCCGCGCGCAGCGCGTCCACCAGCGCGGCGGCCGGCACGCGCCCCGCCGGCACCTGCGCCGCGGGCACGCCCAGCAGCTCCAGCAGCGCCGCGTCCCGCAGGCGCGTGGCCAGCCGGTCCGAGCCCGAGCCCGGCACGCTGCGCAGCGCGTCGCTCAGCTCGATGCGCGCGCGCACGTCCTCCAGCGCGCGGCCCAGCAGGCCGCCCAGCGCCTCCGCCTGCGCGCGCGACGCGCGGTGGTCCAGCAGCGTGTGCAGCGCGCGCGTGGCTTGCAGGCGCACGGGCGAGTCGTGCGCCAGCAGCGCGGCCGCCAGCAGCGCGCCCACCGACAGCACGTCGTCGTCCTGCCACGCGTCGACGTCGGCCAGCAGCAGCGCGCTCACGTGGCCCACCAGGGAGGGCAGGCACGCGGGCACGCCGGCGCGCGCCGGCGGGGGGCGCGCGGTGGCGGGCAGCGCGGGCGCGAGCGCGGCCAGCAGCGCGGCGGCGCTGGGCTCGTAGCGCGCGGCGGCGCCGGGCGCGGGGCCGGGCGAGCACACGGCCAGCTCGCGGACGGCGTCGCTGAGCGCGGAGTCGTTGCTGTCGGCGTCGTCGGCGTGGCCCCCGCGCGCGTCCCGCTCGAGCAGCGCCCTCACTTCGCGCTCGCACTCCTGCTCGCGCGCGCGCTGCTCCGCCAGCTCGTCCGCGCTCGGCATAAAGAATGTACTCTGCCACGTTTTACAAATATTACTTATAGTGAGTATTGGCGGTTAGTCTAACACTTGTAAAGCGGTACTGAAAAAGTAATCTCGTGTCGAAACTACCTCACCTCGACGACTTGTTTCAACGACAGAAACGAATTATGCTATGTAACAGCGGACCTAGCACAGAAATAGATCAGGATCCTGATCTATTTCTGTGGGACCTAGCCATAGTTAGCACCGACTTCTATTTGTAATTTTCATAAATACTTTTATTTTTAAGTCTTCCTTTTATTTTATTACTTTCAATGGAAGAGCATGTTAGGTAGGTACGTAGTAGCCCAAGCAAAATAATCGAAAAATGTGCTGAATATGCATTAATTCCCTACAAACTGTATATTTGTACAGCTCTTGAATTTTTTAATGACTTTAATTGTATGTATTAGATTTTTTTTTAGAGACAACTCCCGCACTAGAGAACAAGCTTTACATATATATTATATTAAGTAGGTATATATGTAGTCATAGTATGTATGTTAATGAAAGCATACACTATGTATACAATATTATTAGTTAGTTTCTGTGGTTTTACTCTTTTCTTCCATTTTCTCCTTCTGTTGTACACTTGGTTTGCTGTTAGAAAACTAAATATTGAGTTAAGCTCGCCTTTGTACATACATGTCTTTAGTTAAGTATTTTATTTTGTTACTATAATTTGTGTGCAATAAAGAATTAAAAAAAGAATTTGAATGCGTCATTATAAATGCTTTTTTCTATAGTAACATTCTCTAATGATTTTTAACATAAAAAATACGAATATCCACTCCCAAATGTGGCAGTTTCTAACAACTTCTTCAACTAGTGGCCAGCCGGGGTCAAAATTTTACTTTTGGGTTTTTTCGCTCCTTTACTGTAGGTACCTTAATTTTTGCCCAAAAATGGTTACATGAGACTTCTTACTTTAAAACTGATGGCTTTCATGCAAATTTTAAAAACACTCTGTTAGAAGTAGGTACTCATTTATTTTTAATCTATTTATTTATTTAATAGATTCACCAACAGTTATAACAATACATTTTACATTTTAGTGATACATAGCGTTTACAGTATAGACTAATTGTATAACTAATTACAGGTGAATACTGCATGCAATCAGAAGCAGATACTAACATAAAATTTCATTACTCAGTTTTTTGATAGCTACAAAATGCAAGCTATATTGACGAACTACATTCTTAATTAGATTTAATCCTAAAAACTTAAATACTATTGAAGATTTTTTCATGAAATTAAAAATACTTTAATATCCATATAATTTTATAAATGCAAATTAACTCTGTAACTTAAGTTTGTTTATCAGCTTAATGAATCTAGTGATATTTTGCAACAGGATCCACGCGAAGAAATCGCGGGCAACAGCTAGTTATATTAGACTTGCTGTTGCCCGCGGTTTCTTCGCGATAAATGTATTACAAATTTAATATGTAGGACTGCTAATTTTATTTAGGGTTGAAGTAGCTCAAATAAATTATCAGCGTCCACGTCGCACAAAAGATTTAAATCGTAAGTATTTAAAAAAACGTTACGATTTAAATATTTTTAAGAAAAAGCTATTTTAGTTTACCGTGTTTGATACTAAAGAGTTGACAAATATCTTCGGTAGATCTTCAAAATCATCGTCGTCACTCATGATCGATGTTGTGGTCATTAATTTGTTATCCTTATTAATTATATGTGTACTGTAGCCCTAGCACGAAAAAGTATCGAGTTCGTAATGTAAACGTTTCGAGTCTTCGATACGTTAACGGAGTGTCACGCACACTCTGCCACTATCGATCGAGAGCCGGAGCTCGATGTCGATACGAAAACAACACCGAAAACATTAGTAAATAGTAATGTCACCCTGACGTAAGTCAAAAAGGGTCCTATTGAAACATCATTGTTCGAAAACTTTATCAAATGGCTATATTTATTTGGCTCTTAATACCGATATATTAAGAGCCAACGAAATATTTATATTTTGTAATTTATAAATAATTAAGTAAAAATATACATGAAATAAATAAAAAACTAAGGATAAGTAATGAGATATTATAAAAAATCGTTATATTGCCTAAACAAAGATTATTTTGTAATTAAAAAATAATAATTTATGGTTTTTGAACGACTCCACTAGCGATCGACGACAAAGATAAAAGATTTCATTTCCTCCTTTATCGACTACGATACCATAGGTTATCTTGACCCTAGGGTTGGTATTACTTTTCAAGTCAAGGTCAAGGTATGTTTTTTGACCTATGTTTTATTTTGAGAGAAGTATACCTACGTTAAAGTATTTGAACCTATTTATTTTATAATTAAATATTTATAAAGCCTTAATTATACCCATTAGGTTTGTTCGAATGATTTGTAGGTGCATTTTGTGTGCTCTGTAGGTACTTAAATATATCTACCTCGCAGACTAATAGAATTTAGTCTGAGATCTACCTAACATAACTTTCATCACTTGATTCAGATTCTTCCTCTTTCCTCCTGTTTTTGTCAATTTATTGTTCCAATACTTTTTATTAATTATTTTCTATACAAGAATAATATTAGAAACTTATTTAAACTAACTAATCCTAAATATGAAAAACTAATTTTAACATAAATACTAAAAAAAGGAAAAACATAATACAAATGAAGACTGTTGTTTAAGCATCGAAATATTCCTCAACATCACTGTCCACTGGGAACGTGCCCAGAAGGCTGGCGGCATTGCCACGTTGAATGGCAATACTTATTCTCTGTGCGAGAAACAAGCCAGCCCTTTCATCACGAGAAGCAACTAATTTATAATTTAAATAAGTTAACATTCGTTTAAAATTATTTTTAAGTCGTTTACGTAAGTTTTCTCACCGACAAATTCTAGGTGAAAAAAGTTTTGACAGTAGGTACTCGATACCAGATAACGAAATTTACAAAGATAAAAGATTGACAAGATAGAGTATATTTAAAATGAACTTTAACCATCGGATTTCTCTTTTCACGTGAACGAAATGTCATATGAAAAAAAGAGACAGTTAGACTTTTAACCATGTCATTTTTTGTCACTGAGTCAAAAACTCGAACAAAATCAGTATTTATGTGTATTTATACTAACAAGTGTCACTCCTGTCATATCGACAAGGGTAGGTATTGTATACCTACACAAAATATCAATTTTGTTCGAATTCTGACTCAATGATCGAAAATGACATGGATCAAAGGCTAACTGCCGTTTTTTTTCATAGACATTTCATTCACGTGAAAAGAGAAATCCAATGTTAAAAGTTCGTTTTAAATATGTTCTATCTATGTAAAAAAATATCTTTGTATCAGCCATCCGGCGTTGGCTATGTTGACATGCGAAAATAAGATGAAAAAGAGAACAGAAAGCTCTAATAGCTTATTAACATTCAACTACCTACTTATTATACATATTATAATAATATTAAACTACCTTCCATATCACATTGTTCTCTTTTTTTCTCAACTAAAAATGAGTTCGTTTTTGAATAAAAACAACAAAGGTCTCAAACTTTCGCATGTATGTTTTAAAAATGATCGGTTAGATTATTAGACCTCTATGTTTAAATTTGTACCAATTTCAATGAATAAATGATTATTATATTATTATTAACTCCTTTCTTGAAGAAGTAAATAAATTTTCTTGTATAAAGGATTGATTAAAACTATGCTTAATTAAACCTCAAAAATTTATAGTCGATTACCTTTCTGTAACACTAATTAATACACATTGATGCAAGTGAATAGTACAACACTAAAAATAGAGAAAAAAAAAAACAAAACAAACGTCAATCAGTCATAATTGTTATTTGTGTGTGTCAGTGTCAGTCAGTATTGTATTGTAGTGGGTAGTGGGTTGGTCGACGGTTTCTTTGTTTGAAATAAGAAGTCAGCTCGTTCTGGTGAGCTGCAATCGACTCCTCGCGGTGGTAGGAGTACGGCGAGCGGCGAGCAGCCGAGCGGAATGTGGGAGGACGGTAGCAGCAGCAGCGGCGGTGGCGGCTCGCGGGCATACGCTGATCCTGTCAAGCTTCAGGACACGGTTTTTAATGAATTGATGCAGGAATGTAAACACAGTGCGCCCGGAGCTCGCCTCTCTGCCCGATTACGCACTGCGCTCGAGAGGTGAGTTGCTAACTTTTTTGTTGCGCCAAAAGTTGCACTTTTACGTCGTATGTGTGGAATGCATAGTAGGTACTAAATAATACAACAGAATGTTAAATAACTAGCCAGCTTCAAGACAGGTACACCCCTCCAGTGCATAATAGCAGTCATATAAAGCAGAAAAGCTCATAAAAGCTGGGGGTTTGTTTGATGTTGCTTGTTTTGTATGTTGTTGGATCCTGGGGGAACTAGATTGTGCATTAGTTTTGCACTCTGGACATATCGCAGCAATTTGCCGGTCTGACCCTAGTCTTCTCCAGCCGATTTCAGATAGTGATACACAGTGGAAGTGGAAAATCATGCGAGCATAACGTCATATGAACTAGGGAAACGGTTACACCTAAGCATCTCAGCAACTGATGTTTACAATGTTGCCGATTCACTCTTTGATTTGACAATTTATTGTAAAATTTAATATATTACGTGAAAACACTTTGTAGGCATTACAATTTCCTTGTCACCTTGAAGTAATTTATAGATTAACTTATCAATTTATTTTGATTCTAAGATTTAAATTGCACTTTTGACTGGTATAATGAATTAATAACGAAGTAGCAAAGTGATAGCAGTCTGCACTGTTAACTGTTTTTTGTTTTTTACAATTTATCAGCTCTACATGCATCACTAAGTGATGCAGCAGGTAAGTTAAGCATCCATAGTAACTGCTTACCATCAGTTAGGTGGTACACTTATTTGCCACCAAGTACTAGACAAAACATGACACTTATAGAATAGACGAATGTCTATTCTATAAGTGTCATGATTGAATGAAGATTGAATAATCTCATTTAGTGAATGGCAAAGACAAGAGGATACTCTTTTGAATTACAATTGAATTTGGCATAATATGAGTTTCAAAATATGGCACCATTCAAAGAGAAAGAAAGAAAGAAATTATTTATTTGCAAGAAAAGCGGTACAAATGAAGGTGTTGCAAAAAGTGTTGGATCATCACATGTCACCAGTTCTGGCATGCAAACATTACAGCAAATACATTATAATTAGCTTCAATTAATATGTAGTATCTAACAATTGCCTAATGAAAATCATTTTACATTTTTAAAACTTACAACAAAGACAACCAAGGGCTCAGGTAAAACTATTTTTAACTCAACTTTCTTTTTTTTTTTTTACATAAGTACCTACCTCCTGACAATAATGAACATAGCAAAACAAGAATTTGCAAAATTGGCTCAGCTGTTCTCAAGATTTGCGCTTAGCAACACATTCAGCAATTCATTTTTATATTATAGATTTCAGAATTCAAAATATGTTAAATAATTATACAAACAAAAGGCAGTGAATCAGGGGTTAAAACCGTTATTATTTAAATCTTTTCTATTTTTCTATAAGAAAAATTTACATGTAAAATTAATTAATTTAAATGTTTTTATTTCTTATACTAATTATGTGGCAAACAAGTGTATGGCTCACCTAATGTTAAGCAGTTACCGTAGCCTATGGGCGCTTACAATACCAGAGGTATCACTAGCATCTTGACTACTATCTCGAAGAGAGTTGTATATTTAGGATGTTACTATTTGGTATGAGAGTGTTACAACAAGTTTCACAACAATATAATATATTATAAATGTAATGCTAAATGTTACTGGTTATGATTTATGATTGAGAGCTATGCGAAAATAAATGAATGAGTGGGTGCACCCAGTTTTGTCATCTATCTTTGATACAAGCTGTTGCCCATGGCTCCACCCTCATAAACATTAATAAAATTTCAAAAATAAAAGTATCCTAAGCTACTCCTTATTACATGACCTATCTGTCAGTGGAAGTCCCGTCAAAATCGGTCCAGCCGTTTCAGAGATTAGCCGGAACATATATTGAAAGCTTTCAAGACATGGAATTAAAATTTGAATATATGTAGCTCCACATCGTGAAGCAATATTTAACAGATGTGTTGATACAGGTATATTTCCTGATCTAATGAAACACAGTAAAGTATAATACCTTTGTTTAAAAACGGATCTAAAAATATAAAGAGTCACTTTAATTAAAATAAATTATTACATAATGAGCAATATGGTTTTAGAAAGGGTTGTTCTACAGTAGATGCAGGTGGTAAATTGATAAAACACATTCTAAGAACCTAGGAAAATGCAATGGATGCTATTGGTGTTTTCTGCGACCTTTCAAAAGCCTTTGACTGTGTTGAACACAATATGCTCTTGACAAAACTCAGGCATTACCGTATCAGAGATGCTGCACTCAACCTAGTTGCCACCTACCTAAGTGACAGAGTTCAATTTGTCGATATTAACGGCAGTAGACCTTCAGGATTATCTGTAGGTATGGGTCTCCCATAGGGCTCAATTCAAGGCCTTTTTCTCTTTTTAGTTTATATTAATGATTTGCCTTTCCATGTGCAGGATTTCTGTGACATTGTACTATTCTCAGAAGATACGTCGCTTATATTTCAGGTAGACAGTAAAGAATCAAATCTTGATGCTGTAAATGGTGTACTAAAGTCAGAACTTTAGTGGTTTAACGCAAACAATCTACTGTTAAACTAAAAAAAAAACCATGTGTGTTAAGTTTACTATGCCGAATACTAAAAATCTTACGTCAAGTAATATAATTCTGAATGGTGAAACGTTAGGTTTCGTTGAATCCACAGTGTTTTTGGGTTTGACTTTAGATCGCAAGCTCCAGCCCATATATCATGTTTTGCGGGGAAACTTGGTTCAGCAGCTTTTGCATTAAAAAATGTAAGGCAGTTTACAGATAAACACAATATTAAACACAAGGAAAAAACACAAACTAGTTGGCACATATCACCGCCTTCATAAAGCCCACAATTCATTTGCGGGACTCGGTGTACGATTAACAAACTACCTATTGAAGTTATGAACCTGCTCTTACACAAATTCAAACTTATAGTCAAAAATCATTTTTAAAGCAAAGGCTAATTACTAACGACTTTTTAAATGATAAAAAGTCATGGGATTAGTTGCTAGTTTTTATGCAGAATTATATAAGAGTAATATTATGTCACATAGAGGCGTTTTGTGATCATTATTAACTTTGTATTTAGTTTTTTTTTATGTCCTTGATTGTCATGCTCACTGAAATGTCATTGCTTGTGGTGTCGCATTGGCCGAGTAATTTCCTTTCCTCTAATATGGCGAAGGAAATGATGGTTGGTCTGTGTGTCATGTTCGTGAACGGCTGCTACTTGGGGTGGCTGGTCAATCTTGGCATGATTTATTTTTAAATATTAAAGATATAGTTTTCTACACTTTCTATCTTATACTTACAGAAAGAAACAATCCCTCACACAGTGGAAAGCTATTTTTTTTAAAATTATATTGTTTCCTTATTAATTAAATACTTATAAATTACTAAACTTCATTCTTATTGTATATTGGTTTCCGACCCTTTTTATTACCACTAATATTCTAACTCATACCAAATTGTAAATGTTATACTCTGGCGAGTAAAAAGAGTGGCCCAAGTTTCTTGCCAATTAATTTATTCTGTGTCTGAAAAATGAAATTTATAGATTATATGACAAACAAAACTGTCCTTACATAACATTACATTATAATAAGTATGTTGTCTGATTGCCTTGATTTGGGATGATAATAATAGGGGTTAAAGTATGAAATTGCCATTTTATTGTAATAGGTACTTCGAATTGACGTAGATCCTTCATGGTTTAAGATTTTAGAGTAAAACTTTTTTCACATGGTACGTATAAGGTTCTTCTTTTAAAAATGTGCAGCATTCGATTATCGACTTTCAGTTGTTTTTTTTATTCAACTTAGACAAGAAAGATAGATTCTCCTAAAATTCGAGTGATTTTTGAATACGAGTTCCGACGCGCAACTAACGCGGCAGAAGCAGGTCGCAATATATCAATGTTGCGTTTAGAGAGGGGACTGCTAATGAACGCACAGTGCGCTATCCAAGTGCGTATTTTTATAAAGTGCGCAGTTGGCCGTGCCACCTGTCCTGTTACATGCGGTACTATCTTGTAGCTATTAAACTAAGAAATCAATTTTTAGCTTTGGGTTGAGAATTTCTTATCTATTTTTGACCAAGTTGGCATTGGTGCTTGACTCCAACCTAAAGGCAAAAATTGCTTGGCTGAATGGTTCACTCCTAGCCTAAGCCTATGAATAATTGAATACTTACTTAAATTTATTTTTGGTAAATTGTGTGTTGGTTCTGTACCTTTTTGTTACCTATCACAAATTGTAACGCATACCAAATCCTTACTAATATTATAAACGTGAAAGTTTGTGAGAATGGATGGATGGATGTTTGTTACTCTTTCACGTAAAAACTACTGAACGGATCTGGATGAAATTTGCCACAGAGATAGATTATGGTCTGGAATAACACATAGGCTACTTTTACAGCGATAACCGACATGCACGCGGGCGGAGCTGCGGGCAACACCTAGTCGTAAATATATAAACTCTGTTGATTAAAAAGAGTGGTGAATTTCTTGCCAATTCTTGTGAGCTGATACAGATTAAACAAAACAAAAAAATAGTAAGAAAATCTTCTTCTTTCTTTCTTTCGTCAGCGAATTGGCTGCAGGAAGATCTGCTGTGTATCCATATACACAGCAGACCTTCCTGATGTTCCCATGTACAGGGAGTGGATCAAGTACTGACCCTTGGAGCACGGAAGTAGACATGTCGTACAGTTTTGAGCAGTGATCTCTATATTTTACTTAGAATTTCCTTTGTTTAAGTAGGATCTAAGGACGTAGAAGGGTCTTCATTTTGTACAGTAATCCTTTATCGTTTGTTGAATGTCTAAGAATAGAATATTGGCAGATGCAAATAACCAAAAAAAAAAAAAAAAAATAATAATAAAAAATAAAAGAAATAGCAATGAAGATAAAATTTACTTAACTATTTTTATTGAATTATATGTTGAGTCTGTTGTCAGACAGTTGCATTTTTTTTTAAATAATAAAATGTACTCACTTTTTAAAGTATTGCGGTCGAATTTCGCCAACTGAGTGACAGTCTAGTAGCAATAAATAGGCATCTATGCAAATATTTAAAAGAAGATTCTACAACTTTCTCAAAATATTGTAGATCTCTTATTAAATATTAACTTTTTTTAACTTATTTGGTTGTTAATTATAGTTTAGTTTTTCGCATTTTCTGAGAAAATTTACCATAGTAATGTATATGTATATTTTTTTACGCCATCAGAAAGTAGAGATTTCAAGGAACAAAAAACTCACTAACTTTTTTAAAAAAGCAGATATTTTGACGGGAGATTTTTCGATCGAAAATTAGGGTGCTTTTTCGATATTAAGTTAAAAACAAGGTGAAAAATAAATATTTTGAATCTAAAAAATTACAGCGTGTTTGGGACATAATAAGGTAAGTTTTCACGAAATTTTGTGAAAAAAAAGTTCTTTTTGTAAAAGATAAAAATAAAAATCCAAAAACTTGGTTATTTGAATTTTTCACATACATTTTGAGGTTATGTGAAAAAAGTGTGAATACAAAAGTTGTAGATCTTTTTATTACCTACAACTTTGCCATTTAACCTTTTTAATAGGACTTGTAGTTTTGCCGGAAATCGAGATAAACCGTTTTTTACCCTTAAAACTCACCCCCTTCCACTTCCCGACCTCAGATCGCCCGTAATTTATTTTTCCTTTAATTTTTGTTATATTCTCTTCCATTTCCAATGGGTTTCATCCTACTATAATTTTTTTTGGTTTCAAAAATTATCGACCCTGGTCTATAGGTAGTAATTCGTTGTATAAACGACACATCCTTACCTACTATCGGGTTGTAAAATGATGTATTATTGAGTTGGTTAGTACCTAAGTAATGATGTCGACCGATACGATGTTGTTGTAGGATGAGCCCGCGGTCCAGGCGCGCGGTGTGCGACCGCAAGCGGGATGGGTGCGCGCCGCTGTTCGTGGCGTGCAAGCGCGGCAACGTGGAGATCGTGGAGTACCTCATACACGTGTGCGACGCCGACATCGAGCAGCGCGGCGTGTACGAGGTGCCCGACGACCGCTCCGTGCACACCGTGACGCCGCTGTGGTGCGCGGCCGTGACGGGCCGCGTGGAGCTGCTGCGCGTGCTGGCCGACGCCGGCGCCGACGTGAACGCGGGCAGCGACAGCGGCTCCACGCCCGTGCGCTCCGCCTGCTTCATGACGCACCTGGACGTGGTGCGCTTCCTGGTGTCGCGCGGCGCCGACGTGCACCGGCCCAACCACAACGGCGGCACGTGCCTCATCAACAGCGTGCAGTCCGTGCGCCTGTGCGCCTACCTGCTGGAGCACGGCGCGGCCGTCAACGCGCACGACACGCAGCTCAAGACCGTGCTGCACTACGCCATCCAGGAGCACCGCGTGGAGACGGCGCGCCTGCTGCTGGAGCACGGCGCCGACCCGCACCTGGCCTCGCGCGCGGGCGACGACGCGCTGCGCACGGCGTGCCTCAAGGGCGCCGCGCACATCGTCACGCTGCTGGCGGGCCGCGTGCGCTACGAGCCCGCGCGCATGGCCGACGCCTACGAGCTGCTGGGCTCCACGCAGCTGGACGAGTTCAACGACGTGTCGGCGGCGCTGGCGGCCTGGCGCCGCGCCACGGCCATCCGCCACGGCTGCGGCGCCTACATCCCCAAGCGGCCCGTGCGC
This sequence comes from Trisateles emortualis, assembly GCA_947095525.1. Classification (NCBI taxonomy): domain Eukaryota; kingdom Metazoa; phylum Arthropoda; class Insecta; order Lepidoptera; family Erebidae; genus Trisateles; species Trisateles emortualis. The sequence continues at coordinate 14,136,686 of OX352752.1, read as the reverse complement.
GCGCCGCACCCGGCGCTGGCGCGCGCGCGCGAGTGGCGCTCCCTCGCCGAGCTGGAGGCCCACGCCACGGACATGGACGCGCTGCGCACGCAGTCGCTGCTCGTGGTGGCGCGCGTGCTGGGCGTGCAGCACAAGGACACGGTGTTCCGCCTCATGTACCGCGGCGCGTCCTACGCCGACGCCTTCCGCTACCAGCGCTGCGTGGACCTGTGGTCCTGGGCGCTGCAGATCCGCGTGGAGAAGGACTCGCTGCTGGCCACGGACACGTGCCACACGGCGTGCGCGCTCACGCGCCTCATGCTGGACGCGCACGCGGGCCGCCTGGAGCGCGCGCGCGGGCTGCCCGAGCACGAGGACGTGGCGCGCGTGTTCCGCGTGCTGGCGGCCGACCTGCCCGCCAGCCGGCGCGCGCTGGACGTGCGGCCCGTGCACAAGGCGCAGGCCGACACGTTCGACCGCGCGCTGCGCTGCGTCACGCACGTGGTGTTCCTGCTGCTGCAGACGGCGCGCGGCCCGCAGCAGCAGCAGGCGGCCGCCGACAGCGTGCGCGCGCTCGTGGCCGCCGACGTGCGCAGCGCGCACACGGGCGACACGCTCCTGCACCTGTGCGTGTCGCGGCTCAACGTCATCCGCTCCACGTACTTCGCCGACGAGGTGGACGTCACGGTGAGTGTCTCGTGCCTCGCACACCCGCGACACGCTCCTGCACCTGTGCGTGTCGCGGCTCAACGTCATCCGCTCCACGTACTTCGTGGTTCGTCTCTCACATACACGGGCGCATTCAGTCCGAAAGCTATTTATACTAAAACTAAGTATCATACTGCATTGCATAGCATGGCACTGTCGCCTTATGTCAAAAGAAATAGCCTCGTAAAATCTGTATTTAATCGCAACTTTGAGCGAAAGTTAACAACAGTTGGGTTATGATATTAAAACAAAAAATAGCGTACCGTCATAGTTTTAATGATTGAATAGGTTATGTAATAAGAGTGCCCGTGACGTTGCAGCCCATCTTCCCGAGCGTGCCGGTGGTGTCGGTGCTGCTGGAGGCGGGCGCGGACGTGCGCGTGCGCAACTCGGCGCGCAGCACGGCGCTGCACGTGGCCGCCATCCCGTACAACTTCAGCACGGAGCTCGTGAGCGTGCTGCTGGAGGGCGGCGCGCACCTGGACCAGCCCAACAAGTTCGGCGACTCGCCCGCCGACCTGGTGGCGCTCAACCGCGGCTCGCGCGTGCTCGTGCTGCGGCACGTGACGCTGGCGTGCCTCGCGGCGCGCGCGCTGCTCGCCTCGCGCCGCGCCGTGCCCGAGCGCGCCCTGCCGCGCACGCTGCGCGCCTTCCTCGACCTGCACCGCCCCTAACTAGTCTAACTAACCTAACGTAACATAGTATCCCTGTATTCTTATTCTGACCGTTTTATTCAAAATAAAACTATTTATCGACGTAAAGTAAGCGTTTTATTGTCCCGAGCCACGCGACGGGCGGAGATCAGGCGCGGCGCGCCAGGCACGCCAGCGTGACGAGCGCGGCGGCGAGGCGGGCGCGGGGCGGGAGCGCGGCGGGGCCGGGGCGCGCGCGGGCCGCGGACGTGGCGCGGGCGGCCGCGCGACCGATGTTGCGCTTGTGCCGGTCCACCACGAAGATCCGCCCGCCCATACCTGCGGAGAGGGCCCTCGTATCAAGCGCGGATCCAGGGTTCGGTTTAAGGGGGATCGATCTTAGCTCATTTCACCGACTTACGGCCCGGCCACACTTCGCGCGGCAGTGGCTCACGGCGACGGCGACAAAAGTATTAAAATAATGCTATCACTGCCTCGGTGGTCCAGTGGCCGCAGTATGCGCCTGCCGTGCACGAGGTTGCGAGTTCGATTGGAACTTTCAATTCACAGGACAAAACTTTGTGTCACCCACAAAGTGTTGTTCCGAGTCAGAGTGTAATTTGTGTCCGTTAATTGTATGCTTTTAAAGTTCCCCGCGACACAGACCTCGTTCTCAAGTGCGAGAGTTGTCTTTTGATGAATAAAGAATAATGATTATGTTATATTAAAAGAAATGTCATTAGTTTCGGGTCGAGATACGGACCTGCGTGCGTGAAGGAGTGGTAGTAGACGATGTCGGGCCACGAGGCGTTGGGCGCGACGACGAGGTCGGCGGGCGGCGCCGCGGGGCAGTCCCACACGAGCGAGCGGTTGAAGGCGCGGAACGTCGCGTAGTCGTCGTCGCGGCGCCGGTCCGCGCCCGGCGCGTGGCGCGCGAGGCACAGCGCGCCCGCGGCCGTGGGCGCCAGGCGCGCGCGCCGCGTGACGCGCGCGCCGGCCAGCGGCCGCGCCGCGCGCTGCGCCGCCGCGCCCAGGCGCTCCAGCCCGCCGGCCGCCGCGCCCGCCGCCACCACGAGCGGGTGGTAGTGCTGCGCCGAGTGCGGGTCGTCGCCGCCGCGCACCTTGAAGCTGTACACGAGCCCGCGCCGCAGCTGCAGGTCGGGCGCCAGCTGCCCGTTGACGTACCAGGCCAGCGCGGGCGCGGCGCGGCCCGCGCGGCCCGCCAGCCCGCGCCGCCCGCCCGCGGGCCCCAGCCCGAAGTGGAACACCCGCAGCGCGGGGTCGAACAGCTCGGCCACCTCCCAGGCGGGCGGCGCCGCGCGCGCGCCCACGGTGAAGCGGACGCAGTCGCGGGCCGCGGGGTCGTCCCCGCCCAGCGCCAGGCGCACGTCACGCTTGGGGTACACGCGGTGGAAGGCGGGCTCGCGCTCGGCGTCCAGCCGGCCCAGCGCCCACACCGCGAACATGGGACGATCCTTCACCCACTCGCGGTCCATGCTCTCGGCTGACGTTCAGAGGCGACGTATATTATCATTATCCATACGTTTTGTTACTTTAAAATATTTAAATTATTTAGTTCAATGATTAGCCTACCACATAATAAAGTTTCCACCGTCAAATCTCAAAATGGCGCAGGAGAAGATACCCAACAACGTAAAGTAAAAAACAACTTTTTGAATCGACGAAGGGGGAGACCGTATCGTACTGACCTGCCTGCAGCGAGCGTCGGTAGGAGACGATGGTGAGTCCGTTGTCGCGGCGCGCGCTGAACACCTGGTTGGAGTCCTGCCCGCCCACGCGCTCGTCCCGGCACACGCCCTGCCACGCGCCCAGCACCTGCACGCACTGGGGAACCGCACCTCGTTAACTAGCGGGGCCGAGCACTGTACGTGTGTGAGACTAGCGGGGCCGAGCACTGTGCGTGTGTGAGACTAGCGGGGGCGAGCACTGTACGTGTGTGTGACTAGCGGGGCCAAGCACTGTACGTGTATGTGTGACTAGAGGGGCCGAGCATTGTACGTGTGTGTGACTAGCGGGGCCGAGCATTGTACGTGTGTGTGACTAGCGGGGCCGAGCACTGTACGTGTGTGTGACTAGAGGGGCCGAGCACTGTACGTGTGTGAGACTAGCGGGGGCGAGCACTGTACGTGTGTGTGACTAGCGGGGCCAAGCACTGTACGTGTATGTGTGACTAGCGGGGCCAAGCACTGTACGTGTATGTGTGACTAGAGGGGCTGAGCATTGTACGTGTGTGTGACTAGCGGGGCCGAGCATTGTACGTGTGTGTGACTAGCGGGGCCGAGCACTGTACGTGTGTGAGACTAGCGGGGGCGAGCACTGTACGTGTGTGTGACTAGCGGGGCCGAGCAATGTACGTGTGCGTAACTAGCGGGTGTAGTTACCGGGGCGAACGCCGTGATGTTGTAGTCGGTGGCGAGCCCGCGCTGTTGCACGCTGGAGTACTGCGCGACTGCCACGTCAGCGCCCAACATCGACGACTTCGTGTCGCTGCCGGAGATGCCGAAAGCCATGTAGTCGTCCTCCTCGATCTGGAAAATATCTCGTTCATAACTGTCTTTATATAAATAACCTTAGTAGTATCATCGTAAATTTTCTTGCCTAACGCGGTAGACAGAAGTGTATGGACACTCCGTCTCACCAGCGCTGAGTTAGGACTGATGTTAATAAGGTTACCTGTGCAGCTAGTTCGAAGGTGATTTGGTTGCCGAATACCTCCCACGACACCTGGTAGTCGCGATGTAGCTGCTTGCAGTTAGGCAGCGCCGATCTGCGGCACAAACAGAATCCCATTAAAGTAACGACGCGACGTAGTCACGAGTAGTTGTGTAGGCGGGCGGCACGTTGAGTGCGTCGGGCACGAGCACGCCGCCGAGGCTGGTGCGTCCCACACGTAACACACACATACTCACGAGTAGTCGTGCTGGCGCGTGTAGGCGGGCGGCACGTTGAGTGCGTCGGGCACGAGCACGCCGCCGAGGCTGGTGCGTCCCACACGTAACACACACATACTCACGAGTAGTCGTGCTGGCGCGTGTAGGCGGGCGGCACGTTGAGTGCGTCGGGCACGAGCACGCCGCCGAGGCTGGTGCGTCCCACACGTAACACACACATACTCACGAGTAGTCGTGCTGGCGCGTGTAGGCGGGCGGCACGTTGAGTGCGTCGGGCACGAGCACGCTGCCGAGGCTGGTGCGGGCGGCCGCGTCCCACACGCTCAGCCACTTGATGTTGAACACGGTGGTGCCGCCCGGCAGTTCCAGGCGCACGTCTTCGCCCGAGTACGCACGGATCGGCTCCAAGCTACACGCATTATATATGAGCTCATTAATGTTTCTATTTATATAATTACTTGCATGTCATTTAAAATGATGTCACATGTAATACTAACTATCCATATTCATCGGGTACTTTCATACCCTTCGATGAAGGTTGTGGACCTACTCCTGTCCAGAAATACACTTCTTCGCCGCTGCCGTCGTAACGAAACTCTGGGATACTGTAACAATGTTATTATCGGATGTTGTAATACTAAACAGTACACTGGCAGTTTATAACTGTGTCGTTTTTTGCATAAAATGAACAGATACAATTACAAGATATAATATTATGGTGCCTTACAGAAGTGATGTAGCATCCAGGAATCTCACAGGCTTGCTGGACACGGCATTGGTCCCAGCTAGTGGTCCCACACTAATCACAGCAGGTGCTTCAAACTCATCAGGCACATAGACATCACCGAATGCATTTTGGGAGCCTATGTCATAAATTGCCAACCACTTGACACGTGAAATTCGTTTGCCCTCCGGTAAAGTTAGCTGTACTTCTGCATTGTAGTAACGCTCCAGAATATTTGTTCTGCAATACAAGAAATCTGTGTGTTTAACTAAATTTAGATGATTAAAGGGCTTCATATAATTATAGTTGAGAAAAGCTAAGCTCTGGTCAAAAAGATTTATTGATCCTTTTACAAGCCGTCCTTTTACATTTTTCTTATACAAGCCACTTTTTTTTTTCTTGCTAGTTTTTCTCATAGCTCCACGTCAGCGAACTAGCCTGGGAAAATTCAGCTGACATCAATTTTATGGCTTATTCATAATTTATGACCTCCATAAGTGTTACTTTGTAACCTAAATGAATTTTGACTTTGAGTTTTGGAAAAATTGTTTCTTTGACCAGAGCTAGAACTAAATAGGTATTCAGAGATAAATAAAATTATTTGTAATAAACACAAGGGTTTCGCGCAAAATTTAACAATTAATATGGCTTTATATAATTATCTACACAACACCATAGTAAATATGAACAAAAGAAATTCTATCTGTATTCTGTAGTATTCTGCGATATAACGCAGGCTTTTGACCATGTGGACCATAATATTATCTTCAAGAATAAGATAGAATATCCGAGGCAACATGCTGGATCTGCTTATATTATACATATCTAACAGAAAACAGTATACTGCTATCACAGAAGGAACCAATAAAGCAAAAAAAGTAAACTATTTTTTTTTCAAATGAACGTACTTTACATACGGAGTCCCGCAAGGCAGTGTTTTGGGCCCCTTTATTATTTAATACATTATATATATATTACAGTAATGATCTAGCTAAATCTGATGATGATAGCAAACTAACAGTGGTATGTAACACATTGGACAATATGAATCACGAAAATAACATAAATGCATCATTATCTCAAATAATTTCGAGGATGACTAATAATAATTAAAAACAATATCTAATTAGGCCTCAGACTTAAATATGCATTTCAGTCAGAAAGTCCTTAAAATAACCAATTTTGTATTAGAATAAATATAAAGATAAATACGATATCTGATTGTTTTTATGATGTATAGATTGCTTGTATTTTAATAACTATTCTTGTATGTTTTATATATAATCTTGCGCTAGTAGTAAATATATCTGCACTAATTACTGCGTGTCATCGCAGTGTTGAACCCATAATATCAGATATGGTATTAATTGTAATTGGAGCAACCAAGAAATGGCGTTCATGTTAAAATTGTGTGGACTCTGAAAAGTGTAGAATTCTGACGCCAGTGAATCATGTACAAAGTTACTGTATTCGCAAAACCTAATTCACAACTTTATTTTCAAAAAGGACCTTGGCATTAATGTATTTAAACATAATAAAAGAAAACGATAGCTTAGAATTCCTATTATACCTACTATTAATTTTTTTAGTGATGGTTATATTATATTATAATGGAATTTATTCTTAGTGCCATTTATATTAATTTAATGATTAACATTTTTAAGTACCTACACTTATGATAATTTAGAGACAGGATTTGTAATTAGTAGTAGTAATTAGTTTAGATCCCATAACTATAATACATGGCATTATTACCTACACATACAATTATGCCCACATAATGCCATGTGTCTATCACACCGAGCCTGTCGGGACTTTAAAATTATGTAATTCCTAATTGTACACATGTTAGGACAAATAAATTACCTTCTTCCCAAACCTATCCTATCCAAAAATAATAAATGTGTTTGTATGGATGACACACATAGTGTTTACAAAATCACAATCTACAAAACAAATGTTTTTAAAAATTCTATCTGTCACGTATACTAGACAAGGACATAAATACTATATTTTAAATAAAAATGTCATTGATGAGTAGAGCAGCGAGTGAAAGCTGTATGTGAGTGTGAGATTGTGCCTTGTGATTTACTGTCGTCAAAATGAATGTTTACAGTTAACATCAATATAATCTGTGCCATACGAGGAACAGATTATATTTACACAGAAATATTAGATCATTACACAATAATACTTATTTAGTACAAACTGCCTGCTTCACCGTGAAGATCCAGTGCATCAATCATTCCCTTTATTCTGGATCTATGCTTTACTTATTATTGTAGATATTTAATTATTAATGGAATATAAATGATTCTTAATTTATTATTTAAGATTAAAGTAGTTAAAATTAAATAATTTTAGCTTTACATAATAACTAGGTATAAGGTTTTACTATACTATCATTGTGGTGGCGATAGAGCTTAAAGACAGAATTTGAAAAATAACTAGAATAACAAGAGTAAAGCACATTGTAAAGTGTCAGTACCTGCCATACTCGTTGGGCACAATGAAGCCCTGTGGTCCCGGCCGACCAGAGTCCCCCGCCCAGAAGAATGTGTCATCTCCAGTGCCATCATAGTTAAAGTTCACCAGGAGTATAGTCCACTCATCCACTGCATACACATCACCAGATACCTGGAGAGAGTAATTACTTGTATTGCATTTATTAATTTAGATAATGTCTAATTTTATTTCACGTTTGAAGTTTCAATTGAGTTATATATATATATATATATATATATATATATATATATTGTTGTTGTTTGTTGAATAGGTATACGAGTATAACCAACCCATAAACATCCCACTGCTGGGCACGGGTCTCCTCCATTAATTTGGAGGGATTTTAGCCTACTATACAACGCTGGCCAGACGGGTTGGTAAAGGGTTTTGTTTCAAGTTTTCCCTCTCTTGCAGTGGATATTGTCTGCTAGACTTACTCCCTTAGTCGACTCTTACGACACCCTCGGGATGGAATGGGGTGATGACATTTATATTCTTAATCCGTCACCACACGGACATGGTAACACGATTTAAAGAAGATAATAAATTAAGACAATTTGATGTAAATTGTTTAATTGTATGTTTGTATAGTCCAACACTTTGTTGAGTGTTGATAAGTAGTTGTTAGCTTTTATAATAAGAACAATGTGAACTTGTATGTCCCAAGTGCGCTTTAGTGGTCAATTGCTTTATATATAAAGTGTATGGTTTAAACAAGGCGTCACCAATATCGGACTAAGACTCGTTGCCACCAACGCGGAGCTGGGCTTGTTAACTTAGTTGTAACTTGAAGTTGGGGACGTTCAGTTTCTAACATCAGTTAGTAACGTACTTGGTGGTGATACGAGTTGAGTTTACCGATGAGCTTGCCGCGGTACGGCCCGTCGTCCTCGTCCTGGGACACACAGTCTGCAACAACATATCACATTGTCACACCACGATCACAGTATACTGATGAAAGTTTTCACTTACACTCGACTACGTAGGTGCTGACTATAGAATAACAATGACATTTTACCTTTGGTCACTACTATAAGCAGTAGAAAACATATTTTATACATCATACACTCACTTTATTCACTCACTAATACAATTTTAAACTTTCTAACTTTAAGGTCACAACATTTCAATATTTTCAATTCGTTGTTTCGCATACCACTGACTTGGACTTCCGGTAACTTGACAAATCATACAACTAGTTCTGTCGTCGATTACATTGTGCTGCACCGACGACGCGCTGCTATTGGTCAATGGGAGCGCCGAGATTTGTACAACCAATCAAATAACAGCAACTTTCACTTTTTGTTCTTTTCGGTAAAGGCTCTCGTTAAGTAAAGGAAGGCTTTGACCAGTGACGCTGACTTGCTACGTCACACAAGATCCTTGGTTATTTATACTTTTGTTTTAAACACTAGGTACTTACATTTATTTATTAAACACTACGTTCATACGTGAAATGATTATTATTAATATTAACCTATTAGCCATACGGATTGTCTATTGTAGACAGGTACATATATTATCTATCTATTGTTCTGCCGTTTGGTACCAAATAGTAGGTACCTAGGTAGGTACTACAAATTGAGCACTACTTTGTTTTTTTTTCTACTACTTGGGCAGCACACATATGGCCCGCCTGATGTTAAGCAGTTACCTTAGCCTATGAAGGCTCCTTACGCTCCTTACTAAAACCCGTGCGTAGCCGGGAGGGGCCGCTATTATAGATAAATTACACGCACACACAAGTTCACAGAACAAAGTCAATGAGGCTCATCACACAAATATTTGTCCTGGTTGTATTTTCTTTTATTTAAAACATTTTTGACTAAAAACCAATAGGTAAACCAATAAGGTGGAAGAGTCGCTCGTTATCGTCCATAGAATAACGTAAAGTGAACGCATAGAGCGGCTCCTTGAAGCTCGAGATTTACGACTTAGTACAAGAGCTTAGATTCAAAAACGATATCTCAAACTGTGTACATCGATAAACTATTGCAGCGAATTCAGAATGTCTGTGCTACGTGCTTTTATGTACCTACCTAAGTAATACCAAACGTTTGTCGCCCCTGTTTTAAATAAAAGCAAAATGCACATAAGTAAGTAACGGCGCAAATTGCACCTGGCATGTCTTCTCTATAAAATGATGAACTTCCTATCAGCAGCGAGAGGTACGTTGATAAAACATGGACCACTGGCATCATATCAAACAATTTCTGGGAACACAGACCGTTGCAAGAGTGTCGCTAGCCTTAATAGCCAATAGCCAAGGAGGAGACTAGTTGATATAAATGAAGTCAAAAATTTCAGGTAAGTGCGCTAAGAGATTTTTGAATGCTTATAGGGGGTCAGCTGCCCCTCCATACTCCTTGGCAACATCCTTGGCCCGTTGTATTAATGTAAAGGTTGTAGAACACAAAAAGGTAGCAATACTTGGTGTCTACTTAAACTTACTGAAAAACAATTGCGCCTGTAAGTTTGTTTTCATTAATCGCCACAACGCATCTTTGGGTCGAGCCCGAAGGTCCAAGCTGGTATCCTGGTTAAACCGTTTTATAGGTGGTAGCAGTTGGTACTCCACGTGTACGCTTTGAATAGCAGTACCTAATGTTAGACAAGCAGTGATGTACCGGTTAGCCAATTTAAGCATATCGAGCTTCCTAGGTGCCAACTTGCCAACGACCTACTTCCAGTTCTGTTAGGTACTGGACGTCGTTTAGATGTCAACACTAAGGATCCTAATGTTCTTGGATATTGTAAAATCAATTGTAAATTCAGGAATCATGGAGTCATAGTAAATGGGGGTTTTTTTGCGGTAGGTAATCGCGCAAAATGTTATAAGCTGATTTTATTGTGTAGTTTTGCTTGCCAAATTATGGAAACTTAGCGGAAAGTGCCGCTGCTCATTAGGTACAGAGTTCAAACTATTTTGGTATATTGTGCATTCTTTGTTAAATTAAAACTTTAAAACAATTTTCATACATAATTGGAACAAAATATAACATGGTTGTACTCGAATCTAATTCTGAGTCTGAACAAGATACTTTCAGATTTCACATAGGTATATACCTATGTACTTACCATAAATAAGTAGCATTTTAGATAAAATACATAGTGAGACAAAAAAAGGCATAGTTTAAATAAAGTTTTTAGGAAAGAATTGAAACCTTTGTTGTCCAGTTGTTTTACTTCTTCAGACAGGACACTCTCTGTCGAGTCAGCTAGTTCTTCACATGTTTCCAGCAGTGTACTACATAGTCTCGCAAATAAGTTGGTTTCGATAAAAGTTTAGTATCTAGGTACCCACTATGGGTGTCCTCATGGGTACCTACATACGCTGCGGCAGATTATATAGAAGATTAAAGAGTAACTATAAGCAGCCCTATGTTTAGCGTTTTTGGTGTATAAGGCTTTGATTCGATCAAGACTTGGGCTGTGCTACAATCTTTTTAGCAGTGTTATTTTGAAATTTGGTACGTCGAAGTGTGGACGTGCTTGTATGGAAACGCCTCCATGTCGTCCTGTTTCCTCCCTCTGAAACTGTCACTTATTCATCGGAAGATGCTTATTAAGCTTCTGAATTGGAATGGACTCGGCATCAACATAGACCTTAGATTTGCCGACGATATCGTGATCATGGCTGACAGCATGGAATACCTCGGTGCAATGCTCGTTTACTGCTACGTTTTCAGATTATATCAGACAGCTTGTTAATATAGACAGATTCCGAAAAACCAGCTGCAGGTATACCGTGCAGTCCTGGTTCCGAAGAGGTTACAATGTGAATAATAATTGTGATGATGAATCATGTCGATTTGGAAATGAAAAAAATTTAAACGCCATGTATACCTACTAGTGTAAGCAGATAGTACGAGAGCATCTGTATCGACAGCGGCGAGAGTCGGCGAAGTGAAGCGGTGCGGCGCGCGCGGGAGGGAACCTTGCACAAGCGTGCGCGCAGCAAAACCGCGGCGCGTGCGCGCGCGCGTCCAGTCCCCGCCCGAGCGAGCCGCGCGCCGCACGTCCGCACACAGCACGCGCACGCGCACGCACACACGCACACACGCACGAGCGCCGGTCGCGCCACTCTCGCCCCTGGACAGCGCATCCTCCACCACCCGCGATGCGCCCCGCGCCCGCGCTTGCGCTGCTGATCCTCATCGGTGAGTCCTGACCCTCTCTCACACATCTATGTCTACTTTCATCTCATCTCCGCTGTGTTCACCAGCTCTGAACGCATCAACATGTAGGTTAATTGGGCCTCGACCGCGTAACGTTATTATTCTTATGATCGAGGATATTATACTAAATACTATCCATAACCGGAGGGTGACAAATAAGAAACACCTTACTTAAGTTTAACTTGGTCACTGAATCGACTCAATCCTTTTAGCTGTTTACCCTGAAATACAGCTCGAGGAAGACTGTGAACGCGCAGCAGATTAACCATATTCCGGGTATCTCGATAACGTTTATTTAATTTTGAGATCAATAAAAAGGACTTTTTCTATCAATAGCAGCAAGTTAGACTAAGACTTAGTTTTTTTAGACTTGTACGCTGACTATAATGTTACAAAGTGTTAAAGAGAGAGTAGTAGGTCGTGAGGTCACGCGGCGCCTGCATTTAATTATTTAGTGGCAAATGTCGTCCTTCACCACCTCTATGTTTTGAGATCATTAGAGCTCTGTAACGGTGTTGTCATGAGAAGTGTACGGTCAGTGGGCCACGCAGATGCACACACACGGAGCATTCGCAACAACCAGATTATGGGACGAAAACCAGCCGCGGAATGTTGGCGCCGGCGCCGATACGCTGTGGGTCAAAGTGCACTACACAAACAACTAATTTAAATAATAGATGTAGACTAACGACCACAGAAACTAGATGAACCATACCTACATAGTAGATAGGTGCTTACCTACAGCTCAACCAAACAACGAGTAGATCAATCTTGTACCTATCATGTATACCTATCTACTGTATATATGTAGATGTTCATTAATTAGCTAGAGAGGTATAGGTGGTGCTGAGCAGCGGTGTGAGCCGTTGTGTAAGAGAACATAAGAGCAACATGTACTAGCTATACAAGCGTCACCATTCACCGGATATAAACAGATGTTTACAAAAACATGTTCGCCATTTTTATAATTGTTGTCTATAAAGAAGCAAACATAGTGGCCTTTCTAGAGCCTACGAGTTGGTACCTACGTGAGAGACCGAGCCCTTGAAGAGCACTCCTCCACGTGCAGTCTTTTATTTGGGCTTTATATAGAACAAGCCGTGGACTGGACGTCAAGTGCCGCTTATAAACATAATATATTCAGGATGCCCTTTTTGCTAGCCAGTTTGTTTGTCCGAATTACTCGCAACTGGATCTTGCTGGAAATGTTGTTGCTCGGATCTCGATAATATCACAATGTAAATGATACAAGTACAAAACTGATTGAATTGCATTCAAACATAAATTTATCTTTGAATATAATTATTTCGTTTATTTATATGTAAGGATAAACAAAATGTATCGCACGTCACCACCGCGTACGATCAGACGCGTGTGTGCTAGGTGCACCTACAGTCTACCTATAAATGAGGTTTTATTATTAGTGTTTGTGTAAACCTTGACATTAGCACTGTTCTTGTTGTGGAATTGTGTCGATATTAAAGCGACCACTCAACACTCGACACTCGTACTTGTGACCGACACAGCGACACTTTAACATAATAAGTTTTAGTATTTTTCGATATCCATAATAAGCCATATTTTAATGAAGATAAAGTAGAAATTATTACAATTGGCACATAGTTTTCCGATGTTATTTATGCAAAATACTTACGTAAGTTCTACTTAATTCTTAGCTGAGAATTATATATTTCTTAACGTTAAGGTAAATAAAGATTTATTATTGTAAATAATTTACATGAAAAAAAATATAAAAATAAATAAAAACAACTTATATAGGTACAAAAGTTTTAAATCATTACGTATCACATCATAAGTCTGTATTTATAATAATTCATATGTCAACTAATATTTCTGTTTTCAAACAATATGGCCGTACATACATGATATCAAAGCGACATCATTATAATAGCTAACAAGCGATTTTATACATTTATAAATTCCCTGGAGTGGAGTGGAGTGAGTGGACTAAGCACCAGCGCGCGACGCTCTCAAGGGTAGTCGCGCCGGGGATGACCCACCCTGCTCAACCCTAAAGCCAGTTGAAACAGCCTTGCACTGAATCATGTACTTATATGCTAACACGTACCAATAGTAAAAGGACAACAATTTCATTGCATTTTTAATATGTCTACATAGGACAACAATGGTTCAGCTCCGATCACAGACTCGTTTGAATTTTATTTAATTTTATTTAAGTATGTATATTATAAAAAGCTGAATGATAATTGCAGAATGTTTAACAGGTAGAAATAGTTTCTAAGGGAAAGCGAAATTTTGTTTTTACTGTATTTCAAGCATTTTTTTCGTATTTACTTAACTTTTAAACCTTCCCTGAACTTCAACAAATAATTCAAAACCAGAATAAGCCAAATCAGTCCAGCCGTGCTCGAGTTTTCGCGAGACTAACGAATAGCAATTGTTGTTTGAATACTAGGTATACTAGGTGCCTATAGCCACAATGTAACTTGTGCCTACTACATAGTAAGAATGCCAGAGGTCCGGAAAAATATAATTTTGAATAGTCTCCAGTGGTGACAGTGCTCGCACACATGTGTGTCCACCGCGTCGCGACGTGCGTCGTCGGCGCCGCGGCTCTGCTCTCTCACACAAACATGTTTTGCTTCTACTCAACAATAATACAGTTAAATTTTGAATAAGCACGGACTTTTATCTTCACCTACTTTTATCAAATATTGGGTTAATTGTAGCAATCACATCCGCTTAGCTTTGAATAGACGTGAAATATTGTTCGAGTAGATATCATTCCGGTTTGGAGAGATAGTTCGCCCGCCGCGCCGCGTGCCGTGCGCCCCACCGCACTTTATATAGTTTGAGTGCGTTCTCAGTCACAATTATTCTATGTAAATGTTAGTAGACTATGTAGTTCACGATACTTACAGTCACTAATAAAGCGAATAATAATATAATAAATACCTACGTAGTTAATTTGCACAGCTTCACAAAGAGCGATTCAACACAATTGGGTTTAATAACACTTTGTATCTTATTATATTGTTGTACTGTCTGTTTTGTAAGATGACATATACCTATAACCAGAGTTTGTAGAAAATATAATAATAATAAATAGAGGTTTGTCGCATCGTATCTACTTACTCGCTTAATCAACCATCAGTTGAGATTTTGAAGGTAATGCTTCTGAGCATAAACTAGCGTATTAAATATATAATATGTGGTTGTGACTCAAGTTGTGGTCAAGTCCGTGTCAGTGCTTTTATCTTCCGCTACGCTTGCTTTCTTCTGTCAAAGGGCAAGAGAAAATAACTAGCCGCTATTTGAACGTCGCTGTTCCTCGTACATCACGCACTACACAGCCCGCCATGCGGCATGCCGTGCCATACCAACAGGCATTAGTAGGTACTTTATAGTTGTTTGTCAATTTCAGGTCTAGTTAGTACGACCTTGCAATACTGCCTGTAAGGGTAAACGTCGTATTCATATTGTTGGCGGATTAGGTCTGTACTGGTGTGTTACTTCAACATTCACTTGTAGATGCCACTTTGTCTAGAAGTCTTGTAGCTAATTCAATTTGTTATTCGTCCTTGCATCCATAGTTATCTTTGGATTCATCGAGTTCATGAGTTAACTGTTAATTATTTCTGAAAACTACACTCGACAGGTATGTATAAAAGTGTGGTAATGTAGGTATAGCTTACCCTCGCGTATAGCCTTAACCTCGCGTAAGCGCACGCGTGTGTATGTGCTAGAGCTGATGCTCGTAGAGGTGTGGAGTATGTAGAGCGGCGTCGGCTCGTATGTAGTCGGAGCGCATTCCTCGCGCAGTGGGTCAGGTGGCAACGGTACCCGCACCGGCACCGGCGCGCGCCACCACCACCCTGCTCCCCGGCGACCACCACGCGCGCCGCGCCGCGCTGGGCAAGTGGCGCACCACGCACTGCGATCACTCACATATTATTATATACAAAATAATTTAGAATTATTGTAACATTCACGAGATAACCACTGATTTCTTCATGCGTAGGTATACGATACAACAACAGAGCCTTCTCGCCACTGGTGTACCATATAAGCCCTCATCATCACCCAAACTTAGAGACTAGCTCCCATCGAGTAATGGCGTGTCTCTGCTTTAATGAATCCTCTGATGATCTCACTCATTATAGATCGATATGCAACTGTTAACTGTTGTAGTCACAAATACTTACGATAGATGCGGGTGAGGTGCGCGCGCGCACGTAAGGGTCAGTGCACATGACACACGTTATGTAACAGTACCTACTTACATGGACGTCGCGCGTGCAACTGTACCTACTGCGTGTATGTGTGTGTGTATATGTGTATATGTGTGACCGGTAGACGGTCTCGCGGTCAAACGTCAACTTTCTAATATAGCAGCGAGGTCACAACGTTATCACGACCGAGCTCGCATATTGACCGCTCGCCATACTTCCCTCATCATCACCCTCAGCGCTGACTGAGCAGTACCGACGTTCCTCAAAGATAAAGTTATGGGAACAACTAAAAAAGTATGTAAAAGCTTGAGTGAGACTTAAGTTGATGTACTTAATTGTGTTGGTTACATCAGAACATAAATAATGTCGTCGCGGTAACTTACCCGTACGTAGTCAGCGTATGCATGTGTCGTTACGTCACAAGTCAGTACAACCGCAACGCTCTGTGCACTGTGAAGTTCACACGGAACAGTTTCCACGGAACACCGTCTACCTATACATGTGTGCGTGTGTATGTACGCATTCTACCGCATCTACATATACTAATAAAGTCAAATTAATTTAAATTAGTAAAATATAGTAGTTAAATTAGTAATTATTACAGAGTAACATTTATAAAGGTCATAACTTGAGGAAGTAACAGGAAAGCCACAAAGATGATGTCAGCGAATTTACCGACGGCTAATTCGCTGACAAAGTTACATCCACTATAATAAGAGTGAGTTAATTCGCCAGACAATCACAACTCTTTGTAAATAACAACTATAGGATCATGCAAACCGATTGTCAGAGTGAAGTGGCTGTAATTGTGTGATTTGTTTAGAGTTAAATGAATGTTTTGTCGCAAGTTTAAATTTAAAGATTTAGGCAGTCTGTTACTTAAATGTATGTTCTCGTATGTTAGTTGATGTGTTCGTGTAACATGATACCAAGTGTCGCACCGCCTGTAGATATACCTACACCTGCCGCGATAGCGCCACCTACAGTTGTATATAGATATGATAGTAATGAGATCAGAGATGAAAATAGCGCGCACCTGTACCTACCACCTCACCTACTAATTATAGATTAGTTCATTAATTATATAATTTGTGTATTCAAAGTGTAAGTTGATATGTTTTGATTAGTTTTGTGCGCAACATCTGTGCATGAGATCACCGGCTCTGTATCACCGCTCGGCAGGGAGCCTCCAACTAAGCTTCTTACGTCTTGTATTAATAAAATGTATCTAGCAATAATGTTAGTATAATCTATCAACAATCTACAATCTAATCCAGGGATAAATGCTATAAGGTTAATTATATACCCAAGTGCATCCACTTGCAATGCGCTAGTAAGACTAATCATCACAAATGTTTGAAACAACAAACTAAATGTAACAAGTACAAATGTAAGGAACGAGGCTGGGCTCCATGGCCCGGCACATGGTTGTAAACTAACACTTAATGATGATGAACGTACAGTTTGCATTACGCCAAGTGTTTTTGCAGCGTTGGTCGGTGGTGACCGACGACAGTCACCGGTCATTGTTACGTAACAAAGTGCAGCTTCCATTGTGTTGTGATCGTGCTGAGTGCTGTCGGTGATCGTTCAGACTACCTATGTACTCTCTAATCTCACCGCGTCGTCGCCGCGTCGACGCGACGTCGCCCGCGCCGCTCGACCGTTAGTAAGCGTATCAATTTGTTTGTAACTATGTTCAAGTGGATTGCAAACTAAAATGTTCAGAACAACATTAGGTATAGTGATAGGTATAGTAAGAAAACGTACAGCTGTTGTGTGTTTGTAGTGTCGCTATAACTGTGGTGACGTCTCACGTGGGAGAGGTACGGCACCATACTAGTAAGCAAGCTAGACTGGGGAAACACCTCAACCTTGCAGAATACTACAGCCAAATGACACACACAGCGGTGTAGTTGTAGTTTTCGTAGCTCATAGGGATGCGTTTTTAAAGAAACGATATCCTATCCCAGGAAAGCTCCATTATAAAACCCTGGTATTCATTTTTTGGTAGGTAACACTAGGGATTGCAATCCCGCACTATTTCTAATATATAAAAATAAGATATAAATTGCAAAACATATACGCTTCAACTTAAGTCATTTTTCCCCTGTAGGTGCGATATGCACTACATGTATGTTATAGTTATTTAACTTATAAACTCGTTCATATTTGACAAACGCTCTTCGGAACATTATCATGTACATCTTTTTTTTTTTTTCTTTTTTTAAAAGACAACTCCCGCTCTAGAGAACAAGCTCTGTGTCGCGGGGAACTTTACAAACATACAATTAACGGACACAGATTACACCCAGACTCAGAACAACTCTTTGTGGGTCACACAAAGTTTTGTCCAGTGTGGGAATCGAACCCACAACCTCGTGCACAGCAGGCGCATACTGCGGCCACTGGACCACCAAGGCAGTCAAAAAAAAACTGTATGTCTCTCTCTGTGTGCGTGTGTGTGTGTGTGTGTGTGTGTGAGCATGTGTCGTGTCGTGTCGTCTACAATAAGCTGTACTTTCTTGTTAATTACGATGTAATTGGTTCAGATAAACTGACATGTTGATATGTCTACCTACCTGTAGTAGTAATGTGAGCACACACGTGAGCGTTGGCGCGCGTCGATGTCTTTTGTACGGACGACACCTACCAATATGTAACGAGTATGTCTACGAGTGAATGTTGTGAGGTAGATACTAGTGGTATTGTGGCAAGTGTTGCTGTTTGTACAATCAATCTGTGTTTTAGTGCACCTTCACGAATTTTGTCGAATCACGAAAGGGCGTATCTAA
This sequence comes from Trisateles emortualis, assembly GCA_947095525.1. Taxonomy (NCBI): domain Eukaryota; kingdom Metazoa; phylum Arthropoda; class Insecta; order Lepidoptera; family Erebidae; genus Trisateles; species Trisateles emortualis. Next base: position 14,118,039 of record OX352752.1, on the reverse strand, counting down.
CAAATCAACAAATTTGAGTTGTTTCTGTCATCATAATGCATAGGGCATTATTTACCATGTCACGAAATGACGTAACTAAAATCTTAACGGAACTAAACATAAGAATAATTACGAAGAGACTTAATTACTTTCCTTCCAATCTTAAGAATCACGAATCGCAATACGAGAAGAAGTTTGTTTTTATGACGTTCATAAGTATCATGTATTTGATCTAAATCAATAAATGAGTTTCACTTTGACTTTGAATTTAAATACACGAAAAACAAATATACACATTGAAAGATATAATTAGTTAAGTATACGTTTTAGGTAGGGAGTTCTGATCCTGAAAAAAACCTTTTAAAAAAAAAACTGCTCAACTGAACTGTTGAATTAGTAAATTTTAGATAGAATTAATGATTCGACCGATGCGACAATATGTAGTCGTAGTACTACACGCACGTCGTCGTGGTCGGTATATAACCTAACATTACTTAATGAATGCAATAATGTTTAATGGCGGACGCGCACATATCGTGAGCGATCAGTAGCCGGTGTTGGCGACAGCTCCGCGGTGTTAAATGCGGATATCCGTTTAAAAGAAACGCGGACCAATTGCAAACCTGTGTGCACACGAGAGAGTGCACAACATTAATTACGCACTAGCTTGTATCTCACTCACGTGTAGTTCATCACACGCGCAAAAATGCGTGGAAAGTGAGAGCAGTTCATACCCCCTCCCTTTGTACTAGCGGTTGCCCGCGGTTCCGCCCGCGTGGAAGTCGTTTATCGCTGTAAAAAGTAGCCTATGTGTTATTCCAGACCATAATCTATCTCTGTGTCAAATTTCATCTAGTTCCGTTCAGTTGTTTTTACGTGAAAGAGTAACAAACATCCAAACATCCATACATCCATCCATCTATCCATCCATCCATACTTACAAACTTTCGCGTTTATAATATTAGTAGATAATATCCCTAAAATACTCATTTTTACAAGTTTAGAAGTAATACGTCGCTATGTATAAACAAATGTGCAATGACTCGCAGGCTGCGTACTGCGACTGTTGTGTAATGTTAAATGTCACGCGGGCGTCGCGTCGCTTGCGTGTAGACGACGCGACCACGACGTGTCTCGTACACGTAGTGCGCTAGTGCGGGAGAGCTCAGTGGCGCTCGCGCTCGGCTCGCGGTTCAGTTTCTGTTGACACTAAAACATAAATATAAATGTCTTTCAATAACTTTCATAAGTTTAATAACAGTGACGCGTGTTATGTCAAGTATTATGTCACTTTGAGGTAATAACTAGTTATTTTTAATTATATGTGTTAAAGTGAACGTGTGCTGTGCACGTGTAACGTTCACCGAACATAACACAGTTGACACATTTAAATTTAAACTTATATACTTATACGGGTCGCACGCGACTTCGTCCGCGTGGTAATTTGGAATATTTTTCCCGATTTTACAACATATCTCACTACTGCTCCGCTCCTATTGATTATAGCGTGATGTTATATAGCCTATAGTCTTCCTGAATAAATGCACTATTATAAAATATATATTTTTTTAATCGAACCAGTACTTTCTGAGATTAGCGCGTTCAACTAAACAAACAAACTCTTCAGCTTTATAATATAAGTATCATGGCGTATTGACGCCAACATTGTTGTATGGTAGTGAATCATGGGTATGGCAGAATAAGCATTAAAACAAGACTAATGCAGTTAAAATGAGAGATTTGAGGAATAAGTGTGGAAGACTGCTAGACAGAGTGAACAACTGTGACATAAGAGAACGGTGTTGATTGAAAGAAGATGTAATGACAAAAGTTGAAAAGTGAATGTTACGATGGTTCAGACTTTGGAAAGGATCGATGAAAGAGGTATATCGGAATGCGATAATGAATGGAGATGTCGGTAGGGGTCGCTCTTGGCGATTTTATAAAAGTGCCAATATAAAAGTGCTCAGAACCGATGAGCGTCGGTTCCTCTACATTATTCTCATACATGATGAATGTACAGGAAGCGAAAGAAGTATATCTGGATCGAAACAATTGGCGTATGAAAGTCTCTGCCTACTCGACTGGGAGACGGGCGTAATGATATGTATATGTTTGTATGTATGTATAGCTACTGATTAACAACATACATATATCACTTCCGTGAGATTGATGGTTCAGTGCACTTTGTGTGTGTGTGTGTGTGTCGTCAGTTCTCGCGCACAGTCCCACAGTGCAGTGGGTACACGTTGCGACACAACAGTTATTTAATACAGCAACAGAAGATGACACATAACGCTCTCTAATGTGATGCAGTACTTGTTGTCTCCATCGGGTGGCGAACTAATTTCTTGCTAAAGCTTTTTATACTTAACTATTGAACAATTTTGTATATTATTTAGATTAACATTTATTACAATTTTTAGTTTGGTTGTTTAGTCTACAAGTTTGTTATGATTACTGTCAGTGCACTATTACAGACTAAAAAGTTATAAGCGCACAACTCTGATTTATGTTTATATTTTTCTGTAGCGTTGAAGTGTAATAATATTATATTATTACACTTTATTACTCCTTTAGGCACAACAGTATATGCTCCTTACTAATCGGGTAAGGTGCGTAGTCAGCACTCTTACACAGATAGTAAGGAGCATGTATACTGTTGTGCCTAAAGGAACATACACAACAACATGCTTAATATAATATTATGACACTTCAGCGTATAGCAAGCCACTCTAAGCCATTGTTTCATAAAATGAGATATGACAATTATTTTAAGTTTAAATCATCTACTAATAATATCGGCAAAAATAAATGGAAAATAAATAATTCAAAGGAGGTGAGTGTGGGCAGCTCAACAGCTGAGTACCGCGCGGTACCGTTAGCGTTACGACCTCGTTAAGGTTAAGCGCCGCCGCCGCCGCCCGTACAGATGAGCTCCCAGCGCCCAGCGACGCGACGCACGGCGACGATACACTGCGTCGTTGTTATCCACTGTGACGTATAGATGACATCGTGTTTTATGACGTCATTAGACGACAACACTCCGCCGCCGCGCCGCAACAGGTCCCGGACGAGCCCCGCACGAGTTCCGTTACTCGTTGTGCACTTACGTACGATGTATTACCGAGTACGTCCCCCAGTATTTGATGCGGAGTCTCGATAAGCTTGGGGAAGGGATTTATATCTACTTTATTTATATACACGATGTGCCGTATGCCTGTCAATTACGGAAAGTATTTCACATATTTTTGTAATAAAAAAGTAATTCAGATAGTAGAATCGTTTTAGTATGTTCTACATATGCCGCGCTCCGTTCGTCCTTATCATTCTCAAATGGTCAAAAGTTTATGACAATATAACAAATTTATATAACAATTGTATAATGCAATGAGTATACTAATTAATTCATTTAAGACCGATCACTGGACCGAGCCGTAGTTGGGGAATACAAACAAACGGTTTCCAACATTATTTTTAGAAATCAGAATTTTAAAGTGGTGTTTTATATAGTATCTATGTAGATAGGTACCTATTAAATAATGTGAATGTATTTATCGGTAGTTATCGATAACAATGTTTGTTTCACTTTCTCGACACAACGCGGTAAATGAGAATTGATTTCAAGCTTTCGACTGATGTTAGAAACGAGTCCATCGCTCTTTGTGATGTCATCTTATTATTAGCTACATTAGCGTTTTTGTGATAAAACTAGTAGTTACCACCTGTACCTACCGTTTATACATCTAAATGTTACTAAAGTTGCTGCACGCTCATATTTGAATGCATCTACTAAGTAATATTAAATGAATCGTCGAAGGATTTTTAATTGATTAGTTGATTGAGTGACAGTAATGGTTAGCACTAGTGTGTATTGCGAAGTCTCAACTTTGTCTCATTTTAAATTTAATGTGTATATGCTTGGGTATGACCAAACCATAATTCCTAAGCCGTTAGTAATATTAAGCATGAAATTTGTCTTAATTGAGTTCGCAGTGATGCTGGCGTGCTGCTTCATGTTCTGTAACTTTAGCTTTTATATACGAGAGAGATTGCACAACGTTATTATACAATGATAGCAGTACATACTGGTATTAGTGCACGACACACGTGGCTGTTGTGATGATGACTATTGTCTTTACTTTATTTACGAATTTATTCTTTTACATATCTTCAAACGTGTTGTTGAGATAATCAAATAAGAAAGGAAGCGGTGCTACTTATAATTAATTGATTTAAAGACCTTATACTGTAGTAGCCAGGATGAGTGCAGGTGGCGAGATACCACTCCTTACGATGTTGCTATGTAAACCAGCGTCATTAGTTATAGTTTTGGTTGAATGCATCACCAAGTTTTATCGTTATGTCATGGCGGTGCTCGATCGAGCCCTCGCACCCCTCAGCAGACAGACGTGTGGGACGTGTGCGGCGCAGCGGGGTGAGGGGTAAGGAAGGGGGTTGACATTTGCATAAAGTGCGTCCGCTCCGCACTAACTGTGTACTTGCACACGCGTGTGTTCAATACGGAGGACACATCATTAGCACCACCATTCAGACAGGACCTTTACCCCCGCCCTCTCACTCCACTCACATCGGTATCAACTAAACATATTACCCACTATATCTATATTGGATGATACAAATATTTATTGATTATGCATTGGATGCAACAGTGCTATGTATTTCATAACACTCAGAAACTCGATTTTAATGTGATCTTTCGTTATTGATTTGATTGGTTGCTAGTGTAGTTTATTTAGAATGAAAGGTGAGAGGCATGTGAAGAGACCATGAGAGCATTGTCATATTTCTTCCTAATGTTCATATGGGAATCAAATCCACAACGGTCGGCGCGGTGCTGATAGCAAGGAGACTAGCTAAACCTGTAGACCATAACATGTCACTCGCAGTCAAACAACACGGTAAATATTCCACGTGCGTGGTTCATGTTAATGTTGTTAGATATAAATAGATACGACCTTAGTTCGTGTGAAAGCTCCAAATGCAACTAATAACCGAGCATGTACCTACATTATTAAATAAATTACGAACGTTTATTACTTTCGGATTTAAAGTATTTAAATAAATTGAATTTGCATATAATTGGACACTTTCTTCAATCAATCAATACGATCTTGTATATCTATTTAATTAAAATAAACATAATAATAATATCTAAACTAGTATTATAAAGAAGAAAGATTTGTTTGCTTGTTTGTCGATCGTTTTTACAAATTGTTTCACCAAAGCTACATTATCAGCGGGTTACATAGGCAATACTTTATTGAAACAAAAATGACGGTATCCCCACGAAAACTAAATAAATTTCCCTCCATGCGAACCCAGGACGTGGCACTAGTATGTTACAATGATGACGTTGACCGTGTCTATGGTAGTTACAACTTTCTACACTAGTAATAAATAATGTTTATGTTTACGTGTAAACCCAGCGGCCCCGCCCGGGCCCGTACAACCCATACAACACACACGCACACATACACACACGTGATATATACTCTAGTTCAGTTTCACTGACCGTACGTTAAGAACGACCTAACAACAGTATAGAGAGAGAGAGAGAGAGAGAAAAATATTTATTTCTTACATTATACAATACATATGATATTCTGAGGTACAATTTTAAAATACAAGTAAAGAAATAAATGACCACCCATTCAGCTATTTGCTTCCACAATGCATTAAGCATTGTGGAAGCGCTGGTTTATAGTGTATATATATACCTATGTTGCCTGTAAGAAATTACTTTCAGCAACAAGGCCAACCATTGTACATAGCTATAAAATAATTATCATTAAAAGAACATAGTAACTTTGTTTACAATAAAGAGTTATCTATGTATCTCGCGCCACTGACTGACCTGCTCAATACATCACTCATTAGGCTTACTATGCCTAATGAGTGATGTATTGTTATGTTTAACTTCGATGCTACACATGCGTGGTATTGCTTTAGTCTACGGCACACAACATCTCTCTTTTTGCATCGAGTTCTCATAATAATTATCAGGGTGTTAATTATTTACAATTAGGACAATTTAATATGTATTTGGCTCAAAATATATAATGCCAGTGTTATTTACGTAACGATAAGATGAAGTGCACGCTGTGTAACAAACCGGTAACTGCTCGTTCGTTACGCATCTCACAATGTCACCATTAGCATTTGTGATTTAAAATTAGATCATTTTATTATATAATATAAGTATTAGCATTTATAACGAGACGGTGGCGACCGCGACCACGACCGCAACCCGCCACAAGCGTACCGTGCATAATGCTTCTTGTATACTCTATATAAATTGGCACTTTCGACAATTAATTACTTGCATCATATTTAGTGTTATGTGTTATAGCGTCATCGTCATAAACAAACAATATGTTTGACCGATATGTGCGCTTTTTAGTTTGTCATAGAGTAGTACGATGTTTATATAGTTCGACGTCATCTGTGCGTTGGTGTCGCCGTCGCCGCGTCGCTGTCGCCACGCTGGCTGTCGCGTGCGACACGCACACTCGCACGCACACAAAGTACACACATGTACAAGCTACCCAGTACAGTGTACACAGTCACAATACTCTTTAATTCTTTAATGTACACAAAAGAAATACAGATAGTGTTACATAGGTATTAATATCATGTACAAAGGCGAGCTTAACTCAAAATTGAGTTCTCTTACAGCAAACCTCTGAGAAATACTCATATTGTTCTCACGGTTTTTACACAACAGATATTGTTGTTTATTTGGGTTTTGATTGCGTTCACGAGCTTATGATTCATAGTGCGACAACAGAAATACGATCCAAGGTCACACGTCTATCTAAAAGAGACAACTCCCGCAATAAGCGTTGTGTCGCGAGGCCAACCCTTTATGGATACACAAAATTTGTTTCATGTGAGAGTCAAACTTAAGTCACAAAACCAACCGTGTAGTCGAACGTGGACTTTCCTAAGTGAATCTGATAGCAAATAATATATTGAAAGAGATGTAAATGTAATGAGATGAAATACTTATAAGGCAAAACTCCTCTGGCTGATCGTAATGAAAGTAAAAGGGTGTTATTAAAATTAATTACGCAATCTGGTACATTCATCGGCCATACATCCTCGTCACACAACCTTTTAATATTCGAGTGGAGCTACCTTCTCTCGTCTACCTCAACTTTCACCACTCCACATATGGCCGACAGTCACATCACCATTACGTTTAGTAAAAGGTATCAATTCTTCACTGGTCGTGATCTCGACGTGTGCCGCCCGCCGCCGCTCGCGCCGGACGAACCTCGATGAAAGTGGATTTCGAGGCCGTCCTTGCTCACTCACGTTAGAGAGACAGTGCGCGGTGCGTTCACCTATGAATACATCTGTCGGACATCACCTCTCTGACCCGTGCGCTGGCGGCACCTCGCTCACTCACCACCACAACGACAAGCTAACATCGCCCTTATGCTCGTACATTACAGGGCACACCTGTCTAAGCAAGCGACGCTCTATGTTTGTAATTGTAAATAGCTCGCTTTTTTTGTGGACGCTCGCGGCGCGACCACTTTCTTGAGAGCACTTTCTCGCGTTCCGATGTAGATCACTCATGTTCACACGTATCCGTAGATAGACACACACACATACACACACACACATACATACCTACTACTTCATCTAAACTTATTTGTTGCACTTATCTGAAGTAAGTAATGACAATTTCATCCGCCTTGACGTTTAACTCCATAAAGTGGAGACTCAAAGACATTGCAAAACTTTAAGTATATTATACCTTAAGTTTTGCTTTGTTTTTAGTCTTATAAATGGTTTCGAAAAAAAATTAAGTGACAAATATAGACAGTACCTTATTGTTAACAAGTCTACTCCGTAATAAATTGCAATTACGTAAGGGTTTGCTGATTGTTAGGTAGGTACATATACATATGTATGTGGCATTTGATATATTAATCTCTTCTTAGACCCACGTGATTGACGTTGAGTGATCGGTCCAAGGAACTTGTATCGTATACAGTGTTGTATATGTACAAGCTCCTTGGCTTTGTCGAATGTCTATATCACACGAGTTATGTGAAGTTCGCGTAGCACCGACATATTACACATAGTACAAGGTTGAGGCAGTAGGTACACTCTAGCTACACGCACCGGTGCCGGTGCAATAGCTCATAGTGTGTGTGGCTAACATTGGAGCGTTTATAATTAAAGTGCTCCTGCGCCACGACATCGACACTGTTCATATAGTAGAACACGAGGAGGTGCGGCGCGATCTGGCACAAGGCGAACTTTGGACATTTGAGCACCGCGGCACCGCTCCCACGGACCAAGCGCACGGGCACTCGGTACACGTGCCATTGATATTGCAATACACACATCATTGACTATGATCTAGATAATGCAATAACAACCAACATACTGGCTAACTGTCTCTACTGGTATGTCATTGATACGTGTACGTAGTTAGGTGTAGATATGCCTCGTACCTGCAATCATAAACACAAAATTACGAAACAAATAAGTAGTAAAAGAATCTTCAGACTTAGTTATATTTGATAGAAGACAACTTGTAAAAGATAAAAATGCATTTTTTGCAGACTCCGACTCTGTGTTGTTAGAAGGACTGCGGTTAAACTTTAATACATAGGCAATAATTATGTACTTACAAGGAATAGAAAACTATTTCGGACTTTTGTTGTTTAGATTCTTTAGATACTATTAATCATATGCTTGCAAACTGAGTGGTACTGTCTTTGTCGCATATGTTTGTTGGAGTGCAATTTGTGTTCTGTCTGTAACCATTGAATTTAAATTCAAATTTTAAATGTTATATTCAAATTTAAAATTTGAATTTAAATTCAAAAATTATTCTTGTCAAGGCTCTACCCTTGTTAGCAAATTTGGTTTAAGAATAAATATTATACTAACATCTAATAGTTTTTTGAGGTTCATAAATATGTTAGGTATTGTTGAACGAACGCGACGCAGCGCACAGCGGGCGACGGCGACGTGTCTCGTGCAAACATGATCACTATTAGAAAGTGAATCTGCGATCTAATCTATTCCACACATAAACGCATCAGGTGACATGTTTTTGTCCCTCGGTGAGTCACGTTGCTTTCGTTGAAACATTTCATACAATGAAAGTGAAGTTGGCGCAGCCGACAGCGATGCGGGATGCTTACGTAAATAACATCAGATACCTGGACATCTTTTATTTCTTTATCTGATCAAAATAATATTATGATTATTATATTTAGAACAGTTATATATTATTATTTGACTTGCATTTTGTGTAATGTATTAACTGTGTGAAATATGTAAAGTTGAAACGACGTTGAAATAATTTAATATAGTATATTGAACTTCTAAATTACACCTTGTTAAAATAAACTTTGTATATTTTTCTTCTTCGTGTCGATGGTACGATAAGCCCAGAATTGTATATTGTTTGAACGTCACATAAGGGACATTTTGTTATTGATGACCTTATTACAATATACGACTATGTCACTTCCATACATATTCGAATGGCTTTAATAAGATCTAAGCTTTATTCTATACCTTACATATATACATATATCTGACGCGTGTTGTATGTGTGTGTGTGCAGGCAGTGCGTACGCGCAGGTGCGCTACTTCGGCAAGGAGTTGGGCGCGCTGTCGGCGCTGCAGCACGGCGTGCGCGGCACCGTCTACGCCGTCGACTCGCGCACGCTCTACGTACGAGACTTCCACTATGACGGAGAAGGACCCGGTACGTACCTCGCATTATATATTATATCTTTTACTCATTAGCTATGCTTTAATTACAGTACAGCAGTCGACTGCCTTGGTGGTCCAGTAGCCGCAATATGCGCCTGCTGTGCACGAGGTTGTGGGTTCGATTCCCGTACAGGACAAAACTTTATGTGATCCGCAGAGAGTTGTTCTGAGTCTAGGCGTAATTTGTGTCCGTTAATTGTATGTTTGTAAAGTCCCTCACGACACAGTTCTCTAGTGCAGGAGTCTTTTTTAATAATAAAATAGAAAAAAGTTGATTGATACAAAATTAGTTAGTTTTATCTGTACTTACTAATATTATAAATGCGACAGTTTGTATAGATGTATGTTTGTTACTTAATCACGCTAAAATGCCTGAACGGATCTGGATGAAGTTTGGCACAAAGGTGGAAATATGGAATAGCACAAAGGCCACTTTCTAAGAAAACATTGCTCCTGTGGGATTGTTCGCGCGGGTGAAGCCACGGGCGGACACTAGTATATTTAGAAAATAAGGAAAAAAATATCTTAAGTAATTGTTAAGAAGTACCTACCTAGCGTTTAAATTCACAAATTATCTAATGCCTAATCGAGTGTTACAAAATTATTAGGAGTATTTAGAAAGTATGCACTCGAGGGCGTGACACGTTGGCATCAGATCATAGACAAGCTCCCTGTCGCAGTACCTAGATAGGAGACACAAAGTTATTAAAGTATCTAGTGTTATTAACAGATCGTTACGCGCCGGGGCCGGCTAGTTAACCAGCAATATGAGCGGTTCCGCGCGGGTGCGTTCTATCGGTACACAGTTTAGTTCCGCGATTGTATCTCATTTTATTTTTGAATTCCCATCGCCTTGGCCGACGACGCGACGACGCGACGACGTCGACGCGGCGACGACGACGGACAGTAATAAAATGCGAAAGCGTGACAAACGCAGACTTAATTATATTTATGATGTTCATTATGTATGGCCGTAGGGAACTACTAAACAACATTATATATACGAAAGTTAATTCGACATCTCGATCCGGACTACCTACCTATCTAGTAGTATAGTAATATTCTCATCCTGCCTAGTAGAACATTATTATCAACGTTATCAAACAGTGAATAAGGTATATTTTGCTTTATATTGATAGTATAACTGTATGAAGGAAAAATAGTTAGTTGTTTAGTACGGCTGTCGGAGTGTACCCGTGTTGTGCTGGAGCAGCTGTCCGTGTATTATATGTAGGTACTGATGGAGAGACGCTCGCGCCCCAAATTGGATCCGTTGTTTAACTCCAACCGAGCACAATGATAGGCTTAAGTTAGTGAGGATTACGGCACCCGTCGCGCGGGCGGGCAACGGCTGGATATCACTGTCACTTGGCACTCGACAGACCAAACTGCTCTTCTTTTTCAAAATATACAGCGCCTTTGACTCTTGTTCAACATAATTTTTAATAAAGTTATGTAACTTATAATGATAGCTTGTATTTCAAACTGATACAAGTGATTGCCACCAAGTTAATAGCAGGTTATTGCTTTTATTATTTTGTTTTATAAGGATTTGAGCTAAATTACGTACCTAATTGTGATGACCATTTAATTAGCAGATAGATTGTATGTTGGGCAAGAACATAGGATACTTTAATCGCGATAACGGACATGGACGCGGGTGGAGCCGCGGGCAACAGCTAGTACGAAGTAAAACTGTTTATCTGTTAGAGAAACCTAATAACACCGAATGACCCGAGAATCAAACCAGATACCTAACGGACAACAGTCACGATAGCGGCCATTGACCCACCGTGGCAGTCACTCGGATGTTAATATATTTGGGCAACAAGGCCACTGTGTCAAGGATTATGAATAAATGTTTGTGATGCGGAGGTCTAGTGACGCTAGCAGCAGCTCTGTTCACAATGCTAATGTGACGAGATTAGGAATGTAGCGCGAGCGGCTACCACCACCGTTACGTACTTACATGAACTGCCGCGCCGACACGCCGAGAGATACTATCTACATATAATTGACTGCCTCGGTGGTCCAGTGGCTGCAGTATGCCCGCTATGCACGGTTCGATTCCCACACAAGACAAATCTTTGTGTGATCCATAAAGAATTTAATTTGTGTCTGTTAATTGTATGTTTGTAAAGTCCCCCGCGACACAGAGCTTGTTATCTAGTGCAGAAGTTGTCTTTTTTAAGAAAAATATAGAAAAAAAAGAATTGTGTACTGTGGAAACGAATGTAGTAAGAGTATCTAGGCGGGTTTTTGTTATAACTAGTCAGACAATGTTAGGTAGGCGGCACGCTGAACAAATCATCGACGGGACGACGCGTCGTACGGCACGTGTCGGCGACGCCCTGCTCTGCCACGCGCAGAGATAAATAGTGGTGCAGTACCGCACCGTGCCGACACAAAGGTGCCTCGTGACGTAATTAATGCAAATTTTCAACCAACCCCTCCCTACACCCTCACGACTAAGGACACGTCCTCACTTAGCACATAGTTTGTGTAAAACGTCCAATAACGGTAACTAATAATTTGCATTCTCACTAAAAGAAAAATTACTCAAATATCTATATTTTTAATATGAGCATGTACTGAGTATGAAAACATTTTAGTTGACTTACCGTTTTACAGCAAACAACAATTAGTGATATAAACAATATGAACAGTTGAATTAGTCGACTAAAGTAAAAACAATAATTATGGCCATTTTACCTCATTCATCATAAGGAACGCACTTACATTATTAAATGAAAGATTATATTAATAACTCGAAACTAAAATAACTGTTTAGATTAGCCTAGTAAACTGTATAAAGCTCAGAAAGCAACGATTTGCAATAAGTAGAGCCTACAATAAGAAACAGATTGGTAGCGAGGGCACCGGCCTATTGTAGTACATGTATATTCTGTATATTGTACTGTCATGAGTACCTAACATTTTACAGTTGTCACTTATGTATGACTGGCTGTTGCTCGCAGCTTCACCCGCATGGATGTCGCAATAAAAAGTACCTTTGGATACTGTGTTGTTGATCTGTCTCCTTGGCAAATTTCATTAAGATCCGTTTAGTTGGAAAAAGAGGTAACATACAAACGGAGCTACTTTCAAATATATAAAATTAATATGAATGGATAACTCACAATATATAAATGAGTCAGTACAACGTGAAGGTCCCCTTGCCAATCTGACGTCGCACGTCGTCGTCTGGGAGGATGAGAGGATTCCTCAGCGAGCGGTATGCTTTGACCGTTTGTGGCGTATAGTTCTGGACGCATAGTTACCATACTGGCAAGGTCTTGTGAGCCTTGTCCGTGTGGCCACAGTCAGCACCCCAGGCGGAACTATGTCGCTACGGTCGCTACGTATGTGTGCCATACATTATATTATATTAAAAATCTGTTTATAAATGAGATGACACAAGCGTAACAAGGACAGGCAAACAAAACTAATATACGTTCACTAAGACCTACATTGGTAAAGGAAGCGATATTAACAGAAATATCTTCCATCCCTCTCCTACTTTGACTCGTATTGCTGTCATGGTGTTCACATGAACATAAAAAACACAAGCTCGCCATGAATAAACAAAGGACAATCAGTTTCATGTGATTATATTCTCTAAACAAAAGTATTAAGTACTCACAATCCCTAGTGAGTGGTACCTAGTCAATGGGGATGTGGGTAACTGCCACGTACCAACATAAGTGCTACTAGATATTGTTGTGCAGCTTTAAATAGTCCCATCTCTACCCAAAAACATCCCACTGCTGGGCACAGGCCTCCTCCATACACTTGGAGGGATATTATCCTAATATACCACGCTAGCCAGACGTTACTCCAGTAGTAATATAGTGCACTTCTTTCTATAAGCTGAAACGGGCTAGCGACGTGAAGGATATTGTAAATCCGTGTGCCACACAGAGTCGATACTGCGCCGGTAGTTGTTAACCACCAGGCCGGTGATATCCTTCATTGTATAACAAAGTATAATGTACCGTAAGACGCAGCGTGGGCAGCACACAACACATACCTACTCCGAAGATGGCGGACGGCCTGGTTAAGTTGGTGTTAACATAACCATATTATTATGCTTTATGTTAGTGTAATAGTACACGCACACAAACAAAATAGTGTCCTCTTAACAAAAGCGGTGCCACGGGTCGACACATTATATATGTGTAACATAGATTTTTTTTAAATACTTAGGTGGCAAACTAGCTTACGGCTTACGGCACGCTTGTAATATCTAAGGCATTATTTTCGTTTGATAGAGATAGCAAAACGTTTAATATCATCCCTAAATGAGCACTGGAGGGTTCAGATTGTTCAGTATTAGCATAGCAAGTATATAGCTCTGACAGCGTAAGCTGCTCGCTAACGGTGCGTGCGCGCATTTATAACTATAACGGATACTCTGCAGTTGGATCAGTATTGATGGTTAGTTTAATAATTTAATAGCGACTTTAAACAATTTTTGTGGAGTCATAAAAATTGCAACAAAGGATAGATGCCGCGAGATACTTATTAGTAAAACTTATTCCATTGCGTAGGTAACTTATGAGTAGAAATTAAAATAATAATCATTTAAGTATTTAAGAAAAGCATCACATGATAATGAATCGACCAATGTGAAATTGGTCGATCCATAATCATGTGCTTTGCATGTGTTGTCATTTTTGTTCGTAATTGTCAGGACAAGGTTTGTATAAATCTACGGAGAATGTCGGAAACTTGGGTGGTACATAAATAATACCCATTTGAAAACATTTTTATAAGCTAACACAATATATTTGCACGTATCACATTCTACTCTCGTTATTCATGTGGCCACCTGAGCGATGGTCTCGGAGACTAGTTGCACCAATATCAATAACCCCAAGCTAGTCCCGTGATCGGTAGATACAGTTTGAAGTCATTAAACTGCTGGGCTACAGGGCTACAGGCTGTATAGCAGCTATAGATACCGACCAATGTAACAGTAGACAATCTAATTAACGCAGCTCAAATTGTTCATAAGGCGTACGACGTCGGTGATCGTCACGCTCGTTTACACTATATTGTATTATGTAGAATCGATTATAATCAACCCCTAGGTACATACTGATGTTACCAACCTGTATAGCGGAAAATAGCTTCGGGAAATCATCTGACATGGGTTATATGACGTCATGATTGTCAGTATTAATACAGAACTAACGGAGACACTGTATACTTATAGCACACACGTGGACTCTGGTCCAATGTACCAAGTCACGGTTATTATCGTGGTGCACTAATGAAATGGCTAGGTGCATCACTCATAGGAACAAACAAACTGTGATGTACCTACACTGTTCAAAAAAACATAGATGAACTTCACGTTTGTTTGTTGTTTTAGTTTGTCAGCGTACCATATCAACTGGCAATCCTAAACGTAACTTGTAGTCGTATTGAGTGCACTCGATGTTGTTCTGATATTGAAGACAATAACACGATAGTGCATAACAATGCACTCAGTTATCAAGACTACAATTGTGTATTATACGTGTTGTTTAACCGAACATAGCTAGCTCATTGTGCCGCACATTCCTAAACCTATAGAAATAGAACATAGCACATGGATCCATGTAACCTAACTAAGATGCCATACCTTCACATTATTATCAAGTAACTGATTTATAGAACAGAATCTAAAGAATTAAGAAAATCTAGGTATTGATGAAGACACAGTCTGTATGATGACCAGAAATTCCTCTGATGTAATATATTCAAATAAATAAAAAACATCTGACAAGAAAGGATGATGGAAAATGGACTAAAATCATTATAAAATATATGGCCAAAAATTATACAATATACCTAATATATTTACACTTCTTAAAAAAGGAAGAAAAAAAACATATTTAGAAAATATACGAAAAACGGGAACTGCTTAAAAGGCGTCATAGAATTCCTCCGCATCGACGTCTACTGGAAACGTGCCCAGAAGACTGGCAGCATTGCCACGTTCAATGGCAATGCTTATTCTTTGAGCCAAAAATAAGCCAGCCCTCTGGCCAAAATATAAAAAGATGGTCTTTACTAAACAGTAAGTGAAAAGTATCTGATTTAATATAACTAATTTAGGAGAAAATGATACATTATGTGGAGCGAATGCTGCAAAATAACAGACTCTTTAAGATTGTCAACTACATACTACAGACACAATCTTTAACAGTACCTCCATTGGTACTCGACTCACGATTACGCTGAGTGACTAACACACAAGCGCAGCCGCACTCAATAAACAATCTTAGAACTAAATAATAAAGTTTATTACGGCTCGTGTGCAGATAAATCGTTATTTTGACAGTCAGTACACAGAGTAGTATCCGATTCACAACTTTAGGACTACGCATTAAAGTAGTTATTCGATTACGAAATGTGTTATAAGGTTTTGACAGTTCACACTTTCGATGTGTGATTGATGTGCGACCTCTCTCATAGTTATACAAACTACTTTCCTTTTCTTATCGCCATTCATTAGCGAGCAATTATCTGATGCAGGTGGTCACGTCACGAGTCACGACACGTCGACGACTGCTCCGGTACTTGCTTACTCTATCAAGTTATTTCTAGATGTCAGTAACTCATTGGTACCGTTAATACTCGCATTATCATTATTAGGTTTTCGAGCCTCACTCTTATATTTTTTGTAATCATCACACTTTTTCTTCTATTAACCATCAATATCACGACACAGATCACTTAATAAAGCGTTAAATTATTTCTCGTCATTTCAACTTTTTATTGTTTTGGTGTCCTCATTTTAAGACATTGTTTAAAGTCGTAAATACTTATTGTTATCTATACTCGTATTAGTAATAATTTTCTAAAACACTTTGTTACTTTACTTCCTTTCAATTAACCACCACACTGTGATGGTGGTTACATGAAAGTTTATTTTAATGAATATATTTAATATTTCCTGTTTGTAATTTGAATACGCCATAATTTAGTAAGAGGTTCCGTTTCTTTGTAATGGCCGGACGAAATTCCCGCGACAACACGAACATTAGCAACAGTACTCGCGGTTACATGTGGGTACCGCTTCCTTTCACTACTGTTTCTCTTCTCCATATACCTACTCAATAGTGATTCAGTACTTAGGGGTACTTAAATATATTATGTAGTTTCTGTTTGTGCTCTTCATCCAGTGGATTGACGAAAGTAGTGTATACAAATCTATCTATCCATTTCAGCCAAAGTAATTTAATACTTATTATGAAGTCAAATTTGTTTGTATGTTTCTGGTATTATTACACGACTAGAGTCGCCCGCGACTTCGCCCGCGTGTTAATTTTCTCTGATTTTGCAACATATCTCACACAACCGCTCCGCTCCTATTGATCGTAGCGTGATGTTCCTGATGTTCCTGGATAAATGCACTATTCAACATAAAAATAAATTTTCTAATCGAACCAGTACTTTCTGAGATTAGCACGTTCAACAAAACAAACGAATTCTTCAGCTTTATAATATTAGAATAGATAGTATAGATTATAAACATTCTTTCACTATAAGGTAACGCCAGACTCCTGAGTAACTCTAGGTTACGTTGTATTCTACAAGGTATAAGAGTGAAGCCGTGTGTAGAGTGTGACACAAAGTGGTGTAGACAGGATCCATTAATGAGGTAACCGTTGTGTTGTAGCTGCGTACTTCTACGTGGGCACGAGCGGGTCGCCGCGCGCGGGCGCCGGCGCGGGCGCGGTGCGGCTGCGGGACGAGCGCGGCGGCTCCGGCCCGCTGCGCAAGTACAGCGGCGAGTCCATCACGCTCTCGCTGCCCGACGGCAAGTCGCTCCGGGACTACCGCTGGTTCAGCGTCTACTGCGACGAGTACCAGGTCAGTACTACGACAACAGTCAACACCTCAACCTAATAAGCAACCCATTTATGTCCCACTGCTGGGCACGGGTCTCCTCTCTTCTATCAAGAGAGAGGGTTTACGCCTTGATTCACACACGCTGACCTATTGCGGGTTAGTGAATCAGACATGTCTTAAGAATTTCTTCTAAGACGTGGGTTTCCTCACGATGTTTTCCTTCACCGTTAGGAGATGGCGAATTATTTAATTAGTATACATATAAACTCTACAAAGTGAAATTCACATTAGTACTGCCTCCTGGGATCTAACTCGCACCTCTTGCATGCAAGTCGGTTACATTCCCATTCGGCCACCACTGCTCTCGATGGTATGAGTAATAGGTTGATGTAATGTGGTAAGTTCAATCCTTGAGGACATAAAAGAGAAGTGGCAACAGCAAAGATAAAGAACAGCATATTTTGTATTACTGAATAAACCTTACTTTGACCTAATTAAAAATCTTGTAATAATCTATAATCTTGACTGGCCTGTTGGTCTAGTGGTTAGTGACTCTGACTGTTACGCCAGAGGTCGTGGGTTCGATTCCCACCCAAGACAAATCTTTGTGTGATGAGCACGAATGAATGTTTGTTCTGTGTCTGGGTGTCATTTATCTATAATATGTATGTATTTAGAAATATACAAGTATTTTTATCAGTTGTCTGGTTACCATAGTACAGGCTCTGCTTAGTTTGGGATCAGATAGCGATGTGTGAGTTGTCCCGAAAATATTATTATTATTATTATATCCTTGAGTAGATATGAAAAATATTGATTTGTGTTGTTCGATTATTTTGAAGTAGTAAGTAATTAGACTAGCTTCAGGTTGTTTAAACAAGTTTTATTTAAACCAAAGTAGTCCTTCCACATTGTCGCAACACATACAGATGTACTTATACATAATACCTCTCTCTCTGAATTATAAATTGTTGTTCCACATTTCTCCCGAACCAGTAGCACTCGTTCAACTTTCCTCTTCAAATTGTATCGTAATAATGAAAGAAGTTACGTAACTTGGCTCGGATCCACTCTCAGAAACTCTGTATATAACGTAGTGGCCCCTGCGGATATATCCGCGCCCGCGCCCGCGCCCGGCCGACCACCGACCACCGAGCACCGAGCACCGAGTCGCTCCTGAGAACTTGTCCACTCGCACACATCCGCCACATGCTCTCACATTGCACGTGAACACCACTATCTACACGCATTACGAGGCTACATTAATTCAATGTTCACGTAATCTATATGTAGTAATACAAGAGTGTACATACTAAATAATCTGACAATAATACTACAGGTAGCTGCTTCGTTCATTACAGTTACAGCCGTTGTTATGACACTTGTATGTAAATTGTAACAGTTATATGTTGCAAACATTCGACTGAACTAAAAAATATGCAAATTCAAGCGTACTGGAGTATTCTTCTTATTATTTATAAATAAATAACCGCATCAGCTAGCATGCTTCCATGATTGACATAAGAAATACTAGCTACTGATTTTCTTCTTTGTTCTTCTGATAGTTTGTCAGCGATCTAGCTGTTGGTAAATTTTGCTGACATCATATTTTTGACTTACCTACATTCATAATCGCACTAAATGATTGTTCAGCATCCCATGAAACGTTTTATCTCCTTAGTTTAAAATATTGTCTAAAGAACACACGGTTCTATATCTACTATTAGTTGTAACATAGTAACATGTTGTGTTAACGTTCAGGTGAACTTCGGCGACGTGTCGGTGGCCCGCGGCGTGGAGTACCCGCGCCCCGCCAAGGTGGGCGCGCTGCGCGGCGTGCACGCTGTCTCCTCGGACCCCATCGTCATCGTCGACGCGCAGACCATCCTCGTGCCCAACTTCTCCTACGATGGTGAAGCTCCCGGTAAGTTAAATCTCATAGTCTTTCGCCCACCGCTTGTTCGGAGTTTAATATTATTTGCACAGGACATCTCCATGGCAGCTAAATTGTCGCAGTAATATAATAATTAATGAAGTTACCTGCGAGTTAGCCAATACCTTATTATCTAGGTATATAAAAACTTTTGTTTTGGAAATAACATTTTCTTATCCCAGGGTTATATAAAATAGATAGCTTGTCATTTTAGGCGTAGCAATGCGCGAGTGATGGCGCGCCTTGTAAATACCATGCACCCTGTAATAACATACCTACTTACGAAGTTATTCCATCGTCACGAAATATCAATGAACGATTGTTCAAGTAAGTGAGTGACCTCATGGCATAACATTTGTTTACTATTAACCTAACAGTAGTAACTGTACCACAATCGTACACAAACGTAACCAAGTTGTTGATGCATTGTTGACTGTTACACACACACACGTACACACACACACACACACACACACTATACTGTGCACCTTCACAACGTGCTATTACTCGTACAACGGTTGAAATAACATCTCTATATAACGCAAGTAAAGCTGTGGGTTTCAGCTAGCGTGCATATTATGATTACATGTTATAGATAAACTTTGCGCGAACATTAACTATACTAAAATCAAATAATTAAAATGTTTGATTCTCGTTAGATCAGACCTCACCGTATTGAGATCTCTTGCGACGTTAAAATGAGTAAGCTCACCTCACACGGTCCCACGTCGAGCGCCAATAACCATTTTCATTAAGAGCGATACCTACATAATTATCATGACTCCTGTCTCCGATTGGGGTAGGCAGAGACTAAGGTTAGTACGCCATTGGCTTATTAATGGAGCGAGGCAATACAACAATAATAGTAACAGAGGTTTGAATTCGTGACATTTCTTACGCGACACTTAGCCCACACTTGCCCCGCGTGGTCTTACGTTACCCGTTGTTACCCTTGGTACCCCACGGTCGTGTTTTAAATACACGTAACTTGCCAAATGAATCGTCCACTTTAGTGTTTGAGTTTAAATCTCCTCCGTGGAGGGTGATCGCACTCACACTCGTACGTATAATCTGATCGTATCACTTTCACATTTTATCTGCACGGGTGGAGCATGCAGCGCCCGCCATCACGCCGAGTAAGGTCAATTAACATTCTCGTGGGTATGTCCATATTCTGCTTTCTTTATTATTTAGTAGGGAGCTTTACGTTGTGATGTGAAGATCAACTAGCATAATGTGACTTTCCCTTTCGTAACGCAATATACAGAGATATGATCGCGGTAAAGCTTCGTCACACTTGTGACATTAATGTTATGTGCTTACTTACAAATGCTCGGTATGTACACTAACGACTGTAATGTGCTACCATTAAAGTAAGAGTGCGCATAAAAACCGCGACACGACGCGCAACACAGCGCGCAACGCGACACGACACGCGGGGTGACAATCAACGGTGTGAGAAGCGCGCGACAACCCACATTTATTTATCTATTTATTTAAACTTTTGCACATAGTAAAATTGTACAACGGCAGACTTAATGCCTTAAGACATTTTCTACCTCAACCTTTGGAGGTGCAGAGATAAAATATGGTAGTAGGTGCAATTATTATCGTTTAATTACATATATGAATGAGATATTTATTTATTTATTTGGGAAACAAACAGATTCAATATAATATTTTTACAAACATAATATAAATAGAGCATCATCCAAAATAGTTTCCACAATTAATTTAATACATATTATGAAAGTCAAAGCAGGGAGAATAATAAATTATAAATTTAATATGATATAACACGATAAATTATTGTAAATAGTGAGAGCAAAGAACAAGAAGAGAAAAGAGATTATGATTTACATTTATATAAACCATCAGCCAAAATTTGTGATACATACATTTTAAATTTCTGGAAAGAAAGGTGAAATATATCAATATGGCTATTGTCATGAGATGTTAAATCGTTATAATGCCGACATATTCTTTTAGTGACAGTGTTTTTGCCGTAATTGGTATTCGATTTACCAACATGAAAAAGACAAGCCTTTCGCGCACCTAATCGTGGACATCCTATACCTATCTTACTAATAAGGTAAGGGGAGTCTAATTCATTTCGAAGTATCTTATAAAGAAACATAAGGTCTCTTACTACTCGCCTTTCTTCGAGAGAACGTAAAAGTTTACTTAAATCACATGACAAAGTATTATGCCGCCAGTTAACATGCTTTATGAATTTATCCTGAATACCACCTAACATATCAATATAAATTTTATATTGTGGATTCCATGACACGGAAGCGTATTCTAAAATGGGTCTTACAAGACTTTTATATAAAAGTATTAATGTGGATGCACGTTTAAAATCCTTACTAACTCTCAATATAAATCCCAACATACGGTAGGCCTTGCTGGTAATAGCAGTTATATGTGAGTCGAAAAGCAACTTACTGTCAAGCTGTACTCCCAAGTCTCGCACCTCAGAAACCCTAGTAATAGCTTCATTATCCATTGTATATTTGTATTCTATATACCTTTTCTTTCTTGTAAATGATATAACGTTGCATTTTCTGATATTTAGATATAATGAGTTTGTGTTACAGTAGCACACTAGTCCATTGATTTCATTCTGAAGTTCAACACAGTCATCTGTTTTGGAGATTAACTTGTAGATTTTTTTATCGTCTGCGTAAAGTAAAAAATTAGATTTTTGAAAGGTGGACAGTACATCATTTAAATAAATATTAAATAACAGGGGCCCAAGGTGCGATCCCTGAGGAACTCCGGAAGGTACAAATACAAATGAGGAGCAGTAACCTTTGACACTAACTGCTTGGCTCCGGTTCCGGAGATACGACTCTAGCCAACGAAGCAAATCGCCGTGTATACCTAGATGTTTCAGCTTATTTATTAGTAACTTATGTGATATTTTATCAAACGCTTTTGAGTAATCTGTATACACGGCATCCACCTGGTGGCCAGAGTCCATTGCCATTGTAATATAATCTATAAATTCGCACAGGTTAGATTCCGTTGATTTGCTTCTGACAAAACCGTGCTACTGCTGTATTATAAGTGGTCTAATTATAGGAGATATAATGTCGCAAATAATACTCTCAAACAATTTTGGTATAACACTAAGCTTTGAAATAGGTCGATAATTTTGTATATCGTGCTTATCACCATTCTTAAACACAGGGACAACAAATGATCGCTTCCAAATAAATAAAGGAGGTATGCCATCCGGCCCACTACCCTTATTCACATCTAAAGCTTTCGTATATTTAAGAACAGTTTCAAGTGTTATATCTATTATACTAAGGTTCAGTGAATTAGAAGATGCATTAGATCCTAAATATGGTTGAATTGTGGGATCATCAGTTATAAACACTGAATTAAAATAAGAATTAAAAAGATTACTAATCGCCTCACCCTCTGAGCTAGAAATGTCATTCAAAAACATGCAGTCTGGCAGTGAATTAGATTTCTTTTTTGAGTTAATAAAAGACCAAAAATGCTATATACACAAACTTACAAGAATAGACATAAATATTAATATACACATACAAAATAATAAATACAATATAATTATACATAAATAATACTTACATAATATATAAATAATAACTGAAATAATGATAGTCGTTAAGATTTTTCTGCTAATAGTTTGCGATATTGTTGACGTACTTTAGCCTTTAAAGTATCACATACTGTGTGATAACGTGAACATTATTACACACACACACACACACATACACAGAGTATAATGTAACCACGAGGAAAGGCAGTAGAGCAATACCAGATTCGCTGAGTGAGCGGGCAGAGGTCAAGTTAGTAGGTAAATCATAACGGTTAGGTCAGACGGGTTCCCTACTTGATTTAAACATCCTGGTTTTGGAAAGAACGGCATTCAACAGGAAAAGTATAATGAACTTATTACATACTAGCTTCCGCCCGCGGCTTCGCCCGCGCGTATATTTCCTTGGGCACAGAGTTTTTTACGGGATAAAAAGTAGCCTATGTGTTATTCCAGACTATAATCTATCTCTATGCCAAATTTAATCCAGGTCCGTTTAGGAGTTTTTGCGTAAAAGAGTAACAAACATCCATACATCCTTACATTCTTACAAACTTTCACATTTATACTCGTAATATTAGTAGGATAGACTTTTGTAATAATCCAAAGCGCTTACTAACTGCAATAGATACGTGAATACGAAGGCATGTGCCATCTTTGCTATCTATATCATTGTTAATAAAATCCTACAAAATGTATGATTTATATCTAGTACGATATAGTTATGAAGCGATATCTATTCCGTGGATAATGTGGAGAGAACGCATTAGGTAGGTACGTACTACGAGTATGGGGTGCGAGTGGTGGTGGTCGTGACTCATGAGTCATGACTGGTGCTGATGCTTGTTACACGTTCGTACACTACGTTACATTTATATACTTACATCTTATTCCTTATCGACATTATAACAAATCGATGTCTTTATAGTCGAATTGGCTGACGAATATAATATATCTAAACTATGGAGCAGACAAGTCCTAGAGTGGAGACCGAGACTCGGTAAACGTAAGGTAGGACGGCCCCCAGCTAGGTGACAAAGACAAAGATATTTATTGCTTAAAACTGCGTACATAAGTGGTTTTACATTAGAGTGGAGTATCAACAGTTTACCCGATCGGGCATAACAATTATTAAGATAAAAAATAATAATAATAATAAAGAGTGCTAACTTAATTTCTATTTTCAAAATGTTATGGACCGATGACCTAAAAAAAGTCGCTGGGACGCATTGAATGTCGAAGGCGGAGGACTGTGTGCTGTAGCGCGTGTTGGGAGAGGCCTATGTCCAACAGTGGACTGCGATAGGCTGATTGATTAATTTATTGAAACTATGGAGGCGAAAAAGCATACGTCTGATCGTAATGAGTTACCATAGCGACTTGGGATATATTAGATATCTACTCGATACAGTGTACTAGAATACAATTATTATACTGTTTAATAAATACAATTTTATTAAAAGAATATAATTAAAGTACAATGTCAAAATGTCAATGATACCTGATACCAGAATGTCATAATAAATAATAATCGTCAAGCTTCGTCACACAAATTATCTGTCTTACATCTATCCCATTTGTCAGTAAAATTTTCACAATGTATGAAAAAATTCATAATTATAGTATTTCAAGTATCAGTCATAATATCACAATCAGTGTTGACAGCGAGAAGTGCATTAAAGGAAAGAATAGTGTAGACCTTTGTCAGAAGTTGTCTGCTAGTCCAAGTAGGTGTGTACTAGTAAGTAGGGCACTGTTCACCGTACACTGTGGCGCTACAATGATTGCACGTGACGCCACCTGAGCCGCACCTACCAACCGTCCCGTCGACAAATCACTCACTTAGATGTCACAATCTGTCATACTATTACATCATAAAACGATATTAACAATGTTTCTGGAGATGTGTACTCACGCACAACCACACAACTACACCACTGTGTGTAGTTAATAAACATTGGTGGTACTTTAGTCATTGTGAGCAGAGGTTAAAGAGAGGTAAGGTACTATACTAGCGAGCAAGCCCGACTGGGAAAAGACCTCCACCTTACAGAAGACTACAGCCAAATGACTACACACAGCAGTGTAGTTGTGTTCCTGTGTGTTAGTACAGGTCTCCATAGCTCATTAAGGGATGCGTTTTGAAGGAAACGTTTTCCTATTCCAGAAATACATCTACATCTTTAGCTCTGGGGTAAAAAAATGGGTCGCCAACACGTAAGTAATATCTCTGGTATTGCAAGCGTCCGTCGGTAACCGCTTAACATCAGACGGGCCGTATGCTTGTTTGCCACCCAGATAGTATATAAAAAAAGTTTAAGCGATGTTGTAGATAGATAGCAAACTCGTACAAATTGTACACTTATTATACATATATTATTTCACATAGTTATGTACAAAGATCGGCCATATCGCAGGTATTACGTAAAACGAAGTTTGATTTATACAATTATGTTATAAACAACTTGTGTTGGGGTTTTGTTAAAGAGTAGCGTCTCGTCAAAGTACCAACTCACACACACACAAACACACACTCGTACATCTCGCACCATATAGATGTAGACTGCATACAAACACAAACGATAAAACTACAGAGTAGGCAGAGTGAATCCTAACAGTAAGACGTAACTAACCACTGTTATAAAGGTAATCTCGTTGGGTGAGGGTTACCAGTTACCACGCTGTAATCAACCCTACGATATTACCTACAATCAACGTTACGATGGCGCACCACCTGATGGACGTACGTACGTACATACTTACGTACATAATATTATGTAGGTACTTGTTGTTTTTATTTCACTTGTACACAACAATAAAAATAATGTAGCGATAGAAGTGAAACTACTCGTATTTATGACGAATAGTAGCGGCCGCGGAATGTTTCACGTTTTATGTTACTTGTTACTTAACGAAACGTTTTCATTGTTGATAGCCATCCGCCACTCGCCATCATATCGCGCACGATACGTCTACGTGTGTAGATACATAATTGTGTAATAAAAGTAATATCCTTGTATTCTTTCGTGTTTTATAAACAATATTCGGTTAAAGCGCGCACAAATTTGATCTAATGTAACGTAACCCTGGGATAAGAAAAACGATAACTTACGAACAATTATTAAAATTAATGAGAATATTTTTATGCATATTATTAGTTTACAAATGCAACTACAGATGATAATAATAATAATAATTTTTATTGTTCAGTTTTACTGAACAATAGAGAATATACATGGTTTCGAATATATAGGTCACTGGTCTCCACACTAGTATTCCCTGTGTCGTGGAGGCCAGTCTCTTTCATCTGGTTCAGATAAATTGTAGAACATACATTTCTGAATAACAAAAGAATAACAAAACAAAATAATAATTATGACATGGCTTCTTGTAATAAATGTGTATGAAAGGGTAAAACGAGATAAAGAAATGATTGCAAATAAAATTTGGTGAAACTTTAGTATATGGCAAGTTGGTTATTATTTATTACAGTTGACAAAATCTTATCTGTGCAATGCTCTGTCATTAATAAAGCAGCTATGTATAGTGCAGTGATGATGATGATGATGATGTGTGTGGTGTTGTTACAGACGCCAAGTTCTGGGTGGGGCGCGGCGACAAGCCCTCGCCGCAGGGCATCCGCATCCCCGACGAGAACGGCAAGGAGGTGCCTCTCCGCCGGTACGACAAGAAGACCGTCGTGCTCACGCTACCAGGGGTAACTCACACATTACATAATAATATAAAGTTATATAAAAACCTAAACAAAAGTGTAATCACTATCATATTATTATATGCACCCAATAACACAAATGATATAACGTGTGTTGTACATAAATATTCGAAGCTTAAGTTTTAAATAAATTGTGATTCATTTTTATAAATGAACTAACAATACAATGTTTATGTAAATATAGTCCAAATGCAAAGGCTGTGAGTTCGACTCCCACTCTTCTATTTATATCACTTCCAGCGCTATAAATGCAAGTTCAATGATAATTGAAACGAAGTCTGAGTGACATCCACGTTTGCTGGTCACCTGTTTTTTTTTTACTTCTGAGGTGGCATAAAGCTGGCGAGATGGTTAACTGTCAATCGCAATGCCTGCACGGCGTCACCTGAAAATATATAAACACGTCTCCTGAGAGCTATGGCAACCCTACAGACCAGCAGACACACTAAAGTACCTAGCTATTATAATTAGCTGCGGTCTTCTATGGAGTGAAGGTACTTCCCCAGTCGATGTATACCTGTCTAGTAAATAGATTATAAGTGTAGTATGTGTGTGTCGTTAGGAGCTGACTGTGTTCGACATCGGCCACTTCGCGGTGTGGTGCGAGGCGTTCACGGTGAACTTCGGGCACGTGACGCTGCCGCGCGCCTCCCTCGCCAACGTGCCGCCCAGCCTCAAGATGCTCGGAGTGTCGCCACAGGTACGTGCACACACCAACACCACACTGTATATATGTATATATATAGTCACGCTGCCACACTCCGTGACTCGTCTGATACAACATTCATCATTATTACAGCTTTAGATACAACAGTCACCAAACACAATGATTGTATTCCGAGAGAAGTTTGAATCTGCCGTGTTGTTTAACTATTTAAAATATTACTTAAAGATTTCTTTGATCTAGTTATGTACAGTATTTTCTCTAGATGATTAATTTATTCTTGACGAAGCTAAAATATAATATGATCACGCGTTTCTGTTACGTGTATCATATATAACACCAAGATATCGTAAAGCGTATTTCTAACAAACAATAACAATATCGGTCCGCACACAACTTATGAATATAAAGAACACTTCGCTATATTTCGTCTAACTTTATTGTATGGGCGCTGATGAATAGTGTCAATATGACATGTACTGTACTACAATATGTCACGTGTCGTGCGTGGTGGGACCGAGGAGTGGGAGGGGAGGAGGGAGGCTGTAGCGTAGGCCTCGGTGCAATAAACAGCTGTCTTCCCTCGTAAACCTCCACTCAATAAAGATTAACTTTAAGTTGGTACGACGTCGCGTCGCTACGCAGCTGATTCAGTACGTCGCGTCACTTATACTCGTATGTGTAGTGATGTGCTACGCGACTGCTACGGTACCTACTACGCTGCATATATTTGTTTTCTTTCAAATCGACGGTACTACATAAAAAACTATGATTAGGTTCTTCTAGCTCTTTTTTTGAACGTTTTCAGTGGCTGTTATATTCACTTCAGTGCTGCAGGTGTTGTACAGTTTACTGCAGCTAATATTAAAATTATATTTAAGAACAATCTAATATAAATAAATAAATAAATAAATAAATAAATAAATAAATCTAAGGACCCGCATTGTGTTGATGTTACAACACGAATCGCGTGCCTTTATCAGAACTAGAGATATAGAGAAAGACAGTTATGAAAACATAAAAAAATTATAGACGGAAATCGGGTTTGAGAATAACTTATGAAGGATGAACGTATGATATCTAATGCTAAATGACATCTAACAATAAGTTATCAGCCAAGTCTTACTTGAAGAATAAGTTCGACATATTCAGTTGTTGCTTTCTAAAGCTTTAGCAAAGTCTTGTCGTATGTTATGTTCTACCGACAACACCGCTCATTAGTAACAAGTGTGTGTAAGTTGTCAGGTTCGCGGCGAGTTTCTAACGTACGAGTAAATTGCATTGAATTATAAACAAATATCGTGGTCGCGCACACGTCGCGTCGTCGCCTCCCGCCGCCGCACCGCACGATCCACAGAGAAACGCTCACGGTCGCTCTCTAACTGTTATAACTGTACACATTAACTCTCTTACCGAGGTTCATTTCAACCGTAATAAGTCTAAATGATGTTAAGCTGTGTATTTATCTGTGCTCAGTACATAATGAGGGTAGGTGAATATAATATGACCATAAGTGTGATCGAGTGGTAGCGCGAACGCGGCGCACGGCTTGATCGCGATCGCAATCGCTAATTGTACAATGACTCTGTTCGTTTCTAGCTCTTTCTCTCTTAATAACATATTATCGTGCACCTTACTTGTGCATATCCAATACTAGAAAACACTGTTTAGCCGTCTAGGAAATTCAACTCCTGAATTTCCATAAACCCCTTTTTTTTGACGTCCTATAATGCAACCTTTGTGCAAAATTTCAAGCTTGTGCCCCAGTGCTTCAGTGTCTCCAAGGATGAATCAGCTGGTCAGACAGGACCAGAACTATATAAATATATGTTTAATTGTAAAGTAAAGCTGTATTTGTACAAATGTTTCACTTAAGATAATATATTTATTAGCAAATATAAAACAGATCGTTGGGAGTTACTAATTTGATAGTGTGGGGTAAGGTTCGTTTAACTGACGATCAAATTTGCTTTTATATGTTAACTAAGATTGAATATAGTACGATTCTATGCAGTGGTTATAACGTGGTCTCTACGTACTCGTAGTGCGCCTGGAGTGTCGCGTGCGCCGACCGTTGACACTTATATAAACAGATAATCGCTCCTCGTCAACGTGACTGTACAAATGACATTTACCAGATTTGCATATTTGTAAACTCACAGATTGTTCACTTAAGCGGCAGTCGTCGTTTAATTGAGCTTTTATGTAAGCTATCAAGATACCCAACTAGCATTTTTAAATGTTCAGCCGTGGCAAACGTAATGAAATCTATGAATATGGAAACAAACAATTGTACATTATATGCATCGACAACAAAGCAATTAAACTTCACTTGGATTTGAATGCGCTCGTCGTTGGCCACTCTGCTGCGGTCGGGTCGAGTCGCGGTCACGCTTTGTTCTCTACACCTACTGTTAGACCCCTTTCACACCGGGTTGACTCTGCTAGTCAGACGGAGACTGACGAGTTACCTTTCTGTTTGTTTTGTAATATTGGCGGATAATCTATCTGTGAGAGCAGGCGCGAGACGAGACGAGGTATTTCGACACATCCGCAACAAACTTAGTTATGAAACTGATTCAATTCGTTTACGAAAGCATATTTACTATTTATAACAAGATCTCAAGCAGCAAATCTTCACAAATCTCTTCTAATACAAACTAAACTGTACTCTATATTTGTGTGGGTAAGGTAGCAAATGTAGTGTCGTTGTGTTATTAAGTAGTTGCGCAGATGTGTTGCAAAAATAACGGATACTGAGATTAGATTGTGTAATAGATGATGTTGATTTGTTCGTTCGATTAGTTTCGTGACGCTCGACGCCCACCGCTGGCGCTGTTAGTACACACAGGGTGTACTTATCTACTCATCACTGATAACATTTGATTAAGTGAAGCTTCCACCTCATGTTGTGCATGATGCATACTACACTTACTCAATATATGAAGTTAGGGGTATGCAGTATCATCATCATCATTTCAGCTTAGAGACGTCCACTGCGGGACATAGGCCTTAATGCAGTATGGTATCGATGAATCTCTTTGTTAAAGTTACTTAAATAAAATTTCACCATCATATTTAACCAGATCTAGGCTAAGAGCTCCCTTGTTACACCTCACCCTGACAGTTAGACTGTGAATTGTCAGATTTAATATTTACATTATTTATTTACAATGACGTTATTAGTCTTTCACTAGATACGAGTACCTATATATTGACATCATTGACGGCGTTTACAAGATCATTGCTTATTTCTGTCATTTGATGTAATTGTTGATTCGGTTTTACTCGTAACTACAATTTATATAATTAAATTGTACGCAAGGTGTCCGTTAAAATATCATCATATTTATATTTATGACCTTCATAAGTGTTATTTTGTAACCTTAATGAATTAATACATTTTGAAATTCGAACTCTGGTAAATGGCGGAAAACGAATATTATTTGATGAACATATAAAATTATACCAAGGGTTGATATGAGCACCCATGCGCCCTCCACACTCCTTATGTTGAAGGTGCGATAGGCGAGTGAGCGATGGTGAGCATTCATCGTAATTATCTCACTACTCGACGCTTTGTTATAAATGCTAGTAAAGATAATACCAGCTATTATACATTAACTAAAAGGAACATAGTTACATCGTGAACATTGTATGTAGCATCACATATACTATATTTATAGTTTTTAAGCATAATACGTGTGACATTCGTATTTATTAATTTATGGAGGAGTGCAAAAAATTAACATAATAACATAATAATAATATATGTGTTACATATACATATAAGTCAAAACATTAATTACATAAGTTTGTGACAGTTGTTTATATAATTAACTAGGGGTCGCCCGCGACTTCGTCCACGTGGTAATTTGGAATATTTTCCTATTGATCAAAGCGTGATAGCCTTCCTGGATAAATGCACTATTCAACAAAATATTTTTTCTAATCGAACCAGTACTTTCTGAGATTATCGCGTTCAACTAAACAAACAAAGTCTTCAACTTTATAATATTTGTATAGAAGTATAAATTTATGAAGGAGTGCTCAAAATTAACATCATTACATAATATGTGTTACAAATACATTAAATAAGCGAAAACATTAATTACATAAGTTTGTGACAGTTTTATGTTATTAATGAAACCATTATATCATTAGTGCGCGAATATTAATCAGATTATATTATAGCTAAAATTAGATGTTGTCCTTGTGTCTGTGTGCCGGTCACGTGTTACACAATATTGTTTATTTTGTGACAACATTCATATCTGTCTTGTCTATGGACTGCCGGTGTAGACTGATGCCAACTGGCAATACTGTGAATATAAAGTAACTACATCCTTACGTATATATATTGTATGTATGTAATATTAAAAAGTGGTAAAGTTTGTGAGTTTGTGACGTTGTTGGGGATAATCTCTGAATCTACTGAATCGATTTTGAAAATTATTTTACCAATCAAAAGCCACGTTATTTGTCATCCTTACTAATACTATAAACGCGAAAGTTTGTAAGAATGGTTGTATGGATGTTTGTTACACTTTCACGCAAAAACTACTTAACGGATCTGGATGAAATTTGGCACAGATATAGATTTTTTTATCGCGATAACCGACATCTACGCGGACGGAGCCGCGGGCAACAACTAGTAAGCTATATATTAACCCGAAAAATCAAAAGACTTTTTCGTGATATTTGGATTTGTAATATTTAGATAAAATAAAATAAACCGACGTGAAGCGAGGGTGGGTCGCTAGTCTATGATATATTCATTGATCATTTTCATTTATCTTAGACAAAATACCTTCACTGCTGGACATATGATACAATTAATTTTAAATATTAATAATAATTGATTTAATTAAAACATATAAGTAATTTAAGAGAGGTAGAGCACCATATTAGCGTGAAAGAAACTTGTTCCTATCCTAGGGATATTTCATCTTAAAGCCCTGGTGTAAAAAAATGGGTTCGCAACACGCAAGTTATACCTTTGGTAATGCAAGCGTCCATAGGCTACGGTAACTGCTTAACATCAAGCAGGCCGTATGCTTGATTGCCACACAAGTAGTATAAAAAAATCGTGTATAAACAAAGTAAAGCTCACTTTGTTTATACACGATTTATTTTCTTTGGTTTTAATTTAAGACTTATGTTGGACTTTATGTACTACAACATAAGGCTTGTTATTATTTAACATGATATTGCATTTTATAACCAACTCATATGGAACTAAGAACTTCTAAAAAAGGGAATTGAAGCGACTGTGGATTAAAGCCTAAACCCTTGGAGATATGGGTAAACATTTGCAAATATGGGTACAACATAAAATAGGTCACATCAGTATACAAGAACATTATTTTACCAATACATGGGCATGCAAATGTTAAGGTGATACAAATAATAGGTGCACTTATTTAGTTTAGGTTAAAAATCACGTTAATGTTAATACAATATTACGAGTACTTACATAATGAAATAACTAAAATAACCATGTGAAATTTAACACAGTATTTATTTTAACATTTATTGCAATTATTGTAGAATTAATGAAATATATTTGTCAAAATTAATAAAATAGTCAGTTATTATAGTATTAAAAAAAATTACATGTCAAAATTAACAGATTACAGTTATTTATTTCAAACTTATAATGTCAATGTATAAAATAACTGCTCATAATAAACTAAACCAAATTACAAAATGATTCACCACCATAAAACTACGTTACTTGTTACTTGTATTGTTGTTTTTTTAAAGCAGTAAAATTATTATTATTATTAGCCTATACTGTTCCAGTGCAAAGCAAAGGCCTCCCCTTTCTTTTTCCATGATAGTCTATCTTTTGCCAATTGTAGCCAATCCCTTTTAATAGGCGACAAGTTCATCTCGCCATCTCATTTTGGGTCTACCACGTGGCCGCTGTCTGGTGTTTGGGACCCACTGCGTCGTTATTTTTGCCCACAACTCCTCTGGCATGCGACTAACGTGACCCGCCCAGTTCCACTTTAGCTTGGCTGCTGAGTGGCCTACGTTAGTAATTTGCGTCTTGGAACGTAGTATTGAGTTCCTAACGTGATCTGTTAATTTAACTTTTAGAAAACAACGTTTCACTTTTCGCTGACAGACTGCAAGTGCAGACTTTTGCTTTTTGGTTAATGACCAAGTTTGCGCTCCGTAGGTGAGGGTAAGGAAAGCAGTAAAATACATAACATATAATAAAACTAAATGATCAGTTTCAGTCAGTTGTTAAACTAGTGCAACTTATTACTCAAACTTTATATATATTATATTATAGGTATATAATTACATGAGTAAGTTTAGTATAAGTATGCTACGTCGTAGCTGGCCCCGATCCAACCAGTTGTCGTTGAATAAGGTCACCGTAGCACCGCTACGAGACCGCTACGAGCTCCACAAACTATCCAAATTCTCGTGAAATGAGGTCGGATACGCTTCGCTCACATCACAAAGAGTACTTCTCTCTCCTTAACATTGAATAATGCAGTTGCTCTTTAAAATATGTAAAGCGTACGTATGACATTGGCCGGGTTCCAGGGTTCGCTTCCCGCGTCGCTAATGTGCGCTGTCGGCGGCCATTAGCGACCCTATCTATCGCTCGTTAGCTCTACACTTTTGTTTTATAAATAAGTCGTTTAAAGTGCCATCACATCGTGGCGTCAACTAATGCGGTGTGCATTATTGTTAAAGGCATGGCGGGAAAAAACAGGTACATGTTCAATAAATGTGGGGAATGTTCTAGAAGCTGTATTCGAACCCACTTCTCTCAGGCAATACCACATTCAAAATTATTTATAATTTCAAAATATTATAATTGCATAAGATCACATCAAGTTGGCCGACATAAAACTAAATAACTATATGAATATAGAACAAGGTTGATTATTATTTTTATAGCTTAATATACCTAGTAGGTATATACGTTATATATGATGTATTCCAGTCTTCATTCTATGCGACAACTGATCACGAGATCCCGGGTTTGTTCCTAAGTCAAGCAAAAATAGATATTGGTTTTTTGACAATAAATTCTCAATATGGGCCTGTTGACAAGCCGTTGGTCCTACGCCTGATCTCTCTTCGATCGTGTCGGATTGCCGTTCTATCGGACTATAAAAGAAATTTCGCACACCCTTTGCACTATAATATCTCCCACGCAGATGGCTAGTCTCCGTCTAGATTACCCACCGGGACCGATATTCAGTTAGGATTATACTCGTATAAATATGCGTCCACTGCTGGACATCGGCCTCCTTCAAGGATTTCCACAGCATTCGATATTTCGGTTGTGATGTCGATGATGAAATAAGCGTTGTGATGCGGCTGTGTGTGTGTGTGTGTGCGGTGCGATCGCGTGAGGTCAACGACCCGGCCCCGGCGGTAACACAGCCTCCATGTATTTGCACATACGTTATGTAAATATTTTGCATCTCGTGAGCGAACATAACAGAGCTGCGAATGTGTATGTTTGCTGCATTTACTTACAAAATTTAAAACGTTAAGAACTAATCAAAAAACACAAAAAAAAAATTGACATCCTGAGCTTGACTACGAGTAGTTGCTATGTTGCGATTCTGAACTTCATTATTATTGTAAATTAGCTGTTGTTCGCAGCTTAACCGACCATATTTTTCTCTCGGATCCTTTCAAGAAAAATAGTTTATAATCTACTATAACGTATTATTAAAATACGATCAGAAGGTGTAACTAACATCTACACAACCTCACAAACTTTCGCGTTTATAGTATTGAAAGGATTTTTGCTCGAACCTATCCTCCGGCAACACTTATCATTTATGCAATAACGTTTAATTTATATCCCAACATAGAACTTAGTTAGCAATTACTGTACGTGTGTCTGTGGGTATCCACCGCACTGATTAGTTCACAGTAGTTATCTGTGTGGAGTAATGATTTGGTCAAATGTACAAACATTCCATCTAATAAGTTACACGTTAGGTTAAATTCAATTACCGTCAATGCATTACTGTTGTGTAAACACGCTTGCAACAAAAATAATAACATTTATTATGTACATACTTCAAGTGTAGGTACTACAACCCACAATGTTAGCGATCAAACTTAACATTCAAATACATCTAGAAGGGAGCAGACAACGGAGTAGGAACCTCTTTATAGTATGAGTACAGATACTTTAATGTCCAAATATTTAGCGATCAATATCAGCTGATACTGGTGAGTATAACGTTATGCGGAGCGTTTTGATAGGTGCATTAGTTCTCAATGGTAAGTTAAGTATAAATAAACTGCAAGAGTTACGTTCACGTTTAAGTAAACAGTCCCGTTAGCCCCCGGCAATAAGTCCCCCGTCCTCCCCGCTCCCTTGCTGAGCGCAGCTTTCCTGTTGCAGAGCCGCAACAGTGCGCTGGCGGCGAGTACCGCCCCCCCTGCGCGTGCGCACCGCCCCCGCCCGCCCATCGCGCGCCTTGACGCCACCACGTACCGGCCCGCCGCGCGCCTGCGCCCCGGCACCTCGCTGCTCGCCTCGCTGCAGCACGAGCCCCAGGACCGGGTCAACCTGCACCGACGAGCTAACTCTAACACTCCTCCCGCCGAACAACTGGTCGCTATACAGAGCTCCAAGGAACTTGAATATCATGACAATGACAGCACCTCAGACGATCAAGACTATCAACAACAACCTCAACAGAAACAAAACAACGACTTTCAACAACAACAGCAACAAAAAGAGCCACAACAACAACAGCAGCAGCAGCAGCAGCAGCAGCTATACGAGTCTCAACAACAACAATACCAACAGCAGAAGCAACAAGAGTCGCAACAGTTAACGCCAGAACAGCATTATCAGCAACTAGTGCTACAGCAACAAATACTGGAGCGAGAGCTGGAGCACAGACAACAACAGTTACAGCACACCCAACAGCAGTTATACTTCAGCCAACAACCGCAGCACTATCAACAACAACAACAACAACAGCTCGACTACTACAGCCAGCCACAGACTGTGCAGACTCAGCAGCAGATCTACCAGCAGTTGTCTCAGCAGACCGAGGAGCCGGTGCAGTACCGCCTGCTTCCGTACTCGAGGTCATGAGGTGGTGACCTTGACCCAGATGCCCGCCCCCGCGTGCAGCGATGCGCCCGATGCAGCACGACGCCACCATATTGTGTAACATGACCACCGCTCATCGCGCCTTTCACACTCCTCACCTCTCCACTTGTCACTTGGGGTCACGGACCATTGTTAGCTCATCCTTTCATCTCCTCCACCTCGACTGCTACTTAAACGTTAACTAACTTGTTTGCGACATCCATTATTAAGTTTGCATGCGCTTTCATTTGTATGATACTTGCATCATTCTGTTGTTTATTTATGCATATCGGTTATCTTTGTTTATCGGCAAACATTATGTTAAAATGAGACCTTTGCTGTATACAAATAAAGTTTATATTGAGATAAACAGAGATTGCCACACGTACATCAAAAGTGTTCATGTAGTGCCACTTAACGGCGGCTAGTGTCGAACGTTGAAGGTCGATCAAAAGCACGCAAATGTTTCGTCACATAAACTTAACAGCTTCATACTGAAGTGTGTAATAACATATAATATGTGCGAACACGGTTGGGCAATTAGTCGCGTCGCGAAGTGGCCGCCCTTCGCAAATCCTCTCACCGGAGCCTTCTTATTAGATAGATAGAGCCTTGACGGTATCAAGCGTACACGACGACGACGACAAAGACGTGACTAGCTCTTTGGCCTTCGATCTTTCAAACAGTCTTACGACCCAATTTGACAACCAATTTTAAAATTGACGGAGTTTAGCAAATTACTGAATTTGGGTCTTCATTGGACGGTCCGTTGGTTGGTCACGTTGTTGGGTCGTCAAGTGTAATTTATTTTAAATAAATTTCAATATTTTTGACTTAAGTTGTATAAAATACGTTGAATGTTTGACAAGTTTTGAAAAATGTTCGGTATCAGTTGCAGCACTTACTGAATATAAAGTAAAATAAAAAAAAAAGGTTTTTAAATTAAAATTGCAATAAATTTGTTAAGAAATCATCTTTAATACAAATTCTATACATATACATAGCATTCAATATACAACAAATCTTTTACAATATAACTATACTTTGTAAATCAACGTTATCAGGACTTACGAGGGGTTGGTGGGGGGAGGACGTGAGAGGGGTTGTATGTCCAATATTTATGCGACAGTTAAACATACAATGTGACTTGCATTACGATCAGATAAGTTTGATTTGTGGAACGAAAACAGACCATTTTGGATATTTAAGTTTCGGAAAATGTTAACTTGACTTTCAAGTTAAACGATAACATGTTCCGAAACAGGCACTATAAGGCTGATCTTTGCTTATACTGCCTATTTCGGAAAATGTTAACTTAACTATGTATATGTAAATTCTGCACAAAACTTAAACTTTATTTGACGTATCATCTCGACTCCTCTAATTCCCTCAAAATCGTTTAGAAATGTCATATATAGTGGAATATTAAATAACTGGCGGCCATTGTGGAAGCTCAGTTAACCAACAGTTTGCCACAAACCATTAGCTAAATTCGGTTGCTTCTGTAATTTACATAGTATTGCACGTGCAGTGATATAAAGCCGAGTGGCAGTGGTATCTACTGTAGTCTGTACTATGTTGGATGGTGGTTCACTATTGTATAAGATTCTCTCACATCATACACAATCGGTTTTCTCAACACAATAAGTATGAGCGGGATTAGAGCAATGCGCCGAATGTTGCGAAACGTTCCCACGAGCGAGGCGCGCAGACGCGTTGTTTTGTATGAACTTACTGTTTCATACATGTTTACCTGAATGTGCATTGTATATATTATTATGTATACAATTATGCAAATAACGTAATACAATACCAGTTCAAGTCACACCATAGATCAAAATTTTGGAAATTGTAACATTTAATTTAGAATCGTGAGACTAAAAGTATGCCCAATATCTAAATATTAATAAAAAAAACGTTTTTTTTTGTATCAACAATGTATCAAATTTTAATACGTTTAATAAATAAATAAAGTCAAATTTAGTAGGCATCATACAGCAAAAGTTAATTTTATTATAAGATGAATAAAATTATAATTTTATTCATAAATAATAATTGATCCATGGACCACTTGTCTAATCGTACGGCAACAAATTATCGAGTTTATCTGACGAAATGTTATGTATCGGAGGCAGAATGCCAATTTGCATGTTATTAACACAAAATCGGTCAACTATCTAATGCACAGTAAATCAGAGAAAATTGCGCACAACAGCGTGCGCAACGTGCTCGTATACGAGGCAAATTGGTAGGTTCGGCTCATCACCCCGCTTGCTCATAAACACTAACCACTTTGTCGGTATCTGGGACACTGCACTACATATTAGTTCACATCGTTTATCTTAATAGTTACCAACTTATAATGTACGTCTTGAACTGTTTATATACCTACTAAAATCTGATCATTTTAAAATCATCATCAAAGTCTCCAGTTTATAAAATGAAAAGTGTTACAGATTTATGTCAAGCTTATCATTCACTTCCAATGATTGCGCCAGTCGCTTATCTATTTCTTACTTAGAACTAGTTTTAAAACTAGTGTTTATTGATAGATATGTTTGGTTTGCACTCTACCTATTTAGCTTTATTATTAAAAAGATGAGAGTCGCGTCGTGTTGCATCGTACCGCACCGTACCGCTCCGCACCGTGCCGTGTTGAACAGAGCCAGTAGTTATACTTAGTTAAGTTTAGTTTACGCGTTAAGTGCCACACACATTGTGAATGTATTCACATGTATTGACAAGGGAATTGTTGTCACGATCATAACATATTGTAGTTTGAATTTAATCATGCGCTTTGGTTTCATAATGTTGTGTATTTGTTTAACTAGCGGATAGAACATTTCACTCAAATCTGTTATCCATTTGATGTATTTGTTTTAGATTTTGATCCAGAAATATTGAAACTAAGCGCATAATAAAATTTGCATTACAGTGATATTTTTTTGTAAATAGAGCTTTATATTTTATTTTTAAATGAAACGGAATGTCGCGATGGCGCTGTGATCACGTAGAACAATCTCCCGGCTTGTTTTCAATGATAATTAATTAATTTTAAGTTAATATTTTCATTTGTTTATAAAATCACAGTGATGGGGACATACTCGTACCTACTCGTATATATACTTAATGTTCAACAAAACGTCGATGTTTGTCGAAACATCACGACATTATTCTTAATTAAACCGCTGTTGAGAATATTGGTTTCATACGAAACAATATAAAGTGTTGTCTGAACAATAATAATACGTACAGTACCTACTGATTGTTTGGCGATTGTTCGCTCGTACTGTACATTATACAATATTTGTTACCATTACAACTAATTCCCACGAAAAAGGAAAATGTATAATTGTATACAATACGTTAATTATTTGCGTGTCAATTGTATAATATTGTTAGCTCGCCGCCGCCGCTGCCGCCGCCGCAGCCGCTGCAGCTGCTGTCTGTACAACTGTACATAGTGTACATATATATATATCGTCACTGGAAAGGCAAAATTACTGAAGTGAAAATAGGTTGTTTCGAGATAAAGCCGATCAAAGTTTTTATTTTTAGAAAAAAAATCATATCTTTTTACACAATCATCCGATTTCAATGAAATAACTTTATAAATAATTCTATTTGTAGCATGCGTTTACTGGAAGTGGTTGAAATTCGTTTTTTTTACTACTTTCCAAGATAAGTGGCGTTTCAGTAATTTTGACCCAATAACTTAGTAAGCCAAATTTTCTTAAACGCCACCAATGTAAACAACGATTGTATTTTAAAAGTACTGAACACAATACTATTAGTAAATTTGAGTAGGATGAAATTTCTTTAGCATAAATTTTAGTGTCGTGTTGGTGTATCAAAATAACTTCAAGGGAAATATTTTATACTCCTCATGTCTAGGATTTTGACTCATGAGGCGATAGGATAACTAAGTAACTTCAACTAAAATTACTTAAAATGTTTTTTTTTCGTAATCAGTTAAAATTTCTTTAGCTGAATTTTTATTACATTCAAGGTAAGCACAAATTACTTAAAGGCCATTCTTTTTTAGGCTACACAAAGGCAATTTTACTCAAGCGCCAAACTTAATATTTAATATTCAGGAAATATTTCTTGAGCGACATGAGTGAAAAATTGGCCAAAAAACGCGTCGCTTCAGTAATTAGGAAAAAAAAGCAGCACCTTTTTTTAGGTTACTTAAACGCCACAAAAATGCTCTGATTGCAATGGTTCCTAGGCAGATCGACGCAGAAAAAATCGCTGATTCCGAATATGTATATAACTCAATTATGCCCACTTTGTATGACAGAAGTAATTTTGCCTTTCCAGTGACGATATATATATTTATATTGTGATGTGATAATACTCAGTACAAAGTTCCTGACTGTGATATTTTGGGAAATTGACGACATTGTTAAAGTAGTGTGTGAGAGCCGCCATGTGTGTGCGTGTGTGTGTGCCTCACACATATTGTAACGTGACATAATAATAATATATTTTATACTTTTTATATTATTCGTTTTATAG
Organism: Trisateles emortualis; assembly: GCA_947095525.1. Classification (NCBI taxonomy): domain Eukaryota; kingdom Metazoa; phylum Arthropoda; class Insecta; order Lepidoptera; family Erebidae; genus Trisateles; species Trisateles emortualis. The sequence goes on along the minus strand of OX352752.1, from coordinate 14,076,916 downwards.
ATATTTTTTGTCAGACGTGTAATAAAGTTTGTCTGATTGAGCATTGTTTTTTGATTTATTTTTTCATCCAATATTTAACTAACGTTAATTTTTGCTTAGTTCAGACGATTTCAATCTATTTCTATCAATATTTTATATAATCAATAATGTCCTCCTAATCGAATTTCGGCCACGGCGGCTAATCTTAACGGGGACTATCCATCTGCATGGGAGATATTGTAGTGCGCTCTTTATTCCTTCACTCTCATACTCCATGGGACGGCAATCCGCAGGAAGGAGAGAGATCAGGCGTAGGACCAACGGCTTTACGTGCTTTCCGAGGATGTAAACAGAGCCAATTTTAAAAAATTCCGGGCATCTATTGTAATTTTTGTCAGAAAAACACAATAATGTCATCTTTTTGGCCCGACTCGGGTATCAAACCTTGTGATCAGCAGTCGCACACATCGACCAATAAGCCACCGAGACAGTTTCATAAACTTAAAGAGCAACAGAATGCCCGAAGTAAGCAACTAATATATTTGTAAGAAGATACCTTTTGTACCTAAAATCTGATCTAATATTATTCAGAGAAATTATTTCATTGGTAGTATATCTGTATGATTTTAATATGTAATGTTCATGTATGTAGATTTGTATATACTTACTCAAAAACTACTAAAACGATATTAAACGTTCTTTTAACATTAGAGTGTTATAATTATCACTGATTAACATAATATAAACATATACCTAGTTTTAACTAAAACTAGGCATCCCGAATTCCCGACCCGTACAAACCCAGGATGGGCCGCTTCTGTTAAGATACGTATAGGAATAGAAAGTCACCCAAGTAATTACCCTACAGTAGATTATGTAAATGTGATGGAGATAGGTATTATGATCAGATAGCGCCGTGACATTAGCTACATAACGTTATTTTACGGTTTAAAGTTAAAGATAGGTATTTGACGCGATGTTGCGCGCGCGCGCTCCTTCCGCATTGTTACACACTTTCATTACACCTATTATCCGCAGGGTGACTATCTCAGCGAGTGAAGTGATGTGGTCGTTGAGTGCAACGTTGATTACGAGATTCCGCGTTCTATTCCAAAAATAAATATTCGGTTTTTGTCAAGAATTTTACAATAGATGTCCGAAGTTTGGAGATTAGAGGTGTTGTTGAGATCCTCGTGCCGCGGAGAGAGAGGGGATTCTTTTAGAGGCACTTCTTACTTGCATATAAGTAACAAGCGATTCTAAAAGAAAATAATCAATTTTATATTTGTTTCATAATTTAAACAATTTCTTGAGAATATAAAACGTATGTTTTACGATTGTGCGAACATTATTATTATCTACGCGTACAAACTGTTTGTATTACATTGTTATTGCACATGTTTGGCAGGTTTTAGTTGTACTTGTTACTTATTAAATGTATGTAAGTAAGACGTGAGAACAATGTAAGTTGGTTGAATTCGTTCTGTTGGTGATCTCTACTGTACTAAATACGTAAAGTTAATGAGTGAACTTGTTTCAGTCGAAGTTAAACTGCGAGGTGCTGTACGACGACCTCGCGTTCGAGGTGCGCTGGGCCGTCGCCGGAGACAGCATCGTGCTACAACTGGTCGCTAAACTTGGTAATTATAAAAAAATATGTGAATATTATACTCTGGAAATAAAAAGGCCAGAGGTTTTCGTAGCCTTGTGTGCTTGTTGGATGAAAAAATGCAGATATGAATTGTTTTTAATGACGTTTACAAGTATCATGCATATAATCTAAATGAATATGGCTAACAGACTACTGTCTCCCTTACATACGTACGCTTAAGTACGGTTAGAAAATCAATTCGTTACAATTCCTTATGACCCATGTCCTGTGTGGACCTGTCGTAGTACTAAAGTACCGGGTGTTATGTCTCTGATCCCGGTGAAGTTATGTAAGAATATATCGCGTTAGAAATGCTTAGTATTAGCCCGAAGACTTGATTTGTGTCAGGTAATTGGTATCACTATTGCATTGTCCACTATAGCTCGCGATACGTGGGTGTAAATTGATGCTATGTATTTGTTTGATAGAGGATGGCGAGTACATGTCATTCGGCATCTCTGGAGACCCGGTCCACTCGCAGATGGTGGGTGGTGACGTGACAGTGGCCTGGGTGGACAAAAGCACGCTCAAGGGCGACGCGGTCGACTACTACCTGGATGCGAAGAGTCAGTGTGCCGGCGTCAGGGGCTCCTGTCCTGATGAGAGGCTCGTGGTAAGATTGCGTTCTCTAGCGAATCGTTCACAAAATGTTTCATAACGTAAAACAATCCATGCGAGTTTAAAAGGTGAAGAATGCAAATCGAGAGTAATTCATTGCAGTAAAGATAAGATAAAGATACATTTATTACATAACTGTACTACATAGTGCAGACAGTATGGTGTCAAGTCTATACATTACGTTATTTAACTCTATAATTATTATGTATGTTGAGACTTACGTTAATCTTTTTTTTTATATTTATTGTTTTACGTTTTTTTTTCTTAAAATTCATTTAAGTTACAAAATGTGTTATCGGTTAGCCATTTTTTAAGTCTGTTTAGTAAAAACATGAGAGTGTCCTTTGTTACCAATTTTCCGTAAAATTGCTCGAAAATTGTTAGTCTAGACGCTGTGTTTCCAATTTAGAGCATATTAATGATAATATAATTAGTATAATTAAATTAATGTTAACAGGAGAACACAAACTCAGTTCGTTTGCTGAACGCAGCACTAGTGAACGGCTACTCCATAGTGACGTACCAGCGCTCGCTGCGCGCCGCCGACGAGCTGGACCTGGCGGTGCTCACCAACGCCTCGCAGCCCATCATCTGGGCCATCGGGCCGCTCAACTCTAGGAACGAAGTCTCCTACCACTCGCACTTTACTAAGGTACTCATACATTATTTTTTATTACATAAGACTCTTGATGACATTTATGGCCTTGATTGAAGTGACATCAATACTACGACATTTATTAACTTATCTGGGGCCGTACCATGACATTTAGCTCCGTCCCTCTCTCTCGCTCGAAAAACACAAGTTTATCACGTCATGGGAGAGCCGCTGTAGAGTTATATAAAAGTAATCATGACGTATCACTACATAACATAGGTAACTATATATGTGCTGGGGAATATAACATCACTATACTCCAAACCAATATGTCCAAATAGCATCCTGATATTATAATAAAACCCACTTGTCCCCAGGGTGACAAACTACTGGAGTTTGGTCGTCCACCAGTGTGGAACTGCCCTATGCCGGAGGGAGACGAGGAAGCGCCGGAGACACCGGCAGAGAGCCAGGCGCAGCACGCTCACGAGCACGCCAACCACAATCACGACCACAGCGACCACAACCACTCACGCGCTTCTGGACAATCGCATCGTGTAAGTATCATTCAATACGTTACTTATTTAACCATTACAAAAGGTTAAAAATATAACACTGTATTACTTCTGTTAATAAAATCCTGACAGCGACGCGACGGTGCAAAAAATACATTTTAATTACTAAATAAGTAGGTACATTATATGAATAGTTATTAAAATTAAGGTAACCTTATCTAACCTACTTACAAACAATCAGATATTGTATAAAAGGTATTAACCTATAAATAAAATATCTGATTGAGGTAGCAGTTCTGAGGAAACGTGCCCAAAAGACTGGCCACATTTCCACGCTGGATCGCAAGGCTAATACGTTGACCTAAGTAAAGGCCAGTGTTAGGATCATGAGATGACTCGACCAAACGCCTTGATATCTCACGATACAATTTGTAGGCACTTGGGCCCCATGGTCCTAGAGTTTTGACCTCTAATGGCTCAAAAATGTAAGTCTCACCGAGACTTTCATATTTGCGCCGCTTGAGACACTCTGCAGATGTGGCGGCCGAACCCACTTTAATGCCAGTCAATGAAAGATGGGAAAGCGCCAAGGTATCTACACAGGTAGCATTCCACACTAAGGGCCTTCCCATCCATATCCTATCCACAGTCATACCGTCAGGACGCTTGCCATCACTATGAAATAAGCCGTTAGGTTCCAGAACGGCAGTACATTATATTGTATCTAATATAATAGATATAACTAAAGAGCACAATACAATTTTCTACGATACGCACCCAAACTGTGTTTAACCATATAAGTGGATTGCATATATTTTTGTAGGCCCTTTGTTTTGATATCCCACTAATCCGCGTATAAAATCTACCATTTTGTTTTTTTATGTACACCATGGCACTCAAGCCATTAAGACGAATCTTATAGCGTATCATTTATCAATATAGTTACGAGCAGGCATAGGAATGGACATACAGGTCAAACACATAACCCTTTTTGGGTAAAAAAGGAGCGCAGTCATTAATTAAGAATGTTGGCAATCAACAAAGTTATAATTAAATTCCAGACTCATGTGATCACACCAAACCCGGTGCCGACTCCTGCTCCTGTGGCGAACACCACACCTTGGGAGATCCCCGCAATACAGTGCTATGAGCCACCAGATGGCGTGTTCTACGCGCAGATGGGACCTACTGGGGGAAAGCAAGGATATTCAGCCATTACAGGTACTTATATAGTGGCTACCTACATGTATTAAAAAATAGTATTACATACACATACACAAATTATCACGCCCATCTCCCAATGGAATACACAGAGTCTAAGGTACGCCAATTGCTTCGATCCAGACATACTGCTTTCGCTTCCTATATAAGTACATTTATCAACCTGCATGAACGTCGGTTCTACCTCTAGGTGCTTTGAATTTGGCCCTTTTTAGCAAATTACCTACTTGGCATATTTAATGTACTAATAAATCACCGGACCAATGTGGTCATCACTAAGAAGATTTATAAGAAATAACATTAAACAATACTACCTCAACTAGGACACGTGGGCTGGGGCATCTCGTGGTACATCAACGGTCTGTTAATCCCGGAGATCAACGTGGTGCGCGGCCGCAAGTACACCTTCGTAGTTGAGGGCGGGTCCGACCCCAACGTACCCGCTCGCTACCATCCCTTCTACATCTCCAACGATCCTGTCGGAGGGTACTTCCACAAGACAGATGAAGAGAAGAAGGTCAGTATGGATCTTCAAATCCAATAACAGTTGAAAAAATTATAATATATATTTTTCAAAACAGTTAACTACTTTCTGTTTAATAAAAAATAATTGATAAAATTCTCAGGGTGTAAAGATCTACGCTGGAGTTCGTCACACCCGCAGTGGTGGGCTGACAGCCACAGGTATAGGCCGCTTGTGCAACTGGACCCCCGATCCCTCAGGACCCCAAGCTGACGAGTACCCTAGCTTCGGCGCGTACCAGCGGGCCCTGACCCTGGTCTGCGAGGAGGGCAACCCTGGTGTTGTTACCTGGATACCTGACAAGGACACGCCGGACACTGTATATTATCAGGTTGGTTGAACAGCAAATTTCATATATTTGACGCGGAAGAAAAATTATTAAGATGCCTGAAAGTTAATCTATATGATCAACTTTCAGGCTATATGTTTCACAAGTAGATTTATTTCTACGTAAAGATTGTAAGAAACCTTTAATTGATAACAATGTTTAATAAACTTAATGACTGTCTGTACAATAATCAACAAATATTGACATTACTCTTGGTAGCATGTTAATATCATTAGTAAATAATAAGGGCCCGTTGATATTATATTGAGTTTTGTTTTAAGCAGTGTTAGAACTGTAGCAATCCTACTCGTAAACTCTATCAAAGATTCACCTATAACGAGTCTCGTAGTCACTGTCACTCTACTACCTACATACATTATCATACTCTTCATCTATTCTATATTTTAGTTCACCTAACACAATATCACTATCTACTCTACTCTTACATTAAATGCTCTAGAATGATCAACTGCAATTGTCAATATGTTTTCAATTGCAGTTGTACGTTTAGCGCATGCTCATACATTACATTTCTGCTAAAGCGATGATACGCTTGGAATGTACATAATCTTTACTATCTGTTTTCTGTTTCAGCCTTCCAAGTCTACTCTGTGCATGAGATATCGTTGACGTGTATATTATTGGACGGTGAAAGATTCATAATTACACATTTTCACGAAATATCCGATATTCACGAATTATTCTGTTACAGTGTTTCACGCACCGCCACCTCGGCTGGAAGATTAACGTGTTAGACGAGTGCGACACCAGTGAGGGCGCCGAGAGTCGCGTCGTCGAGGTCCTCGCCCTCCCCGACGATATGCAATCCGAGGAGTCAGTCCAGGTACACACACGCCTCACTCCAGACAACAACTTTTTAGATGAACGCAAGAAAATACAAAAAATAATCAACATGAGTACGAATTATAACAATTTCAGTAGCTTAAAGGGTGATGCAGGGCTCACAGGTGAAGTGTACCCTGAGCCCGAGGCGTATGGCGGAGAGGAGTATGAATTGCCGATATCCAAGGGACAAATAAGGGACGTGATACGAACTGTCGAGACCATGGAAGATAAGATGAAGGACGACATCAAGAAAAACATATCACAGTACCAAGTGTACGAGGACGTCAAGGAGACATTTTTATCGGAACAACCCGTCAGAGAGGACGATGAATACTTTGTAGACACAGGCAAAGTGCCAGAGAGTTATTTCTTACCACCTAACCAGAAGCCCTTAACTCTTCAATCAGTATTACGACCTAACAAGCCTGTCGGAAATATGCGACCACCATATCGACGGCCGGTACCTCCTGAAGTAAAATATCGGAGACCTCCGCCTCCAATGTTCCATAAAGGCAGTGGTTACCCCCTACCTATGCCCAACCATCACAGCATGCATGGCATGTCAAAAAAACCGCAGGCACCTCCAAAGTTCAATCAAAATAGACCTCCACAAAACATGAACCGACCACCAGTACCCATGGACCGACCACTATCACCGCCTAGGAGAGATTCATCACTACCACAACTAAAGACCATGCCATCTACCATTCACCATCATCAGACGAAACCTAACTATAGTCAGATTACGAAACTCATACCTAAATCTCCAAGCAGTTCAATTAGTCAAATGCAAACAATAATAATGGGTAAGCCTAGTTTGATTCAGCCTACTTTACCAGCCCACGGGCAAACATTGAACTTAGGTCAAACGGATATAATCGCCAATCAAGTGGTGAAGAGTCAAATAATGCTACCGGGAACTACTGATGCCGTCGCACAACATAGCACTATACAAACATATGTAAACACGCCGGGTCAAATCATATTAGGAAAACCGATGGATAATCCAATGCCTTTAGATCAACAAATGATACCTACTAAACAATATGGAATACAGACTCCATCTACACCCACCATGGTATTCTTGAAATCTACGCCCAGTGTTTCTATGCAATATGATAATGAACATCAATCACAGAATGAAATTAAATCGTCTGACTTCATAGGTCAGTCAACAGACACGTCATCTTCGATACAACCTGCTGTGAACACGGGGTTCAAACCTGATTCTATTGTTGTTGAAAGTGGATTCAAACCAATCATCAGGGAACTTTTGATGGCTGCTGAAGATAGAATTGCCGGAGATGATTATACATCGGATGAAACTGACAACCGCAATAGACGTGAAGATACCGACGTGGTTGAAGATTATGCTGAATCTCCACAGTATATTTCTAATACTCCCGTTTTCCCTCCTGACAGCCTGACATTTGAACCAATGTTCATACCATCACCAGAAGACCATTTACTTGCCACTGTTGACAGAACAAAAGAAGTTTTCCCGAAAAATCACGCTAAAGAGGACAGACCGCATCCAGTTTACGTCAAAACAGAAAGTGAACTAAACGCTTTGTTCAGCACAAAAAATATGGAAAACAAGCATGTAACCGCCGATTTAGAAATGGAGTCAGATAGAGTCAGCCCTCACTATCTACCTCCTGATCCCAAAACAACTAAAGATTATTCACAAAAGATAATCAGTGATCAGACTTTCACAACGTATGATGGTAAGACAGTGTCAGCGGCTACTTTGACGAGTGTTCCTGAAGGTAAACCTGCAAAATTATTTTCTGCGAAACTACCAGCGAATACGGAACAACTGCTTAAGTCTCCCCAGTTTGGACCGTTCAAGGGTGAAACTCCACCACCAGTAGCTGAACATATAAGTACAGATTCAAAGACCAGCGCAGGAATTCAAACGACTGTGTTAAAATTAGTAAATATAAAAAAAGCTGAAGGTGTCAATGAAAACCCGTCAGAAGATCCTACAGTGGTACAGGTGGAGGCGACCGATCCTCCAGAATACTATGACGATGATGAAGAGGAGTATGAGGAAGAACAAAAAGATGAAAGTTCAAAGAAAAGGGCCAAAAGACAAGCAAAAACGACACAGTTTGAAAAGGGTGAGATTCAAGAAGTACAGACTAATGGGCATAGCAAGCCTGTCAATCAAGTAGAGTTCGAGAGCACGGCGCAAACAGGCGCCGCCACAAACATAAGGCTGTACTGGATGACGCACATAGTATTACTAACGATATGTATGAAACTGCTATAATATTTAATATAAATTATTAATTTATTTATTGGATTAAATCGTATAGGGCTTGCCATTAAACGCATTTCGTGTTCGATAACGTAGATAGCGGGGTTGAGGCTGTGGGCTGCATCGATGTCTTCGCTCTGGGAGTCGCCGACTCTCGTGTCTTGGTATAACGTAATCTTAACCACACCTGTTACCACTTTGTTACACGCATAATGCAATTCAATACTCCGTTAGTAGTTAAGGTTTTGTAAATATTTTTATACTATTGAATAAATTTAGTGTAAATTTTTGTGTTGACTATCATTTTTAAACTGGTTTCCCAAATATCGAGTTGGTTGTATCCTAAACAACAATACACCATTGACATGACGTAGATCATTATGGGCAAAATGTGTAGGCCAATGACATTAATTTTATAATAATAATTACCACTATTTATATTGCAATTAACCGACCTGTATGCACAAGGTGAAAGTTGAAAGAAAGAAAACTATTTTTATTCCAGACAATAATGAGAAATAGACAATTACTATCATCAGGTAGTAGATCAGGCTACTCAATACCTGTCCTCTAGACAGGTATTGAGTAGCCTGATCTCCGAGGTTCCCGGTACAATTTAACTTTATGAATAAATTTATAATTATATAACTGTTTTACTCAGTACTAAGGTGTGTACGCACTGCACATCCCTCCCGGATAAGGTCATCTCGGCACAGACCAGACAATGTACAGCGGTGTCGTCCGTTGGCAACCCGTTGACGTGACTCATCATCATCATCATCAGCCTATCGCAGTCCACTGCTGGACATAGGCCTCTCCAAGGGCATGCCACCTAGCACGATCCTCGGCTTCCCGCATCCAGCTACTCCCAGCCGCTTTGCAAAGATCATCGCTCCACCTCGCCTGAGGCGACATTACGTTTGCCGAGCCGCGGTCTCCATTCAAGAACACGTCTGCTCCAACGGTTGTCAGTTTTTCGGCAAATATGACCCGCCCATTGCCACTTCAGCTGGCTTATTCTTTGAGCTATATCGATAACTTTGGTTCTCTGTCGGATCACCTCGTTTCGAAGTCGATCTTTCACACGTGACGTGACTCATACACATTAAATAAAACAATTTTTAGCAAACAGCAAAATTTTCATTTTGTATCATAAAAGTGAACATGTTGTAGGTACTTGGTAATCTAATAGCAACTGTCTAATATGCATATTAGATTCATATACTCGGGAACGTTATTATTGAAATATCTTTTATACGTCTCTTGAAATATTGCACAATACTTAAAATATACTAGATAGGTATATAATACTATACAGGTATTTAACAGCACACTGCAGTTAGGCACAAGTGCATTTTTTATTTACTACTTTTCAAAAAAACTTATACATAAAGAAAGAATAAATTCCTAAATATATAAGAGACGAATATAACCATAATTTGATATTATATAGCATCTTTATTTATACATATATATACAATATTACTACATTTATACTTATTAAAAAATTATAGAAAATACTATGGGAGGGAATGCTTAACAGGCGTTATAAAATTACTCCGCATCGACGTCAACCATAATAGGAAATAATCATAGTTAGTAGATTTACTTATAGTTTAGGTTTTTTACTGAGTGCAGGCAGTTTGAAGAGTGTGTGCACGTTGTAGATCTTCTTGGTGAGGCGCGTGAAGTGCGCGAGCGCAACCTCGTGCGGGTAGCTCATGTCGACCAGCCGCAGCACTGAGTCCCGCGACTGTCCGCTGCAACAATTATATATAATCTATTAATATCATTCCTTTTTATCCAATATTTTGTATTTACAGCTATAAATAAAAATAACAGGATAACACTGCTTCCTAAGCTATCAGCGACGTTTCGACTGAACGATAAATTTCTTTTATAGTCGGCAGTTTTAAAAACATTAAAATCATGGACAAAACGGCATGTACATATATACGTATTACACAGATTCTTTATTTTTTTTTGTTTCTTTATTAAAAGACAACAACTCCCGCACTAGAGAACAAGCTCTGTGTCGCGGGGGACTTTACAAACATACAATTAACGGACACAAATAACACCCAGACTCAGAACAATTCTTCGTGGGTCACACAAAGTTTTGTCCTCTGTGGGAATTGAACCCACAACCTCGTGCATAGCAGGCGCATACTGCGGCCACTGGACCACCGAGGCAGTCATCATTCTAAATAAAGATTTTATTTGTGATTCTTACCACATTAATATACATTTAATATAACGGGACAAAACCATTTATAGTCCTAATACAATTAACTCATATGGAATATTTTAGCCCAAGATTGTATGCATGTTTAAGTACAATCTTGGGCTAAAATATCCCATATAAAAGTCAATTGTATTAGCACCGCTGTTGTTTAATGTCAAATAATAATCATATTTTATGTATATAGTTATTTGTGACTGAAAACTGTAGTTATAGTTTAATGTTAATAATATTTTATTAATGTTAATATAATTTTGTAACTGTATATAAAAATAAATAACAAAAAAGATAAAAAATAGAATTATGCAGGAAAAACAACACAATGAAATCAGCCTATAACATCGTGAGTTTTCATTCTTTTTAACCGACTTCAAAAAGAGGAGGTTATCAATTCGTGTGTATTTTTTTTATTTTTTTTTTATGTTTGTTACCGCATAACTCCGCCATTTATGGACCGATTTGAAAAAAATTTTTTTTCATACTTCCAGTTTGGTCCCATTATCATCAAAAGAAAGTTCTGACGATGGGATCCATGAGGAATTGAGGGAACTCCTCAAAAGGCATACATATAGCAATTTCAATATTTTTAACAACTAATCAAGCATTTGCAGTCAGAAAGTGTAATTTGGTGAAGTAAAACTGATGAAGAAGACCACAGATGGCCATCTGAACTTCTCAATAATAATTATTTTACTGATGGCCATTAGATAAGTTTCGATTATTGTTGCTAAGCAACTAATAATAAGAAATAATGACGTGAATGAATTGAGCGTGGATTGCACAGATATATAAATATATAGAAATATTGCTTTTAATACTTGACCTGTGTTCAGCCCGACGCTCAATCGATTTTATTCGAATGTAACAAACAAAAAATTTCTTTATTTCTTTATTTAAACATATTTATTTTCTTAATTTTTTTTCTAATATTCTCAAACACGTATTTAAAGGTATATTAGGTATATTCTGTATCATAAATGTGTGGTATACAATAAAGAGTTTTCTATCAAACCAATTACCTATATAACTGACCGTGACTTCACCAAGGCCTGATCAGAATATCAGCGCTGCAGTTTTAAATGCCACAGCACAGAGCTGAGATTACGAGCCTTGCTGACATCACACAGGATAATTTTTTGTTTTGTTATTGTGTGTCTATTGTTTTTGTTTATATCTGTTATCCTGTGTATGTTCGAATAAATGCTTTTCTTTCTGTCTTTCAAATGTAATGCAGCAAATGAAAACTGGTACATTTGAACTAAACAGAGTTTAAAGGTATTTGAAAATTTTACAACTTGCCGTACTGAAGTCGGTTTTTTTTGTTAAAATTATTATTTATCTTTATTATATTTTTACTTTCCAAATAAACGAAATTTGGAAAAAAAAAATGTCAAAGTATTTGTGTACTCACTGCCTGTTGGTCATAATCCTGGCGACAGAGGTGAGTGGTAGACCAGCCTTGTCTGCCATCTCGAGGTCACTGCCGCGCACCACCAACTCCTCTATGATGGATGTCTTAGCGCCCTGACACACTGACAACAACACAACGCGTAATATATACTTTGTTATACTATTTACGTGGCATACGAGCATACTATCCGCCTGATGTTAAGCAGTTACTGTAGCCTATAGACACTTGCATTACCTCAGGTATCACTTGCGTGTTGCCGGCCTATCCCTGGAATAAGAAAACGTATTTTTCAAAACGTTTCCTTAAATAAGCGCTGGACATCTATACACAGGAACACAATTACACCACTAAGTGTAGTTATTTGGCTGTGGTCTTCCGTAAGGTGGCTTGCTTGCTTGCATAGTGCCCTATCTCTCTTAACAATATTACCATAAAAATAACAATTTATCAATCTTAAATTTAAATAATGTCTGCATTACGTAATTTTTTATTGTTTTATACAACTCCGGTGACAAACAGGCATACGGCCCGTCTTATAGTAAGCAGTTTACCGAAGCCTATAGACGCTGGAAATATCCAGGGAATGACTCGCGTGTTGCCAACTCAAAAATCGTCAAAACAGGGGAGTGGGTCATGGGAACTTGTTATAATCGCATCCTTAAATAAGCACTATAGATAAGAGTATATATAGTAGTAGTAGTGTATAGATGAGTTCCTGTGCATGAGTTTACCTAGTCATAGTCATGCACAGGAAATCATCTACACGTAGACAACAGTCTTACACTACAGGAAACCTTGGCAAACAATATCTTGCACAGGATTTGTAAGTACCTATGAAATTGTTTTTAGCTCATTGGTTATAGAAAGTTAAGATAGCTTTGCTTTTCAAACATATAAGTAAACATACGTGCTCTGAAGAGTGGCGTCCACCCGTTGTTGTCCTGGGCCCTGACGTCGCCGCCCTTGTCCAGGACGTAGCGCACCACCTGCACCTCGCACGAGTCCACCGCGTAGTGCTCCACGCGCAGACCGTTCACGTCGCGAGCCTCCAACAACAACATTCACACGTTATTATACATATATCATGATAATACTAGCAGATGCACGTTGTGTATTTAAATTATTGACTGACTTAAAAACACACACACAGACACTTCTTTATCAACCCAGCCGTTTAGGAGGAGTTTAACGACATGAACAGCTACAGAAGAATTATAATATTATAATAATTTAATACATACATAGCGATACGACAGATCGACGCTTCGCGTGACCAAAAGGCTGGCCTGTTTCTAGCACAGAAAATCAGCATTGCCATTCAACGTGGCGAGGCCGCCAGCCTTTTGGGCAATTTTCCAGTTGACAGTGATGCGGAGGAATATTATAACGCCTAAACTATTGCCTTTTATTTTAGTTTTCCGTATTTAGGTTCAGTTAGTATAAATAAGTTTTCAATAAAATTCTTGAATATATAGCATACTCCTTTTCTCAAATGAACAGTACATATTACTTATATAGATAATATTCTACGAACTCATACAAACCGATCTCGTGTATGTAGATGTTTAATGATAGACAGCCTAATTTACTTCTCTGCTAGACTTTTTCTTAACGTAAGATAGTACATAAACAACCTTTGCAAGGCTTCAAATATTATATGTATATTATAATCATAATGATCAATCATATATAAAATAATCGATGAACGAACTACACAAAGTGCAGCGCAATAAATAGACCTGTATGTGCAGCGGCGACATGACGGATCGATAAAGAGGAACAATTTATTTATGTTCTTGGCCTCTAGACAAATGGCATATGCGATAGTCGAATCGAAAAGTCAAAAAAAGCAAATGTATGGGATTTGACGTAAGTTTACGATGTGTAATTTGATGCAACGTATAGAATTGGAAATGTGAAGACAAATCTTGATACAACCTACTCGATAAGCGAAACGGCACTGTCGACAAACGAATTCGCTCATCAAGATGGCGGATATTCGATCAGCTGATAAATTTTGTGGAAGTTCTGTTACTGTTTGTTTATGTTTTAAAATATATTATGTTTTAAGAGGTGCAAAATGGGCCATATGCCTTAAAAATCAGATAACTGTAAACCCTTATTTTCACAGTTACATTATTATTAACACTACATTAACATACCATGTTTGTACATTTTGGAGGACAGAGACATTCTCAGTGCTGTATCAAGTGTATCAACCATAAACTACAGAATGTAAATTTTCATTGTTTATCAATACGATCCACTTCTTTACTTTAGGTATAAGTTAAATAAAATTAACATGGAAACAGTCTTTATTTAATTAAGGCCCCTATCTCAATAAATATATAAAAAGAGTGGTGTAAATGAAACCATTTTTGTTGGTATAAATGACTGCCAAAAAATAAATTATATTATATTATTATCAACAAGATGATTCATAATATGGTTTTGTCATACATTGTATATAATTTCTAAATAATTTGTAAAAAAATCACCGAATCAGCACCAAATTATTGAGATGTGACCACTTTATGACTTCAATTTTTATCTAATAATACAAAAAAAAACAATATTTAAAGAAAACATACACCTATAATTTGGTTATGTTATATTTAGAATAAGTACGAATTTTAATTTATTATAAATTAATAAGACGTCTAGTCAAAGAGTATTTTATTTTATTTTTATTTTCTTTATTGGGAAAACAAACAATTGTACAGTATGTATAATATATCTTAATTACTAAATGAATGTATTAATATACAATCCACGACGTTTCCTCAGATTACTAAAATTAAAGATAATACAATAAAACTAAACTAAATTAAAATGTTAACAAGACAAACTTTGCGTAATTTTGTGTTTTGTTAAGAGTAAATATTATTATGTTTGTATCCCCGCACTCGTCTGGAGAATTAGTGCGGGAGTCGTGATCGCTTCGCTCAAATGCTAAGGTCGTTGGCAGTATCCTAACCCTTAAACAATTAAAATTTTAAATACCTAGATAGTACATTTTGGAAGTGTTGCTATTTGTTAAAAAAATATATACTTTTTCTTTAACAAACAACAACCCCTCCACAATGTTAAAACTGTATAACTTTGTAAATATAATAATATAAAAGTATATAATTATTAACACTACCATGTTTGTACATTTTGGAGAACAGCAACATTCTTAGTTCTGTGTCAACCACAAGCTACAGAATGTAAATTTTCATCGTTTATCAATACGATCCACTTTTAAACTTCAGGTATAAGTTACATAAAAAATAATGAAAATAAGATGGAACCAAACTTTATTTAATTAACAATTAAAATATCTAGTACATTTTGGCAGTGTTGCTATTTGTCAAAAATATACTTTTTTTTAACAAATAGCAACCTCCAAAATGTTAAAACTGTTTATCTTTGTAAATAAAATATAAATATATTTATAAAGATATACAGTAAAAATAATATACACAGACTATGATATGTTCCTCAAGCTCAACACAAGACATTTCAATAGGGCGCTCGATACAAAGATTTGCTATATCTATCTATATATGCCACCACGAATAGCCTTATTTCTTACAAATGCACCAGAAACAGTGTAATGTTCATTATTGAATAATAATAATTGATCACTCTTTAACCAATGTTCAGTAACATAAAGCACATTAATACTATGTTTGTTTAAAAATAAATCTACTTCTAATTCCTTGCCGGATAATCCCTGAATATTCTGGTGCACTATGTTTAGACTATATGTCTGCTGCTTATCCTTTGTCACATCTAGTAGTTTAAATTATTAGATGTATGTAAATTGCTATTGGTAGTGTTCATACTACTGAGTTTTACCAAATCCTGCAATACCCTATGAGTACCTGTGTCGGTAAATAAATGAAATGCTAATAATTTAGCAATTTGTTGCTTATAAAATAAGAAAAGGTACATAGTATATTCGGTAAAAAAAACTAATAAATATACTATTGTAGAAAAATAAAATGAAGTCGCGAAGGCGACATGTACTATTATAGATTAATAGATTTAGATTTTCTCTATATGCCTGTTTTGTTTATTTAATAAGGCATAAGAATATGGCAAGGCACAAATAATAAATCTACACCCTAAACTATCATGAAGTGATATCATTACTTCAGTTAACTGTAATATCTTTTTTTGTGACAGATAAGCTGTCACCAAGTAAAATAATCCCTGTGGATTGATCATTAAAATGAGCAGACTAGTGAAAAACTAGCAAACTATCTTCCAGGTGAACAAATATTTGTGACGCGGTACTCAGTATATTTATTTTATTTTGTTCGGAAAACAAACAGTATTTCTAACTAAATTAATAATAATAGTATGACTATTAATTAAACTGCCCAAATCCTTGACTAATTGGTCAGAAAATATAATTACATTCTTGCTATAAGATTCTGAATGTGTTATTGAGTCAGTGGAACCACAGTTACAGAATCATTATAAAGTAGTTGTTCACCGTTGAGCGACTGTGACACATCACAAACAACACCTAGCATTAAAGTGTTACATTTTAATGCTAGGTGTTGTTTGTGAACACGATAAACACATCTTATTATTGGTATTTATTTATTTATTAGGGACAACAAACAACTACAATATAATGTGTTCTTGGGTGACAATAACTAAATAATATTAACAATATTGCAGTCAACCACATTATCCACAGAATAACAAAAAAATATTAATGAAAGCATGCCACTAGGTAACTATTAAACAATATATTCTTTTGATGATATTTGATCTTAAAGATGACATTTGAGAAACAAAAAAGTATGGGAAATAAGCTCTGTTTTTTTTAAATTTAAGCTCATGACTGTATCCTGCTCATACATTAATTTACTGCTAAGTAACTGTTAGCTACAATTATCAATATCTAAAAGAAATGTCACACGCTCTTTGATTAAATCACAGTTAATTTGTGATAATTTTTAATGGTTGTTGACCTCTTAAAGTTGAATTCAAGCTTTCTAATTAATTTTCTTAATTTCAAATGTTTCCTTTATTTATTTCTACTATTTACAACAATATTTTTTATATTTTTCAAACAAACAATATTATTATTTTTCAAAACATTTAACACATTTATTTTATCACATAAGAGCTCAGAAACAGGTTTTGAGTTTCACTATTGTTGAGAACCCGAATAGTGTCATCAAGTAAACTATTTTTTAGAAATGCTGTGTTAAGACATTATTTTAACTCTGGAATGCAATGCAAAGAACTTAAATACATATCACTACAACTACTGAAGGACTCCACTTCTTCCTGTAGTTTATCGCGCTGGTCCAATTATTCTACATATTGATGGTGTAGTGTAGATAGCTCTCCCTTCAACTCAGCAACTCTGTTATTAATTGATTGTAATTCTTCTTTACAGTCACTGCGTTTCTTTAACAGCTGGCTGTTGTCCTCATTGTATTTCTTCAATTCAAGCAGCGTTAGTATAAGCTTGGTTTCAGTCTCCTAAGCCATTGCTCTACGGGTCTTCGTATAACAAGGCTTTCTGTATCACCAAGTACCTTAAAAGTAAATGAAACAGCTGAGAGATAGAAAGAAAAACAAATGTTGAGATGACAAGAGTGAAAATGTAGGTGTGTAAAGTGGAAAAGGACAGTAATTGTGTTAAAAATTATTGGATATTGAAAAAGAGTGGTACTATGTTTTGAGTAGGTGTGTTAATTAATAATTTCAATATGTTTTACCAAGAAAAATGACAGTAGCTGAGCGAAAGTGAGTCTATTTAAGTTTATGCTTAGGGCAACAACATTTAACAACTAAGTAATACAGTGTGCATATGTGTTTGCTGTAATGAAGCAAGTTGTTATTCGTCAATCTTGCTTCCACATATTATATTCGTCAAGCAAAACGAGAACGAAACTACCAGTGAGTGCTGCATGTACGTGGATCACATACGTAAATATCTCTATGAGCTCATATAGAATACATACAATATGGGCCACGGGCAGAGTATGTAGGTGTTGTGGGGTGCTAATTACGGTAAATATGTAATATACTCCCTGCGTCTTACACTTATACACGATGACACTTCAAATAACAATAAACAGCATATTCAAATCACTGTTCGGGGCAGTTTCTATAGTACTTATTTATTAACAAACAACCAAACACTGTCTGTGTCAGCAAAGATAATTATTCTATAAATTTCACGTACATATTAAATTGGAATTTAATTGAAATTACACAAATTATTGTAAAAAGGTTAAAGTTGAGAGCATTTTTTGTCGTCTGGCGATCACAGTGTTGCCAGCCTTCTAAAAATAAAATAAATTTATTACAATGGAATAAATGTTATTACTCAGGCGATAAATATTTAAGTGATAAAATAAAATAGGTACTTGCACGCTTAATTGAATGTTTTCTATCATTTCATTTTGTCATGCATTTATAATTATAATAATACAATAAAATTTACATTTTCATTGGTAGGTCCTAATGTAGTTTATAAGCATTAAATATTTATTGATATGTAACATAATATGTACTTACAATAATATGATTTTGACATATAATAAAAACAAAAAAAATCCTACATACTTTACAATAATATTTATTGTAAAGTTAGTTAGCGATTTCATATAGAGTCATATCATATACCTACATTGTAACGTTCTTCTGCCAGTCTAATGGTCGAAATATGTGGTAATACCCTTTAACCTGTAACAACTTTTATTGTACACCCATATATCGCAAATTATATGAATTAGTTTTTTTTAATGCATAAAAATAAGACTTTTGTGGGCTGCGCATAATGAAAAGATATTACTCAGGAAAGCCAAGAGAATTATTTCTTGTCAATGTTTAAAGCAAATAAGTGTAATGCATGCCGGATTAATTGTTTATAGAGAGATTTACAAATAACGAACGTTATTTATGACGTTGAAACATTTTTATTATTTTTTAATTTTTTGCGACAAAGCCGCTAAAATGGTAACACTAAGCGCACTTCCCAAAAAACGCTAACGCCTTTGCAATGTCGCTAACAATTTGGGAGTCATGTAAATAAGAACTCGTCAAACTCTCAGTCTACTTGATTTTACTAGTGAATGTTATTTTGACATTTTGATTCGTTTGTGAAGTGCGCTTAGTGTTGCCAATTTGGCGGGTTTTGTTAAGGCTTTACCGTCTCAAAAAACGTAATAACAACTTTTCTAACGACTTTTGGTCTACAAATCAATATACCTACTAAGTATATAATATTTTAATAAATTTAACCAATTAAACAGTAAAAAGTAAAAGTTTATATTTGACCTCTAATAAATTTAATGAATCAATAAATCGAAACAATTCTCAAAATGACTGCTATATAAACACAAGTCAATAGAAAATAATTATGACGAATTAGGGCAGAACCTTCGCTCGATTCTTTTATACTGTGACTAGGTACAGCGCCATCTACTCGCGGTTGTTGAAAGTAATTTGCAGCTTATAATAATATCGTCAATAAATATTTATTTTGCGGCACGTGAGCCATACTTCTTTATTATGCGCAGCCAACAGCAGTCATACTTTATGCATTTTACGAAAAAACAAACAAAGAATTACAGTAAAATAATCACAAAACTTCCACAACATATATCAGCTGATCGATTATCCGCCATTTTTTAGCGTCAACTACAAGGTGTTAGTGTTCGCTAACGTCAGGCTCATTTACGTAATAAGAAGAGCGAATTCGATTGCCAAAACTGCCGATCGGCTTCAATTTATAAAAAGAATATAATATAAGTCGACTAGTTTCGAAGGTGGCAATCAGAATTTATGACAAATGTTGGTAAAATCTTGACACTTGTCTACGAAATTGGGATCGACATTGTTGAGGCGGTACCGTTTGTAGAAATTTAATCGATTTGGAGCTTATGCCACTTGTCTAGAGGGGCTTGTGACCCAGTCCAGCTACTCGTACAGTCTAGACGCTGGCGCTGCTATAGACGATGTCTACTCACAAATAAGTATCGATTGGTGGCACTTTGTTGGGTTTATTTTATAACTAGTAACGCCTGCAGTTGGTCAGGTAGCAATTCAGACCATAGCTGCTACAACATTTTGTTTCAACGGTTACTGTCGTAAAATAAAGATAAAGCGTATTTCGGAGTTGATCTTCTTCTTATCGTTTGATTAGAGGCCAACCTGGTGACAGAGTTATTTAGATCGCGCATGATTAGGCCTCTGTCGTGATCTAACGACTGTTAACAGTCGGGACCGACTTTTAACGTGCACTCCGAAGCACGGAGCTGATGTCTCAGCATTATTTATGTAATCAACTGCTTATTTTCCTCTACTGGGCAAAGCTTACAGAAAAGCTTGATACTTGATGTAAAATCTTGACTAACAACAGATATATTAATTAATTAGTTATGGAATATTAAAAAAGACTATTATATATTAATATATTACTAGCAGCCCGCTCCGACTTCGCCTGGGTACAACATGTACCCGTTAAAGGATTACATTTTCAAAAATATTTTCTTATACTCAGTCAGGACAAATGACTTTATATTTAAATTAAATAACTATAGTATAGACTGTTAGGATCTATAATGTTGTATCTCTTACGTTAAAGTTAGCGCCCTTCTCGATGAGCAAGTCCGCGATGGGCAGGCGCGCCGTGAGCACGGCCAGGTGTAGGGGCGTCTGTCCCGTGGACGAGGGCTGGTCGAGCTCTGCGCCGGCGCCGATCAGGAAACGGACCACGTTTATGTCTCCTGATTATTAAGTACAACTGTTTATCAAATGATAGTAATACTAAACAGCAGGTATAGTTGAGGGATGTTAAGGGTTCATTTGAAAGGACTGAAAAGAGGACAGTGCTGTATAATGACACTAATGACATTTAGTATCTGATTAGGAGTGGCGAATATGATACGGTAATCTGATTACGGATTACATAACTGCAATAAAAAAGAATAAAAGAGAGGTAGAGCACCATACTAGCGAGCAAGCCCGACTCGGGAAGGACCTCCACCTTACAGTAGACCACAGTCAAATAACTACACACAGTGGTGTAGTTGTGTTCCTGTGTGTGAGTACAGGTCACCAGCACTCATTTAGGGATGCGTTTTGAAAGAAACGTATACCTATCCTAGAGAAACTCCCATCATAAAGCCCTGGTGTAAAAAAATGGGTTGGCAACACGCAAGTAATACTTCTGGTATTGCAAGCGTCCATAGGCTACGGTTACTGCTTAACATCAGGTCGGCCGTATGCTTGTTCGCCACCTAAGTTGTATTAAAAATTAAAAAATAGAATAACCTAAAAAGGAAAAGTTGTGTGATATTCAATTCCTACCAAACACACGTATATAGATTACGTTACCTATATAAAAGCTCGCTACGATCGCGAAAATAAACGAGTGGATACAAATAATCAATACTAAGTGCAATAGTTAGCGATCATAAAATATACAAACAGTTGGATCGAGTGGAGGCTACTGCTCCAGTTACGGCTCATTACTAATTAACCGTTAAATCGATGCAGCGCAGCGTCGGCGTCGCGGCTATTCTTATAACATCATTGTGCCACAGCTTTGCACTGTTAGCTATTATATTAAGTATTACTTAGTGTTAAGTAGACGGTGCTGTAGGTACCTTTCCTGACGGCGGTCGCGAGCGCGGTGAAGCCGTTGGTAGGGTTCACAATACCGATCAGCTCGGGCCGTTCCTCCAACAAGCCTTGTGCCTGTATAATATAAGTACTATTATTATTTTGTACTAATACGTATCATATTTACCATCAATACAAAACTTTAACTGTTTTAAATTTGTTCAGTTTTAATAACAAACGTAATAATTATTCTAAAGGAAAATGAAAACCTAAATATTATCAATAGTGTCCCGGAGTATCCCTTTTTATACTCCCAAAGAGGCAAACAAGCACACGGCCCGCTCGATGTTAAGCAGTTACTGTAGCCTATGCACGCTTGCAACACCAGGGGTATTCGCGCGCTGCCGACCCTGTAAAAACCTTATTAGTCCTTTCTTGAAGAACCCCATGCTATAGTCTCTGGGGAAAACCTCTCTTTTTAATCCCGATATCATCATGTATCTATCAGCGACATTAAGCTGCATTTTTCACAGCAGTTTTGTCGATAGGTCTAATCTAGTGAACACCCACCTGTCTTCACGACAGTCAATAAGGGTTGCTTGCTTCGCATGTCTATCAAATAAGTAGTATGGTTGGTACCTGTTTAATGTATCCACACCTCACCGCCATACAGAAGCACCTGATGGACGTGCCGTCGGTGTCGGTGCTCGTCCACGTCTCCTCTGACCACGCACACTCCAGCCATTTGTGCTCCTCACGTTTCGGTGCTGACGATGGCCTATAAATAAGTGTTTTTTGTCGTTATGAACTACATAATATCTACTTTATATTATTAGGAGGCATGGTTGAAAGGACACAAATAGAACTTTACTTTTTATTTAAAAATAACTACTTACAAATAATTTTAATGCACAATATTTTAGTCTCTCTGTATACAACAAAACTTCAAATAACTAACAGTCATAATATATATGCTATACTATATTCACAACATAACAAGGGAGGTAGGGCACCATACTAACGAGCTAGCATGACTGGGGAAGGACCTCCACCTTACAAAAGACCACAGCCAAATAACTACACACAGCGGTGTAGTTGTGTTTCTGTGTGTGAGTACAGGTCTCCAGCGCTCATTTAGGGATACGTTTTGAAAGAAACGTTTTCCTATCGCAGGAATACTCCATCTTAAAGCCCTTGTGTAAAAAATGGGTCGGCAACACGCAAGTGTTACCTGTCTTACAAGGTATTGCAAGGGTCCATACGCTACGGTAACTGCTTAACATCAGGCGGGCCGTATGCTTGTTTGCCATGCAAGTAGTATAAAAGACAGTTGACAGACAGTTGGTTTAGATTGATTCACCCTGCACTCCTGTTGGTATTGGGGAAATAGTAAGGTGGAGGCCTTTCCCCAGTTAAGCGTGCTCGCTAGTATGGTGACCTACCATCTCTCCTGTCTATCTAAAACAATATTTGCATTATAAGTAAAAGAAAATAGTTTAACTACGCAGCAATAGATGGCGTCACTATATATAATGGAAATAGCTAAGTCTACGTTGATGGTTCGTTACAAGAAAAATATGATTTATATTACAAAGTGAAGTTTAGATGTACTTCAATGTACTTACTTGAATACGTACTTACTTAAATATAAATATTTAATCTGTTTTAAACGTCTTGTATAAGATATTTTTAATTTAATGTTTAGCTCTCTTAACTGTTACATTTCTTCGTTTCTCGGGTTTTTCCTTTAAAAACTCGGGGAAGTTTAAACAATAAATTATATATTAATTATAAATTTGTTTATATGTACAATGGTTTTTAACTATGTACCTACCTTGTATTTTTTCCAGAATCGGGGTTTTCTTCTACTTTTGATATTTCCTCCTCCTCCTCTCCTTGTATTTCGATGATCGGCACGTCCTTTGTGTCCCCATTTCCTTTTACTTTATCACTATCTTCATGTTTTTCATCGTTCATACCTTTATTTATTCTCTTATATACAGTATCTGCGTCTCCATAGAACTGCACGGCTCTGTCTGCGAGGGTGGGTACTGCTTCTGCCTTAACTATCACTTTCAGTCTAAACTTGTGAGGGTGTCTCGGTGCTAGGTTGATTATTTCATTTCTTATTTTACCACCTCTGCAAAAAATAATAATATTAATAGCTAGTATGCTGTTAAGTAAAGGCGGTGATCTGGTATCACATGCAATGACCATAATAACACTAGACTTGATGTACGACAAGGGAATGGGCGGAAACTCAAAAGAATGTCCGTGCAATCCAAGTTGCCGAAACAAAGATGCTGAGGAGGATGTCCAGCGTTATACCGCTAGATTAATAGCTAAATATATATGGTTGTAAAACTTTGCAAACGGTGGGTTCGCTGTTATGTCACACAGAGAGGCCACAATGTCACTATCACTTTTACTATGTATAGTGGCTCTTTAGTTAACTGATCCCGCTCTTACCTGTATACGACGTACCACGGTGGTATCTTATCATCCTTTTCAAGTCTGTACAGCAGTTGGTCTGCTATGAACTGGAACGGCTCTACCCGAGCCCAGTCAAGGGTAATGGAGCATTTCGTTCTGTTCAACACTTCTGGAGCTGGAGGTGACCACTCTGTGAACTTCTGCACTAGGAACTGTTGGAGGGACGCAGTAGACATTTTTCTTCCTAATGTATTAACCTTGTTCGGCACCTCAGAAACGTAGCTTTGTTTATGTTTTCTTCTCACTTACTTACTGTCAGCATTGCCCAGTAATGTATGTTGGTAAATCTACTGATATTATATTATAGCCTGTAAGAATAAAGTATTGTTGAATTCTTTCAATTAGAAATATTGTGTTAAACTATGGATATGGGAACCAAATGACGACTATAATTCTGGTGAGCAGTTATTAAGTAATGATACAGAAGGCCAGTTTTCACATATACTCACCCGATCGTCCAAGCATTTGAAGTGCGCACTTCACTGGCTCACTATTACACACAGTCTAGTTCAAATCTAAGTATGTAACTTATATTAACTTACCAACAAATTTTCAAACAACCAAATTTATAGACACGAACATATCATCAGTAAACACAGCAGCTTCACCAACATTTCTACTTCAGTAATGGGAACTAACAAGATTCGATACCACTAGTTCGTTGTCGTTCAAGTTTGATCGATGTTCCACCGCACTACGCGCCCCACCACCCTGCTCTGTGCTCTGTGCGGAGAGCTCACAACTTTCACTGAGGATTGTGCTCCATGCTGTTTAGTTCAACTTATAGATAATACTCATGCAATATGTATGACGTATGATTTTGTACTTCCCTTGTAGCTCTGTAGTGATTTACATTTACTGAACTGTGTCATGTATTCTAGATTCGGAAGGGAAATTATTTAATTACAGGTACATAATGGTAGCATAGGTTATTCGCTGGTATTATTAATCCGATTATTTTCTTAGAGATTATAATAAGGATTGCAAATTAATACACTTTATATGCTGCTTGTTAATTGAATATACTGCTGTGGTGCAAGTAGCAGGTAAATGTTTTATAATCATTTGAATTTTCATATTTTCTCGCTATATTTACCATTAAAAAAATACTTATATCACAATACTTTGCATTAGCAGGATTATATGTATTCTTTCCATAAAATAAAACTAGATGGCGCTGCCATATTTTACTAAAACTTTGAATACAACATTGTTTTCGTCGACCTCCGAGTCTACCAACTGAAAAACATTCCCCTTTGTTATATTGTCTCTGTCTATAGTAACTACGAATGAATTGTACCAACTACATTCTTTACATTTCTACTTTTAACATTTTTGTTTAAATAACGCAACGAAAAGCTTTAATTAAAACATGTTACGCAGTAGGTACATTGGTAGCAAAAATATATCTACTGTATATTATACATGTGTGTGTGTGTGTGTGTACACGTATTGTTATGTCCAGGAATGAACAGAGAATGTTAGTATTGAAAGTTCTTCGCTTTGTGATTTAAATCGCAATGCTTTGTGTGTGGGTTTTTTATAATAATATATGTAGATTGTTGTAAGTATAGATCAGTAGCTGGTGTACTAAAACCTGAAAGTGAATAACAAAACGAAAACTAAGTAAACCTAAATAAAGTGTTCTAAATACTAAGCAAATACGGTTGTATTTCAAAATAACTTTGTTTGACGTCGCAGGGTGGCAGGGTGGCAGAGTGTGGCGGGTTTTAGTTGCATTTTCTAAATCCGTGCGTTCATCACAGTCATCAACAGTTGGAGTGTTATGACGAAGATAAATGTGCTTTTGGTCACCAAGCCATCACCGGCGAGCGCCATCGCGCCACCCAGCACGGCTGCGCGCCACGGACCTCAAGTGCTGTGTATAAGGAGAAGGACGTCTTCACTCGTGAGTACGGGAAGATATTTTTATTTATATAAGTAGGTAATTATGTAAGTATATCAAACTGCGCACGAAATTATTATTATTGTTAGACTATATTAGGTAACTTTCCAACTATATATTTGAGAAACAATCACTTCAGTTTATTGCTGTTTTAATGTGAAATGGAAAGAATATAAAAGTTATAATATAGGTAAGAAGGAATAAAGGGTTCTTTACACTGTGATATAGGTATGTGGGTACCTACGTGATTGTATCAGAAACGAGGATGCTACATAGTCAGTAGCTTTTTATAAATAAGTATAATTACGTAAAACTCTTCACTCTGTAATAATAATAGACCTTTGTAGCAATCCTTCATTAGATCTAAGGCCGTATCAACTGGAAAGTGAACAAAACTTGTTACATTTCGATCCCGGAACATATTTGATGTACAGAATCCAGGCGTTATTCATGTTTCAATGCAACAATGTTCTTCCTGGTTGCTCTGTTAGTGTATGTATGTACCTACGAGTATATACATACCAGATATACTCAGATTTTCCTTGAAGGATATTATTACATATATTCCTATTTCCTTACTAGTGTGTAGTGGAGGTGAATCCGGATTTCATTAGCATGTTACAAAGAGATATTGTGTTCCATTCATATCAGCTCGATCTTACATTTTGTGAGCATGTGATATTCACACACACACACACACACATTGTGTATCTGGTGTGCACAGATAAAACATACTAAAAGATATTATCTATGTACGTTGTATCAATAAATCTGTCTTTTGCAAACAGCCTGATTGATGGCAAGAAGTTACTGCAGCATATTGACATGAAAAACCTTAGGTGTTTCAATTCAAAAAATATTATCCACTAATATTATAAAAGTGAAAGTTTGTGAGTATGGATGGATGGATGTTTGTTACTCTTTCACGATGAAATTTGGCACATAGATAGGATCTGGAATAACACAGGGGCTACTTTTTTACAGTGATAACCGACATCTACGCGGGCGGAGCCGCGGGCAACAGCTAGTACAACATAAGAGTGTTAAATCTGATGTTACAAGCGTCCTTGGGCTACCGTAACTGCTTACCGTCAGACAGGCCGTATGCTTGCTTGCGACCTAAGTATTAAAAGACCTGTGCAATGCAAGCACAAGAACGTTTGAAGTATACCTACAATTAATAAGTACAAAGTTGCAAGGTAAAGTGTTCAAAATAGTGAGCGGGATTAGTACAAATTAAGGGATGAAGAAGAAAGAAAATGATTATCTTTTGTTAAATAAGTCGTGAAGTAAATGAACGTGGAGTATCGCCGTGAGATAAAACGACGGAACGTGGAGCAGCTATTTAGAGGATAGCGCTCGTCGGGGCGCTCGGCGCTCGACGCTCGACGCTCGGGGTAATCCTGCGTTGACCTTGTGCTACCGATGCCGGTACCTTCCCACGGGAGCTGCCAGAATAGGGCCGACGTATTTTTATCCAAAACTGCACGAAAATTAGGGGTAGCGGTAAATTTGCTACGTTAAAGATAATGTGTTGCAGTCGAAGTGTAGCATTAGGATTGTTGTAATATACCTAGTGTAGACATAGAGTACTAGGTCCTGTAAGCAATATTAGTATCAGACTGTGCAGCTTAAACAGTTGCACAGTGTTAGTTGATACGAGATCCAGGGTCTGATAAAGTAGTTTTAAGTCACTTTTAAGGATTGTTTTATTGTTATATATACTTAAGTATTTGACTGCCTCGGTGGTCCAGTGGCCGCAGTATGCGCCTGCTGTGCACGAGGTTGTGGGTTCGATTCCCACACTGGACAAAACTTTGTGGGTCACAAAAAGTATTGTTCTAAGTCTGGGCGTAATTTGTGTCCGTTAATTGTATGTTTATAAAATCCCCCGCAACACAGAGGTTGTTCTCTAGTGCGGGAGTTGTCTTTAAAAAAAAAAGAAGTATTGAATATGTTTGTGCAAAATTAATAAAATATCGCGATAATGATAATGGTGGTTCACTATAGGATACTGCAGAATGCCTGTACTCGTATATGTGAGACTTAAGAACAAATGTGTTTAGTACACACGGTAACCGTTTACCATACTATACCAGGCGAGCTGTATGCTTATTTGTTTAGTATCGGTATAATACTTACTTGTAATGAAAACTAAACAATTAAACTTATTGTGCTTATAATATTAATAGAAAACAACACTTCGAATACTTCTAGATTCGATAAGAGACAAACAAATAAGTTACCTCACTAAGTATATCAACATGTAGGTATGTAAGTAAGTACCTAAGGTTAAGGTTAGATATATTATTATGTACGCGTAATGCTTCGTCAAGTTTACACAAAAACGGCTAGAGAAAGGGTTCTATTATAAACATATAAATATTGTGTTGTATCAACATTGTGTGTGTAGGTACACGTCGCGCTACGGTACTCGCTTATTTTATTAAATATACTTACTCGTATACGAAGACTATTTCTATTTCTTGTTTCAAAAGGCAACTCTCGCACTAGCCCATGTATCAAGGTGGACTTTACAAACATAAGAGTCACTAATAAAAATTATATTGATAAAATCACACAAATATTTGTTGTATGTGGGGATCGAACCTACAAAACACCCCCTAGTAGTAAACAGAGGAGAGGTAGGGCAAAGGGAGCAAGACCGACCATTAAACTATTTTTTTATCATTTCTTATCTTTCTTTCAATTTTTTCTTCCTTTTCCTTCTTTCTTTTCTTTAATTTATTTTCTTTTGATTTAGGTATGGTTATAATAAGTAAGTAAGTCTAGAAAATAAAATATGCTATATTTATTTACAGAAACAATATACATGTTTTTACACTAATCACATATGTATATACATTTTACTACCTATATACCTAAAACTAATTTAAACATAAATACAAAAAGAAAGGAAAAACATAAAAAAAACGATTAATATTATGAATCATAGACATTTGTAGCTTGCCCCACAAACTGTGATTACCATTACCTAAAGTTAAAATAACAGACGCCAAAGCATTGCTCACAGTATATAAGAGGTTGAAATACTAACAATGTTAGTTACTATAACTATTAGGTATATGAAAATTATACTACAATTTAACAGTATATTTAACGGAACAGTCTGTGAACTAAAATATGTTAGGA
This sequence comes from Trisateles emortualis, assembly GCA_947095525.1. Taxonomy (NCBI): domain Eukaryota; kingdom Metazoa; phylum Arthropoda; class Insecta; order Lepidoptera; family Erebidae; genus Trisateles; species Trisateles emortualis. Next base: position 14,047,584 of record OX352752.1, on the reverse strand, counting down.
AGTATATATTATAGAAGGTACGTGCTTACTGACCGTGGCAGCATGGCGGCAGTTTAACTCGATGCGATATCGGATTTTGATTAATAATGTGTATCATCGGTAGAGCTACGAGTACGTAGGTACTTAGTCTGTATCTATCGCCTGGAGCTTCGGCCGTCGGGTGTCGTCGGGCCAGTGCGCGATAGTAGCTGCATTTATGTTTAGTTTAAAATCTAATTGTTCCCCGACCCGGCATTACTTGGGTCAAACAAATGTTTACCCGTTTAATAACCAATTTTCATAACTCTATCTTCAAAAATTAAGGACTTCCATTCAAATTTTGTCTCCCTTTTTTCTCACTTTAGGGATTGAATTTCCAAAAATTCTTTCTTATTGCTCACTTACCTACAGCACAGATAATATAATACTACCTTCAGTATAAAAGGAATCGACATAAAAACTTTCACGGTCCTAGCAGCCTCTGTAGTCTCGGCTCTGCGTTGATGAATCAGTTCTTCAATCGGGACAAGCAAGTATTATTAGCGTGAGCCGTAATTAATAATAATAACCGAATACGGCGGCGGCTAATGACAATGTTATAGTGTATGTACAAGTGTGTGCGCAAACACAGGTGCATTGTCTTTTACCTCACTACCATAGTCATTTAGGGATTCGTTTTGGAACGAAAAGTTTTCCTAAGGGAGTGTCTAAACATGAAGTAGCAATGGTGCGCGGCAGACGCGCTGTGGTTGAACTTCTGCCGCGCCCAAACGTCTTTGCTATGTGGACACACCTGTATTCCATCATAAAACTCTAGTGTTAACATCTTTGGGTCGGCAACACGCAAGTATGATAGTACTTGCGTGAGTAAAAGATCGGTTTAGCAGACGTTCGTCATTATATATATAACCCTAAGCTCTATTTTTATTAGAGTCAACTCGCCCTTGACCTGTGACCGAGCTGTTGACGCTCGCCGACACAAACATTAGCTATTATCATATAATTTCCGTGACGACAATGATTAGCTGTTACATGAAGCAATTAATTGTAACATCGACGTATACCAACTGAGTAGGTACATGTGAGGTAGAAATTCAAATTCAAATTATTTATTTTGCAAAATATAGGTACAGAGGGTTGACATATTATTATAATTATGGTATCACTATACTTTGCCTCGCGGCATGCAAAAAAATAAAATAAAATGTCATATGTTACTAATGTCAATGCTAATCAATAATTAAAGTTATCTACAAGAGGGCCCATCATTACTATCAATAATATACATATATTATATACTAGAACCCGTCCCGGCTATGCCCGGGTTAAACTATATTTATACCGGTTAGGACATGAATTTTGACAGGCTACGGTAACTGCTTCCCGCCAGGTGGGCCGTATGCTTATTTGCTACCTGAGAAGTATAAAAAATCCTTTCTTACTCTATGTCCATCCAAATTTCAGCTTTCTAGGAAACTTAGTATGTTTTACCTAAACTCATTTATGATTAAATTTAAATAGCTACATGCACTGTAACCGTCTGTGGCACAGGTTTTATTACCTAGTACAGGCACTAAAAAAAAAATTATATATACCTTAAGTTATATTTAAGAACTATATTGTATCAAAATTCCTTATTATCTGAATAAATATTTATTATTATTATTAGTAGTTAAGGTTGTGCGTTAATTAATCAGCCTGGACATACGATTTTATATACATAATATATTACGAGATATATAATTATTGTGAGCTACATATTGTCGCACAGAAACTGTTCTATATGTATATATACATCGCGTGTACAAAATAAACAAACAACCACTAAGCTCTACAGTTCCACTTATCATTTAATTGTTATCATCATCATCATCTACATAATGTGCGCATAACTAAACTAATATAAGTACTTAAAAAAGCGAAGAGATTTTATTTTTGTGTTCATTTGTAATGGATAAACTCAAAAACCACTCGGCCAATTTAGAAAATTAAGGAAGGTACCTATCTAACATTAAACGGAGTAACATTGCGTACCTACCTAAATTTTATTTTAAAAAAATGGGCTTTCTGCAAAACGGTATTAAATGTCTATCCGTACAAAACTTTAACGCACCATTAAGTATGCACAAATTAAATAAATAAAGCGGTGATGGCCGAGTGGGAAAGTAACAGACTTGCACGGAAGAGGTTCGATCCCAGGTGGTAGTAACAATTTTACTTTGTGGAGTTTATACCTATGTACTAAATGATTCACCATAATTATGTTAACGGTGAAGGATAACATCGTAAGGAAACCCATATATTATGTCTTAGAAGAAATTATCGCATTAGGCCAGCGTGTGTGAATTATGGCCTACACCCTCTCTCTCTCTTGATAGAGCAGAGGAGACCTCTGCCCACCAGTGGGACATATGTTACTTAACGTCTAGTCTACTCTACCTTTATTTGATGTTACCTTAACCAACATTATTATTTAATAAACTTATTAACTTTGTTAACTGTTACATTCAACAATAGAAATAAACTGTTGCGAGTTATACCTCTACAATGATCCGAGTTTATACCTCGACGCTTTTATATTACAAGAACTCGTCTAATATCATAAATTTACTTTTTAACGTAACGCTCTGCCTACCCTACTGCGTGTGCAAGTGAACTACATCGTCAGCTTTGTTTACTGCCACACCGATCACCTTCGCGCCTTGGCCTCACTTGAGTTGCTTTCTTCAAGTCTTTTTGCAATAAATTTGATCGTGTTTTACGTAGCATTAGGTAAAGTTATCTGCTTTGTGTTTATTTGTGAGAAAGTTGTCGATAAATTTTGCACAAAAAATGTATGTTGTTGAGAAGGGAATGGTTGGTAGTGTAGTCGGTGTAAACGGAACGTAACGCAGCATGGTATGGCGCGGGTATCGATCGACGCGCGGCGCGGCAGCACCGTGGCGGCGGCGGCGGCGGCGGCGCGGCGGCGGCGGCCAGTCGGCGCCCGGGGCCCTCGCGCGACACACGTACCGCGCCACGTGACTCCTCACCCACTAACCTCTCTGCCGACGCCGCGACTATCGCCCGCCACTCGACGCTGTGCCGCCACTCACCGACACACTCTCTCTAAGGTAAGTCACTCTCTGTATGTCTGTACATCCCCGCACAACATCGTTCTCTCACAATAATGTACAGAACAAACAAATATAACCTGCCACTAATATTGTTGTTACATATCGAGTGTGTGCTCTCTATTGTGCGCTAATTACATTACACTGTATGATAAAAGTGAGTCACGTAGATATACAGAGCTTCACGTTGTGCATTAATGATGGCTCGGACCTCACTCGTCACTCGTCAGCGTCAGCCAGCTTCGCGCGCACACACACATACACACACTATGTGCACAGACTTGTGTGCCTAATGTGCTGGAACAACATTGCATTATTTGTGTTACAGTGTATCACTTGTAAGGTTAAGTTTATGTATAAACAGAGAGTTGCATCACACTGACAGCTCCTGACGAACGCTTCACCATTTTATTACAGAGTGCGTATTGCTATTACATAATTTCAGGTGCTTCAAGATTTAAATAATGGCAACAAAGTGCTGACAATGAAGACTTGAGGGATGGTTCAGTAGCATAAGTGGTTCTTCGCCATTTACTACTGCTCGCTGTGTTGTAGGGTCGATCCCTATCCGGGACAAATGAATTTGTAAACCACAAATAGTCATGCCAAGTCTGGGTGTACTTCGTGACGGTGAATTACCTATGTATTTGTATATTCCCTTGCCATACAGGACGTGTACCCTAGTGCGGGTATTGTCTGAAATGAGTCCGATAATCTCTGCAATGAATACCACAAAACTCTTTACTTTATATTAAAAAAATCACAAATAGATTACCGTTGATACGATTACAATTATTTTCACTTGAATGACCAAAATATAACAGTTGAAATGATTATAAATGTAGTAGAGGGGTAGATTCGTCGCATTGGCGCAGCTAAGCAATCGTCGTAATCGTTGGCTATAACATATTTTGATCGCAGGCAGTAAACCCCGCGGCCCGCGGCCCGCTTGACCCGCCACCCCGCGGTACCGGACCGCTCTACCCGCCGCGCTGGGCCCTCTCGCTAATTTGGGCCTGTTCAAGTTTTTACCGAACAAGCAAATACACAAGACCTTAGCCCTCACATATGACCTGAACAAGTTAGACCCGAGAATAAAATGAGCTCAACCTTTTTCATGTACCTATTACTCGTACAATGCTGCTTCCTATGAAGTATATTTGGATTTATTTTCTTAAATAAACTTTACATAAGGTCTACAATGCAATAAACTTTCTTTTGCAAAGATTTTAATTATTTGAATAAATAAAATGTCATTTAAGATAATTGTCCCAAAATATATCCCGAAATAATAATATTTCCTTTATAAAAATATTGGAATATAATAAAATCAATAATGTGCCTGTAATACAGTTACATTATTTGCCAACCTTATTTATTTATTTTCCCTGTATGTAAGACAATAAATGAAACGTTTTGTAAACATTTTTATTTGACTACCACTTTGGCAAGCGTAGGGCCCGCCTGATGGTCAGCAGTTACCGTAGCCAAGATAGGTAGGGGAAAACCTCCATTTCCCTTGAATAGGCACTAGAGCCGCTCGAAGAATTGCCTCAATTAAGTGGCAATGGGCAGGGCAGATAGCTCGCAGAACCGATGGCCGTTGGGCAGAAAGGTTCTAAAGTGGCGACCACGAACTAGCAGACGCATCGTAGGCAAGCCTTCGACAAGGTGGACCGACGACCTGGTAAGGTTAGGCAACTGATGGACAAGGTCAGCTCAGGACCGAACGATGTGGAAAACCTTGGGGGAGGCCTATGTCCAGCAAAGGACGTCTTATGGCTGAGATGGTAGGCACTAGAGAACACAGCTACACCACTGTGTGTAGTTCTTCTTCGTCGTCTTAGTGACAAAGTTATTTAGATCGCCCAGCCGCTGTCGTAATCTAACGACTGTTGACAATCGAGATCAACTTTTAACGTGCCTTCCAAAGGATGAAGATGCTAAGATGAAATATAACTTTGCGGTGACCCATCTATAGGGTTACCGCGCCTTCGATAGCTTAACCCGCTGATCGTTTACTTAACAGCGGGTTTTTTATTGTGTGTAGTTATTTGACTATAGTCATAAGGAAGGTGAAAGTCCTTCTCTAGTAAGGCTTGCTCGCTTGTATATTGCCCCTATACTGTCTAAACAGTACCATAATTATGATGCGTAAAAAATAAAAACTCACATCTTACAATGGCCCATTTCTATGCATAAAAAAATTACATACATGAAAACAGTAGGTAATAACAATTTTCACATAACTTACCTCCTGAAACTGTTTGTAGTTACTAAAAGTACGTATAACTATGTTATAATAGCCACCCATTATATGTCCCACTGCTGGGCACGAGTCTTCTTACCTCTATTAGAGAAAGAGAGAGGGTTTAGGCCTTAATTTACACACGCTGGCCTAATGCACGTTGATGAATCAGACATAGCTTTAGATTTCCTCACGACGTTTTCTTTCACATTTAGCAGATGGATAAATTATTAGATTATTACATATAAATTTCACGGTACTGCCACCCGGAATCGAACTCACACCTCTTGCGTGCAAGTCGGTTACTTTCCCACTCGGCTATGATAGAAGTGTTTATTTTTTTCTTCTTCTTATTGAATAGTTATTGGCCAAACCTTGTAACAGTGTTGTTCAAATCACATATATAAGCTTCTGTCGTTATCTGACGACTGTTTACAGCCGACGTGCCCTTCGAGGCACGAAGTGTACGTTGTAAACGTTACACGTTACGTGGCTCACACGTTTAAACGAAAAGCTTTCACTTCAAACTCTGCCATTACTAAGCGATATGAATTACAATAATTAAGCAAAACTATATCCGAACTAAACGGAACTCTATGCTGTAGGTAATAGGACATGTTTTAGCGTATGTAAATGTTTATTAATTAAACGGTAGAAGGCTGACCCAGCACCTCACTCTATATATAAGACTTGTGTAATTAGTTAGTGCTAGATATTTGTATACTGTAAGGATATTAGCATTTAGCACTATGTAGCAAACACTAAGTTAAATAATTGTGAGGGATTTGGATTTCTCTCATTCGAATAATGGTTTCACAATAATATAGGTTAATACCTTTAAATACAATATCTGATTGTTTGTAAGTAGGTTAGGTTAGATTACTTTAATTTTTATAAGTATTCATGTAAATATCTTATGAAATAAAAAAAAAATTAACAGAAAAAAAAAAAAAATAATCTAAATAATTTATTCATAAGAGACGTAGGGCACCATACTAGCGAGCAAGCCCGATTGGGGAAGGACCTCCACCCTACAGAAGACACAGCTAAATAACTACACAAACCGGTGTAGTGGTGTTTCTGTGTGTGAGTACAGGTCTCCAGCGCTTATTTAGGGATCCGTATTGAAAGAAACGTATTCCTATCCAGCACAGTCACGGGACACTCTCACCTTAAAGCCCTGGTATAAAAAAATGGGTTGGTAACAATCAAGTGATAAGATTTTTAAAGGGTCGGCAACGCGTGAGTGACACCCCTGGTGTTGCAAACGTCCATAGGCTACGGTAACTGCTTACCATCAGGCGGGCCGTATGCTTGTTTGCCACCTTGGTAGTATAAAAAAAAAAGTGATACCTCTGGTATTGCAAGCATCTATAGGCTACGGTAACTGCTTAACATCAGGCGGGTATGCTTATTTGCCAACCAAATAGTAAAAAAGGTCGCTTAAGTGACCTTTGGTTACCCAAATACACCACGGTTTTGTGATGAAATATCCCTGGGATAGGAAAACGCTTAATTAAAAACGCATCCCTATAAGCTCTGGAAACCTGTACTCACGCACGAGAACAGAACTACATCGCTGTGTGTACTTATTTGGCTGTGGTCTTCTGTAAGGTAAATATCCTTCCCCAGTCGGGCTTGCTCGCTAGTATGGTGCACTACCTTTCTTTTCTGTGGTATTCTCACGACTTAACGGATCATAATGAAATTGGACCAGAAGATAGATAGTATCCTGGGAAGGACATGTATGTAGGATATACGTATACGTATCGCGATTGGCGGCAAAATCTACAAATAATAAGTTTATAAATAAGTGACGGGTACAACCCAGTTATGTTATAAACGAACAGTTCGTGAAGAAACAAAGTTATTCAATAAATCCCAGTGGTTTTAGTGAGCATGTATAAGATGAGGGATGTGGAGTTGGTCGGAAAGGTCCCGAGTCATTGTTCAGTGCCGAAGTTTGCTAGAGTCGGTATTTAGGTCGCGGGCGAGAATCTGCGCCGCCGCCGCCGCCGCCATTGTTCACTACTCACTGCTAACGTTAGCTCAGATGTGGCTCTACGTGGTAGTTTCTTGTGACTACTACTTTATGGTTACTTCGTTCAATTCCATATTATTTTCAACGTAGCAAATTTAAACAATCGGTAATAGTCATATCCTCCTATTTACTTCTAATTAAATTCGTTGCGGGGTCTAAGACAATAGGTTTAGTTGTCGCACGAGTGTTAAAGCTCGTTGTACCAGTTGGTTACTCCGCTGTTAATCCTGGCTCACAGGAGTCACAGCGGTGGGCATGTGGGTGGGATTGTCCCGAGACTCGGTAAATAGTCAAGCGCGTCAAGCTACCACAGGTGCGTTTATCCCATGGATGGTTGACTGCATGTATTTCATCTGAACGTTTCCGTGCTTAAGAAAGCACGTTAATTACACTACCTTCTTTTGCCTACCTTATCGTGGTAGAAGGCGTGATGCTACTAGTATCAATCGACCCTAAATCACAGGCAGCTGTCATTATTTTTATCTTAATCACATTTTCAGGAAATAAATTCGATCTCCTTCCGTTAATTACATTGAATGTTGTTGTTTGTTGGTGACGATAGAACTTCAGCTCTTCATTATACAAGTAGATATACAACAGAACAGTTGTTACTAGTCGTCTTCACAGTAGGTAGGTACTGTACACTGGTACACGTCTCGTGGGGTGGTAGTACGCGGTGCTTCTTGATTGCATCGAGTTAACAATGGCGTCTCTGCCACAGACGCGTTTCACTCGGTTTCTAATCGGAAACGACCTTCCAACAATTGTTACGATTTCTTGAATTATCGAATTTCTCTCTCTCTCTTATAATTATGGTTGAAAGCGGGCTGGTAGATATCACATATATTTAGTAATTTTTAAAGTGCTATACCTTAAAGTGAAAATCAAATAGATAACCTGCAACTTGAAGCACACATAAGTTTTAAAGCTCCAAAGGCCAAGAGATGTTCCTGTCCGAGAATCATCATCATCGTCATCTCAACCAAAATACATCCACTGCTGGACACAGGCACAATTACTCTCTCTCTCTCTTCCTGACTATTTATCCCACATGGTGGTAGGGTCAGCCCTTTTCGTGTTCGTCTTCCACTTCGCCCTATCTGTGACGTCGTCTTCCAAAACATGGCATGCCCTCATATCTCTGCGCACTACATTGGTCAGTCTTAGGTCTTCCCCTAGGTGTCGTTTCAGGCACAATTACATAATTAATAATTATTTATACACCTCTCGTGCCAACGTAAGTGCATCCGTTAATATTAATAGAAAAACTGTTAATGAAAATTAATGTATGTATATTAATTTATTCAATGAGTCGCCTGTCCTATACAGAGGAGACAGGTGATGATTCCACGTACAAATACATACGTATTTGTACCTAATATCACATTGTGGAATGCAAATAAATGATATGAATATGAATACGTACGTGTGTGTTTTGATATTTAGTGTGTTTGAAGCTCCCACTGAGTCTGCGTGCGATTTGACTGATTACAGTTTTTTCAGGATGTTCCTTCGTGTGAGCAAGGAGTCTATGTGAAGTTCGTAATAGCTATTTATGTATCAAAAGTATTTTAAAACGCAAAACATTTTTTTTTTTTTATTTAAAATATTTAATTTCAGTAATAATGATTCGCAAACAAATAAAACTACGCGTCTTTGTGTGCATACCAAACCATTGCTTCTTCTTGCAATCTTCTGTAAAGTAGTAATATAAGTAAATAGTGAATACTAAAAAATCTAAATTCTGTTTAATGAAGAGCAACCCCTATACCTATTTGCTCTGCCGTTTCTAAACACACTAACATTAATGGTAGCTAGTCTCTCTGTAGATTGCTTTTTGACATTGCAATCTGCTCGAAATGTATTCACCTGAACCTGTTTCACTAAATAGCTTTTCAATTCGTTGTAAACCTACACACACACGCCGCAGCCCAGGCTCTAGGCACTCTAATCAACAATTGTGATACAACGAAACATTGCTCCCCTCGTATGGCACGTGCGAATAGAAATTGTTGATTAGAGTAAGGTCTTAGTACCAGTAGTACCTATATCGACCCCTCCAAGCAAAAACTCGGTAATGTGCTATTATGGGGTTTATGCTGTTATGTCAAATTCGGAATCCAGGGACTGGAATACACCTTAGCAATTTTTTTCAGATTTTTTCTATTGGTATTTACAAAGATATCATGACACACCCTTTTATTGCTGGGAATTTAGAAACAAAAATATTTCGACAAAAAACCTGTTATAGGTCTGTGCAAAAATAAAAAACGTTTTTTATTTTGGTAAGTTTCATTTACCGGGTTATTGGCGTAAATAATTTTTATAAAGTTTTTGGTAAACGTCAGCACGGGTTTTTTTTACAAATAATTTAAATATAAACATTCCGTAATATACACTAACAATGTTATTTAAGTTTAGTGTTGGCTAATTAATTTACGCAACATTTCAATACGGTCAATTTATTCCAAATTTCAATTCACCTAGCATGTTTGCAAGCGCATTTATTCCTTTCTTCTGATAGCTGCTAGGCAGTAATAATATATATTTATATATGCCACGCCACCCGCACGTGCTCTTGCCCATCGTGCCGGTGCGTAAAGTTTAATGGATAACACTCTCTCAACTTTGCAAGAAATAGACAAAATAGAAATAGCAAAATCTCTAGAATCTTCGGTAGAAAACTTCTCCAAAATCACTAACATAAAGAATACCGACTTAACAATCATTTCGCAGAACATCAGAAGTGTATAGCAACATTTCCGATCTACAAATTACGCTGACAAGCCTTTACTCTGAAATTGATCTAATGGTTCTAACTGAATGTAGACTAAACTGTGATATGCCTATTCCCCAAATCCATAACTACATATCTCACAACAAATCATATTAATCAATGCGATGGAGTCGTCTTCTATATAAATAAATCCTATAAAGTTAATGTACAAGAAATTAAACTAAGTCATGCATCAAGTCTACAAGTCTCTATGTACAACCTAATTATCTAAGGTATATACAATCTCTTGCTCTCAATCAAACAATTATGCTACAAGCTTTATAAATTCCCTGAACTCTCACTTAGAATCCATCAAATCATGCTCCAACATAAATATAAATATTACACCTAAAATTAAAGAAAATTCTAGTGAACGCACAAATAGACATATCTGTCTAAATATGTTATCGTTGCATGGTTTACTTCCCAGTCATACATTGCCAACACGAGAACAAAACTGCCTGGATCACTTTATGCTAAAAATAAAAGAAAACAATATAAGTGCCTTCATAACAGTTATACAGACCACTGTTACGGATCATTACATGATTTTTCTGAAATTATCTAAAGTAAAGAACATTTCTACAATCTATTTAATTCAATTTATTTTTTATTCATTCGCAAGGACTAAAACTAAAATTGACTTTAGCAAACACAACAAATTAACTGAATTACTATCATGCAGTGATCCGCAAATATTATCAGAAAAAAATATTTGACATTTGAGCGACTGTTTGCTGCAAAATACCATTACATCACTAGTTCCAAGGAGCCAACGCGCAATTTATCCTTGGATAACGTTAGGCATTCTACGCTGTGTAAAAAATAGAAATGATATGCAAAAGAAATTGAGGACCGAACCAGACAATCAAATATTTTAAATATCATATAAGAGATATCGTAACTTCTGCAACAGCCTTATTAAAAAACATAAACGCAAATATGATAGAGAACAATTAAATAATGCTTGTAAAAACCCTAAAAAAATATAGACTACGATAAATATAACACACAGAAACATAACGCAACGAAAAACAAATAAAACGCAATGTATAGAATTGGGATGGGAGTTTTAAATAGCTCGACACAACAAACCCATACTACAACACAAAAAAAGCAATTGTCATCTTTTCCGCTAATGGATGCTGATAATCGAGAAGTTTTCTCTGTACTAAATCAGCTAAAGACAGATAGTGCCCCAGGATACGACAACATCCCCAGTAAATTTCTGAAGCTTGCTTCTGAACCAGTTATCCCTGCAATAACTCATTTGGCTAACCTATGCTTCAAGCAAGGCAAATTCCCTTCATCTCTCAAGCAAGCTATTGTCACGCCTGTGTACAAGGGTAGTGGCAGAGATAAATCCTGTAACTAAAGACCTATCTCTGTATTACCTGCAATATCTAAAATCCTAGAGAAACTTATAAATAATCGATTACTAAATTATCTAGACAAATTTGGCATACTCTCTGACTCGCAATTTGGTTTTATACTTAAAAGGTCTACAGTAGATGCTGTTAGTGCACTCACGTCTCTTATTGTCAAAGAAGTACACTCAAACAAAAAGTGTCTAACAGTGCCCTTTAAAACTCTCAGACATGTTACTTCAAAAACCTTGTTAAACAAAATATACATCTCGTTGGCACAGTCGATCCTAACTTATTGCATTCCTGTATAGGATGGAGCAACAAAATTAAATCGTTGGAATTGGAGCGAGCGCAAAGATCCCTAATTAAGGTCATGTACTTTAAACCGTATAGATTTCCCACCTTTGAACTGTACTCCATTAGTGAACTGCTTTCTGTTAGAAAACTATACATCCTGTAAACTGTCTTGAAACTACACAAATCCATCCCATCAGTTCCTCATCCGTTCGTTCCTATCAGCCGTCAACTCTTCGCTCACTCCTTCCACATACATATTATCAAGCTTTACACTATCCATCCACTTTATTTGTCTTCCTCTGTTCTGTAGATTTCTGTGGTTAAATAAATATAACTTTAATAATCGAATAATTGTACTATTTCTTTCATTTATACTTACCTTCTAAAATTACATTTGTTTTTAAAATTATGTAAAATTAACGATATTGAATGGTAACAATAAAACTGTTATTTTAAATTTCCTTGTAATAATAATGTTACATAACAATACAGTTTCTAAAATTATTTGATATTACCACAATAACTTCGTAATATAACGTCACGTATCATCCCGACGATAGAAAATAACGCTGTAAAAGTCCATAACATTATGTTACGAAATATATTGTTAAATAAATTTACTACAATAACCCCGTAAGTACTATTTCTGTTATATTTTATGTATAGAATTTTAGGTATTATTTATTTCCCCTAATTTCTAGGTTTTGATTAAAAAGAATTTAATATTAATTACACAGTCATATTTCACAAAAAAATAGTTTTCTTATGATACATCAATGACTGCAATAGACTCACTCATTAAAAAGATATTCCATAAAATCAGTAAATAATTTCTCCTGTAAAATTTAGATTTTTCGATTACCGAGTTATTGTTTGGAGGGGTCGATATATTCTAATAATTTTCTTTTTGAGCGTGTTTTTGGGCGCAACGTGAATGTTGTTGTGTGTCGCATTTACTTTGAAACTACGTAACAAAGTAAATTATTTTTTGTACTTTTGCTATTGTAAATAAAAAATTATGAATATATTTTTACAGCTAGCATGTCTCTTAAAAGATAATTCCTGCCTAGGATATATTGTAGATAATATATACATTGTGATTATACTTAAACAGTTTTGTGGTATAAATGTAAAAAATAAATTACGGAAATTTTGAGAGAATCTAGAAAAATGTATATAAAACCAGATTTAAATAAAAGTAAGATAAAAACCTAAAATTGACGACTTATTCAAGAAAAGAACAAAATTTATAAATTATTTTTCAACAGTATGTAAGTAAAATAAAATTATAGTGAAGTTGATAAAAATATTTGCCTGGTGATTAAACTACATATACAAATAGACTATGCATGCACTAAACTACAACTTTCAGGGTTTTTCCAACTGCAAAATTCATATTTTAAATGAACGCCATCTGTCGTCGACGACGGAACTTTTAATTGCACTACACCAATTATAGATGTCCCAGCGACTCATTAAATTGTGAAATTAAAATGCAAATAACAAATTATGAATGCAACACTGAATTAAAACAAAGTTATAGGTGCCATTACCTCTGGCTAAGAACAGACTCTAGTTTCGCCTCACTTATTTTATTCTTTTAGTATCCTTAGGGATGTCTAATAAGTATTCTGTTATCGATAATGCGAAACGTGATGTATGATTACGAGACACGGTCATAATATCTATGTGGTTATAGTCAATGTGAAGACAATTAGTTATTCGTATCAATTTAAAAACTGTAGGTTAAGGCGTTGCAACGTGAAAACAAATCCACATTTGATTTTCCCGAGAGACTGTGCGGAAAGTAGTTAAGCGTCTTTATGTCTACGATAACTGCTTACCCTCAGGCGGGCAGAAAACAAAAAATAACAGATATTGAATATTTTTGTATTCATACTAGCGGACCTAGGCGTCGTCCTGCCCGGAACAACTGACATACTGACAGCAGTGACACCTACCGGGGCCAATAAAATTGTGAATCTAAACCATCCGGGGCCCTAGCCCACACTACACACACAAATCCGGGTGACGGATTAAGAATACAAATGTGACCACCCCGTGCCATCTCGCAGGTGTCGTAAGAGTCTTTCTTTTTTTTTTTGTTTTAAAAAGACAACTCCCGCACTAGAGAACAAGCTCTGTGTCGCGGGGGACTTAACAAATATACAATTAACGGACACAAATTACACCCAGACTCAGAACAATTCTTTGTGGGTCACACAAAGTTTTATCCTGTGTGGGAATCGAACCCACAACCTCGTGCACAGCAGGCGCATACTGCGGCCACTGGACCACCGAGGCAGTCGACTAAGGGAGTAAGTCTAGCAGACAATATCCACCGCAAGAGAGGGAAATCAAACCCTATACCAACCCGTCAGGCCAGCGTGATATAATAGGCTAATATCTCTGCAAATGTTTGGAGGAGACCTGTGCCCAGAATTGGGACGTTTATGGGTTGATATAATGACGATAAAGATTAGTCTAAGTCCCATTTTCAATGTTATACAATATAAACATTACGTATTGAAAGTTATTACAAAATATCGATAAATGTACGATATCGATACGTGTCGAGCCTCACTAACTTTTATACTTTGTCTCATCAAATGATATTATTTCGTCCGACATTTTTATTGTATTAACTGTAAGTCACGCCTTAGTTAGCTTCCATTGCTTCTGTTATATTGAAAGAATGAACTAATTCTTTCTTTGTGTCTGCTTCACACTGTTCTAATGAATACAATTTATCCTACTAAGGGAAGAAAGTTATCTTTTGATCGTTGTTTTTGTTTAGTTTTTGTATTTTACATAGACATTATTTTCCTTCAGTGGAAGTTCAAATATGTGGTACAAATTTTTTTCTTAAAAATTTTGTTCTTTTAAAATTATATGATGGTAATCTGCAGCCTCTCAGTTACATCTAGGTATTTATTTGGTTTGTCAATATTTCAAGCCAGTACGGAACTGTGGATGGACGTGATTGATACTTACATAATAATTACAGTGACAGTTACAAGGTGATCAAAGCCGCTGTTTGAAGAACTTAGTAAAATATTATTTTGTGTGAACCAAAATAATAACTCTTTCGTATCGCGCGGTGAGGGGTGAAAATGCTTATACAAGAAACACCAAAGGAATGTTATTGTGAACATAGTATTGTTACGTAAGCTAGAGGAATAAGTGGTGTATTGTAATATGTAGGTGTATATTTACATGTTTTCTGTGAGCTCGAGCTTGCGAGGTGGAGGCGCGACTCGTAACGACTTATACATCTACGATACTGTTGTGAAAAACAACGTCCTTCAATGTCTCCACTTACAAAATACAAAATAAGTTGTACCCTGGACAATAATTTCATTATATGTTATGAAATTGTATTTATTTACGTCAATTACAAGCTCCCACAATTTTATACCAAATGTTACACATATACGGACGACGAAGATCTTGGTGGTCCAGTGGCCATACGATATAAATAAGACAAAATAATATTCTGTATCTGTATGGTACCTTTGATAATTATGGATCAAATCACTCCAACATTGTCTTAAGATAATAAGTCTAATACGTAAAAAGAGAAAAAATAACATTTGAGATAGTTCCACCCCGGGGGGTGTATTGTTTCGACTCGTTCTGTACATGTCATACGTTTTCTTTATCATTAGTATAAATAATATACATAAAGTTAACCTACCGTGCGTGGTACGTGGTTATGGTAATATCCTCATATTGCTATGATTTTCTGTCAGAGATAAAGGGGGAGACAAACAAATCAGAAAAGCAATATGAAAGGAACAATACAGAGGTAATTTTATATTTACTATACATGTGTGTTGTACGCTTTTGTAATATACCGCCATAGTTTTAACATTTGTGTAATAATCTATGGGTACATATAAAATTACTGGTCCTGAGGGCTACTGCTGCTGGGGATATAAAATTAAAATTCTGCAGTTCTTAAAATTACATACGTAAGTGGAATAAAAAATGTAAAGTTCAAGGTTGAAGTTGAGTAGTTTTAGTTAGTGTGTGAAAACCAAAAGTGTCAAAACAATTTACAGATTGTAACAGTGTTATGTCCAGTTTTATGAACCAATAATAGAATAAAAAAATAGAATCCTTTTATAAGAAAGGTTGAACCATTTTTGCTACATGAATAAATTAATCTCAAAAAATAAAAAGATTAAACTTCTTGTTTTTAAAACTCTTTTAATTATTCGTACACGTTTGATAATTTGACAATAATAACAGTAGTTATTATTGTCAAATTATCAAACGTGTATTTAAGACTTCAAAATTGAAATCTATCGAACGAAGCAATTGGCATACCATAGACTGCCTACCGTAATGGGACACGTGCGTGAGGATAAATGTATGTCTGTAATCCATGTTAGTGTACCTAGAGTAGAACATAAACGTACTACAAACTACTGGAGTCAGTGTTTTAGAGAGATGCACAATTCGGCTTCGATAGGCTTTAGTTTATTTACTTACCCAATTTGCCTATATCTAGTCTGTTCCAATTTTGTAAATTTGCCTGAGCTAGTAGGTACACTCTAGCACACATAAATATCGTACGTTAAAAGCAATAGGTACACGTAAATATTAGCAAGAGTTCGTGTCTAGCTTTCTACAACAAAAATCTCCTATACAACACATAAAATGTTAATATTTAAATACACTTTCTGTTTTTTTTTTCTGTAGCCTGTATTGTCCCACTGCTGAGCAAATTATGACAATAAAATATGTATGTATGTATTCTATAAATAACGGTTGTTATAACACCTACTTTATCTAATAATATCCTATTCAACTAGTAACCGCACTAACTACACACGACTAACAAACAATTTACTGATAACAAATCTGTATCTCAGCTAAACTCTATCTAACTAGGCAGTGTTCACAACATTGATACGAAGGTACCACTTTGTTGGCGGCCCGTACACTCCGTACACACCGTAGGTACACCGTACAGTCGCGTACCTACAGTATGAGTACAACCCCGTTTGTACTTAGTGTCATGTTAACATCTTGTAAGGGTAGTCAATCTGCTACACGTACGTACGTCATGTCACTCACTATGGGTGTGTGTGTGTGTGTGTGTGTGTGTCTGTTTATTGAGGAAAAGTATAACATTATTCTTGTTGCGTGTGTGTGTGTGTGTGTGTATTTTAGCAGCAGTAATTTCATCTTTGATTTATATAAGGGAAAGGGAAACAATGTGAGGAAACCCACATGTCTTAGAAGAAATTCTAAAGACATGTCTGATTCACCAACCCGCATTAGGCCAACGTGTGTCTGAATTAAGGTTTAATATACCCCATCTCTCTTGATAGAGGTGAGGAGACCCGTGCCCAGCGGTGTGACATATATGGGTTGCTATTATAATAATGTTATATATACAATATTTGTCCAATAGGGATTAACCTTATGGGCAAATATTTATCACCATAACATAGCAAAAACTAAAACAGCCATTTTCATTTCAATATAGTTGACGGGTCTTATTACAATAAATATAAGAGGAACCTCCTCCGTCCTCCGTCGCTAGGATGTGGTAGGAAAATAAATGTAGTTGAGTAAAAATATGACGTAAACAATCGAATGGGGTAAAATTGTACACCTTAAAACATTTCAGTAAAAAGTAGGGCTAAATGAACTGTGTGCGTCAAAATGATAAAGATTTATTATATTTTGTACTTCAGTCAACTACATGGCAGTGGAAATATTTCTGAACTAGCTTCTGCCAGCGGCATGACTCGTGTTAAATAACGATAAAAACAGCCTACCTCATTCAGAATTAGTGTAACTTTCTACCAATAAAATAATGTTCAAAATCGGTGGAGTATTTGCAGAGATTACCCTCTACAAACAATCAATTTTTTCCTGTTTATAATGAGTGTAGATATAATCATAGTCGCTATATCAGTATAATGTATTATTTGTTAGCTGCGGGCGACTCCTTCATTTGTCTCATGTGAACGTTCCGTCAGTAGGTACCTCCACCTCCACCTTCGCCGAGCGCCGTCTGAAGGAAAGTACCTACTCGTACAGAGGGGCTCATCGCCCGCAGACATGGCTAAAGTACATAATCATTATTTGTTTTTATTATACAATGTAAAGAGAAGTGGAGCACCTAAATATGAAAATGTATATTTCGGCTATCAAAAAAGTATAAATTTAATTTTATTTATACTTTTTTTTGCATTTATTTTATTATTTTTTACTGACCCTGGTGTGGTAAAACGAGCGGTGTTATTATGTCTAACGCCTATGTATGTCTTTTTATATCTATTGATTGCAATGTGGTTAAAAGTTGGTCATTAGCTATGTTTTATAGAAATAGGAACAAGATATTTTGGTAAATTGCAAGCAACATGTAGGGCTTTAATTATTAAATTTTATATTAAACTAGCGGGCCGCCCCGATAACAAACACAACAAAAAAGAATAAGCGAAATCGGTTAACACGTTCACTGCGGGAGCTCAAAACCCGTACTACATTGTGCGTTACGGGTATAAAAGTGCCCCGTATACCCTTATTGCTTTCTTAATCGATAACTGACTGAAATTTAACGTTTACTTTTATATTATTTTATAGTCTGATAGATTATAAAATGAGCTATGTTATAGTCTTTTCGCCAGTAGATTTGGCAAAAATTTACGAAAATAAAACAAATTGTACGGGGTCTGGGAAACCCCGTACCGCACTTGAAATAATAACATACGGGATTGTACTGCCCCGTAACGCACAGAACTCAATTATATCGATAAAATATATAGTGATGGGAAATAAAAGAATCGATAAATTTCTTGAGTAAAAGTATTTATTTCAGCTTAGGAACTTTATTTAGGAACTTAGGTTACACATTTTAAAGGTACATATCGATGGTCTAGAAGACAAATGTGCTAATTACAAAATTTTCATAATTTAACACATTTGGCATTAAAATATTAAATTATCAAAATTTTGTAACTAGCACAAAAAAAAATTAACATATTCAAACCGAATAAAGTTGTATTAAGTTTATTTGTTATTATTATTATGAAAATATGATCAAGGCACGAACATTGAGCAATTAACTTTGATCTATAGGTAGGTAACATCTTAGATGTGGTGTATTCAATGTTTTAAATTGTAGCACTCTAAACAGTATGCCTTATTGCACTTCCTACAAAATGTTTTTTTTTTACTTTATTATCTGCAAGTCGGCTGCTCATACTCTCTTAACTTTTTCATATTTGACAGTTCCAACATACGTCGCGACCGCTTCATTATCGATAATTAAACACTACGTCTTGTGCTAATTACAGCATTAATGCTAATGAGCTTAAGACCCCGTACGGGAACACAATAATTTATACGGGGTTTTGGAACCCCGTATCGCACTAGAAGGTAATTTTTGCTCTCTGGTCGTAACGGGGTTTATAAGACCCCGTATGTTTTTAAAATATCAACTGTTTCTTTAATCGGCGTACATGAAAAATATATATTTATCTCTTTCATACAGTTATTAATTTAATAGATACAGCTCCCGCACCAGCGAGTACACCCTATTTTTTCCGTCCGCACTGAACGGCAGAAGTGTACGAGGTTGAAACAACCCCGTAACGCAGTGAACGTGTTAAGCTGTTCTCGAGATTTGCGCTTAGCAACACAATATTATAAATATCGAAACTTTTTGCGTCATTTTTCTATTATCTTTGGTGTTTTTGTTGGGCTCTTGGTAATGTGATGAGTACAGCATCCCTAAGATATTATGTATATAAGTAGATTATGTTATCTATTAAAGTTCATATATGAAAGTCAACACGGGTACAGTATTTTGGTGCAGCAATACTATATACAATTAACGCAGAATACTGCTGTGCATACGTAATGCAGACCGAGTTGCCACCACCTACTCGTGCCATGGACTATGGGATGCAGACCGCGTACATACATAACACAATTACTGAGCTGTAGCTTTTAGCTCATGCTATTTCAGTGTACAATAATATTTGATATATTTTTTTAAATACTACTGCGACAATCAAATAATATTCAGCTTGGCGCGGCGTGGTGATTAAGGTGGTTCTCTCCACTGCGACTAAGTGTTGTAGATTCGATTCCCACAGGAACAAATATTTGTCTAGCCCGCAGGTATGGTATAGCGTCTAAGCACGTATTTTGTGTATATTACACAGATAGGCTGTTTCGAATCTTTGTGTGTGTAAATTGTATTTTTGTAAACTTTAAACGAAAGAAAAAACAATCTTTATTAGGCTAGATTCTCTCAGAGTTACAATAAATACATATATTTCTCTTATCTAGTTAAACTCTTTTGTGTATAAATTCTTTAATGTTACCTTTGTTATTATAAGATATAGATCGTAATTTTCATAAACGGTACCCGATCAAATTCGGAAGTGGCACGTTAATCTGATGCGGGGAAATGAATGCTGTGTTCTCATCTTCGCCGGGTTATAAACGTGGCGTATTCTTGAGTAATAGAGGAAACATTTGCTTGATATTGGATCTTAAGATGGCGCCGCCGCTAATTCAACGTCCATAGTATTTTGTTTTATTGATCTTTTATACTAAATAGCAAATGTTTCTTTTGTCATGAATGGCAAGTACTTAAATAAGTCAAGTACAGACTCTTTTAATGATTATGTCAACATGAGTTGACAGCGCGTTGGGCAAAGAAAGCGATGTATTGTCGTTATATTTAATAGTCTTAAGCATAAAGAGTTAGTAGAGATAGAGATCGATACTTAGCGTCTCCACTGTAGTTCATCAAGTCACGAAGAGATATCCTCAACATAGGCCGTTTCATAGTACTCTTGAGTGCTTTGCGGTCTATGTTTGATTTGTTTCTTGAACATCCAAGTCGAAAGTACTTCTACCCACTACTACACAATATTCTTAAAATAGAGACTGTATTAATGGCAACAACGTTTGGCTAAATATGGATAAAATCTTCTCTTTAAAAATACTAAGTACTTATTTAACTGAGATTTTTATTATAACTAACGACAAGTGTCACTTGGCTGACGCTACGAAAAATGAGATGGTATTTATATTCATTGTTTTAAAAATAAATATATTTTTATGTTTAATTCTTGTAAATGGGCTTAACATTTTACACAAGCGTTCCTAAGTTAATATAAGCACCCGCTATAAAAGGGTTAACCGACATTCCTTCGGGAAACGGAGAAAATTAAACGTGGACGAAGCCGTGGCAAAAGGTTGAGTATAAACGTAGTCTCTTAGTCCCCGGGATCGTTACACACACGATATCGCGAGACCGTCCCGGGACATACAAGTACAGAGACCTGGTAGTACAGGAATGTATGGGGAATACGTTGGAGACTGGGGGTACAGTATTCGGATGCAAAATAAATATTATAATATGGCATTTGTCATATTAGATGCTATCAAAACGATACAACACAATTTATCTGCATAATATTGTATCTGGGACATGAATCACAACGCGTAGAAGAAATCCTCCGAGGGGCCTGCGGAGACCGAGGTCAACCGCCGAACTCGACTTTTTAATTGTTTCAATTAATACTTCCGAATGTTATTGTGCACACGAGCGACCTCTAGCTCATGATAACGGTACTAATACTTCCTACAAAAGGGAACAGTAGCGAATACGAAAGCAATGCGCATTAAATCACATATTAAATAATAACGATAGAGGAAAACGTGTATCACTGCTGAGTCAGCATAAATGATAGCATACGATAACGATATATGTAGCAACAGTTATATATCATGATCAGTTATAATAATAATTATATGTACCTAATAAGAGGTCGTTTTTGCACAAAATAGTACGATAGTAGTTTTTTAGCATGATATAAACTTTATAAACATATGTAGGTATATATCATCATTGCTTTTGAATAATATAAATTAAAGTAGCTATAAGAAGGGTTAATAAGAATACGTTCCCATGACAATTTAAATTAGGTACACACCTACGTAATATAATAATAATGACTTTTTATATTTCTGCCTGAGATTCGTATAGTTTGGCAAAATGAATAAGATGTTCTTTCAGTATAAACGCGATAAAAAGAAAGTAGATAGATAGCTACTTTGTTTATTATTACGGCAAGACTCAACTAACCTTTGCAGCCTTTTAACTAACTCCAGACAAAAACCTCTTCAATTCGATTTGATAAAAAGTATGAAACAAACAAAAATATATTTGTACTTTATGCTAAAACATAACAACTCTTTACATGTCATCTCAATATCAACTCTGATATGGTTGGCATAAAAAACATTTTTTTATATTTTTCGTCATGATTGTGTGTGTGTGTATAACACAGGATGAAACAATAACGTATCGGTATATTGTATAAGTAGTTATTGGTGTTATTGTCTCATACAATCTGGCAGGTGGGGGAGGCCTACACAAAAAACCTTTTAGCACAAACATCCGATACGACAGCACGCGCAAGTCTGTCGCTAAAACACGCGGCATTCCTACACTTTTTATACAGAAGCTTCACTGGTTGGGCGTAGGGACTCGTACTGTTCAGAGCTGCTATTGTTCTAAATAAATCTTTTTCGTTTTAGTTGTAAATGGATTTGCTGACTAACAAAGACATTAATTAATCTTGGATTATTATTGTCGCACTCCGTGGTGACACTAGATAGACCTAGCAAACCACTAACCAACCCTATTTTCAATTCATACTCAATCTTAAAAATCACCTCTTTCAAGACCAACTTGAGGCCGACCATGACCTCTTTTTTCTATTTATATTAGTACTTCAACTGAACTGAATTGCTATTACGTATTGTTAGAACTTGAATGAAACTATACTCCGGCAACCTGCAAACCTGAAATTTCTTCAATATGTATATTAGTAACAATATAATGTGTATTATTTTGTTCTACTTTTTCTATCTAGTCAAAAATATTTCATTTATTTCCTTAACCTTCTCCCATCACAAATTTTAAAAAATCCGATACTATTCATGTCTACCTTTACGTTACTGTTGGGATTACTCTATCAGAATAAAAGCAAATATACAACAAAACTGTTCAATCAATTCATTCTTTAGTACAGAAAATAACGCTGATCAATATTACCTTCCCTTGTCGAACTAAATCCAGGCAGACAGACCTCTGGTCCCCTTTTATTAGCTTAAGTAAAAAGGTCTGATTACATTAGATATTATTTTATTGTATTGCCAGTTATTTAAGATCTTACGTGTAGTTATAATTGAATGAAAGTAGAGTTCTGCTTACGCTGGATTTTACGCTCTCTTGAAGAGTAGTTGAGCTATTGTGCAGTTGTAACCTGTATGAGGATAGGGGTCTAAAGTAGTTGGACATTGTGTTGAGCGCGATTGAGTTTGTCAAACCACTTATTGCTTACTCGGCCTCTGTTTATTTGAGTATAGAGTTTTGACTGTATGTAGTTATATATACGTACGTTGGTTGTGTACCAGTAATATCTTACAATAGTTCTTTGATAAGACAACACATAGTGTAGCTATTGATGCCGACATTATAAGTAGGTGTAATATAACTGAATCAAAAACAATTAAAGGCCATCGTATCCAAGAATTCAGGAAATCAATTGATCTGTGAATAGTAACGTCAAAGTTGCACTCAGTGTTAGAGCTTCTCGTAGACTTTTCTGTGCACGCGGTGCGACACAGACGGAGAACATACCGAGTTGTGAGGATCTACGATCATTAGTTAGTAGATATTGTGTGCCTTACTGCCTTGTATACCTATACACAGTGTTATAGTCTTCTTTGGTTTCCAACTAAATGTTAGTTGCAGTGCCTACCTCGCTGGAAGAATGGTATAATGTGTTTAAAAACGTTACTGGTACATACCTATCATTACGTCTATTTTTCAGTGTGTTTGGCAGAGACTATAGCTACATATTATCAGGTGGTCTGCTTGTTTGTTATCAAAGTTGTATACTAGTGTAATTACGCATGTCTGTGCTATATAATATCTAATTACTTGTATATTTAATCTCAGACAAACTCCATTAGTCAAAGACTCGTCTAATAGAAATCCGTCTGGAACAAAAACAATAGTGAATAGAATAAACTTACTTTTTGTCTCTCTTTGATCTTCTTCAGTCGCGCTTCACTTTGTCAGTGTAAAAAGTGTCCCCGTTGTTAGCGAGAAGTGTCATTTGTCTTAACTTTCATGGACAGCGAGCTAACGATAGCCGACAGTACTAAGTACTTACACACAATAAATACAGTTGTAATCTATACATATTTATAATGACTTGTCCTGTCTGACTGTATCATCAACAACTTCGAACTTGACATTCTGCACAAATGTTTAGTTTTATTAATGACGTAATCAAGCCCTAAAGAGAAATTAAATATACCTATTTCTGGTTCTAAATGTTGGTATATATTGGCGCTTTTTAAAATTTTACCTCTCAATCGGTGAAATCTAAATCATCATCATCTCAACCCATAAACGTCCTACTGCTGGGCACGGGTCTCTACGGGCTGGTATATAGCATAAAAGGCAATGGTGCTCTACACTGAATGTCAGCCAGCAATTTTTTTTTTAACTTTATGCACAGAATGCACAATGCTGGGTCTAATGCCAAAGGCATTCTCTACCAGCCAACCTTAGGGTGATGCAGAGATATACGAAGTAGGTGCAAGAGCACATGTCGGGCAAAGCTCGCCTTGCTATCATCTAGGGAGCATTGACGCCAACAAGGAATGAGTCATGGACATTATGGATATAGCAGAAGACGAAGCATGAAAACAAAATTGACGCATAGATGAGATATCTGAGGAGTATGTGGGGCGTCAAAATACTCCGTGCATTCAAAATGCGTGTATTGAAAGCTTACAAAACAGTCCACGATAGAGGTATTATTCTGTAGCGTGGGGGTCGACATAAAACACAGTTCCCACACTACAATAGGACTATAGGAGGGGTTGAAATTAATCTAGAGAGCAGTGAACGTCCACTTATTTGTTTTTCCGTTAAACAGCCGGTGCCGACAGAATAAATAGGGATCGGGAACATAAAAATTGCAAACTATTCGTGAACATACTCGTTCGTATCTGAACATTTTGATGAAAATATATAGGTACATACTTATATTATAAATGCAAAAGTGACTCTGTTTGTTTGTTTGTTACCTTTTCACGACTAAACGGCTAAATGGATCTTATTGAAATTTAGCAAAGAGATAGATAATATTTTGGGGAAGGACGTGCTTTTTGCCACGATATTCACACACAATAACAGTATCCATCTCAACCTATAAACGTCCCACTGCTGGGTACGGGTCTCCTCCATACATTTAGAGGAAAATTAGCCTACTATACTACGCTGGCAAGACGGGTTGGTATAGGGTTTTAATTCGAGTTTTCCCTTTCTTGCAGTGGATATTGTCTGCCTGACTTACTCCCTTAGTCAACTCTTACGACACCCTCGGGATGAAACGGGGTGGTGACATTTGTATTCTTCAACCGTCACCACACAGACTAAATAAAATAACGATAACAGTATATCTGTCTTGTATTTATTTTGGCAGCGGCAGCGTGTAGTGTGGTAATTAATTAAAATGTAATGCAGTATTACCGCAATACACATATTTATGCGTCATACAAAATATCGCGCTGTATCTTATAAATTCTCCCGCCACACGAGATATTGCGTAACACACGGATAGTTGTACTGAGTTTAAGTGTATTTTGTGTTTGTTAAAGTATATTTTAATGTTTCCTACGACACAGACTGCTCACGTCTGCAATTTTCTGAAAAATAACTTTTAATGATGTCGTTAAGTATGTCTATCTTTTAGGTTGATTGATTGTCAAAAGAAAAAGAGAACTTCTGTACTTGATCCACGGAACGTATAAAGAATAAACTGTAAAGGTGTGACTTCTGTTAATGAATCGGGAGTAACTTTTTCTTAAAAAATTGACAATGAGTCACATTGTCGTATAAAAATGACAATCATCACACCAATTTTATATAGGTACTTAAAAAAATATCAAATATTGGGACACATTTGAACACCTGAAGCCTAATCAAGTTACAAAACCTCTTTTGGTATCAAAACACTGAAATGGCTGAACAAATTAAAATGAAACAGCTACCTATAGCTTCTCAAAAGATTCGGAAGGTCAAAGTGCTTTAATTGCAGTTTAGCTACAGTCTCAAAACAGTCGAAAACATTATATTTTATGGCACAATGAATGCCAATAAATAAAGAAAAGGCTAATCGCAATTAAGTTTCAATAAACTCATTATAATTTAGTCATCCATTAGGCATAATGCCGCAGACGGATAAACAATATACACAGAGGCAAAATACTTTTTTATTGTTTTACACAAACAGCTTACCTACATATTTGGTTAAAAAAAATTCTGTAATCCGAAATGCCTTGCGTATGTGTGTTTTTCAGTGTGTGTGTAGAGGAGGCTGCGGGAGGCTTGCTAGTTAAATAAGCGATGAGATGAACGGTTTGCGTCCGGTTGAGTCGTACGTACGTACTCGTACGGTACGCGGTGCGCGGTATTTATGTTGCATGGATAACATCGTGTTTTCATATCTCGGTGAATACTGGAGCGTGTTGTGGGGAACGGATTATTGAAACTATATTATGAAGTAGTTCAAAAGTAACTATATACATGTTGTCCGAGGTCCCGTCCGCGGGATTGACGGTTGTTGAGATAATAAGTACTCAATGTCTTTCTCTACGATACTATTCATCTCTTTGAAAAAAATATATTTAGATCCATTCAGCCGTTTAGCCGTGAAAAGGCAACAGAGAGAATAAGGTTACTTTCGTATCTACATATACTTTAATATTATGAAGCTGAAGAGTTTATTTGTTTGGTTGAACGCGCTAATCTCAGAAAGTTCTGGTTTGATTAGAAAAAATATTTTTTTGTTGAATAGTGCATTTATGCAGCAAGGCCATAGGCTATATAACATCACGCTATGATCAATAGGAGCGGAACAGTAGTGAGATATGTTGCAAAATCGGGGAGAATATTCTAAATTACCACGCGGACGAAGTCGCGGGCAACCTCTAGTTTATAATATTAGTACAGGTTGATTTAAGTGTCATCTCTAGCAGTCGTTTTTATATATTATAAATAATTCTGCTGGTACTATAAAAGTCTATCAACGGCCAGCGGACAGCCAGTAGCAGACAACTGCTGCACATAATTAGGTCTCTTATAGCGTATGGACACGCTATTTTGGCCAGTTTTCGGCCAGTTTTCCCCAGCCGCTCGTAGCAAATGGCTAACAAAAGATTATTTGACATTTTATAATGCCCTAAAGCTTGCATTTATTCGAGCTGTAGTTTTTGTTTAAAATAAAGCAGTACCTACAGTTATTTTTATATACAGACATGCTCCCCCTAACCTGCTCAACATATCTTAACAACTGGTAGCTGGGGTGGATGTTTTGTGTAGGTACCGTCATGAATGGTGTATAATTAGGGCGCGGCCTCGCTCGCGTGAATGCCAAGGTTCAAGCTCTGCGCAGGGTATACAGCTATACAGTTCTTTGTAGTCAATTTTTGATTGTGTGGAGTCACGGGGTAAAGGGCATTAGATTTATAGGCATTTGGGTTCAAATTCTATATATCGTAAGGATTTAAAAAGCCATCTGTGTACCGCGAACCGACGATTTAGTATAGGTTGTGGAAATCCTTTTGGAAGGTATTTGTGCAGCAGTAGACATCTTTCGGATGAGATGATGATGACAGAAGTAGACTTTTTATTTCAATTAAGAACCCATGACATAGAACACAAAAGTCTTTTTTTGTACTACCAAGGAGGCAAACAAGCATACGGTCCGCCTGATGGTAAGCAGTTACAGTAGCCTATGGACGCTTGCAACACCAGGGGTATCACCGACCCTTGAGAAACCTTATAACTCCATTGTAAGTATTAATCCCAGGTATTAATCCCAAGGATACTCCTATCTTAAAGCTCTGTAAAAAAAAGGCTCGGCAACACCGAAGTTATACCTCTGGAATTGCAAGCGTCTATAGGCTACGGTAACTGCTTAAAATCAGGCGGACCGTATGCTTGTTTGCCACTAAAGATATTTTCGAAACCGTTAGATCTCTTCTCATAATATTATATTCCTCGGTGCGCAAGTATCCTGCTACGTCCATATATAACACATACTATTTCTCTAGCTCGGTTTAATTACTATCTCTCAATAAATATTCATTAATATTATAGTTATTAGTAGTATGCTAGCATAACGTATTAGGGCTTAGGTTTTACTGTAAGCTTTTATTGTTCCTTAAATAATAATATGGTTCAACTCTTAGTTAAAAACCAGCTTAAAATATTTAAATAGTTGTGAACTGTCATAGATATTTCCAAAAGCGATAAGTACTTGTAATTAAATTTTGTCATTAGCTAACAAATGCCTTCACTAGTTAGTTTCCCGAACACGGTGTCGTTAGCTTAAAAAAGATTGAGTGACAAATGTAAGAGCGCGTGAGTTATGGCCGGCCCTTTACCGCACAGTGACAAACTACGTCTCGCTCCGTGGACACGCGCCCTCTGACGCGTGCACACAGTTTTATCTCTCTCTCTGTTTGTATACGTAGGTAGCTATACACTACGAGAGTGATTATAGGATAAGTAGGAAATGAGATGTTAACTATAATCATTACTGATTTAGATTTATTTGTGGCCTCACCCCGAGTGCTTTGGTTTGGCTTGTAAGAAGAGAGGAAGGACACCATACTAGCGAGCAAGCCCGACTGGGAAAAGACCTCCACCTTACAGAAGACCACAGCCAAATAACTACACACAGTGGTGTAGTTGTGGTCCTGTGTGTGAGTACTCTCCAACGCTCATTTAGGTATGCGTTTTGAAAGAAACGTATTCCTATCCCAGGCACACTGCCATCTTAAAGTCCTGGTGTAAAAAAAAAATAGTTGGCACCACGCAAGTGATACCTTTGGTATTGCAAGCATCTGTAGGCTACAGTAACAACTTAACATCAGACGGGCCGTATGCTTGTTTGCCACCAAGTAGTATAAAAGAAAAAGAAAGCTCAGTGTAACATTGAATAGTGTTAACTTGCTTTTGTCTAAATATATATTAAACAATTGCGTTATGAAAAAGATTAACTTGTGTGTTAAGTCAATCAGTCATAATTTGTTGTCATAAAAGTATTTAAATATGACAAAACAGATTAAGCAAGAATGTCTATCAACATTACTTATTTACATAATGTATAAAACAAAACTATGACGTGATGAATATAATTGAAAAACGTCGAGTTGATAAATAGAGTCACAAAATGTAAAATATAAAGTATCAAAACTAAATAGAAACGCTCTCTCTCTGATTACATTCGACGCGGTGAGGCTAAACCACCTTCACCTGGAGTTTCGTTAAATTTTTCAACAAAGATAATAGAATAAGTAATTTATTATGCAGAATTAATCCCGCGACGTCGTTGATTTTAAATTTAAATCAGTTTCTTAGTGACGTGTTGTTTGTGCCGAGCGACAATGACGCCGTGCCGGGCGTCACCGAGCGACGCGACGTGCGACTTGCCGGTGGTACAAGTCGGCACGTTTTGTATACTGGATATTGTTAAACAAGTGAGAGCCACTTCATTTGCACCACTTTACTTTATGTACAAGAACACACTTTCGGTAACTTTTTTATTTAGTAGAATATAACTTCAGATCAAAATGTACGATTTTATAGTAGGTAACAAATGTACTCGCTCGTTTTCAGCTAATTGTCACTGTTGAGTTGTTTCTGAGATCGGTGAATTACATTATTGATATATGATAAACCTATACCTAGAACATACATTTAATTTTAATATGGTTAAAGTATAGCGTTAAAGAGAGCTAGAGTTCCATACAAGCAAGCAATCCGCCCGGTGAAGGACCTATACCTTAAAGAACGTAGAATAATTTATTTTAAAATACCGTATCCCCAAAGTTTTCTATCTTACATTATTCATCATCATCATCATCAGCCTATCGCAGTTCACTGCTGGATATAGGCCTCTCCAAGTGCACGCTACCTAGTACAATCCTCGGCTTCCCGCATCCAGCTACTCCCAGCCGCTTTGCGAAGATCGTCGTTCCACCTCGCCTGAAGGCGTCCTACATTACATTATTACTTTAGTATAAAATTAATTTGTACAAAGTCCCTCATTCTACAACATTTATATGATGATAGTCTCCATGTTTATCTATGAACACTTCCTGGGAGAGTCGTGAGTCGTCGCGGAGCGTCAAGCGTTATCGAGCACAAATTGTATCTCTTGTAATTTGCCTTCATTTTCATCACGTCTACTTATCTTAACGAATTTGGATGAAATTTCGTATCGCAAATAATAATGCGCATTATAAAGATAACGTTTGATGTGAAAGAGAAGAGGTAGGAAAGATGACTTGGTTATATAAGTAGCGGGTTTGATTTCAGTACGGAGCTAAAGTTGTGAATGTCCTCCTTTTAAGTTTGTTTTATAATTAAAGGATAATAGCGTCTTATGATAATAGCAGTGTGGCGTTAAAGTTTACTTACTGTGTAGTAAATAAACAACTTTTGGAAAGATATAATCGAAAGAGGAAAAGATTAGAGCAGTGGTTATAGTGGCTACCTCGCTTGTTGTAGGTTTGATTTCCACACGGGACAAATATTTATGTATCTACAGATACTGTGTACAGAGTTGAAATCATAATTTGATATCATGTATATGCGAGGAACGCGAAACGTAATTATATTACGAATAACATTTACCTACTAATTGTACATTACATTTATATTGAACATATTTAGACATCATGTAATGAATGAAAGCCTCTCTCTAATAATATGCTTATAAGCCTATCATCAAAATGTACATAATCAGAGATATCAAATACTTGGTAAACACAACAAATACGGCGTGTGTGGCAAATTTCTGTTAATTCACAAACAGTCGCGAGTTCCTCAACATTATAACGAACCTCTTCTTGAACAGTCGACGTCTGCATTATCATAATCTGCCGTCTCTGATGCCCAATTTGCGATGTTCTACCGCAAGATAAGCCTTTATACCGAGCCGATTCATCATAATGTTATTTGTGGACGATTGAGAACAATATCAATTAATTATTCTCGGTTTTTGGTTTCGCCGCAGTCGGCTAATTGGACTGTTCTTTATTGTGTAAGTCAAGTTATGTGCCGTAAGTTGAATAATTGCAACATAAAGTCGTATAACGTGTACAAACGGTAAATATCATAAATCATAAATTTGGTGACAAGAACTACATACATATATATATTATCTATAGCTTTACGAGTTTGTGCGCTCTCGTGGAGGCGCTGTGCTGGGCGCGGGTGAGTGAATCATATAATTGTATAGTGGTTTATTATCTTATTCATTGAGAAAGGTTTCGGATTACATTCATAGTTTGTACATAGTATAGACTTACTATGTACAAACGTTAGGTTGTATTATATGTGGGATGGTATCTCATGCCCAGTATCAGTACTAGTTCAGCCATAATTAACGTGCTAGCAATGTGGAAAAGTAAATAATTACAAAGCAAAAATGCTAAAAATATTATTAATTCATGCACAAGAGTGCACCTTATTTAACGTTAGTAAGTAAAAATAAAAAAAAGACATATTAAATCGTCCTCCTAAGGGGATTAAAAAGGGGCCAATTGGATTCTTCTGTATGAATATGGCCAGTATCTATACAATATACCTAGATATTATAACTTCTCCTGACAGACTGACGGATTCATCAACGCAGAGCGTTAACAGCTGGAGCAAAAAAATATTTTTATACAATGGATGCAAGGTTATATGTCGTAAGTTAGCACTAGGAAGAGTTTAAAGAAATTCAATCCCTTAACGAGTAAAACTTATTTAACCCGAGCAAAGCCAGGGCGGGCTTTTAGTCACCCAACTCAGCATTTTTTTTTTGTAGAGGGGAAATGCTTTACGCATACCGTCCCGCCCGGGGAAGCGAGGCGGTTATGTTGGACTCTCCAGCCTAAAGGTGGTATACGGCCGGAATACCGAGTAAAACCCCCCTGTGCACCTACACCAACGGAACTTGATATGACATTAGTGGTCCACCCAGCGACTGCCCTACGCGGAGTTCGATACCTAGTGACATCGTCCGGGCGCACCGGAGACGCTGTGCTGAACATAGATCTCCCCCAAGGTTTTTCACATCATTCGGTCCTGAGCTGACCTTGTCCATCGGTTGCCCGCGACCTTTACCAAATCGTCGGTCCACCTTGTTGGAGGCCTGCCCACGCTGCGTCTTCCAGTTCGTGGTCGCCACTCTAGAACCTTTCTGCCCCGACATATATAAAGATGAAGCTTAAAGTATAAACAGACGATCGAACTTGGTTCGGGCCAAACCACGGACATGGTGCGCTCCGAACCATATTATAAAGATACTGACAAGTGGGATGTGGATTCCGCTATCATTGTACCGATAATCGTTACAGTGAATGGTTTAATAGCCAAGAGCCTCGACCAACACCTTAAGAGGCTCGCGTTAGGTGGATGGGTCAAGGGTCTGATACAGAAGGCAGTGCTCCTCGACACGGCACGTATAGTAAGGAGGTTCCTGTCTCTGGAGCCCTAACCACCGGTAGCTTGGACTTTGTGCCCGATACGGGTGGGGAACTATTTTTATATTTTTAAATGTATAGATTTTTTTGTTGTTTTTATATATTTAAAAATGTATTAAATAAGTGAAAAGGATAAATAAAGAGAATAATAATAATGTCCGGTGGACCGTGCACCACACAAGCGAATATGGTTCGGAGCGCACCATGTTCGTGGTTCGGCCTGAACCAAGTTCGATCGTCAGTTTACACTTTTACGTATAACACAATCCAATACATTTTTTTCCGAAAAGGGTTTAGTACCATAGACCACATACATACGCTGCGGCAGGTTATACAGAAGACCGAGGAATATAACCAGCCCCTATGTCTAGCGTTTGTGGACTATGAGAAAGCCTTTGATTCGATCGAGACTTGGGCTGTGCTACAGTCTCTCCAGCGGTGCCAAATTGACACTCGGTATGTCGAAGTGTTGAAGTGCTTGTACGAAAACGCCACCATGTCGGTCCGTTTCCATGATCAGAGTACGAAGCCTATCCAGTTGCAGCGAGGTGTGAGACAGGGTGATGTCATATCCCCGAAACTCTTCACCGCTGCATTGGAAGACGCTTTCAAGCTTCTGGATTGGAATGGACTCGGCATCAACATCAACGGCGAGTACATCACTCACCTTCGATTTGCCGACGATATCGTGGTCATGGCTGAGACCATGGAAGACCTTGGCGCAATGCTCGATGGCCTCAGTAGAGTCTCACTACAAGTGGGTCTTAAAATGAACATGGACAAGACTAAGATTATGGCAAATGTCCATGTCGCACCCACCTCTGTCACAATTGGAGGCTCTACACTCGAAGTTGTTGACGAGTATGTCTACCTGGGACATACAGTCCAGTTAGGTAGGTCCAACTTCGAGAAAGAGGTCACTCGTCGAATCCGACTCGGCTGGGCAGCGTTTGGGAAGCTACGTCATATCTTCTCGTCCCAAATACCGCAGTGTCTCAAGACGAAAGTCTTTGACCAGTGTGTGTTGCCAGTGATGACATACGGATCTGAGACGTGGTCGTTCACTATGGGCCTCGTGCGAAGGCTCAAAGTCACCCAACGAGTAATGGAGAGAGCTATGCTTGGAGTTTCCCTGCGAGATCGAATCAGAAATGAGGAGATCCGTAGGAGAACCAAAGTAACCGACATAGCTCGAAGAATTGCCTCCATTAAGTGGCAATGGGCCGGGCACATAGCTCGCAGAACTGATGGCCGTTGGGGCAGAAAGGTTCTAGAGTGGCGACCACGAACTGGAAGACGAAGCGTGGGCAGGCCTCCAACAAGGTGGACCGACGACCTGGTAAAGGTTGCGGGCAACCGATGGACAAGGTCGGCTCAGGATCGAGAGTTGTGGAAAACCTTGGGGGAGGCCTATGTCCAGCAGTGGACGTCTTTTGGCTGAGATGATGATGATGATGATGATGAATCCAATACATAGTGAAAGAGTGTAAGAACTAAATAATGTATAATGTTAGGTAAGAGCACATGTGCCACACGCCACGCGCCACGCGCCACACGCCACACGCCACACGCCACACGCCACACGCCACACGCCACACGCCACACGCCACACGCCACACGCCACACGCCACACGCGACTCCTCACTAACGAGCTCACAACACGCCACCTCGCACACGTGTGCCACTCTTACAATACTTATTTATTGATGTTTCTCTTCTACTCTGACCTTGTTTTGACTAGTAATGAAGAACTATAACTTTATAAGTGGTAATCAAACTAAATATTTCCTATATAATTTTCCTACAGTTCAAACGGTTTTAACCTCGAACGTTATTTTATAAGAAAATAAATCATCATCATCTCAACCCATAAACGTCCCACTGCTGGGTGAAAATAAATACAATAATATATGTTTTTTTTATAATATTATGTACTGCAGTAGTCAGATTATTATGTACCGCACTACCATATAATATAATTATAGATATATATGTCCTCCTACCCAAATTTCGGTCCCGGTGGCTAATCTCAACAGAGACTAGCCCCTCTTTATTCCCTCACGCTCATAGTCCATTAAGACGGCAATCCGACACAACCGAAGAGAGATCAGGCGTAGGACCAACGGTTTTTCTTTTGAGGCACATGGTTGTAAACACCGTTAATTTTCAAATTTCCGGCATTATTATGAATTTCTTGACCAAAAAAACCCAATATCAATTTTTGGGAATCGGATCCCGGACCTCGTGATCACCAGTCACACACATCGACCACTGAGCCACCATATAGCATGTACGGTGACACCTACACACCGGCCTGTAGTACAGAGCTAATGGTCCAAGTTGTCCTCGCCTCCCCACGGAGTGTTCACGTAAATACTGTTTAAATACCTCCGAGTGAATACTGAACACAGCGCGCCTGGAGCTCCATTCATCTTAAACTGCTAACTGGGATAGCGCTACATTTATAATTGGATTAACTAACTTGTGCTCGTAGCTTTACTCGTGTCAAAAAGTATTTATGTAAGTCTTGTTTGTTAAGGAATTTGTTCGTTGTGATGTTTGACTCCTTAATTATACAATACATTATACTTTATTGTACACCATACAATTTCCAACTTAAATTTTAGATTTAGATTTTTTTAAAGTTAACTCCCGCACCAGAGAACAAGCTCTGTGTCGCGGGGGACTTTACAAACATACAATTAACGGACACAAATTACACCCAGACTCAGAACAACACTTTGTGGGTAACACAAAGTTTTGACCTGTGTAAGAATCGAACCCACAACCTCGTGCACAGCAGGCGCATACTGCGACCACTGGACCACCAAGGCAGTCTAAAAAATTACTAAGTTAAGGCTAGTACAATCGGCGGTCTTATTGCTAGCGGCGATTTCTTCCATACAACCTGGCTGGACAGAATGAATGGAGAAGAGCAGTTGTTGGTGCACTGTAGTTTATGTTAATATTTACCTTAAAATTATTAGAAGCTATTTGGAAAACATATCCTACTAATATTATAAATGCGAAAGTTTGTAAGTATGGATGGATGTTTGTTACTCTTTCACGTAAAAACTACTAAACGGATCTGGATGAAATTTGGCACAGAGATAGATTATGGTCTAGAATAATACATAGGCTACTTTTTACAGCGATAACCGACATCCATGCGGGCGGAGCCGCGGGTAACAACTAGTACTTATATAATGCTGCTTTAGTATCGATGTTCATGCATAAAGAGGTTGATAAATAAGTATATCTGGATCTAAGCGATTGGCGTACTATACTTACTGCCAATTCTAAATGGGACACGGGTGTGATGATGTAGGTATGCAGGTAAATGTAGCCTTAGCCTTGCAGAGAGACAAAACAGGCTTGTAATAGAAATAATTAATTTTCTCTGTTTTCACTTTTGTTAAACTTTAGATAGAACCACGAATCTCCAGCCCAAGTTATAGAGCATTGTAGCACCACTTATACTCCATCAAGCGGCATGCTAATTAGTGCCATTGTGACACTAAAGTGCCGAGAACATAACAATACAGAGTAGACACTGAGACAGCTGCAGCGAGATCGTTCAGTAAATAGTCGCTTTTTGTAACAACAGGCATTGACATAAAATTTGTTCAATCTAGCATGTAATGCTGCATAGATAGATTTAATTTATTTTTTTAAAAGACTACTCCCGCAATAGAAAACAAGCTCTGTGTCGCGGGGGACTTCACAAACATACAATTAACGGACACAAATTACACTTAGACTCAGAACAATTCTTTGTGGGTCACATAAAAATTTTGTACTGTATGGGAATCGAACTCACAACCTTGTGCACAGCAGGTGCATACTGCGGCCACTGGACTACCGAGGCAGTCTAGATAGTCTTAGATTATCTACGTAAGGTAGTCCTGTAATGTCGTTTAATATTATATTGTTACAATAATTCTATCCTTATCCACTTGACGCACTACCGTTTATCTGTCTGGGTCTACAGCAACGTCTCTTGATGTTTACAGAAACCAAGTGGGTGGTGAGTTTGGCACATTAATTATTTTTATTTTTAGGACCTTAAACAAAGGATATACATATATATAGTACAAACAGTATTGCAAAATAGTTATTTGCTTGTGTACGCCTTTACTTATAGCAGGCCGCATGATGCACAATGATAACTTGTTATAATTACTGCACCACCGTGGCAGGTTCAATCCCTGGGGAGAACAAAAGGAAATAATTATGTAAAGTGTCAAAGCTCAGTAGTGAGAAGATTCAGTCTGCGTTGTTGATGATAGTACAAAAAAACATAATTACGTGCCATCCGCGATCAAATTGTCCCCAAGGTAAACATATTTAAGTTTTGTCTTAAAGTATTTTTTCTACAAGATTTAATTTTTGTTAACATCTCGGTAATACAGTACTTATTAGTCCCTAAAGAGGAAGTCGCTCCATTAATAAAAGTAAGAAAGAAGAACAAAGTGTAATTTTGGAGATTTGTATAAAAAGATCTAATGTTCTGCGTACAGCTTGTTTGATGGTAAGCAGTCACCGTAGCCTATGGGCGCTTAAAATATCAGGAGAGTTATGAAGAAGAAATTCTAGAGACATGTCTGATTCACCAACCCGCATTAGGTGTGAATTAAGGCCTAAAACCCTCTCTTTCTCTTGATAGAGGAGAGAAGACCCTTGCCCAGCAGTGGGACGTATATGGGTTGCTATTATATAATCCTGAGATAAAAAAAAACATTAAAAAGAACCGTTTACTTTCTCTTCAACATTTATATTCTTGCAACAACGATTTTGTCTGAAAAGATCCCGATAAATACGCGGTAAAAATTAGCAAGTTTGGTTGGAACATATCTACAAAATGTATCGGTGTGTCAGTAGCGAGCTAATCTTGTTAATCGGTCGGTACACGTGCACAGTATACACTAAAGTTATGTGAACGACGCGACGGCACACGGCGGCGGCGGCGGTGGGCACAATACTAGGGCACCACACAGGCGGGAAAACCCATCTGGGGAAGGACCTCCACCTTACAGAAGACTACAGCTCAATAATTAAAAATAGTGGTGTAGTTATATTGATGTGTGTGGGTTCAGATGACCAACGTTTTCCTATCCAAGGGATATTATAACACAAAGCACTGGTGTTAAAATGTTTAGTTTGGCAACACGTAACTGGTACCTCTGGTATTGTGACGGTAACAGCTTACCTTTGCCACCTAAGTTGTATAAAAAAATCATAACACTAGACTAGATATCATTAATAATGTATATATCATATCTAACTATAGTACATGTTGTTATCACAGTTTATCGACTGATAATAGATAAGATTGACAACACTATAATATCATATAATTCTTAAATCGGACGCGTGTGAAATAATTTGACATTTTGTTTAATATTAGTGTTTGTGATCACTCTGCGTGTGTTGTGTTGCTTCTGTGCGACAAAATAGTGGTGTACTGTGTTTTGATTGTAAGTGTATTAATTGCATAGATAAAATAAAAGAGACATTTCACTAATGTACACACATAAATGTTCGCTTACTTGTCAGGCATATGTATGTAGGTACAAGGAGGATTACCTACATTTTACTTATTAAGATAATTGCGAAATTATACAACCTATTGGCGTGTTTATAGTAAGTAGAGTGTGGTTGCCAGAATGACTGTTTGCTTGTTTGCTCACTGTGTAGGTATAAAACAACTTTATATTTAAGATATGGAACTTTTCTGTCAAAGTTTGGGGTAAATTGAAGTAGGATAAAACGGGAATAGTTTTTGGGATAAAAACGGAAAAAAATATAAATTTATTGTTGTGGGAAGAAAACTTAATACTTTTTGGGTTGAAACTGGAAAAAATTGTTGTGGGATGAAAAACGTAGGATGAAAACGGAAACTCCCACCAACGTCAATAAAATATCATCGATGTATACAATTTTTACGACGACCTGGTAAAGGTTGCTGGCAACCGATGGACAAGGTCGGCTCAGGATCGAGAGTTGTGGAAATCCATGCGGGAGGCCTATGTCCAGCAGTGGACGTCTTTTGGCTGAGATGATGATGATACAATTTTTAAAAGAGTCTGGCAATTTTTGAAAAATCAACAAAGATTTTTCAAACCTTTCTTGACTCTTCATATAAAAATGACACAAAAAAAACCGACCAATACAAAGCTTATCAAGTTAGCGACTGTAATCATAACGCAGATCATCTCACTGTCACATTAAACACAAACTCGTGATAATTGCAACCCCTTGTCTGTCACGTATGTCTGTATGTCACAATGTCACGACCACCGCCGCGCCGCACCGCGCTGCCATGATCCACGTCCGCTTCCGGTGGTGAGCGCCTCTGACGTCACATCCGCCACCTGTCTCCGCGTACATACACGTGTCGCGCGAAAGCCTCCCTTCCCTAATGTTATTATAACTACATTTAAACGAATTTCGCGAGAGGCTTTCACATATACTCGTAATTTAATAATGAAATATTTATTCAATAAATTATAACATAATGTGATTGAATGTAAGTAAATGTATGTGATTTATATTTATATACTAAAAGCCCTCCGTGTCTCGAAGAGAACGTTAAACGGTCGCTCTTGGGTATCATAATTAATATCCTGGTATTACCAATACTAATATTTGGTCAAAACCGGTTACGAATTGTAATGACTAATTAATATTATTAATTAATTGTAATGACTTTTGATCTTGCATCTAGATAATAGCATCTACATAAAGTCTTTTTACAGAAATCAAAAATGCTTTTATAGAATAAAACTTTGTAAGAGCCATAAATATGGATCCACAATAATCGACGGAGTGTTAGTGAGTTGACTACCATCACTATTTTGTACAGTGGAACGGTGTTCTCACCGTCAGACTGTACAAAATTGCATCCTTTACTGATCAGTATTGTTTGGTACAAAACTAAAGTAGTGTGTGTGTACCTATAGCTTAGTATCGGATACCAATTACGTGATCTGTCGACTGCCGGGGAGGCAATTAATCGTACCTCGGCACTGCACTCGACCGCGGTGGCGCACTGTCCACTCGCGTCCGCGCACTGTCCAACACACTCGATGTGTACGGGATGTAGACTCACTTTTTTATATTTGTTTCTTTGCTAGAAATGCATTTTGTCTAGAAAAACCTAATATACTAATTAATATTACATAAAAAGAGATTAAATTCTTTTAAACTTTCACGATTTGTACACATATTATAACTATAATGGACAACAGGTCTAAATCGTGTAATATTTTAAAGGTTTTTCATACCTTTTTGTTTCTCGACGTTTCAGTCGAATTGCACCGACCGCGATCAAACAAAAAGATATGAAAACCTTTAAATTATTACGCGATTTAGACCCGTTGTCCATTATATGTAGTTATAATAAAAAGAGGTTGTTTTAAGTAGGTTTTATTTGTAATCAGTTATTATCGACCCGTGTCAATTATATTTTTGTGTGATTTAATCAACTGTGTTCGGACATTAATGCTTTAATGAAGAAGATTTATCAATAGGTATAAGTATAATGTTTTGAGTATTTCTGTGGAATTTCATAGTGAAAATGTAATCCTATTAATATGGATGTATGGATATTTGACTTTACTACTGAACGGATCTTGGTGATATTTGGCAAAGAGATAGATTTAAGTTTGGAATAGCGAATAGGCTATTTTTTATCGCGATAAACGACATCCACGCATGTGGAGCCATGGGCAACAGCATCAACATACAACACA
Source organism: Trisateles emortualis (assembly GCA_947095525.1). NCBI lineage: Eukaryota > Metazoa > Arthropoda > Insecta > Lepidoptera > Erebidae > Trisateles > Trisateles emortualis. Next base: position 14,007,396 of record OX352752.1, on the reverse strand, counting down.
AAATAATTGTAATAAAAAATCTAAATAGAACCACCCTGTATACGTGGCTCATTAACGTAGGGTCGTGCCCTTATACGTCTGGTGTCTGTAACAATTTGTTATGCAAGTCTAGTACAGCACTAGTGTAATGAGTCTGTTCACTGTTCATTTGAGATGCTTTCACAATGTAAATGTGATTTTTATGTAGTCACATATTCGTATTCGTTCTTTAACTAACCTTGTCCTTCTGCTGTCCGCAACCATAAATCAACATAACTGTAAAGAAATCAGGCTAACCTTTTCCATCTTCACTGGATACAATATATTAAAGAAATATTAATATATACGTCATCTCTATCAACCTATCGTAAGACATATATGTAAAAGTTTGGATCTATGGAAAACGCTAAAACGGTAAACGGAAGTACTACGGAAGTGAATGAAATTCGACACAGAGATGATTCATCATATCAACCCATAAATGTCCCACTACTGGGCACGGGTCTCCCCCATACACTTGGAGGGATATTAGCCTACTACACCACGCTGGCCAGACGGATTGGTATAGGGTTTTAACAGAGATGATTATACTCTGGAATAGTCCATTTTTATCCCAGAAAGATCACTAGTCCCGTGGAATCATACGCACGGGTGAAACCTCGGGCGAAAACTAGTAGGCCATATAATAAATATATTAAATATTAGGGGTCGCCCGCGACTTCGTCCGCGTGGTAATTTGGAATATTTTCCCCGATTTTTCAACATATCTCACTACTGCTCCGCTCATTGATCAAAACGTGATGTTATATAGCTTATAGCCTTTCTGGATAAATGCACTATTCAACAAAAAAGATTTTTTCTAATCGAACCAGTACTTTCTGAGATTAGCGCGTTCAACCCAACAAAAAAACTCTTCAGCTTTATATTATTAGTATAGATACCAAATATGACCAATTCTGAAAATATTTTAATTAATATAAAACTCATCAGCTGATAGCTTAACAAAAGTAATACGAGTACCTACACGTACGAGTTATGTACGACATGTCAATAACACGAGCCTTTAAGACCTCACATTGTTGTGTACAGGGTAGATATTGATCACTTGCAAATTAATAACACGCACACAAACATACACCCCTTCGTCCTCAACACTTCACTATATATCACGTTCTATTTACACACATACACACACACACACACACACAACCCCTTGCACACTGCCTGACCTTGACAATCAACGACTTCCCCTTACAATAATGGTATTTCACTAATGAGGAGATACGCTGACATGCCGGCAGGTGGCGTATAATAGCCGTTTCTGATTGAACTGTCAAAGTTGTCAAATGCCAAACCTTTATAACAAAACAAACAATATTATACTTCTATGAAGTGCTTTTCAATGCATAAATATAAGAAAATACCGAAATAGAAGTACAAATGATTTTGTACGATGTCTCGCAGAGGTGGTGACTTTGTACTAGCATTTATATATTTTACTAGCTGTTGCCCGCGGTTCCGCCCGCGTGGATGTCGGTTATCGCTGCAAAAAGTAGCCTATGTGTTATTCCAGATCATAATCTATCTGTGTGCCAAAATTCATCCAGATCCATTCAGTAGTTTTTACGTGAAAGAGTAACAAACATCCATCCATCCATCCATTCTTACAAACTTTCACATTTATAATATTAGTAAGGATTAATACTAAAGAAAGGTAACGTACCTATATAAATTTGGATGTAGAGGTAATCTTTAAAACCACAGACACCCTGTTTGTAGTTTTAAAGATTACTATTTAAAGATTAGACAGGGTTGCAACATGCTATATTGATCATGAATGTCTAGTATAATTATGCAAAGTGCCCCATGGAAGCAACCCCTCTATTCCATACACATCACTACGCAATTACTTATCATATTCTACTCACACAAACATACCTGTGTCTGTTTATGTAAGACTACATTAGTTTGGATTTGCATAATAATAAATCGCTAAAACAGTGTAACGGGCATTTTGATCGTAAACAAAACAGTAGGTACCTTATGAGTCTGTTAATATAATAAACAATTGTAATTGCTAACAAAGTAAAAAACTGTGACATAAGAGACGATGTGGATTGAAAGAAGATGTAGTGACAAAAGTCGAAAAGGGGATGTTAAGGTGGTATGGACATTTAGAAAGGATGGATGAAAAAAGAATAACAAAAGAGGTATATCGTGCAAGAATGAATGGAGATGTCGGTAGGGGCCGCCCTAAGAGAACATACAGCGACCAAGTAAGGGATTTGTTAAAAAAGAGCCAAATTAAAAGTACCCAGAATCGACGTTCATGCATGAAGAGGTTGATGAATGTAGAGGAGGCGAAGGAAGTATGTTTGGATCGAAGCAAGTGGCGTACTCTCTGCCTACCCCACTGGGACACAGGCGTGATGATATGTATGTATGTGTGTTAGTAATTGCTATGACAGTGGCTCATACGTCATTTAGTGCCGATACTATTATGTAATAGTATTGCGCAGTTGTCACGACACACACACACGCACACATACATACAAAGTCATAAAATTCACACAAAGGTAGACGCGAGTGACGGCTGGTGATTAAAATTGAATTAATAGGGGAGCTCCCATCCCGAGGAGTGTTCGTTTTATTACAGATCACTCCTTTGTCTTTTTATTGAATACCAGTTGTTACCCGCGGCTCCACCCGCTTAGATGTCAATTATCGCGATAAAAAGCCTATATGCTATTCCAGATTTTAATCTATCTCTGTGCCAAATTTCATCCAGATCCGTTCCGAAGTTTTTTGCGTGAAAGAGTAACAGATCCATCCTCACAAACTTTTACATTTATAATATTAGTAAGGATGTGAAGTATTATTGAGTGTTTTCGTTAGCTGCCGTGACCGAAATTCGGTAAGGGGTACATTATTATTACTATTAGGTAGACGGCTGGCTCCGTATGCCAAGACACAAATCAAAGAACAAAACAACGTTTCTTGCGCCTACATTGTGAAACCTTTAAACACCAGCTTCTTCGCTAAAAATAGACGAAAATGCCTCCAGAACTAAAATAACTCAGACGTTCCAGTCACGTTATATATATCCGACTGGGACAATGTGCCTTAACTTCTCCCTCCACTGTGTTCTGACTAGGTATAATAAGTTTGATAGCCTTGCCTTTTTCCTAAAGGTACATAATAAATATAATAAAAAGCCATTTTATACCATATTTCTATCTATACTAGTTTACATTTCAAATGTTATTATTAAAATTATTTAGTTGAAATATGGACCTCTTTTTGGGTAAAGGCCTCCTTCAGCTATTTCCACAAATCCCTATCCTTGACAGTATTTGTCCAGTTGTTTCCTGATACCTGGATAATATCATCAGCCCACCTTCTTACAGGTCTACCAACATTCCTCTTTCCCTGTGGACTTTTCCATCGTGTGGTTTCTATGGTCCATCTTTTGTCAGTGCAACGTGCGATGTGTTCAGCCCATTCCTAAAGGTATATGATAATTCAATTAACATCGATATTGTTCATAAGTCTGATTTTTATTTGTTATAATATATTATATATCTAGTACTAGTGGCCCGCCCCGACTTCGTCCGGTTTAAACTACATATTTTCAGCTCAACTTTCTTATTTATTTTTACAAAAAACCTTCTTCTGACAATAACGAACATAGCAAAAAGAGAAAATAAAGAATTAGCGAAATCGGTTCAGCTGTTCTCGAGATTTGCGCTTAGCAACACATTCAGCGATTCATTTTTATGTATGGAGGAGACCTGTGCCCAGCAGTGGGACGATTAAAGGTTAAGATGAAAATATATCTAGTTTCGCCCACAACTGCATTTGCGCGGTGTACTATACAAAATATATTTAAGAAAGCTTCTACTCGCGGCTCGCTTGCACAATCCACGCAAGCAATGGTTTTATATAAAAGTACCAAATATAGAGGTAGTTTCAGAGATCAGCGCGTGCAACAAATATTATATCACTAATAAATGCTTCCATTGTGTTCCAAACATAACACGCAAACAAATAAACGGTGACGTCATCTAGACTGATACTGTCAGCGATTAGCTTACTATTGTATTAAATAAACTATTAAACTTTAAAATAACTGTTCAACTCTAACAATTTATTGGCTCTAAATGAAAAAGTAATGAATGGAAAAATGTGAAATGAAGACTATTTTGACTTATTTGAAGTTACGTGACCAATATAAAAACATAATTTATTTATCATCAGCCTTTCGTAGTTAATTCCTAGTCATACTTCTCTCCAAATGCATATTGCTTAGCACGATCCGATCGATTGTTTTCATACTGTCAACGACGCCATTAAAAGTGTATTGTTTAGAATCACTGACCACTAAGGGAATTGAAAATATTGTTCTTCGGATGCCTTAAGTGAGCTAAGTTACCATCTCAATATTTTCCTCTTAGTCTTTCCTTCACCGCTGAGGATAGCAAATATATACAGCCTATGAGGTCTTCCGAAGTGTTAATGTCCCCGTACACGTCACCACCACAGATGGCGTCTGATCATCTCGTCGGTGCTCTGCTTTCAGCGTGTTTACATTTTGTTTAGCATAACAGAATCAATATGTTATTATTACTTAACAAATACGATTCCCATTTGATGATTTTGATCATAGCATATAGTATGTCTTTCGACTGGTATGGTACATATGAATTCAAAAAGTGAAATTCACATTATCCACATTTCGCTTAATTCGGTAATTTTAACTTTATTTGTAATCATCATCCAAGAAGTCCACTGCTGGATATAGTCTTTCCCCAAAGACTTCCACAACATTCGGTTCTGAGCTGACCTTGTCCGTCGGTTGCCCGCAACCTTCACTAGGTCATCGGTCCCCTTGTTGAAGGTCTGCCCACGCATTATTAATTTATTTGTAATATTAAAGGCAAATTAAATGTCCATTGTCCATGTCAAACTAATCGTCCATTAAAGTTCCATTAAGTATTTCACCAAACAATTTTACGGACAAACATTTTAATTTAAAATCTACGTTACCAATCATAGACTCAATCCTTCTCCTCCGATACTGGCAACACAATAACCTCCCCCCGTCTTGTTCATCTTATTGAGGCCGGAAGTGGCGCGTCACTTTGACACGTTGTCAACAAGAAGTTCCGCTTGACGACAATAGGGGCGCTGTTCAGTTTTCGCTTTTAAATTTAGGACACGCGTCAATGAGTGAAGTGGCCTGATTCTGTGACAGGTGAAGCTGATTGTTACTGGGACGTACTCTGTTCTATCACCGTGTTATGTACGTACGTACATACAGATAAGTATTATCGTCTTAGGTTATTAATTAAGCGTATCCAAGCCTGATACTCATCAGTATTCTCTGGGTTAAATGATGTAGACTGGTAGATAATGCCTCAGGCATTAAGTCCGCCTGTACATAAATTTTGTGTGTGAAGTTTAATAAATAAATTTAAAAAATGTAGAGTATAAATCATTTTTGTTATTTGTACGTTCTTTTTTTTTGTGGGTTGACTGGATGCAGAAAGTGGAGGACCGGGTGTTGTGGTCGAATTAGGAGAGGCCTATGTCCAGCAGTGGACTAAAACAGGCTGATTGACTCCGATTTTTTAAAAATTCTACAAATAAAACGGTATAATCATAAAAGTAATGTAGTATTGTATATATAGATACATTTGAGAGTGAGTCTCAACTGTAAGATATTTAAAATTATTAGATTCTATAATGTTTCTTTATGCACAATAACTAATAACTAAAATTATACCTACGCCGCGATTATCTTGAAAATATTAGACTGTTGTAGTAACATAATACTCGAATAATGTGTCTCAGAGGATACACAACGATCAAATTGCTGATTACCTCAGCCGATAAACGAATCAAATATATATTAAATACTGTTGACTTTAATTAACTGATATTAAACCCATAATTATAATAAATACATTCGTGTTCGCGTCATTTCAGTACGTACTGTGTGTGAATATTAAATATATTTGAGTTAAATATTTCGACACCTCGTTAATACTAAATTGTTCAGATGCATATCGTCAATGTTCCCTCGATACAATTATTTTATATGAAATTGTTCGTCAGCAATTTGAAATATCGTTCAAATATAAAGTACACTTTTCTGCTGGATTTATTTGTATGGAAAATATGTTTTTATCACAATGAACAGATTAATACAAACAAATATAGTAAATAGTTTCATATTATATAATAATTCTGCATGAATGCTTGCTTGTTTGCAGCGGTAGGTAAAGTTGTATTTAGAAATATTGTGACTCTTATCTATACTTCTATACTAAGATTTGTATTTTTGTTTGTAATGAATAAACTCAAAAACTACTTGACCGATTTAAAAAAAATCCCCGATAGAAAGCTACATTATTAGCAAGTGACATAGACTATATTATACTAATAATAAAATAAAGGTGAGTCACTTAATTTTACTTGCAGCAAGTAAGACTTCTCAGGGTTCTAACTCGGCAGCTTGAGTACGCCAACACCTGTTATAATTATCGAATATTGACGATGTCTAGTGGGTTGTACCATATGTATATAATTTAACATCGCAGTTCTATCGATCTATGGTGCTGTATTTTTTTAACGACAGCTTATAGACGCTTAAAATACCAGGCACCTGAAAAAAAAACAAAACATGAAAGACAAAGTTATTCTTGATGTGTTAACACTACTTTCCTTACGATGGCTGTAGTCTTCAGTTAGGTTTAGGTGGAAATACCATCACAATCGGGCTACACAATTAACCTGTCTTCATAACTACGAGCCCCTTCAAATATTTAAAGTATTAATGACAATATAAAGCACAATCTTGTATGGATAAACTAGGGGTCGCCCGCGACTTCGTCCGCATGGTAATTTGGAATATTTTCCCCGATTTTGCAACATATCTCACTACTGCTTCGCTCTCAGTGATCATAGCGTGATGTTATATAGCCTATAGCCTTCCTGGATAAATGCACTATTCAACAAAAAAGATTTTTTCAAATCGAACCAGTAGTTTCTGAAACAAACTCATCAGCTTTATAATATTAGTATAGATAACTAAATGAACAATTTATATAATTGACTCATTTAACACACACACACACACACACACTTGTATAGATAATAATAATAATAAAGTACATAATCGATACTAATAATAATGATGTAGTAGGTAGTTAGTACGTTACCGAGCGTGGCTGTACCGTGGGAACATCGCCTCACACCGCCACCTGTACACACTGACACGAACTACTTCATCATGTATACTTTAGGACAAGTTCACACTAAGCTTACGAACTAGAAGACGCAGCGTGGGCAGGCCTCCAACAAAGTGGACCGACGACCTGGTAAAGGTCGCGGGCAACCGATGGACAAGGTCAGCTCAGGACCGAATGCTGTGGAAGACCTTGGGGGAGGCCTATGTCCAGCAGTGGACGTCTTATGGCTGAGATGGAACCTTACTATTTGTAACTAACAGATTGTCAGACTACCTGGCTGGCTTTCAGAAATGGTCTCTTCCTTAGTAAGATTACTTGGTTAAATTGAAGTAGATTGAGTGAGGGAATATCTCGACAATACAGAAGACTCCAGATAAAAATAAAAGACTGTATTAGTTAGACTTGTTTTTCATACAATGAGTAGGGTTTTAAGATCGCTATGGATGAGCATTAAATGGCAGGGAGTTCATCCTCACATCCTTGCACCTCAAACATGCCGTACCGTAAGATTCCAGAGGAATTTCTTACCACGTACCTACAATTAGGTTGTGGAATGAGCTCCCTGCCGAGGATTTCCCAAGAGACTATAGCATGGGGTTCTTCAAGAAAGGAGTTATAAGGTTTTTATAGGATCGGCAACGCGTGAGTGACACCCTTGGTGTTGAAAACGTCCATAGGCTACGATAACTGCTTACCATCAGGCGGGCCGTATGCTTTTATGCCACCTTAGTAGTATATAAAAAAAACGGGTAGTATGGGCTTCGTAAATATTTTTCTAAGGTAGCAAACACGCAGATTACGGCAGCTTTATTCCGTTATAAAAAAAGAAAAGAAAAGAGGCTTCAAATCAAGTGGCTACAGGTTTGTTTGCCACTTTATATATAAAACAATCTGAATAACAATTATACATAAATTTGCGTTTTCTAGCCTATCAATTATTGTCAAAAGTTTTGCCTGTGAGCTAATGTTTTTGCACAGTTATCCATCCGGGAAGCAAGCCAACACCTTAATCATTGCTATCGTCAGTCAAGTTAAAGCAAGTAGTTTGTAACGTATTATTAGCCTATTAGGTATGATACCTTATATTGTCAATATTAGCCGACACTCCATTAGCGGTCTTTGTCTACAGCCTTCAATGTCAGACTCTTATAAACATTATGAAAGCTTTTCACCTTCAATATAATATTTTGAGCCGATTATTATTGTTATTATGATTGACAGCAAGGGTGACTTTGAATAGCTCCTAGCAGACGTAGCACTGTTGCTACGGCGTAGAAACGATACTGTACTGCTACGTAAACGCTACGGGAGTTAACGAGTTTGCACAATGCAACATTTTTTTTTCATACTAGTTAGATTGCAAATAAGCATACGGCCTGCCTCATGTTAAGCAGTTACCGTAGCCTATGGACGTTTGCAATACCAAAGGTATCACTTACGTGTTTTCGACCTATTTTTTTGAACCAGGGCTAGATAAAGATGTAGTTGCTCTGGGATAGAAAATCATTACTAGGGTACCATACTAGCGAACAAGCCTAACTGGGGAAGGACCTCCACCTTACAGAAAACACAGCCAAATAACTAGACATAGCGATGTAGTTGTGTTCCTGTGTGTGAGTCCAGGTCTCCAGCGCTCATTAGTCTGTTGCAAGGCAGTGTATATTCACATAATTCACGGCTTATATATTATTATATTTAAATAAGTTAGTAATAACTCGGCTCGTTTAAACAAAGTGAAGTTATTTGAGCGGTGGATCGAGTCCATTGTGGAGGAGAGCGTCGGGCGGCGGGCGGCGCGGCGGCACATCGTTTGTTTAACATGTGTAATCTGTACTTACACCACTTATGCACGCTCGGGTGAGACTTGATCGGAGACTGAGGTACAGGACCTTTATATTGGTCGAGTTTATTCTGCAAAACGATTGACGATTGTGGATACATTTATTATTTTTTAAATACTAAAGAGGTGTTAAAGCATACGGCTTTTCAGATGTTAAGCAGTTATACTAGCCTTTGGATGCTTGAATACACTTGGGTGTCACTCATGCGTTACCGATCCTGTACAACCTTTTAACTCCTTTTATCCTCATAGTCTGATAAGATCCGTGCCCGTCTCGTCAATCCCGTGCCTCTAAAACCACGTAAAGGTCACGTGGTTTTAGAGGCACGGGGGTGTTAACACCGATAATTTGCAAATATTTTGTGAATTTCTTGTCAGAAAAACCCAATATCTATTTTGGGTCTGGCCAAGGAATTGAACCTGGAACCTAATGATTAGGATTTGCATTTAACAGTCATTAGACCAATCAGTCGGTTATAATAAGTATATGAGTATATTAGTTAAATTGTTATTACTGCTAGGTTTGTTTAAACCAACGAATATTTGGTATTTTAATTTTATATTTCCCTTCATCTTTACTAGTATATTATTAACACAAAAAAAAAATCTTTAAACTGATATTAATCAAGCAATAACGTATATTTAGCACGGTGTCGAAGTAATAAGTGATTCTGAGAAAGTACGCGCTCGTGCGCCAATGTTTGTCGAACATTTGTGTACGGGGCAAATGTTTGCACAATAGATGATGGATTATATGGGACATGTATTTTAATGTGGCTTATAAGATGCTTAAAAAACCGATGAATGCTGAGTGGGAAAGTAACCGACTTCACTTTGTGTAGTTCTTCTTCTCGTTTATATGTACTAATAGTTATAAGGTTTCTAAAGGGTCGGCAACGCGCGAGTGATACCCCTGGTGTTGCAAGCGTCCATTGGCTACGGTAACTGCTTACCATCAGACGGGCCGTATGCTTATTTGCCTCCTTGATAGTATAAAACAAAAAAGAACAAATAATTCACCATCTGCTAATGTTGAAGGAAAACATCGTGAGGACACATGACAAACAACATGTCTTAAAAGAAATTCTTAAGACATGTCTGAGTCACCAACCCGTATTAGGCCAGCGTGTGTGAATTAAGGCCTGAACTCTCTCTTGAAAGAGGAGAGGAGAGGTGCCCAATAGTGGGATTTTTATGGATTGCTGTAATTTTATAATATATTTAATATGTTTTAACAAAATACTTTTTAACTTAAAATAAACCTAAAACTAAACCATCGAATATTTTTTTAAATGGCACCTATTTTAAATATTAGATTGTGGTAATGGTAGTAGTAGTAGTAAGTTGTAAGTGATCTATCATTATTTTAGTAAGGATAAACAATTTTTTTTTTCGAATAAAAATGACTAAAAAAATAACAATATTAAGTTCAATTTTATTAAAAATCTTAACAAGACTTAACAAATATGTATAATAACATATTTGTTAAGTCTTGTTAAGATTTTTAATAAAATTGAACTTAATATTGTTTTTTTTTTCAAGAATAAGCTTAACCTACTTAATAATGTAAAATATGCTAAGCTAAAAAATATTTTTCGTAATTAAAATTAAACAAAATTTAGGCATACGTTAAATATATTTTGTAACGAAACCAAAATTCGCTTGAAACTTTGAAATTAATATAATGTTTATTACATCTATACTAATATTATAGAGCTCAAGAGTTTGGTTTGCTTGGTTGAACGCGCTAATCTCAGAAAGTACTGGTTCGATTAGAGACAATATTTTTTTGTTGAATAGTGCATTTATCCAGGAAGGCTATATAACATCACGCTATTATCAATAGAAGCGGAGCAGTAGTGAGATATGTTGCAAAACCGGGGAAAATATTCCCCTGACTCCTAGTTAATTTATATTTAAAATATAATAATTTAAATGATGAAGTAAAACAATAATGTGTTTTGTTTTGTTACAGTTACGTCGAGACAGCGGGACATCACACTATATATTTTATTAAGGTAAGACCTACAGATAAATGATTTGTTTTTGAGACTATTAGTAATACCTACTTCTAAGTAATTGTTATGTTTAATTTTCGGAATATAGAACGCGAGTTAAAACGATATGCATTGTGAAAGTTTTTATTTATGGAAATATGGGTGTATATACGAGTATGTATGTTTGTTACTCAATTACGATAAAAGGGCTCAATGGATCTGGATGGACATTTTGTAAATAGATAGATTATAGTCTGAAATAGCACAAGTCTTGTACGCGCGTGTGGAGCCGCAGGTAGGAACTAATATTACATTAAAGGTAAAAAGATATCCTGCGATAACGTATATTTGTAGTCTTTGTGTATTTGCAACGTAAATAATCGTCCAGTATTAGTTAAGTATTATTGTTGTGTCCCGCGGTTTTCTCCGTCACTACATCTCTAGTCCCTGCGCCTCACCGCGCCTCACCGCACCTCACCGCGCCGGGAAGCCCTCCAACAACGCCAGATTAAAACTTTGCACTTAAATTACAACAAACGATAAATTTACAAAATCCCTGATCTTATCAAAATTTTCCTTCGAGCCATGTGGAAACCAATTTAAGTTGACCCCAATGCGAGCACCTTACTTACAATTTTAACAATAAAAGGGCACTTAATGGGTTTATAAGGGTTCTTTGTCAGCTGGACGATATGATATTAGGTTAGGGGAAGGACGGTTATATGCGAAACCCGAATGAGCAAAAGGAATCCTTAAACAATACATTTACAGTTTTATATTTCACGCGAATTTGATACGTTTGCAATCAACGAAGGATAATATTGTTATCATTTCCTTATTGTATAGACCGTGAAATATTTTGTTTATATTAAATGTTACTAATACTTACGTATCTAGTAGGTATCATTTATTATGCACTATCAGGACAATCCCACCCACATGCCCACCGCTGTGACTCCTGTGAGCCAGGATTAACAGCGGAGTAGCCAACTGATACACCGAGCTTTGACACTCGTGCGTCCCGTGGACAACTAAACCTACTGTCTTGGACCCCGCAACGAATTTAATAGGAAGTAAATAGGAGGAGTTAGAAAGAAAAAGTTTTCACTTCACTCCATAGCAAAGTGGGAGACAAAATAAATCCGAATAGGTTTGTAACCTATGAAAAGTAGCACCACGGAGGACCTTAAACTACGGGACCTACGTGAGCTAAGTTTGATCATTATAATATGTATGGCGTTTAAACGCATTAGTTTCCGCTCGTGGTTTCGCCCGGGAAAAGTGATATTTTCCGGGATAAATGTGAAATCTATCTTTATGTCAAATATCCTCTAGATCCGTTTTGACGTGATTGGGTAACAAACATCCATACATCCATCCCAACTTACGCATTTATTATATTAGTAATGGATTGTACATGTTATTTATAACTAGCGGACCGTCTCGTCTTTGCCCGGGGTTTGCCGGTTTGTTTTTTTGTTCCTTGTACAAAAAAAATGGATTTGGTTCAGTCGTTCTCAAAGTTTGGCGTGACCGAGGGAAAAAGGTTATTCGCTATATAAGCTATAAGGTATGCTATCATAAATAGTAATATAAGTGTTTTACCTGTTCTTGTCTCTACTCATGTCTATTTAGTTAGCAAATCTGGCAACAAGACAATAAGCTGACGTTATTTTTAGTTTTTATGACTGTTATATTGTATTTTAAAAATATTTCTAATGAATACAATATATTTTTACGTTTTGGAGCTCTATGCGTCATTTGTGTTTTAGAGATATTTACAATTGAAGTGACCCATGCCTTTAATAGTCACAGATGTTAATTCAAATTAAATTTATATATTTTCTTTGACTTTGAAAGTTAAAGTCAAAGTCAAACTCATTTATTCATTTAGAACAAATACATGATACTTATGAACGTCATAAAAACATAACCAGCAAACTTTTTCCCTACGTTTACGGTTAGTCAAGTTATAGTTTATAGGAAGAAGCTACATAACGTGGTACTCGAGTATGAAGCTTCTTCATTGTCTACTAACTACTAGACATTAATACACAAAGCGCTGCTCGAGTACATACACACAATGAGACCAATTAAAGCAATGTGAGCCTTGATAGTTGTTGGCTAATGGTTCAATTTCAGTTTTGCCGAAATTAGACGGTTTAACTATATTGTACCACTTACTTACTTGAGGAGAGGAAGAGATAGAAACACATCGAAACGAATGTTTTACTTCTGTTTTTTCTTTTAATTGCTTACATCTATACTAATATACTAATACTAATATAATATTATAATATAATAAATAATGAAGAATTTGTCTATTTGTTTGTTTGGTTGAACGCGCTAATCCCAGAAACTACGGGTTCGATATGAAATTTCTTTTTATTGAATAGTGCATTTATCCAGGAAAGCTATAGGCTATATAACATCACGCTATGATCAATAGGAGCGGAGCAGTAGTGAAATATGTTGCAAAATCGGGAAAAATATTCCAAATTACTACGCGGGCGACCACTAGTTATTAATAACTGGATTATGTTCACAGCTTCACCCGCGAAGCCTCGTGCTATTCTATTTGTTTTCTTTAATGTAAGTATATATTTCAGTTATCTATGTCTAATTTTATTATCTGTATATTTTCTCAAATTATTGTAACTGGTATACTTACTGTTTCAAGTAAAGTTAATAAATAAACTAAATGTGTTAGGTAGCATTGTAAAGTTTTATCAAAACGAGTCCAGTTGTTTTGCGTGAAGGCGTAATAAACGTTCGCAGGTTTATGTTGTAGAATAACTTACGTTTATATCATAACTTTTTTTATAATCTGTTAAAGCAGCGACGTGAAATATTTGTCTTAAAGTTTACATAGTAGTTTAAAAATGTTGCAAAAATGTTAACTACAGTTATGCAAAGTACGACGCAAGCAGCATCCCATCCTAAGAAATCCGATTGATTCGAAAGCTTCGAGATAACATCACAGCGATGTTCTCAACAAAAGCTCGTTTGGCATCCGAGTCGCGGGCCGCGGTACTAGGGCACCAGTCGTGGCAAGGAGCCAACCTGCCTCCGACGACAGCTTGGCGGTGAGCCAGCTACATCGATCGCTCATCGAAGAGGTCAATGTTCGCCCTTCAAGTTGCGCCACCGATGGACACGCTACTTATTTCTAACTTTGATTAGGCCCTATTAATGAGGTATTATATTATTTGCGTGGTGATTTTCCGAATTACTTGCAGAGTTTAAAGTAGATGGAGATTGAATACGTTCATTAATAACTAGAAACGTGTACTTTTATTATGACTCGTATTATGTTTGCTGCACAGTCTATAAAGTGAACAGTTGACATCACCGACATAACCCGTTTGCCTTTCATCTATAGATATGATTTTTTATACTAATCAGTCGTAAAATAGTACTGTAAGAACAACATGACATTATTAACGGGCTAAACTCATGTTTGGGAGAGGCCTATGTCCAGCAGTGGACGTCTTTTGATGATACTCATGCATACACTAATATTAATAAAGCGTCCGAAGCGTTAATATGTAGTAGGTTGATTATAATGTACATTCTATTTTATAACATTTTGTATTAGAAACTTGCTGCAAGCTAGAAACTGCATTTGAGATGTTAGTACAACAGATGTGTCATATACTTACAATAGTAATAGCGTTTACATTTACTCAATATTATAATAATAATAAAAATATCGAGCTAAAATCATCCAACCAAGCATCCAATAATGTTGATCGAAAGGTTTAACTATAAAATTTATTAGGGCCTAAAGTCTATGTTCGAGGATACTATCCTCGAACATAGCCCTAAACCTTAAGTAGTAATAACAGCTATATCGCTAAGTCTATAAATTTTAGTACTCAAATAGTATCAACAACGCGTTGAAAGTTTTGAACATAAAGCCTTGTCTTTACCAAGCGTATAGATTGTAACTGACTGATTGCAGCTGACAAACTAGAATGTTTAGGATTCATCAACATGCAGCTGAGAAAATTTGGTGCACACACATTGCTTTTGTTCAATTTAAGTTGTAAGAAACTTTTATTGTCCCTAGGAAGCAATGCCGGGTAATTTATAATAGCAACCCATATACTCCTCTATCAAGAGAGAGAGAGGGTTTTTAGACCTTAATTCACACACGCTGGCCTAATGCGGGTTGGTAAATCAGGCATGTCTTTAGAATAACTTCTAAGTCATGCGGGTTTCCTCACGATGTTTTCCTTCACCGTTAGCAGATGGCGAATCATTTGATTAGTATGTATAAACTCCACAAAGTGAAATTTACATTGGTACTGCCGCCCGGGATCGAACTCGCACCTGTTGCGTGCAAGTCGGTTACTTTCCCACTCGGCCACCACCGATTTATATTGCAGCAATACCTACGATTGGCAACAATTTTCAGAAGTCTTATAAAACTGACGATGATGAATCGATAAAGATATCGAGACAGGGATAATGTAATTACATAAATGTAAATGTAGCTCTATACATATATATAATATGTATAGAGCTGAGTAAAACAATAATTTAGACGCTGTCTCTTTTGATAGTATACTAACTGATAAAGCTACGGTTTAATTTCGTTTAAAAACTTGGACATACAATTGGAGAAAATAGTTTGAAGGCGGAGGCACTAGCTGTGGGACAAAGTGTTAGCAATGTGTGTGACCGAGTGATGTGCCGTAGAATAGTTGTAAGTTGTACAGTGGTGGGTAGGTAGGTAGGTAGGTACAAGAAGTATGTTATGAGCATCTTTATGTGTATTTTTATTGTTGTCTGAGCAGCAAGTTTTGATGAGCGCCGCTCCGTTCAGAAATAAAATTGTAAGAAATATGTTACTTTTATTGTATTTTATAGTATTTTCAGACGCTTTATATCACTTTTATTTCACATAAAAAGATCTCGAAAATCTTTTGAGTGTTGCATGTGAAAAACATTTCAATTTATTATGAAAACAGCATCTTCCACAGATCTTCTAGCGTCGACGTAACATTCTTTTGCCGACTTTTCAATAGAAAGTCTTTTCTTAGAAAAAGTCTTTACTGCACACTAATATAAATTATCACTGCTACTTCAAAGAGTATCACGCTTTCCAAGTATAAAGGTTCGTTTTTAAATAAGGTGGTATTAAATCCAACTAATATTATAAATGCGAAAGTTTGTAAGAATGGATGGATGGATGAATGGATGGAAGGATGTTTGTTAATCTTTCACGTAAAAACTACTGAACGGATCTGGATGAAATTTGGCACAGAAATAGATTATGGTCTGGAATAACACATAGGCTACTTTTTACAGCGATAACCGAATGAATGGAGTTCCCAACGGTAATGGTAGCCACAATGAATCTTGGCTAATAATCATTTAAAAAAATCGTATTAAAAATGTTGTCTGCAAACGCTCAATAGTATAATCATAAACCTATTTGCTCGGTAACAATATGTCGCTATTTTCAAGATTAGTTTCAGTCTCTACGCGAAAGCTCTTAAAACCAATTTGGTACAAAAACTTGGTGCAGTCGAGGAATAATTCAAAACCAATAGTGCACTATCATAGTGCTCGTAATTTATCGGTGGCGAGCAACACTTTTACATGGTTTATCGGAACTTTGCCACTTTACTAAAGTTCCTTCTCCAAGTTCATAATTGCCGTTCGATGTCTTCAATATTTGTAGATCGTTTTATTATTCCTTCCATTTTCCTTTGAAAACTCTTGTTATAAGGGATCTTTTGTATCGAGGACGTCTTTTATTTTAAGCTTTTATGAAACTACTTGAATAGTTTAAACTTTATGATAATGTGATAGATATTTGAGACGCACGCGCACCTACGAACAGAACTTTATTATACTTTTAGAGCTTTATTATACTTTTACTTTAACTTTATAGACTGATAACTTGCAGTTGCACATAATACGAAAGTAATTCTGTCTGTTAGTTTGTTTATTTACCTCTCATGACTAAAAGGCTGAACAGATCTTTATTAAATTTAGCAAAGGTATCCGAGAGAAAGTGAAAGGTTAGAAAAGTTCTAGAGTAGCGACCACGAACTGGCAGACGCAGCGAGGGCAGGCCTCCAACAAGGTGGACCGGCGACCTGATAAAGGTCAGCTCAGGACCAAACGATGTGGAAAACCTTGGGGGAGCCCTATGTCCAGCAGTGGACGTCTTATAGCTGAGATGGATGGATGGATCCGAGAGAAAGTCATAGGGTAATTTTACCGCGATAACCGACATCCACGCGAGTGGAGCCGCGGACAACGGCCAGTACTACATAATAATGTAAAAAACATTATTTTTATTATTCTTAGGTGACAAACAAGCATACGGCCCATTTATGGTAAGAAGTTACTGTTATTTCTACTGCAAAAGTAAACATTGTAAGGTCCACATGTCTTAAAATATATTCTAAAAGCACAGGTAGTAACAACCCTTCATCTCCTAATCGTATTAAACATTTTGATGTACAAGGTTTCCTTTGCCACGTTCATCCCACCGACTGTCCCATTAAATTCCATGTTCGTAGACCATGAACACCAATCAAATTTACATTCCCTTCTTACCCATCTGTTGTATTACCACGACGACGAGACGGTTCGTTAGCGCGGTATCGCAACACAATAGGATACACTAAGGTAAGGTGACTCATTCGTAACCAGATGTTTAGTGCGCCTTCTAATATTGTACCTATTGTGGTTTGTTTATCGTTTAGTACTGTAGTAGTTAGTACTACTAGTATGTTTGTTTTATTATCTATCTTTAAAAAGACAACTCCCGCACTAGATAATAAGCTATGTGTCGCGGGGGACTTTACAAACATACAATTAACGGACACAAATTACATCCTGACTCAGAACAACTCTTTGTGGGTCACACAAAGTTTTATCCTGTGTGGGAATCGAACCCACAACCTCGTGCACAGCAGGCGCATACTGCGGCCACTGGACCACCAAGGCAGTCAAAATTAGAAGCAGTATTCATTATAATTACTAATATTGGTTTGAACAGATTGCAGCATTTTTAGAATGTACAGTTTCGAGCTATAGGGATATAAATAATCAAGACTCTTCGTTGGCTGGCAAAAGTACTGTAGAAAATAAAGTTAGTGTATTGCAAGTGCCCATATGCTACGGTAACTGCTTATGCTTGCTTGCCACCTAAGTAGTAATATAAAAAAAGTTCTTTATAAACTAATTGCTAAATACATATGTAGTAACATTATTATACGACAGTACTACAGGACAGGCACTGGCAGTAGGAGCCACGAGCCACTGAAATGTTGAGAATTTCATCGCAATAATCATCTCCCGCGGGTTTCGTTTATTTCGCTATGCCACCAATTCCTTTGATTATAGAAATATTTTTATATTAACATAAATAATGTAATATGGCGATGTTATTGCTGAGTGCTACTGTGTTTTCGTTATTATCTTTTAATGTAATGAATATTTTGGAATGTTCTTAATTACTTGAGCTTGGTATTATGTCGGGCATTATAATTATGTAGAGGTCTGCAGTGCTCATGTAGGGATGCGTTTTGAAATAAACGTTTTCCTATCCCAGGGATATTCTATTTTAATCCCCTGTTGTACAAACTGCTAAACCGCGGGGGCTACAAGCTTGACATTTTTCACTAAAGTTCCTTAAATGACTGCAGTGAGCACTAAAAAGGGATTTTTGGAAATTCAATTTCTGGATAGACGATTCTCATTTTTTTATCTGAATAGAAATTTGGACAAAATATGTTTACCGCTAGTCCAATATGGAATTAGAGAATTAATCTCTATATTAGTAATGTAACGCAATACCAATAAATGCAAAATTACATTTTCGGTGAAAATCCACAGAGAGTGTGCCCGCCGGCTACGTGCAACTACATCAGGCGCTTGGTCGACCGCAGAACGCGATCATATATACATATATAATTGTATATTATATGTTACAATTGTATAACTAGTTATATATAAGCGTGGATTAGCGCAGTATCGAGGTTACTACCTAATAAGTATTTGTATTACTGCTGCGGGCTATACACATGAAACGTATAATAATTAATTGAAAATTTCACATTGATGCAAATTTAATCCAAAATTATTGACAGTAATAAATTTGCTACAAATATATAAATTATTAGATGTTACCCATGTTTATACTATGTATTGAAGGATACCATCTATATCCTTGCCAAATTTCATAACAATCCGTTCAGCTATTTACCATGAAAAGGTAACAGATAGACCGAGGACATTTATAATATTAGTAGACTTTCCCAAGTGGTCTATAGGCCAATGATAACATTTTTAGACTTAAATTGTAACTTATCCTTTGGGAGATATGGTTTCTAAAGTGTCTGCTTCGAAAACCATATCTTCTAAAGGATAAGTTTGCACTGCAGAGTGCTGTCTTAATGTAAGGTTACAGCTAAAACCTGAATATAT
This sequence comes from Trisateles emortualis, assembly GCA_947095525.1. NCBI lineage: Eukaryota > Metazoa > Arthropoda > Insecta > Lepidoptera > Erebidae > Trisateles > Trisateles emortualis. The sequence goes on along the minus strand of OX352752.1, from coordinate 13,987,873 downwards.
ATCTGTATATTTTCCCTCGTCGATATTACTGGGACAGATAAGCCACATTTCCCATTTTTAGATAACAATGGGAAACTTATTGGAGGCCCTTTTTTCGGCTCTCGGTCACAGATTGGAAGCGAGGGACATTTATATGTCAAACGCCGGTGCCGGTTTATTTACGTGACACTCTTTTTACAAAGAACATTTTCAACGTGTGCGTATATTTGTCTAGATTTCTTGTGCTACTTTGTTAAAAGAAAAATTTAATATATCGAGTATATTAAATTTTTCTTTTAATGTTGGGTGTACTTTATAAATTATCTGATAGTTGTTTTTAAGCCTTTTTTGTAACAGAGTTGATTATTTGGAACTAAATCGAAATCGCTTTAGTAATCTAAATTTCATTCTGTATGGTATATTGGTTTCCGTTCCTTTTCGTTACCATTAATATTATAACTTATACCAAATTGTAAATTTTATATTCTGGTGATTAAAAAGAGAGGCCCGAGTTTCTTGCCAATTCTTCTCGAGGCCCTACCATAGTCAGCGAATATGTCAGCGTAGGAAAAAAGTATTTGTTTTTATGACGTTCATAAGTATCATGTATTTGATCTAAAGGAATAAATGAGTTTGACTTTGACTAGGCGTCATAAAATTCCTCTGAATCGTTGTCTAGTTTAAACGAACTCAGGCGACGTCATTATTGTCAGGTTGGATAGGAATGCTTATTTCTTGTGCCAAAATTGACAATATACGAGTGAAGAACCCCATGCTTAATGGGGTTCTTCAAGAAACGAGTAATAAGGTTTCTAAAGTGATACCCCTGGTGTTACAAGCGTCTTTAGGCTACGGTAACTGTTTACCATCAGGCGAGCCGTATGCTTGTTTGCCTCCTTGGTAGTATAAAAAAATGTATACGTAAATAAAAAAAAGTTAATTTATTGTTTGACTACATCCTTAATAAAGTAATCAGTATCAAATCCTGAACCAGCCTTAATAGAAACTAAAAATATAATCCATTAAACACAACTTTTAGTTGGAAGTAAAAAGAACAAAATATTAACAGAACGCAACATAAACTTTGTACCAATTTTATTGGCGGTCGAGTTATTGTACTTCGTCAACTGAAAAATAAGAAAAAGTATTGAAGCGAAGTTTTCCTCTCAATAGAGCTCGATCGATCAGTAGACAGAGCAACGTGACAAATACTCCACATTAAATGAACAGGCCTATTTTGTATTGGATTTATTTGTGACGGAGTTTTAAACAAAGGAGTTTATTGAGTTTATCAGTTGGGTAATAACGAATGAGATTTGAAAGAAAATGGAAAAAGACAGTAATTTGTCTGAAGGCGTTTCGTTTGATTGGTCGGTAATCGATCAAATTATAGGCAGATGTACGTTATTTAATACAACCAGAGTTGGGACTAGCCTATCTCTGCTTCGGTTGTTAGTATGACATTTAAATTTATTGAACGTGGACAATTAGTCCACTTCGCCCATTTGTATACGTATACAAGTTTTGAAGTCCACTTTATCGGGTAAGACAACTTATTAGCTAAAAGTTTTAATTTTATAATTTTAGTTTTAAGAAAATCCTGTCTAAAGTGCATAAGGTTTATGCAACTAGGTGTTGCTACTAGGATTTTATGAACAAACAACCAATTGATCATTCGTGATAGTAAATGGTCACCGTAGTCTATGTACGCATACATTGTCGATTCTGAGATTTTCTGTAAATCTTGTGGTCATTTCACATTTATTAAAGTAAATTTGACTGCACGGTTGGATTAATTTCTTAAGTGGTTACCTCGCCATTTATCATTGCACGGCGTGTGGTGGGTTCGAGCACCACATGGGAGGAAAATTTGTGGGATCCATATATAGTTGTCCCGAGACTATTGTGAACTTTGTCTCCGTTAATTGTATGTTTGTAAAGTCCCCCGCGACAGAGGTTTTGTCTCCTAGTGCAGAAGTTGTCTTTTTAAACTCAAAAGAAAAAAAAACAAGATTTTCTTCTAAAAAATAAACTACCCTGATGCTTATCACGTTGAGCTGCCATCCGCAGCCATTAGTTATTTTTAGTGAATAGCTGACCTCACTGCTACAGTCCGACAGGGTACTAATCCTACCGATGATTAAGCCCCCGGGGTGACCAGGGGATCGAGGGAGCTCCCCCTCATGTAATGACGTTATCAAAGGGAATCGTGAGAGGGAGGGGGATTTAAAGTAGGTCTGATTGTAATATTTAGTGAAACTATCTTACGTTCTGATTAAAAAAAAACTAATATTATGAATATTTTTTTCTAATATATTGCCTTATCGTTCCTCGACTTTTGCCGGGTGGGGTTAAATTTCATGAAAAACAATTTGGTTTCACAATAGGTAGGTCCACTGTAGACGCAGTTATATCCGTTAGGGAAACAGTTACTAGATCAGATTGTCAATATGTACTAGGTATTTTCTTAGATATATCTGGCGCCTTTGACAATGCATGTGGCCGATGTTACTTTTGAAATTAAAAGCTCGTGGTGTGTGTAGTAATATATACTCACTTATCTATACATATTTTTCACATGGAACAGCTAAGCTTAAACTTGGCCACTATGCAGTGTCGAAGCCGCTAACAATGGGCTGTCCCCAGGGATCAGTATTAGGGCCGTATCTTTGGAATTTAGGTTTTGATGATTTCCTGACACTGCCATTACCATCTGGCTGCACTTTGACCGGTTACGCTGATGACGATCTTTTACTTATACAATCTAACACCAGGGCTGGACTTGAGAGCTTAGCGGAAAAATGTTTGCGCCTGATCTCTGATTGGGGAGTGCGCAACCGCCTATCGTTTGCGCCTCATAAAACATTTATGCTTGCAATAGGCAAGGGAATCTAAAAACGCCACCTAGAATTAGATTTAATAATATTACTGTTAGAAATAAGGATTCCGTTTGTTATTTAGGTTTGATTTTAGAAACGAAATTCACTTTTGTAGATCATATTACAACGATAGGAGAAAAATCTAAGAATAGTTTTTACGCCTTGACGAGGATATCGACGTCGACATGGGGTCTGTCTTTTAACACCTTAAAAATTATCTATGCAGCAATTTATTTGGGATGTATGTGTTACGGTGCACCTGTGTGGGCTGATAGGGCAACCATCGGTGCCGCACGACGCAAGTTGCTTCAGAGTCAACGTCAGGCGTTGATATTTTTGTGCAAGGCGTATAGGACAGTTAGCACTGAAGCTTTACCAGTACTGGCAGGTGTTCTTCCTGTCGATCTAGAGGTACAGAGACGAGCGGCGATTTATTACACCACACGTGACAACATCAATTCCAACTTTTTAATGCCACATGATCGCCTTAAAATCACCCGATTATTTAAAGAACAAACTGAAGTTTATAGCATCCTCATTAATGAATGGCAACAGCGATGGGATACATCAACCAAGGGACGCCACCTCTACCAGTTTTTTTCCTTCCGTTACTGATTGGTTGGCAAAGACATGGCTGGAGGTTGATCACAGTGTCGCTCAGTTCCTTACGGGTCATGGTAACTTTCGGAGCAAGTTATACTCATGTAAGCTAGTTGATTCGCCGAACTGTCAATGCTCAACACCTGGCTCCGATCAGGAGCAGTCTGCTCATCACATACTCTGGGAGTGTAGTCTTTGGCATAATGATCGTACTATTATGTTGAACAGCTTACATGTATCATCTGGAGCGGCCTACTATGGGGATTTAGTCTCATCTAGAGGGAATTTCCGTGCATTTAAACGTTTCTGCCATACATATTATAGCAATCAAACTTAGCTCACTTAGGTCCCGTAGTTTAAGGTCGTCCGTGGTGCTCCTTTTCATAGGTTACAAACCTATACAGATTTATTTTGTCTACCGCTTTGCTATGGAGGGAAGTGAAAACTTTTCTTTCTAACTCCTCCTATTTACTTCTGATTAAATTTGTTGCGGGGTCCAAGACAGTAGGTTTAGTTGTCCACGGGACGCACGAGTGTCAAAACTCGGTGTATCAGTTGGTTACTCCGCTGTTAATCCTGGCTCACAGGAGTTACAGCGGTGGGCATGTGGGTGGGATTGTCCCGATAATATATTGCCTTACTATACCAACTAATATTATAAATGCATAAGTAATCAAATTTGGCAAAGAGATATATCGCACTTAACAACATCCACGCAGATAAAGCCGCGGGCAATAGCTAATACGTCATAATACCTTTATAGTTCACTTCCCATCACCAACAGATGTCGGTAGCGAAGTGCCAACTATAACAACACATCACAGTTAATGGTACACTATGCCACTTGAGGTCCCTTTCACGATCACTCCCTAAGTACATCATAATAATATGATATTGTCAATTTGAAAGCTTTCCCGCACATAAAGTGGGACGTGTTACTAAGATTTAGATCTTAAGAGGCTAAGAGCTAATAACTATATAGTGGACACCATTGTAGGTTCAGTGGCTTAAGTATTTCCATAACACTGCGCAGCGTGGTGTAGGTTTGATTTATTTAAATGTTGTGTCATCCATAAATATATGTTTTAAGTCTGGGTGTCCCTACGTAAGAGAGGTAGGCGATTGTCCCAGATCTAAATCCAGTAAGTGCTTTTTAACAAATTTTACAGGAGAGCGCAAAAACATAAATCGAAGTAGCCTTATAAAGGTATATGTGTTAAACTGAAAAAAATATACCTATTAACTGAAAAGAATACTAACTATTGAATACATATTACGAGATTTTTTTGGATAATTATATAAAATGCATGTTTTATGCCCCTTACTAACTTTAAAAATGGACAATACGAACTTAAGTTCCTGCCATGACCCGTTTCAAAACCTAGTATAAGCACAAAGACACGCAACAGGGAGGTTGCAAACAATAAGCTTAAGAAAGGTAGGGCACCATACTAGCGGCTAAGCTCGACTGGGGAAAGAGGACCTCCACCTTACAAAAGACCACAGCTAAATAACTACACACAGCGGTGTAGTTTATTTCCTGTGTGTGAGTACAAGTCTACAGCGCTCATTTAGTGATGCGATTTGAAAACGTATCCCATCTTAAAGCCCTAGTATTTAAAAATGGTTTGGCAACACGAAAGTGATACCTTTGGTATTGTAAGCGTTCATAAGCTACGGAAACTGCTTAACCTTAGGCGGCCGTATGCTTGTTTGCCACCCAAGTATAAAGAGAAAGCGTTTGTAAAGTCTAACGCGACACAGAGCTTTTTCCATACAATTGTATTATTAAACAAAGAATTTGCCTCTATATTACATGGATCACGTGACTCAGAAATTAAAGTGCTCACATTGCTAATACTAATATGATACATTAGCGCTGAGTTAGACTTATATTGCCTAAATCATAAAAGTTTTGCCAGTTCTACTTAACTTCTTCTTTGCAATAAGGCTTATAAATATAACCTACCGATTTACGACGACATTTTGTTATCTATTAAGATAATCATCTTAAAGAAAAACTGTTGGCATTTAAGTCTACCGTTTCTACTATCACTCGGCTTTAGTACCTAGTAGTATTTTTTATATTATTTAGGTGGTCCCAGCAGTGGGACATATTATTATATGGGTTGCTATTATATACAGCGCAGCGTTTACATTACACCATCATGTTGAGATATCAATCTGTGTTAATAAACACCTTGAAATAATCTATTTGATGTATATTAGTGAAGTCAAATAGTACAAACTATACAAGATAACTTATTGTTTACTTATCGAAAGTTTTCAGTACAAACATCAACATTGAATATTAGTATAGAGCCTTACAGATGTAGAGAGTGGAACCTTTTACTCGCTGTCACTTCTCATTTACAAAGAGCGGGTAAAGTCACGCAAACCAAACACGATTATGAACATTTAAAACGTTGAAAGCCTTATTCAATGTATTTCCTGACAGGTATTAATACTACCTACGTAACTGACATCTGTTGTACTTTTTACAATTTCTTAGATGTATTGAAACATACTTTGAAACTGACTGCCTTGGTGGTCCAGTGGCCGCAGTATGTGCCTGTGCACGAGGTTGTGGATTCGATTCTCACATAGGACAAAACTTTGTATTATCCACGAAGAGTTGTTCTGCGTCTGGATGTTATTTGTGTCCGTTAATTGTATGTTTGTAAAGTCCCCCGCAACACAGAGCTTGTTCTCTAGTGCGGGAGTTGTCTTAATTAAACAGAGAAAAAAAATACGAAGATACAGATCTAAGTTATAAACAGAGCGAAAATATCTGAAATTATATCAGAATAGTAAAAGGCTTTTATACAAATATGTAAAAAAAATATTATTTCTTTAGGGATATTATTTTAGATATTGTATGCATAATTAAATATTACGAGTATACTTTTACTTAATGGTATCTTGTTGAACTACAAACATAATCATAAGTAATATAAAAAAGCGCACGCTGAGGGATTATAACAAAAACATAAAAAGAAAAACTTTTGTACTTTACTTTTTAAATAATATCTAGTTTAAATAATACACCAGGGAAGATTCTTGTATATAAAACGCGAGCATTTTTCTCATTCTTCAAATATAATTGTTGTTAAAATTGTTTCTTTGTTGGTATACTTGTTTGTGTTACGTGAGGAAGGTAACCGAGGCACAAGAGATACACCAAGTAAACGGGGTATACGAGGTATACGAGGCAACGGGGTTTGAACATTGTTGGGTGTTGTTTTAATTTATATTGTTGGTTTTTATCTTGTTAAGAATATAAGCTGACCCACAGTGGGGCCCGGGCTTCCTTTCTAAATAAAGGCGGTGAAGTTATAACCTACCCGGTGAGGGTTGGCAGAACTCACAAATTGTTAAAATATTATGGATATTCTATCAGGCGTGTTAATATTCACTGTAATAACTTTTACACTTGAATAAGACCAAAAAGTTGAAAGTGTGTTTGTTACGTAATGTTTGCGGGCGAGTTTCGAATGAGAAAGTGTTAACAGTTTTTTCGGTTACTTCTTATTGCAATATTTGAATATTCTCGGTAGAAACACAATTATACTATTTTTATAATAAACATACAAAAACCTACCATTGTGTTCATAGAAGTTGAATGTGTGATTTACAAAAAGGAAACTTTTTCTTCGAGTATATTCGATATTACGGTTACAACTTTACATTTTATGCTGATACTAACTAAACATCGGATCATTCAAAATATACTTTACCCCAAACAGTATAATATATAAACTTTAGACAGAGCGATATGCTCTACAATCGCCTTGTCCAGACAACTATTAGATACACAGTGGCTTAAGATGCACTAATACAAACTGGAGATCACCCATCAGATAATTTATTTCCTTAGTAATTCTCCATATAAACTTGTGTTATTATGTAAACGAAACATGCTTTGAAAGGGTTCAAAGTTATTCTTCACTAAATATATAGAAGAAAAATATGTCGTGTGTTGTCCCATAACATAGCATAGGTTACAGCTGAAGGTTCACTGCTGAATAAACAATAAGAGTGCGTGGTGAAGTAACGCGAGCGGGAGAGCGGGAGAGCGGGAGCGGGAGCGGGAGCGGGGACCACCTTGTACTGCTTCTGTGTTGATGTTATATAATATTGTGCAAGGGAAATATAGCGCTGGTTGTACGAGTAGGACTCCGCCGGGATTACCTTCACTCTTATACAGTCTCTGGAAATCTTACAATATATCACGTTTGTGATACTTATTTATTTCAATACATTTTATACTTTATATTATAAAGCTGACCTATATTAAATTATTTATCACACACTTGTGAACTGTACTAGTGTATGCGCAAAAACAGGTGCACATTTTATTCCTTTTATCTAATAGTCGGCGAGATCAGACGTAGGACCAACGGGTTTACGTGCCTTTCGAGGCACGAGAGAAAACACCGCCAATTTTCAAACATCGGGCCTCTATTGTAAACATCATCAGCGGCGCACTACTAGACCAAGGCGGCATTCTTCTCAACATATTTATTTATTTATTTGAAACTTAATATACACAAAAACAAATGTATAAAGGCGGACTTAATGCCATAGGCATTCTCTACCAGTCAACCCAAGGTGGTGCAGAGATATTACGAAGTAGGTGCATATGTAATAAATTTTTAGAGATAATAAAATGTAGACTAAAATAAACTAATATATATTAGTTATATATATATATAATAAATAGAAAACATTACTGATGAGATGATTCTACCAATCTGTGCAAGAGTAGTTCACGAACCTTTTTTTTGAACGCATATCAGCTAGTGGACATTCTGATCTCACACGAGCGAAGTCGCGGATCAAAACAAGCTTATATTAACCACAAAGATTGTCCAATTAACTCAATATAACTAGTGTCGTTTGGAACCAGTACGCATCGCGGGCCAATCAAACGCTCCGTAGCGCGTACTCCAATAAAAATAAATCCGGCTTATATCCGCCTATGGTACAGTTATACAGTTGCCGGATAATGGCGGCATCCGCTATCACATTACACCTTACACTGTAATCACTGAACTGAAACTTTATGGTACTGTTACTAGCCTAAATGTTCGTGGCCTGGCCCTAAATATATATTATCGAATTAATTTTATCACAAGCTACATATTACATTATTGGTTAGTTGGGATTCTTCTTCTTCTTGATTCTGAAGATGGTTTATAAGTAGATTTTTTGTCCCACACTAGGGAACAAGTCCTGTGTCCGCGGGGGACTTTAAAATCATACAATTAACAGACATAAAGTGCACCCAGACTCGGACAACACACAACCATTTTTGGATGTGACAATTTTTTGTCGCATGTGGGATCGAACCCACAACCACACGCCGCGTAGTAAATGACGAGGTAACCACTTAAGCCACTCAATCAATCATGTACCTAGTGTATTTTCAGATTGAGCTTTGTTGTGTGCACTTACAACTCATTTACTTCGATAAGTTTATTAAATTACATAACCATACTATCCAATCGATAAAAGTATACGAAATTGACTTGTTGGCCTTGCGGCATACTTTCTAGATATGATTTCTGGGTTGGGTCCATTGTTATAAAATTTCTTTTGTTCACATACTGCGCATAGTCTGGAGTTGTGCTTGGTATAATTATGGTAATAATTTTCCCTATTACGGGGACCCACATAACTAGACGTTCCCTTCTGCCTACTCCCTAGTGGAAAAAGGCATAATTGTAAAATATAGAGATTCAAAAGTAGTAGTATCGCTTCAAGTAACCGAACTTGATCACTTTCTAACTCTTGCTAATAAATAAACATCTAATCATGTCCAAGGCAGTATTTAAATAAATCTACTTGGAAAAATAGCCTGGCCATTGTAAATAATGACACCTAAATCTGTTCTTGTAGTTCTAGTTGAAAGAAAACTCAGCTCAAGATATATCACTGAGCGGTCTCATTTAGTAAAAGAGTTTAATTTTGAAAAGAATAGTGATGAACGCCTGTTGTAAGAATGTACTGAGCTATTGTTAACTTTGTGTTAGTTGTTAGTGGCTTTAAAATGTTACGTTTAGTTGATAAATAATGATGAATGATCTGTAAGTACAGTAAGCGGTGGTAGCCTAGAGGGAAAGTATCCAACTTTCACGCAAGAGGTGTGAGTTTGATCCCAGGTTGCAGTAAGAATGTAAATTTTACTTTATGGAATTGATATTTACTTACTAAGCTAATAAATTTGCCATCTACAAACGGTGAAGGCAAACATCGTGAGAAAACCCATATATCTTAGAAAAAAAATTGAATACATGTCTGATTTACCAACCCGCATTAGGCCCAAGCGTCCTCTCTCTCTCTCGATACAGGAGAGGAACCTCGTGCCCAGCAGTGGGTCATAATGAGTTGCTATTATTAAATACAGCGTTGAATAAAAGCTTACTTTATTTTATTTTCGTTACTTGACTTGGTAAACTAGCTTTTATTATTCTTTTATTAGCTGAGAGTACATTTTTATTGTAACTGTACATTTCTGTTTAGACTTTTTGTTTAGAAGAAAAAGAAACTGAGAAAAGATAAACATGACTTTTCTTACGGTCAGATAGTTTAGTTAAGTGTTGAACAAACAACTGGTGTTAAGCTTAGGTGTTTTCTTTAGTACTTTTAATGGTCCGATATTTGTTTTTTGTTTTTTTAAAAGACAACTCTCGCACTAGAGAACAAGCTCTGTGTCGCGGGGAACTTTACAAACATACAAATTAACGAACACAAATTACACCTAGACTCATAACAACTCTTTGTGGGTCACACAAAGTTTTATCCTTTTTGAGAATTGAACCCACAACCTGGTGCACTGCAGGTGCATACTGCAGCCACTGGAGCACCAAGGCAGTCAATTCATTCAGTCATTTATACAAATTGGTATAATTGCTTACTCAAAAGTAAACTTTAATAGCACGATTTTTTATACTTCTAAGGTGGCAAACAAGCAAACGGTCGCCTGGTAAGCAGCTTGCAATACCAGGGGTACCCCCTACGTATTGCCGACTCAAACAGTTTAACACCAGGGTTTGATAATGGAGTTTTTATAAGATAGGAAAACATTCCGTTAAAAACGCATCCCGCATGAGCGCTGGAAATCTGTACTCACACACATTTAAACAACTACACTGATGTGTTTAGTTATTTAGCTGTGGTTTTCAGTAGGTGGGTTCTTCCCCAGTCGGGTTTTAATCGCTTGTATGTTGTTTATCTCTCTTAAATATTAAACCAAGGTGAACAAAGCAGTATAGGTACACTTAAATAAGATATCTCTCTCATTTTTCAAAATGTCCTCTCTTGTCAGACTATATGACTCACAAGTTCTCACATATCTTAATAATCTAATAAACCAACGTAAGCCGTCCCAATAGTTAGATAAGATAAGATAAGATATTTATTCGCTCAGAACATGGTACAAAAGATGACAGAATACAGAAGTGGCCCGACATATTCACCTTTGGAAAGGCATGCGAATTTTTTAAATTTAGCAATCACATCAACATACAAAGGGACAAAGCACGTCACACTGTACGTCGAACTATTAAAGTGTACAGAACGTGACGTCAAAGCTATGAGATATAACAAAAAAACGAATACTACTGCTAGGATTAAAACGGGAATATTCTGACTATGCGTATATGTTTTTGTGGATAGTCGATCATTCGCCGGCTTACTGTGTTAGCTAGTTCTTGTCATAGCTGTACTATACATCATTCAACTGGCCTCACTGGCTAACCAGAAGCATATTTTTCCTAAGCTTTGTAGGGTTTCATTTTTCACGAGGAATATGTTCAAATAGGTTTAACATCAACTCAATTTATTTACTACTGCACTAAACATATTTAAATAGTTCGATTAATTTTAAACTTACTTAACATATTTAAATATTTCGATTAATTTTAAAGTAAACATTGAATCTTCGATTCTATTTTTTTATATGATGCTGACATCGACAATTCAGCTAATGTCACGTGTGGACAAGAAAATTATGAGTGCAAAATGATTAAACTTTTGGTATTTTAAATAACACAGTGATAAGGTTGAACTCAATGTAAAACTTGTTGGGTTAGTACGGACAAAACATTGGTTTATTACTACTAGACCTTTTGATAGATTTATCTTTGTTGTAGAAGAGACATTAAACATAAAAAAATATTAGAAATCTAAACAGAATTATGTGTAGGAAATTTAGTAAAGACCGGTTAAATAATAAACAAAATTCACTAGCAAATTGTTTGCTAAGTTCAAACGGTGGGTTCAAAATGACAGTAATAATTGGCCAATATAATCTGCCGTGAGGTGTGAGCCGCACCGCTCCTCTCCGCACCGCTCCGCACCGCACCGCTCCGCGCCGCTCTCTGTCACCGTCGAGCTTGTGTTAGATTACATAACACCAATGTTGGAATGTTTAGTTCGCAGAACACAAAGCCTGTATTGTGACCATTGTCTATTTCGTTTTATTTGTTGCATCACGTTTATTGGAATATCGACTTGTAAAAGAATTGCAATATTTTTATGGCATTTTTTACGAACATATTTTAGTGGACTGTGGTATGAATGTTTCCACAGCAAGTTTTATTATTTATTTATATTTAAATAAATAATAAAACTTTAATGGTATTGTAGTTATATGGAGAAAAAAAATGTGCTGGTCACTAACAACATTGGTATAAAACGCAATTTGTCAAGAAACGCTTAACCTCTTAACTCTCGTTTTCCAACAGTTTAATCGTGAGATATTTTTCTCATTAAAAATCATATCTTACCACACGTGTCAGATGTCATACGGGAGGCGGCATTGTGCGCGTTATCGCGCGTCGCCGTGACTTTAGTGACGCGCGTCACAATGGCGCTGCGTCTGTCCACGACATTAGCTATTGTAACGAGCGACGCTTTGTCCGACCTTTATGTCACGTACTATTGTTCTTTCAATGAGATTTAGCTCTAGAGTTTAAGCACCTGATTGTTTTATGATTATTATCAAAATTTATTAAATGAATAGCAAGAGTGAATACAATTTGACTGTTCTATCTTTTGTTCAACCAAAAATATCAAAAGGTTTAGGTATTGTTGTAGTATAAAAGGATTATTTACACTGTGGTTGCAGTTTATAATATGTGAGTAAGGTGTCTGCGATAGGAACCTAGTAAAGTAAGAGTAAGATTGAAAGATATAAGAGTTCACTGCAGAAGATTTAATTTGTGACGTCACATATGACACTGAATTTAGTACATAAGTCAAATGTGTACTGCGTTTGTACTCCCGTGACGGTATTGTAATCGAGAGCGTGTATAGTGAAAAATGACACGTTTGTAGCTACTTGTCTAGTGCTTCTAAACAGTAGATTTCTGGAGGTCCATTCGTTTAATTATATTTTGTGTTGTGTAACGTTATTATTACTGCCATGTCTCCCTTGAGTCTTAGCGTGATGTAAAATAGCTTTTAAGTTTCGTCAAGAATGCCATCAGCGTAAAAACCATTTTCAAATTTGACAGTCCAAAAATATGCGCTCTGAACAAACTTTTCAGCTTAATTAAAACATAAGTAACAGATATAGGTAATTAGTACTGGCTGCTAATGTGAAAACTTTGGTATCACGATACACGAATATTAAATGCAACTGATAAATAAATAATAACGTCCAAGTTAATGAGCTGTACAAAGATCCCTCGGTGAGATACCAAACGTACAACTTTGTTGAGCTTGGGCACTCTTCCGTGATACAGATATTATTTCCTAACGCTAGCTGTAAAAACAGATATATATACAATATAATAACACAAACACTTTAGAAAATAACTTTTGATAAATGAAAGTAACATCAGGTGCGCCAAAAAATTGGCAAGCGCAGTTCTTCATTCATTTTACGGAGCATTGTCATCGGATCTATTTGTGAACCGCACAATACAATAGTATTGAATGCATTCGTAGCCTCACTATTTGTGTACCGCGGTGTACAGTACGTAGGTTTGTGTGGGAAGGTTGTATTCTCGTTTACATCGCCAAGGAAATTGAATTTTTTGGTGCGAGGTCGCGGTCGAAGCGATTGTGCTAGTTTTTATACTTATGTACATTTCGTATTGACTCGAGGTTCGCTTGTAACACTCAGGCTGTATTCGTTTAAATGTGTTTTCTATCATTGTGTATATAAGGCTGATTTTTAGACAAACTGATTCAAAGATATATGATATATAGGCTTTGAGTTTGTTTCTTTAGCTCTACATTCCATGGCATTTGAAGATATTTATGTTTTATGTACCAGTGGAGTAGGTATATATAAAGTGATAGCGGCACGTGCCGGCTTTGTACGGGTGGAAATAAAATTCAGTTTTTGTATGAATCCCGTAATTTCTTTTCAACAAAATATAGCCTATGTTACCCGTTTAAAATGTAGCTTTCTTGTGGTGAAAGATTTTTTAAAAGCGGTTCGGGAGTTTAACGAAAACAGTTTTTTAATTTTACGACGCCTACTAAGCAGCCCTCCCCTTCTTTTTTTTTTTTTGTGTTGTTTATATTATGTGATTTATAGTTGTAGTTGTAAATAACTTGTAAATAAAAGTTTTTTAAGTGATTACAAATAGTGTTCCGAGTCTGCATGTACTTCGTGTTAATGACTTTAATATTTGTAAAAGCCTCCGCAATGAAGGTAAAATTGTTTAATGCGATTGTTTTACAACGATTTTTTTAAAAGGTGCTGCTGAGATCACCGAGCCTTTGCTCGTAAAATAATTTTACTTTTGTAGTCATTATTTGTCTTTGAAGAAATTCCTCAAGGCATGTCTGATCCACCAACCCGCATTAGGCCAACGTATGTGAATTTAGGCTTATTTCTTCTCAGCTCTCTTGATAGAGTATAGGAGACACGTGCTCAGCAGTGGGAAATCATAATATGTATTTTATGTTGTCAGATTATTTTTTCAGTTTGCTCGAACTTACGCTGTAATAACTTGTCGATATTATTGCGACTTTTTGTAGCGGTGCTACGGCGTAGCGTGTCCGTAGACCATCTACAACACAAAGTGCTACGCATGAATAATGCTAACATCTACATAATTCTACGATTGGAAGTCTTTATTTTTATGATGATTATTACTAACTAGCTTTAGCGCGCGCGGCTTTGCCCTCGACTAGTTTCTAACGGATCCCTATATTTAAATATATAGCCTACGGTATATTACGCTTCATGTTTATGTTTATGATAATAGTAAGACAAATCTTAGATTGATTTCCAAATTAATCGTTAGTTGCCTTATAATACAGATTAAATTAATTACTAGTAGGTAGTATTTCTAATTAGGGCTCGCAGAGAAACTCCAAGCATAGCTCTTTCCATTGCTCTTTGGGTAACTTTGAGCCTTCGCATTATGCCCATAGTGAACGACCACGTCTCGGATGACATAGGTCATCACTGGCAACACACACTGGTCGAAGACTTTCTTCTTGAGACACTGCGGTATTTGGGATGAGAAGATATGGTTAAGGTCAGCTCAGGACCGAAATATGTGGAAAACCTTGGGGAAGGCCTATGTCCAGCAGTGAACGTCTTATGGCTAAGATGGACATGGAGAGGTAGTATTTTCTACTACAAGTAGATATTAATCTACTAATATGTAAATATTATGTAACTTCCCAACACCCGACAGATGTCGATGTTGTTAGTATATTGCAAATAACATTCTTTATATTTTGTTATAAGCAGTGTGCGTATCTAAGGTTTCTTCGCACTAGAGAACAAGCTCTGTGTTGCGGGGGACTTTACAAACATAGAATTTACGGACACAAATTATACCCAGACTCAGAACAACTCTTTGCGGGTCACATAAAATTTTGTCCTGTGTGGGACTCGAACTCACAACCACATGCGCAGCAGGTGCATACTGTGTCCACCAGACCAACAAGGCAGTCATTACGTGAGTGATGCCTTTGGTATTCCAAGTGTCTATAATCTATGCTTATAAATTATTTTATAACTCTTAGGCTATCAATAATACTCTATTCAATAAAATCTATGAATTAATACCATTTCGGAAACAAAGGCGTGCAACCCGTCCCCGTCCCAAATAGAACAGTACAAACATTGTGTTGTGATTCAATTCCACGTATTGTTACACAAACAACGTGTATATGTGTGTGTGTGTGTGTTGAGTGTACACATACATTCTGTAATAGGAATTTATTGGATTTTGAGCATATTTTGAATGGATTTAGTGGCATTAAGCTGTATTGATTAATTTGTTCAAATATGGCTTATAATTTTGTGGCGCAGAGCGTATAAGTACGACTGCCTGATCGAAGATTTGTGTTGTATGTGTGTGGTTTGGCAAATAAACATTTTTTGCCGAGAAACAATCATAATAAATTAGTAGTTTGAATTTTATTGTATATTATCAGTAGAGTAGTATACAGTAGGTATCAGAGATGCTTGCCCGTATTAAGTAAAGTCAAACATAGCTTGCAGCATTTTATTCTGAGTAGGATTGTCTTACCCTGCGCTCGAGTAGACGCGAAAGTTTGTAAGAATGCATGGATGTATGGATATATGTTTGTTTGTTACTCTTTCACGCATCGGATCTGTATTTTTGGCATAGATATAGATTATAGTCTGGCATAACACATAGGCTACTTTTTATCCAAAAAAATGTTCCTGAGGGTAGTATAACATAATTGGGCACAACAATTTAACACAGACATAGCCGCGAGTAAAAACTAGTTTTTTTGTATACTACCAAGGTGGCAAATTTATAATTGTAACTGAAAAGCAATTATTTAATATGCAGGCTATGTGCCACACATTGGCGCTACCAGCTATTATAATTACTTAACTCTACCGCCTAGAGGTACCTAATGAAGTACCCTCTAATCAAGTCAGTCTACGATAGGATAACGATATACTAATGAACAATAGGTACAGACTGAATAAATAATGTAGAACAACAAAGGCTCTAGTTACTGTATATTTATTTCTTTAGTTATTGTCTCAAATGTACTTTTAAATATATGTATTTCATTACTTTATCTGTCTATTTGCAGTAATTAGTCTTATTAAATTAGACACATTTTTCTTTTTTTAAGGAGACAACTCCCGCCCTAGGGAACAAGCCTTGTGTCAGTGGGGATTCACAAACATTCAATTAACGAACACAAAGTACACCCAGACTCGGAACAACAAATGTCGCACAAATGTTTGTCTCATGTGGGTATCGAACCCTCAACACGCCGCCCAGTAATAAATGGCGAGGTAACCACTTAAGCCACTGAACCATCCGTGCAGACTAGCTTGCTATTGGCTCTATTTATTTATTTAGTTAACCAGTAGTAAAAGTTTAACTGCATAGTTGTTTGATAAATCAAAACTATTCGAAACTTTTTAAAATATAGAACACATTGCAGAGCTCCAAGTTGAATCAGCCGATCGATGGAATAATATAATAATAATAATATTTTCGTGACAGTCACACATTGCTATCTGATCCTAAATTAGGCAAAACCTGTACTATGGTAACCAGACAACTAATAAACATACTTATATATTTCTAAATACATACATATTATAGATAAATAACACCCAGACACAGAACAAGCATTCGTGCTCATCACACAAAGATTTGTTCTGAGTGGGAATCGAAACCACGACCTCTGGCGTAGCAGTCAGAATGAACATCAAATCTACTATAACACAAAGAAAAATATTACAAACGTGATTATAATCATGACAGTTGCTTCAGTAGCTCTATTTACCACTGCACGTGTTCTGGTTTTGACCTCCATGCAAGACAAATGACAAGACAAAGATTTTTCTGAAGCACAAATTAGTTCCTAGTCTGGATATAATTTGTATTTGTAAAGTTCCCCGTGACATTATGTCCCAGGGATTATGCCCTTATGCGGTAGATGTTGTTCAAGTAAATGTTGTTTACCACGATAGTAGTATAAAAAATTGCTTACCTTTTAATTGCGAGACTTGAAGGCTGAGACTATGTACTAATTAACATTCCGCGTAGACGTAGTGTCGTTGACCTCCCCGTGCGTAGGACTAACAGCCGTGGTCCAGACAGTTTATATTATAAGCGTTGCGCTACACCCACGGGCAAGGAGGTTCTATTTATACTGATACTGCTATTATTGTAGAGGTAAAAATAATGTAGCGGATGTATTTCCTTTTCTAAGGATAAACAATAAACGGAACTTTATAAATAAAGAATAGAAGTTATTTTAATACTTTCTAGAACAGTTATAGTTTTTTTTATACTACTTGGGTGGCAAACAAGCATACCGCCCGCCTGATGTTAAGCAGTTACCATAACCGATGGATGCTTGCCAACTCATTTTTTTATATATAGGAATAGGACTACGTTTCTTTCAAAACGCATCCCTAAATGAGCGCTGGAGACCTGAACACACAGGAACACAACTACACCGCTTTGTGTAGTTATTTGCCTGTGGTCTTCTGTAAGGTGGAGGTCCTTTCCCAGTCGGTCTTGCTCGCTGGTATATCGCTCTCTTTAATTTTAATAGTACACTGACTGGTTAAAGACGAGTTAAGCTACCAAGGGTGTGTTTACTCTCTGGATGGGCCACATAGTGATTTCTGTCACCAGATCAGTCAAAAAAACAGGGACACATACGACACGAGCGATGCGCGTTTGTAACTGTAAAAGTTGTATAGAATCAGTTAATCTACTGGTTAATTTACTTAGGTCTCAAAGAACGATTGAACCATTCCACACACACACACACACACACACACACGCATGCGAGGTACAGTTACTACGTGAATATATTACGTGAAGGTTCATAAGGACAGCTGAAAGCGTGAAGCCTGACAAATGGTACAGCCTTCAGTTACGATCCGTTACCGAAGCATTACGGTACAGTGCCTAAAGTTATTCAACAAAGTAACATCTACTTATTTACTTTTAAGTATTGTGCGCTGTATGGGCGAGAGAGGTCTTCAATAAAGAAAATCATACTTATTAGGTAGCAAACAAGCATAATATGATCCGCTCGATTGTAAGCAGTTACTATGGTAACCAGTTATTGCAAGCGTCCATAGGTCATAGCCCATAGGCACTTGTAGTAACTGGCACAGCAACCAATTGACCAACCTGACCACCAAGTGAAAACCTGATAACAATACTGATATATTATATACAAGACTGATATTATTGTCATCCTAAGTGAAAATAGCTGCCACCAAACTTTACAGCTTACTCCAAATCTATATTCTCTGAGTAAACTCAAGTACAACACATAGTTAAGTTGAAATTTAAACCGAATTAGCAAAACAAATAAGGTATAAATTTGAACAGCATATATTCGAAGATATACAAACATATCTGTATAATCAATTGTATAATTTGTGTGCTTTGGAACTATTTCGCACACGTCCACAGTAATGAATGTATCGGGACTAGGGACGTGATTCGAGCCCGGGATCAGCCTTCAATAAGGATGTGCTCATTTATTAGCTGTCTGTCCCGGGTAAGGCATGCGACACACTAGTGTGTAATCACTACATAGTATAAAACAAAGTCGCTTCCCGCTGTCTGTCTGTCCCTATGTATGCTTAGATCTTTAAAACTACGCAACAGATTTTGATGCACTTTTTTTAATAGATAGAGTGTTTCAAGAGGATCTCCAAACAGAAATCCAAAATAAACCGAAGCGAAGCGAGGGCGTGTCGCTAGTGAAATATAATTTTGAATATGATGACAATGATGGTTCGTTACAAACCCTTTAACGCAATCGATTCACGGACATTAAATACACCAAGACAATGAACAACTATTTGTAGGCCACATAAACATTTATTCCCTGTGGAGCAAACCTACACTCGGCGAGGTTTTAGGTGGCAAGATATCTTTAGAGCCGCCACATATATACGTTTTGTGAATCTGAATGGTATTTAGGTACTGAAAAACATCTGATTTCGTTATAAAATGATGTAGTAGAATAAATTAAATATGTAGATTTTTTTGATTTTGATCATTGTTATTGGCCTAATATTTGAAACTTTGTCAGCGATTTATGTAATAGCATAACAGTAATGATACAAAATTATCAGATTTTATTTATTTAAACTTTATTTTTCATATTAAAAACCATGAGGTTTAAAGAAAGACTTAATCCTTGTGGTATTCTTTAACATTAATCCAAGGTGGTGCAGATATGAAACAAAGTAGATAGAACATATTACTAAACTTAACACTTTCGCGGACAGTAACGTAGACACAATAGATGTTTTATTGTCATGGCGTCTATAGGCGTTCACTGTCCATCAAAGTGTTAAAGTAGAAGAAAAAAAAATATAATTTTATATTTTCCATTAGTTTAGTGTGTATGTACCTTAAGTTCCATATTCAGTGCACGCTCCGGGACACCGATATGACGTTTATATTTCAACTAAATGCGTCCGGATTCGGTGCTCGGCTAGCACACAGATAAACGACACTGATAAATTATATATGTACGAGTATGTAGGAAGTATTTACTTATCTAGTGTGTGTTACTTGGTAATATATTTAGTTCATGTGTGGCTAGATAGTCGTTCGTCACCTAGGACACTTTTGATACTATAATAATGTAGTGTGTGACGAATCGCCCTCATTCCCATAAAAAATGTAACATAGTAAGTAAGATTCAGGCATTAAAACTCAGACTTTGAACCTAGTAACATCTATACTTTGACCACCAAACAAAAAGTTAGTTGATCATTGACTGCATGTTTCAGTAGCTTTAGTGGTTATTACACCATTCTCAGCATCTTTCTTTCTTTTTTTCTTTCTTATCCAGGAAGGCTATAGGCTATATAACATCGTGCTGTGATCAAAAGAAGCGGAGCAGTAGTGAGATATGTTGCAAAATCGGGGAAATGTACGTTCCAAATTACCACGCGGACGAAGTCGCGGGTGACCTCTAGTTTGTTTATAAAGTTCTCCGTGACTCAGGGCTTGTTCCATAGTACAGGTTGTTGTCTTTCAAAAAATAATAAATATAGATAAAATGTAACGTACTTCCACCATCCTATTTCTGTAGTAATATAAGGTTCTCCTAGACGAATTTTGTTCTCACTGACTCATTTCGACGTAGACGAGCCATCTGCAAGATATCATAACATAAAACGTATGATTTGTGAAATAAAACAGGAATGTTTAAAATATTTATTCAATGTTTAATTTGTAAGGTGACAAGGTATGTAAATCAATTGTAATCAATAAAAACTGCTTTTATCTGCGGCTTGACTCGGGCGAAAATAATAAATAATTAGCTTATGTGTTATTTTGTTTTTAGCTTTAACGTAGTATATATTTATATTAAATAACAAACATCCATCCATCTAAACTTTTGCATTCTTAATATGACGTATTAGTATGGTCTGTGGTTTTGCATAAAATATTGATGTATTCAGAATATAATATTCAAATGGTTATCTAACGTGCTTACTAAGACTAATATGAAACCTCACAAAGCCAGTCTACCTAGACTTTATGTCCTAATCCTAGGTACTTATAACTAACCTATTATAAATGTAAAAGAGAAATCTCATCTAAACGGAGTCAACAAAATTTGTACAAACAATTACACGAGAAATTTTGTTCCCATTCTTTCTTTCCAATTTTTTTTGACCAGAATAGAATATTAAGACATTCTTCTAAAACAAAATGGCGAGGTCTGTGTTTTACAATTTGGACATATTTGACCACCATGTCAAGGGAAGATCTCTACCCCTTTTTTACTTAGAATGCTTTCCAACACTCCAAACTACATGATTTTCATCCATACATTTTCTTACTTCCTTATTTACAAGTGAAGTGAAATGACGCAAAATAAGTAAAACTTAATATATAAATAACTTACCGTTATTTTCTCTCGCCTCATCTGCCACATCGAACTATTCCACAAATATAAATGACTTGACCTATCCCGCGACTTGCCTCTCAAGTGGGTCGTGGCTCGCCCGCGAAACCTCGCAAGTGGGCCACCCACCCCATCCCCCATTCTCACCCCCACCCACGGGCGCGATCGTTAACTATTCATAGCCAAATATTAAGTGCCGATAGATCCGGGCTTTGTTTCTCGTTTGGCCTGGCCTGGTCTCCTCTGATACCTTTGTTGGCAATTCGATTAGATCGTTCACCTGGAAGAGAAATATTATCACGCCAACGTTTATCTTAAGTGGCTGTATTATAATGTCGTTAAAGTTCATAGCGCGGTGTTGGTTTTTGAAAATGTGACTGTTATGTAATATTTTGTATAGAAGTAGGGCATCATACAAGCAAGCAAGCCCAACTGGGGAAGGACTTTCTTGACCATATACAAATAACCACACAGGGTAGTAGTTGTGTTATTGTGAGTGACTTCAAGTCTCCAGTGCTGATTTAGGTACCTATAAGTTTTTAAAGAAACGTTGTCCAATTGTAGGGACACCTATTCCATCTTAAACCCTGATGTTAAAAGTTTTTGGGTAACCAACACGCAATTAACCTAAGTTGTATATGAAAATCTATCAGTAGGTATATCTATACTAATATTATAAAGCTGAAGGGTTTGTTTGTTTGTTTGGTTGAACGCGCTAATCTTAGAAAGTACTGGTTCGATTAGAAAAAAACTTTTTTTGTTGAATTTATCCAGGAAGGCTATAAGCTATATAACATCACGCTATGATCAATAGGAGCGGAGCAGTAGTGAGATGTGTTGCAAAATCGGGAAAAATATTTCAATCAATATGTCCAAATTAAAACGCGGATGAAGTCGCGGGCGACCCCTAGTTTTTTTAAATAATTTAAGTAAATCGAGTCTTGTGCTGCTATGTAAACTTATTAACCCAAATTTAAAGCCCTTCAAAAATAAGCTTGCGATAAACGGACGGACGACAATCGAGATAATCTTGTAAGTAGCCTGTCTTTGCCAATATAGCTACGAAACACTTCACATAGGAATTCATAATGGATATGACATAAGATACGTCATATTACCATGTTATGTCTTCTCAACTAAAACTAGATCGTGGACAACTTCTGTACTGTTACTTGGTGGCGTAGTCGGTTCTGGGTTCCCGTTTCGGGTATTTTGTTTTCAATATCAGCGAAGAGTGTGTAACAGGCTCGTCTCTTTATACGTAGAACTACCATTGTTGGTAGTGAGTGGGAGTGGTACACTTCTGATTACCCCTATGAAGAAAATGACAACAATTATAATGTCTGTAAATACAACTCACTGGCAGTATGACTGCCTTGGTGGTCCAGTGGCCGCAGTATGCGCCTGCTGTGCACGAGGTTGTGGGTTCGATTCCCACACAGGACAAAACTTTGTTTGAACCACAAAGAGTTGTTCTGAGTCTGGGTGTAATTTGTGTCCGTTAATTGTATGTTTGTAAAGTCCCCCGCAACACAGAGCTAGTTCTCTAGTGCGGGAGTTGTCTCTTTAATAAAAATAGTATATTTAGTCTGAAAAATTTAAAATCACTCTCCTTAATTTTAAGTCGCGAACGCTGTTCATAAAATTTTCAATTTCAAAAGTTCATGAGCTTTTAATTTATTTTTAAACGCTCACGGAAAGCATTGCAACCACGGACAAATTAATTAAATGCGAATAGTAGTTTTATTAATTTGCATAGGTTATAAATAAACTAGACGGTTCTGGTTATTTTGATAGACGTTTCAATTAAAATACGGGTCTATTTTTAACCCAATTCAAAAAGAAAGACGTTCTGTGTTCGTCTGTATATATATTTTTTAAATATGTTGGGTACGATTTTAAAAATGTTTTTTGCATAAGTCTTAGTTCAACTTCAAAGTGGTCCTATATAAGTTAGATTAGCGTTAGTCATTGGACTTCGTATATACACTAGAGAACGCGTCAACGTCAAGTAGGTATCGTACTCGTATAGTGATTGAGATATCGGTAGGTCAATCCCAACATAAATAAGCTATCTGATAACTGACTAAAATAAGGTAGCAATTTAATATGTATAACACAAAACAGTTCAGGTCTTGATTTAGTCTATACTATTGATTTAACCTTGTGACCGGTCAGTGAAGGTGGGCCTTCACTCTTCGTGACTTATGGGGGGTGACTGCGACACACCATTTTGTCTCTTACCTATTTTGCAATAAAGACGCTTTTACTGTACAACATACCAACTAATGGCCAGATATCAGGTGATATAGTCTCGACCTTGAGACGTGACCAGGTAAGCATATTATTATAAGAAAGTGCGAAATGTCAGCGTGATATATGTCACGTAGACCTTGACAAATAGGTATTATTATCTACCTATTTTTTTGTATAGGCACATTTGTTTTATGGTTTTTTGTTTTAATAATCATTAAGGATTATGTTGCCCATGGCTACTCTTGTATGGATGCCATTTATCGCGAGACAAATCACCTTATATCGATCCCCAGGACAGTAGGTTTAGTTGTCCACGGGACGCACGTGTGTCAAAACTCGGTGTATCAGTTGGCTACTCCGCTGTTAATCTTGGCTCACAGGAGTCACAGCGGTAAGCATGTGGGTGGGATTGTCCCTATATCGATCTCCAGGATACCATTTATATCCATGGCTAAGTAACTTTAATTATTTATATTTATTTATTTAATGCATCTGCTCACTACACTTACAGTTAAGATTAATTTAACCGTTTAGTCGTGAAATGGCAACAGACAGACAGACTTACTTTCGCATTTATAATATTAGGTAGGAATAATGTAAAATTATGTAGGTTGGCACATAATACGAGTATATTATAATCTATACTTAATATTAAGTAAGTAAGTGTGTTTTGACTGCATCAGCTTGCATGCTATCATACTTGTATTTTACAAAAGATTGTAACTATCTGGCGATTAAAAAGAGTGGCCTGAGTTTCTTGCTAGTTCTTCTCAAGGCTCCACGTCAGCGAACTAGCCGTAGGAAAATTTAGCTGACATCATCTTTCTGGTTTATTCATAATTTATGACCTTAATAAGTGTTACTTTGTAACCTAAATGAATAAATGAATTTTGAGTTTGAGTTTGAGTTTGAGTTTGAATTATATAATATATTATGAAGAGTTTGTTTGTTTGGTTAAACGCGCTAATCTCAGAAAGTACTGGTTCTATTAGAAAAAGATTTTTTTTTGTTGAAGAGTGCATTTATCCAGGAAGGCTATAGGCTTTAAAGCATCACGCTATGATCAAAAGGAGTGGAGCAGTAGTGAGATATGTTTCAAAATTGGGGAAATGTACGTTCCAAATTATCAAGCGGACGAAGTCACGGGCGACCCCTACTTTTATATGTAGGATATTTAATTTTGAAAATAGAGTTTACTAATTAAAGGTTTTAAATTAAATATTCAAAATTTACGTAAAATATTTTGTGTTCTTTAAGGACACTAAGTAAACACTTTGCCCTTACATTATTTAAGAGGAAATGCGGGCGGAGAGACTTTTGAATATTAGGTATTTGAATAAACTATCGCTGTCGCTTGCGACCGCTCGGCCGCGCGATTTGTGCGACAGGGACAACTTGCATATCCGACTAAACAGCATAAGTAAAAAGTCGTAATTCGAGGTTTGGCTCTCGCCTATTTCCTCCTCCATTATTAGACCAATTAAAAAGATATTTCGTAAACTGCATGATTAGGATATAAAATGTGCCCCTATGTTTTCCTTTTTTCAATAACAGTTGTCATATTTGTACACCAGGCCAATGTTGACAGCCGTCTAAAATGGTTATTTTGAGCATTTTTAAGGGTTTCTAGTGCTTATAAATATAATGAATAATTAAAAAGGAAAACATAGGAACATACAAGAAGTTGATATTAATTTTATTGCAAAAAATGTTTACTTTAAGATCGTAAACCAGGTAGAAAACAGGCGAGAGCGTTTCTATGGAGAGTAGACACACCGCATTTCCTCTTAACTTAAGAAGCAAATTACATGTCACAGTAAGTGTTCAGACTTTTCCAACCATACATTATGTATCAAATAATTACAAATTTGTACTCTAAGCTTGTTCCAATTAAGTCACAAATTGATCGACACGCTTTGAACTTTTAAAGCTTCGCTTCAGGCTTACAAGGGAAACTTGAGCGGATAATTTGAAACTCCTCAGTTTTGTTTAACACTCGTTAAGATACATACTTGTAATTTTATATTTCTTTACTGACATAATGGGCACTACCGCAATGAGCGGTATTTAGTTCCTCTATTAGGGATGCTCAGCATCATCACGAATTACGAAGACGTGGAAATCATGAACTGCTTTCGTGAAAATGAGTGTGATTTTATGTTTTGTTTATGATATATAAGTTACATTTCAATTCTTTTAAATTTTATGATATCTATTTTTTTAATATTTGTTTTTTTATACTACTTGGGTGGCAAACAAGCATACGGCCCGCCTGATGTCGACGCGTGTGGACGCTTGCAATACTAGAGGTATCACTTGCGTGTTGCCAACCCATTTTTTGACACCAGGGCTTTAAGATGGGAGTGTCCCTGGGATAGGAATACGTTTCTTTCAAAACGCATCTCTAAAATGCGCAAAGCGCTGGAGACTTAAACTCACACACAGGAACATAACTACACCGCTGTGTGTAGTTATTTGGCTGTGGTCTTCTGTAAGAAGGTCCTTTCCCAGTCGGGCTTGCTCGCTAGTTGGTGCCCTACGTCTCTTAAATTTAGTTTATAATTTTTATTTTATTTAAAAAGACAACCCTCGCACTAGAGAACAAGCTCTGTGTCGCGAGGGACTTTACAAACATACAATTAACGGACACAAATTACACCCAGACTCAGAACAACTCTTTGTGGGTCACACAAAATTTTGTCCTGTGTGGGAATCGAACCCACAACCTCGTGCGCAGCAGGCGCATACTGCGCCCACTGGACCACTGAGGCAGTTTTAATTGTACACTTATTTTTACTATAAGACAACAGGACTAGATCGCGTAATATTTAAAAGGTTTTCTTACCTTACCGACCGTGGTCGGTGGACCATCTTATGTGACCGTGGTCGGTGGACCCCGATCACATAAGGTAGTCAAATTATATTGTAGCAAAAACACATGTATACATCTATGATTAGTTCAGTTTCTTGCATAATATCCCTCCCACCAACTCACAAACACCAACTTTAAAAAGTGGTAAGTTCATACAAACTCATGTCACGCTACTGATTGATGACCGACGTGTCACGTGTCATACCCGAGGGGATGACGCGCGGAGGCTGACGTCATTACGTGCTAACACACTCAAGATGAACGTTGTTCTTACAAACTTGATTTTGTTCAAGTTTCAATGAAAATGGAAAATGTTAAAAAGTCAATTTGTCATACTACTAAGGAGGCAAACAAGCATACGGCTCGCCTGATGGTAAGCTATTACTGTAGCCTATGGACGCTTGCAATACCAGAGGTATCACTTGCGTGTTGCCGTGTTGGGATAGGAAATCGTTTAGTTAATAACGCATCCTTAAATGAGCTCTGGAAACCTGTAGTCACACACAGGAACATAACTACACCGCAGTGCGTAGTTTGGCTGGGGTTTGATTTTTGTAAGGTGGGAATCCTTCCCCAGTCGGACTTGCTCACTAGTATGGTGCTATACCTCTCTTAATTTCTCTCTCTCCTATATGTCTATCAATATTAAAAATAAATATTACTTAGTATACTATATAGGTGTGTAAATTATAGACTAAACCCTGTCTCTCTTGATAGAGGAGACCCGTGCCCAGCGGTGGGTTGCTATTATTATATACTAGCTGTTGCCCGCGGCTCCGCCTGCGTGGATATCGGTCGATATTGCTGTAAAAAGCCTATGTGTTATTCCAGACCATAATCTATCTCTGTGCCAAATTTCATCTAGATCCTTTTAGACGTTTTTACGTAAAAGAGTAACAAACATCCATTCATCCATTCATCTATCCACCCATCCATACTCACAATATTTCACGTTTATAATATTAGGTAGTAGGACTATTTTTACACAGAATACTACTCAATATATCTTGACATTTACATTATTGACCGCTTATAATTTCCTCCTTACATAATGATATACACATTGTACGGGTGCACATAATACCTATACATAGAAACATAGCGCCGAACCGTTCGTACCCCTCAGCCATCTCTGACGACCCCCCGGGGACGCAGGCGTACAGGCGTACAGCCGCAGATACAGCGGTAGTCATTGTGAGAATGACGTAGGTACTTAATTACTAGTACTATAAGTATATGGTGGCTCTGAGATATGTGGAGGCTGGGTATTTTATATATGAACTAGCTGTTACCCGCGTGGATGTCGGTTATCGCGATAAAAAGTAGGTTATGTGTTATTCCAGACCATAATCTATCTCTGTGCCAAATTTCATCAGTAGTTTTTACGTGAAAGAGTAACAAACATCCATCCATCCATACTTACAAACTTTTGCGTTTATAATATTAGTAGGATGGTGTTAGAAAAAGAGATATTATTTATTATATAATATAAGTACATTGTTACCTCAAGATGTACAGTTGAATTAAGAACCTTCTTTTTTGAAGTCGGTTAACAAAATATATATTTTGAGGAAAGATATACTATTTATATTGATAACGAACATGCCCGCAGGCAGAGCCGTGGCAAAATCTAGTCATCATATTATGAATATTACTATCGAAGGTAGGCAAAGTTGTAAGGTCAACATTTCGCCAATAAGTACGACTTACGCAACATTTTCTTACGAAGATTTTCTTCATAAAATATTTATAAAACGATTTGAAAAAGTCAGCCATACGTGACTTGGGTTCGAACCTAAGACCTTTGATTTAGCAGCGAGTTTGTCGACACAATTAGAAGCGTAAATACAGACTAGTACGAGGGTGATCAAGTCTTGGTACATGTCTGAGGTGTTCAATTATCTTCGGTAAGCCTCCTAGAAGACGAGGGTGCTCGGGTGGTGGGGTGGAGAGCACGTGATCGAACTACTAAAACGTCTAAACGATCAAACTCTATATAATTAAGATAATTTTGAGGTATAAGCAGTACCTACAGGTGATTTCGAGTAAGATTTTAAATCCATAAAAAAAAATCAAGGCCTACCTGATTAATCTAACACCAGGGTTTAATAAAGGAGTATGCCTGGGATAGGACATTATGCTATCGTTTTATATTGTAACCGTATCTGTTCGAATTTCTAAGAACCCCCTCTTATTGCTCACTTACGTCATTTAAGACAAATTTGTGCAAAATATCAAGTTTGTAGCCTCAACAGTTTAAGCTCTGCGTTGATAAAACAGTCAGGACAAGTGAATAGATCTTCTTATCATATGGTTAGTGGCCAAACTCTTTCTTTTTTTTTAAAGACAACTCCCGCACTAGAGAACAAGCTCTGTGTCGCGGGGGATTTTACAAACATGCAATTAACGGACACAAATTACACCCAGACTCAGAACCACTCTTTGTAGGTCACACAAAGTTTTGAGGGACTCGAACCCACAACCTCGTGCTCAGCAGGCGCATACTGCGGTTACTGGACCACCGAGGCAGACGTGATAGAGTTATTAAGATCGCCCATATTTAAGCGTCTGTCGTAATCTAACGACTTTTAACATGCCTTCCGAAGCACAGGGTTAGCACGCTCTGTTCTTCTGTTCTGTTCTGAACAGAGATGAAAGCAATATGTAAAATATAATAATAGAAAAAGTAACTCATTACTCTGTTAAAGCATACATTAACATGCATTACCTAACTAAATGTATATTGACATAGATAGAGGGGTCCATTGTAATAGCCACGTGTCTAGATTGTGTTAAGAGTGATTTGGTGGCTATAAACTTTCTTGTCACGCTCCGAACGATTTGTCTCTGCTTACATGTACAAATTGTTGTCTCGTGATTGTATATACAGTGTTGCTATTTTATTGTAAACAAAAGAGTTTAATCAGAGATAAGCAAAGTAGGTGCATATTTATTTATTTACAATTTATGACGATAAAGAAAAAGAGAGGTAGGGCACCATACTAGCGAGCAAGCCCGACTGGGGAAGGACCTCCACCTTACAGAAGACCACAGCCAAATGACTACACACAGCGGTGTAGTTGTGTTCCTGTGTGTGAGTACAGGTCTCCAGCGCTTATTTAGGAATGCGTTTTGAAAGATACATATTCCTATCCCAGGGTTACTTCCATCCTAAAGCCCTGGTGTAAAAAAATGGGTTGGCAACACGCAAGTGATACCTCTGGTAATGCAAGCGTCTATAGGCTACGGATACTGCTTAACATCAGGTGGGCCGTATGCTTGTTTGCCACCCAAGTAGTATAAAAAAAAAAAAAAAAAAAAAAAAATAGCGTTCAAAATATTTTTTAATAACAGGAGAATATATTGTATAAAAAGAAAATATATATAGTCAATACATACAATACATAACTACTATTAATATATACCATATATAAAATATATACAATACATACATACATTAAAAGTACATAAATGATGAGTCTGCCATACTATTTGGTCAATAGCAAGTCCTGGACCTTTATTTTAAATGTTAGTGGTTAGTGGCCTTCCTGATTTTGAGAGGAAGGGCATTCCAAAGAAGGATGGATTGAATAGGAAAAGAAGAGTGAACAAAACCAGATGTATGAGAGGTACAACTGAGGAGAAGATTATTAGAAGAGCGAAGCGTTCTGTCATGGACAGAACTGCGATATTGAAAGTAAGGAGTAAGGTAGGGAGGGGGATTGGGTGCCAGTTCAGACATTTGTTAGTTGATTGTGATTTTCACTCCTTCAAAATATAAGTATATTGGCAAATTTATACTTAAATTATGAATGAGAAGGTTTAAATGGATGAATGGATATTTGTTACTCAATCTCAATAAACAGTTGAACGGATCTGCAAGAAATTTGGCAAAGAAATTGTATATAGTCTGGAATAGCAATAGCAAAGATGGTTTGAGGCAACGTGAGGTGAGAGTTAATTTAGATTACACTGCACAGGCAGCCCAGGTCCGTACCACCTGTGAAAAATCAGCCATTATCGAGTTGAAGTCACCGGAGCTCAAGCTATGTATTAATGAAACGTTTTTGTTTACAGGTAACGTGGTCACGAAACGTGCTGTACAACGTTACGTACGGGTATGAATACATAATAAATATTAGTTTTATAATTAATGTTCTATGCCGCTCTGCCTACCTTGCCTGGTGGCAAACATTCATACTGACAACCATCTTACCAAATATACTAACCCCATCGTACCTTAAAAATATTATCAATACTGTAGGTTAAATATATTAATAGTTTCCATGCCAATCTAAACTAGTATTATAAAGAGGAAAGATTTGACTTTTTATTAGTTTCTTTGGTACAATTTGACTCAAAAACTACTCAACCGATTTTAAAACTCTTTCGCCATTGGAAAGCTACGTTATCAACGAGTAACAAGGGGTATATTTTATTGAAAAAATAACGGGATCCCAACGAAAACTATATATATGTCCACCCGTGCGAACCCGGGACGATCCGCGCTAGTAAAATATATTCCTATTTAGTGTTATATTTGTATCTATATTAATATTATAAAGCTGAAGAGTTCGTTTGTTTGGTTGAACGCGTTAATCTCAGAAAGTACTGGTTCTATTAAAAATATTTTTTTTGTTGAATAGTGCATTTATCCAGGAAGGCTATTGGCTATATAACATGACGCTCTGATCAATAGGAGCGGAGCAGTTGTGAGATATGAGATATTTCAAATTACCACGCGGTCGAAGTCGCGGGCGACCCCTAGTCTCATATAAAATGCCAACATTAATTTTCACTGTACACTCGAAAAATTATAATACAAAAGAAATACACAAGAAACTCTGCGAACAGTATTATAAGTAGCACAAAAGAATTCAGTGAGCCTCGAGTAGGCACAGGCTGCCGGCTAGTCATACATAAAAAACACATCAATTATGGACCGGCTCAAAAAAGGCTCAGCCTTTGAGAACCTTAGGGTCCGTACAAACTTTATTCCAAGTATTGTAACACATTTTCAAAACTAAAAAAAAATCAAAAAAGAACTCAAAACTCAAAGTCATTTATTCATTTAGATCAAATACATGATACTTATGAATGTCAAAATAAACATTGAGTTTTAAATTTTAATATAGGAGCACTCGTGTTTAATAAAAAAGTTATTAGTACTTGTAAGAAACAGCGAGAGTTCTAGATCAAAATGGAGTTGAGAAATTTAGAAAAAATAGCCAAAATTTGGAAATTGGTGGTGTTTATCCTGCGCCTAATCTCTCGCCAGTTGTGTCGGATTGCCGTCCTAACGACTATGATAGTGAGGCAATAAAGAGTATATTTTTGCACACATACTTGTGTACTATAATTTCTTCCGCGCTGATGGCTAGCCGCCTTCGCGAGTAGCCGCTGGGGGAAGTACTTCCACCAAAAAAAAAATATTTTATCTTATCAGTAAAACTTATAATAATAATATTTTCAGGACAACTAATACATCGCTATCTGATCCCAAACTAGGCAGAGCCTGTACTATGGTAACCAGACAGCTGATAAACATACTTATATATTTCTAAATACATACATATTATAGATAAATTACACCCAGACACAGAACAAACATTCGTGCTCATCACACAAAGATTTGTCCTGGATGGGATTCAAACCCACGGCCTCCGGCATAGCAGTCAGAGTCACTAATATATCTAATACAGTAGACTATTCTGTACATTATGCAAAAGACGGCCAATTACAAGTTTTCACAGTTACTTTTAGGCTAGTACTGAGTTTCTGCTGTGAGTAGGGTTTCAAAAACTCTTTGGGGAAGCGTTGTATGGTGTATTTTAGGCTATAAGTATCGCTGTACTTATAGTCTAAAACACATTATACAACGCTTCTCTTCTGACAACAAAGGGATACGGTAACTGTTTATCCTCGCGTGAGTCATTATTACGCATGTATAACTTTTTGTTTTTGTAAGAAGTAAGTGAAAAATATCCAAGTAGTTGGATACTCCTTACGTCACCGTCACAGGGACAAAGTCTCCCAGAAAATTTAATAACTACCAGTTTATAAATAGATCTGTTAAAAGTCGTCTACTTTTATTATTATAGCAGGCCATGGTGTGTACTTTCTGCACACTGGAATCTCTCATACACTAATACCGCATTACTCATCAACAAACACGTAAAAATTAATGTGAATGACCATAAACAAATTAATGAACACGATACACCATGTAACTCGATATTTTCAACAAACTTTGGTAACAACGGTCTTCCGAATATAAGTGCAAGTCGACCCTTACTTAGTTAGGGCTGTCCCTCGTCCATACATACAAGTCAGGGCTGCCGCGCTTAGTTCCACAACGCCCAGGGCTGTCCGGAACTTTGTCGGTCCCCGGAGGAAATTCGGAAAAGAATTATACTTTCTTCCTTCCTTATCCGTGATGACATTTTTTAAAAGTTGATTAATTTGCGAATTGTGAGCCGTGTAACGATATTGTTTTATTTTTTGTTCCAGTTTATTCTTTGTGAAAAACCTTGTATTTTTATCGTTAAATATTGTGTTACTGGTATTGTTCTGTTTATCATAATTAGATAACGGAAAAATACTTCGTCAAGTTATTATTTGCTTGTTACATATTTTTTATTAAAACATTATATAATACTTATATATTTAGGTAGCGATAGTCCTTGAGCTAAAGTATCGAGGATATTTATTCAATGCCTACCAAATTTACACACTCCTTACTTCCATCACAAGGAGTAATGCCATTAAATCCGATTGTAAACGTCAAGCAAGCAAGTAAACGTTTTTTGTCATAATTCACATACAATCTCGTTGATTAATGTCCTTCAAGAAAGGAGTAAAAAGGTTTATAGAAGGTCTGCAACGCACGAGTGATACTCTTGTCATCCATAGGTTACAGTAACTGCTTACCTTATTATTATGTACTTATCAGGTGGCATGTCGTATGCTATCTCAAGTTAATAAAAAAAAAATCTTAAATATCTTTTTTTTTGAATAACACATATACACAAAACATACAGGAACATTGATGTTGAACTACAGAGTTAATTATACCCTATACTCTAATTTAGTCAAACGACGCTACTAGTACTTTAAGTCAACTAGTTTTACAAAGACACTTACTTGATTCGCCGACAATTTTCTTGGTATGCAAATGCGCGACAACCCTAGCGATGCAAATGACACTCGACCTCACCCTGTATAATGGCACAAAGTTTTTACACGGTACACTAGCGCCACGTAGCGGTTACATCTTATTATTTGTTTTCAAGTTCGGTTGTTATGTAGATCAGTGGTACCATGTGCCGGGATATTGTTGTGTTTGGAGTTTTTTGTACCAATTCTGAATCGTAAGAGTTAGCTTATATAAATGCATACATATTATTGTTTCAGCGTATTTTTATTATGGTTTTGGTCTTGAAAACTGCGATAGAAGCAACATAACTCGGTTCACTTTTAGTGTTAAAACGACCTTTTTCTTTAAAGACAACACTCATACTAGAAAACATGACCTGAGTCGTGGGGGACTTTACAAACAATTCACGGACACAAATTACACCTACACTCAAAACAAACAATTATAAATTAAAGTTGTGTCCCGTGTGGGCGTCCACCACCCCACGACCTCAGGCTTAACAGCCAGGTCACTATGCACTAGACCAAAAGGCTAGTCTGGAACTTTGTCTATTACTAGATAAAGTCTCATAAGTTATCCTGAACACTTATATGCACTGTTAGTATGAGTCATCACTTCTAAACATTATATTTGTTAATTCATCGTAACCTTTAATTACGTCAGAGATATTTGTACCGTTTAACAATATCTTTATAAAGAAAAATATAAAAAAAAGTTTTTAAAAATGAATGTAAACTTATATTTAGTAAAAAATAATCGCCAGCGAGCCAGCCTGGAAGCTTTTACCGTTAAAAAGCCTCTGTAATTGTACTCTGCGGTAATGCAACAATCCTATATTTAAGTATTAACGTAGTTATATTTGCAGATATTGTTTACGTTTTATCTGGTAGAGCGATGCTGGATACGAATAAATATAATAATATAATGTAGAGAGCATACTCGGCAATGTTTTTTCTTGTACTAAACTAGTAACGGAAACTTTAAACTTTAAATCAAACCAAGGATATAAAATACTTGAAAACGTGTGGGTGTGATATATCCTTTAAGAAAAAGGCTATAATAGTATTATGTAATCTAGGATACCAGAATGCAATCTCACATATAAGGCGTCTCAGACATAATATCATCTCATTTTAAATTTAACAAATATATCTACATGGGCTATAGTAACCTGTGCTTAAACAAAAACTTACTCAAAATTTATACACAAAACAGGTGCAATATCCGGGCTGTTTTCTGAAACAAGTTCCGTTCAGCGTTCACGTCGTGCCTCCAACATTTACATATTGATGACCATCTCCTACAGTCTGTATAGTATGTTATATACAATATACCTTACCAAGCTTTTATTAAACTTTTAGTGCTAGTTACATTTTGACTAGTGATACGTATAATTGTTTGTTCAATCATTTTAACACAATTACTAAATAACAACACAATATACACGCAATAACTACTAATAATTTTAACGCGTTAGAATCAGAAGAATCTAAAACTAGTCTGGCATTTTGAATTTTTGAATTTGAGATATTAACGTCAACTGATATAGAAGTAGCTATTATAGCGTTAACGTTTAAACACTGTCTCGAAAATATAATTTATTTTTTACACACACTAGCAATACTTTTCTAACTATTATTTGAAAGCCATTTAGAAAAAATAGGATTTCTAAAGTTACCGTTACTGCCTATAATCAAAATCTATAGGATTAAACTCAGTAACCTATCAGTGTAATTCACAATGATAAATTAAATGAACAGCAGCCTGTCAACTACCGTGGAACGTATCTGTCAGCGCCTTGCATCGTCGCGCACCACCGCCAGCGCCACCCGAAGCCCGCTCGCTCCATTCTCTCTTAATTACCGATAATACGTTCAGCGAGGTGTTCGTCACGGCTCGTTGTATCTGCACCTCTATCACTATTTCACTTATTAAATTCTGTTTTCAATAAACTGCTTTACTTAAAGTTTATTGATAAATTGACGTCATATTGACAGGTCTCAACTCGTAAAAGAGATTAATTTTGGCTCGCTATAAAGTCAAATTCAAACCCATTAATTCATTTAAATTATTGAATGATTCTTATAAGCAAAAAAGAAAGCAGAAAAACAAAATTAAGATTTTGATACATATAAGGGTACAAGTACATAATCATGAAAAAACTGGCAAAAAACCTCTGATCACTTTTTAATCTCCAGATAATGCATGACTATTTCAAGTTGAACTTTGATTAATATTAGCATAGAAAGGGACGTAATACAATAATATTAAACCAATTCCATCTGCTACCGTAATATTCTTATTACCTAGTGGTGAACTACTTAGTTGATCTGAATCTATAGCTCACGAAAGTGGTTTAATACAAGTTCATCACTTGAATATTACTTCTTTATAACATAAATATTTGTATGGGGGGTATAAATTGAATATTGAAGTGTAAAATTTTGCCGTGGCGGCGCGCGGCTGCGGCGTCAAGCAATCTTGGGATTACGGAGAAGGCTCTCGCTCGCTTGATTGAAAATTCAGAAAAGATATTTATATCTTCGACGAGTTTATTGAACACGACGAATACTATTTGGCTTCGTCTTAAAATATATTTTATGGATTGTGAGTTTAACGGATCAAACTTTAGGTGATATTGATTAAAATATAAATTTATCTATATTAAATAAGGCACTCAATCGAGACATTTATGCTTTGAGTTTCATTGCAATTAAAATAAATGAGAAAGGGATATAGCTCGCAGAAACGAGGGATGCTGCGGTAGTGAAGTTAAATAAGGTAAGAAGGCATATTTCGGCAGTGAACTTGGCTGGATCCAGTGGACGTCTTTCGAGTGAGATGATAGTGATATCGAAAGAAACGCATTATTTTAATTGCCAGAGTATAACATTTATAATTTGGTATGAGATACAAAATTAGTGTTAACAAAAAGGGATATTGGGTTCCGCCAATATACCATACAAAATTAAATTTAAGTAAAAAATTGTTTAATAGGGAAACAATGAAGGGAAAAAAAAGGAATTTAGCTTTCCACTGTATGGCAATGAGGGATCCTTTCCTTTTGTATGTATAAGATAGAAACGTGTCGAGATCACATTGCGATCTTAGTAAAAATCTATCTACGAGATACTTCAGCTTTGAAAAGTATTAATTTAAAATTGATGTGTCAAATTCAACACTAAGATTTTCTTGAGTTTTTGTACGATTGCAGACATACAAAGTACTGCATTGCAAAATAGCTTTTACTCACGCACTTACAAGCATAATAAAACCCCTCGTTAAACGTCAGCTATTTGACGGAACATCTTCATCTGTAATGCACATTAACTGTACGTCTACGTCAATGCGTAACTCCAGCAACAAAACGTAACCTAACAACAATAAAAACAGTAAAGACTCACTCTTAAAACAAACCAAATATGGCGGGTCTCTGGACAAGTACCGCCACCTAGCGGACTCACGGCGAACTAATGAACTCTGCAACGCGCTAATGAAGTTTTCCGCTTCGTCTAAATTATGTCCTTAACATAGTTTAACTCGCCCCAGGGTAATAGGGTTGCAGCCGAATGAAAACGTCCGGATAAAGTGTGCAAGAATTTTTGTATCAAAATAATGGCGAGTGAGTGAGAATTTGTTATTTTTTTATGGGACCCTTTGAAATGTCTCTTGTGTAAGATATAATTAGAAAAAACGGGAACGCAAATATTTTTGCACGCTGGCAAGCTTTTGAGACACTTGTAATTTTATGTTACTTAATTAACCCTATTGTTATTAACAATTAGGATAAACCTACTCATTTGTCTTGTACCTATCTATTAGCCGTGTGATTTTAATATTGATTTATTCTTTGCCCTCTTTGTCATTTGATTCTTTCCCCCCTTTAACATTCGCCTCGTTCATCGATGCACTATTTGTATCTTTACCTCGGCCCTCAACAAAATTAGTTTGATCAAAACTAATATAAATAACGGTAAGTAAACAGCTTTGTTAGAGTTAGGTGATGTAAGTAGTGGCAAACCAAAATGTTGATTTGTCTCATATCTGTATAGGAAAATCGCAACATGCATGATGCTGATGCAAAATCGCCGGTTTAAGATGATATTATATCTCCTAATATTTATGTTTTGTTTTGCTTTAAATCTAACTACGTAAAATAACTGCCAACCCTAGCAGCTATAACCGTATGACGTGAAATTGGTATGCTTATAGGTGTAACCCGTGGAATAAGCGCGTTACTTTGCTCGCTGAGCGTATGGAGTCTGTACTGAACAAGCTCATGGTTCCACTCGATGCTTTAGAGAGGACATGCCTCAATGCTTCTGTAAATGCACAGGGATGCATCAATGGGCCTCAAGTGGGTTTACTTACTGTAGGCATCTTTGTGGTGTGATTATTAAAAATTGGTTAAACTTTGAATTTGCATAAACAACTAAGGATTTTCATTCTTTGCATTCTTATCTTATGAATTGTTTATGTCCAGACCAGTTTGTAGAGAGATATCAGATAATGTGTAATTTTCTCTTATATATTACAATATTTATTATAAACCCGATGTGTCCCACTGCAGGGCAAAGGCCACTCGACATTTCTTTCACCTCTCTCTACCTAAAACCACTAGGGACCAGTCTTCGTTAAATGAGTCCAATTCGTCAATTCATCCCACCATCTCCGTCTGGGTCTACCGCGACGATGGCGTCGTCTTATACTGTCGTATTATCCTGCTTCGCTGCCTTTACTCTTCTGATGCAGTTTTATGTTGTCACCAAACTAATTGTTCAAATAATATGTCTTCTGTAAACTTAAAATACAAAACCATCCTTTTTCCAATCATAACAAATATGTTCTACAACGATCCCAAATGGACGTTGTTGAATAGGGTAAAAAAGTCAATTTAACGCTCAACGATTAACTAAAATACTTTTAGAAAAGTTTCTATAGACTTCCGATTAATACCCTTATTATCCGGTAGACCTTGGGGACCTTGGTATTGGGATATTTACTTTATAATAATAATGTAATTTTATTAGAATTATTATTATTATAAGCCTGTACTGTCCCACTGCAGGGCAAAGGCCTCCCCACTCTCCTTCCACTTCTCTCTGTCTAAAGCCGCTGAGGACCAGTCATGGTTAAATGAAACCAACTCATCCCGCCATCTCCGCCGCGTCTACCGCGATGTCGCTTGGCATTTAGAGGCACCCACTGGGTAGTGAGTTTAGGCCATTGATCATCTGACATGCGGCAGATATGACCAGCCCAGTTCCATTTTAGCATGGCAGTTTTCCTGGTGACGTCAGTGACTTTTGTGCTGGAACGGATTAATGAGAATATAATTCTTATTCTACAAAAGGTATTTATTTTAAATATAAAAATCCTACAAAATAAACCTTTTGATGGCGGTACCTATTAAAAATGGTTTTCCATAATATTTCTGTGGAACTTTTCAGCAACTTACATAAAAGATCAAATAGTTGTAACCTTTGGAGCTAGTATTTATCTCTCCAATTGTATTGCTACACGTTACCTATTATTTAAATTCAACATCATACTTTTGACAAATAAAATACAATTATACGAGTATAATGAAACACATTTTTTTTCTATTCATCGCGATGAACCAACATGTCAGGTATTATAATAAAAAATATGGATCTCATTTACATGATATATTAAATAAAAATGGCACGTTAAAAATGTATAAAGCTTTTACATTCTATCATTACGGTGTAAAATAACGAGGCCTAGCAGTGCGTCGTCAACTGTGGGCAAAGTGCGCGCCCTGTGGCACTCCAAAAGAGTACCTACTTTTATATGAACATAAAATCAAACAAAATGTCGGAATTATGCGACAGTATTTTTGTTTTGATGAGCGCGGTAGTGTCATATATAAAACTGAAATATTAATAAGTCTATACACCTGCACGCAAGAGGACTTGATGGCTGCCTCTGACAATGCAGTCAACGTAGCTGAATTTTGGGCCGCAATAATATAAATGTAACGATGTTTGCCATCGAAACGCTAAGAAGAAGAAGAATAAGTCTATATATATTCATAGTTATATTTTGCTTGTAACAGAATTTCGGTTCACATTTTTTGTAAATCATTTGTCTTACTTGTTGTCAAATAACATAGTTATCTTCTTTCAGCAAACTATTAATTTAAATATTAGATATTTTGCCTCATTTTTTAAATAAGGAATTTTATATTTTTTATAACATCACCCATCTATAACCTGAATGCAATAACAAGCCATAAAAGCTAGAAGGCAATACGACAGAAGCATTATGCGATTCGATTTATATTTAAATCTCTCGACATTTAATACTTTTATAGTTCCGCACAAATCTTTTCAATTTTATGTTTGTTACTATTTGTTGTCATCATCCATTACCCGGTCGGTCCACAAAAATACAATAAAATCTGTACTAAACGCGCTATAGAAGCAAATCCAGCACGTTTCAATAAAATGTCGACGTTAACAGAAACACACGATATACAAGTCTCGCTTTATATCGCAACACGTGAGCATGATACAAAATATCACAGCAATGTATTTTATTGTCGGTGAAATGGTCGTTTATCTTCAACATTGTAAGTTAGTATAGCTTACTTTATTTACTGCAAGTTTATAGAGATTTCTGAAG
Source organism: Trisateles emortualis (assembly GCA_947095525.1). Lineage (NCBI taxonomy): Eukaryota > Metazoa > Arthropoda > Insecta > Lepidoptera > Erebidae > Trisateles > Trisateles emortualis. Next base: position 13,947,600 of record OX352752.1, on the reverse strand, counting down.
GAAATAGTATCAAAGTTAAAACGCTATAAATCTTATAATAACTTCTAAACTACCTTCCACAAACCCCACCACTGGAACGTGAAAGCTCTCCACTCGAGCCAAGTATGTGTATCTCACAGAACGTTCAGAGTCAGGGTGTACTTTGTGTCCGTGAATTGTAAATTGTATGATTCTAAAGTCCCTGCGACACCCCTCGTAGTGAAAAACATCTTTATTGAAGAAAAAATTAAAGTCCATAGGTTGTTACACGCTACCGTTGCTTGCTTAGAAAATCCGATGACACCAAATATGTTAATTAAAACAGAAAAAAGAGAGCAGCGGTTTTTGTTTGTCTATCACAACAAGAACTGTCAAAATACACGTTAGGAAAGCTCTTAAACTTTTGACTGCAATTGCGTAATAAGAGCACTTTCCTCCAATCGTTTTTAATCTATAAAAAATATAAAAAGTAAATGACTTAACTTACAATAACTGCCAAGGTGTAAACACTCTTGACCAATAACGAAGGTTCTGTCAATCTTTTTATTAACCACCTAAGGCTTCTCAACCATTAGGTATCTAAATATGAGTTGATTTAATAATACATTTATGTATATGGGTGAACTTGATACTGTCAAAGAATTCTGATGGTGAAACCTAGGGTGATGTAGAAATAACAATTGGTGCAAAATTACAATCATCAAAAATTTCAAGGTTTGCTCTATCAATCTGATAATTTAGTTATACACACCCGAACACACACGTATGCTTAGATCAGTAAATCCAATAGTCTGATTACAAACAATGGTTAATTTAGTCAACGGACTGGTTCACCTGGTTTCCGATATTGACCAATACATTGGCACCGTTGCGCTTGATTTAACACAACTACACTAATTACTGCAGGAGCAGAATTAATTGCATTCAGATCATTTAACCAATTTACTCTTATATCTAATTAATTTGCGGCAACGCTTTTTGTGTCGCTAATATTAAGTTAGTTTTGAATTGAGATTTCTTTGCTTTAAGCAAGATTTGAGCCCACGTCTACAAAGGAATAGAACAGTTTTAGTAGTGTGTCTAAAACTGTACTATTCCGTCTGAAGTCTTATTTTTCATATATTTGTGCAATCATAATATCAAGTTATAAACAGTCAATATTTGTTTTACAAGTATTAAGACCCAGGAATGCATAAAATGATTGTATTTTGTTATATTACGTGTGAAATTTGTAATTCTAAAACCTAAGTTACCTAGTCTAAAGTCTAGTCATAAATAAACAGGCTGTAACAACAGTTTGTGTGCACAGTGCTTCCATTGTCTCCGTCTGGACAAAATCTTTCGAGTGTATGCACAGCGCCCCTGTAGACAGATTTCATGTTTAAACAGAGAGTTCCATTATGACGAGGGATTAAAATTACGATGACGAACCACTCTCGAAGAGTGTACGAGATTACTGATGAGGTAACGTTCTTTCGTTCAGCTGTGAGCTTTTTATGTTTGTTTTAGACAATATTATTTTTCTCTTAGAATATATTTTTTGTTTGTTTTAGTAATTTTATTATTATTTTAGATTTATTAGTTATATAACCAAAGGGGATTTTTGTTTTGTTTTATTAATACATCATAAATATCTCAAATGATATTAAGTTAGTAATCTAGTTGTGGATAATTTGTATTGTATCTCTGACAATAATAGAAAACTAGTACTTAAATCATTGAGAAAGTGCTGTACTTAGCTTTAAAGCTTAGGGTTCGAATTTCATCTGCAGTCTGATGCAAAATAACTTACTGTGCACTTTGTAAGTTTATATTCGGATATGGAGATCAATGTAAATATAATATCATTAATAAAATATTAAAGCGTTTTGTCACTATATTATAGTGCAGGATAAAAAAAGCTGCTTACTTTACCCGTTTTATTTATCAAGTAAGATTTAAATATACATTATTTTATATAAACGATAAAAATAGACTGTAAACATAATTTGTTCTATATAAATCAGTAGAAAAATCAAATAACAAAACAAAATGATAGTATATAATATAACTATATTTTACTAACAAAGTAAAGTTAATCACTGTAAAACACTGTTAACCTAGTCTTTTCCTTAACGACGTTTTTAAAGACATATTTTTGTCCAGCTGTTGATGTTATCGGCGCACAGTTTACGTAAAATAAATCGGGTTAATCACAATGTTGGCGATGTTCAAGAGCCTATTTGTATGTTAATGGGCATCTGATGACGTCACTCTACCACCAAACTTTTCCCTGAAAATTTAGCTAAATGAAATTTCATGAATATTTTTCTTCAGTCGCTTAGGGAATGGTAATTTGTTTCTTTCTTAAATGATTTTCCTTTAGATACCATTGTGATTTTTTGCCGTGAGTTCATTTTTCACTTTATTACATAGATTATACATTATAAAAAAAATATCAGGTTAAGCAACAAGAAGGCATTTACCACACGGTTCCATAAATTGAATTACGCTTTGTAAAATTAAAACAGCGTAATTTATCTCTCGACATTTATCCGCCGCCATATTTAACAGTTAATTATTTTCATATCCGGCCTCAGTTGAAAACAATTAGCAAATAATTATCACAAAGCGTCACATTTTGTCCATGTTAGGTGTCATTTGCGCACTATGCTCACAGTGTAAAAGCTTTGTCTAAAGTGTTTTGTTGTTAGTTCAACTGTGGCTGGTCCGGAAGTCATTTTACGTTTTATACGCTGAATATTTTATAAAGTTAGTTTTTCTAGCTTTCCAGTTATTTTTATTTGTACAAGTTGTGCATAAAAGACCTCGTTGACACTATTATTTGTATTAAATGAACTCTGAATATATTTTTTTAGTTGATATTTCTGAAAAACATTTTATATAGACTATGTTTAACTATCGGCAGTTTTTCTACTTTTATATTATTTGACTTAACAAATGTGTAATAGAAAGTGGTAACGTAAATGAACAAAGTAAGTAATCCATCCATTAGTTATTTTTTGTATTTTATTGCATGTTTACAAATATAAAAGATTCAAATTTTAAGTGAGGTGATGCCAATACGAGTTAACAGCATACTTAAATATCTCCCTAATGGCTATGTGAGCCTAACTGCTTACTTTGGTGCGCCACCATATTGTATGCGAGAAGCACAAAAATACTTAAAAATCCATACAAATAAATAAAAAAGATTTTAATATATACCAATTCACAAGTTGTTTATAAGCAGAAAAGCAATATTATGTCTACGTAAGTACCGCACAGTGTGTACACATACACACACACGAGTGCTTGTCAAAATGTACATTAAAAGCTTCTACTGGTGCTCGTAACTTTTTCACGTGAGTTAGCGAATATGTTGTCAAACTTTGTCCAATATCGCAGTTCTGTACGACCACTGTGCAGCTATACCAAATGTTTTCCAATTTGTAACTTTCGTTGGTGACTTCTATTAGTATTTACCTATGGAAGCTTGTATGGTGCCCTACCGAGCAAGCCCGACTAGGAAAAGACCTCCACCTTACAGAAGACCACAGCCAAATAACTACACACATCGGTGTAGTTGTGTTCCTGTGTGTGTGTGTATAGGTCTCCAGCGCTCATTTAGGGATGCGTTTTGAAAGAAACGTATTCCTGTCCCAGAGATACTTTCATCTTAAAGCCCTGGTGTAAAACAATGGGTTAGCAACACGCAAGTGATACCTCTATTATTACTGTACCAGTAATTTGTTTAATTTTATTTTGTATTTTTATTTAGATTGGTTTACTTTATATATATTTTTTTTGTTTATATTTCTCCAGTTATTTAGCATGTATATTATATTTTTTTATTATTTTGTACTTTTTGTTTTTACTATGTATATATAATAATAAATATTAACTTCTTAAGTGCTGATTGACATCCGTGAGTTACTGCTCAATTGGTTCCAGCTGAAAATCAGCGCCTAGCATTACTGCCAGGCATTATGCTGAGCTGGATCCCATTTTGGCGTAATCATGAGACACATAATGTACTATAATTAAGTTCTATTTTTCTTTTTCCTTTTGTAAATTTTTGTTTGTGTGTTTCTTAATTACTGTCAAATAAAATATTCTTTCTTTCTTTCTATTATTGCAAGCGTCCATAGGTTAGAGTAATGCTTAACATCAGGTGGGCCGTATGCTTATTTGCCACCCAAGTAGTAGAAAAAAAGCATTTCTGTTCCCATAAAATGTGTAAAAACCATTGTTTAATATAAACAAAATAATTCAGTAATCTCTTTGTACATGCTTGAAATGGCGATGCATAATGCACAAAAGCGTGCGAACATAGACTAGATACTTTAAGATTCTAATATTCTTCGGTTTAAAAAAAGTTAAGTTGCAAGTAGTACCCTCTTATAAGCCGAGCAAGTAGTGGCATGCTCGGCTTATAAGAGGGTCACTGATATGATGTATGAATTACATCTGAATGATTTACTTGGAAAAACACAATCAAATTTAAAGGTTTTCTAAAAACAAAAATACCAGTTTGTAGTCACCACTCTAAAATTTTTCTGCCCCAACGGCCATCAGTTCTGCGAACTATGTGCCCGGCCCATTGCCACTTAATAGAGGCAATTTTTCGAGCTATGTCGGTTACTTTGATTCTCCTACGGATCTCCTAGTTTCTGATTCGATCTCGCAGTGAAACTTCAAGCATAGTTCTTTCCATTGCTCTTTGGGTGACTTTGAACCCTCGCACGAGGCTTACAGTGAGCGACTACATCTCAGATCCATATGTCATCACCGGCAACACACATTGGTTAAAAACTTTTTAAGAAGATACCGCGGTATTTGGGACGAAAAGATATGGCTTCTCAAAACAAAAAATCTCTTACTTTATTGAGTAAAACTAACATTGTTTTGGGTTCTAATCATTATATTTTTTCTAAGTCTTACTTGATTCTATATGATTTAATCAGTAAGTGTAACAAAAATTACTGATACGACGCAAAATAATCATCTTCCTTCTTATAATAATGTGTCCAATAAATTCTCATAATCATATTTTTGTCCAGGACATTACATCGGTACCACGATGCGACATTCTCCTAGCCTCCTCGGGGAAATCTTACGTCAGGGTCGCAAATTTAATCAAAGAAATAAAAGATTCTATACTACTTTCATTGAACCTTTTTAATTTAGAGTATTGAAACCGTTACTATATTCTATTTATAGTAAAGGTTAAATTTAGCCTACCCTTGTGCCTTTATTTAAAATCAAAATTATACACACGGAGTATTCAATATCATCATCATCATCAACATCACAACCCATAAACGTCCCACTGCGGGGCACGGGTCTCCTCCATATACTTGGAGGGATATTAGCCTACTATACCACCCTGGCCAGACGGATTGGTATAGTGTTTTATTTCGAGATTTCCCTCTCTTGCAGTGGATATTGTCTCCATAACTTACTCCCTTATTCGACTCTTACGCCACCCACTGGATGGAATGGGGTGGTGACATTTGTATTCTTAATCCGTCACCACACGGACTATATATCGTCACTGGAAAGGCAAAATTACTTCTGTCATACAAAGTGGGCATAATTGAGTTATATACATATTCGGAATCAGCGATTTTTTCTGCGTCGATCTGCCTAGGAACCATTGCAATCAGAGCATTTTTGTGGCGTTTAAGTAACCTAAAAAAAGGTGCTGCTTTTTTTTCCTAATTACTGAAGCGACGCGTTTTTTGGCCAATTTTTCACTCATGTCGCTCAAGAAATATTTCCTGAATATTAAATATTAAGTTTGGCGCTTGAGTAAAATTGCCTTTGTGTAGCCTAAAAAAGAATGGCCTTTAAGTAATTTCTGCTTACCTTGAATGTAATAAAAATTCAGCTAAAGAAATTTTAACTGATTACGAAAAAAAAACATTTTAAGTAATTTTAGTTGAAGTTACTTAGTTATCCTATCGCCTCATGAGTCAAAATCCTAGACATGAGGAGTATAAAATATTTCCCTTGAAGTTATTTTGATACACCAACACGACACTAAAATTTATGCTAAAGAAATTTCATCCTACTCAAATTTACTAATAGTATTGTGTTCAGTACTTTTAAAATACAATCGTTGTTTACATTGGTGGCGTTTAAGAAAATTTGGCTTACTAAGTTATTGGGTCAAAATTACTGAAGCGCCACTTATCTTGGAAAGTAGTAAAAAAAACGAATTTTAACTACTTCCAATAAACGCATGCTACGAATAGAATTATTTATAAAGTTATTTCATTGAAATCGGATGATTGTGTAAAAAGATATGATTTTTTTTCTAAAAATAAAAACTTTGATCGGCTTTATCTCGAAACAACCTATTTTCACTTCAGTAATTTTGCCTTTCCAGTGACGATATATATGTATATAATATGTATTCAATATACTTACAATATATTCATTGCCAATTGTGAAGGTTAAATTGCAAGCAATCAACCGTCACAATTGGCATTTACAGTTTTATGCATACAACATTATGCTGAGCGGTGGCCATTTTTTGCATGCGTGTGACGTACGCCACACAAATTATTATTAGGTATTGTTTTGATGTCCATTGTCTAAATGTGTGTTTTTTGTGTGTTGTGCGTCATTTGTTTGCGAAAATAAATAGTTTTTCTTTCTTCTTTCTTTCTTTCAATCGCATAAGTTTTTTTTCTCAATTTTCGAAAGTAATTAAAATCGCTTAAGTATTCACTATTCCTTTGACTGAATGCACAGTGGGCCCTCACCTTCCATGTTTGGCCATAAATTCTCATTATCTCCCGAATTCATCGTCACATTAGACTTTTAAATGAGACCACAATTCAGGCCCTTGTCTTTTATTGAGAGATTGTGCGTAAATTATGGCGATGGTCACGTTGCGTCAGATAGTGTCTGTTTACGAGTCACGTGATTTTACTACGGTCATGGAGTTAGTGGCTGTGATAATATCAAAGTTTATTGTTAGGTGTTATATATGAAGCTAGGAGCTCATGGTTGCAGATATACGTGGATGAAGTTATGTTACATGCTGCCGATAACATAATCAGGCTCCATTTTGATACACATATATTTTAGTTCAGTATAAATAATTGAATCACGAAGTACATGCTGGGAACCACTGTTAAATTAACTTTAGCTTATATAGGTACAAAATTTTGTTATTGAAAACGTTTCATAGGATGTAATTTTAAACAAAAATAAAAACGATTTTCTTTGATTGACTCCACGCGTTTTGCTTCTTATTAATATGTTTACGGTAAAACAGCTATAACTTATTAGACAAAGCCTAGACTTAAATTAAATTTTTCTATACATTTTTTTATGCTACTTGAGCGGCAAACAAGCATACGGCCTACCTGACGTTAAGTAGTTACCGTAGTCTATGGACCCTTGAAATACCAGGGGGATTGTTTGCGTGCTGCCTGTCTTTATTTAGTTTGATTCACTGCACCGTTAATTTATTTTTACATCACATAGGGTTGACTGGTAGAGGATTTTTAAAGCTTTACATCCTGTGTACATGAATGAGTACCTACATAAAAACTGATTATTTTTTATTTGTAGAAATAAACACACACACACAGTTATTAAAGTATTACTAATACTCATAGTTCAAAGAAAAGCAAAAAATGGTAATTAAATTAGTAAAACTCCTACATCGTCTTTAAAATCTAAGTCATTATTAAGTGGCGTTGTCGTGAGACACGTGTACAACTTTACGCTAAGTAAAAACACGTAGATAGATTTTCATACGCTTGTAACATAAATCTGCTTACCGCGGCATAATTAACGTAAATTAATCAATCCTCGCCTCTGAGATTACAACGAGTTCGGGATAACTCGGCGGCGCTCGGCTAATCTCGCCAGTTGGATTTCTTTAACAAATTACGTTTTGACAAAATTTAAATTTATAACGTTGGCGAAATGTTCGTTGTACAGCTTCAAGGAGAAATACATGTAATGTTTGCTTGATGTTGTTGCATATGCAATTCAAGCAATCTAGGGTTTCTTACCGTTTATATACCGTTATTCTTACCGTTTCCGTGTCTTGCACACAATTTTTAGTTTTTAATAATTTCATTAATTGTTATTAGTTTTTGTTATATTGTAAATGTCTTTTTTTTTGTTTTTGTAATCCTTGTTTTTATTTTTAATGTTGTGCGTCATCTACGTGTTAAAATAAATTGTTTTTTTTTCTTTCTTCTTTCTTTCTTTCATCTAGTGATGCAATAGACTTGACTGTATGTGTGGTCCCATAGTTAAGGTGGTCTCGCCACTAACACCGCGCCAAGTGTTGTAGGTTAAATTTCCACTCGTGATGTTTATAAAGCCCACGACGTATATTTCTTCACTATGATGGAAGATATCTGTAAAAATATTAGCATGAACTACAAAACGATTGATCAATGATTAAATATTAAGTCAATTGCCTTGCTTTTAGCTAAATATTGTTAGGTTCATTTAAAAATTATATAATATTTTACCCACGATGCATATATATTTTTAATTATAATTCTTTCTTTCTTTTTCAAAAAGACAACTCCCGCACTAGAGAACAAGCTCTGTGTCGCAGGGGAATTTACAAACATACAATTAACGGACACAAATTACACCCAGACTCAGAACAATTTTTTGTGGGTAACACAAAGTTTTGTCCTGTGTAGGAATCGAACCCACAACCTCGTGCACAGCAGGCGCATACTGTGGCCACTGGACCGCAGTCAATTATATTAAGTATTTATTTAGTTTCATCTATTTAAAAAAAAAAATACAAAGAGTTACAACAGACATTTGCCCAGATCCCGTAAAAAATCTAAAGGATATTAAGAAAAAACTAGTCAACAATGTAATTACCAAAACAAAAAGTCCTCAAACACTATACTTAAACTGGAACATCTATAACTTGGAGTACTTTGTCCAAGTTTTGTAACTCGCCCCACTAGGCGTGGGAATTTTAATTTATTGTTACAAAAAAGTGATTTTACACAATCGAACTGTACTTTTTATCGTCGCAGTCGAGTAATTGGAAAAGTTTCAGAATATTGAGCAATGTGAATATTTAAATAGAATTAGAAGGTAGCTTTGTTACACTTCAATGTTTTTAATTTGATTAAAGGGCGAAAGTTTAACTGTCAAGAAAGTAGAGATTCGTTTTTTTATTTTATTTATCAAGTAGGTATTATGTATCCGTGTGTGTATCGGAAGCTACTCTTATTCGAGTAAGTTACCGGTAATGTTAAGGACCGACGTTATTTATGTTACTTTATGATACTAGGTAATCCATACTTATATTATAAATGCAAAAGTATCTCTGTATGTGTATATGTTTGTTTCTTTTTCACAACTAAACGGCTGAACAGATCGTAATTAAATTGGACAAAGAGATAAATAATATCCTGGGGAAGGATACATGGTAATTTTTACTGTGATAACTGATATCCACGCGTGCAGAATCGCGGGTAACAGATAGTAGTATATAATTCAAGCTTTTGAGTTATAAATTATTTTGAAAAAAATATTTCTGTGACTCAGAAATAAATTGTTGCTTATATAAGTAATTAGTATTTTTGCCTAAAATAGTCAATTTGAAACTATGCTGTACCGAAACATTTCAGCATAATGCTACAATTGTAACTGTCCCACACAAACATACAGTGTGTAGGTAAATGAACGGTGACGTCATAAAGTCCTAACCACACAACAAAATTAATTTTTAAAGGTCACATTCTTTGTGCGTTGTTTTAAAATAGAAGCCTTCACCAGCCTCCACGTGAGTGATATACCTACATACGTACCTACGTAAGGTCGCGTCGGGCAAAACCTTTGAAGTATATTCTCGTACACAAAACGTCGTATTTTCAGCGAATCCGCTGACATTTAAAATGGGTAAAGTTGGTGTCATTGTTCACATGAATGTTTGATTTTGTGATTAAATAATAAGTTGTATAGACTTTTGTTGTATTGCGTACCTTTTTATTTATCTAACTAATATTATAAACGCGAACGTTGCTATCTCACGTCGAAACTTCTTGACTTTGGTGAAACTTCAGAACGTTATAGCTGTGTAAGTGAGGTAGGGCACCATACTAGCGAGCAAGCCCAACTGGGGAAGGACCTCCATCTTACAGAAGACCACAGCCAAATAACTACACACAGCGGTGTAGTTGTGTTCCTGTGTGTGAGTATCTCCAGCGCTCATTTAGGTTATTCATTTTGAAAGAAACGTATTCCTATCCCAGGGATACCCATTTTTTTACACCAGGGCTTTAAGATGGGAATCTTAAAGTCCTGGTGTAAAAAATAAGTTGGCAACACGCAAGTGATATCTCTGGTATTGCTGGCGTCTATAGGCTATGGTAACTGCTTATCATCAGGCGGGCCGTATGCTTGTTTGTCACCCAGTAAAATATATATAATAATATATAAAAAATAGCACACAGGCTAAAACTAAATTAGCGCAGGTAAAATTGCAGGAAAAAGCTAGTATCCTAATAATAACTAAGTATAACAAGCTAACAAAGTGTAAATTAGACATCGCTAAGAAAACTAACTTAACTAATTGGGTTATTCAAAGAACTCCAAAAAGAGTTAAGAGTTAATACAGAAGAAGAATATCCGCTAGTTAGCGATAAAGTAAAAGTCTTGTAAAATGCGTGTTATAAAATGTTCATAATACAAATATGGCTGCAGATAAAAGGCAACATGTGACAAGTGACATTTTATGACGTCACCGTGAATACTGCACACTTTAAAATGATTGACACCACATATTTTATTCTTTCAGTGCTAGCGGTACAATCGAGCCGCTGTCTACAATGAATAAATGTAAAATGTTAAAGGAGTCACATTAAATCATACACAGATTCGTATATAGTATTGTATATAGTTTTCATAAAATACATACGTCCTGTACAATACAATAATCCAGTTGTTCAACGTTGACGTTTCTCTTCCCAATGGCCGCCCGGTGGCGTGCGTTACTTTAAATTGAAGTGTCAAATCATCAACGTATACATTTCTTGAATATGTATTTCAAATATAATTGTTATGTATGTTATAAACAAGATTATTAGATTTTCATTCAATAGTTGGATAAATTGGTAAATAAATAGTAGGGCTAGTTAGTAGTAGTTGTTGCTAACAATACATTGATAAATGTAATATAAAATTATTTTTAAACCGACTTCAAAAAAGGAGGAGGATATTTCTTAGACTGCATGTTTTTTTTATGTATGTTCACCGATATCTCCCCTATTTGTGGACCGATTCTCAGAATTCTTTTTATACTCTTTCAAATATATTATTAATAATATTTTGAGTATCGGTTCGAAATCTAGAGGTGGTCCCATTGGCACCAACTCAGGATCTGATGATTGAATTCCAGGGAAATCGAGGGCAACCCTCAAATTTTATATGTAATAACAATGTTTTACAAATATATTTTACTTTTATTTTATCACTAAAAATAGAAAAAAAAACAAAAAAAAAACCGACTTATAAAAGTTAAAAATAACTGAATACCGATGGAAGTCGGTATGAAGCTTAATATTAGGTGGTGACAGGATGAATATAGCACCGACTTCAATCTCTATTCAGTTATCTTTTTGAAGTCGGTTAATTTTTTTTCTATTTTATTTTTATTTTTTAGCTCTGTTAACTCTACTAATAATATTATCTCGTAAGTTTGTATGGATGTTTGTTACTCCTTCATGCAAAAACTAATGGACGGATTTTGATGAAACTTTACAATATTGTCACTTATATATCAGAATAGCACATAAACATTAAAAAACTACGCGGATGAGGTCGTGACCAAAAGCTGGTTCTATCTGCGCAGGCTGTATATCTGCGAACCGGACCACAAGTCCCACTGGACACATAGAGAAGTGGTGACGTGTCGTTATAGTAGATTTATTGTTGACTCCTTCTAGCTGGAAATATAAGGCAACAATATATTGTATTAAATATAAAAGTATAATGTGGCACATATTGCGTGAATTATGTTGGATTACAAGTGGTAGTGGAACACCGAAATATTGTGGGTTCAAAATTTACTCTTTGCATAATTGCTTAGTATAAAGATTTGGCTAAAACATAATTAATTTAAGTCTGTAATTTTTGTCGTAAGGAAACCCACATGTCTTAGAAAAAATTCTAAAGACATGTCTGATTTACCAACCCGCAATAGGCCAGTAATAGGGTACTCTCCTCTACTAATTAAGGCCTAAAACGCAGAGAGGATTTTAGGCCTTAATTAGTAGAGGAGAGTACCCGTCCCCAGTAGAGAGACATGTATGGGTTGCAATTATTATTATTAATTGTTGTAATAAAAAAGTTGAAAATATATATACTGCCATTATTAGTGGCTTTTTCTTTTATAAACTCATCTATATCTGATGAAATTTAATAAAACACTTCATCTCATATAAAAGCCCCTCCAAATTTAAACCCGCCTTTTATGAGTGTAATATTAATATTATTACAATCTCTTAATATCTGTTATATATTACCTCTCGAAATGTTTATAACACTCGATAGAACTCATAACACTCCTTATTCGAATGTTTCAATTTAAACGGTTATATCTCGACAGGCCAGGGGTGAGTTTAATAAATACGTCTTAGTGTGCGTGCGACGTTAAGGTGCGGTTAAATTATAGTTATAGGTAAAGACTCGTCCTATCGGCGCTATACTATGAATCGATTAAACGTCGATAAGCTCTAAATAACTTCTATCAATCCGATTACTAATTTCTCAGCTTACATTCTGATATTTTTTTTATACTATTAAGGAGGCAAACAAGCATACAGCCCGTCTGATGGTAAGCAGTGATCGTAGCCTATGGACGCTTGCAACACCGAGAGTATCAATTACGCGTTGTCGATCCTTTAAAAACCTTATAACTCCTTTCTTGAAGAACCCTATGCTATAGTCTCTAGTGATTTTTCTGCTGACGTCTATTAGCTATATGTGTGACTTAGTGAGGTCAATCTAGTTTAATTTTAGTCATCTTGAAACACTCCGACTCCGAATAACTCTATTCGGAGTCAACTAATTATAGACAAGAGTTTTTCACCACTTATATTAAGGATGCACGGACCGTGTAAAAAGTGCCCCTGGTGCTGTCGTCTGCATAACAATGAATGTTGTTGATGGATAAAATAAAATTGATATGCAGCAGAAACAGCGTTGGGGACAGTACGGAGCCTTGCGGCACACCAGCATTGATGACGTCAGTCCCCTGACTTGTCGGGCGGGCTACCGTCTGCCTGCCTGCATGCGCCCTTAGCTCAGTTGATATCCCGTCGACAAGTCGATGAAGTGTGTTAGTTCCAGCTCGATGGGTGGGACAGAGGGGCGATATTGAATTCTCGCGCACCTCATTAGTCGATGTCGCGAGAGGAACATTGGTGTGCACTCGGATGTTATAAAATATTGAGCTTTATTGAAATCTGCACTAGTTTTTCCGATATTGAAAGTGTAGTTCGTGTGTTGGGAAAATTGTTCTTTTATTGATATATTTTGGCAATTTGTTGAATAGATAGTGCTTAAAATGTTCGCTGTTGTTTAAATATTTTTATAATAGGACAGATAATCTACCAAACCATTAAAATATAGTAGTTTACTCAGAGTCAGAGAATGGTACTTAAATATTATAGGTTTACCTGCGGGAAAAGAAGATAAGAATGTTACTAATTTCAAACAATGCGTCAGTTATTATCATCATCCCTAAAATATAACTTCAAATTGTTGTTACTTTAGAGGCAAACACCTACATTGTTACATAATTGGTTACATAACCAAATAAGTAAGTAATATAACTCCCCACCAAAATAATTTCATTCAAACATAAACATCTGCCAAAATTAACCTTTAAGAGATAAGCACAAAAATTGAAGTAAAGTTCGCGTCATTAAATAAACATCAGTTTGTACGGTAGAGCCGGCAGAGGGAGAGCCGGTAGAGCCGGTAGAGAACACTTGGTACACTTCACACAAATAAAATTTTATATTCCGCAGATATGAGTCTCAAATATTCAGAGAGAGTTCTAAATTAGGCTCTATGAAGCTCTCCCTTATTCATACATTCGTTTTCTACTGAACATTTTGTATTCTTAAATTGTTTTATGCTCTTCTTTTGTCTGGTGAATGCTTTTATAAAAGCAACCTATTATAATTATATGTCCGTCTCTGCGTAGGTTTGATTTGAAGTATTTAATTAAATAAGCAAGTGGTACATAACAGTTATGTCAAATAAAAAGTTGTAATTGTCTCGTAATTACATACATCAAATTTTATTTTGACTGTTCATGATTTTCATGTTATCCTTGACTGTTATCTTTATACTAACATGTTGTCAAACGCAGCCTTTGGAAGTTTAAAATACTAAAAGCATTACTCGCGTTTTGTTGTACATCTTTTAACACAAGAGTTTTGTGTTATGAGTAACGTTAGGAAACATTATTTTAACAAAAGTTTCCCTTAAATGAGCACTGGAGACCTATACTCAAGCATTACAATACACCTACACTACTGTGTGTAGTTATTTGACTGTGGCCTTCTGCAAACCTGCCTGACGAAGAAGCTAAATGTTATAACTTAAATTATTGTTATAATATATAATTCGTTATGTTTTAAACAATCCGCTGATTTTATGTAACTTACACAATTTTAACGTTCATAATGATTGATTCTCAAATAATAATTATCTAACAAGAGAATTTAAGAGCCGTTGTCAGCAAAAATACTTTATTGAAATATTCTGCCTTGTCAAAAAAGCTGTCATGGCCGCCAGTGGGTTGTCAGAGCTAAAATGTTTATAACGAAGTCCCGCGGGCGAAGGCATCACGCCATTCAGCCAGATGCCGGTCGGATGTTATTGGCGGTTAGTTTTTAAAGAATATTGTTTGTCTTTTGTTATAATATATAGATAAAGTTTATATGTTAATGTAAAAGTTTCAGGGTCCCTTATATTTAAATACAAAACTCGGTTAAACGTAATACAAAACATATAAAAGTAATAAGCTACTGTTTATAGTCTGTGCCAAAGTAATCGTGTGAATATTTTGTTAGAAGTTAAACTATTTTGATTAAAAGGATAGGCTTTTTTAATCAAAATAGTTTGCAACTGCTTCGTCTGACAAGAATTTTATTTTGTATTTAATTACTCGTACTTGATTGTTTTACCGAAGCTATTTTTTTATTTTCATTTTATTGGGTCCTGACGGTATGACTCTCGTTCCTTGGAGGATGGGAAGGCCCTTAGTGTGGGATGCTACCTGTGTAGATACCTTGGCGCCTTCTCATCTTTCATTCACTGGCATTAAAGTGGGTTCGGCCGCCACTTCTGCAGAGTGCCTCAAGCGGCGCAAATATGAAAGTCTCGGTGAGACTTACATTTTTGAGCCTTTTGGGGTCGAAACTCTAGGACCATGGGGCCCAAGTGCCCACAAATTGTATCGTGAGATATCAAGGCGTTTGGTCGAGTCATCTCACGATCCTAACGCTGGCCTTTACTTGGGTCAACGTATTAGCCTTGCAATCCAGCGTGGGAATGTGGCCAGTCTTTTGGGCACCTTTCCTCAGAACTGTGATCTCAATCAGATATTTTATTTATAGGTTAATACCTTTAAATATAATATCTGATTGTTTGTAAGTAGGTTAGGTTACTTTAATTTTAATAACTATTCATGTAAATATCTTTTTATTGGGTATCTAACATTTTGTCTATTATAGTTTTCAAACTTTATTGTTTTTATTAATAAATAAAGAAAAACTCAGTTGTGTCATGTATTTTATTAAAATAAATTTGAATTGATTTGAATTAGATTGCGAACATAAATACACTCGCGGACAAATAATTCGGGTCGACGCTAAAATCCTCTGTATCTACCAAATTATTAATTTTACATGCATGAAACTAACTTTATATTAAAGAGAATTTTAATATCGTTTGCTATAAAACCTTAAATTGTATTTAAAACAAAATAGGAAAAAAAATAACAAAAGTACGAATTTGGTGATAAAAAAGGAGAGATAAACATGCATGTGCATGTGTGTGTGTGTGTGCGTGTGAGTTAGTTGTAAGGAGCCCTTTCGAGTGTGTAAAATCTAATAGACTTTATCAGCCCTGCGACTATGTCTTGGTATCGGCAGAGTAGGCTATGCCATCTGCCGCTGATTGGTAATTGTAATTAGTAAATATAGTGTATCTAAATAGTTATAATTAGTTATTGCCATTTCAAAACATTTCATTTTGGTTTTATTTTCCAGGTAAGCAGATCAAATGTGATCAAGATTTCGTCAAGCTGGTATGTATTTTAATATAACATTATGTTTTGTATGAACTTCACTTTATATCCACACAATTTAATAACCTGTAACTTCATAACAAACTTATATAAGACTTTGTATTGTCAAGACAACTTGTAAGTTATAATGAAACCATTAGTCACCTCATTTTAGCGACGTCTACAGGATATTTTATGTAACTAATACATTTCTATACCACAGTATAAAGAGTTCTTAACTCTTTCATATACATTGTTCGCTCAATTTTTTTAAAGACTTTAATATGAAAATGTCTTTAATATAAAATCGGAATCGAAATCTAAAAAGGGATTTTATTCACTGGCCTATTGGTCTTGTAGTTAGTGACCCTGCTACTGCTACTCCGGGGGTCGTCGGGTTCGATTCCCACACGGAACAAAACTTTGTGTGACCTATAAATGTTTGTTCCGAATCTGGGTGTAATTTGTGTCCGTGAATTGTATGTTTGTTAAGTCTCCCCTGACACAAGGCTTGTTGCCTTGTGTGCTTGTGCGGGAGTTGTTTTTAAGAAAAACCTCAGGGCTACCTACTTGCAACATGTGGTCGTCAAAGCCATAGCATCTGGCTGTTCTGACATCGCGTTCTCTTTCCAAAAGAGTCATACCCGTTAACCAGCGTAACATGTTACTAAAGTGCAAAACTAATCCTTACTAATTTCACGTAAAAACTACTGAACGGATCTGGATGAAATTTGGCACAGAGATAGATTATGGTCTGGAATAACACATAGGCTACTTTTTTTGCAGCGATAACCGACATCCACTCGGGCGGAACCGCGGACAACAGATAGTTTAAGATATCTATGTTATCATAGTAACCCCTCAGTGTTATAACAATAAACATTCAAACACGTTTCAACTACAAAACCTATCTTACCTACAAGCTCACATTTAACTTGCTTGTATCGTTGTTCATTCCCTTTTACCCTAATAACTCTCGTGATAAATATCACTGCTATTGTAACATAATATATAACGGTGTGGAAACTTGTCATGCTTCTTCTGTCCATATGAAGTGAAAACCTTCTGGGAAATATCCGTGAAATGCATTCTCATGGCAATTTATACAAATGGGTGAGAAATACAGGGTTACCGTTCTTTATGGGAGCGAAGGGAGCAGTTTGTGGATAGATACAATTATTATGTATATTTTTTCGTTGTTTCATTTGACGTTTAATTAATTTTTTTAAGCTTTTGACTTGAATATATGAAAAAACATGTTATTTAATTAAAATAACATGTACTGTACTGACATTAACGCTAGCTACGGTAGACACAAATCTTTTTTCTTTTTTCTTTTAAAGACAACTCCCGCACTAGAGAACAAGCTCTGTGTCGCGGGGGACTTTACAAACAAACAATTAACGGACACAAATTACACCTAGACTCAGAACAACTCTTTGTGGGTCACACAAAGTTTTGTCCCTGTGTAGGAATCGAACCCACAACCTCGTGCAGAGCAGGCGCATACTGCACCCACTGGACCACCAAGACAGTCAAGGCAAATAGGCTTATAACATCTGTAAAATATGAAAGTGGTAAAGTGGAGATAGAAAGTTTACTTGCTCAATAAATTACAGCAAATAGATCAATAACTTTAGTATAATAATGAAAAAGAAACGCGCAGCAATATGAAAAATAACTTCTCAATTTAAAATATTAAAAATATAGATTCCACGTAAATGTGAAATAAAATGTAATCATTATCCGAGACAGCCTCTAATATTTAGGATCTTCAACTTTTTCCATTTGACAATTGTGCCGATGTGTCATGTGATATTGGGTCGTTCTTCGTTCTGCCAAACTAAGTATTGCTTCTAATGACATTTTGATGACAGTTCATTGGTGTTCGTATCACGTGTCGTTTGTTCTGAACGATGTTATTGGCTGCACGACGATATAACGATATTGCAGAAAAGATATTACCTATACGAGTATAGGAATGTACTTTAAAAGCATATTGTACGTTCTGATAAAAATGGTAGGAAGTCTAAAAAAGGTAAAGCTAGAATTTTTTATACTTCTTGGGTGGCAAACAAGGATACGGCCCGCCTGATGGTAAGCAGTTAGCTTTAGTTAGTTAGTTAGTAGCCTATAAACGCTTGCTTTACCAGAGGTATCACTTGCGTGTTGCCGACCCATTTTTTAAATAAGAGTTTTAAGTTGTTTTTTTCCTGGGATAGGAAAACGTTTATTTCAAAACGCACCTCAAAATACTCCCACACAGGAATATTTTGCTGTGGCCTTCTGTAAAGTGGAGGTCCTTCCCCAGTCGAGCTCGCGCACTTTCATGGTGCCCTCGTTAGTATTGTGTGGAAAACGTAGAGGTCTACGTTTTTCACACAATTATAGTCCTCGATCTCTTGTATTCCAACAACTTGCAAGTTGCTGAAGCTAAAACTGCTTAACATTTAATATAACATAATATAAGTAGATACCTCAAATATCTTGCCACTGTTTTCTTTTTATCAACAGGAAAAACATAACCCATTCTAACGAAGTATTGAACGTTACTTTTACCAAGTAATCCCTTTCTCATCCTTTTTAAGGATTACAGGCGTGAAAGCAATCAATTTAACTTTCAAACGTTTCATCCAAATTGCGCAAAGAACTTTACACTCCACTGCTGTTTATATATGGCACGTATTAGTAAACAAGTACACACCTCGTATTGGACAGCTCACGAGCATTAATTTTAAATCTCCAATCGCGTCTGGTATTAGTCCCAATTTGGCCGATTTTCCCACGTTGGCAGCACAGGATAATCGCAAAAAAAAAAGAAAAATATTGGCAGAAAGTTGAAAGAATAATAAAATATGGTGGGAAAGGCTGCGAATGGTACATACGTATTTAAGCCATTTTTTTCAAAAACGGAAGCAAAATCTCGTTGAAGTAACTCTACAGCTACGACGATTGGTTGTAATAATTGGGACCAAGCTAGCCAATTAGGGCATTCGTTATATTCTATGCCTCCGGGGGTGCTACATTGTAATGGGTGTACAAGTTTAAAGTTATACTTTAGCACATTCGCTTCTCTGAATATAATAACTATTAAAACAACTAGGACTTTTAATAAATAATTGCTACGTCGTAGCATATGTAGCGCTACGTTTATAGATAGTGCTACGAAGGTCTACGATGGATATTACGTGGGCAATTTGGTTTGAAAAATGTCATATCTTCAGCCAATCCCAATTATTTATGAAATTGACGTACAAATTTGATTCAATTTGGTTCAAAACAAAAACGTGGAATGGTGGCTTTTAATTAACACACAATCCAATTATTTTATTATCTATGCATAGTATTGTTTGTCCGTCGATGCTTACTCAACTATTGATGGGAACACAAACATATTGAGTAAACATGGCTGATTGAATATTTTATGTGCTATGATTTAGGATTTATTGTATTTAGGTTATTGTATATTTAAACGTCCCGTATAGACAGTTATTAGTTTTCTGTTGTCTACTACGCTTTTGAGGCAACACAAAGATATTGAAACCGTTCGCGTGGCATACACTTGCAAGAAGACACATTAGAAAAGTTAGCTACCATTTATATAACAAAATAAACGAATGTTTCGCTAGCTATTGCAAGAGATTAGATAATGACGTGACCTTAAAAGTCATGACAAATTAAGACAAACAGTTACAATTTTTTTTAACTGTTTCGGACCAAGATGCAAGAAAAAAAACTTGGCATGTTATAGGTAATTATTTTATCATGAAACAAAATACCAAAGTGTGGATGGATGAATGAATGAAATTCAATCACGCTTAAACCGCTGAACGAATAAGGATGAAATTTGGCACAGATTAAGGTTATAGCCTAAGATAGCATAGATAGAAGCTAATAAACTACTTTTTATCCCGAATATAAAACACTATTCTACTTAGTGGGGAAAACTAGTTTAACATAAATTTCATTCTTGTCTTTCTATATATATCTGGATAGGGTATTATCTTATTAGTGAGAGCATAAGCTTTATACTCTTAGCGAACACAGCATCCTACTACTTAGTTCGCTTATAAGCTCTGTTTAAACAGCAGCGGCGTCGAAAACTTTGCCGTATATATTTATTATATGGTATTAAATCCATCTTCCACGTAATTATGTTTTAAAAGAACTGTTACATCACCGTGATATTTAAATATCACGCCTCTATGTCACACGAAGCCCCTCTAGACAAGTTGCATTAACGGTAGTCGAATAGAATAGAAAGCAAATGTATGGAATTTGAAATAAGTTTCTATTTTACTCGATTCGACTACCGTTTATGCCACTTGTCTAGAGGGCCAGATGCTTTTGGATGGTTTGTGTTTGTATATGCACGTACTGCAATATTCCTATTTAAAATCTATCATAAGTGTTATTGTAGATTTTAACCGCTATGCTAGTGCGCTAGTCATCTTCCGAGTATTTGGTTTTCATATGATAATAATATTAACATGATCTAATGCGTATTTTAAATATAGTTTGGGTTTTGACCGGCCGGCTGATTCTCTAAGAAACAGCGATTGCAAACTGACAATTGTGACGGCACTTACGATTGCTTTACTGAATATCGATTTTCAATCTGACAGCCAGATTTTGCTCCGCTTTCGCGGTCGCTCGGTTTTTGCTTTTACGGAATACCCCTGCCAGTTACACTAGGTGACTCTGTCAGCTTGTGAGCGCGGCTAAACGCCATGCAATATAAAGGTAAATAATTATTCATTATCGCGTTAAGATCCCAATAAACTTTGGATCTTAACGCGATAATGAAACTCAAAACATTTTAGCTGCGGCTGAGTAACATGTACTTAAAAATATTTATTATATTATATAATATTTGATTGAAAATATGAAATAAAACGTACTAAGTAAATAGAAAAATCAAACTGTTACAGCCTAATACTTAGAGTAAACTATCAGTAATTAGAGCTGAAAGTTCCCTCTTCGAAGCTGATCTTGGGTAACAGTCAACAAAGGGTTTAACCACAAGAACCTTACTTATAGGTGAAGGTAGAAATGTTATTTCATGCGACGTCGCTGGGAGGCGAGTTAAATTATATCCAAGTTGGCCACTTACAGGTCACGAGCGTGTCGCTAGAGGTTATGTAGGAAATGTGTTGTATGTTATAAGCGACTAGCGATTCTGCAAACATCAACAATGTTCATTGCAAAATATATAAGCCATAAAATCGAGGTGTAAAAATAAATATAAAGTGTGTTTTACTAGTGGATCTCCTAATTTAAGATGGAGAGTCTCATAATTTATTCCAGAATAGAATAGATTCTATAGGGAAAGAAAAATTTACAAATCCAAAAGTATGAGAAGCATATTTTTTTATTATAAAGACCTGCATTCTGGTCAATTAACACAAATCCCTATGGAGTTCAGCAGAGTCATGTGAAAGCCTTCAAATCTCTTTATTAGGAATTTCACTTTCAATGGCATTATAAGTATTTCTTGAAGTATTTTTATCAACATGTATTATCTATATCCGAGACATTATTTTTATATTAATTCCTTACCTCCGCTTTCGAGTATAACTTGTGCCACTCCCGAACTGTCCAGCGGCATCGGTTTCAGTTTCAATTGCTTCTCAGACGATATCGTCTGTAATTTAATCAAAATTTGCTAAAAGTAATCGATTCAGTGTTATTTTAACTCTGACATTATAATATTGGCCAAGTTCTCGAAGGTGCTTCACTGATTATTATTGAATATTGTATCTATTGTAGACTTTACGGTGGTTACTTGTGTTAAGTCGATATAAAATGCGTTATTTGAATGTATATAATAATGTCCTCTTCGGTCGTGGCATCTCGTTTGAGACTTGCCATTTACGGAGACGATATTATAGTGTACAATTGTGAGAGCAAACACAGATGCACTCATTGTTTTCATCTTATATTTTGATGGGACGGCAATCTGACACGGTTGAAAAGAGATCAGGTATTGGGCTAACGATTTTACTGGCTTAGTTGTGATATACGTACTGTTTATCATTATGGTCATATTGTCGCCTAGTGCAAGTGCATTTTATTATTGTATATTTATTTCATACGAAAAAAATTTGGTCAGAGCTTGAGGTGAGATAAGCGTGTCTTCTCGTAAGCGTTATTAGCGTAGCGTGTTATCGACTCAATAAATATGAAATACCCTTTTCAACTGGGCTGTACTGGCTGTAGGCAAATCGAATGACATGGCTGTTTTTCTGGACTTATAGTTGTATTTTTACGTGTAGTGTTACTTTTGTAACCTAATTGACATCTAAACCACTATTTAGCATTGACCTAATCTATATTGATGTTTATAGTTGGTATTACTGCTCATTGTGCTTACAGAAGTACATTTTATGTTGAAGCTATTATAGTTGACTGCCTCGGTGGTCCAGTGGCCGCAGCATGCGCCTGTTGTGCACGAGGTTGTGGGTTCGATTCCCACACAGGACAAAACTTTGTGTGACCCACAAAGAATTGTTCTGAGTCTGGGTGTAATTTGTGTCCGTTAATTGTATGTTTGTAAAGTCCCCCGCGACACAGAGCTTGTTCTCTAATGCGGGAGTTGTGACATAAAATGACTCATTGCAGTGATTCTTCACTTATTACTATCATCATGAAAAATACTTATTTTATTGTATTTATTTATGCATTTCTAATACTAATATTTAAGTTCATTTTCATATATTTCCTTAAGTCAGTTCAATTATTAACAAGAAAATTTACTGTTACTGACTTATATACAGGTGGTCCGAATCCTATAAAATACAGTGTACCTAAAAAGGTATCCCATACAAAAGCTTCCATCAGCGAAATAAACCTACAACTAAACCTTAGTGAATTGGCATCAATAGTAAAAGGTTTTATAGTTTACGTCTATGAAATTGGAGGGGGCAAGCCTCGCCCATCGCCCATCGCCCGTCGTCCACCGGTCGTAGATAAACGTAGCCAATACACTAATAGCTAATGGACTATGGAGTTTATAGTTTTGCTATGAGATTATTATCCATGACCGATAGATGAATTATTTTTATTGTTGGGCTGTGGCTTCGATCCAGGGATACAAGTAGATATATTATCATTATTATTTTAGCACTCTAACGGGAACTAATTAATAAATGCTGAGTAAAGGAGTTTGTTTATTTTCGAATTGCTAATGGTGGCAAATATGATTGTCAATGAAGAGTAGAGGGCATATAAGAGGCAAAGCCATGTGATTGAACAATGCCACTGTTTTGAGCATCACTAAGAGTTCACTTGATTAAGGAAGTTATTACGTAATGTATTCTTGGATTTACTCTTGCATATATTCTTGGATTTACTCTCGCATATATTCTTGGATTTACTCTCCCATATATTCTTGGATTTACTCTCCCATATATTCTTAGATTTACTCTCGCATATATTCTTGGATTTACTCTCGCATATATTCTTGGATTTACTCTCGCATATATTCTTGGATTTACTCTCGCATATACTCTTAGATTTACTCTCGCATATATTCTTGGATTTACTCTCGCATATATTCTTGGATTTACTCTCGCATATACTCTTAGATTTACTCTCGCATATATTCTTGGATTTACTCTCGCATATATTCATAGATTAACTCTCGCAGATATTCTTAGATTTACTCTCGCATATATTTTTGGATTAACTCTCACATGTATTCTTGGATTTTCTCACACATATATTCGTGTCATCTACATGTAGTTTTTCTGAGTTTTTGTGTATTTCGTTTCTATAAAAGCTACTGTAGTACAAATATTATTTAACAATGTAAGGCAAAATAAACAAATTTATAAAGCACAATAATATAGAAGCGGTTCCGTAAATTTGATCTGTTTAACATTGGAAAGGTTTTATTAAAAGTTATAAAACCATCACAAAATATAGTTCCCAAATATATAATATTTTATTTCAAACGAACAAACTAACAACTGCAATCAAATAACTTTATCATTTTGTCATTCGTTGAAATGTTTATGGTACTACTAACAAAAGCACTTTAAACCACGAATAACAACCGCACAATATATATACACGTACTCGCGTCCTCGCTCTGCGCGCTCGCCCGTTAATAGATTTTAAATTTTTCATCCTCTGTGCCAACCCTGCAATTAAATATTAATGGAGATGTGGTAGGGCTGCTGCTATTTATAGCTGCTTTAGGTATTGTATAAACAAAATAGAGCGTGCATGTATGATGTAATGAAATAAATTAGTCACTGATATTTTGTGCTTCTTCTTCTTATCGTGTGGTAAGTGGTCAACCTGATGACAGAGTTATTTAGATCGCCCATATTTAGGCCTCTGTCGTGATCTATTCTGATTTTGTGCTGTTGAAACCCTACATGGAAGATTGTTTACAGCCTTTTAAATCTAAAAAACCGCA
This sequence comes from Trisateles emortualis, assembly GCA_947095525.1. Lineage (NCBI taxonomy): Eukaryota > Metazoa > Arthropoda > Insecta > Lepidoptera > Erebidae > Trisateles > Trisateles emortualis. The sequence goes on along the minus strand of OX352752.1, from coordinate 13,922,902 downwards.
ATGTTATAATGGTAAAATGATTGTTGTGTAAGTAAGATAAGATAGGGCACCATATAAGCCAGAAAGTCTGACTGAAGAAGGACCTCCAAGTTTCAGAATACTGCAACAAAAAGGACTACACTCTATTGGTTTTGTTGTAATTCTGTGTGATTAAAAGTCTTCAGTGCTCATTTAGTCATGCGTTTTTAAATACGTTTTTTTCTATTCTATAGGAATACGCCATATCCTGCTTACCATCGGGTGGTATGATTGTTTGCCACCATGATGCTATTAAAATCAATTGTTCTTCTCTTTCACTGAGTTTGTCGTTTGGATTGGCATTTACACACCTTTTCAAGGAACATTTAATGTTCATTCTTTATTCTGTATTTACGTTTTTTTTATTTTTCGACCAACATTTGTATGTTTATCACAGTATGTTTTATTATTTTGAGAGAAGGTCAGCGATACGTGAACTTATGTTTAAAAATTTACGTAGTTACGGTTAGGTTACTCTTATTTTTAGATACAAAGGTTCATGAGTACGTATATTATGAAAGATGATATTACATTATAATATCTGTTTCAATAATAAAATGTTGTGAAATTCTGTCAGTAAGTAACTTACTATTAATAAGTCTACCTTTATTAAATTCATAATTAAATATCAAGAGTCTGGTACATTTTACAGCTAATGGGTTAGAATATATTTGACGGAGCTAGAAAGAAATTTATAACTATAAATTAATGAATAATACAAATGTATATGTGATATTTTATACATCTCGTAATAAAACTATATTTACACTAATTAAAAAAAATATTTTTTTAAATGGCGTCATAATATTTGTCCGAATCTATATCAACAGGAAACGGGCCCAAAAGACTGGCAGAATTATCTGGAAAAAATAAATCAAATACTTAATTTAATTAAGTATATTGATGAAATTATCATTTTATTACATATTTAAATGTGCACACATTTGTGCCCCATACTATAATGTGCCGCGCAATTGGTTAATCTCCGTAGAAATTTGCCGCCCAGACCGAATAAGTCCGCCGGACATTATTATTACAATTTATAATAGTGCTTGAATGTCCGTAAATTGGTTACATTATGTTGTTAGAGTGGCAGCTGGCTTCTGAATATTTAACACGAGTAGACAGTCATGTTCTAACCGTTGAGCAGGGTGTACTATAACTATAGACATTATGATATTTCAAATCATATCACATTGTAATGCAATATTTTAATTAACTATCTTATTTTTCGTTCATTATTTCTTAAGTTATATAGTGAATATAAAATATATTTTATAAGAAAACTTTCGTACAACCCTGTGTCACGGAATATTTTACAAACGTAAATTTATCGGACACAAATAACACCCAGACTCGAACAATTTTTGTCCCGCATGGAGATGAACCTACAACACGTCACTCAGTGGTACATAGAGGTAAACGCTCAAGTCATTGAACCAAGTACGCAAATTAACACCAATTTAATAATAATATATAATAATAGCAACCCATATATGTCCCACTGTTGGGCACGGGTCTCTTCTCCTCTATCAAGAGAGAGAGAGAGAGAGGTTTTTAAGGCCTTAATTCACACACGCTGGCCTAATGCGGGTGATGAATCAGACATGTCTTTATAATTTCTTCTAAGACATATGGGTATCCTTACGATGTTTTCCTTTACCGTTAGCAGATGGCGAATCATTTGATTAGTACATATAAATTCCACAAAGTAAATACACCACCCGGGATCGAACTCGCATCTTTTGCGGGCAAGTCGGTTACATTCCCACTCGGCCACCACCGCTTCTACAACCGCAAACACCAATTTATTTGGTTAAAAATCCGAACACTGCAACTTTTTCGTAATATTAATTTATAATGAAAATTATTATTGGTGCAATAATTTTCCGATCAATAACTCTTGGAACGACAGCCCTATGCTAAAATATTAACGTGGCGGCATCAGGGCTGTGCCTATTTATAGATGAATCGATCGATTGTGTAGTGCGATGAACCACAATGTTCTGTATGTCCGAGGTAACTTGTTGTGGATAATATGTCTTACATTAAGTAAATATTATGTAACGCAAAATGTAAAAGCGTGTTTATATTTTTGTGCATTATAATTATATAGGCGCTCATAGCCATACGCTTGCTCCTCAGTAAGATCAGCGGGTAAAAGTATCAAGGGTGCGGGAACCCTACAAATGAGTGATTGCATAGTGGTATTTCATCTGAGCGTCTCAGTGCTTCAGAAAAAGTCTTTCCCGACTGTTAACAGTAGTTAAATCACGGCAGAAGCCTAAATATGGGCGACCTAAATAACTCTGTCACCGGGTTGGCCACAAACCAAACGATAAGAAGAAGAAGATTATATATGTATATATTAATTACTTGTCTGACTGACTGATTCTTCAAAGCAGTGTGTAAAACGCTGAGACTATAAATTTGAACTTTACTCAAAGGTTTAAGATAGTATTTTTGGAAATTCACTTCCTAAACGAGTAAAAATTGTTTAACCCGACCGAAGTCGAAGCGTCCCGCTAGTCAGTCATAGATAGATAGATAGATAACTCTGTATTGTACACCAAAATACATATTGCTTTCATAGTTTTGCTTAAATGCTAATCCACAATGGGCGGCCTTATCGCTAAAAGCAATTTCTTACAGGCAACCTTAGGATGGACAAAAAGAATAGATACCTAAACATGTTTATAAAGTGAGCAGTTTTGTGCTGCTAGTCGATGGAAATACATATATGTACTTACATAGGTAATTAATACCTACCTATAACTAATATACTAATACTCATAAGTACTTACATAAATAAATTATATACTAGATTAGACTGTCATATACTTTCTTGAAGTACAAAGTTTTTTTGGTATCTCATCGCAAATTAGCTTTAGGTTCAACAGGCTATAAGTTATTTTAGATTCAGTTACAGTCACACCATATATTTTCTTATTCATCTCGTATATTCTCATCCGACACAAACAATGTTCTTGTCAGCGCTAGGCACCCTATAACTCTTTATATCTCACCTCTGTTACTTTACCTCCTTTTACGTTACAACCTCTACCTTTTCTTAATCTAACTTATGTTAATTAGCCTCTGTGAACTGCTTCTTTGTTTTTACATTACGCTTTTATATGAGGGGAAGGCAGAAGTGCTGCTACTGAAAGTTTTATAACAGAAAACTTACTAAAAATTTTTCCGACGTGAAAATCATAAGCGAAAGTTTTTGTCGCGGCACAAATGAGGCAGCCTAAAAATACTAGTTGTATCATGCGAAAAAGCGAAAGAGAGGTAGGGCACCATACTAGCCAGCAAGACTGACTAGGGAAGAACCTCCACCTAACAGAAGACCACGGCCGAATAACTACACACAGCGGTGTAGTTATGTTCCTGTGTGTGAGTATAGGTCTCCAGCGCTCATTTAGGGATGCGTTTTGAAAGAAACGTATTCCTATCCTAGGGAGCCCTGGTGTAAAAAAATGGGTTGGCAACACGCTAGTGATACTAGCTAATGGCAATGCAAGCGTCCATAGGCTACGGTTACTGCTTAACATCAGGCGGGCCGTATGCTTGTTTGCCACCCAAGTAGTATAAAAAAAGCTATAAAACCATTTTGTATTACAACCAATTACTCAGCGAACAATCTTTACAACAAATTATTTCTGTAAATACTGCTGACCTCGATACTCTGAACTTTATGTCGCACAACACGAAACTGATCGGTGATACCGGTGCGACAGGCCACTAGACAAGGCCCTAGAGACCACGAGTAGAGTATGAAGGATTTGTTACACAGAAATTAAACGATACAAATTGGCCCGATATTAAGAAGACCAGTTACACTAGAACTTATTATTTTGTACTTGAGTATGTCGGTAACCATAGTTACCTAAGTTCTACAGCAGTACCTATATGTATATAATTTTGACGTTTGACGATGCAACTTCTGTTGAAGGAAGTCGAAACATTGTGTATAATAACGACAAATAACCAATGTGTCAGGGTTGACAACTCATAGGTGATGTCTCTAATATTACAAGCTTTCATAAGCTATGGGGAACGTATACCATTAGGCAGACTATATCCCTGTTGAAAATAAAAACTTTCGACGATGAAACCTAGCTTCACAAAAAAATAACTAACTACTATGAAGGTAGTGGATGTCTTCACCCCAAGAATATCTTTGTGTACCAATTGTGGAAGTATGCCATATTGGGCATCCTTAATACCTTAGGTGCCATTCACTCAGGTGCCATTAAAACGGGTGCCCAATATGGAATACTTCCCAATTGTGCGCCTGCCTATAGTGAATTCTGTTCCATTCTGTTTTCCTGACAACGTGAACCTAACAAATATATTGTTACAACTAATATTGGCAAAGTTGTACAAGTAATCCTCGAGTTGGACGACATGTTGGTTGTTTTTCTTACATGTTACCTAATAACGGATCTTGGAACTAAACGTTGATTTTATTACAACTCTTTAACTCCCTATTGGCTTTAATGTGGCAACGTAATAAGATAGAAATATACATTTAATTTTATATAATAGTTTGTATAAAATCTCAGTTGATTCCAAAGTTTCATTGTTACATACAAAGATTTATTTTATTTATTTAATATCCGAGTAAAAATTTATTTTGTTTTGATATATGTTAACAATTTCTCAAATTTGAATAAATTAGTCTAGCAATAAGAAAAGTACAGGCGCTTCTAATGTTTACCTGAGCACTAAGAAAATGCTTCATCAACTAGTCTATAGTAACTGCTTATCATCAGGCTGGCCTTATACTCGTTTGCTACCCTGGTAGTATGAAAAAAAAACCTTGAGCCTAAACTTAAAATTTTAGTGAAATTTTAGTGATTACTAAACAGGTAAATAGTAGTTTTATTCGAGTAAACTCAGAGCGAGTCGCTAGTTTATTTATAAAGAATAGAGACAGCCGTCAAACATCGATCGTAATATCCCACACATTTGTGATACATATTATAACTAGACAAGACGAGGGTCCTACCTTCAGCCGCAGAGCGACACGCATCAAGTGGCATTTGGCAAGTTTGATCTGAACAAAGACTGATGTATCTGTCGGTGTTTCTTTAGCCTTTGTTTCCATAGTACGAAGATTTTCGAAGTATTCATAAATATTCTAAAGGGACGTGACTATATAGTTTTGATTCCAACTAAGGCTTTTGACACACAACGCGGTTGACATGTCACAAATACGAACTTCGTATATATTTTGTAATCCTTTTTTGTATACTACTTGAGTGGCTAACAAGCACCTGATGGTTAGCAGTTACCATAGATTATGGATAATTGCAATATTAGAGGTATCACTTCTGTGTGACTTTGGTTCTAATTGTGTTCGAATTCCACTTTAGTCCAATAGTAGATTGTATAATCCAAACTAGTAAGAAATTAATTTAAAATAATTATGAATTCGTCGTCTCAACCCATAAACGTCCCACTGCTGGGCACGGGTCTCCTCCAAATAGAGGGATATTAGCCTACTATACCACGCTGGCCAGACAGGTTGGTATAGGGTTTTGTTTCGAGTTTTCCCTCTCTTGCGGTGGATAACACTTACTCCCTTAGTCGACTCTTACGACACCCTCGGGATGGAAGGGGTGGTGACATTTGTAATCCGTCACCACACGGACAATTATGAATTCATCATATACAATACATAACAAAATAATAATCTCACTAAACGACCAATATGGATATAAGCACACAAAGACACATTTCCTCACACACACATCTTCCCTCACTCACTAAAACAAAATTGCTATTGCCAAAACTTCAATCGCTTTCAAGTTCCCTTTAAATAGGAAGCTTTTAACTCCTCACTTGTGAGTACAAGTATTCGTAGAGCCAGTGTACACGCGACCTTAGACTGGAGGGTGGAGGAGGGGGGATGACAGTCTGTGGCATTATCCTCCCCATGCGTATATACGTGCAGATTTAAATGCCGCAGAAAGGATATTAAGGTGGGGTTTAAAATAAGAGCATGTTATGCGTTTATCCCCCGTTCCTTCTATATCTACATAGTATGGAAAAGACAGGAATATTATTTGTCAAGTTTTAAACGTCATTAGTCACTTGTTTTACTATTAATTTGCGTGAAATATTTATGTGGTGTAGGTATCTGTAATGTAAGCAAAATTAATATATATTTTTTTTAATTATTACGAGTCTTTCTCTTGAGCTTTATATTTCTGTTTGTTTCTGGTTGTGCGTTGTGTAGTCAAAAAAAAAATGAATATAATAATACCTTTTTTGATGTGGTAAATAGCTGAACTTATGGTAAGTTACCATGATTTGCTATGTAACACATATAGATTGGTTGTTTTTAGGAGATCTCACAATATTTTTTACATTAATTATATTTGTTATAGCCTGCCATCTGGCTAACAACGATCCAAAAAGACCTTAAGGATAAAAGGATAAATGCCGCGACTGCGCGGGATAGAAATAAATGGAAAAGGCAGACAAGAAGAGCCGACCTCAGATGATGAGATAACGTTTAGAATAGAAGAAGAATATTCGTAATGGTCTTTTGTCGTTTTCAATAGTTGCTTCAATTTCCTACCTACTTCTAATAATCTTCAAATTATGTCCAATTTTGCTGCAACTAAAGTTAAGAAATCTTATATAAACAGATCACTAGGCTGCGTATCATGACCAAGACTAACCTGACACTTAGCGCAATCGTCTGGAACGCGATCAGAAACTACTTTGTGTTGGGATAAAGTGGCAAACGAGCTCGTCCTCATATCGCACGATACTTTCTTTCTTATAGCAAAGGAACATTATGGTACTAAATAGACCAAAGCACTTCCATACAAAGAGCGTAGATTGTTATTCGTATGCGTATAAGCTAAGCGTAGTGTAGAAACTACACAAAGCTTTTCAGACCGTGGCCGTGGAGTATTTTCTATTCTCATAGGCTCATTAAAGTCTCTAGATAAGTGGCAGAAGAATAGAAAAGAAAGCAAATTTAGGGATTTGACATCAGTTTATGATGTACTGTCGTAAACTTACGTCAAAATCCATACATTAACTTTCTATTCTATTCGAATCCACTATTATTTACCCACTCCCACTTGTCTAGTGGTGCTGTCCCCCCATAGATAGGACACATAACTTTAATAAATCAAACAGTGGTAGTGGCTACTTAACTCTGTTTGCTGTTTGTGACTCTGACTCTCCTATATTATTTTGTTTATTTACATGTAAGTTAATTTGCGGGTATTAAGGATTGATAAGAATAAATGAATCGAACTAATTTTATCAAAACCGTAACAAATGAAAGTCCATAGGCACTGACTACAATAACTGACATTGTAAATATATTTTTGTATTTGATTTGCCCAATTTTAAGAAAGTTTTACGCATTTTAACATCATACTATGACCCAATCAAAGTACGGTAGTAAAAATAAACGTGACACAAGACTAATTCCAAATTAAACACGGGTAAAACTGCGGGAAACAGCTAGTAATATATCGCACCCGCAAGAGAATAATGACTTAAGATGAAATACGCCTGTTTTGTAATTTTCATCTTGTGCTTCATAAGCTAAGGTTCAAATTTGTCAAATGGCATTTCTCAACTTATTCCTATTTTCCACCGATGGTGCGATATATACACAAAAATAAAGCACTTTACATAACAACAAGAATGTTCATTCGTCGCGCGTTGTCAGCGCTCACAAACTTTATGCAAATTCACTTGTGTTTTATGTTAATGTTCAACGTTACAAAGCGATTCTATAGATATCCTTGTTTTAATTGTACCTACGTTTAAACTGGTAGGTACCTCTGTTGTATGCGAGAATAGGCTCATTTTCCCTACTATTATAGGCTTAGTGTATATTTTAAGGGTAATGTCAAATTGTTATGCTGGTTTTTAAGGGTTTGGGATGGTAATAGCGCGATTAGAATTACCATGGTTTCTGTAATGGGAATGTTATGGTAAGTAGTAAATATTTGTGTAGATAGGGTGGTGTGTAAAATGTTTAACTATTTAATTTTATAATAATGCACTCTCGATTACAACTTATTTGAAATCTATAATATTTAAAATAAATCTAAAATACGATAGCCATAACCTCTAAGGATGTCACCCTTCCTTTTATTATGTGTTCACCGTATCATTATCAAAACAAACTTTTGATATTACGGCGTTCGAGGCTAAACGTCGGCGAGATAGTCAAAGATTGTCAGAGGTAGCACGTATCGCGCGATCCACACTTCAAAGTCAAACTCATTTATTAATTTAGATTAAATACATGATACTTATGAACGTCATAAAAACAAATGCTAGCATACTTTTTTCCTACGGCCAATTCGCTGACTACGGTAGGGCCTCGAGAAGAATTAGCAAGAAACTTGGGTCACTCTTTTTAATCGCCCGAATATAATATACAATAATTTGGTATAAGTTACAATATTAGTGGTAACAAAAAGGAACGGAAACCATTATACCATACAGAATGAAATTTAGATAAGTATTTAATTAATTAAGAAACAATATAATGGCTAAAAAAAGGAATGAATTTAGTATGGTAATGAAGGATCGTTTCTTTTTGTAAAAATAATATAGAAACGTGTCGATATTAACATTGCAATCTTAGTAAAATCTAAAACTATATCTTTATTATTTAAAAATAAAGACCCCATAGCCTAATGGAGAAGAGTAGTATGTGGTGCGATCACACGCGACGCACCTCCAAGCTTCAAATCGTCACTGCTGAGAATACATTGACCTTAAACCTCTAGGGCTACAAACTTCATATTTCGCACAAAGGTTACTTAAATTACGGTCGTAAATAAGCAATAACGAGTTCACAATAAATAACTCAATATGTGGAACGCGCCGCTACTAACCAATACATACTTAATTTATATTATACTTATGGAATAATAATCTCAATGACGTAGTACCATCCCTCGTACTGGTGGAGTATGTCAGGTAGGTCACAGTGAGGACGGTGGTGGCACGTGATGGCGGCAGCGAGCCGCGACACTCCGGCGCCATATATTTACTTGCTATTGAGCGATCAGTTGTCAAGCGGTACCTCCTACTACTATGGAAAATAACTGCTCTGTGACCATCGACATCAGGTTGTTTTGTAAGATTCTTACTTAGTTGCTAATGATCCTATAACAATTAACATTATAAATGTGAAAGATTACTTTCACGTAAAAACTACTAAACGGATCTGGATCAAATTTGGTATAAATATATATAACATCTATCTATCTCTCAACTTTAGGTTAAAAATAAACTCATGTGTTGCTTCTGAAAACGAAGATTTAATTTGTTAGTTTCTTACAAATACGATAACTTATTTAACTACACTATTATTACAACTTTACCTGAAAACGAAGAAACGACAATTAAAGTCTATTCTTCCACCAATTATTCTTATTTATCTATTTTAATTAACAAATCTATCACAATAAATTTCTTTTACAATGCTATTTTTTTCATAACCTCTCAACTGACCATTGACCTCAGACCAAGGATGCCACAGACTCTAGCACTTGTCAGTTGTCAATGTCGTTGGTAATGTAGTAAGCGCGGCAAAATTCAAAATTAAAGAAATATTATTTCTTTACATCTCCCCCCCGTGGGGAAGAAAATACACCCGTGGATTTTCTCTAGGTCTCTTCCATGTCTTCTCTTATGTCTTCATTACTCGTTTCTTCCTCTTCTTTTATCTGTACTGGAATAAATTTTGAAACATGAAATAGATTTGACTCCGTTTTTCTATGTCCTGTATCAATCTCGTAAATAGTATTTGTTCTTTTATTTATTATTTTATATGGTCCTATTCTTAGTTGATCTATCTTGATCTAGTTTCTTTCTATTTAGCTTATTCCCGTTTTCAACATAAACCATATCTCCTTCATTAAATTCTCTATCTTTTCTATTTTTATCATAACGCATTTTGTTATAGTCATGTGATTTCAAAGTATTATTAAACGCTGTTTCTTTATCTCTCATCCAGACACTTTTTCCGCGTTCTTGACGTAGTTCCTTTGGTAAGATTGTAACATCTGTTCCATATAACAAGTAGGCTGGTGAGAAGCCAGTTACCAAATGATTGGTCTGATTGTATATCTCTACACATTCATGTGCAATTGTTGTCCATGCTCTTTTTTGTTCATCTTCATAAATTTTGCATCTTATCTTGTTTACAAGTGTTTGATTTAGTCTTTCATTAAGACCGTTAGAAAAAGGTGCATTGACTGCTGTAAATATTATTGTTATTTGATTGTCATTAAGATATTTCTTAAATTCTGTGGAGTTTATACCCGGGTACTGGTCGGTGAGGAGTATCCCAATTTCATCTGGTTCTGTAACCTTGTTTACCAGCTTTATAAAATCATGTGGCCTCTGGGTTTTAGATGTAATAATAAATGCATATCTAGTGAAGTGATCGACTAAAAGATGTAGATATTTCTTCGTTGATCTTGATCCACCAAAACCACCAATTGTGTCTATTGATACTATTTCAAAAGGTTTTCTCGCCGGTCCTAAGTGTGACATTAATCCATATTTGTGCTGTCCTCTTGTTTTATTCTTTATGCAAACTTCACAGTTTCTACAAACATCTTTTATATTCTTCGTTAAATTGTTTGTCACATACAGAGAACTAATACTCTTTAGCATTTGTCCAACTCCAATATGGCACAGGTCTTTATGTACTTGTTGTATAAGTTTAATACTGAATCTTTCTGTTATTATTATTTTTTCTTTGTTCCTTACTTTTTTATAATATACATTGTGTTTTTGTATTATTTTGTCTTTGTTGGTCTGTATATCTGTATTTTTATTCTGATCCATTATAATATCTTCTAATGTAATCAAGTTCACTATTTTCAGTTGTTCTTCTTTATTTTCCTCTGGTTCCAATACAGGGTTTCTACTCAAACTATCGGCTTCTACATTTTTCTTTCCTGGAGAATATTTGATTTTAAAGTCATATTGTGAAAGGTAATAAGTCAAATCACCTAACTCTTCATCCGTCCTTGCTTTTAGGTTCATATTCTCTAATGGTTTGTGGTCTGAGTAAACTGTAAATGATTTGCCAATCAACCAGTACTGCCAATATCTCAGAGCTTCTTTGATAGCCAAACATTCAATATAAATAGCCTTTCTTTTCTTTTGCGTTGCATTTAGTTTCTTTGAAAAGTATGCAACTGGTTTTTCTTTACCATTTGGTTGTACTTGCTTCAAAATTGCTCCAACGCCTTCTAACGATCCATCAGTGTAAATATGTATAGGTAAATCTTGGTCAAAAATCTCTAGTATTGGTTGTGAACATAGCAGGCTCTTAATTTTGTCAAATGCTATTTGACATTCTTCTGACCAATAAAATTTCTGGTCTTTTCTTAATAAATTATGAAGTGGGTCTAGTATTATTGCACTTCTTGGAATGTATTCATGGTAAAAATTTATTTTACCCAAAAACTGTCGAACATTCTTCTGAGTCTTTGGTACTGGGAAATTCGTTATCGAAACTAGGTTGTCCTTCACTGGTTTGACGGAATTGTTCTGTATAATATGTCCTAGATATTTGACATATGCTGATGCAAAAGTACATTTTGTAAATTTCAATCGAAATCCTTCTGTTAGGATTGCTTCTAGTAACTGTTTTAAGTGACCTATGTGTTCATCAAAAGATTTGGAGAATATTAAAATGTCATCTATATAGTTAACGCTAAAATCTGTAAGTTTATATTTTCTAAGTATATTACTCAATATTCTTTGGAATATCGCCGGAGCTGTCTTCAAACCAAATGGTAGACAAGTCCACTGAAAGTGTGCTTCTTGTGTGACGAAGCCTGTCTTTTTCCTATCTTCTATTCGTAGCGGTATTGACCAAAATGCGGAATTTATGTCTAGGCTTGTAAAATAATTACAATTTCTTGTTTTTATTATCAGGTCTTCAATTAATGGAAAGGGTTGTGCCTGTGGTACTACTATCTTATTTAAATCTCTGAAATCTATACATAGTCTTGATTTTTTATTTTCCTCCTTTTTAAATGCTAGAGTTACTGGTGCTGCAAATGGACTGTAAGACTCTTCTATAAGCTTATTATCCAATAATCTTGCTATCTGTTCCCCAATCTCTTTTTTGTCTTCCATTGTGCATCTGTATGGCCTTTTGCAACAGTATTTATCCATCAATAAATCTATTCTTGCTTCATATCCCTTAACTGTTCCAACATCATACTTGTCTTTGGCAAATACTGATTTATATTGTTGTATAAGTTTATTTATTTCGTTCCTTTTATTTTCATCTAAGTGGTCAACTTTTATTTTAAAGTCTTCTTCCTTAATATGTTCATTGAAATTAATTTCATATACTTTTCCTAATCTGGTATCTTCGTTTTTGTCTTCATTTATCTCTTCCTCTTTTTCCCCAGTTGACCTTATATTGTTTTGTAGTAAGTATTGTTTTTGACTTATTTTTAAGTCCTCATTTTGTATAAGCTTGTATTTCTTTATTATATCCAGTCCTATTAGGAAATCATATCTGAAATTTGGCTCATCCATGATATATACATCTACATTTTCTTCTATATCAAAAATCTTTATCTTTAGGTTTGTCGAACCACTTGTCTTTTTGACACCATTAATTGTTACTAAATTCTCTTCATTTTGACCATTTCTTTTTGATCTTATTTTTAGTAATTTTGAATTGATGAGAGAAACATTGGAACCTGAATCATATACTCCATCAATTTCCATTTCTTTATTTAATAGTAGTTTGATCTTAATTAATGGTGTCACTATTAGTTTTTTTGTTCCGTTTCATTCAACTCTGCCTCAATCACTGAATTATTTACATGTCTGATAAATTTTCTATTCAACCCGTCATCCTCCTTAAGCTTGAACCAGCATGCAGATTCCGGATGATAGCGGACGCCTTTATTCAATTTTTCACACGTTTTACATGGAGTCCGCTCTTCAATTCTGGTATTTATCTTCTGATTGTCATATTTTCTATAGGGTCCATTTTTATATTTTTTTACCAACTGTTCATACTTTCTCACCTCATTGAATAAGTCAACTGTATCCTTCATCTCTTCTCTATTTATCTTCTCTAGTACAGATGCTGGCAATCCTGCCGCAATAAGATCCACTAGTGTACCTGTGTCTATTGTTCTCCTCATATCCAATATAAGTTTCTCCTTTTTTATGGCATAGTCCACTAATGAACCTTCCCGATGTTTAAATGACAGTGCATAACTCACTTGATTCCAGCCTTTGTTGACAAATGTGTCACAAAACTTTCCCTTCCATTCTGTCCAGTCTGAATCTAGGGTCAATTTGATACTCATTGAACTGTACCAATCAACACAGCTTTTGTCCATGAATAGTCGGAGGATCTCAATTTTTTTTTCATCTTCCGTAATGTCAAAACGAGCACACTCCTTTTCAAACATTTCAATCCATTGACTTGCGTTCGGGTTTTTACTTGTAAATTTGTCAATCACAAACTTCTCTGCAATATATTTTAAATTTTGTTTTTTTATTTCTTGTGTGCTTTCAATTAGTTTCGAAAATATTTTTTCCAATGACTGTGTCTCAGCTACTTGTTCTCCAGGTGTTACTTTTTGTTCAATTTCTTCAAGATATTGCTCTCCGAATTGTAAATTACCATCTTCGTCCACATAGATTTTACTCAGTTCATCTGACATTTTAATCCAAACATTTCGTTTCTGGTATCTTTTCTTTAAACTATTTTATACTTTATTATATGCAGATGTCTTTATCAATTCTTTGTGAAGGCCAACCGACTGTAGTTCTTCTGGTATAGCAAACACTTTTTGTTCCTTTGTTGTTATTGACGTTACACAATATATGCTTGATTTCCCATCACTCGCCGGTAATAATACAAATTCGAAGCGTAGTTGTTCCATCGTCTATGCTTTCTTGGTATTTCAACAAACAAAATTGTCGTTTTATAACATCTATCTATCTCTCAACTTTAGGTTAAAAATAAACTCATGTGTTGCTTCTGAAAACGAAGATTTAATTTGTTAGTTTCTTACAAATACGATAACTTATTTAACTACACTATTATTACAACTTTACCTGAAAACGAAGAAACGACAATTAAAGTCTATTCTTCCACCAATTATTCTTATTTATCTATTTTAATTAACAAATCTATCACAATAAATTTCTTTTACAATGCTATTTTTTTCATAACCTCTCAACTGACCATTGACCTCAGACCAAGGATGCCACAGACTCTAGCACTTGTCAGTTGTCAATGTCGTTGGTAATGTAGTAAGCGCGGCAAAATTCAAAATTAAAGAAATATTATTTCTTTACATATATATTATAGTCTAGAATAGCGAATGACCATGTGACCGACACATGACACATATAGAGAGGATATAGACAGATAAAAATCATTATCGTAAAAAGCTTCTTTAAAGAATGAAATATTTGAGAAAATGTTAAATTTCGAATAGTGAGAAGGGTTCGAGGCTTTTTATCGCAATAATCGGAAGTGGGTGGAGCCGCGAATAGCTAGTACTAATATAAACACGAATGCTTGTGAGGATAGAATATGTTTGTTACACCTTCATGATTTACCTACTGGAGAGATACATACTCGTACTATACATACTGAAATAGAACATAGGCTATATTTTAATTAAGACCGTGACATTCACCCGGGAGAAGTCGCGGGCAAAGTTAGGTAGGTATATCGTCAAGAAGTAGAGACGTTTTGTTTTACATACGGTACATTTTAAATAAACTTTATTCGCTTTATGTTTTGTCTTCTTCTTTCAAAGTCAAATTTATGTTTGATGATAGAAAGAGAGTTACACAACATTTATAGCTTTATACTGAACACTTTAGCAGTACCGGTTAATGCTTTGTTTTACTTTTATAAATAGAAAATAAATCAAAACATAATATCCTCTATAAGCTTGCGTGAATTTCTTTTAAAAGTAAAATAATGTTTTCCTAAGGTAAAACGTAGCTGCAATAATTTCCGTTCGATCAGTTATCTTTGTTCAAACACTTTGATTTATTCCCACTATTTTATGTGGAAAATGTACAAAGATATCGCGTTTACACTGTTTAGATCTTAGACATACATTATCTATGTAAAAGCTATTTTATATTAAGAGCAGTCTCAAGAGCTTTCCTTGAGATACTCCACTTGAAACCCTTCAACAAACTAACTGAGCATGTCAGACATTCATGTGACCGACACATCACACATATAGAGAGGACACAGACAGATAAAAATATTTATCGGAAAAAGCTTCTTTAAAGAATGAAATATTTAAGAAAATATTAAATTTCAAATAGTGAGAAGGGTTTGAGTACCTAAGGGGAAAGTATAGCAAATAATTTTCTTTTCTGATATAATATAGTAATGATAGTAGATATATATATATTTTTTATACTACCAAGGTGGCAAACAAGCATACGGCTCGCCTGATGGTAAGCAGTTATCGTAGCCTATGGACGTTTGCAACACCGGTGGTGTCACACACTCGTTGCCGACCCTTTAAAAACCTTATAACTCCTTTCTTGAAGAACCCCATGCTAAAGTCTCTTGGGAAAACCTCGGCAGGGAGCTCATTCCACAACCTTATCGTACGTGGTTAGAAATTCCTCTGGAATCTTACCGTACGGCATGTTTAAGGTGCAAGGATGTGAGGATGCACTCCCTGTCGGTGGCGAGAGGTGCGTAAGATATATAAGTATAAAAAAAAATATGTGCATGTGTCATACCTACAATCAAGCATCCGAACAAAATTAAATCGATGGGAAAGCCATTTAATAAGTACTTTACACGTATTACATTCCTCTAAGGAAAGACTAACTTGGCAGAAAATCTTCATAAAGTTTCATATCGTGAGTGCAGTTTTCAACAAACAGTTTACACTTTCTCAAAACCTCATTTCTTCTGTGCCAAGTTAGAAGTCTTGATAAAGTTGGACTAAACATAATTTATCAGCAGCGTTAAGGACATTTTTCGCTGGTATTCCCTGTAAGGTGGAGGTTTTTATCAGCTCGTCTGTGGTACTCCATGTATTTGTATATTTATATTAGTAAACAAGAAAGCGTTTACTATTTATTTACTTCTCGAGGCGGGCTGGTTCACAGAACAAGATTAAAAACAAATAATGTTAGGCATCTATAAACAAATCCCAAACAAACAAAGTAACTTTATCTAAGAGAATTAATTAGTAACAAATTCTATAAATCAGTACAAAATAAGCGTTAACTGCTAAGTTATCGAAGTCAGAAACTAATCAATTTGATTGATCGCTCAATTAAAGCTCAGCTTCTGTGGTCTCTGTCTAGACTAAGTAAGGCACAGGTCCTACTACAAGTGAATTGGCGTTTAGTGGTCATTTTTACGTGCATTAGCGGTCTGTATCATAAAGTACCTTTTTTTTCATTGTGTCATTTTTTTCTTATAAAAAGTATGTCCATAAAAAATACCAAACCTACATCATTTCGCGTATCCCTCAAATTATATTTGTGTAAATAATCAAACTGATGTCGGTACAGGATGGCAGTTCTCTTCTTAGAATTTCGACGACATACATCATTGTGTGAATAAATAAACGAAGATTCCTGTCTGTGGGTAGAATATGATTATTAGTAGACTAATTTCATAGTAATTAGACTTTGACTTTCATAGAAATTTGACTGCACGGTTGGTTCAATGGTTACTTCGCCATTTCACCACTGCGCGACGTATTGTAGGTTTGATCTTCGCACGAAACGAAAATTTGTGCGATCCATTACTAGTCTGGGTGTACTTTGTGTTAGATAATTGAACCCCCCCCCCGTGACACAGGGCTTGTTGCCTATTGCGGGAGTTGTTAAAAAAAACTGAAATTGTAAAATTCTTACTTTTATACTTTTGATTAATTTTATTTGCTTTGTGGATAGATTTAATTACTAGTAAGTAGCCAAATTTCTTCATTCCAATTTAGCAGTCTCGAGACGTCTCGACATGCTTAGCTAACTTCTTAATAAGTTTCAAGTGGCGTTCGTTAAGACGAACTCTTCAGACGGCACTTATTTTCAACTGACTTTATATAGCCTGCTAGGCTATTATAGAACTAATTTAAAAATGCTACAAATATTGAACTACTTTTATTTAATCCATCACGATACATTTCAGTATAGTGCGAGATTTTTCACTATACAATAGAGGTATTTCGTTGTTTTGT
This sequence comes from Trisateles emortualis, assembly GCA_947095525.1. Lineage (NCBI taxonomy): Eukaryota > Metazoa > Arthropoda > Insecta > Lepidoptera > Erebidae > Trisateles > Trisateles emortualis. Next base: position 13,905,641 of record OX352752.1, on the reverse strand, counting down.
ATAGTTAATGTATTAATGTGTTATTCAGTTATATATCAATCAATCAGCCTGTTTCAGTCCACTGCTAAACATTGCCTCTCTTAAACAACGGCCAGTCTTCTTGAAGCCGTCGATCGAAAGCTTATGACTCTCCCCACTGTTTTATGTTCTCTCAGAAATTAAAAACGCCGTAATGAGAACTGAAAAATAATCATAATATCTTAACATAATGGAAATAAAATAAAGTATCTATATATCCATATTTTCCGTATTACACATACGCTCATCGCTTACAATGCGACTTGAGCCTTACCCTAGTCTAGAGCAGATCATCAATTTAAACAATTCAGTTTACGTTTGACAGTTACGAATGATGCGGCTTTATTGAATATCACATTTTATCTAAATCTGTCACATCCAGTTAACTCGAGTCGTTTGTAACTTCTTAAAAGTTAGGTACCTAATTAATAAAAGATTTGTATTTTTGAATAATATTATTGTATTGATTTTGTATCTGTTATTAGTACAACATAAATATTATAGCATAGTTTAATACTTACTGTAGAATTTCTGGCTATAAAAGGTTTAACATTTCATCCGTTTGGATGAACGATGACAAATGAATTAGTCTCGCATATACTCGTAACTTAGGTGGCAAACCAGCGTACGGCCCATCTGATGATAAGCTAGTTAGCTTTTTAAGCAGTTGCTTACCATTAGATGGGCCCAATGTCTATAGCGGGATACGCTTGTAATAATTTAAAAAAAATATTGTTTGTTATAAACATAAGGAAACGTCCATATGTATCTAGTTATTATATAAACCGTGGCCTTTTAAAGGTGGAGGTTCTTCTCCAGTTGAACCTGCTAACTTGTATCGTGTCCTACCTCTCTTAAATTTAAAGCTAGTTTAATCGTAGAAGCACTGTGTGGATCGGTAACCGCATTAGGTCATCCTCGCAGATTTTTTGATAGAATCGAGGAGATCCGTGTCAATAACACGTTTGGGGATTTCTATTATTATTAATCGGTATAATTCTTTCAATATCCTCCTCCTTCCTCTCGTCAATTATATAATTGCCAAATATTGCGACTACTTATCACTTTTCTATCGGTCTATGAACCAGATTGCGTGGCCAATTTATATTTTGAACGTAAATCGTATGTGATCCTATTAACGTGAAGTATTTCGCCTACTAGACCCTATTGTTTTTAACACTTTAATAAAATGAATACCAAAGTATCTGTATACTGCTATAGCCTACATACTCCTACTAAAAAGGTAGATATACTGCGTTTTGAACGTAAACACAATAACGAAAACTGCAATACAGAATTGTAGGAATCAAAAAGTTTGCAAATGAGATCGGCCTCAATTCCGGCCAGACTGTCGCTGTCCGCCTCGATGATAAGCCTCATTTATGATATAGAGAGCATAACAATAAGCGGAGCGATTAGCGGGTAAATGAGCGGGCAAACGTATGAAGCTACCCACATCAAATTCAACATCAGAAACATACACTTTGATTTTTTGTCTTCGTATTGCACAAGGTAGCAGATGAGCCACTTGATAGTACATGGTAACCGCCATTTATGGATTTCAGCAATGCCTGGGACACAGCCAAGCCATTGCCTACCATAAATTTAGTGCTCACTTTATATCTAGTTTGAGAAAGACCATAATTTAGCGCTCGCGAAACACCGCAGCATGTGAGGTAGGGCACCATACTGGCGAGCAAGCCCGACTGGAGAAGGACCTCCATCTTACAGAAGACCACAGCCAAATAACTACTAACAGCGGTGTAATTGTGTTCCTCTGTGTGAGTACAGGTCTCAAGCGTACATTTAGGGATGCGTTTTGATTGAAACGCTTTCCTATCCCAGAGATACTAAATTTTAAAACCCTGGTGCAAAAAAAAATGGGTCAGTAACACGCAAGTGATACCTCTGCTGTTGCATGCGTCCATAGGTTACGGTAACTTCTTAACTACAGGCGTGCGGTATGCTTGTTTGCCACCCAAGTAGTATAAAAAAGAACCTGAATCTATGCCGTCCGCTTTCTTAATCGCTTCTCTCGCTCCTGTATTCTCTACTTAACAATTTTATTGGCTGCGTTCACTGGTCGCACTCGACGTTCACTGGTTCGAATAAACCAATTCTGTGACGCCATGTTTTACTCTCATACAATTTTTAGCGAGGGTACGGTGGCTGCGGTTTGAAACCTTTTATCGTATTCAGAGAGGTTTTATTATGAATCTACATGTTGTGTTTGTGTTGTATTGTTATAGTGTGTTTTTGATATTTTATATTATAAACTGCCCGCGGCTCCGCCCACGTGGATGTTATTTATCAAGATAAAAAGTATTTTCCTCTCCAAGATACCATATATCTTGCTCAATTTCATTTAGATTCGTTAAGCCGTAAGATGAAGAAGCCGTTTAGTCGTGAAAGCATAATTAACAAAAAACTTTGTACCCCCTTTTTTTAGAGATGATTTTCATAAAAATATTTAATACGTGTTTCATGACTTTCAATGAAGAACCTTCATACTGAACTTCACTCGAATAACTTCAAAAACGGCAAAGTTTCATAGGTACTAACTTTGCACCCCCGTTTTACCCTCTTAGGGGGTGAATTTTCAAAAATCACTAGAGAACGAGCTCTGTTTCGCGGGGGACTTTACAAACACACAATTAACGGACACAAATTACACCCAGACTCAGAACAATTCTTTGTGGGTCACACAAAGTTTTGTCCTGTGTGGGAATCGAACCCACAACCTCGTGCACAGCAGGCGCATACTGCGACCACTGGACCACCGAGGCAGTTTTCTATATATAGAAGATAAAGATGTGGATTGAAAGAAGATGTAGAAACAAAAGTTGAAAATGGGGTGTTTGAAAAGGATGGATGAAGGAACAATAACATTGTGTAATCCATAAATGGTTGTCCTGAGTCTGCATGTTCTTTGTGTCCGTTAAGTGTATGTTTGTAAAGTCCCCCGCGACACAGGGCTTGTTCTCTAGTGCGGGAGTTGTTAAAAAAAAATAAAAAGAAAACTAATTTGCTTAATATTTATGATGGTCTTCAAATTTAGGAACTCGTTATCCTTACTAATATTATAAATGTGAAAGTTTGTGAGAATGGATAGATGGATGGATGTTTGTTACTCTTTCACGTAAAAACTACTGAACGGATCTGGATGAAATTTGGCACAAAAATAGACTATGGTCTGGAATAACACATAGGCTTCATTTTGCAGCGATAACCGACATCCATAATATATATTAATGGTCGACAAATTTAGGCACGTTATAAGATTCTGACAAACAGATAAACAGCCTCATTGGTATAAGGCATTGAGTTGAGACTTTAGAGATCAAATCACAAAATCTTATTATCATTCTTATAATAATATCTTGACATATCCTCAAATTATATCCTTGTCCGTAGCTACCACGTACATGTAATACTTACCAGGATTACCTAGGATGAAGCAGTAATGTTGGACTCATATTATTCTGGGACAAGGCGTTAGGTCGGGTCTAGAATACTAGAATATCTCAAATAAGCCAGGCAATAATATTACCTATATAATATAATATATATGTTATTCGATATAGGGAGATATATTTATGAAGTTATTGGGATTGAGTTTTTTTTGGTTCAGACTTCACGATTGAATTACTGGCTTAAGGAGTTATCTTAATCTGCATCTTGTAGGTTCAATCCCCACACGATAAAAATAATTGTGTGCGTCACAAGTATTGTTTAGAGTATGGGTGTACTTTGCGTCCATGAATCTTTTGTTTGTTAAGTCCCATCTAACATAAGTCTTGTTCTCTAGTGCCAAAGTCGTCTTAAAAAAACAATTTACCAAAATTTATTATTTACGATAAGACATTTTTGCTTTTCCTTTCTATTAATAAAAAAATAGGTTTAAACAAAAATAATCTTATTTAAACTAACTAAGTTTAAATAAGATTATTTTTGTTTAAAATTAAAAGATAATAGTTTTACTTACTAACAAAAATAATATTAAAATCGTATCTAAACTAACTAAACCTAAATTTTATTACTTAATTCAAAAATAAAGCAAAAAAGTCTTTAAGTATGGTCTTGTCGCATACGTCTTCTGTGTCGTCGAAAGGGTATGCTGAGGTGTATAACAACCAAGTTTCTAGCTATGTTAGGTCTTATGCAATAGGAGACTAAGTAGCCTATTCTTTGTATAGAGGGCAATTATGGAATTCGACCAGCTACTGAAGATTTCCCAACATATAACAGATTGTTCGACCAGGAAATCAAACTGAACATATCTAACAAGGCAGGCCTAATAAAACTTTGTAACTCAATATGTATATATTTTTTTCCATTTATTAACATTTAATAAAATCTTATAAAACATGTTGTAGGTATAACTTAACATATAGAAGCCACTAAGGTTTATAATTTATGCTAAGTATTCAGTCTCAGGATCGAGAGTTGTGGAAAACCTTGGGGGAGGCCTATGTCCAGCAGTGGACGTCTTTTGGCTGAGATGATGATGATGATTCAGTCAACGTTGATCACAATGTCACAATAATAACTGAGTTAATTTAAAATAATAAAAGTTATGTTAAACATGGTAGGTATTTGCAACAAAGCTAAAACAATTTAAAAACAAAAGCAGACAATTAGTATTGGACAAATTACATACCTATTGTTTTAACATTCACAAACATTATAAGGACAAGTAAGGAAATGCGCTTTTAGTTTATATTTAATTGTGTCTATAAAGATTCTTTCTTTCTATCATTTAAGTAGTATCGAACAGTTATATTGTAAGTTAGTGCTAACATTGTTTGCAAGTTATATCGAAGGTCTTTGCCCTTGAACCTTTGGAAACAAACACATTATGGAGACGTCTCGTTTATTCCTCACGTCGCTGCGTCGACGGTAACAACAATATTATTTATAGCTATTGATTATGTCTGTAGCCCATTTTATTTTGGAGTAATGTCGTAATATTATGTAAAGATGGTTCTTTTAAAGGTTTGTGAGATTTTCTGATGAAATTTTGTTATTTTTATATTTTTCAGTAGCGTTGAATTACATATTTTTAATGCCTCAGTCCAGGTTAATATGGTCTTTTTACCGGGATAGGTATCGGTTATATACAAATACCTCACGGAGACAAAAAAAGTTTAATTTTTAATTTTCATACTTTGGGGTAATACTTAGCATTTTATGATAAATCCTTCACTTCACCCAGGGCTTGAACTCGGAGCCTCCTCACTTCTGTGGCGTGCACCATCACTACGCAAACCCACTGTGATAGCTAGTGCATAAGTAGATATTGTTTTTAAAAAGTTGTCAATACGCAAGTTATACTAAGTACAAGTGTCCATAGACTACGGTAACTGCTTACTTTCAGGCACGCCGTATGCTTCATATTTGCCTCCTTCGAAGTAAAAAATAGCTTTTTATACTAAAGATTTGTTTGTCTAGAAGCATAAATTGGATCCACGATTGGTTGAGCTATATGTGAATGTGGTGTAATATAGACCGCAAGTGACACGTGCAATTTACTAGAACAAGGTGACCCCCGGGTCCCAGGGTGAGACAAGCGGACAGTTTGATACGTATCACAAAGCCACACAGTCACATTTTAGCTTTGGACGATTTATATTAGCCCTATATACATGTCGCGCTTTCTGTGGGACAAAGGTAAAAGAATGTGAGAGGTCTGTTGCATAATGTTTCATCTTACTGTAGAAGCATATGGATACTTTTATAAACGTGACAGTCCTTAGGTGAATGTTTTTTGTAGGCGTACAAAAACAGATTTTCTGAATGTCATAATATTATAATGTAATAAATGAGCAAGTTATGTACTAGCTAGTTTAGTCACTAATACATTTTTTATTAATATACGGCATTTTATACATCGAAATCACGTTAACTTCTTTTTTCTTATTGATAACACAACTCCCGCACTAGAGAACAAGCTCTGTGTCGCGGGGGACTTTACAAAAATACAATTAATGGACACAAATTACACTCAGACTCAGAACAACTTTTTGTGGGTCACACAAAGTTTTGTCCTGTGTGGGAATCGAACCTACAACCTCGTGCACAGCAGGCGTATGCGCCTGCTGTGCACGAGGTTGTAGGTTGTATCTTGGTAGTCCAGTGGCTGCAGTATGCTGCAGCCACTGGACTACCAAGGCAGTTAAATAAATTTAAAAAAAAGGATGTACCACCAAACGAAACAAATTTCTTGTATTTATACAGATCCCGCAAGCCCTGTGTCGCGGGAGACTTTGACAAACTACACCCAGACTCGGGACAACCATTATATGTATATGAATCACACTAATTTTTGTGATCAAACCTACACCGTACAGTGATAAACGGCAAGGTAACCACTTAAACCACTGAACCTACCGTGCAGTTTTCTTATTATTACTTCGTATTAATCACACTATAGTCCATCGAATGCAAAAATAGCATGCACCTTTGTGGTCGACATCGTATTTGTGACGTCCTGGGTTGTCTACGGCTGAGCACCCCTGCTTACACCCTTAACACAACAGATGGCCTTCATATGTGTTACTTTGTAACTTGTATGAATTCTTGAACTTGTTTGAACACTTATATAAAGAAACATACATCTAAATTCGCCGACGTATATATACTTTTTCTTTTCCAATTCTTTACTCTTAAGTAAGTACGGCTATAAAGTAAATCGTAGTAATTGCCTCATACATAGTAAACCCGTACAAAAGCGACAGGCTTTTAAGGCTTTCCAATACAAAGCCTTCGGGCGGCGGCCTTTATTAGCCGACTGTATAAGGTAGACATTGATATGTAAATACTATTTATGTGTATTGTAAACTGATGGGAAGGCTGTGCCTACTGTATTGTCTTGGAAGACTTTATACGCTTACGTTGTAGGCTGGTGGCGACAGAGATAGAGCACCATACAAGCGAGCAAGTCTGACTGGGGAAGAACCTTTGAGGAGGAAGTAACCAAAGTTATTCGTAAATCGTGTAGTTTTCTAATAATGAAAGAGTTTTAAGAGAGGTGGAGAATCATAAGCTAAATCACTTAGCCATAGACTATTCCTTTACTAGCTGTAACACAAATTCATGTAATAATTTAATCCGTCTGCTATAACAATCTTACAAAACGTCTGCCTCATCTTCAAATCCATTCAGCATACCTAATCAAACTTCAGAGAGATGACGTATCTAACACATTAACATTAATTAACTACTCTTTGTTTCATCACAGAGTAGACTGTACAAAATGTTCACTCATTTGATTAGTTAGTAATTGTTGAGGCGTTTTGGATAGTAATTATAACGTTTGTAGTAATAGAGATGTAAGCAGTAGGTATAGTGCATATCATTATTTAATTAATTTCCTGGTTAATCTAGTGTTAGTAAAGGACGACAACTGATCATGAGGACATTAGGTTCTTCTGTCCAGAACTTCACAATAGATGTCCGGCAATGTGAGCCGTTGGTCCTTCGCCTGATCTCTCTTCGGTTGTGTCGGATTGCCAGATTATTGTGCAGACTAAGAAAGTGAGAGAATAAAGAGGGGACTTGTGTTTGCGCATTTTGGAATGTCTCAAGATGGGTGATTATTAGTGTGGTCGATTGCCATTCTAGGGGGCATGCCGGATTTGGTTGGTTTTTTGTCGAAAAGTACTGAATATAAACCCAGAGAGTGAATATAAACACACAATAATATTATATAGGTACTTTAATTTTTTATTTAAACGAAATACGTAGATTCAGGTTGTCGTGTCTGCACGGTAGAGTTGCTAGCAATAAATAAAACTGCAGATAGTCGACGACGACGTGGCTCGGCGTGGCTCGGCGCTGTTTCTCAAGGTTTGCCCTATTTCTGCAAGTTATGTCCCATTTATACTAGGTCTGTTCCCCTATTTTAGAGCCATTTGGACAGGCGATAACAGCCGGACATTTATTTGAATGTGTTTTATTGAAGTATTTTTGTGGAATAATTTTGACCAAGTTCTTTTCATACAAATATGCGTGCGGCTTGCCTGGTGGTAAGCAGTTACTGTAGTCTATAAACGCTTGCAATACCAGTGGTATCACTTACGTTTCGAGTTTAAAATTTTAACACCAAGGGTTTTGTATTAAAGTATTTCTGGGGATTAGGTTTAGAATGACGACTTTCTCAAAATGACTACTTTCCTAAAATGTGTCTACTATATTACTATTTTTTTTAAAGAGACAACTCCCGCACTAGAGAACAAGCTCTGTGACGCAGGGGACTTTACAAACATACAATTAACGGACACAAATTACACGCAGACTCAGAACAATTCTTTGTGGGTCACAAAGTTTTATCCTGTGTGGGAATCGAACCCACAACCTCGTGCACAGCAGGCGCATACTGCGACCACTCGACCACCGAGGCAGTCGATATATCAAAATGACTATTTATTTTCTCAAAACGTCAACTTTCCAAAATTACCACTTTTTCAGGAATAGAAAAACGTTTCCTTAAAAATGCATTCCTAAATGAGCACTGGAGACCTGTATTTTTGTAGATATTTGGCTGTGGTTTTCTGTAAGCTGCAGGTCCTTTCCTATTCAGATTTTCTCACTTGTATGCTGCCCAACCTCTGTCTTTCGTTATATAATATAATAGCTAAACTTGAAACCATTCTGTATGTCAGTCCGCCAATATTTATGTTCAGTCGACATGAAACTGGTGAACAAATCGGTGCCATTTATCATTATCATGATTTAGTGGCCGGTGGGAAGGCAGTGGTGTAGGGTGGGAACTGGGTCAACTTGTAGGTATAACGTCGTAGAAGTGTTACATATTCTTGTGATTATAATAAAGTATTTATGCTTTTAATTGCTTTGTAACATTGTAAAGACGAAAGATATAACATCGATATCGACCAGATTGCGAATCGCTTTACTTGTTTTGTCTTTATTTATACCTTCACATTTTTAAGTAATTGGGAGTTTTTCTCGAAACAGGCACTGTTTGCCCATTAATCGTATGACTTTCAGAAGAATTACTACTTGAACAAGTAGCTATGGTTTTGAATATTATGTCTATGTATAGTATAATGCTATTCTTTAATTAATTCGTGAGTTTTATACTATATTTTACGTTTTTTTTAAATTAAATCTTAGCAAAAAATCTATTAAAAGAATAGTGAACATTATAATATATGTATCTTTCTGATCTAAATATATTGACACACGTGGATCACTACATATACTTATGTTTATGAATAAAAAAATGATAAACAAATTATATTAGATTTATTTTAAATCTATTTATTTGCAGAAATATAAAAGAATACATCAATAATTTTCAGCCACCACTTATTATGTAGACTTAAGAAAGTTCATATATGAATTTATTTTTATACCTATACCTATATAAGTATAAATACCTATGTCTCAATTTAGCTCATCACGGTCAATAAACATCCTAATTTCATTTAAAAGCCCTTTGACATCAGTTGGCTAGGATTTTCGGATAATATCCCCTTTCATGTGCCCCGTGTTGTCACCCTACACGTCGATGAGTACGTTGTAGGGTGACTCCACTGACCGGCCGGACAGGCTCGATGGGCGCATTCGATTATCCAATAATTGCTTGTCTGAGTGGCACTTCTATACGATGCGGTTTGTGTGGTACAAGCTACGAATTGAAAGCGTGTCTTTCATTTGCATTTAATAGCTTAAACATAGGAAAATGTGTTTAAGTCTAGTAAAAGATATATTTGAAATAGTTGCCTAGTGATTTTTAACATAAAAACTATATGTAAACCTTTAATAAATATGTAAATCTAAATCTGATGTGATGACTGTCTGGTAAACCTCTACAATTATTGCTCTATTATTTTATTCAAGATTTTGATTTTAGGTGGGTTGTCTGAGAAATACGATTTTTTTGGGATAAATAAATTAATACACATTTAAACACAAAAGCTTGTGATAATGCGATGTATGGATGTTTGTTACATATCATCGTTCAACTCGCTCTTGCCTCCACATTGCACCAATCAAATTCAACAGCAGTTTTCGTCGATATCGAGCGACCCTGGAGCCCAATTTATTCGTCGAGTTTGTCGACATTTATCGAATTATTTCGGCCTTAATTATTGACTCATGTAGTACATCCCGAGATAGTGTAGGAGCTCTGTGGAATGTGGTGGCTGAATAGTTCGGCAGGCCGCGGTCTCGGTATGCTCAATTATGTGGTTTTGCATATGCATGTGTAGACATTCCTGTGGCAATCCTACAAGTAAAGCTAAACTGTTCTTAGGGAACGTTTGATGTGGTTCATTGTGTCTAAGTATGCCTTACAAGCATATTATGGTTCAATGAGCTAAAATATACGGTATATAGTAAAAGTAAAAATGAATGAATCACGAAAAATGCCTGCAAGTGATTACCTCGGCATTTTTCTCTACAAGGCGTGTTGTTGATTACTATATGGAACCGAAAATGTTGTATAGAAGTTACAAGTAACATCTATCAATCTACAAATGTTTTTTTATACTACTTACATGGCAAACAAGCATATGGACCGACTGATGTTTAGCAGTTAACGAAGCCAATGATGGTTTCGAATCTAGGTATACTTAATTGTGTCCGTGATTTCAATATTTGTAAAATCTTTTCATCATCTCATCCAAAAGACGTCCACTGCTGGATATAGGTCTCCCCCACAGTTTTCGGTCCTGAGCTGACCTTATCCATCCTACAACAACAACCTTTTGTGTACTGGGTGAGGCACATACGTAGAAGAACCGATGGCCGTTGAGGCAGAAAGGTTCTTGAGTGACGACCATAAACTGGAAGATGCAGCGTCGGCAGGCCAACAACTAGGTGGTCCGATGACCTGGTAAAACTTTTTACTATACAAAAATTATTCCTATATATAAACGCTTTTAATTCAACTCTAACACTTTAATTTCAACAAAAAAAAACATATTTTTATCTTAGATAAGTTAGATTTCTCTTTGTAACAAAGTTACATTGAAGCCACATAAATATAAACTTAATATCAAAGTACATGAACTTAAACAAAAAACAAACGTCCAACAATCCTGTGGGAACTTGTCATTGTACAACAAGTTTCATCATGAATAATTCAACGCAATATGGCTGCCTAATTATTTGCCATCAACTTATTAATTATACACTTTATGTTAGGAGCTACGATGAAACAAATGAAAATAAAAAAGCACAAATGAAACAATCAGTTATACTTTTTATACTATTATACTTAGGTGGCAAACAAGCATCAGACAGACCGTATGTCTGTCTGATGTTAAGCAGTCGAAGTATTCGTCTTTCGGCACCAATTTATTGAGCACTAATAGTTTCGGCACCTAAGCTATTCCACTTACAGCACCAATAGGTATATGGGCTTGGATTACTTCAAGCAGTCCCATAGCTTATGGACGATTGGAATATCAGAGGTATTACTTGCTTGCTCACTCATTTGTTTTTATACCAGGACTTTGAGATGGAGTATCCCTGGGATAGGAAAACCATTTTTTTAAGACGCTAGAGATCCCTAAATAAGTGTTGAAGACCTGTACTCACACACAGGAACAACTACTGCTTTGTGTAATTTTGACTGCCTCGGTGGTCCAGTGGCCGCAGTATGCGCCTGCTGTGCACGAGGTAGTTGTGAGTTCGATTCGAGCTTGTTCTCTAGAGCGGGAGTTGTCTTTTTCAAAGATCAATTACGAGTATTTGGCTGTCTTTTCCCAGTCGAGTTTACTCAGTTGTATGGTGTTCTACCTCTCTTGAAATTTTAATTCTTAAAATTCATGTCTACTTGTGATGGGCAAAGTTTTGAGTGAGCTATTATATAACATGGTTTAATACTCGCTTTTCGACAGTAAATAGACGAAGGTAAGTTTAAATAGCTTTTACACAAAAATTCACAGTTTATTGTTGTGTAAAAATTTAATTTCCTTTGTTTAATACAGTTTTAAAATTAGTCCGATGTTAATTAACACCAGACTTGAACAGATTTACGTAAAAATAAACTAATTTTCTATTCAAGGCTTTTGTTTAATTTAACATAGAATCATTTTCGTTTTATTTATTAAATTACTTTGCCATCAAATATTAATATATTGTTTTTAGTTCAGGAATTTATGTCAGACAAATTTCGTATTAAAGAATAACCCCTGTATCGTGGAAGGCTTTTAAAATATACAATTCATGGTCACAAAGTACACCCAGACTCGGAATAAATCTTTTTTCGCCATTATTGTCATATGTATTATACCGTATAGAAGTCGAACCTAGAACACTCGGCGTGGTGTTAGTGGTGGGGAAAACTTAAGCACTGTATCACACTGCAATGAATCATTATTGTACTTCTTAAGGGTTGCCTTAAAAACCTCTTTATAATTCTATTCATCCGACAACGACGGTAGTAGCATATAAAACATCTCGACACATAAAAACGATAACATCTCAATAATAAAAATAACCATTCGAATATCGAACCATCGAATACAAAAATAAACGCTATCCATGCCGCTCCAACGAAGAGATCTATTTTCATATTCTTATATATAACCAACAATGTATACCGTATACCGCGATACCCTCACGGGAATACTTTGCATTTGACTTACCATAATTCTTTAGTAAAAAGAGAAGCCTTCCTTTTTACGCGGCGGCGGCGATACGTTCAGTTTTTTAAGAGTACCTTCCTATTGAGTATAAACATTTTTCTAAGGTTTTTATTGTGAAAAAGATACAAAATAGAGCGAGTAGGTGAACCTGCAGATTTTGTTTGAAACAGTAAACTGTCAGAAATATGTTCGTAGCTGAAATGTTTGTTATCTCGATACAACTGTATTTGAAACGCGCTTGTAAAAAATGTATCATATGAGTTTTATACGGATATTTGGAAAATATTTTTGCGAGTAGAATAAAACGGGAGAAAATAAAAATTAGAAACAGTATTCGGATTTGTGCTGTGTTCTAAAATGTGCCTATGTATGTTTGTGTAACTTACAACTGCACGGGTAAGTATCGAGATCTCTTTTTTTAGAAAGGGTAAGCAGAGATGTATCACTACAACAGTTTTATGGGGAGCTTATTCCAATATACAAATGGGGCTGCATTTCATACGGTACTTTACACCCTTCAGTATTTTAATCCCATTAGTAATTCGACTGCCTCGGTGGTCCGCTGGCCGCAGTATGCGCCTGCTGTGCACGAGATTGTGGGTTCGATTCCCACACAGGACAAAACTTTGTTCCACAAAGAATTGTTCTGAGTTTGGGTGTAATTTGTGTCCGTTAATTGTATGTTTGTAAAGTCCCCCGCGACACAGAGCTTGTTCTCTAGTGCGGGAGTTGTCTTTTTTTAAATAAAATAAAATAAATAAATAAATATAAAAATATTTGAAAAAATTAGCAAGTGATATTAGAACAGTTTATTTAACCATTATGAACGCAGTTCAGAACATTTTTCTACGTTGGACTACAAGAGAACAATTTAGTAACTAATTTGTATCTTAAGATAAAAACTTAGATGAAGTTCACCCAAGTTTTAAATAAGAAAAAGCCTTGTTACGTTAGTGACCCGGTGCACGGTGCGAGCAAGCTAATTACACTGTTACAAACCAGAAGTACATTCATTATGCATAAGAGAGCACTCTGGGAGCTTTTAAGCTCATGCACCCATTTACACTCTCATGCACCTGGGTGCATGACGTTAATGCACCCGGTTATATGTGGATGACGTTTGACGTTTAAGGTGAATTATATATAGAGAGTGGTGTTAACCTAGTTCTTAGACATCGTTGCTTTGTGTCTAAGGAATATGTGGTTGAAGTATGGTAATTACTGTTGTAAGTTTCCAGCTTAGTACAAAGAGGAAAAACGGCTATTTTGTAAGAGTTATATGAACAAGTTAATATAAATCTAAAGAGTACTTGGGAATATAGTAGCCTTCTAACTACATTGTTCGCCATTTTATAGTTTCAAATAAACGCAAGGCTAAGACAAAGTTTTCTTAAATGACGTAAGTGAACAAAAAGAAAATATCATTCCTAAGGGATGACCGGTGTCCACCCTTGCAACGCCGTAGTGATATTTGATATTCGCAAAACCTTCCACATCGCAGTTTTTTTTTTATTTAAGGAAAACGGTTAAAGCAATTTATCTAACGGTTGGAACAATTTTGTTCCTGTACAATTATTTATTATAATTGTAACAAATACCTCGTTACTTAACAAAACTGAAACGTTTTGAGTTCAAATTAAAATGTCTGGTTTGTAAACTACCCTTGGTTAACTTTAATTAAAATTAAAATACGAGTCACGTTGTTGAAAGTTAAATGAAAGTGATTTTTTCTGGCTCAGATTTGTTAAAAAATCTCCACAATTCTCGACTACACGAGTGACTTAGTGGAGTTTGTTTTTTTAAGACAACTCCCTCACTAGAGAACAAGCTCTGTGTCGCGGGGGACTTTACAAACATACAATGAACGCACACACGCAAACACACAACAACTCTTTGTGGGTCACACAATTTTTTATCCTGTATGGAAATCGAACCCACAACCTCGTGCATAGCAGGCGCATACTGCGGCTACTGTACCACAAAGGAGTAAGTGAACACCACCTCATTTTAACAGCGTGGTGTATTATGAGTGCAATGTCAAAAATAAATCGAACCGACTTCTAGATACTCAATTAGGCTCAGTTTTGGGTCAAGCCAATAAGGGAATAAGTGGCGGGAGTGGACGAAGCCTATCTTCTACTGGCTAAGTATCGACGCTAGAAAAAGTTACGGCAAGTAATGGACAAGTTCAGCTTAAGACCAAATGCTGTGGAAACTTTGGAGGAAGGCTATGTCTAGCAGTAGACGTCTTTTGGCTAAGAGATATAGCTAACAGTAACATCTGGGCTAATTCAATACTATCAACATTACAATATTGCGTTATTGGTTACTACGTAGTAACCGTCGTAGATCTACGTAGCTCTATCTACAGATGTAGCGCTACAACTGCTACGGCGTAGCAATTATTCATTAATAGTTCTGGTTGTTTCAATAGTTATTATTATTCATAGAAGCTAATGTGTTAGTACTAACTACTAAATATCTTCAAGTTAGGAGATAGTTATTCAGATATTGAATAATAATTTAATGTCAATAGGTTAATTTGGAAGTTAGGAGTCTGATTATAACTGAAGTCTACCTAGACTTAACTACCTCCTTAGCTCCGTGGTGAAAGCGTGTGCTTGCTTTTTTGGTAGAAATTTACAGTAACAACGCGGAATTTGAAATTAAGTCCGGTATACAATAATGACTCGCCCCCTATTACATGCTTGAACCTATCTATTTAAACGTGGGTGTCATCATACACCTCTCAAAGTCATCAAAATATTAACCCCATTTGAAAACTATTTTCTAACCATTATTTCGCAACACTATCAATTTATATTGTTTTAATAAATGTCACTGGACTTATATGTATATTATATTAATAAGATATTTTTGTTTGTCACAGGTAAATATTGACGACGCCGGTTGTATAACAGAACACAATACTTTTGTAAAGGTGAGGTTATTATTTTAAATAGTGGATACACAATAGGCTGTCACACATTGACAGTTGTTTTAAGTGTGAATGTACTTTTGTATACGTAAATTATATTTTTATAAAGTGTTCAACGACACCGGGCAATTTTTTTAGTGCCAGAGACGTTTAAAACAAGGTAAAACACAGTTTTGAACTACATTTTTTTTATCGCACCGTTTATTATACTATTAAGACTACTAGATGGTAAGCAGTTACTATAGTCTATGACTAGACACAATGTGTGGTTTCCTTACTGTTATAGTATTACATACATACATATAATCACGCCTGTGTCCCAGTAGGGTAGGCTGACTCTATGGTACGCCACTTGCTTCGATCCAAACAAACTTTCTTCGCCTCCTCTACATTCATTAACCTCTTCATGCATGAACGTCGATTCTGGGTACTTTTAATTTGGCTCTTTTTTAGCAAATCCCCTACTTTGTTGTTGTATGTTCTCCTAGGGCGGCCCCTACCGTCATATCTATTCATTCATTAAAGTATTAGACATACATAATTAGTATTTTGTTTATACACTACAAGAGAAATACATTGCCACATATTTAACCATAGTACATACTTCAATCATACGTAATTTCCACGTGCTTAACTTAGACATAATTACAAATTCAATCACATGAACACTACGCCAAATTCATGAGGAGCCATATTTTCCACTGCATTCGTTTTCCCATTGAGCGCCAAACATTCCTGGCAAACATTCCGTCGTATATTTAATGAACGTAGTTGGAGTACCGGGATTCCTCTCTCGATCGATTAAAAATTTGCTCTCGATCCCTATCGACTCATTTTATAAGCGTTAAGGTATTTTATTAAAATATTTCCCCATATTTTATACGTTACACTAGTGATGCGGCTTGGTTTCGCGTTATTGAGATTTTCTGACAAAAACACAATTTCAGACGTTTTAGGTGGATTTTCACAAAAAAATTATACAACCCATGTCTGAGTTAGCAGGATTTGTCGGTGGCTACATTTTAGTAGCTATGTTTGGTATGAGCCTATTGCCATATACGAGGCACAAATCTAGTCTCTCGGCTTATACAGAGCATTTCTTGACGGAAATAGTCAGTTCAACTTTACCATCTCAGTACAGAAGCACTAACTGCGCAACAGATATAGTCAGCGGCAGCATTTTGAAACTCGATCTGTAATACGTAACTAGAAGTTGCTCGTAAAATACTTACTGAATTACCGTTTATGGAATGAAAAGATATCAGTTATACAGACTTACTTTCACATTTCTCATCAATAATTAAATTCATCATATTATATATCCCTGGTTCTACTACAGTTGATTCATTTTTGCTTCCTCTCTATCACTTGATTTTACTAAAAATAATAGCAAAATAAGAAGTGGTGGTGGCCAAGTGAAAATTAACTGACTTGTATGCAAGAAGTGCGACTTCGATCAAAGGTGGCAGTACCAATATGAATTTCACTTTGTGGAGTTTATATGTACATCGTGAGGAAAGCCACATGTCTTAGAAGTAATTCTAAAGACATATCAGATTCACCAGCCCGCATTAGGTCAGCGTGTATGAATTGAGGCCATGAATTAAGACTTAAACCCTCTCTCTCCCTTGATAGAGGAGAGGAGACCCGTGCCCAGCAGTGGGACATATGAGTTTCTATTATAATAGTAAAATAATAGCCACGTGACTTCCGTAAGTGTAAACTTATGCTCCCTAAAAACACAGTACGTCAGTGATATATAAAGTAGGCATGTGACGGAGGGTACACACCTCCTCTCTCACAGGACACAATATCGGAAAACTATTTGTGAGCATGTGTCGCCCTCGAGCACCCGTTTCACACGTTTGTCAAAGTACCTGTCAACTAAACACTGCAAATTATCTCGACCTAAACAATGCTTAAAGTGCCTTTAGCCTTATTTGATTTTTAATAGAGGTAGGGCACCATTCTAGTGAGCAAGCTCGACTGGGGAAGGAGACCACAGCCAAATAGCTACACCGGTGTGAGTACAAGTCTCCAGCGCTCATTTAGGGATGCGTTTTGAAATAAACGTATTTCTATCCCAGGGATACTCCCATCATTAAGCCTTGGTGTAAAAAAAATGGGTTGGTAACACGCAAGTGATTTTTTTGGTGTTTCAAGCGTCCATAGGCTACGGTAACTGCTTAACATTAGGCGGGCCGTATGCTTGTTTGCCACTCAAGTAGTATAAAAAAAAAATAACAAAAAAATGTTTTAATACATATTTTTGATTATTTTGTTAACTCAAACTCAAAGTCATTTACTCATTTAGATTAAATGCATGATAATTATGAACGTCAAAATAAACAAAAGTCAGCATTATCTCTTTTAATACCAAAGAAGTAAGTAAGCAGATATTTTATTTTTCTACTAAGTCGGCTAACATACGGCACGCCTGGATTACGACAATTATATTTGACTAAGTATGTCCCTTCTATGGCTTCACTTACGTGGGATGTCGATAAAGGTGGTCTTATTTTTTTCTGAGCCTTTAATTAAAGAACTAACACTTCAATTCGTTACTAACATTAAATGTTAAAGAAAATCAGGATTATTTTAAAAACGTCATAAGTACAATAGTGACTATTTCAATTGTTGACTTTCATTTTTACTTTAATTTCAAATAATCAGCAAACTATATGTTAACTTATTTTTTTAAAGTTTTAAACTTATATATGATTGGTTCTCCTTTCGGTTGTTAAATAAAAAGGTTGCTTTATTTAAAAAAATGATATTGTATTCGTAAAAATTGACAAAACAGGTTCCATTACTTGCTAACGAAAGTGAAAAGAAAAATCTGTTGGTGAAAACATTCACAATAAGCAACTTTATATGAAAAAGCGTACAACAATGAACTACCCTCGTAACTTGTGACGTTTTTATTTGACTTCCATAGTTCATACACACAGTCCAACAAGTGCAATTTTATACTTTTGTAATTTGCACCGAGCTCATATATCAAACTTGTGTGGCGAAGTGTACCTATACGGGGTTTAGGTACTACCGTTAGTACTTGTTGTGAGTTATCAGTGAGATGAATATAGAAGTATCTTAGCAGCCCTGTCCAGACTAATTGTAAGTAACGAGTAATTGGATATCCAAAAATCCCTTTTTAGTTACCACTTACGTCGTCGTATAAGGAAACATTTTGCAAAATTTCAAGTTAGTAGCTCCAGCAGTTTAGGCTCTGCCTTGATGAATCTGTCATTCAGGAAAATTAGATAGATATTTCTTTTTTTACACTACTAGGAAAGTAACCGACCGATAGATTCAATTGACAATCAATTCTGATTCAATTAAGCCATTCAGAAATTAGCAGAAATAGGACCCTGTTGGTCATATAATTTACCTTTTTATACTACGTAAGTAGCAAAAAAGTATATGGCCCGTCTGATGGTAAGTATATATCCTATAAACGCTATCAATACAGATACTTCACTATTTTTCTCGATAAAAGTTAGCCTATGTATTTTTCGAGTAAGTAATTAACCCGTAACAAACTTACATTCGCATTTATATTACTAACACCAATAAGTACTGGTCACTTGAAAAAAAAATATTTAAAAAAAAATTAGTTAAAAATTTCTTCATAAGATAAAAGACCATACAATTATTTTTATCTGTAAAGTATCAAGATAGTCTATATCAACGGTCTCAAAGGTCGATATAACAATACCATACATCGTGTACTATGTGTATGTTAACAATGGGTCGTAAGTGAGATAAGTGATATAAGTGACAGTTTCCCTCTGTTCCCTCTGAGGCGAGGGTGTGTCGTGACGTCATGGGGTTCGTAACAACACCATTATGACCAGCTGACCCACTTAACTTGTGGATTATATTACATTTTGTTACTAAACATGTGCCTGTTACTGTTATAGTGTATCCTATTTTTTATTAAACATAGGTTTCCACTTGGATTTTATTTTTGAAGACTGCCTCGTTGGTTATAGAGTGTGACTACTAATCACGAGGTCCTAGGTTCGATGCCCGGGTCGGGCCAAAAATTGCTATTAAGTTATTGATACCCCTGGTGTTGCAAGCATCCATAGGCTACGGTAACTGCTTACCACCACGAGGCCTTGTCTTCTTAGAACTAAAAAAAAATCCCGCCTTAGATGGATGCCCGCTTTAGATGATGCCCTTTAGACATTATGGCCCTAAATATTCACTATATTGGCCCACGTTGCGTTGATAAAAAAATAATAATTAAAATATGTATATTTAAGTAAATAATTGTCTTTATCTACCTAATAATGTCAATGTTATTACAACGAACGTTAAGTGATACCTCATTAACATAGATTCATTGTATTCTTCAATATTTCACGTCAGACATAGAGAACCGTCCTAATGTCAAATATTATATAATTATATTGTTCTCTTTGTTTTATTGTAGGTATATAATTAATTTGTATTTGTATCTTTCTCGTCATTGTGTATTGTTATACAAAGACATTTTTGTCTTACAAATTATTTTGATGTTTTGTATATTAATTTATCGTAAATATAACAGGAAAATATTATTAAGAAGAACGAAACTTCGTTGCTAAGATAGGTACTATAATTATTTGATACAAAATTACTACAATTTTGTATCAAATAATTTCATTCTTGTCACTCATCTAAATAAATCCTATCTTTATATGTATATATTATATATTTATTGTGTGCGGGTGTATGTCACTGAACTCCTCCTAGACGGCTGGACCGATTTTGATGAAATTTTGTGTGTGTGTGCGGAGATTCACAATTGGACCCGGTAGGTGGCGCTGCTGTCGGTATATAAGCTTTTTCAGGCAGGACGACGTCTGCCAGGTCCACTATATATATATAAATATGAATCCCTATTTCCCTTTGTCACGGCATCACGCGTGAACGGCTGGACCGATTTCGGTAATTATTTTTTTGTTGTGTTTGTTATTGTCAGGAGAAGGTTTTTATGTAAAAAAAAGTTGCGCTGAAAATAGTTTACCCCGGACAAAGTCGGGGCAGGCCGCTAGTATGTAGAAAAGCTAAAACCTTATCTAAGTACAAAATTTGATCTAAATCATTTTCATTTAGTATTGGAAATAATTGTTGTAAAAAATACTTATTTTCTAAAGTAACAGTAAAAATGTACGCCGATTATTTTTGCAAGTAAGTATATTTATGTTCAGGTAAAGTTTTTTATAACTCTTAGATATTTTCACACATTTAATATCCAGTAATAATCGTTTAAAAGCAATTTAAAAGTCTAGTTTAACGTTGGGATGGTTCCAATAAGCGATTATATACGAACAACATTTGACTTTGTAGACGCCATGTTGTGGGTCGTACCTACTGTTTACTATTTAATGTTATGTATAGGATTATGTTGTTTGTTTTTCAGCATTCTTTCTATTATGTATTTGTAGCGACAACTCTTTATATTTAGCTTTATGTTTATGTAACAATTTGAATTTATTATGTATGTATGTATGTATATGTTGAAGATTATGTCGTTTTATATTTATATATTCATAATAAAATAAATTCCCGCTTTATGCTTTAATAATCTCTGTATCGTAAGAGGTATATTAAAAATAGTTCGAAAGAAAAATAGCGAAACAATTATATATCGATAGAAACAATTTTAATTGACAGTGTCCTAGGAATAAGAATAAATCTATAATACAATCGCCTATACATCTGTTACATTTACCATTGTCATTGAAATAAGCTAATAATGCAAATTTAAATGAATAGGCCAGTAGACTTATGCTTACAACAAAATAATATTCGTCAAATCGTAAATTTAAAAAAAGATACACACACACACACACACACACATCTCAACCCATAAACGTCCCACTGCTGGGCACGGGTCTCCTCCATTAATTTGGAGGGATATTAGCCTACTATACCACGCTGGCCAGACGGGTTGGTATAGGGTTTTGTTTCGAGTTTCTCTCTTGCAGTGGATATTGTCTGCCTGACTTACTCCCTTAGTCGACTCTTACGACACCCACGGGATGGAATAAAAAAAGATACACGTTATATAAATTCTAAACAATCTGTTGAGACAGTTTCTGTCGCCGACTTTCAACACAAGCATCACAGACTGTCACTCGCACAAAGAATGATAATTAGCCAGAGTCAGTACCCTGGTCTCCCTCCCCTGCCACACCAATTTCTACCCTGTCACAATCCCGTTGTTATTCTGCTCGCGACAGAACATTGAATCGCGACGATTTTATCTGGTAACTTTGTAATTTTGAAAATCAAACCTCCCTGTGGTTTCAATCTTGTTCTCAATTTAATTATCGAACTGAAAATTTATTAACTCTGTGGAAGCGTAAATTCTTAATTTTCTTACGTCAAACAGTTGCCTTTCAATTTAGTTCTGTAGTCTGTCATTATTTCAATTGATGTCTATATTTAACTTTTCATTGTTCTCTTTACGGTGACGTACGTTTTTGTATGCGATGTACAATGTTCCAGAAATTGATTTGTTTTATTTATGGTAGAGCCTGAAGTGATAGGGGTCTGAGATCTAGTTCAAGCAAAGTGACAGTTTTTGAAGTAATT
This sequence comes from Trisateles emortualis, assembly GCA_947095525.1. Classification (NCBI taxonomy): domain Eukaryota; kingdom Metazoa; phylum Arthropoda; class Insecta; order Lepidoptera; family Erebidae; genus Trisateles; species Trisateles emortualis. Next base: position 13,883,474 of record OX352752.1, on the reverse strand, counting down.
CGTTTATATAACACTACTATGTCTTTGTTAGACTATTCGACGAAGACTCACATCATTTTCAATTACTCACTCAAGTATTTATCTCGCTAGTAGTAACAAGTACGTAGTAGTTTTTAAATTTGCCATTAATATTCTGAATGTCTATCATAAGGTAGGAATTCCCTTCAGCAGTATAACTAATGACCCGAATTACCTCACCCAATCCTGAATATTATTCAGGGTAGTAGTCTAACTGTAAATATACGAATTTAAGAAATCCCTCGGGAAAACCTGTAAAGGTTTTAAACTAGTAATTGATTTGAACACTCGAATCTCAGCGCTCATTTAGGAATGTGTTTTGAAAGAAACGTATTTCTATCCCAGGGATACTCCCATCATCAAGCCCTGGTGTAAAAAAATGGGTCGACAACACGCAAGTGATACTTCTGGTATTGCAAGGGTTTATAGGCTACAGTAACTGCTTAACATTAGGCGGGTCGTATGATTGTTTGCCACCTAAGTAATATAAAAAAAAATTAGCTTAGATAAAGTAGTACCTACTTAATGCAGTAGTTGCATACTCTAAAGATTTATTTTAATAACATTAATTTGTTTAACTTAGAAATTGTTCTTATGACAAAAGCGTCAGGGGAATTCCTAATAAGTCCGCCGGTATTCGCCCTGTTCCCAGAGCTTATGTAACAAGAGAGGTTACATTACGATGCTACTCACGTGCCTACACACGGGGACAGGTTTTATTATGGCAACACTAACAAATGATGCAGACGTAGGTACTTGTCTCGGATCATTTGGGAACATTGTCTGTTTTGGCACGGGTCATTCTTGTGTTATTAGTTTTATAATACATTTTGTATTGAGTGAAAATATTATTTCTTTAAAAATGTATTCGTCGTTTCTCCAAGCGCTATTTTTTATTGCTATCGTGTTATTATTTTAAACATCAAATTTAGATAGGTAAGGCACCATACTAGCGAGCAAGCTCCATTAGGGTAGTACCTCACCTTACAGAAGACCACAGCCAAATAACTACCAATAGCGGTGTTGTTATGTTCCTGTGTGTGAGTACAGGTCTCCATCGCTCATTTAGAAATGCACTTGGAAAGAAACGTATTCCTATCCTAGGGATACTCCATCATAAAGCCCTGGCCCTTACTTCTCGGCTTTGATTTAAAACATACATTACGTTAATTGTCTTAAACAAGAACAATTGAAATCAAGTCTTGAAGAATAGCCTCTCTATATCTATTACTAACTCTAATATTATACTTCAGTCATTATTATTTATTGACAAACTTTATAACTTGTTAACTGTACATCCAACGGTACATAGATATCATAAAATGTTATCTGTGTTGAGAATCTCTCAGAGGCAGCAGAGCGAGCTGCGTCAAAGTAATTTTAAGTTACGTTAAGTAAAGTTAAGCTGTTTGCTTATTAACTCACCCTTTACAACATGACAATTCATCAACAAACGGGGCAATATCGCTTTAGTGTTCATTGAATGGAAATATTTTGGTAATTTCGAATCGTTTTTGATTTTAGAACATTTTTAAAATAGATAAACTCTTATTTGATATAGGTAATTATAATTGGTATTTTTAACGTCCGTGTGGTGATGGATTAAGAATACAAATGTCACCACCCCATTCCATGCCGAGGGTGTCATAAGAGTCGACTAAGGGAGTAGGTCTGGCAGAGAGGCATTTAGTGCAAGAGAGGGAAAACTCGAAACAAAACCCTATACCAACCCGTCTGGCCAGCGTGGTGTAGTAGGCTAATATCGCTCCAAGAGTATGGAGGAGACCCGTGCCCAGCAGTAGGACGTTTATGGGTTAAGATGCTTACCATGTTATATTCGATGTAGTAGACGGCGAGGCTCCATTCTAAATTTCGTGATGATGCTAAGCATTTCTAACAGAAAAACTAAATACTGCTCATTGCGGCAGTGCTCATTATAGCACTATTGTGAAGGAGTTGTCCTTAAAAAAAAGCGGATACAAAACACAGACATGAAAGCAAATCTACATATACCTATTTATCACTAAACCACACATATAGTCCATATCTCTGAATCATATTTAATTTATTATTAGATATACTATGTATCATAAGCCTATCTTCAACATTATTATTCACTAAACAAAACCCAACACATTTTATCGTAACTTCTAATAATTTGCATAAAGACAAACAAAACAAATTCCATCAATATAATTAACGTTAATCTGACAACGACAGATACCTATATATACGTAATGAAGAAAACAATAACTGAGAATTACTTTAAATTAACTGAACGAACCGAAGTCTTCAGACCATTAAACATTATTGGGTAAGTAGGGGAGCACGTACCCGCTATATATTGAACAGAGGAGGAGGAAATGGGGGAAGACGTGACCGACCAGAAATTAACGCGAGATAACTTGTAGATGTACCGATACAGGATGGCTGGGCCGGTTTCGGTTATAGTGGAATATGAAATATGCGTTGAACGTTTCTTGAAAGCGAATTGGCAAGAAATTGTTACGTTTGTGAAGTAAGGTACAATATGGATTATTGATTGAGATTTTACTTGCAGACACCTAATTAGTCAAGCACATTTATTTTGCATTCCACCTCAGCCATAAGACGTCCACTAATGGACATAGGCCTCCCCCAAGATTTTTCACATCATTCGGCTGACCTTGTCCATCAGTTGCCCGCGACCTTTACCAGGTTGTCGGTCCACCTTATTGGAGGCCTGCCCACGCTGCGGCCATTTTGCATTAATACACTTTAATTATATTTAACCATAGTCAAAAAAACGTAGCTTGTAGTACTTAAGAACAACGTAAATATTTTTTAGGGTCGGATTAGTAGTTTCAGAGATTACGTTTTAAATCCAAACTTATACCTTTATTTTAATATACTTCTTTAGTGGCATGCAAGCATACGGCTCGCCTGATGTGCAATACTAGAGGTATCACTTGCATGTTGCCTACTTTTTTTTATTCACCAAAGCTTTAAGATGGAGTTTCCCTGGTATGGGAAAATGAGCGCTGGAAACCAGTAGTCACTCACAGGAACACAACTAGACCGCTATTGTAGTTATTTGGCTGTTTTCTTGGTCTTGGTCCTTCCTACCAATTACTTGTACCAAAACCGCCGTGTGACTCCAAATATTGCTATATTTATTACTTTAATCATTTCGAATTATTATATCCTAAAAAATAAGCGTGCTTATAAAGATGCCGGAAATATTGAACGATGAGAAGAAAACTTAATAAAGCTTCATTTAAAACATTATAAATCAGCTCTGTAACTACATTTTTGATGTCATCTCAGTTGGGCCGCTCTTTGATGAACTTCCCATTTAATTATCAAGCGATATCGTATAATTTTGCCTCTGTAAGGAAACTGGATATAAATTATTCGTCATCATCAGATTTATGAACCAAAAAGGTATATTGCAAGACACTGTATTTGCCATTTTATTTCATTATTCTACTTCGCGGCTCCGCTCGCGTTGATATCGGTTATCGCGTTAAAATATACATTTTGCCCTTCTTAATGATACCATCTATCTGTCTGCTAAAGTTTGTCAAGATCCGTTTAGCAGTTAAATGGTAAAAAGGCAATTGATAGACCAACAGTGTAACTTAAGCATTAACAATATAATAATGTATTAGTAGGATTTTATTTATTACTTCCTTTTTGACTTATATGTCATGGCTCTTACTGTTTTTTCCTCGATATATACACAATTTTCCACCCGAGGCTAGTGTTTCCACTGCCCAGAGTCAGTCTCACTTAACAATCAATAAAAATGTACATCTACACAATACTATATGCATCCATTTACTAATCCACTGACAACTGACAAGGATTACTACAGTTGATATCTATCTATGCGGAAACGACGTCTATCTCTAACTAAATGTCAATTAATCCTCTGGGAGTCTGAGTGATAGATTATCTATATATGCAGTTCCAGATATAATTTGCTATCTCCTTTAATATCCCAAGAGATATTAAAGGAATACAAACAGTTTGGTAGCTCATCTTCTATGCAATAATGCCAAACAGAGCATGTTTAATATTGCACCAATTCGCATTCGCATGGTCGCAACAATTTCTATTAGTTATTATTACATATTTTGTGAGTATCTACTGAAGACAGTTCTAAATAGAAATAAATATGAAGTTGAATAAACCATTATTCTCAGGATATTTTTTGGGTTGTTCCCAGACATCCACAACCCATTGTTTTCGAAAAATAAACTTTAATACAGTAGTTCCTCCGACCTTCACGACAAATTAAATTAAAATATAAATTATTACTATCTTTTCCAAGACATCCACACACGAGTTTTTAAATATGGTCAGGAAGAATAGCTTCTGATGCTTGCCTGTCTTCCAGTCAGAACCAAAACATATAAGAACGTTACATAATTGAATGAAAGAAATAAAATGCGTATATGTGTTGGTACTAGCTACTAGTTAACCTGACTACCCTATAGTTTCCCACAAAGCTAGATTTGTTATATTTTATTGTCAGACAATCATGGAAATACCGTTTTGGCAAGGATCTCGCGGTTGCGTCATGCGTTATTCCTTCTAATCAATTAATATAATTAATAAATATATCATTGTTTATAATTTGTTACCAAAATTAATAATTTGGTTAAGGCTTTTATGTAAAGATAGGCTGCATCGTTGAAAATTAACTCTGTCTATTGCCTTTTCACAACTAAATGGCTGAATGGATGTTAATGAAATTTGGTGAGGAGATAGACGGTATCTTTGGGGATGAACATAAGATTTTGACATCAACGCGAACGGAGCCGTGGGCAACATCTTGTAATAATATCAGTAGTTGAGCCCTTAAATAATATTACACATAGTGTTAAATACAGAAAGAGGCTTAATATTCCAATAAAATAAAATAAAACTCACAAATTAAAATTGTATGTCATAAACGGGATCCCTTCTTTTCTCATAATGTTCTTTGTCTTAATATACTTCGGCATAACGATTTTGGCACAATTTGTTTTGGCATAATAATACTTCGGCCTAATTTTTTATGGCATACCTTTTATGTTGGCACAATCATGTAAAAGACTAATTTGTGTTGGTATAAATTAGATTCGCATAACGTTAGTAGGCCTAATGACTATTAGCATGACGTTAGTAGGCCTAATGACTATTAGCATAATAATATTTAAGCATATAATTAATATAGGTAAATAACAAAAATAATTTTTATGCAAATTATTTATTATACATAACATTATGTAACTTAAACGATTTTTCAATCGCGAGATAACTTTTATCTGAAGAATATATTAGTTAACTTCTACCTATTATGAGAATAAACATGGCGGTTATTTCTCAGATAGAAGTTAATTTATTGAAACAGTGGTCCTTAATTATGTATAATTATTTATTTTAGGTGTATATTTTTAGCAATTGCTTGTAAAAATACTAGTTTAGAAGTATACTCATCTTTTTTACTTGGCATAATTTGACTAGGCATACTATGAAGATCATAGAATTTCAATTAGAATAATATAGATTGGGTTACTTTCTTCTTTAAAAATGCGTAGGTTAGGTTAGGTTAGAACTGTGACCTCTTATGCACGAGCCGAGCGAGCGAAGCGAGCGTGCCGCGGCAGCGGCCGGCGAGTGCCAGAAACGAACATGCTCTCATGGGCAAGGATATAAAAACCAAATAATTATCATTAAATCAACTTTTATTTATTACAATTACTAAAAAAAAACAATTAAATTAATCATCAAAATTACAACTTTGCAATAATACATTTAGTGACACAATAGTTTTACGACACCACCGTCTTCTTAGAAAAATAAAAAATAATTTCTATTCTACCTACAATATCAAGTGCCTACAAATTTCATTAGAGCAATATTGTATAAACGTGTTAGCAGTATTGTATAGTGTCTAATATTCTAGGTGTTAATAATTATTTCAATGTTATACCTATAAAAATATGTTTTAATGTAATTATGCGTAAATAAATTTATGTTTTAGGATATAATGCTTAAAAAAGTTATGCTATAGAACTTTATGCTTAATATATTTATGCATTAGAAAGTTATGCCTAATCATTGTTATGGTTTGAAAAAATATGCCTAAAACATTATGCGTAAGCTGTTATGCGTAATTATATTATGCGAAAATATAATTATGCCTAACAAAAATATGCTAAGTTATATTAGGTCTTAAAATTTTAGGCAAATGGATAGGGAACCGTCATAAACAGATGTTTAAATATAGTGCTTTATGAAATAATTTAATTAGATAGCCTGCGGTTACGAATAATTTTATTAATAACTTAAACTATCACAAATAATATAATATACTTGTGGGTGCATAGATAATATTAATTTGTTTACCGCCAACATTAATACTGTTAATAGAAGTAATACTGTGGATAGAAGCTTTAAATAACTTGTTCAGGTAATAACCGTGGTAGCCAAGTGATAAATGTACCAACTTGTACAGATAAGGTGCGAGTTTAATCTTAGGAGAGACAGTACCTAACAATATGTACTTCTTTTGTGAATTTTACAATCAAATGATTTACCATCTGCTTACGGTAAGAAGGCGCTAATAGCTAGGTGCACTCCCTGTTCGGTAAACGATCAGCGGGTTAAGCTACCAAGAGCGCAGTAATCCTATAGATGGGTGACCGCATAGTGGTATTTCATCTGAGCATCTCCGTGCTTTGGTGGGCACGTTAAAAGTCGGATCAGACTGTTATCAGTCGTTAGATCACGACAGAGGCCTAAATATGGGCGATCTAAATAACTCTGTCACCAGGTTGGCCACTAACCAAACGATAGGAAGAAGAACGGTAAGAAACCCTCGTCTAGCCCGAATCTTTGAAGAAATTTCTGACTTAAGGTTAACCACTAACTTCTTACTGAAAAATAGGTTACGAAGTCAATTTTATATTAGGATTCCAAATTACATTAAGTTACAATTTTCTTTTAATACTACTAATAAAGGAAACGATCAAGCATACGGCTCGATAGTAAGCAGTTAGTATAGCCCATTGAACGCTTGCAATATCAGAAACATCAGTCACTGTTGTGTGGTCGACCCAAAAAAATAACTCAGCTCAACAGTGAGCTCATTCTAAAACCTGATCGTGCGTGGACAGAAGTTATATAAATAAAAGCAAGAAGAAGAACATACATCAATTTAAACAAACCATGCTCAATTTCAATTTCAGCCTTCATTCTGGAACAACTGCACTTTTAATTGAATCGGTGGTGACGTCACCGACACGTCACATGTCACATGTCACACCAGCTGATTACGCGCGCGTTGATGCGAAATCAATGCTGATAACATACTGAAGAGACGCTTCCACGCTTTTGTTAGTGACGGCATGTTAGCGAGCGTTATGGTGCATTCAGTTGATGCGATGAAAGCAATGAGGCTGGAGATAAAATAGAGAGTCAATTTACAAAAGAGATGCTTGTAAAAAATAGAAATGAAAAAGTTAAGCGTTATAATTACAAAGAAAAAGTTTTAAATGCTGTTAGTCATAGAATACTTGATAATAAATTGAAAATAAATGTATTTCACGCTATAAGTAATATGACTCATTTTCCCAGTAATCATGAACAGTATATTATGTGACTAACAACGCCAAGTTCTTCTTACGCAAATATTTCAATTTAGTTACAACTTTCATAATCAGTTTAGAAATCAAATTTGATGTGGAATTAGTGTTTTCAACTATTCTCTCATTATTCTCATTATATAGTTTTAATTGGCTCACTTTGTTATGAACAAAATATTATACATAGCTGGGGGTCAAAATTAAAATTAGTAAGAAATAATATTTGTTGCCTTAGTTCTTCCGTGCTTTAATTTATCAATACGAAATATAAATAAAGTCCCCATCCTTATCACTAGCAGCCTACAGCAGTGCTAGATATAGGCCTTTTCAAGTTTCCTTATACAATGTTTTTATATTATCTTTTAGAAAGCTATATTTGACTGTATTTGTAAAATTTTGGTTGTCGCTTCGCTTTTCACAAAGTATACATATATTAATAACTTACTCAATACTAACCAACTTAGTAATTGAAGTAGACCAAGTTTCCTAAATCTCTATCGCAGCGGATACATCAAAATGCTACGGAACATAGTTCCTCAAATACCGACGTGGACGGAGCAATATAACAAAACTGTTCACACTTAAATACAGAGTTGGGATCTTGTACGAAACCCACAAGTTATACATAGTACGTTGTATTATAGTGTGAACTTGTACAACATTCTGGAAATTTCCATAAATTCCAGAACATTGTTTTGGTATTCAGGAGTCCCTAGTTTCTGTATCATAGGCGGTATATAACTTCTTGTTTAGCCGATTAACCGTTTTGAATAACTTCATTAAGGGATAATAACTGTATAATCTATTGCCTTCGTAGAAAATTGCGTCTATCGACATTAAATCTTCAACAGTGATGTCACTAAAGGCAGTTTCAGGTCAATCAATATCAACATTATTATCCAATTCTAGTTTTTCAGAGGCTTCGTAAGGCTCTAAAGATTACCATAAAATGAGTTCAAGGATGTCTAAATCGATGTGGTTAACGATAAGCCAAATTGACTTTTGACGTTTCCAATTTTTACTTTTATATTGATGATTCTGGTAAAAAAATGTTAAGTTATCTTTATCATGAATTGAGCACACTTTTGGCTAAAACATTTCTTTGAAATTAAATTCTTGACATTTGATTTTAAATAGAAAGCGGTGATAGGCGAGAAATATACCTTGTAACAAATGGGGTGTGAGTTCGATCCCGACCGATAGTCCTAATTTAATTTTTTATCACCATCATCATCTCTACCCATAAACGTCCCACTGCTGGGCACAGGTCTCCTCCATACATTTGAAAGGGATATTAGCCTACTATACCACGCTGACCAGATGGGTTGGTATAGGGTTTTGTCTCGAGTTCTCTTGCAGTGGATATTGTGAATTTTACTTTGTGAAAAATAATACCTACTTGTCAAATGAACGGACAATGAATTACTTGTGCGATATTGATTAAGATAACTCCATACACTCAATTTGAATATCTGTCTATGTAGATGTGTCGTAGAATAACGATACAGTAGAAATAAAGACTCATTTATAAAATGGCAAAGCTTTACTCAAAACATTACTCATTTTTATTGTGACAGTGGTAATCTACCATATAACTGCGATAAAAGTAACGATTTAAAATCTCTAACTACTAAAACAATTTCGAGTAATGGCCAAACATGTTACTGCGTAAACGAATTCACTTTAGTAAACTTACTTTATTTCATCAAAAACAATTTATTCACGGGACGCCCTTTGGTAAATCTAAGTCAATCCTACAATAATAGTATTATTCCTCGTAAGTCTCCGCGTGAATATTTTTGTCGGAGTGCTTATGATCTTGAGATAAATAAATCATCTACATCAACAGGGTTTTGTACCTACGAGTAGATGCTGTATCAGCATAATCTTAAATTTACATACTATTCGCCTTAAATTTTATAGGCTATATTTTTATTATAAAATCTAAAGTATCTTTATAACGCATATTTTTATGACACCGTTTTAGTTTATTGGACATACATTATTTTAAAATTCATATATCATTATTCTGTCTGCTATGTCCAGCAATGAATACAAACAAAAATAAAGATTCAGTTCGCTATTGTAAGTAATAAATATATTTACATTTTTATGTTTCTATAAAAAAGAACCCAGAATGAGAGAAACAAGCAAATGTTTGTTTATCTCATTCTGATGGCAATTATTTGATACTTCTAATTTCTTTAGTCAACAAAACATCAATGTTTATTTTAACGTTAACATTTTTTTTTTTAAAGACAACTCCCGCACTAGAGACCAAGCTCTGTGTCGTGGGGGACTTTACAAACATACAATTAACGGACACAAATTACACCCAGACTTAGAACAATTCTTTGTGGGTCACACAAAGTTTTATCCTATGTGGGAATCGAACCCACAACTTCGTGCACAGCAGGCGCATGCTGCGGCCACTGGACCACCGAGGCAGTCAATTTTGATATAATTAAATTGCACAAACAATATTAGAACACACCGCTATATTTCAATTTAGTTGGCACGTTAAGCCGCCCCGGACACCTAATCTATTACAAATGTACATTGTATACGAGTACGTACCTAGCAGCGCTCTCATAATGCATCCTACTAAACAAACAGAGAGCAGCTACGTTATTGTTTAACCTTTGTGTGCCTCTTACATTCTCTATTATACTACAAACATAAACATAATTAATTTAAACATTTAAAACTTTAGAACAAGCATGCAATTTACTTTATAATCACATTTTTTGTTGAACTAAAAGCAAATCTCAAAAGACGTTGCAAAATTTGCAAAGCAATATTGACCAAATTAAAATTCCTTTACTATTAAAAAACCTTTGAATATTTTAGTAGTAAATGTTAAAAATACATTATGAACGAATTGGGAACGTGAGCGGGATTACATTAGACAAGGTATACACAACTAAGACATTTGAATTGTACAAGTAATGTTTTATGTATATATTAATTTGATCCATTATCTTGTGTATGAGTTACGTTACAGTACGCTTTCGTACACAAATAACATTGCCCTTTATAATTACAGAATTTACATAACAAAACTGCTTGAAGTTCTATATTGGGGACGCCACCAATTGTCACTCTGACTTCTATTTGTTTACGGTTATTATAGGTGAAGTCGGTTTGTCTACTGGTTGTAGCTCTATTACAGAACGAAGCCTTTGTGATGTTTGATTCAATATAACATGTCCAAATAAAGTTATTCCTGACATTTATATGTTAGAAATAATATTGTTACCGTTTAGTTGTAATTTAACACCTTGTGGGATAGTTAACGTCTAAATACGTTATTGGGATAAAATATCTATTGTGTCTACGTTATTGTCCGCGAAAAGATTAATTTTATTATCATTTTGTTTGACATATTTTACATTTTATGACATTTTATTTTACTTGGACAACACAACAATTTTTTTTAAAGAAACGGAACCCTAAACATTGCATAATGATGTAATTAAAACTACTTGCCATTAAATTGAATAGGTAATTTTACTTCCTTTATTCAGTTATAAATGTCAAGACTTTAACGTTTTTATACAAAGTCCACAAGCTTTAACTAACAAACTTGCCATCGTCATTAAAACTAAAAATTTAAATGTAACTTCATAACTTTTCACATTACAGTATCCATTCAATCAGAGGCGGGTGCGGATAAATGGGGCCTATTCATTTAATGACATGGATAGAGTCAGTTCTTGCAAAGACTACGATATCATCTAGATATATTATACAAAGCTTGGTTTCTGTGGTAACGCTAGCTCGAGTTGTCAGCAATATTGAATCTGGGACGTATTCAGACCTCCCGCAGCGACTCTACGTCCCACTTCGTTTGTTAGCACCGTCTAACTTTTGTCTTTTGTCTGATCAGAGAGTTATATTGATTTGATGGTAGCTGCGATGTTGATTGAAATTGATTTCAATGTATCACCCTTGTGATCAATGGAAACCCTTGCTAATAATTTTCGTATTGAATTGTTAAATAGAAATTGATTGTAGTAAATATTTTATATGTACTGAGTTCTTTAATCGCTTCATACATTTTAAGGTTATGGACATAAAAATTGTTTTGTGTGAATCTCTATTGGTTGCTTCTATATTTACGTTTGCGATATCATTTTCTGGTTTGGTTTTTACCCCCAGGCAAATGATTAAATCAAGATAACGCTTCGCACCAAACTGGGTCAAATCTGCCAAATATTAATAAAAGTTTAAATATGTATTTTAAAATTTGTTTGTGAAACTCGAAATTGAATACATTTTACAATATCGTTAGATAACGGTATTCTTAACAGAAAGATTTTGGGTCGAGGGTAGGTATTGAATACTCTGTGAAATTAAAAAATGCTTATAATGTAAAAATACGATAGCTGTTGACTGGGGTTCAATTTCAGCCTTGGCTGTGTAATCACCCAGGCTGTAAGGGTGGTGATTAAGCCACTTGCGTCTAATTGTTCTAATAAATTCAAAGGGGTAGGTCTTTAATTTCCTACGTTCCCTATTATTTCTCCTGATTAAATTCGTTGTGGGCTGGCAGACAACTTAACTTGTGATACTTAGAACTTCATTACTTAAACTTATTTGGTCCACTTCGAGTTCTGGTTTACCTTTCTTTACTATTTATAGCAACTAAAGATGCTTTGGCGATTTATTGACCGAAGTTTCAGTTAAGAACATTATATTATTATTGCCGAAGTAAGCTTTTGTCGGAAATATAGCGGAATAAAATATTGAGGCTCATGAATTTAGGTTTACTATCACAGACTCTTATATTTATTGAGTGAAGGTTACAAAACAACAATAATAAACGATGAAACTAAGTTTCTAAGTAATAAACAGGATCAGTCAATACAAGGGATCCACATTGTAAATTCTAATAAATATTGCATGATTCAAAATGAAATCAACGTACTTTATTGTTGCTATTTAAAATTTAATTTTGTTCGTGTGGTGACGGATTAAGAATACAAATGTCACCACACCTTTTCATCCTGAGGGAAGAGAATATCCACTGCAAGAGAAGGAAAACTCGAAGCAAAATCCTATACCAACCCGTCTGGCCAGCGTGGTATAGTAGGCTAATATCCCTCCAAGTGTATGGAGGAGACCCGCGCCCAGCAGTGGGACGTTTATGGGTTGAGATGATGATTTAAAATTTAAGGTACCTTTTCTTCATAGCCCTTATTTTGACTCATATAGAAATATTTATAAAAGTTAAACTATGTGTTAATACTATAATTATACTCGCATATACCTATATATGAAAGGTCCAAGCCAATTCGTGTACTACAATAATAATAGTTTAGCAACAAAAGCTTCTATTTTCGATTTAAAAGCACGTGGTACAGACACCGTGCGTGATGGAATTCAAACAATTTATTTTATTCACAATCCAAATGAAAGGGTTTACTTTTCGAATGGGCTCGAGAAAGTTTGGCGTGAGAGGCTCCATCCTTTGTGCGAATTCCTTAAAGCCTTCGTACGGCTTCACTTCGGTGGAATGATGTAATTTAATTTCGAGGTTTATGGTCTTACGGTGTGAGTCTTTTGTTCATGGCCAACCAAACCAGAACTTTGTTTTTCGTATTCCTCTTCCAGCCATGTGGAATGACGGCGAAGAGTTTGTGGCTGTCACTGTTTCATTTTTTGAATGTTTTGTTCGACATGTTTTAAAAACTGATAGATTTTTGTGCAAAACTTTAAAATAATCGAAAAACGACGTTTCTGTCCCCTGAATACGAGTATCTAATGGTTGTAAACTGAGTCTGAGATCTTAGGATGTCTAAAACATCTCAATGTTCGACTAGAGATAATAATCTATACTTTAATATTATGAAGCGTTTGTTTGTTTGGTTGAACGCGCTAATCCTAGAAATTACTGGTTCGATTAGATAATTTCTTTTTTTGTTGAATAGTGCATTTATCCAGGAAGGCTATATAACATGACGCTATGATCAACAGGAGCGGAGCAGTAGTGAGATATGTTGCAAAATCGGAGAAAATATTCCAAATTACCACACGGACGAAGTCGCGGGCGACCCCTAGTATTCTGAATATATTTAAAAATGTTCAAAGATACAGAAAATGACACAAAGCCCTTAGCTCGATCATCCGTTTGGCCGGTTAATAATTTATCTGTACAACGTATCAGATGTCCCTAATTGCGGTTTCTCGTGAAGGTCCATATTCGTCGTCGGACAATTACGGGCTCCTTTGATTTATCAAAGCCATTATCACGGTACCCTAACAAACAGTAATTTACATTTTATAATATGACCATAATGAGGGCTACGTAAAGATATTTGTATGGGCTATTCATTGAAGTTATTTATGAGAAGATCTTAGCATGACATAGAGATAAAAGTGATTTATACGGCATTCATAATAATTAAAGACCTCATGGTCGTAACATTCGGTCGGTCATAAGTCGTTCATAACACGGTTACAATGAGACAGGGTGGTGACTGTCTCACTATTCACATATTGCCTTATTCCTTAACAGCGATAATATTTCAATTGAAGCAAACTGAACACCATACAATTTTTTTTCTCGCACAACCAGTAATAAGTACAATTAGCTTTTTTATCAATTAAGTATAAGTATCATGTTTTGACTGTCATCAGCTTGCAAGCTACCATTCTTATATTTTACAAAAGATTGTAACTATCTGGCAATTAAAAAGAGTGGCCTGAGTTTCTTGCTAGTTCTTCTCATGGCTCCCCGTTAGCGAACTAGCCGTAGGCAAATTATATGGGCATGGGGTAAAATAAGTATCTTTATGATATAATCGTAAGCCAAAATATATACACATAAAACTGGAGCTTTCAAGGAGAAGCCATAATATAAAAGCTACAAGTCATCAAAAAAGTGTCATCAAAATCACATTGAAGGGCTGACTTAAAAAATGTATAAAAACATCCGCTATAATCGTTCAAGTTCTTTTGTGGAGCGAAACCGAACGCGTTGTACGGGTTCATATCTAAACCAGCAGGGTTGAAACATCCCCGGAGGTTGAACGGATAAAGGGGATGACAAAATTCATGATTTACGTTGATATCGTAATCTGAGTCGGTCGCCGGAAGCGGTGGAAGCGCCGAATTATGTTCAGCTTCCTGTCAGGAGGGGGGTGTGATAACGATGTGTGTTTTTCAACCCCCGATGTAAGGTTATGTCTTCCGACAATTTATGTTTAGGTAGTTTATGAATGGGGGTGATCTAAGGACTTGATCTATAAGGATGTGTTACGATGAATGGGGTCTTGAATTTAGGAGCTACCAAAATTAATGTCGTTACCATAATTTTTATAGCTCCTTATATAGACATTACTTCACTTAGGTTGTATGATCACATTCTTGTATTGCCGGATGGTATTACTATTTGTAGCTGACATCATCTTTCTGGCTTATTCATAACTAGCTGCTGCCCGCGGCTACGCCCGCGTAGATGTCGGTTTAATCGTTAGCCTGAACAAAAAATTTGATCCTAACTTCGAAATTAACAGACTCTCATACAAGCTTTCATCCCGTATTTTACGCCTTTAGAGGGTGAATTTAAAAAATCCTTTCTTAGCGGTTGTCTACGTCATAATAACTATCTGCGTGCCAAATTTCAGCGCAATTCGGTCATTGGTTTGAGCTGTGCATTGATACATCAGACAGTCAGTAACGGTTGCCTTCTATATTATTATACAGTTTTTTTTTTTTTATTCTACTTGGGTGGCAAACGGCCCACCTGATGTTAGGCAGTATCCGTAGCCTATAGACGCTTGCATTACCAGAGGTATCACTTGCGTGTTGCCAACCCATTTTTTTACACCAGGGCTTTAAGATGGAAGTAACCCTGGGATAGGAATACGTATCTTTCAAAACGCATTCCTAAATGAGCGCTGGAGACCTGTACTCACACACAGGAACACAACTACACCGATGTGTGTAGTCATTTGGCTGTGGTCTTCTGTAAGGTGGAGGTCCTTCCCCAGTCGGGCTTGCTCGCTAGTATGGTGCCCTACCTCTCTTAAAATCTTTATGTGTCAATTTATAATCTTCATAAGTGTTACTTTGTAACCTAAATGAGGAATTTTGAGTATTTTGCATTTATATAATGCCCCTACACATTGCAGAGCCCTATTACCAAAAGAAATAACAGTCATTTTGACCTGATCATTATCTTACTTGGTTCCGAGTGATTATTGTGTACGAACTACATAGTTACTGATGTCATCAAATTTTGCAAGATGATCACCAGTGACTAACCCCCGTATCTATAGACGAGTAAAAGTAATTACTTGAGTAAAAGTAATTACTTTAGCCATGATTTCTATTCTATAGTTAAGAAACTGACCCGAGTAAGAACTGTCAATGGCTAGAATTCTTAGCTGAGTAATAGTCACCATTTCGTTTACTCAAGCATTGCTTCGGATGTATGTGAAAGTATAATTTGTGAGTTGAGTAAGGTTATTTTATAAAAATGGAAGCAATTGAAAATGTATTTGCTATTGTAGACAATATTGATATGATATTTCTGAATAATATTTAGAAATAAATTCTTCTACTTAGATAAAAAGTTTCTTTGGCCTTTTGCCGGCACAGAATATCTAATTTTATTTTTTTTTGAAAATCGGTCAGAGTCTCGTCTTGGGGTTGCTTTTATTGGCTGTCCAAAGTGGGGTCGCCAGAGCTATATGCTCGGGAGTAGAAGTGTCATTTTCAAGGGCATAACTACGGGGAAACCCGCTCTCGGGTCTCCGTCGAGGACCCTCGATGGGGAAACCGGCACCACACCGCTCAATACCCCTAGCCGCGCACTATGGTGTTGCTCTGATGCAATATAACAAAAGCAGGCGCCGTTCTATCCCATAGCTTTTAAAAGCCAGTTCATCAAATACCCAACCCCATCCCCACAATGTTAGATACCTAAATATTTTTACAATAGCTCTACGCCTACCCTATTCATATCATTGTTGTACTATAATAGTGCCGCTATGGTAGTGTTTCATCTCATTTTCATTCGCTAGGCCTCTGCGTGATGGACCTATGTCCCCGCGTAAGCCTTCCAAAGGGCCGAGTATTCTTTTTATATAATGGAAAAATACCCGAGACAAAAAGAGACATAATAATAATAATAAACAAACTATTGACTGATTGACGGTTCTGTCAAAATGTGTAGTAGGTATAATGCAACATATTTAATTTGCAGCTATCAACGTTTTAACAACCTAGTACAATAATACTTCTAAATATTGCAGAGTTATATTGTCTTTCAAAACGTTTAGTTTCACAGTAGACCATTATTGAAAAATTGTTACTTATTTAATCATTATAAACATAGAACAGATTAAACGCTGTAAACATTATTACTTATTTTATAATTGTTTGGAGACTAGTTTGTTTATGCAAAATTTTGTTATTTACTTGTAACTTTTCTCTTTTCCTCTTCAAAGAACAAAACGTAAGTTGCAATATTGCCAGCTGAAAAGATTTTAAAGCACTGAGTAATACTTAGAACTTTACTCAAGTAAGCATTGATCATTACTTGTATATAGAATATCATTTACTTTAGAAATTACTTAAGAACAAGTAATGACTTAGTCAAGAAATTACTTAAGAAGAAGTAATCACTTGTTTATAGATACGGGTGTTAAGCTTCTTAGAATATGTCGCGTAACTAATACGAGACGTAGATCTACCGCTATACTTATACTTGCCAAAGATATACTTACAAAATATTTGAACACATAAATATATTTTTCATGAGAAGTAATGCCGTAAGTTTACCTCCATAAATCTTACAACGCGTCGACATTATAATACGTTTTCTGGAAACGTTGAGTGCCGAACTTTATAAAAGATTGCTTCTATTTCACTTACTTCAAGGTTGAATAAAAATATTCTTAGAAAACATGAGCTTAAACCTGTACCTTGCACAGTCAACCCTGAAAATGTGTTCAACCATATCCATAATTTGAAGTAGAACCGATTTTATTTGAGGTTTATTGATTTTTGGTTTTAAATATTGCCCGCAGCTCCACCCGTGTGGAAATCGGTCATTGCAATTAAAAGTACCTTTCCCCGAATACCATTATTATTGTATCTCTTTGCCAAATTTCATTATGATCAGCTTAGTTGTGAAAAAGCAATAGACATAGTTACTTTCCCATTTATAATACCTGTAATTGGCTTCCTAACATTATTCTGTAGTTAATCTGTTATTTTAGCTGTAAGTCTTCCATAGAATAAATAAATAAATAAATAATAATACTAGCTGTTGCCCGCGGCTCCGTCCACGTGGATGTCGGTTATCGCTGCAAAAATAGCCTATGTGTTATTTCAGACCATAATCTATCTGTGTGCCAAATTTCATCCAGATCCGTTTAGTAGTTTTAACGTGAAAGAGTAACAAACATCCGTCCATCCATTAATTCTCACAAACTTTCACATTTATAATATTAGTAAGGATAATAAAGGCATATCAGAGCGCATAGCAGTGATGAATCTTAAGCTACCGGGATACAAGGATTCATGGTCCATCATACAAGTGTACTCGCCCACGGAACAATCCGATACAAGATCAATGGATTCATTCTACCTAGAACTAAATAAAACAATTCAAGATCACGCTCACAAAAACCTTGTTGTGATGGGAGATTTCAATGGCCAAATTGGAGAACGACAACCAGAAGAAAACACAGTCCTGGGACCATTTGTATATGGAAAAAAGGCCAGGAGTAGAAACGGAGAAAGGCTTGTAAACTTTGCACAGGAGAATGGCTTGAGAATCTTAAACACAATGTTCAAGAAGAAAGAAAGTAAGATGTGGACCTGGATATCACCAGACGGAAAAACAAAAAATGAAATAGATTTTATAATGACTAGTAAAAGCAGATACTTCTCAAACATGAAAGTCATAAGCAATTTCAACTTCAATACCAACCACCGAATTATTCGAGCAGAACTGATGACAATCCCGTCAAAAACCCCAAGACCAAGAAACAATATTATGATGAACACAAAACCTACCAAATTCCAAACAGCCCAAATAGCCAATTCTATAACGACAAAACTTATAGATTACAAGAAAGAGACAACAAACATGGAGGTGCAAGAAAAATATAACTGGTTAGAAGGAACAATCAAAGCAGCTATTCAACAAAGGATTAATAACAAAGACGTACCTAACAAGGGGATGGCTACCAAAACCATTAACCTTCTTAATCAAAGAGCTGACCTATTTAATGGAAAAAAACTAATGATAATAGAAAACAAATAGCAAAACTCAGTAAAGAAATAAAAGAAAATATTAGAAGAGATAGAAATCAGAAAAAAATGGAAACAATAGAGAGACACATTTTACAAACAGGAGGAATAAAAAAGGCTTATAAGGAGTTAAAAAACAAAAAGGACTGGATCGTACAGATGAAAGACAATAACAGCTTGAAGGAAAATCGAAGGCATGGAATTTTAGGAATTGCTACATCTTACTACAAGAAACTATATGAAAATAACTTAGCGGAAAATGAAATAGAATTGTTGGAAATCTCATCCGTTCCTAGCATCATACAAGAAGAAATACAATTCGCTATAGAAACCCAAAGAGACAATAAAGCTCCAGGACCCGACGGAATAAGCAACGAAGTACTTAAACAAACGAAACAGATAATAACACCTATTCTCAAAGAAATCTTCAATGATATCATCAACACAGAAACGATCCCCCAGCAATGGACTAAATCAAATATAATCCTTCTGTACAAAAAAGGGGATCAGTACGATATCGGAAACTACCGGCCCATAAGTTTGATGTCCAACCTGTACAAAATATTTGCAAAGATCGTACTCAAGCGAATAGAGGGAAAATTCGACGAGCAACAGCCAATAGAACAGGCAGGTTTTAGAAAAGACTACTCAGTACTCGATCATATCCATGCTGTTAGGCAAATCATTGAAAAATATGCGGAATATCAACTTATATACTATCTAGCATTCGTGGATTACAGCAAGGCATTCGACTCAATAATACATTCAAACATCTGGGCGGCCTTAAGTGAACAAGGGATAGAACAAAAATATATAAGATTGATTAAAAATGTATATAAAAACAGCTCGGCGTGCATTTAGCTAGAAAAGAAAGGAGACTCGTTCAATATACAAAAAGGAGTAAGACAAGGAGATCCTCTCTCACCAAAACTTTTCTCCGCTGTTTTGGAAATGATCTTCAGAAGCCTTGAATGGGGAAATCTGGGTTTAAATATAGACGGCCGCACACTAACACACTTAAGATTTGCTGATGATATTGTGTTATTTGCAAAAACACCAGGGGACCTAAATATAATGTTAAACGAACTAGTATCGGCGAGTAGAAAAGTAGGACTAAATTTAAATCCCGAAAAAACTAAAGTTATGACCAACGGAAATAAAAGCAGCATAATTGTAGGCGAGTCACAAATTAGCTATGTTGAAGAATATATATATCTTGGTCAGCTGATATCACCCAAAGATAACATAAACAAAGAAATCGATAGAAGAATAGCAAACAGTTGGAAAAGGTATTGGGGCCTAAGGGAAGTAATGAAAGACAAAAACCTTCATATAGCAACAAAGAGCAAGTTATTCAATGTCTGCATCCTACCAATCTTAATGTATGGAAGCCAAACATGGGCCATAACAAAAAACACGACCAAAAAAATTGCTCTATGCCAACGAGCAATGGAAAGAAGCATGATAGGAGTAAAGAGAGGGGATAGAATAAGAAACATCAACATTAGGAAAAAGACCAAGGTACAGGACGTAGCCCTAAAATTAAAAAGGCTAAAATGGAAGTGGTCGGGACACATGGCCAGAGGAAAGGACAAATGGAGTAAAATAATTACACATTGGTACCCAAGGGAAGGTAAAAGAAAAAGAGGCAGACAACAAAAAAGATGGGACGATGATATTAGGCAGGTTGCAGGCACAACATGGAGTAGAGTAGCCAGAGAGAGATCAGAATGGAGTAGGTTGGAGGAGGCCTTTGCCAACTGGCAAACGGACTTACGAGTACAAAAAGTAAAGAAGCACCAAATACACGAATAATTTTAATTGCGTTAAATACATATATAAACAGTGCAGTAGTATAAGAAACAGAATTGTATATATTTGTTGTCCGAATAAAAGGCTTTATTATTAAAGGATAATAAGGATTAAAATGAAATTTATGTCTATTTTAACATTTAGGATACAAAACTCTACAGTTAAGTATTTCTCGCATAGTGCATTCAAAAGGCAAAAAATACTTTAATTTGGGCTATTCAACCGTATACCAGGAAAAACTCCTGGCGTAAAGTTGGGCTCGTGTTTTATGACGTCCCCCGGGATGACATGGGTGGTTTATTTCAAGTCGAGGTCATGTGAACTTTCATACACATTTTTTTAATGTACCAACTATGGGTTAATATCTCGTTGCAATTTGTACCGTAGTCGCAAATATTTAAGGTTCTTTTTACCTATTATTTTTTACTAGGTGCAATATATTTTAGTGTGTAAATGTTCTTATGTAAATTCGCTGCGTGTATTTTTGTTAATTACTTTTCAGCTGGACCTCATTTATTTTCGGCTTATAAGGCGGTGGCTTTATCGTCCAAGTATATTTTTAACAAAGTCGCGTATAGGTAAAGTGGTCAACTAGCTGCCTTCCGAGTTTGAATGTACTTTGTTTCTGTGAATAGTATGCTTGTAAAAATCCCTCGCGACACAGGATTTGCTAGTTCGAAAATTGTCCTAGATAAAAAGAAAAAACACAACTAAAATACCAACAATAAACATGTAGGTATATCGTTGAACGGTGGTGGCCGAGCGGCCGGCTGATTCTCTAAGAAACAGCGATGGCAAACTGACAGTTGTGGTCGCAAACTGACAGTTGTGATTGCTCGGTGACAGCACAATCGATTGACTAAACGTCAAAAGGGCTCGGTTTTTGCTCTTACGGAATACCGATTTTCAATCTGACAGCCAGATTTCGCTCGGTTTTTGCTCTTACGGAAAAGTAACCGACTTGCACGAAAGAGGTGCGAGTTCGATCCCGGGAAGTACTAATGTCAATTTCACTTTGCGGGGTGTGTTTTTTTGTTTATATGTACTAATCAAATGATTCAGCATCTGCTAACGGTGAAGGAAAACATCTTTAGAAAGCCCACTTGTGTTAGAAGAAATTCTAAAGACATGTCTGATTCACCAACTGGCAATAAGCCAGCGTATGTGAATTAAGGCCTAAAACCCTCTCTCTCTCTTGATAGAAGAGAGGAGATTCGTGCTCAGCAGTAGGACATATATAGGTTGCTATTATTATATCATACTATGTATAATATCGTTAAGGATCAAGTTAGTCACTCGGCTCAGAAACCTCTTCCACACTACTAAGCCCGCCACCACAATATAATTAAATATTACGAGACTCGAGTACGACAAGCTGTCTCCATAGTTAGCAGCACCATAGTGGCCTATTTCCATCAATTACATGTTATAACTTTATGGTGTAAGACAGATGTTCTAGCAGAGACATGCTTTGTTTATCTTATGACATGATCCGAAGTTAGTACACTTTAATGAATGATAGTCGTACTCATAATATTAATAACTATTATGTGTTTCGTGGAGCACAATAATCTGTCAAGCATTGTCGTTTCAAATTCTGAAGCTAACCTATAAATCTGTACTGTTCATTGTATTATAAACTAGGGGTAGTAATTTGGAATGTACATTTCCCCGATTTTGCAACATATCCCACTACTGCTCCGCTCCTATTGATCATAGCGTGCTGTTATATAGCCTTCCTGGATAAATGCACTATTCAAAAACAAAAAGTTTTTTTCTAATCGAACCAGTACTTTCAGAGATTAGCGCGTTTAACTAACAAACAAACTCTTCAGCTTTATTATATTCAGTATAGATTAGCGGCCTGCGCGGGCTTCTTCTAGGTTAAATTTTACCCGATTAAGGATTATTTTTTTTACTTTTTATACTACCAAGGTGGCAAACAAGCATACGGTCCGCCTGATGGTAAGCAGTTATCGTAGACTATGGACGCTTGCAACACCAGAGGAGTCACTCGCGCGTTGCCGACACTTTAAAGACCTTATTAACATTGGATTGTTATCAAAACCTCTTTATTTATACATATAACCTTTCTGCAACATTTTAATTTTGTAGCTCCAGCGGTTTAGGCTTAGTTAATGAATCATTCAGAACATGCAATTATATATTATACTTGCGGCTCGCTGCGGCTTCACCCGGGTTAAAACTTTTTTTTATTGAAGGGGTTGAATTAAAAAAAAATCTTATTCACCCTTCTAGGAGTGCGTATATGTGTTCTGCTTCTGTTTCATTCTTACTTTGAAAATGCATAGATATTAGATCACTCTTTGCTTTTATCAAGATCATAATATTGCACAATGTGAATATACCTAACAGTATTGATCGGGTTTAGGCTACAAACGGCTCTAAAGGTCACGTAACATAAAGGTCAGGCTTCAGTATAATTAGTCCATTATCATCAATCATTCACATACCTACAGTAATAACTAACCAGCAGCTGATACCATTATTTGTTATAAAAAGTTAATTTTGAAACATCAATCAAAGTATTAAAATAAAAAACCCGTATTTAAGTTTCAGTTCATGGTCGGCACTCCAGAACCTTCTTGTCCCAGCGATCATTTATTTCTAACCCGAACTTATGATCGGCCGTAGCCGTAGGCCTAAAAATTGCGTCATTGGTGACGAATGACGCAGTTCTAAATTCTGCTTTATTCGTTTAGTATAACAGGGAATACTTTAGTTTTTTTCACACAGGTTGACAATACCATATTTTTAAATATTTTTAGCATTTCTGCTATGCAATCATCATCGCAGCCAAAAAACGTCCACTGCTGGACATAGGCCTCCCCCAAGAATTTCCACAACTTCCTATCCTGAGCCGACCTTGTCCATTGGTTGCCCGCAACCTTTACCAGGTCGTCGGTCAACCTTATTGGAGGCCTGCCTACGCTTCGTCTTCTAGTTCGTGGTCGCCACTCTAGAACCTTTCTGCTCCAACGGCCATCAGTTCTGCGAGCTATGTGCCAATCAGCTCAAATATATTAAAAAATTGAGCCCGAAGAATCCTGCTTCGGGCCCTATTTTTTTATATATTTGCGCTCGGCCGGAACTACGGAACCTATGTCTCTCGAGTTCCGGCCGAGCGCACTACCAATCCGAATCATGCTCCAGGCTGGACGTTTTCCACATTGGTAAAAATATTTACGTTCCATGTTACTTTATATTTGTTTGTGAATTTCCAAGGCTCACACATATTTCCAAGTAGTATCATAATCAGACAGAATGCAAATAAAATATAATAATCATTCAACTGCAGCGAAACAAAGAACAATACCATTATCATAATTAAATATCCCTGAGGCGGTAGCTGAGACTCTTTCAAATATTAAGCTAAAAATATAAGTCTGATGACTAATTGAGAGAAACAGTCGACCGTGTACAGGGATTAATCAACCAAAAGCTATAAACTACAATACCAATCAACAAAAGTAAAAACAAGTTAAATAAAACCTGATATAAACGTCACTTTTATTACTGTACAATAATGTGGAATGAAGGATACTCTTGAGGGATGTCGCTCCTCAGCTGCGTCCGGGACATTACTTTCTTTAAATTGATCCTCTGTTTCATCTAACTCCCCTCCTTTTGTAGATTGGCTTCTATTTACTTTATTTTATTAAAATTCTTTTTTTTTATTAAGAATATTTATAATTTTTATGAATGATTTGAATCGATTAACGTTTTTAACTTATTTTTCTTCGTTGTTTGTTTAGTACGTCCTACTGGTCTAAAGTTCATTTAAAATACTCATGAGAACATATCTAAGTTTGAAGAATCAATTTTTTTTAAAAGCGGACAGTCTAGCTTTTCACAACTCGTAAACCAAATATAAAATTTAATTCTATTTTATTAGTGTGTTGGAAAATTGCCGACATTAAGCATTAATATGGATCTCGCTCTGGATCCTCAGCATGTAACAATATTTCATAGCCTATTTTGACTATCCACTGTCAGAAATGCTGACGAGAATATATTATATCACGTTTCTGCAGGCTGAGCAAACTTTAGTATAGCACTGGCACATAAATGTAGTGTTCTGTTATAAAAACAACTTTACGACCTTATGAAATATTTTGCAGTTTGAATTGTGCCGAGTTTGCAAAACCTATATTGATTCACGCTCAACTATCTGCGAATAAAAAGAGAACTTTATATGCTTGAAATACGGTTGTAAATTAAATAAAAATAGCAACTAAAAGCCAGAAAAGACGCGTGCCATACATTTAGTATTTAAATGTCTCAAAACAGGATTTCTTGTTGTGGAACTTTAAGCTTTAGTTCTAGCTAATATGGTATGTATTTCATTGTGATGTTTATTGTTATTGGATTTGCCTAGTGTGGTGCAAATAGAATCGTGCATGTTTTTCGTTTGTTAACGTTGTTTCCTCGTACATCTCCGTATTGTTGGTTCAAAGGTTTTATTTTACACAACATTGTCTGCATTTTAAATGTTTCCTTTGGCTGTTGTTTCTGTTTGACTTTAGTTGTCTGAGTCAGTTTACTCTGTAATTAGAATGTAATTAACATGGTTTACGAAGATATCTGCATTTTTGTTATTTGTTTATTAAAACTGAGTTCGTTGTTGTTTGATATTCTTTAGTTATTTGTTTGGTGTTTGCATTAATTCTGCTGCTGAACTAAGTCAATGGTTGTTAGAAGTAGGTTTTTTTTAGTAAAATCACCTTTTATTTAGAATAGGCACCTATATGTATATTATATGAATATTAAATTTGATAAGAATTGCTCGTAAAAAGGTAATTACATAGGTACATTTTTGAATTAGGTACCTTGTTTGCAGGTACTCTTAATGGGGAATAGATATTTAGTTTTTCAATTACTTATTTAGCATAATATGCTTTTAGTTAGTAATATATACGAGTCATTTTTCTACCTTATGAGTAGAGTCTCTACTCTACTCATAAGATAGTCGAAGAAATGTAGTACTTTTTTTACACCACCTTTTTTGACAAAGCGTACATACAGTATATTAAAAGTACAACGATTTTCATTTTTTTATGCTACTTGGATGGCAAACAAGCATACGGCCCGCCTGATGGTAGGCAGTTATAACCTATGTATGCTTACAATATCTATAGGTATCACTTGAGTGTTGCCTATCCAAAAATAATCATTTTGCTGTGGTTATCTATAAGGTGGAGATCCTTTTCCAGTCGGGCTTGCTCACTAGTATGGTCCCTTCCTCTCTTCAATTTAAAATTCTTTTCATTGGTGTTAAAAAGCTACTTGCTGTATATAACAACATAGCCGCCATGTTAAACGATACTTAGTTTAAACTCACTTTCTAAACGACCATTTAACCGTTCCCCAGAGCAATACCAAAAACACACACAGATAACAACAGTTGTAAATAACCTTAATTATACAAAAACGTGTCTTAAAAAGCTTTAGCATTAAATTTTGCTGTACAAGCAAGAATATTGCCGCTTCGGATAAAAAAGGGAGCGGAACTGAAATATCAGCATTCGCTATTAACTCCCGAAAGGTCCGACCTAGTTCGGAGGCTGTGCTGCGACCAATTACTGGGGCCCTCGAGATGTACCCGCCGCTGGGAGACTTTATAGCTAGATCTTTTTACAAAGTGTACATTTTTTAGTTGAGATTTATGTTCGTGGGCTTTTGAAGAATGTATTAAGAGACAGATGATGCATCTGTCTCTTAATACATTACAAATTACTTGACCAGACTGACTGACCGCCGCGACTCGAATGTAGGTATGTATATGTTAATACCGGCCAAGTGCATGTCGAGGACATGCACAATGTAGGGTTCCGAAATTGCTATTACTATTAATGCGGACTAAGAATAAGGTATATAATATGGTTTCAGCATACATGACTTCTCAAAACATAGGACAATGGTAACAATTTTGGTAAAGTTTTGAAATAAGTCGCATTTAAAGGAAGGGGAAGAGGAGTATATTAAATATTGAAATTATAAAATGGTAGGTTTAAAATTATATGATACCTAATGTTTTTTTTTCTTGTTTGTATAACACTGACACAAAAATATAGTGTTCTGTACCTACCATATTATTAGATTCTGCTGAACGACAGACGGACGAACGAACATAGCGGTACTATAAGGATGCCTTGTTTACTTCGGAACATATAATTCACGGACACAAAGTACACCTAGACTCGAAACAAACATGTATGTATGACACAAAGTTTTGTCCCGTGTGAAAATCGAACGTTGTGGGTTTGATTTCTACTCGAGACAAAACTTTGTCTCCGGCTTAGCAGCCAAGGTCACTAGCCCCTAGACCAACGCGCAATGGGCCACACAAACGCCAATCACAAAAGCTTTAATGACGTAAGTAAGCTAAGATGGACTTTTGGGATATTCAATTCTCAGAACGGGTTAAATATTATTTAACCCGGGTGTAGTCGGGGTGGGTCACTAGTTTATGTGTGTGTTTAGTAGTTATGACTGCCTTGGTGGTCCAGTGGCCGCAGTATGCGCCCGCTGTGGGTACGATTCCCACACAGGACAAAAATTTGTGTGACTACAAAGAGTTTTTCTGAGTCTGAGTGTAAGAGAAGAGAGTAGAGCTTGTTCCGTCGTGCGAGAGTTGTCTTTTAGAAAATAACAAGAAAAATAAATAACAAGTTTATTATTCGTTACTCGGCTGTTCTAGAAGTAGGGTTAAAATGAGACAACGTTATCATTAAACTCTACTATCTTTTTCTTATTTTGGTGGTTAATTATTTATATTCGTCACTGGAAAGGCAAAATTACTGAAGTGAAAATAGGTTGTTTCGAGATAAAGCCGATCAAAGTTTTTATTTTTAGAAAAAAAATCATATCTTTTTACACAATCATCCGATTTCAATGAAATAACTTTATAAATAATTCTATTTGTAGCATGCGTTTACTGGAAGTGGTTGAAATTCGTTTTTTTTACTACTTTCCAAGATAAGTGGCGCTTCAGTAATTTTGACCCAATAACTTAGTAAGCCAAATTTTCTTAAACGCCACCAATGTAAACAACGATTGTATTTTAAAAGTACTGAACACAATACTATTAGTAAATTTGAGTAGGATGAAATTTCTTTAGCATAAATTTTAGTGTCGTGTTGGTGTATCAAAATAACTTCAAGGGAAATATTTTATACTCCTCATGTCTAGGATTTTGACTCATGAGGCGATAGGATAACTAAGTAACTTCAACTAAAATTACTTAAAATGTTTTTTTTTCGTAATCAGTTAAAATTTCTTTAGCTGAATTTTTATTACATTCAAGGTAAGCACAAATTACTTAAAGGCCATTCTTTTTTAGGCTACACAAAGGCAATTTTACTCAAGCGCCAAACTTAATATTTAATATTCAGGAAATATTTCTTGAGCGACATGAGTGAAAAATTGGCCAAAAAACGCGTCGCTTCAGTAATTAGGAAAAAAAAGCAGCACCTTTTTTTAGGTTACTTAAACGCCACAAAAATGCTCTGATTGCAATGGTTCCTAGGCAGATCGACGCAGAAAAAATCGCTGATTCCGAATATGTATATAACTCAATTATGCCCACTTTGTATGACAGAAGTAATTTTGCCTTTCCAGTGACGATATGTAATATTTGTTCAGTAAAGAAATTCCATCTTAGCCATAAGACGTCCACTGTTCGACATAGGCCTACCTCAAAGTTTTCCACATCGTTCAGTCCTGAGCCGACCTTGTCCATCGGTTGCCCGCAACCTTTACCAGGTCGTCGGTCCACCTTGTTGGAGGCCTGCCCACGTTGCATCTGCCAGTTTGTGGTCGCCAAAGAAAAAAAAATTGCTAGCTTCTAAAGTTCAGCTTTATGAATGTAGGATTCGGAATGATCCCAGTGCTGCCATGTTAACCTACTTTTGCTGTAAAACTTTTTATTTTTGAATAGATAAAGGAAATTACTGTGTAATAAAAAACAGTGAAACTCTTACAACAGAAAGTTATTTAAACTTAGTTTATTAAAGTTAAAATGCAGGTTCAGGAGAAAATGTTTTCGATTATAATTTGCAGCAGCAACTAGGATTTAGAGTTTAATCCTTAAAAACATATGCCTGACTTTTCAAAGGTATTGTTTAACCATCGCTTGCTTTGGTACTCCAAGAAAACATGGATGGATGGATGGACGGATGTTTGTTACTCTTTCACGTAAAAACTACGAAACGGATCTGGATGAAATTTGGCACAGAGATAGATTATGGTCTAGAATGAGACATAGGCTACTTTTTACAGTGATAACCGACATCCACGCGGGCGAAGCCGCGGGCAACAGCTAGTAATTCATAAAACCTATATTCATTAGAAACTCCTTAGCACATAATAAGTACTACGAGTATGTGCTAAGGAGTTTCTATTGAATATAATAACATAGTAGTTTCAAATATGCGAAATTATGTAAAACAACGGTGTTTGGAGAGATTGTCTGGCTTCTTGGGAAGTAGCCAAATTGATGTTATTTACTGCTGGTCGCGACCGACCAGACTTCGCGAATATTTGGAGAATGAAATATGATCAGTGAATGGTAGAGACAAGGTGAATTTAATAAGCTTATATAGCTTCAATGTAAAGTTTCTTTAGACACTTTAATACAATGGATGACTCTGAAGTTACCACAGCTGTTGTGTATTTTTTACCTAACCACATAAAGAAGTATGTAATAATTTTGAGACTCTATTCATAATATCTTCTCTTTTATTTTCTACTAGCAGCTCATCCGGCTTGGCTTGGTACGGGTTAAACATTATATTATTTTGGAGGTTGATTTTTTAAAATATTTTTCACCCTCCTAGGGTAATATTTTTTAAAACCCCGACATAAATCACAGGCAACAGATTTGTTTCTAACCAGAAGCGGGTATATGAAATTTCGTGGTCCTTACTTTGAAAATGACCGTCTTTTAACCCCTTACGGGTGAAATTTCCAAAAAAACATTTCTTGGTCCTCACTTACGTCATTTAAGAAAGCTTGGTGCTAAATTTGTAGAAAGTTTGTAGCCCCAGCGGTTAAGGCTCTGCGTCGATAAGTCAGTGAGTTAGTCGGGATATGCAATTATACTCGTATATGTATAGATTATCTAATTATTATCTACGACTAAGCTAATAAACACATATGGTAATTGGAGAGCTTGTCGTCATATATCAGCTGCGGCTCCAATGACAGTCAATTACCAAGATAACCAACGTTATTTTATTAATTGCATATGAATAAATATGAATTTAATTAATTTAATGAACCGCTGATGGCTGAGTGGGTAAGTAACCGACTTGTATACATGAAGTGTAAGTTTAATCTCAGGGGAAACCAATGTGAAATTCACTTCGTGGAATTTATACGTACTCATCAAATATTTTTTTATCGACTAACGCAAAAAAATTACATGTCTTAAAAGAAAGTCTAAAGACATGTTTGCTTCACCAACTTTTTTTTTTGTAGAAGGGAAATGCTTTACGCATACCGCCCCGCCCGGAAAAGCGCGGCTGTTATGTCGGACTCGCTGGCCTAAAGGTGATAGGAGGCCGGTATACCGACTAAAACCCCCCTGTGCACCTACACCCGCCTTGACGGGTAGAACCTGATATGACATTAGGGGTCCACCCAGATTGTTTCACCAACTAGCATTAAGCGTGGGTAGATTAAGGCCTAAGGCCTCGGAATTTGTAGAGATTCTCCTCTTTTTGTGTTACTGTTTTATAAATTATCAAAACAATTGTCCTTTTAACAGACTTCATAAACGGAGGATGATATAATATATCCGTTATCATAAATAGAAACCAAACTCAGAACAATTTATTTATAAATTATCTGTATATTACACAATTTGTCGGACCGCGTGGGCACTGGGCATACAAAGATTTAAAATAATACTTCAAATGAATTTAGTTTGCATTTGTTGGCACTAGAACCTGAGACTGTTTTAGCAATCAATTTTTTTCGATAGCTTTTGACTATTGGATGTCCATGTGTGAAAATTTAGTAGCAATACGCTTACAATACTTTTTTAAATCGCAAGCCCACGCAATCTGAACTCACGTAGGAGGTAGGTATCTACCTACTGAGTTTCAATCTACATTCAACAATGAAATTGTTTTCTCTTAGAATCGAAAACATGCAAAATTGCTGAGCGCTTCCAATACTCGATATCTGTAAAAAGATCAAATAAGCATACAGAAAAAAAATGTGAAAAATATCATTTTCAACGGAAACACGATAGGAAATCTTATGAAGGGGCATTAAAGTTGGAAATCGCGTGGAGGGTAATAAACGTAGTTGAGGGAAATTGGGTCTTATTGTAATGGTGTGTGGGTGTAAATTTGAGCGTGGAGAATGTTTGATTCAATAACGTTGAGAGGTAAGGTCAGACACAGACGGATTGAATTGTGTGTCGTGAGGCTTTCCAAGGCTTCGCCTCTTTCGTTCTGTACAGAAATGAGGAATATTTGCCGCAAAGCTGACGTCTTGCTTTTTATACAAGTGTCTTGGGACTAATTCTAATGTTTGCGACGCTTTTGTTGGAATATTTTTCAGCTTTTGAGTTTCATTCTTATTAAATATTGTTTTTATGTTCTTTGTTGGTTTTATACTGCTTACATTTTGATTTATCTTTTCTTTATTCTTGAGTGTGTTTATGTTGTCCGTATCTTGTGCAGTTGAAGCCGATATATTGTTACTATGTAGTGTATTTAACTTCAACTATATTGATGGGGTTCTTCCACATATTTTCATTGCTCTTACAAAAATATTTTTAATATTTTTTATAGGTAGAGAAAGTTATTCTAGTTATTTATTGTTAGTTCTATAGTTATTTTGAATAAGTTACAAAAACTAACTTATTCAAATTTGGCTGCATAGTATACAATCATGTACATAGGCTACTTTGCTTGCAAGATAGTGATGTTAAAATGAAGTAATTATGCAAATATGAACTTATATCTGCAAAATTTAACTAAAGCGCATCTCAACTGCAATATAAAGATATTTATGTTTAATTTATTCTTTAGTACACTGCTTAGTTTATCGAGGGTTTATTTAATATATTATTTTTTTATACTTCTTAGATGGCAGACAAGCATACAGCCCGCCTGTAAGCAGTTGTCACAGCCTATGGACGCTTGCAAAACCAGAAATGTCACTTGCGTGTTGGCGATCAAAAAAATTTAAAACCAGGGTTTTATGATGGAATTTCCGTCTAATAGGAAAACGTTTCAAATGTTAAATGAGCCCTAAAAACCTATAAGTATACACAGGAACACAAATATCCTACTGTATGTAGTTATTTGGCTGATTTTGTATGGTGGAATTTCCATTCGGGGTTGCTCACTAGTATGGTGCTATTGTATAATACCCGGTTATCGGATAACTCCTGATATTAAATATGGGAAGATTTTACCGCCCCGGTTCGGTCCGCTAAATAACTTCAAGCGGATTGCAAATCTCTGACAGTTTTTTATTGCTAATTGTAGTGATAGTGGTAATTTTACCTACAAAGCACACAAAATGGGATAGATACGTTGAAACTATGCAAACTTATTTTAACCAGTTTTTTCACATGGAATTTTCTTCGTGTACCCGGGGAATTCTGGAAAATCCTTTCATGAAAAATTTTACAATTCTAACTCCAGTAGTTTTGTCTTAAACGTTTTTATTTAGTACGTTTATAAGTCAATCAACTTTTTGTTTTTACTTTTATTTACAAAATTTTAGTAGGTGAAAATACTCCTAAATATAAATTTCGGACTTATATTATGTGATTAACTTAACATACAATTAATACAATGGCTACCAATCTAGTTGAGTCGATGTGACTATTTTTCAATTTAACTTTACTTTTTTTATTTATTTTAAATTACCTTATGGTTCAAGACCGAACGCTTGGCAAAACCTTGTCCACCAGTGGACGTCTTTTGCCTGAGATGATAATTATAGTTAAGATATATTTATCAGTACTTTCGCTCTTTAAAATTTGGTTTAAACAACGCATTCAGTCAGTCAATAAACTGTTTAACGTACATTTATTGATAAATTATCTTTATCGACTAATAATAATTTATTAACACCTAAAATGGAGATGGACAGGACATATGCTAAGGGAAGTAAAAATAAGTAGACGGGACTAGTAACAATATGGTACCCCCGAGATAGTAAAAGTAACAAAGATAGACAAACTAATTGGGAAGACGACATGAAAAATATGGCTGGTCCAGAATGGATACGCACTGCTAAGGACAGGACAATATGGAAAGCTTTAGAGGAGGACTATGTCGGGGGTTAAGCTGTAAATGGAAATCTGGTTGCCAATACAATCAGCATAAATTAAATTGTTACATAGAAGTATGCGCCTGCTGTGCACGAGGTTGATGGTTCGATTCCGACACAGGACAAAACTTTGTGTAACCCACAAAGAGTTGTTCTGAGTTTGGGTGTAATTTGTTTCAGTTAATTGTATGTTTGTTAAGTCCCCTGCGACACAGTGCTTGTTCTCTAGTGCGGGAGTTGTCTTTGTAAAAGAGAAAAAAAAACAAACAAAGAAAGAAAAAACAATAATATTAAGTATGCATGTTATGTTACAGCAATAAAGGCTTTTTTAATTTTTATTTGGCAATGGGCTGGTCACATCTGCAGAAAGACCGACGGCCGATGGAGCAGACGTGTCCTAGAGTGGAGACCGCGACTCGGTAAACGTAAAGTGGGGCGGCCCCCAGCTAGGTGGACCGATGACCTAAAAAAGTCACTGGGACTAGATGCGGAAGGCGGAGGACCGTGTGCTATGGCGCGTGTTAGGAGAGGCCTATGTCCAGCAGTAGACTGCGATAGGCTGATTAATTGATTGAATTTTTATTTACATCGACTAACATCACCATACATCACATAGCCACGCCTATACCAAGTCTAAATATAAACGTACACACCGACCTTATTTAGAAGACAGTTAACCTTATCAAACTCATACATTACCTCTGTGCGAGGCTGCCTCTATAAATCCCTTCCGATCTCATTATCCCCGTTTGTTCCGATCTCTTTATGTTACATAGTGTTGTTTGTACCATCCATCCTCCAAATATTGAGCACTTACACCCTCGATACTTATGATTTTTTGTCAAAGTGTTGCCATGAATCGATGGGTTTTTAATGACTGCTCTGTGGTGCGGTGGTATGTGCTTACGACTGCTGTACTAAGGTCCCGGGTTCAGAATTGATTGAATTAGTATTAGCTAATGTAATAACTATAAGAATAAATAATGAAAGTTAGTTTTATATAATTGTATTATGTATTTGCATGTCGCCAAGCGACAAAATATATAGGACCTATTTTCAATACTTGTTATACCTGTTTTTGTATCTACATTTTTAACAAATAAAGGTTATTCTATTCTGTTCTATAACTTTTCTGTTTGAGGCTACCTATATCAAAGTCTGGAATCTGAAACAGGCTAGCCTATAATTATATAGGGTGGTGGGTAACGTTGGATATATTGTGATATTATTATTTTCTTTTATAGTTTACTAGCAAACGCCACATCACACAGTAGAATAATTAAAAAGCCTTTATTAACTTATTTTTATACTACTTAGGCGGCAAACAAACATACAGTACGCCTGATGGTAAGCAGTTACCGTAGCTTATGGACGCTTACAATTCCAAAAGAATAATATGTGTGTTGCCTACCCAAAAATAATCACAGGGTTTTATGATAGAATTTCCCTGGCATAAGAAAACGTTTCGTTAAAAACGCATCCTTATAAGCTCTGGAGACCTTTACTCACACACAGGGAACACAAGTACACCGCTGCCGAGCTGTGTGGAATCATTTGGCTGTGATCTTCTGTACGGTGGAGGTCCTTTCCTAGTCAGGCTAGCTTACTAGTATAGTGCCCTACCTCTCTTGTTATAATA
Source organism: Trisateles emortualis (assembly GCA_947095525.1). Lineage (NCBI taxonomy): Eukaryota > Metazoa > Arthropoda > Insecta > Lepidoptera > Erebidae > Trisateles > Trisateles emortualis. The sequence continues at coordinate 13,848,797 of OX352752.1, read as the reverse complement.
ACACATAATATATATCCATTCGTGTATAAATCAATGATGTAGAAGGGTATGCTCCTCACTCATCGTTATTAATACAATTTATTGGAAAAGTAAGTAAATTCTTCTGCCAATATTCATTATGTTAACTGGGTGAAATTAATCGATAGCGCCCTAATGGCCCATGATGGGACGAAATACTCCTAAGTATAGACAATTACAATTAATGATCAGAAAAGGTCATTGATATAATAGAAGAGTTTCGAGGAGAGATTAGAGGCTCTATAAAGGTAAATGTACCTGTTTAATATTGCTATTTGAATATATTTAAAGTCAGAATTTACAGTAGCGATAACTGATTAAGAAGATCGTTATGCAGCCAAGAGGAAAATAAAGAGATAAATTGAACCCAAACGTCTAGCTTTAGGGCTTAAACTTGTTTAACACGTTAATAAAAGTATCCAAAGGCCTCTACAGCTGCTCACTATTAGGCAGGTCGTATGATTGTTTTATAAATAAACTGAAACTAGACGTGTCCCATGGTAATAATTCAGATAATACAACAGATGGCACTGTTTTCTTTTCAATACCTACTCGTATAATTATAAAACATTTGTCCTTGTGTTTTTTCAAGAGAGTTATGGCACAATACTAGCGAACAAGCCCGACTGCTCTCCAGCGCTCATTTAGGGATGCGTTTTGAAAGAAATGTATTCCTATCCCAGGGTTACTTTCATCTTAAAGCCCTGGTGTCAAAAAAAGTGATACCTCTGGTATTGCAAGCGTCTATAGGCTACGATTACTGCTTAATATCAGGCGGGCCGTATGGTTGTTTACCACCCACGTAGTATAAAAAAATAGATATTGTTCATCAATAGTGACAAACATAAGCTTCAAAATTGTGTTTTATCCGTTACCGTTCATAAATAATATATAGGAGATAACCATGTCCAATGTAGTCACGTGAAATTGTTTACAAATAGACAATTTTAATAACACAGCCTTTATAAAATTGCGGTGCCTTTACGACAAAATCCAACCTTTATAAATGGAAAAATTAAAAAAGGACAGAGAGCCTTTCTTTGTTCCTTTTTATAAAACCTTAATTACCCACATGCGGATAATGGAGGTGTTAAACAATGTTTAATGCTATTCTTTGTAACCTACTGACATTGTTTTTGGGTTTAGGATGTTGAATTTTTTATATTGGCGTATTATAAAGGCGACCTATATAGTAAGTACTAGCGCAGTAGCATTTATTCAGCTGCTTAAAAGTTTTTTTTATACTACCAAGGTGACAAACAAGCATACGGCCCGCCTGATGGTAAGCAGTTACCATAGCCTATGGACGTTTGCAATACAAGGGGTGTCACTCACGCGTTGCCGACCCTTTAAAAACCTTATAACTCCTTTCTTGAAGAACCCTATACTGTAATCTCTTGGGAAAACCTCGGCAGGGAGCTCATTCCACAGCCTAATCGTACGTAGTAAGAAAAATTAAAGAAAATTGTGCACTAATAAGAATAGTATGTAGTAGAGGGTAGGTTCGTCCCTACAGTTTGCCACCACCTTTATTGAGTGAAATAAAGAAAAAGCCTGTTAGGATTATAGTCAGAATTTTATGACTAAAGAAATAAATATAACTTTTCGATCAACTCCAAGATGCTACATAATAGAGCCATGCTCTCTATTATGTATTAAAGCAAAGCAGTTCTTGTTCGTTCTGTGTTACATTGAACTCAGTACAGTCAGCACATTTACAGAATCACACAACAACCATACTTACAGATTAATCTAAAAATGTAGCAATATTGACCTAAATTAAAATTCTTTCATAATTCATTGTTTGACCAACCTCGACTTTACCTAAAACTCGAGTTACTTCGCAAAAAAAACACAGTTAATTTTAACAACACATTGTTAAAAAAACATGACAGCTTAACACAGGAATTTGTCTACCCTGAAAGCCTTACAAAACACCCACGAACGTAACAAAAATATCACGTTAACAAAGGTAGTTAGGTAAGTAGAACAAGTGGAGTCAACACTCTACAACCGGATCATTTTATTCAACAACAAATGTTTGTTTAACATCGCCGACGAGCACAGCCTTTACAAAATATAACATTAGCTAAAACACTTGCTAACAAAAAACTGCTTTTAAATTTGTCAAGTTAAAAATGTAATACAGGTTATTATTTTTTATCGACACTAAAGGTATTTGACAAAAGGTAATAATGATTTCAATAAAAAAATATTTTAATTTGAAACCTTATTTTGTTTGGAAATTTTTGTAACTAATAAATGAATGACACGATTTCTTTTATTTACATTTTCTTTATTGCTTGCCATATTGTAGCTTGAGTGCACATGATGCTTAGATTAATTAGTATATTTTCAAACTACTAAGGCAGGCATACGGCCTGCCCCCAATCACCGTAGCCTATGGACGCTTGCAACACCAGGGTTATCACTCGTGCGTTGCCGACACTTTAAAAACGATGTAACTGTTTTCTTAAAGTACCCCATTCTATTGTCATGCCACAATCTAATCGTACGTGGTAGGAAATTCTTCTTAAACCGTACAGTGCGGCACGTTAGAGGTGCTACGGCACGTTTAAGGATAAACTCGCTGTCGGCGTCGAGAGGTACGTTGATAAAAGTTACCTCGCCATTTATCACTACTTTTAAACCTACTACCTACTACTACTACCTAGTGTGGTAGTCAATTATTTAAAAAATACATTGTCACAATACTCGTAGCAACTCGTAGAACTGCTACGCCGTAGAACCCTGTAGACATAGGTGTGTAAATAAAATATGCGTAGCAATTAAAGAAATTCAGCGTACTACTGTAATACGCCATAGTATTGTATTTTTAACTCCTTTCTCCTCATAAAAGTGGACTATTTCAAAACGTAACACTATGTAAATGTATTTATATGTTACTTTGTATAAAGCTACACAAGTTACAAAGCACAGAAACCCTTTGTTAGTTACACAAAGAAATTAAGCAACTAAATTTGGCTCACAAAAGAAATATGTAGCACATTCCTGCATCTGCTTAAAGCTGGAGAATATAACCTTATTAACTAAACTGGGACAAGGGCATTACTTTTAACTTCCCTAAAGCCACAAACAAGCTTACGTCTAGCCTGATGGTAAGCAACCACTTTAGTCTAGACGTTACAATACCAGTAGCACCTCCTATGTGCTGCTGACCACTATTACTGCTGCTTTTGTTTATAGCGGGACAGCAAAGTGATGCCTATTGCCTATTGCCTGCTCGTGTGTAGAAGCCTATGCTGTGGACTGTCAAATAATCCTCAGATGACAGTTGATTCCACAGCCTAATCACTACCACTTTTATCCAGCCTATATTCTTAATCTATACTAATATTATAAATAAATATGAAATTTTGGATAGATGTATGGGTGTTTGTTACAATCACGTCTAAACGGCTGAACTGATATGGATGAAATTTGACACAGAGATAGTATAAAGACTGGAATAACACATAGGCTACCTTATGTTCCCGTGGCACTGTATGTGAGGGTGAAGTAGAAAGTAAATGCAAAAGTAACTCTGTCTGTCTGTCGCCTTTTCACTACTAAACGGCAAAACAGATTCTGATGAAATTTTGCAAAGAGATAAATGGTATCTTGGAGTCTTTCCTAAAATACCATATATCTAAAAGAGTACCATATTTCCTTATGTAGTGTTATTGTAACACAATAATCGAAATCCACCCAAATATCGTAGTATTGTATGAAATATACATATATCTCTAAAGCACCTTCTGGTGAACTAATTAAAATGTATATACAGTTCTAAAGTAATGTAAAGTAGTATTGTATTATTATTCAACATTCATTTGCTAATGTTCGCTAATAAAATTATCCGTCTGTCTGCCTGTTGAGCTAACAGATGCAGATATCTTCTAGCACCGTGTAACTACTTGTTGTTGTAATTTTACATAATTTTGTCGGCCTTGTTGGTAAGTTTAAGTATTATAAATAATTATTTGCTTTATACTTATTTTCATTAAGCCTAAACTTTATAATATAAAATTATTTTGCTTTTTTTGACTGTTTAGGTGGTAAACAGTTACCGTAGCTAATGGGCGCTTAAAATACCTGCGGAATCACTTGCGAATTGCCTAACCAAATTTTAACACCAATGTTTGTGATCGAGTATCCCTATGATAGGAATACTTTTCTTAAAAAAGCATCCCTAAATAAGCACTGGGGACTTGTAATCAAGCCTTGCATCTTTTAAATAGAGATAGAGTCAGCATTTGGCAATAACCTCACCTCTGTATTTTGTACATGTTATGTAAGTAACAAAAAGCAGACATGAAACTTTAAGCATCAGTGATCACCAATTTTGCGACTGTATAGATGCTGCATCGTGATTTTGTGACTCTCTGCATTCGGTCGCAGATCCCTTCGTTATATATAAAACAGCGTGTAGCGTTCATCGCTGTTTCTAGCCAAAAAGCGACACACACAATCGTCGTGTTTGGCATTTTTAAATATGCGATGTGATATGTTTTGTCGCAGCATTTAGCTTGTAAAATAAAGAAAGAAAGAAAGCATTTATTCGAACATACACAGGATATCAGATGGTAGACATAAGATAGATATATAATAGCAACACAAAAAAATATATATACATATATCCTGTGTAATGTCAGAAAGAGTCCCAATCTCAGCTCTGTCCTGCGGCATTTTATACTGCAGCGCTGATTTTTTGATCAGGCCTTAGTGAGATCACGGTCAGTTATATAGATATATAAACAGATAGAAAAACTTTTTATTGTACACTAACTACTAAAATATACAAAAACTAATAAATTGCAGATCACCGATGCTAAAACTAACACGTCTGCTGTAGCTCTTATATATATGTATTGTATATAAAACGGTAAATAATAGTACCTACAGAGTTACAATGAGGATATATGTATAACCATATATTTTTGTAATGCCTTCATCGGAGTGTTATTTACCTCGGGGAACCTCGACTGTCCGACAATAAGTCACCGGCGAGACCGGCCACCGCGTAATGAGCTCTCGCGATTTATTGTTCATACACAAACATAACATAACGTACATACAAAAACCTATTGTGAATAGAAGTAATAACAGTCATTCTGTGTATGATCATTATTGATCATCTTCTAGACACTGCTGGGCTTAGGTCTTAGTCAAAAAACTTTGTTTCTTTATATTACCAAAATAGTATATAAGACAACTCCTGCTCTAGAGAACATGCTCTGTGTCGCGGGGGACTTTACAAACATACAATTAACGGACACAAATTACACCCAGACTCAGAACAACTCTTTGTGGATCACACACACAGGACTGTGTGGGAATCGAACCCGCAACCTCGTGCACAGCAAGCGCATACTGCGGCCACTGGACCACGAAGGCAGTCTTTAGTTACTTGTCAAGTCTTTCTTCAAATTAGCTGGTGGACGTCCAACAGAATTCTCTCTATCTTTTAGCTAGAAAGAGTGGAGTGATATCCAAGTGTCTCTCTTCTCCACTTCACTTCATCCTTGACATCGTCTTTAGTACCCGAACACTTCCTTATATACTTAACTGCCTCGGTAGCTCAGTGGTCAATGTGTGTGACTGCTGATCGCGAGGTCCTGGGTTCTATTCCCGGGTCAGGTCAAAAATTTATATTGGGTTTTTCCGTCAAGAAATTCACGATTTTATGAATTTCTTCTTTTTTTAATGTTAAAAAAGCATCACCTGCACTAGGAACGAAGCGCTGTGTCGCGAAGAACTTTATAAACAATTCACGGACACAAATTACTCCCAGATTTAAAACAAACGTTAAATTGTTGACTGCCTCGGTGGTTCAGTGGCCGCAGTATGCGCCTGCTGTGCACGAGGTTGTGGGTTCGATTCCCACACAGGACAAAACTTTGTGTGACCCACAAAGAGTTGTTCTGAGTCTGGGTGTAATTTGTGTCCGTTAATTGTATGTTTGTAAAGTCCCCCGCGACACAGAGCTTGTTCTCTAGTGCGGGAGTTGTCTTTTTAAAAACAGATAAACAGATTGTGTCTCGTATGGGACTCTCGAACCCACTACCTCAGGGTTAGCAGTCAGATTCAATAACCACTAGACCAACAGGCCAGTCAATACATTTATTAATATTAAAACATAAATCAATGTGTTAAATATCACTAATACCAATATGTGTTATATTTAACATATTAATTAGTACGGTCACTAAATATGTATTGATGATATAATATTAAATTTTCAGCGTTAATTTATACAATAAGCTTGTTGTGCGGTTTGGTATAAAATTGGCTTATTATACGAGGGCCGCTCGCGACTTCGTCCGCGTGGTTTTGGAATACTTTCCCCGATTTTGCAACATATCTCACTACTGCTCCGCTCCTATTGATCATAACGTGATGTCATATAGCCTATAGCCTTCCTGGATAAATGCACTACTCAACAAAAAAAACAATTCTAATTGAACCAGTACTTTCTGAGATTAGCGCGTTCAACCAAACAAACTCTTCAGCTTTATAATATTAGTATAGATACCAGTATTATTTAAGTACCTAATATATTATTTTACATTAAATATAATAAAGTAGGTACTATAATTTATATACAAGGCACCGTATGGCACTGGTGGTCAACATTTTGCTGAATTCAAGTTAACCTAACCATGCGGTTTTTCTCACGATGTTTCCCTTCATGAATACATATAAATTCCACAAAATGAAATTTACATTATAACTGCTAGAAACTAACTTATATTAAACATAATATTTTTTTTAAATATTGATGTAACTCAAATTTCTATAAATAAAATGCCAGCATACTTTTTGCCTAAGGCCAAAAATGTCAATCACTAATGAGTCGTTTTCTTTTATTTACAGGTACGTCGACTTAATCGTTATTTACCGGATAAACTTTTAACTAAAGGGTAAGTAAATCTATACACTCCTCACCACCTATGTTAGTTACCATGTAAATGGCGAGCCTTTGCCATATATAGTTATAATACTAACCAATTTCATCGGCAAAATTTAATTTCACCCAACCCTGGGATTTAAACCGAAACCAGGACTTCTGCACGTCAGTCGTACGTACCACACAGGGCCGTTAACAATTTATATAATAATGTCCTGGGCACGGGTCTCTTCTCCTCTATCAAGAGAGAGAGACGATTTAGGCCTTAATTCACACACGCTGCCCTAATGCGGGTTGGTGAATCAGATATGTCTTTAAAATTTCTTCTAAGACATGTGGGTTTCCTAACAATATTTTTCTTCACCGTTAGCAGATGGCGAATCATTTGATTAGTACATATAAACTCCACAAAGTGAAATTCACATTGGTACTGCCCGGGATCGAACTCGCACCTCGGTGTTGCGTGCAAGTCGGTAACTTTCCCACTCGGCCACCCCCGTTTTTGTCGTTACCATTTTAAATACGTCTAAATGATATGAAACTAACTAGATACATAGTTATCAGTACCTAAGTTATTATTGAAAAAGCGGTCAAGTGCAAACTTGTCTGTCGTTATGTGTTCCGTATCATTAAATTTGATAGCTCTGGGGTGACACTGATAACGTGTCATGTGACCAAATTTATGGACCACAAAATTGGCTCCGTCATATTATATTTATTACTTTTTAAGATAAATTGTAGTTTAGGGGTTTTATAGTTATCTTTAGTGTTTAGTTATCACTTATATATGGTTAAGAATTTGTGTTAACATTTTTATAAACTGTATTTTATAATTTAACTACAAAAATAACTGCACTTCATCTTATGGTGATTAGTGAGAATAGTCTATGGTATGTCTATGTTATATTTTCCATCTCAGCCATAAGACGTCCACTGCTGGACATAGGCCTCCTTCAAGGTTTTCCACATCACTTGATCATCAGTTGCCCGCGACCCTTACCAGGTCGTCGGTCCACCTTGTAAATATTTTACTACAACTTCAATTTGATACAATTATGTATATTAGTTACTGCATTTCACGCGAGGCGTAGCAGTTGTTGTAGGTTCTCAATCCCCACACAAGACAAATATTTGTGTGACCAACAAATAGTTGTTATGAGTCACTAAAAATGTAAACTGTACGTTTGTTCATTCTCCCACGGCGCAGATCTTTTACTCTTGGGCATGAGTCATTTTTCTCAATATCAAGTCTCTATAAAAAATTAAGTATCAGATTCCATGCTGCAAAAAAACTGACGAGATTCTTGTTTACTTAAAGACTATGCAATAGAAGGCGTTTACAGTTCAATCATCACTTCAACCCATAAACGTCCCACTGCTGGGCACGGGTCTCTTCCACACATTTGGAGGGATATTAGCGTACTATACCACGCTGGCCAGACGGGTTGATATTGTCTGCCTGAATCCTTTAGTTGACTCTTACGACACCCTCAGTATAGAACGGGGTGGTGACATTTGTATTCTTAATCCGTCACTACTAGGACATACAGTTCAATACTGGGCAAAATCCTTTCTCAATATGCGTCATAACAGATTCCTTTGCTATGTATTTTTTTTTTTTTTACTCCCGCACTAAAGAACAAACTCTGTGTCGCGGGGGACTTTACAAACATACAATTAACGGACACAAATTACACCCAGACTCAGAACAATTCTTTGTGGGTCACACAAAGTTTTATCCTGTGTGGGAATCGAACCCACAACCTCGTGCACAGCAGGTGCATGCTGCGGCCACTGGTCCACCGAGGCAGTCAAAGTTCAAGTTCAATTAACTTTTAAAATTAATGATTAAATATTTACATACACTATAACCCACCCATTGTATTACACCCAGCGTATATTAAATAAGTAGTACCCCAACATATTCCACAGTTAATACCCAATAATACGTTTATTACGTGGATGTTTTATAATTAAAATAACAAAAGCCTTTTTGCCACTAAAATTCAAAATTAACATAAAATGTTCACATACTTCACTTATTTAATGTTCGTACAAAATTAATTACAAAATTAAACTTTATAGAGATGAAAGAGTTTCAAATTATGAGTAATGAACGAGTACCTATTGTAATGAACAATTTCGTACAAAAGATACTTTAGAGCTTAGATTTAATAAAGAATGTAAATAAAGTATTGCTTTGATCTGGTTTTTAAAAATTACTTCGTATAAATCGTGTTACTAGCCACCGATTAAACAGTCTACCACCTCTGAGCGCCGATTTCTTTTTCCTCTGTCTTTTTTTCAGGCTACGCTCAGCTACACTACAAAGTCCCATTTAGCTCGGACGCAACGACAAGTGGTAGCCATGTGCAGTTTGGCTAACTGCCACTGTCGCTCACTACTCGAACAATTATGAAATCACTTCATCATATTTTTAAAATATAGTTTGAATCTAGATATAACATATACATTTAGTAAATTACAATAAAATCATAATTATATAACATTACACTAGGGGTCGCCCGCGACTTCGTCCGCGTGGTAATTTGGAATATTTTCCCCGATTTTGTAACATATCTCACTACTGCTCCACTCCTATTGATCATAGCGTGTTGTTATATAACCTATAATCTTCCTGGATAAATGCTACTATTCAACAAAAAAATATTTTTTCTGATCGAACCAGTACTTTCTGAGATTAGCGCGTTCAACCAAACAAACCAACTCTTCAGCTGCTTTATAAAATTAATAAAGATATAGATTACGTCATATAAATAATATATAGACAGCATCGTATTGCCGTGGTAGTTCGTAAGACTTAAGTCTCAAGTCTATGACTAGTGCGTCCTCTCAACGGTTGCAAAACCCGTTTGCAAGCTATGCTTAGAACTAGAATTAGACTTTATTTGGCTTCACTAATTTGTTAATCCTAAACAAGGAATTAGGAAAAAAGTTAAACTCCACGCAAACTTCATTGAAGGATTAAATTAACTTGTCTTAACTTATTATAATCCAAGTTAAAACTAAATTTGCATAGCTAGCAAATTAAGCAAACTACGTCAGCAATATGCTGACTATATCTGCCGAAAGCCTAAAGCCAATCGAGCAAAAAAGTCTTCAAGTGGAGACTGCGACTTGGTTACTTGGATACGTAAGGTAAGACTCCCCCGGCCAAGTAGGGACCGACGATTTTAAGGACGTTGAAATGAGACTGGATGGGGCAAGCAAATGATTTAGTAGAGGACTATGCCCAGCAGTGGACTTAAACAAGCGTAGAGATGAAACAAGTAACAAAAGTAGTCGTCTATCGAATCGATTCCATGAATAAAACTATGACTAGAAACAAAAAAACTTAGCCAGAACTCATTAACACAATGCACCTGCAGCTTTCACCATAAATACAATCGGTGGTTAAGTGTAAATCTAAACGTACACCCGAGGTAATTTGTACCCACGAGCTTACCGAGCCGGCCGAGAGGGGGCAGTGGGGTGCGCGGTGCGGGGTACGGGGTAAAATGTGTTTATGTCTTTCTGTAAATTATTGCTGTAGCAGTTTGGAAAAAGGCGTTTTTTTTTTGTAAAATAAGGGAACATTTAAGTTTTCTTTTTGTGGTGTTTTACTACTTGTAAGGGTACTAGCTGTTAGTTGTGGGGAAAGTTCTTTAAGCTTTATTTATGTGGGTGTATAGTAGTAATAGGCTAATAGGCACTGGGTAGGTAGATTGCAAATACAGGGGATTCGGCTACATACTTAATGTCTGGATCTCTATCTTATCTTGCAGAGGTAAATAGTTTTTATATGATAGTAGCAACTTTATGTGGCCTGTGAGAGATAGATGTACTATCTATCTCCATCTGTCTGTATATTCTGATTACTTTTATCTCGAAAAAAATATTATGTATTTTTCTGACAGAACCGCGAGCAATCATTAGTAACGTATAAACATTGATTAAAATATACATATATCGTCATTTGTTTAAATATTGATATCTATACTTAATATTATAAAGCTGAAAAATTTGTTTGTTTGTTTATTTATTTGTTTGATTGAACGCGCTAATGTCAGAAAGTACTGGTTCGATTAGAAAAAATCTTTTTTGGTTAAATAGTGCATTTATCCAGGAGGGCTATAGGCTATATAACATCACTATTATCAATAGGAGTGGAGCAGTAGTGAGATATGTTGCAAAATCGGGGAAAATATTTCAAAATACCACGCGGACGAAGTCGCGGGCGATCTCTAGTAAATCAATAATGTCAGATGCTTAAATACAAACTCTGATATCATAACCCAACAATAAATTGCAAATAGATAATTTTATTATAACAGTACGAGTACCAAAGTTCAAAGATTACTTACAAGATCAAAATTAAGTTCATCGCTAAAAGATAATAAGTTTGAAAGTAATGAAAAGTTTTAATCTGGTCATTGGTATTAAATTACAATAAGGATACCGTTGTAGAGTCCATCTTGAATCTTGAGAAACTTCGAGACCGGGATATACTATAGATCGGTTAGATATAACTAGCTTGAGCTTAGGTAAATGAATTAGAGAGACTGCTTGGTGGTTCAGTGGCCGCAGTATGCGCACGAGGTTGTGGGTTCGGTTCCCACACAGGACAAAACTTTGTGTGACCCACGAAATGTTGTTCTGAGTCTGGGTGTAATTTGTGTCCGTTAATTGTATGTTTGTAAAGTCCCCTGCGACACATAGCTTGTTTTCTAGTGCGGGAGTTGTCTTTTAAAAAAGAAAAGAAAGAAGAAAGAAAGAAAGAAAGAAAGAATTTATTCAAACTTACACAGGATAACAGATGGTAGACATAAGATGAACACATAATAGCAACACAAAAAACGCTTAGAACACAAAAAAGAAATATATATATATAAGTAGGTATATCCTGCTAGCTCTGTCAGCTCTGTGCTGCAGCATTTTATACTGCAGCGCTGATTTTCTGATCAGGCCTTGGTGATGTCACGGTCAGTTATAATAAATAAAAAATAAAATAAAATAAATAAATAAAACAGATAGAATACTTTTTATTGTACACCATACATTTATGGAACAGAATATAATAGGTATAAATAACTTCAAATATGTTTTTTAAATATATAAAGAAAAACGTTAAACCAAAGAAATATAATAATATATACATTTTATTTGTTTTAATCGAATAAAATCGACTAAGCGTCAGGCTGAACACAGGTCAAATATTTTAAAAGTATATTTAATCTGTGCCATTGGCGCTCAATTCACTCATGTGATTATGACATCTCCTATACTTTTGTCTATGACAAAAGAATGGAGACGCCTGGGGTTCGCAAAGCCTTTTTGAATTGTTTCATTCATTTGTAAAAATCTAAAAGAAAATGGCTGCTGAAGTATATATTGTCCATAATAATAATAAAGTAATATATGCAAGAAGTAATTTTACGCGTAATAAATATAATAAAAAGTGTTGTAAAACAGTTAAAGTGTGTGTGTAATATGGTCGTTTTGTGTATTTCTTTTTTTTTGTAACAAGAGACTAGTGATAAATACGTGATTACTGTCAAGCGTCATTGAGGAAGCATCATGGAGAAATGAGACTATCAGCAATAAATGCCGGCTAACTGATACCCGCTGCTGTGGTAAAAAAAAAGAGAGATATAGAGATATCTAAGCGTTTACTCGAGTCATGTCACGATCCCAAGACTGGCCTTTACTTGAGTCAACGCATTAGCCTTGCGATCCAGCGTGGCAATGTGGCTAGTCTTTAAGGCAATTTTCTCGAGAGCTGCAACCTGATTCAGATATTTTATTTATAGGTGAATTCTTTTAAATACAATATCTGATTGTTTGTAGGTAATTTAGGTTAAGTTACTTTATTTTAATAAACAATTCTTTTCATTATCTCGAATAGCCATTTTTACGAATATTTATTAATGGATCTCACAACACTTTGCATGTTGGTATTGGACGAGGCGATCACTTTACAAAACAACTACAAATAGGTACTTAAAGTTTAAAAGCTTTCGAGATTTCGAAGTTTTAAAATACTGCACTCTTTGCTATGTTGTGATCAAAGCTTTTAAATAGAAAAGGCCGGTCCACACCCGACGTAACGCTTGTTTATACATGTCATAGTAAGCCACCAAGACTTTTGTTTTTAAGACTTTTTTTATATGTTTGTAAAGTCACCCAGGGCTTATATCCTTCTGTGGGTAGTTCATACAAGGAAACAAGCCCTGGGAGACTTTACAAACATACAATTTACGGACACAAAGTATATCCGGGCTAGGAACAAATTTATGGATCAAATAAATTTTTGTCTCTAGTGGAAATCAAACCTCAACCACTTTTCTTTTCTTTACGCGATGTTCTGACTCGTAAAACAACTTAAACTACGCATACCTGTAACATAGATTAGCTACAGTGTGTTATTTAACAAAGAATTTGTTATTTAAAAAAGGAAAAGATATTCCACTCAACCGTCTCACAGTTGGTAGCTAACTAAACGTATAGTGTGAATCATTCCTAAATCCAGACCCCTAACAGTTACATAAACTTGTGAAGTACATACACTCACACACACTAGTGTAGATGTATGTAGGTGTATATGTCGCTGTCCCCTTAGCGAACTTTTAGTGAACTAAGTTTGATAGAACTTCAGACTTCTTACAGTAAATTAACATAGTTTTATGTAAGGAAGTCTGGTTATATTTTCGTTGCATGACTTCGCCTTTTAGTTATAATGAGTACTGTTTTGATAGTGATGTTTTGTTTTATTTTTCGTAAAAGATACTGTATTTTGTGCAACTGTGTACCGTTTTTGAGTTTTACAAAATACAACACTAACGAATCTTTTAAAACAGGTACTAGACACTAGTATTTGATTGCTATCATATGCTTATATATCTCTTTCGATGATCATGGACTATAATTCTGTATATTACACAAATGAAACTGATATATTACCATTTTGGATAATTTATATATTATGCGTAGAATATTCACATAGGTACTAAATAACTGATCCTTAAGTAGCTAATTTATCTACTACTTAATTTGCTAACCAAAAAAACAAGGCCTAGGGAAAGAACTGGTAAGAAACTCAGCCACTCATTTCAATCGCCCAACTTGTAATATAGTATACAGAAAATGACTCCATACTTCAAAAAAATAATCAAACAAAAAACGGTAAATGTGACATGCTATTCCCCACAGTCTCTCTCGAATCAAATTTGTATTTCGACTCATAGCGTGAATAGCTTAACCCATCTCGATAAATGTCAAAAAAATATTTTTTCAAATTTTTCTATTGGTTTTAGAGATTAGCGCGTTCAAATCAACTCCTCAGATATAAGCACAGCAGCTCTAGACAAGTGGCATAAATGGTAGCCGAATAGAATATAATCGAAAGCAAGTATATGGGATTCGACGTAAGTGCACGACATGATGTCGTAAAATTATGTCAAATCACATACATTTCCTATTCGATTCGACTACCGTTTATGCCCCTTGTCCAGAGGGACTAACCAGAGAAAGATATATCTATTTTTGTCTGTATTTTCTATGTTTCCCATAAATCTTTACGTAATTTTGTACACAATAAATCACACATTTCGATAGTATTTATTTGAGTTAGTTAGACAGCTATTGAAACAGTACAAGCTCTGCCCACCCACTGTGGCACATGTAGTTTTTCCATTCTGTGTGATTAATGAGTGGGCTGATTCAATTTGCGCGGCGACAGCTGTGCCAACGATTGCTTTGTTTTATTACTGTTAGCTTTAAGGACCTGTTTCACAACTACTCGTGGGCTGCAAAAGTTTTATTAGCTCTATAGCTTTAGCTTGTGACTTTGTTCAATTGATTTTTAACAAAAATGAAGACTATGATATTTTAATAAAAGTAGGGCTCCATATAATCGAGCACCTTACAGAAGACCACAGCCAAATAAATATACACAGCGATGTAGTTATGTTTCTATATATGAGTACAGGTCTCCAGTGCTCATTTAGACATGCGTTTTTAAATAAACTTTTTCTTTCCTATCCCAAGGATACTCCATCGCAACTGATACCTCTGGTATTGCAAGCATTTACAGGGTACGGCAACTGCTTTCCATCAGGCAGGCCGCATACTTGTTTAAACAATGTTTTATCCTTTCAAGGATCGAACTTCCAAAAACTTTATCTAACTGCTTACTTATGTCATTTTGGGATCCTTTGTGCAAAATTTCAAGATTGTAGCCGCAGCGGTTTATTTCTTGCGTTGATATATTTGTCAATCAATAAGCCGGGATAAGTTATTATATATCTAGATACTAGCTGTTGCTCGTGGCTCCGCCCACGTGGATGTCGGTTATCGCTGCAAAAAGTAGGCCTATGTGTTAGTCCAGACCATAATCTATCTTTGTGCCAAATTTCATCCAGATCCGTTCAGAAGTTTTTACGTGAAAGAGTAACAAACATCCATCCATCCATACATCCATACTTACAAACTTTCACATTTAAAATATTAGTAAGGATTATCTTAGTATTTATTATCGTAGTATTGTATAATTAAAGTTGCTTTTAAAAGTCCATACAATAAAAAAACCCCAAGCAAGTAATACCGAAGGGCTCAGTTCGTCTAAATAAATTAATCTATCTAATTTATCGTAACATCTAAACAATAAAACAAATATAAAGCCTACATAAAACCTTTCTATTTTCATTACACCCACACAAACACAAACTTCATCAAGATCCGACAAACTTTACAGCGGCTACAAAAAACAGTTTAAATTCCGGAATTAGGTTACAAACGAAATCGGCAATCGGCAAAACAATCAGCGATATCCGTCGGCTATTAGTCCGATGTGAGGGGATGGGGGGTTGGAGGCAATTAATCTTCGCTGGAGTAGGGGAGGGGGAAGTATAAAACCTGTCGGCAACACGCCCGTACGATGAGTGCTCGCGCAAGATATTCGACGTATGAGTTTTGTACGTGATTGTAATTTGTCGATGTGTGTATGTGTTCTGATGTGTTCATATCTGTGTGTGGGTTTCGAGGGTTTCGTCACCATAGGTCAGTCTACTTACTAGGTAATGCATGGCGTGTGATGCAATGCTTTTTTTGCTAAGAGACTTACTACCTACTTTAGCATGCGTAATATTTTGGTATCAGGTTAATCGTGTAGCAACGTATAAAAAGTAATAAACATGATAAATATTTTTAGATGTAGAGGAATGATAATCTTCTTTATTAAATAAATATAATTTATTGATGTACACTTGTAAGTATTTTAACAGGAACCAACGCAATAGCGTAGCAAAATTAATTTAAATTTTCTTTCTTCCTCGCTCTCTCTCTCTCTCTCTCTCTCTCTCTCTATCTCTATCTCATTCTTTTTATGAAATTTAATTTCAACAAGTTTAAAATAATTTAAAAAAAATTATTATTTATATAAAACAATGTATTTGGTAGATCAAGAAAAAATATTTATTACTGTGTTATTATAATAGAAGAGATTCTTCATTGTGTGCTCCATCGCATTCGGATAAATAGGTAAACAAAATCAATAAAATATTAAGTAACATTAACATAGCGCATTCCGTGGCGTGTCTGACAAACAGCCGCCTACTGATTGTTATTCAGTACACGACTTCGATTCAGAATATATTGTGTACAGTATAAAAATAATAATTTAGTTGTTGCAACACCAGGGTAAACTCGCACGTAGCTGGTCTTTATTAAACGACTTTTAAAAAGATAAATAGAAATCTATCATTTCGTGTTTTTTTTATTAAGATTTATTCTTATAGTACTTTACCTTTAGAATGTTTTATTTATGTTTCTAAAGATACTATGCACTACCTATTTGGTCCAATTTTCTTCAAAAGCAGTTTAATTGAATTCCAGTTTGTATGACAGTTCATCATGTTTAAATACTCCTCCATAGCATTACACCATGTTCCTTGATAATTGAAAAACCATAGATTTTAGAACTAACAAAAACGACACGTTGTTGGAGCTCTGCCAAATATGAACAAGATCGATAAAATATTGTTATATTGCATTTCACCACACAGGAGCCGTAATATGACATGTTAAACGAGAGACTTTGGGAGAGAAAGGGACAGAGCAATACATGCTATATAGCGCCGTCCCTCTTTCTCGCTTGAACTACTCACGTTTTAACACGGTGACGTAGGCCTACTTGCGCTATATTTGTATATTTTAAACCGACGAAAACAAAAGGAAGTTCTTAAGTCGACCCGTATATTATATTAATATAAACAACAGCCAGATTATCTAAAAGACTCCATTGACATGAGGCCCATTTTTTATGTTACTGTATGTGATGGCTTCATAAGTAAATAGTTCATTATGCTCATGCACAAAATCACTCTAATAAAAGTAGTCTCATAAACCACACAATTTTATTTTAAAAACCAGCAGTAAAGCTAAGGCGAGACCGCCTTCAATCAATCAAAATAGACACTTTAATTCCTCATCGCCTGTGAAACAATACTGGCAACTGGCACTCACTATACAAAAACTGACAATTTTATGTAACAGAGCCATCTGTTGACTATGATAAACGCATCTTTCATGACAAAAACCCATCCCGATATATTTTATAGTTATTCCTATATAGTGTCACGTTTAATGCAAAATCTGTTTATACTTCTATATGAGAAGATATCTCCCGCACTGGAAACTAAGCCTTATGTCATGGGAGACACGGACATGTCTTTAGAATTTCTTCTAAGACATGTGGGTTTCCTCACGATGTATTCCTTCACCGTTAGGAGATGGCGGATCATTTGATTAGTACATATAAACTCCACAAAGTGAAATTTACAATGGTACTGCCCGGGATCGGACTCGCACCTCTTGCGTGCAAGTCGGTTACTTTCCCACTCGGCCACCACCGATTAGCACCTACCCTCTATTTAAATTTACTCAAATAATCTCATGACAGAGAGTGGTTTTACTAATGAAGAGAATCGTCAAAACGCGAACCCGAATACATTAAAAATAATCCGCAGTTTACACATGTAAGCTCCATTTATTATATTTTCTACTAAGTGGGACACTAAACCATTGGCCAGAGAGACCAGAGCATTTTGTTAACAAAGTCTCTATTATGATTAAAATGTGTTTTGATAATTTAGAAAGCGTCTGTACTATGCGATATATTTTACGTTGGCGGTTATTATTTTCAGTTTATAAATAGGGTTCAAGGTTTTGTTTATCATATTCTTCAAGGCCACGTGGGCGTTAAATGTTTGGTACATTTTCTAGAAAAATATTTTTGTATAATTATCTCTTTGTTTTCATAACATCATAAAATAAATTTGGGTAATCGCTTACATATTTAAATAATTATAGACTTAGGTAAAATAAATGACTTGATTTTTTTTATTCAAAGATGCTGCAATATTTTTTTTAACTTATGCATAAATATATATATAACTGTTGAGCTTAAATTTAAGAGAGACCTGTTGGTCTACTAGTTAATGACCCTGATTTCTAAGCCATAGGCCGTGGGTTCGATCCCCACATGGGACAAAACTTTGTTTGATTCATAAATGTTTGTTTTAAGTCTAGGTGTCATTTGTGTCCTTGAATTGTATGTTCGTAACGTCCCCGCGACACAGGGCTTGTTCCGTAGTGTGGACTAGTAGTAGACTGTTTTCTTTTTTTAAAGACGACTCGTCTTTAAAAAAAGAAAACAGTCTTTAAAATGTTCAAATGAGCAAATCTTTTTATATTAAATATAATGTCGGCCAATCCAAAGTATTTAAGCTGTTTTCTATTTATAGATACAATTTGTAACTTGTTAACAGGATAATATCTTTTTAACAAAAAATTGAACCGACGAAAAAAAAAGGATTTGAAAAGTAAAAAATAATAAAGTTTTGAGTCGGCGCCAAACAAACAAGCCATCATCTCACTATATGTATATGCTCTGCGTTGGTGAATCAATAAGGGCAAGTATTATATACGTAGGTATAGATTAATTTGCTTATTCGTTAGTTTGGCGCCGACTCAAAACTTTATTATTTTTTACTTTTCAAATCCTTTTTTTTTCGTCGGTTCAATTTTTTGTTAAAAAGATATTATTTTTTAATTTTTTGTGACTATATGTAATACATATCAATAATTATACATCACAAATTGGTTATAAAGTCCTTATGATCTCAATCAAAAGAAGCGCACTGGTCTACCAGTGCACGTCTTTTGTCTGAGATCACTGTGCTGTGTAAATCCTTATGCTATGTAAACATAATCATTAAGCTTACGTTTACATAAAGATTTACACACCGCAAATAAATCCTTATGCTTATGTATACATAAGCATTAACTGGCCTGTTGGTCTAGTGGTTAGTGACTCTGACTGCTACGCCGGAGGTCGTGGGTTCGATTCCCACCCAGGACAAATCTTTGTGTGATGAGCACGAATGTTTGTTCTGTGTCTGGGTGTAATTTATTTATAATATGTATGTATTTAGAAACATATAAGTATGTTTATCAGTTGTGTGGTTACCATAGTTCAGGCTCTGCCTAGTTTGGGATCAGATAGCGATGTGTGAGTTGTCTCGAAAATATTATTATTATTAAGGTTTAACACAGCGCAGCGTTAGTATACGACCACGTCTCAGATGTATAATGTTCATCACTGGTAACATACACGGGTCAAACATTTTTGTCTTGAGATACTGCGATATTTAGGACAGGGAGATATGGCTAAGCCATTCAAACACTACCCAGCCGAATCCGATTAGCGAGTAACCTCCTTTAACGAGTTACTATTTTGACAAGTGACCTGTTATGGTGTCCTCTTCGAGCTTTTCGGGGGTGTTGAATACGAATATAATATCTATTTCGTGATCAAAGATGGAGAACGCGATATTTTCTAAAAAGTCAATATATCTTTGTATTTTAGAAGTTTTAATTTTTTTTTATTACTTACCCTTATTTTTGTACCTTTGATTAAATAATAAAATCAAAATCTTTATTTTCCTTTTCTTTTAAGGCAAGTCCCTCGCTAGGTAACAAGCCCTGTGTCGCGGAAGACTTTACAAATATACAATTGACGGATACAAAGTACACTCATACTAGGGACAACCATTGGCACCACCATGGGTCACACAACTTTTTTCCCGTATGGACATCGAACCTAAAACACGCCGCGTAGTGGTAAACGGCGAGGTAACCACTTATGCCACTGAACCAAATATCGTCTTATAGTCCACAAAACAAATTTATTTTAGGCTAACGAAGCTGCTTCTTAAAAATATCCTGACATTAATATTTAATACTTTTTTCCTTCGTATAGGTGCTTCTTCTATTTCTCAGCATAGATGTTGCTGTGGTGAAGCCGTCGATAGCCTTGGACACCACGACCTGTCATGCAGCAGGAGTGCAGGCCGCATATATGTTTTATACTACTAGGATGGCAAACAAGCATATGGCCCGCCTGATGTTAAGTAGTTACTGTACCCTATGGAATTTTGCAATACTTACCAGGGGTATAACTTGTGTGTGTTGCCGACCCACCTTTTTACACTAGGGCTTTAAAATGGAGTATCCCTGAGACAGGAAAACGTTTCTTTCAAAATGCATACCAAAATAAGCGCTGGAGACCTGTATGGGTACAGGTCGCCAGCGCTCATTTAGGAACACGACTACATCGCTGTGTGTAGTTATTTGGCTGTGGTTTTCTGTAAAGTGGAGGTCCTACCCCAGTCGGGCTTGCTCGTTAGTATAGCGCCCTACATCTCTTAAAATATATCTCGGCACGCTAACCTAAATGACATACTCCGACGCGCTCTTGTCACCATTGGCGTTACAGCTGTACGGGAACCCAATTGTGTATATATATATTGTGTACACAACGATGGTAAGAGACCTGATGGTTTGTCTTTACTGCCCTGGAAGATGGGTAGGCCTTTGATGTGGGATGCAGCATGTGTCTACGCCATCACGCCATCCCATCTCCCAAGCACAGCAGGTGGTGCTGCTGTTGCATCTGCGGAGACTCTAAAGGGGCGCAAATACAGCATTCTCATCGGAGATTATGTTTTTATGCCGTTTGGGTGGGGTGCAAGTGCTCGCGGTCTTTTCAAAGCTCTGTCAAAGCGTTTAATCGACGCTTCACGTGACCAGAACGCTGGTTTATATTTGGCTTAAAGAATAAGCATTGCCATTCAGCGTGGCAATGCTGCCAGTCTCTTGGCCGCGTTTTCAGTAGACAGGCCGAGGTTTTTTTTATTAGAATCTATAATCGAACATTTTGAATTAATTACCATTATTATTTTTATATTTATTACAAAATTTATTAAATACGTTTATTCTAATCTGTAATAATATAGGCAATGAATGTTTTAATTATAATCAGAGTACTTATATTTAGATTTAAATTTGTACGCTTCAATGCAAAACATAAACCATGTTTTATGATTAAAAACAAAGATTTTTATTTTGATTTTTGCTGCACTAATGGAAAATAACTAATTTATTTTAAGTCGGCCCTAAACATTTATTTATTACCATTTCACTTTACGTAATAAATAATTTGTTTGTTAAATGGTTTGTTAGTAGTTAAGTAGCTGCTATAAACTATTGAAGAGTGCCCTTAACTGTCTTCCGTGTCGGTTGTAAATCAATTTAAGGTCTCCTTGATGATGTAGTATCATTAAAACTGTATATGTTTAGCAAATTTTAACAAAATCGGTAAACAAATGTAAATGTTATGAGTGAACAATCAATTATTCCCTATTTATTTAACTGAGGGGTATTATTTCTAGTTGAAAATACGGAGTTTCCGAAAATCTAATAATTCACAATCAAAGTGCATCTTATGACCTCTCCAATAAGCCCAAACACGGCTAGAATACATTGTTTATTTATGGAGTTCCGATGCTTATGCCTTCCAAGTTCATCATCAGATTAGTTTAATGGTACCATTTTCATCAAAAACATTGAATTTACTTTATTACAGTCGCTGTAACTATCTTATTCGATATCTATATTATCCTATCGCCATTCACAAAATGCTTATTATTGAGAACTTCTGGCAGTCATTTGTGGTCTTCTTCATCTGTTTTACTTCACCAAATGATACTTTCTGAATGCAAATGCTTGACTTATTGTAGAAAATATCAAAATCGTTATATGTTTGCCTATAATATTTGAGGAGTTCTCTCAATTCCTCATGGATCCCATCATAAGAGCTGAATGTCGTTAAAATGGGACCAACTTCAAAGTATATCCTATCGAATAAAAAAAGAATTATCGAAATCGGACGACCCTGTAAAAAGTTATGCGTGGTCATACATAAAAAAAAATAAAAAAAAAAAAAAAAAAAAACAAATATACGGGTCGACTTGAGAACCTCTCTTTTTTTTTTCGTCGGTTAAAAAGTGGTGACGATGTATATAAAAGTTTCGTCAACAGAAAGTTGCTACGTCGCTACGCAACTGCTACGAAAGTGCTACGCGTAATCTTGTGCTACGTTTTTTGTTCTTGTTATTCTCTGTACCTATTTTATTTGTTTCTTTGTGCTGTTTCTGGAAAAATCTTTGCTTTTCTTCAAGTTTTTGTGCCGTATCTTATAATTTATGAAGAATTTGCTCATTATAAGTTGTATAAGATGTTTTCTAATGACTGCGTTTGATAAAAATATGATAAAAAGATACTGTAACATTTACTAAATTACAAAAATATAATTTGATTAAAGATTTAAAAATTGTGTCACATTCTTGTATTATTTTGTATATCAATGGGTATTTTTAAATTAACTTGCATAATGGTCATAGTATGACCTATATGAATAAATGATTGATAAATATTTAAGTCTTACACATTGTATGTGTGGACGGGCAAAATTTGCACTTAATTCAAAACACGCATTTACTTTATTGAATATCGTTTCGCAATACGCTACCTACCAAAGTCATTTTGTAAACTTCCCAAACAAAAACATTGAACATTAATGCCTCAAGTTTTAAACATTTTTCTTTCATACAAAACTCACAAATTTTCCTTCAAAATAATAATGTTAATAAATTTTAAAAAAAATCGTTTAAAAAGCTGCGAATATTCTTTGATGTGCAAATTTGCCTTTAAAAACTTGAAACCGTTAGTTAAAGACTGTTAATTTTAATTAGGCGCTGATGAGGAAGGAGACGTCCAATTTGTTTGAAGGGAAACTGTCGTTCGTGATGGGCCGACTTAACCGCACCATGATTCAATGTTATGTCGTTTGATTAATTTGACAGTTAATAAGGAAGACATTAATGTTATAGCTATCGATATTTGTTCTTTATTGTGGTACTTTGACTGTTTCAGTGGCTTAAGTGGTTACCTTGCCTTTCTTTTTATTTAAACAACTTGAGTGATCCATAAATGGTTGACCCAAATCTGAGTGTACTCTGTGTTTGTTATTTGTATGTTTGTAAAGTCCCCTACTACACACGATTTGATACGACAGAAAAACAGAGAAAGAGAGGGAGATACATAAGGAAGGTAGCAAGCCTGACGGGAGAAGAACCTCCACCTGACAGAAGACTACATAAATAACTTCACACAGTGATGTTTGTATTCGTGAATAGCTATAATTATTCAAAGCAAGAAAACGTATTTTGTACGGATGCTTGTAATATCTGGGTATCAGTAATACCATCAAGCATTTCGTATGCTTGTTTGTTGGGATTACCGTTTTCTCGGAAAACAGCTACCAGAATATAAACATTGTTTTCTTTTTAAAGACAAGTTCTGTGTCGCAGGGGACTTTACAAACAGACAATTAACGGACACAAATTACACCAAGACTCGGAACAATTCTTTGTAGGTCACACAAAGTTTTGTCCTGTGTGGGAATCGAACCCACAACCTCGTGCACAGCAGGCGCATAATGCGACCACTGGACCACTGAGGCAGTCCATGTGAGAATTGTGAGTAGCATGTGTTAATACATAGAAAACTAATAATGTAAGGATAGAATTAGTTGATTATAATCGGCAAACTGACAAAGTATGTCAAGATAATATTAGCATAACTTGCGCCAAAACCCGTATGACAAAGTTAGCAACACATAGACAACAATCAAACTACGATACAGTTCCAAATACAGGCACAATGTAGGTATAACAAAGTTACACGGCAGTTCCCAGCCAAGTTCTACAAAATCAATTTGAACGAACAAACTTCGCTTGATTTACACGCTCTATCGTACAGGGATGATTTGTAGAGCTGTTCTGAATGTAGAGCATGGATAGAGATAAGTTGACAGCCTGGTATAAATTGTGATTGTTTGATATGGAAACTAATGGGATGGATTCCTTTTCTTTTCTTTTTTAAAAAGACTTCCACGCTAGATAACAAGCCCTGTGTCATAGGGGACTTTCAAAACATATTTTTTTATATTTATGAAAAAATTGTCTCATGTGGGAATCGAACTCATTACACTTAGCGCAGTGTCTATGATGAACTTTCTAATTAAACATCTGATTCACGAATACAGAATACGTCAAGTCTCAGAACAACTTTAATACTTGTCCCGAACATGAATCGGACCCACAACTTTGAGCGCAGTGTTAAAAGTGAGGGCTTACCGTATGAATGGAACCCTTGCCATGAGATGTATTGATAACATGGAAACAGTCACACTAACCACTGCGTCTTGATCTATAAAGCAAAGTTGCAATTCTACAATCATCTAACATAATTACATGTCATATAACTTACTTTGCTACGCTCTACACGTGCTACGACAATAACGTAGCACAAGCTACGACGTAGACGTTAAATCAGTGCTACGAGGTAACAAAGTTTTATATGGAGTTTCTAAACTAAGTTTGTAACTTACTTGTTTTATTGTATTTTAATTGCTGCACATACTTTTAATTGGAAAACAACGAAAGAAGTATAAAATAAATTTTACAAAGACAAGAATAGTAAAATTATGTAATGGCCTAAATTACAACAACTGTTACTGGTAGGCTTTCCACTCTACAAATGAACGCAGCCAATGATAACATGAGCTGGACCGTATATTGTGTCTGCTAACCATAAGAACTGCTTACCACTAGGTGGGCCTAATACTTGTAAGCCAATAGATACTAAAAAAAAAACAATAGTCACTTTTCATTTGAACTCAATTCAATGAACAAATATTTTCTTACATAAACTGCGTCTTGCTCTTATTATTATTATATGATCATATCCTAAGTTATAAAATATTTTTAACTTCCAAATAAATGGCAGACCATTATATTTTATTGACGCTCCAAGATCCCTCAAGACAAGCAACTGTTATCCCAACAGATATATACAAATTTCATCTCGCAATAATTCTAACCTCCCCTCGAACTCGTTTCATTAATAACTTAAGGCGACATCCAATTTTCTGCGTGGGTAAGTACCTACACGTTTTTATACAAGCGGCGACCTGAGATGTAGTTCATTTCAATATGTAGAGTCCATTCAGAAGGTTAACTTTGTTTAATCATAAGTAACATTATTTTAAAGCTACAGTTCAATTATTTTGTTACTTTATTTCGAAATTTCTCCAGACCGAATTTATGTTATGTACATAAATGTTTGAGCAGGTTTTAAACTAAACGGGTTTCAGTGTTTTTTTCATACAATTTAGGGGGAAACAAGCACACAGCCTGCCGTATGGTACGCTTTCAATGCTTGAGGCATGATTGCGACTTGGAGATCCAAATTTTAACAGCAGGGTTTTATAATGGAGTATCTCCGGGATAGAAAAAAGTTTATTTAATGAGAACTTAAATAATTTTAGTTGATATTGAAATTTAAAACGCTCAAAATAGTGCTTACAATACAAAACTGGTCTAAACGATCACATTTGTTTCTAAATTATAATCCCTATTAATTACTAAATAATAACCTAGAATGTTAACATTAATAAATAAAGTTGATTTACTGCGTCTTGCCTGCGGTATGACAATGTTGCTTTTTCAATCTCATCTCGTCACACTCAAGGAGGTTTTTGAATATTAATATGAACGTAGCACGCAGCCTGTTGACGCAACTTGCTTATATTATTACGTCACAACTATGACGTCATCATGCAATATTACGTCACAACTATGACGTCACTGTTACGAAGCTTTTAGTAAAGCGCCATTTATGAAGATGCAACTACCGTTCTGTATAGGCTAAGTTTTTTTTCTTCAAAGTAGATTTTAAAATATCACTATCAAAGCCAAAGTCAAATTCATTTATTCATTTGGATGATATGCATGATGTTTATGTAACGTTCATAAACATCATCAACAAACAAGTTTTATAATAAATTTCAGCATATTTTTGATACCTATTGACAAATAGCGACTTCCAGTTAAAACCGAGCATCTTGTCAACGGAAAACGCAATACCACTGTTACCCGACACGGGATTAGAACCTGGGAACTCAACACGGTTATATATGCTGTAGATTTAATAGCAAATGTATTTGAAGCCACATAACTCAATTAACAAGATTAGCAGACGTGTACTCAGTAAATTGGCGAAGGACATAACTGTGGGATAATTCCAAAGGGTAACCCTTCAAGTTATATGCACCATGGGGTCTGCACATACCCTTATTAGCGAATGGAGGGTTTATCCTTATTTGCTTGTCGACTCACGGAATGGGCTCAAGTTGTCCTTAATCGTGATCACTATGAGTAATTGGTAGCTTAATTAAGTAATAATTGAATTACTTAATCTTATCTGTGAATGTTTGGAAATAGGCCACGAATAAATAAGTCACTTTTAGAGATTGACCCAGTTAACTTGTCAACTCATACAGTCTTGGACTAGTTTTATTCAGTAATAGAAAAAATCCTGTGCCGCGGTGTACTCGCTAAGCCGTTGGTCCTACTCCTGAGCCTCTAGACAAGTGGCATAAACAGTAGTCGAATCGAAAAGTCAAAAAATAGAATGTATGGGATTTGACGTAAGTCTACGATATAATCGAAACTTACGTCAAATCCCATACATTTGCTTTTTTGACTTTTCGATTCGACTATTAAGATTAGGAGATTTGTTTGTAATAATATCTTTTTAACAAAAAATTGAACCGACGAAAAAAAAAGGATTTGAAAAGTAAAAAATAATAAAGTTTTGAGTCGGCGCCAAACAAACAAGCCATCATCTCACTATATGTATATGCTCTGCGTTGGTGAATCAATAAGGGCAAGTATTATATACGTAGGTATAGATTAATTTGCTTATTCGTTAGTTTGGCGCCGACTCAAAACTTTATTATTTTTTACTTTTCAAATCCTTTTTTTTTCGTCGGTTCAATTTTTTGTTAAAAAGATATTATTTTTTAATTTTTTGTGACTATA
This sequence comes from Trisateles emortualis, assembly GCA_947095525.1. Classification (NCBI taxonomy): domain Eukaryota; kingdom Metazoa; phylum Arthropoda; class Insecta; order Lepidoptera; family Erebidae; genus Trisateles; species Trisateles emortualis. Next base: position 13,821,524 of record OX352752.1, on the reverse strand, counting down.
TGTAATACATATCAATAATTATACATCACAAATTGGTTATAAAGTCCTTATGATCTCAATCAAAAGAAGCGCACTGGTCTACCAGTGCACGTCTTTTGTCTGAGATCACTGTGCTGTGTAAATCCTTATGCTATGTAAACATAATCATTAAGCTTACGTTTACATAAAGATTTACACACCGCAAATAAATCCTTATGCTTATGTATACATAAGCATTAACTGGCCTGTTGGTCTAGTGGTTAGTGACTCTGACTGCTACGCCGGAGGTCGTGGGTTCGATTCCCACCCAGGACAAATCTTTGTGTGATGAGCACGAATGTTTGTTCTGTGTCTGGGTGTAATTTATTTATAATATGTATGTATTTAGAAACATATAAGTATGTTTATCAGTTGTGTGGTTACCATAGTTCAGGCTCTGCCTAGTTTGGGATCAGATAGCGATGTGTGAGTTGTCTCGAAAATATTATTATTATTAAGGTTTAACACAGCGCAGCGTTAGTATACGACCACGTCTCAGATGTATAATGTTCATCACTGGTAACATACACGGGTCAAACATTTTTGTCTTGAGATACTGCGATATTTAGGACAGGGAGATATGGCTAAGCCATTCAAACACTACCCAGCCGAATCCGATTAGCGAGTAACCTCCTTTAACGAGTTACTATTTTGACAAGTGACCTGTTATGGTGTCCTCTTCGAGCTTTTCGGGGGTGTTGAATACGAATATAATATCTATTTCGTGATCAAAGATGGAGAACGCGATATTTTCTAAAAAGTCAATATATCTTTGTATTTTAGAAGTTTTAATTTTTTTTTATTACTTACCCTTATTTTTGTACCTTTGATTAAATAATAAAATCAAAATCTTTATTTTCCTTTTCTTTTAAGGCAAGTCCCTCGCTAGGTAACAAGCCCTGTGTCGCGGAAGACTTTACAAATATACAATTGACGGATACAAAGTACACTCATACTAGGGACAACCATTGGCACCACCATGGGTCACACAACTTTTTTCCCGTATGGACATCGAACCTAAAACACGCCGCGTAGTGGTAAACGGCGAGGTAACCACTTATGCCACTGAACCAAATATCGTCTTATAGTCCACAAAACAAATTTATTTTAGGCTAACGAAGCTGCTTCTTAAAAATATCCTGACATTAATATTTAATACTTTTTTCCTTCGTATAGGTGCTTCTTCTATTTCTCAGCATAGATGTTGCTGTGGTGAAGCCGTCGATAGCCTTGGACACCACGACCTGTCATGCAGCAGGAGTGCAGGCCGCATATATGTTTTATACTACTAGGATGGCAAACAAGCATATGGCCCGCCTGATGTTAAGTAGTTACTGTACCCTATGGAATTTTGCAATACTTACCAGGGGTATAACTTGTGTGTGTTGCCGACCCACCTTTTTACACTAGGGCTTTAAAATGGAGTATCCCTGAGACAGGAAAACGTTTCTTTCAAAATGCATACCAAAATAAGCGCTGGAGACCTGTATGGGTACAGGTCGCCAGCGCTCATTTAGGAACACGACTACATCGCTGTGTGTAGTTATTTGGCTGTGGTTTTCTGTAAAGTGGAGGTCCTACCCCAGTCGGGCTTGCTCGTTAGTATAGCGCCCTACATCTCTTAAAATATATCTCGGCACGCTAACCTAAATGACATACTCCGACGCGCTCTTGTCACCATTGGCGTTACAGCTGTACGGGAACCCAATTGTGTATATATATATTGTGTACACAACGATGGTAAGAGACCTGATGGTTTGTCTTTACTGCCCTGGAAGATGGGTAGGCCTTTGATGTGGGATGCAGCATGTGTCTACGCCATCACGCCATCCCATCTCCCAAGCACAGCAGGTGGTGCTGCTGTTGCATCTGCGGAGACTCTAAAGGGGCGCAAATACAGCATTCTCATCGGAGATTATGTTTTTATGCCGTTTGGGTGGGGTGCAAGTGCTCGCGGTCTTTTCAAAGCTCTGTCAAAGCGTTTAATCGACGCTTCACGTGACCAGAACGCTGGTTTAAATTTGGCTTAAAGAATAAGCATTGCCATTCAGCGTGGCAATGCTGCCAGTCTCTTGGCCGCGTTTTCAGTAGACAGGCCGAGGTTTTTTTTATTAGAATCTATAATCGAACATTTTGAATTAATTACCATTATTATTTTTATATTTATTACAAAATTTATTAAATACGTTTATTCTAATCTGTAATAATATAGGCAATGAATGTTTTAATTATAATCAGAGTACTTATATTTAGATTTAAATTTGTACGCTTCAATGCAAAACATAAACCATGTTTTATGATTAAAAACAAAGATTTTTATTTTGATTTTTGCTGCACTAATGGAAAATAACTAATTTATTTTAAGTCGGCCCTAAACATTTATTTATTACCATTTCACTTTACGTAATAAATAATTTGTTTGTTAAATGGTTTGTTAGTAGTTAAGTAGCTGCTATAAACTATTGAAGAGTGCCCTTAACTGTCTTCCGTGTCGGTTGTAAATCAATTTAAGGTCTCCTTGATGATGTAGTATCATTAAAACTGTATATGTTTAGCAAATTTTAACAAAATCGGTAAACAAATGTAAATGTTATGAGTGAACAATCAATTATTCCCTATTTATTTAACTGAGGGGTATTATTTCTAGTTGAAAATACGGAGTTTCCGAAAATCTAATAATTCACAATCAAAGTGCATCTTATGACCTCTCCAATAAGCCCAAACACGGCTAGAATACATTGTTTATTTATGGAGTTCCGATGCTTATGCCTTCCAAGTTCATCATCAGATTAGTTTAATGGTACCATTTTCATCAAAAACATTGAATTTACTTTATTACAGTCGCTGTAACTATCTTATTCGATATCTATATTATCCTATCGCCATTCACAAAATGCTTATTATTGAGAACTTCTGGCAGTCATTTGTGGTCTTCTTCATCTGTTTTACTTCACCAAATGATACTTTCTGAATGCAAATGCTTGACTTATTGTAGAAAATATCAAAATCGTTATATGTTTGCCTATAATATTTGAGGAGTTCTCTCAATTCCTCATGGATCCCATCATAAGAGCTGAATGTCGTTAAAATGGGACCAACTTCAAAGTATATCCTATCGAATAAAAAAAGAATTATCGAAATCGGACGACCCTGTAAAAAGTTATGCGTGGTCATACATAAAAAAAAATAAAAAAAAAAAAAAAAAAAAACAAATATACGGGTCGACTTGAGAACCTCTCTTTTTTTTTTCGTCGGTTAAAAATAAATGTTATTCTGTCTTTCTTTCTTCTTTCAGAGTGAGGGAATAAAGAGTGCCCTTGTGTCTACACACACTGGTACACTACAATATCTTGATGGCTATATACTCTCATAGATAGACTCCTATAGATGGCTAATCTTCTTCAAGTTTAGCCGCCGTGACCAAAATTCGATTAGGAGGCCATAATCCAATAACTATTGAAACCAAAAAACATTAATTACAAAAAAATGTCTTGTTGATTTTCAGTCAGTCAGATTTAGTCAGCGAAATTAGCTTACTTGGCATTTTCCATCGATCTACATGTCACGATGTGACTTATATGAATAAATGATTTTGATTCGACAAAACATTTTCAGTTTTATATAACCAGCATCGATGAAGGGATATAAAAATAATATTAGAAATAATATACAGCATTATCCCTCACGGTCTCGTGGACCAATATCTAAATAGTGGTTCTGTTAGCGGTTGGATAAGGTATATGTTAAAAGGGATCAGTTTAGTTCACAGTTGAGTGAGTTTTCACAGCTGTTTGCCTACTATGTATCCCTGGTACTACATACTATATATGTTTATTACATTATATATTTTTAGTACATAAATATTCAAGACAGGTTGCCAATATTAGGATTCTTTATCATTTTTTGTAGGTATATTTCTCGTGGTTAGAATTTTTAAGGGATTAGCTATATTTAACGTTATGTAGTAAATAGTTACATATTTGAATAGTGTTATTTTGTTTAGCTACTTGAGGATAATGTCTTCTTTAGTACAGTTTATTATAGAGTGGCAATACTCATGGCTACTTGCAATGATATTTTTATTTTATTTTTTCATCAAAAAAGACAACTCCTGCACTACGGAACATACAATTAACGGACACAAAGTACAGACTCAAGACAGCCATTTATTGTCCCGTGTGGAAATCAAACCCACAACACGCCGCGCAGTGGCGAGGCAATCACTTAAGCCACTGAACCAACCGTGCCGTCAATGTTTCGTACGCTCATTTAATTATTTTTTTTCCCATTACTGGTACTAAATTAGACTCATTTATTAAGTAAGACTATAATGAAAATGGGGCAAAAAAGAATCCATGTTTTTTTTTCTAACGGTCACTTAACACGTATTATATAATATGTACGTTTATAGTTTTAGCTAAAAATGATGAGTTAAAGTTATTGAGATTTAATTTCGCCAATGTTTTGTTTATATACGTGTAAAATATCAGTGTGTGCACAGCTTTACATAGGAACACTACTTTTATACTGAATAGTTTTTATATTAAAACTGGGTCAGCTTTATTAAATAATCAAATAACTGTCAATATGAACGTATCGATGGCGCGCCCCAAACGAATAACCATTTAGGTAGGTTAACATAGTTGTTAAAATATTTAAAGATACAGATTCCTTTAGACTAATGTAATATTTAAACAGAATATCGAGGTCCTAAGGTTTTATGATCATTCCGCAATATCAAATGCAACGGTCTCTTATTAATTATTAAATGTACTTAAAGTCTAACTTTATTTTTTGCTCCATATTTTTTTATACTTCTTGGGTGGCAAATAATAAGCATGCGGCTTTTTAACGAGCCCTCCAAAGCATGGTTTGAAAAGAGCATATACACAATAATGTATTTTCATTGACAGCAATCAATGAAAATAATCAACAAATTAGTTAAACTACCCTATATCAACTCGACAACCAATCAGAACCACCCCTTGTTATCAGCACAAAGCATCGCAAACGATTCGATATTGAAAACATTAGTTATGATGACGTCACAAAGGCACAAGGTGGGTGACGTCACAAAGGGACCGAGCACTTCATTACAACGTGACGTAAGGGAGGTATTATTATTGGTGTACGTAAGAATTACTCATCAACGAATCAAATGCTTTTAAGTAACCTATAAATGTGAAAGTTATGTGTCTGTTTGTTGTCTTTTCACGACTCATCGGCTGAATGGATCGTTATGAAATTGGACAAAGAGATAAATGGTAAAGACGGGACTTTTTATCGCGATAACATGCATGTGGGTGGAGCCGCGGGTGACATCTAGTGATTTTATATTTTATGTTAGAGAGTATATAAAATTTATGAAACTAGAATATGGTCTTCGATTATTTATATCTAATATCATAACCATATTCATATGCTTAAAAACAACTGCTGGATGAAGATATTATTTTGTAAATATTTAATTCACTGGTAATTTTATTTTAACTAACACAAACATTACATCACAAAAACTTAATAATAATTTGATACTAATAGCAGTGTAAGAATCTCTTTTCATAGTTTTATTTTTTTTCTTTACACTGTGTAATAGTAGCTACATAAACTTTACATAATATATAACTCTATCACCAGGTGTGGACTAATCAAACGATAATAAAAAGATATAACTCATGACTGCCTTGGTGGTCCAGTGGCCGCAGTATGCGCCTGCTGTGCACGAGGTTGTGGGTTCGATTCCCGCACAGGACATAACTTTGTGAGACCCACAAAGAGTTGTTCTGAGCCTGGGTGTAATTTGTGTCCGTTAATTGTATGTTTGTAAAGTCCCCCGCGTCACAGAGCTTGTTCTCTAGTGCGGGAGTAAAAAAAACTCAAGAAATCTATACATACAATACAATACATAAATGTTATGTATGCCCAAGCAATATCAAGTAACCCAACAAGAAAACTGTTTTACTTCATACCAATAAAAACTGACCTTCACTAAAGCAATCGGTACGAATACGAACCTATTTTGACAAGTTTGTAACAGAACTCATAAACAAAATGGCAGCTGACATAAAATCGGCACGTAAACTTTCGTGTCATAGTCCGGCCATATTTGGTTTATTTGCTTATCTTGCTTGAGCTGACGTCCAATGTGTATATAGTATTATATAAACAGATGCCAACAATATACATATACGTAGTGATGTGTCTGTCTGTTTGTAAGTTTGAAAATTTATCACAGGATTTAAATGGAATAAGGACTAAACCCTAATCTCTCTTGATAGATGAGAGAAGATCCGTGCCCAGCTGTGGGACATATGGGTTGCTACTATTATATTATTAGATGTGATATGATGACTGTGAATAGGTATGTTTATCTTTATTAATATTATCACATTCATAACACATGACGAATTAATGATTTGAATTATTTAAGAGAGGCAAGGCACCATGCTAGCGAGCAAGCCCGAAGACACAGGTACAGAAGACCACAGGTGTAGTTGTGTTCCTGTGTGTGAATACAGGTCTCTAGTGCTCATTATGGTATGCGTTTTGAAAGGAATGTGTTATACTGGCCTGTTGGCCTAGTGGTTAGTGACTCTGACTGCCACGTTGGGGGTCGTGGGTTTGATTTCCACCCAGGACAAATCTTTATGTGATGAGCACAAATTTCAAAGTTCTGTGTTTGGGTGTAATTTATCTATAATATGTATGTATTTAGAAATATAGAAGTATGTTTATCAGTTGTCTGGTTACCATAGTACAGGCTCTGCCTAGTTTGGGATCAGATAGCGATGTCTAAGTTGTCCCGAAAATATTATAATAATAGCAACTCATATATGTCCCACTGCGGGGATCGGGTCTCCTCTCCTCTATCAAGGAGAGAGAGAGGGTTTAGGCCTTAATTCACACACGTTGGCCTAATGCGGGTTGGTGAATCAGATATGTCTTTAGAATTTCTTCTAAGACATGTGGGTTTCCTCACGATGTTTTTCTTCACCGTTAGCAGATGGCGAATCATTTGATTAGTACATGTAAATTCCACAAAGTGAAATTCATATTGTTACTGCTCGGCATCGAACTCGTTTACTTTCCCACTCGGCCACCACCGCTCATTTATATTATTATATTATATTATTAATTCTCTGTTAGTATTTATGTTTATATATCAGCAGACTGTCACAATATGTATGTAAGTGTCCGGTGTGGCCGCGGCTGTCACATGGCCGTGCGATAAACTAATGATGTTCGCTATAACTCACCTCGAACAAACTTTATTGTAAATGCAAATGGTTTATGTTAATGTACGACCGTTACTTCTATTATACTATGATAATCTATACTGATATTATATTTGGATGGATGTATGGATGTTTGTTACTTAATGACGGCTAAATGCTTGAATGGATCTGGATTAAATTTAGAATAGAGTTAAAGCCATCCTACTAATATTATAAACGCAAAAGTTTGTAAGTATGGATGGATGGATGGATGGATGGACGGATGGATGGATGGATGTTTGTTACTCTTTCACGTAATAACTACTGAACGGATCTGGATGAAATTTGGCACAGAGAAAGATTATGGTCTGGAATAACACATAGGCTACAGGCTATTTATAGGCTTTTTACAGCGATAACCAACAATCTATCCATAAATATGGACGTATGGATGGATTTGGATTTTATACAAAACATTTGCATTAATAAATATTAGTATGGACTAGTTCTGCGTTTGTCTATCCAACACTACACTATCCAAAAAATCAAACCCGTGACCTCAACACAGTGGTACACACTACCACTGCGCCACCAAGACAGTTATAAATAAACCATTCAGTTTATTCTTACTTCCCGTTTTGTACAAGTGAGCTTTTAATCTGGCGAGCTAAATATAGAAGCGCCTTTATCGTGGGCTTCATAGAAACCTGCTAAGGGATTACTTAATGGATGATTTGATGAGTGTAGGTACCTATAAATATAATAGAGTATGAGTACTTTCATATATATCTACTACGTTATATAATATGTATATGTAACTATGTATATACAAGTAACTGTGATCATTGAACTGAATGAGTTTTAGGGTAGAAAATATCTCGCATCTTATTATAATGTTTAAGAATGCAAAAGTAACTCTGTTTTTGTCTCTGTTTGCTTGTCACAACTAAACTGCTGAACGGATTTTAATGTTATTTTGCTAGGATAAATATGGTATCTTGGAGAAAAATGTAGGTATCCAAAGTCAAAGTCAAGTATTGATTTAGATCAAATACATGATACTTATGAACGTCATAAAAACAAATGCCAGCATACTTTTTTCCTACGGCCAAGCTGACTAGGGTAGGGCCTCGAGAAGAATTGGCAAGCGGGCAGACCAGCAGACAACATCTTATACATAATTATTATACTCTCAAAGGAATTAATTGTTATTTGTAAGCATTAAATTTTATTATTTGAATTAATTATTTATTATTCCATTAAAATTAATTAGTTTCCGTCACAGTAAAACTGCCCCATAAAGCAAGAAGGATTATAGTCGGGGCCTCGACAATTCCCCAGCCCGGGATCTAATCCCAGTGTGCAGTAGAAACAATTATTATTTTACGGTTATTAAGTGTTGAAGGTTCTATCGAATTCAAATCTATTCTCTGTTATGACTGGGAACGGGTTTTAAGTGAATTATAACTCCTTAATGATCTGCCTGTATTATGTACTAGCATATGCCTGTATATTCACTCGTGTGATTGTTATAAATAAAACTAGCTGACCAAGCAAACGTTGTTATGCTACTAAAACAGTAATATCGCTATTAAAAAATTGGGGTTGATCGTAGAGGGGTGAAAATTAAGGGATGTATGTATTTTTTAATGCTGAATCACAAAAAAATAAAAACGAAAAAATTTGTCTAAAAAATTAAATAAAAATATTAGGGGTATACCCTTAACATTCAGGAGGATGAAAAATAGATGTTGTCCGATTCCCAGACCTACCCAATATGCACACAAAATTTCACGAAAATCGGTCGAGCCTTTTTTTTTTAATTTTTTTTTTATACTACCAAGGTGGTAAACAAGCATACGGCCCGCCTGATGGTAAGCAGTTACCGTAGCCTATGGACGTTTGCAACACCAGGGGTGTCACTCACGCGTTGCCGACCCTTTAAAAACCTTATAACTCCTTTCTTGAACTCCTCGTTTCAGAGGAGATCAATAACGTACGTCTATAAGTACCTACATAGGCTTTTGATCAAACTGTTATATGTTATACATCAGAATAGTAATTCAGACGTATAATAGCAACCCATATGCCCCACTGCTGGGCGCGGGTCTCCTCTCCTCTATCAAGAGAGAAAGAGGGTTTAGGCCTTAATTCAGACACACGCTGGCCTAATGCGGGTTGGTGAACATGTCTTTAGAATTACTTCTAAGACATGCGTGTTTCCTCACGATTTCACCGTTAGCAGATGGCGAATCATTTAAGTAGTATTCTTATATATTAACTCCACAAAGAGAAATTTACATTGGTAAAAGTGCAATTCGGTTACTTTACCATTCGGCCACCACCGCTTATTTACCGCCTGTCCAGTAGTTTTTGCGTGAAGATGTAACAAACATCCATACATCCTCACATAGTTTGACTTTCAAATTATGAGTATATTAGTATATTTATTTTTTGATAAACTAAATAAATAATTATCAAAGTATTATCCTAACAATATAGCAGGTACAATTACCGAGATGATACAATCTACCCTTCTGAAGGGTAAAGCCAAGGGTAAATGTTTACTAAGAACATTACTAGAATACTAAAATCACACTTTATTATATAATTATAACGCGTCTGAAATTTAAATCTAAATTCACGTTTATTTAAACCTTAATCTTACTAACACATTAAATAAAATCCACAAAACTCCCACGCGTTAGAGAGCCTCCGAGCCTTCGAGGACCAAATTAAACCTAACATATAAAAATACTTGTGAAGTCCCCCAGTTATAGGTATAAACCCTTCGTATAGGGTCGTACCCTAAACTTTAGGGTCCAAGTGGTCCCAATTGTTTATACGGCATGCTAATTAGCGGTTGACCTCGACCCCCGGAGTACCTGAGGACCTCAAGAGGTCCGTGTCAATAGGGATAACAAACACTTGATGTAAACGTAGTTAATGGTTTAGCCGCTACTTGGGGTTTAATTGAACAATATACTACTTAGTCTTATGTATAGAATATATAAACATAGTCATTGTATCACGCTTTATCATCCAGAGGGGTTAGTAGAGGTGTTTGATACACACGTTTTTCTATAGAAGTATCTTATTAATTAATTATTAATTTAAAAGATTAGGATCTTACTAGCTGTTGCCCGCGGCTCCGCCCGCGTGGATGTCGGTTATCCTTATTTATATATATTATATATGTGTTATTCCAGACCATAATCTATCTCTGTGCCAAATTTCATTCAGATCTGTTCAGTAGTTTTTTCGCGAAAAAGTAACAAACATCCATCCATCCATCCATTCTCACAAACTTTCACATTTATAATATTAGTAAGGATTAGTGAAGTTGGATGTTTGTTACTCTTTTATGCAAAAACTACTGAACGGATTTTGATGACACTTTACAGTTATATAGCTTATATATTAGAATAGCACAAAGGCTATATTATATATAAAAAACAAAATTCTTCCGGGCGAAGTCTTGGACAAAGACTAGTATTGTTATATACCAGGCACAATTCCAAACTTCACGCTGATACCACTTACTTTTTTATACTAGCAAACAAGCATACGGCCCATCTGATGGTAAGCAGTTATTATAGCCTATGAGCACATACCCGAGCTATCACTCGTGTGTTGCCGACCATAATATTTAATATCAGAATGTTATATTGTGAGTAATCCTGGGATATGGAAAACCCATTATCACTTTTGAACCTTAGACCAATGTATCCAGGCAGTCGTGAAAATACTATAATAGGATTTCTGAACAAACGAAGGTATCTACCGTATGTTTGTGTGAACACACGGGGAAGCGTGGCTTAGTCGCGCGACTGGACACGCTCTGTGGCTTAACTAGATTATGTTATCGTCGCCCAACAATGCCACGGGATTACTTAAATAGAGGAACTAAAGTATTTTATTGATTAAAAATGTTTAGGATTAGTTATTCCAATATTCTGTTTCAAAATAGTTTAGACAATAACTTCAATCGAGTAATTGATTTTTGTTTTTAGTTATAAAAAGACAACTCCCGCACTAGAGAACAAGCTCTGTGTTGCGGGGGACTTTACAAACATACAATTAACGGACACAAATTACACCCAGACTCAGAAAAAATCTTTGTGGGTCACACAAAGTTTTATCCTGTGTGGGAATTGAACCCACAAACTCGTGCACAGCAGGCGCATACTGCACCCACTGGACCAGCAAGGCAGTCAAAATACATAATGAATATACCAGGAACTAATAAATTGTACTCTTACAAAATGTATTGTCACGACCAATATTGTACCGCGTCCGCTAAGAGCATTCCTATGTATGTGTCGCGCACACCTGACAACCAAATTAATATATTATCGTTATTGTAAACTTGCTGTTTGGTTGTTGAAAATGATTTCATTTTAGTGTAAATTTATTTTATATTGTTGTTGAAATTCTAAAGGCATGTCTGATCCACATACCATTTGGCCACCCTGTGTGGATCAAGACCTAAACCTTCACGATATATATATATATATATATATATATATATATATATATATATATAGAGGATAGGAGACAGACCCACGCCTAGCAGTAGGCACGCGTGGTATATAATACTAGCTGTTACCCGCGGCTCCGCCCGTGTGGTTATTATTTATCACGATAAAAAGTATTTTCTTCCCCAGGATACCATCTATCTCTTTACCCAATTTCATTAAAATTCGTTGAGGCGTTTAGTCGTGAAATACGCTTTTACGACTAAACGGCTCAACGAATAACGAACGAAAAACTTTGCGCTCCCTTTTTAACCCATTAAAAGATGATTTTCGATAAAATATGTTATACTTATTTCATGACTTTCAATAATGAACCATCATACAGAATTTCATTCGAATGACTTCAAAAACGGCAAAGTTTCTAACTTTGCCCCCTCGTTTTACCCTCTTAGGGGATGAATTTTCAAAAACCTTTCTTAGTGCTTCCCTACGTTATAAAAGAAACCTCTGTGCAAAACGTCAAGTTTCTAACCCTTTTTAGGCCCTGCGTAGATATGTCAGTCAGCTTCTCCTTTTATATATATATTGATAGATATATGTATTTGTGTTGTTATCGCCGTTCTAAAACATCATTTTAATTCTACTTGTTTTTTTTTCAGGTAATTGCCGAATCACCTATATGTCCTGTAGATAAGGTAAGGTTTATACAATGTTTTGATTGCACGTTAATCTAGTGGTCGTTGCGTGCCAATACTAATTACCAAATAAAATATTAGCTTATTTTATAAAGTAATTCTTCATACATGACCGAAGTTAAAAAAATGGCGGTGTTTACACTATATTTATGACTCGGAAAGCACGTTAAACCGTTAGTCGTATGCCTGGTCTCTCTGTCAGTTATGTCGGATTGCCACGCTATTCCGTCCGACTATAAGAAAAAAACTTATAAACAGTTGCTACCAAGGACGTGGTAACCCTATGGATGATGATGTTAATTTAAATCTGCGTATAACCGTGCTTTGGAGGGCACGTAAAAAGTAATTATATTTCATAAACCGTGTTTAGACTAGATACTTTTAACTTAAATAATATCCTTTTACCACAAGATGATTAAAATACGAAGTGACGTTTTAGTAAGTATAAATATTTAAATAAAACCTTGCTCCGTTACCAAATCGGCTTTAGAATCCTTACGGAAACAAATTCTCCTTTATAAAGGTAGCAGTATAATTAACACCCGCACCACAGTCTTGTGTTTAATATTGAACAACATTTTAAATAAAACCCTAACAGAATCCAACACCTGGACCTCAAGTAATCCTACTTAAAAGCAGTGAAACAAAGAAAACGGAATAGCTCAAATCTTTTGAGGAAATCCTTAAAAATTCACGAAGTTTGTGCGGGTACAAAAGAATGGGTCTTTTTAGTTGACGATACGATTTGTTCACGACTGTTTTTACTGCTACTTTCTCAATGCCAACGGGAAAATTCACTTAAATTCAAAAAGAAAATATAAAAAAATTGTGTTAGTTGGTACGCGATTACTGAGTGTGTCTTGCTAGAAATGCAAGCTGTAAGCAGTAAGAAAGGGAAATTGCGGACCAAATAATTTTAAAGAATTAAATTAAAGAAGAAAGTTAGAAATACCATTAGGTATTTTTCTTACATTAAGAGAAATACATTAGTATTTCTCTTTATATATCAGTTTTTCTTTAAAATAAAGTCTAAATAATATGTCAAACAGCATTTGTTTTGTAAGAATATTAATTATCAGTAGCTTTTGTTTGTTAGTTTAATATCCTACTTCCTAACTTGTCACGTTTAATTCAAATCCGTCTAGTAGTTCTTGTCTGGGTAATAAACATCCAAGCATCCTCACTAACTGACCTTTATATAATTTTAACAAAAAAAAACCGACTTCAGTACGGCAAGTTGTAAAATTTTCAGACATTTGTTTGTTACAATCGATTAAAATCGACTGAGCGTCAGGCTGAACACAGGTCAAGTAGGTATTAAAAGCAATATTTAATCTGTGCAATCCGCGCTCAATTCATTCACGTCATTGTTTCTTATTAATAGTTGCTTAGCAACAATAACCGAAACTTATCTAATCGCCATCAGTAAAATACTTATTATTGAAAAGTTCAGATCTTCAGCAAATTACACTTTCTGAATGCAAATGATTGATTAGTTGTTAAAAATATTAAAATTGCTATATGTGTGCCTATAACTTTTGAGGAGTTCCCTCAATTCCTCATGGATTCCATCATCGGAACTTTCTTTTGATGATAATGGGACCAAACTGGAAGTATGTCCAGTCAGACAAAAAAAGAATTTTTCAAATCATTGGAATCAAACTAACAACACACCGCACAACGTTACCATTTAAGCCACTGAACTAGCCCTCTATCAAATCGTACCGGTGTCGTATCGTTGGCTATAAAGTTCACGTTATATATCGTGGCTAAAGTTGTGCACCGCACGCGATTTGTTTAGCCTCTAAGTCCCTGTTAGCCGTTAGACTAGTTCCGAACAATGTTGGCGATGTTGGCGACAACTGATCCCAAATGTTTTACGTGCAGTTGGCCAACTTAGAGCTTTGTAGCGTGAAAAGTATGTTTGGTTGAATTAGCGTTTCTTCTAATACATACATACATATCATCACATCCGTCTCCCACTGGGATAGGCAGAGACTATGAAACGCCAATTGACTCGATCCAAACATACTTACTTCGCCTCCTCTACATGTATCAACATATTCATACAAGAACAATGATTATTGGTCCTCGACGACCAGGTAAGGGTTGTGGGCAACCGATGACCAAGGTCGGATCAGGATCGAGTGTTGTGGAAATTCTTGGAAGAGGCTTTCGTCCAGCAGTGGACGTCTTATGGCTGAGATGATGATGATAATCAACATAGTCGTTACTTACCTGGTCACAGGATTCAGTTCCCGGTTCGAGCAAGTATTATATAATGTTTCTGTTTGTCTCATTTTCTGCGATTAAACGTTATTACTCACTAAATCAACTTAGCATTCAAGTAGCAGTGCTGCAGCACCATTCAAAGATAGTGAAGTAAGTGATCCACTTAAAACAAAACTATCTTCGATATAATCTCGTTCAACGTTGTTGATTGAAACTCTCGGACGTCGGAACTGGCGACAACTCGATAGATACTCACTTAAGTGAAGATTGGATATCTAAGTGAGATCGTGTTAATAGTAGTGACTATTATATTATACTAGGGGTCACCCGCGACTTCGTCCGCGTGGTAATTTGAAATATTTTCCCCGATTTTGCAACATATCTCACTACTGCTCCGCTCCTATTGATCATAGCGTGATGGTATATATTCAGCCTATAGCCTTCCTGGATAAATGCACTATTCAACAAATAAAGATTTTTTTAAATCGAACTAGTACTTTCAGAGATTAGCGCGTTCAGCCAAACAAACGAACGAACAAACTCTTCAGCTTTATAATATTAGTATAGATTAGCTTAGTGATTAACTGACATACAATACAGAGATTAAATGGGTCTCGATTGAAAATAAAATTTGATTATAATTACAAGTCAAATGCGATAAGAAAAGATATTATCTATACTAATGAATCCCTAAAGGTTAATTTAGAAGTTACCTTGAATTCTTTCGTAATTGTAATCTAAACCATCCGGAGCCCTACCCGAACATAAACACAAAATTTCATCAAAATCTATCCAGCCGTCTAGGAGGAGTTCAGTGACATACACACGCACACAAGAAATATATATAAAGATAGCAGGTCTCGGTATTTTATCTCCGACATCGAAGTAACCGTGGTAGTTCAAACAATTCAATCTTCGGCCCGATCGCATCCAATCCGCTGTTCGTTGTGAGTTTCAATCAGCAAGTGTCGACGTGCCGAGCAAACCCACCCTCGAATTAAGGTTACGACACTGAAGATATTCACCTATTTTTATGTTTAGTTTTTGATGTATACTGCTAAATATATTCTACGTAGCTCAAATATCGGACCCAAATGATTTAAAAATCAATTTAACGCATTATAATAGAAGATTTATATATATTATTGTATAGGTGCTTGGATTTACCGTTCTAAAATTAATTAATAAAAAGCCTATGTACTTAAGTATATTCAAACATTTACAGTAATTTTAGTTGTTTACGTAAATACCTGTATATATACCTACATAAATCTAATTTATCTTTACTGAACTCAAAATACAAGCTAAAATATAATTATAAATCAACAATTTCAATATGATATCTCAATACATATGTAGTTATAATTAATCTTAGGTACGTATACATTGTAATTCTGATTGTTGAAATTTCTTTCTGATTGTGGAATTGCCAGACCACGTAAATCTAAATCAGAACTAAGGTAAGAAGAAGATTATTCTCACACGACATTGCCTACAGATAAACCGGGTCCAGGAGTGTCAAATTTAAAAAGGAGATCACTGAGAGAGGGGTTGGTGGGGCTGAAATGTTTCCGAAGCGTTTTTGCCAAAACCACGTCTGTTCTCAACCGACGCGAGATTCATTGTAAGCGATCTGTAAACGACAACGCGACGTCAGCGATTTTGAACAAAGTGCGGCTACATTTTAGTGGCTAAGTAAGTTTAAAGAAGGAACAATTTATTACTGAAATGCGATCATTTGGAAAAGGTTTGTGAGATATCAATGACAGAGGATGGCTAATGTTAAAACTGGCGACTTAAAAGCAGTTTCAGAACTGGAATTTTTTCTACCACGACTAATAACTAAAGATGGCGCCTCAGTGCTGACGGTACGAAAAGTATAAACAATTCCTATTGATATGTATGAATAAGTACATTTTTATGCAAATGTTTTAATAGTATCACAATATCAAGATCAATAAAAAACCGAAATAAAACTCAATTTAACCGTCATAATGCGATCGTCGCGTGTTTTACGCGAACCGTAAAACCACGTAATACAGCCCGCACCGCGCCGATAAACCGTAAATCGGCGTAGAACCGTAAACTTACGTTTGAGCGAGCGGCTCATATGTCTTTATTTATTGCGATCTAATATTGTATTGTTTTTATATTATACTTTTTATAGATTCAGTGGTAAATAGTTATTTAGATCCAAAGGTGTAAATAAAAAAAAAATGGTAGTCTCGTCGTTAAAGACTGTAGTCACATTTATTCTTGTTTATTTTATAAATATGCTGCAAAATAGATTCATACACACAACTTCATATAATTCATAAATGTTTGTACCGAGTTTGGGTGCAATTTGTGTGTAAACATGTAAACATAATAATTTAAAATCTTATAAGATTTGCTTTAGATTAATAAACGAACATTGAAGTTAATTAAACATATCAAACGAATTTTCAACTTAAAAATGTATGAAACGTATTTTATCCCATACCAATACATACCCCGTAAGCACCACTGCAAACAAACCACACATCAGATATCAACAGCAAAATTTATACCGTCTATACACAGCTTATCTGATCCGACGCGGATTTAACCGACCAAAACCGGTTATCTCGAACATATCCGCCAAATTTAGCACCGAAATTCGGTTTTACAATACACAAATCATCATTTGCGGGTTAAACATTTAAAGAACATTGGAATATAAACGTTATTGTATACCAATAAGGACTATTGTTTTTTAATAAGTGTTTGTTTAAAACTTTGTTTTATCGATGAATTTTCACTTTATTGGGTTGAGATAAGTCATGGTTTTAGAAGTTATTTATTTGGAGATACCACATTTTAAAAGTGTGTTAAAACGGGGTGTTTGGATTGATTCATGTGTAGTCAATCAATTAGCATGCAGTCCACTGCTGGGTATACTTAGGCTCTAAATAATTCATGACACAACACCCGCTCCTTCACTTTCCACATTCAGTCTATCCCCGGAACCTTCTTCTTGAAGTCGTTGGTCCATCTGGCCAGCAGCATCCCACCTTACATTTACTAAGCCGCGATCTCACTCTGGTACCACTTATTTGTTCCAGCGATCATTTTTTTAAATATTGGGATTGTTTAATGTCATTTAAAATATTTCATCATCATCATCATCATCATCTCAACCCATAAACGTCCCACTGCTGGGCACGGGCCTCCTCCAAACATTTGGAGGGATATTAGCCTACTACACCACGCTGGCCTGGTTAAAATATTTAACTTTTGTAATTTATTAAAGAGATTTACTGACATATGAATGTGAAAAATTAATAAGGGACGAGAGATTTCGCCATATTTATCTTACATATTTTAATGAGATAATTTAATTATTTGATGTTGTGCTACAGAATAATAGTATTTTAATTTAGTTTATTTAAATGATCACTACAATTCCTTAAAACACCAAGCTTCTATATCTGCTGAAAAACACCTTAACTTCACAAACACTAATCCCCTGCACCTGCAACTAAACCAATTATACAAGTTTAACAAGCTATAAGACAGATTATGCAAATGTTTTACACATGAGTTGGCCACAAACTGCTATAAATTCGATCCAAAGGCCAAGTGGGAGCAATACGTACGAATTTGTGACCAATATTGGCCAACTTTGGCCGAAATACCGATGGTAGTAAACATTATATGCAAACTCATTTGCATAGAACAAGCATTTGATTTTAGAATACCTAGTGATGGGACATTTAGTCGAGTAATACCCGATTATTGGTCAACGAAGACATTGACGCGATTAATTAATAGAGATTACATTAGCAAAGTAATTGCTTGAGCAGTAATTGTTATGACAATAATTGATAGGTGTCGCAGGAATGTAATATTAAGCAACTGGTTCGTTATAATAGTGATGTTGTGTTTAAATTCACAAGTTATAGCTTTAAACTAGTTTACTAATAGTCTTTACTAATAGTCTTTTGTGCGGACATATCCTTTATATAATTGTTGTGCACTGTTTTTGTAAGTGTGTGTTGGGTATTTAACAACATAGTTATTATATACGTTAAATTAATTATTATTATTGAATTATACTGATAAAATTATATATTACTAATTCTTATGCCTTTATTATAAATTATTATTATAATCTGAATCTTTTTTTTTTTTAAATATATCACCATTTTAATTAAATTATTTATATTCTACACTAATTCTTGGAATGCTATTAATATTCATTTATAATATTACTAGCAGGTATGACAATTCTATTTTTCCATTTCTATTCTATTAATTTACACCTACTAAGTATTATTATTATATCTTAATTTAATTTGATATCTTCTGACACCGGTCGAGGTTGCGAGGTTCCAGATGAAAATCAGCGCCACTCACCATTACAGTGGATGGCATTACGCTGATCTGGACACCTGTTTGGACTACCGTGAGACACACATTACCGTATATAAATTTTACCTGTGTTAATTTTTACTCTTTTTATATTTGTTTTGATATATGTATTACCAGGATTTATTGTTACCATGTGTTCTATTGTGTCTCTGAAGTCCAAATAAATAGTTTTTCTTTCTTTCTTCTTTTCTTTCTTTCTTTAGGAGCCAGGAAGAAAATATATTCTTTTTATACTACTTGGGTGGCAAACAACCATACTGCCCGCCTAATGGTAAGAAGTTACCATTAGGCGCTACCTATGGACGCTTGCAACACCGGGTATCTAGCACTCGCGCGTTGCCGAACTTTTAAAAACCATGATTATAATTATTTTCTCGAGTGTCCTAATCATCGATTGATATTATGTCATCTGTCTTAAAACTTGCACCACCACCGGTATATATCTAATAATAATCAATCATAATAAAAAAATGGCTTTTGTAAACTTCGTTATCACGAACATTAATCGCATCCAGATGTAAAATATCCATTTTGCGCACTAATTGGAAACATTATTTTAAAGTGATTAATAATTCCGTAGCTTTCATTTTTTCAATAAATACTTTTTCTCTATCAAAAATTTAACGTTACTTGAATGAAAACAGCAGAAAATGTAGTTTGAAATATATAGGTAATTTCTATACCCATTACTGGAGCATCACTACTGATATTTGGCGCTATGACCCACGAGTATCGTAATCACCGCGACTACGCTGCCCCCGCTTAAATTACCATTATCTGTGCAATTTAGGCTATGAGTTTTGACCTACTTAGTGAACTGCGTTTATATTCGTTACACGATGAAATGCAAGCGCTTCCGACCATTAATCTATTTGAAACAAAGCCTGTTCTGTAAAATGTAGAAATTTATGTTTGTTTATTTCACAAACACTGGATAACACGATGAACAGTCAAATAAAAGAGATGTGTGACGTAGGGATTTGGTGTGCAATGATGAAATATTCTGATGTATAAGCTATAACATGGTAAAGTTTTATCAAAATCCGTCTTGTAGTTTTTGCGTGAAGGCGTAACAAACATCCATCCTCACAAATTCTTGCAATTATAATATTAGTAAGACTAATATTTATTTATTTATTATATACTTTATTGTACACCATTAATAATACTATTACAAAGAACTGCTTATAAATAGGTTTGTACAATTTCTACCAGGCAACCTTTGGATGGACTTGTTGGTTGGATTCAGTGGTAGTTGTTGGCGTACTAAATTTATAATAATAAATAAAATTAATATAAATAATCTAAACTTATTTATTTATTTATATTATTAAAAATAAATATATTATAAAATAATAATAATAATATATACTATACATATTAGAGACAAAAATAAGAAGTAATGTTCTATGTTTATTTAAAATGAAGGATATCAATTTTGAAGCGTCAGGTAATGTTCTTTTACCTTGGTTTTAAAAATAGAAATAGTATTGGCCCGTCTAATTTCCACCGGAAGATTATTCCACAGGCGAGTCGCAGTTACAGTGAAAGATTTATCAAAGAAATCTGTGGAGTGCGGTGGCATTTTTAGTTTAAGATTTTCTGATGACCTTAAACATTTGTTGTGCGTGTCATATAGGAACTCGAAACGTTCCTTGAGATAGGACGGTGCTGAAGGATTAAATAATACATTGTACAGTAACGAAAGGATATGAGCATTCCGGCGATGACGTATGGATAACCACTTAATACATGCTAAGCTTATAATTTAGGTCCCAATATATCACTATAACAGACCAAATAACGCACCATTACACACAAACAATTCACAATAATGACACAAAGACAATACAATGACGTCACATTGCGTACAACACATTAGCCGCCGTATTAGCATTCACCACCACCGTCGACAGATGGCGCTAACAATACGTCCACCTGACAAGGAAACAATACCGCTGACTAATTGACCCCGTATGCCGCACGCCGTCCGTCGTGACGTCAGCGTCGTGTCGGCCTCATGGTGAGCCAAGCTATTATTATTGGATGCTCATAACTCTTTGTGTGATGGTATTATGTGGATAACATAGGAAAATAATAACGTATACTTTAAAGAAAAGAAGAGAATTAGGGCACCATACTAGTGAGCAAGCCCGACTGGGAAAGGACCTTACAGAAGACCACAGTCAAATAACTACACACAGTGGTATAGTTTTGTTCCTGTGTGTGAGTACAGGTCTCCAGCGCTCATTTAGTGGTGCGTTTTGAAATAAACGTATTCCTATCCCAGGGATACTGTAAAAAGTTGGCAACCCGCAAGTGATACCTCTGGTATTGCAAGCGTCCATAAGCTACAGTAATTGCTTAACATCAGGTGGGCCGTATGCTTGTTTGCCACCCAAAAAGAAGATTATTATTACACTAAAGTTAAAACATTATACTAAAGTTAAACAAAGCTCGTATTTAGTGATTAATTGTGCATTGTTCACTACATTGTTCCGGTTTAAATAACTATATTAAATGTGTTGCAAGCATTTATACGCTTAAATAACCGGTCACTAACAAACCGTATGTGAACTTAGGCCAACTTTTTTGGTGACAAATAATGGAGCTCAAAGATATACGATTGCTGTGCACGAGGTTGTGGGTTCGATTCCCACACAGGACAGTGACCCACAAAGAATTGTTCTGAGTCTGGGTGTAATTTGTGTCCGTTAATTGTATGTTTGTAAAGTCCCCCGCGACACAGAGCTTGTTCTCTAGTGCGGGAGTTGTCTTTTAAAACACATATAATTTTTTGTTTGGAAACTTAATGCTTCTACTTTGGGTCGATCCCCACTCGGAAAAAAAATTGTGTGATCCATAAATGGCTCTCCGGAGTCTGCGCGTACTTTGTGTCCGTTAATTGTATGTTAGTAAAGTCCCTAGCGACACGGGTCTATATTAGCTACTATTATAATAGTGGGGGGATTTAGTTATAACAAATATACATGACAATATCTAGAATTTCTTATAGCAATAACAACCTGATCGAAACGTCAAGCAATCTGTAGGTAAATAAAGCATGATCGTGTTAATACCAGAAGTATAATATATTGTATATCATGCAACGCGATACTTTAAACTTAATCCTACTAATATTATAAACGCGAAACTTTCTAAGTATGGATGGATGGATGTTTGTTACTCTTTCACGTAAAAACTACTGAACATATCTGGATGAAATCTGGCACAGAGATAGATTATGGTCTGGAATAACAATAGTTTTTACAGCGATAACCGACATCCACGCGGGTGGATCCGCGGGCAACAGCTAGTAAATAATAATCGGAAACAACAGATCAGTGAAATACAAATTAAGCCTAAGTCCGTTGAAAATTAAAATTAAAACGAGACAGCCGCCATTAACAAATTGAACAGATGACAGTGAAATGGACTCGAAACGGAATAATTGACGTCGAGAGTTAAATTTGTGCTATTTGGTATTCTGACAATCTGCAATCGTATAAAGCTTATGTGCCATACATACTCGTATATAAGTACCTACTTAATGGACGAATGAAAATATAAGGATAATCCTCTTTAATATTGGCAAACAATACTAGTTAATTATACCACGATTTCGGGGAAGCAAATGCTGCGCCACGCATAGTGCTCGTATGCAAAACTATTGCATCAGTAGTTCGTTCACGTTCATATTGATTTGATCCTTATTCGTCATTTTCCAATTTTGTCATATTCCAAACTCGTCATTGTACAGTAAATAACTAAGTACTTCGTATCAAACAAGCATACGGCCCGCCTGATTCCGCAATTCAAGGACGCTTGCAATCCCAGAGGTGTCACTTGCGTGATGGCGACCTATTTCATCAAAACGCATCCCGAAATGATCGCTGGAGTGCTACTCATACACAGGAACACAACTCAATTTCAATTCAATTCGCAATTTGATAAATGACGAATTAGGGTGAAATCCATACGTTGTGTCTCTACACTAGCTTCTGCTTAGCTCTTTTCAAGAAAAATTTACCAAGACACCTAAAAAGTTATCAAAAGTACATTTGACTTCAAATTAGGAAGAGGTTGGACACCATAAAAGAAGCAATCCCGACTGGTACAGCACTTTACAGCAGACCACATCATAGTAATTACACACAGCGCAGCGGTAGAATTGCGTTTTTGTGTACGAGTACCTACAGGTTTTTAAGCGCTCATTTGACTTAAAAACGCATACTAAATGCATTTTTATGTCATATCCCAGGACTCCATCACATGTTAACATTATTCTGTCAGCAACACGCAAGTTTTTACCATCAGGCAAGCCGTACAGGAAGATTTCTATAATTTATATTATTATGTATCATAATGTGAGTAACACTTATTACCTATCTATTACAATATGTTGACGAAACTTTAAGACAAATCATTGCCGTAATTCCATGCTATTTGTAGGTATATAATACAATACGGTACCTGTATAGTAGGTACCTATTCGTGTAAACCACATTAAATGGCGGCGAGGCTCCATTGTTATATTGCGATATAATTAAATTCAGAGTGTGTCAACTAAATGTTTCATTAAATTGTGGTCTCTCACCGCTGTATAACAAACTATAATATTGTTACGAACTACCGCTGACACTAATTGTTATGTTCAATGACGACAACAATAGTTACTTGTCAGGATAGGGTTCGATTAAAATGCCAGGTTACGCGATAACGAGTATATTAGCACTTCAGCACAATACACACAATGTCACTTACAATACACCGTAAGCACAAATTACACACTATAACAGTTCACTCACTTAACTCTTCACTATAACACAAAACACTTCACTAAAGTCTTCCAATATCGTCCCGATAGATATATAAGACAGCGATACAGGCGATAGCCTGTATCGCTGTCTTCTTCTCAGTGTAGACTCGTTGACTGCTCAACGAAGACTCAACTAAGACTCTTCAACCAAGACTGACTGTCCGCCGCACGTGTCGGCCCCTTATATATCACTCGCCACGGAATCGAGAATATACGCGAGGATCGTAGTAAGTTATAGTAACGTCTTTACGAAGAAACCCGTTACTCGAACGTTCATTCATGATGTAAACAAGTCACCGTGCTAAGTGCCATAAACCTTGCGCCTAAACGCTAAGGTTCATATTCGCACGTTCCGTTCGACCGCTATTCACCCTTTGTTCTCTTTATGATGTTTTTTCTGTATTGTTCGAGACACTTTATGAATAGCTATTGTTTTCAGATAGCGGTAGTTTTTAGGGCCAACCTGTGCGTCGTAACAATATTATATTAATTAGGGGCATATGTGCTGGAATTTGTGGCTTTCGGGACAAAAATTGTTATAAATTATATGAAACAATTTTATATAAGTATACGAGTTCGCTACTCAATGTAATGTGTTATTAGAAATAGAAAATACTCAACATGTTACTGACGTAGTACAAGTTTGAATCCGGCTAATAATATGAATTTGTATTATTTGGACTATTGGTATTTATTTTATACTAGCTGTTGCCCGCGGCTCCGCCCGCGTGGATGTCGGTTATGGCTGTAAAAAGTAGCCTATGTGTTATTCCAGGCCATAATCTATCTCTGTGCCAAATTTCATCCAGATCCGTTCAGTAGTTTTTTCGTGAAAGAATAACAAACATCCATCCATCCATACTTACAAACTTTCGCGTTTATAATATTAGTAGGATAACATATTTTAAGTCATATTGATTACCATCAAAAATCGCTTCAACTCGAGACATTAATCTATCGAAGTCTACTCTCACCCTGTGCATTTGAAGGGGGCTGCGATAGGTTAATATCTCGACTTGAAGCGATATTTGTTTGTATCTGATGTGTGGAAAGCGAAATATGTAAGTACTATAATCACCTTATAATATAAACTCAATACAGGAACAAATATTAACTTACCTAATGCTATAGATTACATGAGTGTATTTCATTACATGTCTTCTTTTGTCTATTATATACTTTATATAACTCTGCTATGTATACATAAACCTACAATTACTTAAAATCAAAGCTCGTATGGTGATTTACTTTTAATATTGTTTTCTTCAAAAGCAGTGACGTGTACTTACGTAGCTGTATCATCAACAAATCAACCAACGTATACATCACGACATAATCTTATTTTCACATCAACAAGCTTGAGAGAGATGTTAGAAAAAAATATACTTTTCACTCTGGCAACGTTCATGTTCATCACTCGTCAAGGTTCGTTCAAAAGAAATTAATCTCTCCACAAAATAAAAATGAAAGGAATCAAGAAACGTGAAAAATATAAATTATATTACCAGAGTAAAAAATATTACGTGTTAGAAGCAGTTTTTAATAAATGAAAATAAGAAATGGGAAAATAGAAATTATTGCTGGAATAAACAATATTTCGTTTTGTCATCTCACGATTATAAAAGTGAGGTTATTTGACTGGACAAGCATTTGCTTATGGACGTTCGGACGAGAATGATGAAATTGCACACTGCGATTGCTTTTTTAAATAAATTTCGGTCCTTGATCCTAAAAATATTTTGATTGCAGATATGCCACCATTTGTCCAATAACACTTTCATAAACACTCAACACCAATCAAATACTTACATTATAAATATTATAATAAATATTTATTTATTCAAATAACATCATCCATCCAAACATTTTTTTTACACTGGACGATTTACAGGCAAATTCAATTCCAAAAAAAAAATGTAACAGATAAACACAAAATAGGTTCCATCAATCAATCAGCCTATTGCAGTCCACTGCTGGACATAGGCCTCTCCTAACACGCGCCACAGCATACGGTCCTCCGCCTTCGCATCCAGTCCGTCCCAGCGACCTTTTTTAGGTCGTCGGTCCACCTAGCTGGGGGCCGCCCTACCTTACCGAGTCGCGGTCTCCGCTCTAGGACACGTCTGCTCCATCGGCCGTCGGTCCTTCTGCAGATGTGACCAGCCCATTGCCACTTAAGCTTGCTAAAATAAGTTATTTTGCCCTATTCCACGTTAAACCTTAACTGTCAAAGTAAATAGTTCCTCTGATTTAGCAGTCAGTGCAAACATTCAAAGGTACAAACATTATAATAATTACCTATATATACCTACGTAAAGTTAAGTTGGGTTACCGTTTCAATGTCCCAGTAGTGCGATAGTAGGAACTTTGTCGTCTAAACTATTCGCCTGGTGGAACTACTTGTCCGCTGCACTGTCATGTTAGTGCACTAAGTTATAATTAATATTCAATTAATATTGTTGTATGTTGTTTACATCTAAAGGGAATATATATGTAAACCTACTGCATTTATGAACAAATCGCGTACAAAGACAGTAGAGCGACAATACGGCCGGTAGAGGAACTAACAATGATATTCAGAACCACAGCTTTGTCTTCTTCTTTCAAATTTCAAATTACCGATGTCAGAATGAGAGATTATACTATAAAATTACACATTCTATTCCACGTTTATTAATAGTGCTGTATGAGATCATAAAGATTAACATTAATGGTACGAAGTTATTGCTAATTATGGCAAGAATTATTAAAACTTTATTAAAATAATATAAACGTTTCACAATACCTATATTGCATATACTACCCATCTATTTAATTATAATTACATAAGCCAAAAAATATGTATTTGTTTTAAGTCTAGTATATAATTGGAACGTTCTGTTTTAACCCGTTATGTTCCACTGCTGGGCAAACGTCGCCCCCATGGTCATCCACATCTCTCTATTCGATGCCAGATCTACCTAGTTCTTCGCAAAGTCCAGCTCATGACGCCATCGTTTTCAGGGTCAACCGTGATGAGTAATGGTGTCCGTTCTCAGGCACCCACTGTAACGTTTATAAAGAAATAAATCTACTTGCGTTACATTCCCAGTTAGGTACTTTTTGTACTGGAATTGTCTGTTTAAAAATGATAAATCTAAAGTCTCAAAAACAAGAAAATTACGTTTACAACAACTCAACGTGGACACTAACAACAATCTACACAAAAATGTTTTTTTCTTTTTATCTTATTCTGCTTCACATTTGTTTATAAAAACCCTTTTTCTGTCTGCGCTTAACTCGTGACAGTTGTCAGCGAAAGTGAAATAAGTCGACAAGATAAGGAATGTTTGTTACAAGTCAGATACACGTTTCTTGTTTTTGCAATAGGTACAGTATTATTGTACAGTGTTACAGTATTTTAATTGCATACACTTTTTTCTGTTTTCCACTAGTTTACATTTGCAAATTTCTACTGCATATACAGGTACTGTCATCTATTAAGGATTGAACGCAACTATTTAAAACATCGAGAGTTCGTTTTTTGCCAATAGATGGCGTCAGGTCGAAGTTTGAGCAGTTTTTTTTATAATTTCAACTAATAGATGGCGCTGAAATATTTGTTCTTAAGTAATTAATGAGATATGACGTTCGCATACGTTTTGCTCTCATTTAAAATTATAATAAAATAATTTGAAACATTTTAGCAATGTATTTAATTATTTGTAGAAATAATTAAACTAAATGAAACAGCCACACACTCAATTCCACATAACAACATTACAATTATTTTAAAGCACTAAACTAAATGTTTTTACAAGCGACATGGCAACACTAAACGGGAAATGGTCAGTGTTGCCATAAACAGCAACTTTACGGTTTTATCCGTTTATGACACTTTGGTACTTTTGGGACATTTACAAACATTGCCTTGTAAATATAAATAAGTTTGAACGTAAAATTCAGCAAAGTTAAGTAATATACAAATCTGAGTTGGTTTTATGAATCTTTCGTGAATATCTAAAACACGTAACTAAGTACGTGCTTTCTGTATCAAATCATTTTATATCAAACTTAATGAATAACATAAGTAAGCTCTTTCACTCATGAGAATGTTTTATGACATCAAAGGTTGTCATATCACTGGCTAAATTTTTATATTATACAGTGGGTACGTACGTACCTACCTTTCAATAAACTTGTATTCAGAAACTTTACGAATTTGTTAAATAATAATTTAAGATTGTAATAGGTAGTGCGAGGAGCACTCCTATATTAATGTAAATATCTTATGAAATAAATTAATGTTAATATAATATATTTTATTTATTCATGGCAACTTAGCCCAATCTGTTAGTAACATTTTTCTTAAATCTAATGTTAGTAAATAAATTTAAAACACAATAACAAACAAACAACAAATTATGCCGGTTTAACCAGCAGAGCTACAGCATAGCTCAGCCATGGTGCATCAAATTTTTCACTTAACATTTTCAGGATGCCGTTGGAACTCGACCGCGCTCTTGTTAGCAGCGAGTATGTTCTTTTACGACGGATTGCATAGAAATCGTCGGTATGCGCGACTGCAAACATACCCGATGCACTACAAAAGCGCGGTAGTCCCATCAACATCCTGAAGCAGTTATTATACTGAACCCTAAATGCGTCTAGCGAACGTTTGGTAAAGCTGGTCCATAGGCTGCTCGTGTAGAAGTTTTGGCAATAGTGTCATGCGATAGGTACTATTCTTAATTAGGTAAAGAATGTAATTAAATAGATTACGCCTTATAAACCTCTTAACATTGAGAGACATCATAATCCTTATTAATTATAATTAATTTATGTTTCGATACTTAAAATGTACTTTGTATTTCGCTGAGTTGAACAAAATCACCGAAACATTACCGACAATAAGGCTTGCTAAAGCGTTTACCAAATTTATTCAGCATCAGCAAACCGTATCAACGTGAACGCGATAAACAATGAAAAATGATTATCTAACGCAAAGAAAAATCACTCTTATCACACATAATATAAGGACTAAAATACTTGGGAAATTGATAAGAAAAACGTTTAAGACACTCGCGTAAATATTCAAAAGACATCAATCCACATGGCAGGTGGAGGAACAATCAATCTCTGATTTTTCTTAACGAAATTATATTCATCTTCTTCACTCGTATAGGAGGTTTAAGCGGGTGAGAGGGAGAGGTTATAGATGTGGAAATAATTGAAGCAAGTTGTTGTTGAACAAAGTTTTGGGCATTATTATTGTTTACTGAGATAAGTTCATGAGAGTTTTATATTATATGGTGATTACGTTTGCGTTTGTTATACGGTTTATTTAGGTAAGATTTGTTTTTCTTGTGGTGTTTTTTTTATACTTCTTGGGTGGCAAACAAGCATACGGCCCACCTGATGTTAAGCAGTAACCGTAGCCTATGGTGGCTTGCAATACCAGAGGGTGACGCACTTGCGTGTTGCCAACCCATTTTTAGACACCAGGGCTTTAAGACGGAATTATCTCTGGGATAGGAATATGTTTCTTTCAAAACGATTCCCTAAATGAGCGTTGGAGATCTGTACTCACACACAGGAACACAACTACACCGCTATGTGTAGTTATTTGGCTGTGGTCTTCTGTAAGGTGGAGGTCCTTCCCCAGTCGGGCCTGCTCGGTAGTATGGTGCCCTACCTCTCTTAGATTGTACTTTGGTGTGTACGTAATAAGTACATTCTGCCACAGTACCTACTTTTCTTTTTATAATATTAAACGTAAATTAACCTTACTGACGGTAAAGGAAGATATATTGACGAAACCCAGATTTCCAAGATATAATTCGAATGTCAAATACAACAACCCGCATCAGACCAGCGTGGGTTTAAGGCCCAGAGCCTCACTTCTCTCTTAAAAGAGGAGAAGGATTTCTTTTAAAAAGATTAAAACGGAAACTATATTATATACTATTATTTATATATATCCTATTATTAACGGAAACTCCTTTTTATAAAACTAACAACACTGTAAAAAATGAACTTAATTCTGATGACGTAACAAAATCCCAAAAACCAAATTGTGAAAAAAGTAATCACATTTCCCGTTGGCTCTCGTAAGCGTTACCTTACGCTTGGCCCTTCTCCCCAACATCATGGGTACAAATCACATACAAACAAACTCAAATACCTGTAATCCATACAAATGGTTCCCATCTAGATTTGAACCGGCGAACTTTAGCGTAGGGGTCGCTCTAATCTATACAAATTGTGTTTCCAGTTGGGGATCCTACCTGCTTTACATCTACAGAGTCGCAACTTTTTGTTGCCAAACTATGCGGTTTAGTTGTTCAAAACTATTATATCAAAACTATTGACACGGTCTTACCATGCAAATTATTATTCTATAGGCGAATGTGCTATCTTTTAGATTTATTGAAATATACTGGGTATGAACCACGTACGTTTAAAATCTAGGTACCTATACATGGTATGGGTTGGTATTAGTGATGGGTTTCTGTCCGGGTTTTTTGGACGTAAATGCATAATTATTCCAGCCACATCCGAGCGCACGTATCACGACGACGCACTGTGGATTAAAAACAAAGTTTATAGTTATGAAGTATGTTAAAAGTCACAAATAATTATTACTACAAAAGTGTGTAACGGCGCGGTTACGGAGATACTTGGATTTTTTATACCCGCTCTATATTTTTTTTTGTTAAAAACTTATAATTCGTTAGTTTTCGTGCAAAAATTAATTCCGTGATATATTTAAGTATTGTGTTGGTTATACAAAGCCGTGTCAAGAAAAAAAAACAATTAAATCCCGCCATTAAATAATTCAGGGGTCTAAGTCTATTACAGCCGATTTTTGATCCAAAGTGCGATGGCACGACCACAGCTCGACTCCCTGCATCAGAGCCTCTAGACAAGTGGCATGAACGGTAGTCGAATCGAAAAGTCAAAAAAGAAAATGTATGGGATTTGACGTAAGTTTATGACATTATATCGTAAACTTACGTCAAATCCCATACATTTGTGTTTTTTGACTTTTCGATTCGACTACATACCGTTTACGCCACTTTTCTAGAGGCTCAGACCTATCTCCCAGGCTCAAACCGGCTATATGAATCATCATTACAGTGACACTTTCAAGAACTCGTACCTCGTATAATTTTATTTAAATATCCGCGTGACTCGAAACTCAAAAGTGACAATATAAACGTTTTAAATTGTTTCACGACATGCCACCAATCCAAATTTAGTAAAATGTCACGTCACTTCCTATTTTTCTTCATATTTATGTCGCGAATTTTCTCATGTGTGTGACAAATGTCATAAACTCTATACTCAAATGTAGAAATACTTTTCTGATTACGAGTCATACAAAGATTTCAATCTGTATTTAGTTATTTTCAGGTTTTTGAAGGGTTTCATTTTCTTATAAAAAAAAACTATTTTTAGTGATAAAATAAAAGTAAATAATTTTAACAAAAAAAAAACCGACTTCAGTACGGCAAGTTGTAAAATTTTCAAATATTTGTTTGTTACAATCGAATAAAATCGACTGAGCGTCGGGCTGAACACAGATCAAGTAGGTATTAAAAGCAATATTTAATCTGTGCAATCCGCGCTAAATTCATTCACGTCATTATTTCTTATTAATAGTTGCTTAGCAACAATAACCGAAACGTATCTAATCGCCATCAGTAAAATACTTGTTATTGAAAAGTTCAGATGGCCATCTGTGGTCTTCTTCATCAGTTTTACTTCACCAAATTACACTTTCTGAATGCAAATGATTGATTAGTTGTTAAAAATATTGAAATTGCTATATGTGTGCCTATAACTTTTGAGGAGTTCCCTCAATTCCTCATGGATCCCATCATCAGAACTTTCTTTTGATGATAATGGGACCAAACTGGAAGTATGTCCAGTCAGACAATTTTTCAAATCGGTCCATAAATGACGGAGATATTATTATGCGGTAACAAACATAAAAAAAAAAAAAAAAAAAAAAACAATGTTAATACCTATAACATTTGAGGGTTGCCCTCGATATCCCTGGGATTCCATCATCAGATCCTGATTTGGTGCCAATAGGACCACCTTTACAGTATATCTACTCTTTCAAATAAAAAAAGAATTTTGAGAATCGGTCTAGAAATGGGGGAGATATCGGTGAACATACATTAAAAAAAATACATACAGTCAAACATAGAACCTCCTTCTTTTTTGAAGTCGGTTAAAAATAAAGTTACATTTCGTTAAAATCAAAGAAATATTTTTTAATATAGTTTCGACCCGCGGATTCACCCGCGTGTCCAAACCCACGGGCACTATGTATTTATTTGGGATAAAAAGCCTTTATACTATTCTATCTGTGCCAAATTTCATCCAGATTCGTTCAGCCGTTTTAGAGTGTAACAAACATATTATTATACAAACACCCATACACCCATCCAAACTTTCGTGTTTATAATATTAGTATAGATTAATATTTTGTTAGGTTACTTAAACTTCGAATATATCGTAAATACCTTCCTATTTGGCTACTTGCTGTGGTATTTTAATTATTTAATACCACAGCGCCGATTTTCAGTGTGATGGCTGGATGCCTTTCAAATTATTAACTGGATATTAAGTAAATATAAAAGAACATAACTCCAATGCCACAGATGCTAAATAAACTTAAAACATAACAATAGGAGTTAACAATAGGAGTAAAGTTAAAATCAAACTTATTTATTTATAAACAAAAAATCAAAATGTTTTATTGCATTATCACACAATTATTTTAAATGAAGTTGTTGTCGTGTCCTTATCACCAGAAGGCACCGCTCTTTTTTTCATGAAGTGTGTAATATCAACTAATTGCTTTGAACAAATTTAGACTTATGCTATAACTATCAAGTGTTCAGAACTTTTGAGTAGGTTAAACTAGTTTTTATAATTTTATTTGTATGGAGCAATAACTATCAAGTGTTTACGTTTAGAAGAACGAATGAACGAAAGAACAAATGCCAGCATATATTTTTTCCCTACGGCCAACGGCCGGAGTATAATATAATAAACCCTAGCGTATCGTGCAACTCAAATACCTTGCTTTTACTTTTAGCTAATAAAATGCATAGTTAATAATGTACATAATAAATTTGTGCCAAAGTAATCTAAGTTCATAAATTAATAAATTAAATCTGAAAAGTTTTTTTTTAAATTTGAATAACTTTTAATTGACATTTGAAAATTGTTCGAGTCAAAGGAAGTTGGTGAGAGGCTCCAAATTACCAACAGTTAAAACCCTGTTTAATTATTAATTAGAATTAACTTTATGTTAAATAGGTAATTTAGAATTATGGCTTGTAGATGCGGTTCACAGACCATCAGTGCGCATTCAGCAGTAGGTACTTTGTTAACCTACTTTAGAAAGAAAATGATTTTTTTATAATTATCTGTACTGCGTTTAAGCTACGAAGGGTTTTTGCAAAAATCTAGTTGTCTATCAAGGAAAAGTAGATACCATCCTCCAGGTCAAATAAGCAAGCTCGACTGGGGAAGAACCTCCACCTTATAGAAGCCCGCTGCAAATAACTACAAACGGTGATGTTATACTTGGTTGTGTTCACAGAAACATCTATTTCTGTGGTTGTGTTTCTGTGTGTAACTACAGCTTTAAGGTGCTTATTTATTGATAATTTTAACGGGATCCCAGGGATACCACACCACAAAATTCAGAAGTTACAAAAATATGGGTTGTGAATTATTACGTCTTCTATATCCTACAGTAACTGCTTAAACATTTTTGTTGAAAGTTACTCTATCACAACTCTTTTAATGTACTAACAGTACCTACATAACCTCATAAGTACATACCCTCCATATATTTAAAACGATCAGTTGATTACCTCTTTGATTTAAAAACATACAGATCTCGTTAATTCTCTCGACCGAAACAAAACAAATCATAATAATGACTAAACTTTTGCATTTAAAATATACGTGATATTAATCATACGCACATGTTTCAAGTAGGAACAACAACTGAAACGGTCGCGGTCTACTTTTTATACAATATCGCAAACATTTCGGTACATTTTACGTTTATTTTTTGGCGTGAAAAGAGAACTGGGTCGCGGCGTGAATTGTTCCGGGCGGATTTTTGCGGATCCCAGTGACCTTAATTTTGTGCTTGAATAAAAGAATTAGCTATCGATTGGTATAAATGATGGCATTTTTTTGTTATCTCGTGGAGAATGTTAATGTAACATGTATTTTATAAATGTTGTTAATACAATATAATTTCAATTATCATGTGGACAGTAATAAATGTGCTGCTCAGCCATGATTAAATAATGATAATAATAGATTCCAGACCATAATCTTTCTTTTTGCCAAATTTCATCCAGATTCGTTCAGTAGTTTTTACGTGATAGAGTAACAAACGTCCATCCATACTTACAAACTTTCGCGTTTATAATGTGCGTAGGATATTCTGCCTAACACAAAATAGGATTACTTAAATAGGCTTTTACGAGAAAATGTTATTTTACTATAAGACTTATATGATGAAAAGTAAACAAGAGCCTTCTTTAAGTTTT
The DNA here is from genome assembly GCA_947095525.1 of Trisateles emortualis. Classification (NCBI taxonomy): domain Eukaryota; kingdom Metazoa; phylum Arthropoda; class Insecta; order Lepidoptera; family Erebidae; genus Trisateles; species Trisateles emortualis. The sequence goes on along the minus strand of OX352752.1, from coordinate 13,787,102 downwards.
ATATCCCAAACAAAGACACTCAAAAACATTTGACCCCAAAACAATATACCTACATGGCCATTTCAAAAAACAACAAATAAATGACTGCCTCGGTGGTCCAGTGGTCGCAGTATGCGACTGCTGTGCACGAGGTTGTGGGTTCGATTCCCACACAGGACAAAACTTTGTGTGACCCACAAAGAATTGTTCTGAGTCTGGGTGTAATTTGTGTCCGTTAATTGTATGTTTGTAAAGTCCCCCGCGACACAGAGCTTGTTCTCTAGTGCGGGAGTTGTCTTTTTATAAAAAAGAAAAAAAAAAAAAAAAAAAAAAAGAAAAGAAAAAGAACAAATAAATGTAATGTACCATCAAATTTAGTTAGCGAGCTCTCCTGCCGCATGCCGCATGCCGCATGCCGTAACAAAGGGTCACAGATTTGCATTTAAATAGAATTCCTGCGATATCAGTGTGGGTGAAAGAAACGCTAAACGTTACTTATGTGGTACCGACCTACTGCCTGGTACCATGTGGTGTACCTATACGATAGCTTCAAGACAGTGCTAGAAAAATTTGATTGAGACTTCTCCGATGTCTTACGCTACATAAAAGATAGTAGGTAGGCTATATAGTACCCGGTAAGTGTAATTTTAAAATTGTTTTATAACATTAAATAAGTGTTTAATAATAATAATTGCTATAAATGAATGCACCGTTGATTCAGTGGCGTAAGTGGATACAACTGCGCGGCGTGTTGTGGGTTCGATTCCCACATGTGGCAAAAAATTGTGTTATCCATAAATGGTTGTCACGAGTCTGGGTGTACTTTGTGTCCGTTAATTGTATGATTGTAAAGTCCCCCGTGACACACGGCTTGTTCCCTTGTGCGGGAGTTGTCTTTTAAAATGAAAATTACATATTATCTTAAGAGGTCTGCCTTGCTAGATCAAGATCGTATCGTTGTTGATTTTGAATTTAAATAGAAATAGCGTAAAAATTACTTTTAATATGAAATTTAAGGTTACTAACCGCAAATCCTCTTGTGAAAACCAATTAATATGATAATACCTTAGTAGGGCTCTGCGTATCGCGATTATTTTTTAGATTTATTAGGGACACCAAATATTTCAGGGATACAAAATATTGGGTACAATATTTTTCTTCAACAAGAAGGTTACTAACTATAGCACGGTTGATACATAGGTCGTGGGCAGCCGCCGGGTGGACCATTGATTTCATATCAGGTTCAAACAGTCAAAAAATTTTGTTCGTACATTGTTATTACCTATTTTCATCTAACGACAACATTGAAGAAAATATTGTTCTAGGGCATAGGATCTTGAGTTCTGTCAAATATATAATACTAGCGGCCCGCCCCGACTTCGTCCGGGTTAAACTATTTTCAGCGCAACTTTCTTTTTTTGTACATAAGAACCTTCTCCTGACAATAACAAACACGAGGTTTTCCCGAGAGACTATAGCATGGGGTTCTTCAAGAAACGAGTTATAAGGTTTCTAAAGGGTCGGCAACGCGCGAGTGATACCCCTGGTGTTGCAAGCGTCCATAGACTACGGTAACTGCTTACCATCAGGCGAGCCGTATGCTTGTTTGCCTCCTTGGTAATATAAAAAAACACAACAAATAAAGAATTACTGAAATTGGTCCAGCCGTTCACGCGTGATGCCGTGACCAAAGGAAATAGGGATTCTTTTTTTTATATATAAAGACTAGCGGCATGTGCCGGCTTCGCACGGGACATTTATTTAGTTTTCGTATGGAGCCCGTAATTTATTTTCAATCAAATATAGTCTATGTTACCCGCTGATAATGTAGCTTTTTATTGGTGAAAAAATTTTTAAAAACGGTCAAATAGTTTTTTAATTTATTCGTTACATAACCAAATACAAATCTTTCCTCTTTATAATATTAGTGTAGATACGTACGTAGATTTACAAAGATTGATAAAGTACAAAATGGGCACCTCTATGTTCCGATTTTAATACTGAAATGAAATTTCTGTCTATGTGGGCACGCTGGCCGTCAGCTTGTTTGCTTTTGTATCTAAAAAAAAAGATAATCTTTCATCCCTTTCACGTGTTTGTTATTAGAAGCAGATGTGGCGTGAGTAAAATAAGTAAAGTAGGCAAGTGTCGAGCGGCAGACACTAGCCACTGTCTGACCCTTGTCACTTTTTATTGTTATTGGACTTAAAGCCTTCCCAACCTTATCTATCGGTTATTATATAACTTGCAACTGTCTTTATGTAGGCTAGAACTTAGGCGAACAACAATTTGGCATTTATTGCTAAATATAGACTGTCCTGTTCCAGGTTCGAACCTATGTGTTGTTTTCTGACAGAAGTCAAAAGTAAACATCAACTACATAATAACTTGAAACTATCTAAAATACAAGAATATTTAATATTAATAAAACGTTTTTTTTATACTACTTGGGTGGCAAACAAGCGTACAGTCCGCCTAATGTTAAGCAGTTACCGTAGCTTAAGGACGCTTGGAATACCAATAGTATCACGTGTAGCTGACGCAATTTATTTTACACCAGGGCTTAGGAAAATGTTTCTTTCAAATCGCTTTCTATAATGAGCACTGGAGACCTGTACTCACACACAGGCACACAACTACACCGCTGTGTAGTTATATAGCTATGGTATTCTGTAAGGTGTAGGTTCTTACCTAGTCCGGCTTGCTCATCTGTATAGAGTCCTAACTCTTTGCCAGTTTTTCCTGTAAAAGATTTAAATAAATGTACCAATTTGTCCAAATATCATGGAAAATATCGGTAACGTAGTCATATTACTAGTGTAAAACATTGCTATAATATTATCATTTTACATATAAGTCTTCTTAGAAATAACTTGACATAAAATTATAAAACAAATAAGAAAAATAAATTTGCTTTTACATCTCATAATTTCACATTTAAACTTCTAAATAAGCTCAGTAGTATTTCAATTAAATGTTATGCTTCTAGAGGACTGAAGCGAAGCAATTTATATCTTAAGCTTCTTAAAAGACGTACCTTACATTGCGAGAACTAGTTAACATCTCTAAAAGAGATAAACGTGGTGAAAATGGATGCACAGCTGAAAATTGCATCATGAAATATAATAAAAAAGAAAGGCAATAAAGTTTGATATTAAAATCGGTGACTCTCTGAGCAGTTTTTTAACTTTTTTAGGAAGCTGCTGTGCGCTTAAAACTTTGGTATTTTATTTTAATACTTGCGGCTCGTCAAACTCAAAAATTCATTTATTCATTTAGGTTACAAAGTAACACTTATGAAGTTCATAAATTATGAATAAGTCAGAAAGATGATGTCAACAAAATGTTCCTACGGCTAGTTCGCTGACGTGGAGCCTTGAGAAGAACTAGCAAGAAACTCAGGCCACTCTTTTTAATCACCAGATAGTTACAATCTTTTGTAAAAAACAAGTATGATAGCATGCAAGCTGATGCAGTCAAAACACGATACTTACTTTATTGTCAAAATAAGGTAATCGTACTGAGTACTGGTCGTGCGAGAAAAAAGAAGTATGGTGTTAAAGTCTGCTTCAATTTACATATTTCTATTAAAGAATAAGGCAATATGTGAATAGTGACAATTTTTATTGTAAAATTTCCTCCGTCCTGGTTTCGTACGGGTGGACATTTGGGGACATATTTTTTGGTTTCTTAGGCTATCCCTTTGTTATAAATATTGGAAATATAACAATCTTATTTTAAGTAAAAGTTTTTTTTCCATACAACCGTACATACCTTAATTCCAAAAAAAAAACTTGCAAACGTTTCATAACTTACGTAATTTAAGGTGCATTTTTAAAAATTTGTAGCTTCAGTGGTTTAGTATCTCCTCTAATGAATCAATCTGTAAGTCTATCAATCAGTCAGTCAGGCCAAGATAACACTCTAGTGTCGATACCTCTAAAACGTTAAACAAGTTAAGTATACGACAACAAAACTAATAGTAAGTGGTTACTGTAACTTTACTCACTTTTGACACAACACATAAATATTACAATTACCCTGCAAACCGAGACTTGTCAGTACACAATACGCACACTACTACCTGTAATATCCTACTAATATGATAAATGTGAAAGTTGAATGTTTGTTAATCTTTTACGTAAAAACTACTGAACGGATCTGAATGAAATCTGGCATAGAGCTAGATTATAGTCTGGAATAGTGAATAGGCTATTTAAAAAAAACATTTTACCCGTGGGAATGTACGCGCGGGCGAAGCTGCGGGTTGTAGCTAGTATGAGATTATTGACTGACTAATTATCGCGACTACTGACTTTTTATCTCGATAATCGACATCGCCGCAGGCACAAGCTAGTCAATCTATAGGTACTTATAATATTATAAAGCTAAAGAGTTTGTTTGTTTGTTTGAACGCGCTAATCTCACAAAGGATTAGTTCGATTAGAAAAAACATTTTTGTTGAATAGTGGGTTATAGGCTATAAACATCACGTTATGATCAATAGAAGCGGAGCAGTAGTGAGATGTGTTGCAAAATCGGGGAAAATATTCCAAATTACCACGCGGACGAAGTCGCGGGCGACCCGTAGTAATAATATATAGTACAGCTGTGGTACCAACCTAAACGACCCTCACACACACAAACGACGGGCTGTGGTCCGAGGAATTGTTTGACATGAAGCCCACGGCCACATTTTATCAACACACCTCCCACCACTGACAGGGAGTTTTCCACACATTTTAGAACCTCTATCGTGCCGCACTGTGCGGTTTCAGAGGAATTTCCTCCCACGTACGATTAAGTTGTGGAATGAGCTTCCTGCCGAGGTTTTCCCGAGAGACTTTAGCATGGGGTTCTTCAAGAAAGGAGTTATAAGGTTGATAGTGATACCCCTGGTGTTTCAAGCGTCCATAGGCTACGGTAACTGGGTTCCATCAGGCGGGCCGTATGCTTGTTTGCCTCCTTGGTAGTATAAAAAAAAACGACCGGTAAAAGTAAACAAACAGCAATGCATCTAGTGCATGAAACAGATAAAGTAATCATTTAACATAAACCACTGCTGGCACCGGGACCGCAGCACCGCAGCATCGCGACCTACTCTACAGCTGGAGGTAGATAACGTTTTCAATTTCCAGAACACAGATACAATTTTAGATATGAAAGTGCCAGGACCGCATACAATCGAGCTATCACTTTTTGGTAAATGTTAGATTTAGATTGGAAGCTATAAAATTGGGATAGAAAATGTTTTTTTTATAGGTACAACAGAGAGTGATTGTATTAAAAAAATAGTGACGGAAAAGTGTAGGTAGTATAAGTTATCTGTAATGTGGCTAAGGTAATCCTTAAATAGTTATTTTGGATATTGTTTGCTATTCTGTGGTCGTTTCATCGTTCGAATGGAGATTCTGCCTAAGTCATTATCAGCCTATTGCAGTCCAGTGTTGGACATAGGCCTTTCCAAGTGTACGTCGTCTAGCACTATCCTTGGCTACTCACATCTTGGCTGCTCCCAGACACTTTAATGGTGATCGTCGCTCCAAGTCTAAGAGCGTCCTATACGTTTACCGAGCCACGGTCTCCACTCAAGAACACATAGATGCTCCAAAAGGTTATCGTCTGCCTAAACAATATATTAGGGACCATACATGGGGGGAGGCAGGCTGAGGAAGGACCTTCACCTTACAGAAGACCACAAACCCGCGTGTTCCTGTGTACAGTGTAGTACAACAGGTCTTCACCACTTATTGAGGAATCCGTTTTGAAAAAAACGTATTCCAATCCCATGAAAAAAATGGGTTGACAATACGCAAGTGATACCTCTGATATTGCAAGCATCCATATGATTTAACTGCTTAACGTTAGGCGGGCCGTATGCTTGTTTACCGCAAAAGTAGGTACTTGGTACAAAAAAGCGCGAATCAGACTGCCTCAAAAACTCCACTATCACACAAAATATCACCCGCCAAAAACCACACAGTATATACGCTTGTTTCATACACAATACGCATACCATTGTATAACAAATCTTATTCAACAAATCATCAGGCCTACTGCAGTGCGTCGGCTATGTTCACTTAGGCGTACAACGCCATCTGTTGTTCGTCTTGGGAAACTTATAATGAATGCTTAAATTCAGAATGTAATTTAGAACAGTGCAGTTGGCGTTGCTTTTGGAAACTAAATAATCCTACTAATATTATAAATGCGAAAGTTTGTAAGAATGGATGGATGGATGTTTGTTACTCTTTCACGTAAAAACTACTGAACGGATCTAGATGAAATTTGTGCACAGAGATAGATTATGGTCTGGAATAACACATAGACTACTTTTTACAGCGATAACCGACATTCACGCGGGCGGAGCCGCGGTCAACAACTAGTATAATATATTTTGGCCTTTTGTTTGTTTGTATAAGTAATTAATAGTACAGTGGGCAACAGAGATGGCTGTAGAGAGCCTCTAGACAAGTGACATAAAAGCAAATGTATAGGTAAGGATTTGACGTAAGTTTACGACATTATAACGTAGACTTACGTCAAATCCCATACATTTGTTTTTTGACTTTTCGATTCGACTATCGCTTATGCCACTTGTCTAGAGGGGCAGAGCCGCTATATGAAGATTAGTTTTTTCTAATTGCACACTGTTACCAAATTCCACAGAAATATATACAATAATTTTCTTAAAAACAATTATTCATATAGCGGCCCTGTGCAGCCATCTCCGTTGTAGTGTATACATTTAAAATTATACAAATACGAATTAGATACCTACTTATAAAAGTATTTTTTTATAGATTTTTGTTCTTACATATAATCAGCTAAATTAAATTAAATTTTATCTTAAAGTTCCATTCCACCGCAACATAACCACTTCAAATAAGGATATGAATATATTACACTTATACTAAATCCCGATATTTTTCTTTTGGGTTTATTGTCACTTAAAGGTTTTATTGTCGAAATGCATTTCCTCTATTATTTTGAGTGCAATATTAAATGTTCGCTCCAACGATTTGTGTAATTGCTGCAACTAATGGCTGTAGGTAACCGAAGCTTTACAGTTTTATAACAACTTCGTTATTACACGTTCAATTAAGGTTTAATTAAAATCAAATAGGTATTTATTATGTTGAACAGATTCCCTTGAACTTTAGTATTGATTGAGAGCAAACTATTAGTTAATGAATATTGCAGATTTATTATAATCAGTGTAAGGGTTTAATGATAAAATGTATACATTTCTGAACCTATGTGTTCGTTACCTATTTAGTTACCTACCTCAAATTGTAACTCATACCAAATTGTAAATGTTATATTCGGCGATTAAAAACAGTGACCAGAGTGTCTTGCCAAATCTTCTCTAGACTAACGAATTGGCAAGAAAAAATATGCTGACTTTTGTTTATTTTGACGTTCATAAGTATCATGCATTTGATCTAAATGAATTAATGACTTTAGAGAGTAAGGCAGTAGTGCTCAAAATAAGGAATGAATATCCGAGTAAAACAGGACCTAAGACTAAATTTAAACATTCAAAAGACAGTATTATGACTACAAACATTGCGTACCGAGATAGTGATTTCATCTTGAAGGTTTCTTGTTGTACTTCTAAAGAAGCAAACAAGCATCTACGACCTGCCTGATGATGAGCAGTTACCAAAGCCTAAAGACGCTTCAAACACCTGGAAATCACTCACACGTTGCCGACCTTGTGAAAACCTTTTAACTCCTTTCTTGGAGAACTCCATTCTATAGTCAGGGCAAAAACCAAAAACAAAGCACCTTATTTGAGCCAGTTGTGCCACAAGCGACATGCAAGCAAGTTCTATGATCAATTTTGCATTGTAAAAAATACTTAAATGCTATTACTAAAATATACAGCACGCTGAATAAAAAACACTTCTGATCAAACTGTTGTTGGCCCAGTCAAGTCCACAAGTCACAAACAACAAGTCACAACAAACAGAGAGGGTAGCCAACAAAAACTGTCGATTGTCGCTTAACGACTTTTTAACGAGTACCGCGTTTTAAGTGATTCTCTTCTGTTCATTGTTGTGTCCGCCATATTGAGTATAATGTTATTTTCTGCACTAGTTTCTTTTTGGAATATGTTCATATTGGGTACATTTTAATAATAAATATTATGTACTATTTCATTTCATGCATTGTAACTTTTGTAGTCTCTTAAAGCTTATAATAAATTGTATGTAGGAGTAATTTCACGTTCCAATGTTTATGGGATCCAAAGATAGTCAAATTTGAATTTAAGTCCATTATATCCTACTTGCCTACTAATATTATAAACGTGAAAGTTTGTAAGTATAGATGGATGGATGGATGTTTGTTATTCTTTCACGTAAAAACTACTGAACGGATCTGGATGAAATCTGGCACAGAGATAGATTATGGTCTGGAATAACCCATAGTCTACTTCTTACAGCGATAACCGACATCCACGCGGGCGGAGCCGCGATCAACAGCTAGTCTCAAATATGATTGCCTAGAAAGCCTCAGAGCTATAGCAATTATTCTAAACATCTGGCGACTCCACTTAGTTACTATATATTTTGAAAGCTGACCTAAACCCCCGCCTGTTGTGATAGCATTCTATAGAGATAAATCCTTAGTCGTCGTTTATGTCCCCCGCGGGAAATTACAGTCAAGTTCTGTAACCTAAACTGTTTTGTTTGATAGAAAAACTCTTTTATCGGATTTAAAGTTAAAACTTTAACTTGTAACAGAAGCTTGTAAAAATCTTGACATAAAAGCCGATTGTCTTAAAGTGAAGTAATTAATTCCTTTTTAATAACATCTAATAAATAAACACTAAACACTTTTAAAATTAAGAAAGACTAAAAACGTATTTTGGGATGGTACTACATCCACCTGATTACAAAACCTTGAAATGCAATTTAGAAAACGTCTTAACACTTTCACGGACGGTATAGTAAACACAATAGGTAGATGTTTTATTGTCATGACGTCTATAGGCGTTTACTATCCTTCAAAGTGTTAATACTTTAATGTCTTAGGTTCGATTCCGGAGTGTTGTTATATGCACAGTTATACCAGACGTTAAATAACATTTATATTGTGGTTTGTATATTGTATATTGAATAAATGAGTTTGTATATTGAAGAAACTGCAAGAACTTGAGAGTAAGAAAACTAAACGAAAGATGAATAAACTGTGTGATGGATGATGACATGGCTAGAAAGGGTGTTACTGCAGAGATGCTTGTATATCTTAGATCTATCAAATATACCTATTTTTTCATACTACTCAGGTAGTAAACCTGAGTAGTATGAAAAAATAGGTATATTTGATAGATCTAAGATAGAACTGGCAGGACAAAATAAAAATTTAAGAGAGGTAGGGCACCATACTAGCGAGCAAGCCCGACTGACGAAGGACCTCCACCTTACAGAAGACCACAGCCAAATAACTACCCACAGTGGTGTAGTTGTGTTTTTGTGTGTGAGTAGAAAGAATATATTCCTAACCCAGGGATACTCCCTGAATATAAAAATAACGATACTCCCTGATAAATCCCTGGTGTCAAAAAATGGCTTGGCAACACACAAGTGATACCTCCGGTATTGCAAGCGTCCTTATGCTACGGTAACTACTTAACATCAGGCGAGCCATATGCTTATTTACCACCAAAGCAGAATTAAAAAAAAAGCTATTTGTCAGAAAGTCTCGAAAATACTGCTGGATTTAAAATAATATCCATAATGTTTTCTTCGACTATATAAAAGCGTAAAGTTTCACATCTGAAACTTAGAGACGGGAGCTGAATGATTTCCATCTGTACCTACGTTTTGTACAAAGAACTTGAACATCTCAATATTATGTGTAAGTTTTACATACTCGCTCTTGTTGCTGCTCACTCGCTTTTGTTACACGAACAAAGTTAGCCGAGCATAAGTTTTGTTACTTAGTTTTAAATGAAAATAACTTCATTTAATAATATCCAAGATAATATAGATAAACTTGTGACTTTAATAGAATCCTATATCACACTTATTTCACTTATCACTATCAGTTACTAGCTTATAAAATTTATGTTATTATTAGCTGTTACCCGCGGCTTCGCCCGCGTGGATCTCGGTTATCGCTGCAAAAAGCCTATGTGTTACTCCAGACCATAATCCATCTCTGTGCCAAATTTCATTCAGATTCGTTCAGTAGTTTTTACGTAAAAGAGTAACAAACATCCATCTATCTATCCATTCTCACAAACTTTCACATTTATAATATTAAATCAAATCAAATCAAATCAATCAGTTTATTTGTGAAATATAGGTACAGTAAGTATAGGTATTAGTAAGGATTGAACCGCACCTCCAACTGCATGGTTTTTGTTTGCTTTAAAATAACGTATATGTATGGCTATTCTAATGTATAAGCTAAACCATCGTAAAGTTTCATCAATATCTGTCCAGTCGTTTTTGCATGCAGGAGTAACAAATATTTATTCTCACAAAATTTTCGCGTACATTATATTAGTAGGATATAATGTAAATTTAAAAAGTGTAAAATGTAGTAAGTATCATAATTAAATGCTATGAATCATTATGACAATTTTTATGAAAACTTATACTCTGATCCAGAATTGTAAAGATAATATTTACAATTATGGTGGCAATCAAGCATATGGCCCGACTGATGCTAAGCAGTTACATTAGTTATATTGACGCTTGCTATACCAGAGGATTTGCGTGCTGCCGACCGACTTTTTTACACCAGAGTAAAGTCCTGGTGTTAAAAAGTCAGATAGAATATCTCTGCATTAACAGAAATTTTAACATGTAACTAAGCCGCTGTAAGTAGTTATTTGGCTGCGGTTTTCTGTAAGGTGTAAATCCTTCCTCAGCCGGGCTTGCTCGCTAAATCGACTTACTTACCTTCTATTTTTTTGTGTTTACTTGACTCAACTTAAATATTGTAAATCGCAATGATTTGATCATTATTTTCTATGGGTTGCTATAGCAACTGTCTGGCGTCTTATGCAGTAGCGCCAACGCGGCAATAGAAACGAACTACGTGCTCCTGTTGTTTTTATCTTAGTTCAATGGGTAACGAATAGATGGCGCTGTACAACTCATTCAATGGGGTTTATGTATTGGTACATACTCATTTTTTTTATTATACAGTACCTAGGATATGTATTTTAAATCATTTTTTAAAATATAAATAATTGCTTTGTAGTATTAACAAATAAATTAACAAATTCTTTTATGAAATAATATTATACCACTGATAATACTTGAGGGTAGTGGAAAGATTCTTACCTACGTATTTATTACGTGCAAAAATATCAGAACAAACTTCTAACAGGGTATCTACTTAGCTACTTACACAATAATAAAATAAGTTCTCCACCCAACAGCAAAAAAATACCTACCAATGGTAATTTAAAAAAACATATCAATTACTGAAATTTATATCTGTTTATTTGAAAATAGCTTACTAAATACAACGTTTAATTAAATTGTCGCAACTCAGACCTGCTACCGGCTGACTCTGACAAAGGTAGGTACCGACTGCGCTTGACACAATTAGTTAGGTACACCAACACCTAATTTTAGTTAAAAACGGTTTCAGAATTTTTGTGGATTGAGCTCCCTGCCAAGGTTTTACCGAAAGACTATAGCATGGGGTTCTTCAAGAAAGGAGTTATAAGGTTTCTAAAGGATCGGCAACGCGCGAGTGACACCCCTGGTGTTGCAAGCGCCCATAGGCTACGGTAACTGCTTACCATCAGGCGGACCGTATGCTTGTTTGCCTCCTTGGTAGTATAAAAAAAATGAAATTAAACAAAAATATTGTGTAAGTAGGTACTACAGACCTGCCCCGACTTCGCCAGGGTTAAACACAATTTTTACCCGTTTACCCTTCTAGGGTAACTGCTTACCATCAGATGGGGCGTATGCTTGTTTGCCTTCTTAATACTATTAAAAAATCATAGTATTTAGTCAAAATAAGTAAGTTATTTGAGAATAAGTAAGTAAGTACGTATATTAATACTATTTCTAAGCTGCACTTAATGTTAAGACGTCTTTAATATTACTTTAAACCGGATTTAAGTGGTTATAACCGGATAATGTTAGCTTTAAACCCTTGTACTTTACAGTTATGTTATAATAAGTGTCACTTCGCTCGGTTTGTGCAAGGGTTAAGGATATCTCTCAGAGATTTAATCTCCTAAGCATAAGTACAGTGCAAAAGCAGACATATGAAGCCGCTATATGAAGATTAGTTTTTTATTGGAAAATCAATGTATGAATTCGTGTGAAATATATTTTTATCTGTAGGTTTAGTCTAATTGTACACTGTTACCAAAGTCAAGGAAAATTAGGGGTGGACCACCTTTAACATTTAGGGGGATGACAAATAGATGTTGTCCGATTCGCAGACCTAACCGATATGCACACAAAATTTCACGAAAATCGGTCGAGCCAATTCGGAGGAGTTTAATTACAAATACCGTGACACGCAAATTTTATTTATAAGATGATATATGAATATTAATAACTAGAAATAAGTGACCTTATTCTAAATTTATTTAAATAAAAAACAAAATAAATCTCCAACAGTTCCATTGCAACGAGAACAAAGTTTCTGTAGTTCCACGGTATTGTTTTAAATAAAAATAATAGAAAAATCAACCAACAATTGTTATATATCATCAGCTAAAAACTTTTCACATCTATTGTAAATCTTGATGCTGGAGCTGGACCGCCACGCGCCACATCCACCATCCCCCCACTTTAAATTCTGTACAAAGTTTATACGCGCTGTTCTTATTTATGTTTAAAAGTATTTATAATTCATTGTTTTTGCAATATGGTGGCCATGTTGTTTTTGTTTGCGTCCCCAACGAGATGAAAAAGTTATGGGATGAGAATACAAAGTTTTTTTGGTGTGAACCTTTAATGTGTTATGGACAAAACTTTCTGTAAGTTCGAATATAACTTATCCTTACTTAATTGGCTCGTTCGTTAAGTGGTCGTTGAGTGCGACTGCTGGTCACGAGGTCTCAGATTCGATACCCGAGTCGGGTCAAAAATAAATACTGAGGTTTTCAGTAAAAAATGATAGATAGATAGGGTCGGACTATGCGAATGAAAAAGAATTAACCTCCATGTTTGCGCACTATAATATCTCCAAAAAATATAGCTTTCCTCTGTCGAGATCTTTCGTCATGACCGAAATAAAATTCGGTTAAGAATAGGTTATTTATAGGTTAGTTGTCTACTTGTTCAATCCCTAAAAATGAATTAAAACCTTCTCATATCATAAATCGCATGATCAGCATCAAACTAATCCTAGCTCAGTCGATCAACATAAAGCATAATCCGACCAATTTCAAATGTTCTCACTGCAGCTTTAATACCTCTATAAAAGTATGACGACGGAATTGGAACGTTTTTAATTAAGATTTTACAATCTTTTAGCCGGATTTTATAAGCGGGATTTTTAATTTGGTATTTTCCCTTTAAATACTCGAGAATAGAATTTCAGGTATTTTTGTGTTGAAGGGTTGGATAATCTTTTGTTGGCATTTTTGCTTCGCTTGCTCTTTCATGCAGATGACATTTTTTTGATATGAATAATGTAATAATCAAGCATACGGCCAGCCTGATAGTAAGCAGTTACTTAAGCGACTGGTCTATAAATCGAGTTAAGAGGGTTTAGACCTTAATCCACATACGCGGGCTAAATTCCAGTTGGTGAATCAGACATGCCTGTGCAATTTCTTCTTAGTCAAGAGAGGTATGACACCATACTAGCGAGCAAGCCCGACTGGGGACCTCCACCTTACAGAAGACCACAACTAAATAACTACACACAGCTAAAAGGTGTGGTTGTCTCCTGTGTGTGAATACAGGTCTCCAGCGCTAATTAAGGCAAGCGTTTTAAAAGTTTTTTTATCCCAGGGATACTTCATCTTAAAGCCCTGGTGTAAAAAAATGGGTCAGCAATACGCAAGTAATGCCTCTGGTATTGCAAGCATCCATAGGCTGCGGTGACTGCTTAACATCAAGTATAAAAAAAAAACTTTGATATCGTCATAACTAACCACCAGCCATCTTCTACAAAGCTTCATTTATCTCATGGTCATGACACGATGCCAAAACAATTGCGGGAATTCAGAGCATTATTTAGGCATAATTCGTATTCAGGGAGAGACATATGTAGTTATATATAAATACCCCCCGTGACCTATTTAGTTATAGGCCTGCCTTTGGATGGTTGGCACTTGGTCATGAACATAACTACCTATTACATAGCTTACTTCACTGTCTCAACGGTACAGTGCCTTTTTTAAGCGTGTCGTACTTCAGGTCCCCGGTTTGGATCCCTGAGTCAATAGTTTTGGATATATAAAAAAAAATTGCACTCCGGGAGTGCCGACAGAAGTAAAAACACTTGGCAGTTGTTATAAATTTTATAGCAATAAATGTTTTTTTTATTTATCTAGACGCATTCGCGGTCTGCTATAAGTACATGAATATCGCCTCTTTGCTTTAGTAACGTGACAATCGAAAAAAGATTTTTCGGATATGTCAAGCTGCGTCTCGTAACGGTGTCGCGAATAAAGAAGTTTTAACTTCAAAAATGTTATTGTAATCGGAGCAAACTCAGCAAATGTAGGCAGTGCGCGTGTACCTAATTTCGCAATGTTGTATTTTATTTTACATAAAATAAAATACAACATTTGCGGGATTAACGTAAAAAACAATATTAATGCAAAGGTGAAATGAAAAATGTAAAAAAAAAAAGTGAATTAAGTTACTTTTAACTTAAGAGGAAATGCGGGCGGAGAGACTTTTGAATATTAGGTATTTGAATAAACTATCGCTGTCGCTTGCGACCGCTCGGCCGCGCGATTTGTGCGACAGGGACAACTGCATATCCGACTAAACAGCATAAGTAAAAAGTCGTAATTCGAGGTTTGGCTCTCGCCTATTTCCTCCTCCATTATTAGACCAATTAAAAAGATATTTCGTAAACTGCATGATTAGGATATAAAATGTGCCCCTATGTTTTCCTTTTTTCAATAACAGTTGTCATATTTGTACACCAGGCCTATGTTGACAGCCGTCTAAAATAGCATTTTTAAGGGTTTCTAGTGCTTATAAATATAATGAATCATTAAAAAGGAAAACATAGGAACATACAAGAAGTTGATATTAATTTTATTGCAAAAAATGTTTACTTTAAGATCTTAAACCAGGTAGAAAACAGGCGAGAGCGTTTCTATGGAGAATAGACACACCGCATTTCCTCTTAATAACTATTCTTGTAAATATCTTATGAAATAAATGATTGTGTATAAAATTTATTTTATTTATTTTATTTAAAACTTTAGCACAAAATAATGTGTACAAGGCGGACTTAATGCCAAAGGCATTCTCTACCAGTCAACCTTTGGGTGATGCAGAGAGAAAACTTGGTAGGTGCATTTAAAAGAAACGTAGAAATTAAAATAAAACAATAACAATACTTAATAATTGTGATACTAAATAGATATACATAATAAAAATAATATATACATGATATATATAACACGATACAATACATAAATAAATAACATACATAGTTAATATACTATAAATGTTGTGATGATTCTGCCAAATATTTGATGTAAAGGTGACGTACTCTAGCCTTGAAGATTTCACGGTTGAAATTTGCTTGTAATTAATAAGATGTTATCTGTTTGTTACAGTTGAAGCAGTAAGAAACAGCAGCAAACATGGCAGCGTTCGTGGCCAAGCAGATGGTGGGGAACAAACTGAGCGCCGTCAAAGGTACGAGTTTACTAATACTTATTATTCATTTATACTCTCACTAGGTCTGTATTGCAGACAAACATACAATTCACAAAATAAAAGTTTTTACCTGTACCTACCCAGATTTAGAACAGATTTTTATGGATTCCCAGTCTTAAACTATCACCATGAACAATACTCCATACACTCCATCTTTAAAATAATGCCCAAATCTAGACATTAGAAAAAGTTAGTTATTTTCTGACTCAGCAAACGTTGTATTGCCATATAAAATAAAAATAGTAATATCGCTATTAAAATTAGGGGTTGATCGTAGAGGGGTGAAAATTAAGGGTTGTATGTATTTTTGTATGCTGTATCATTAAAAATAAAAACAAAAAAAATTGTCTAATAAATTTAAAAACAAATTTAGGACCACCCTTAACATTTAGGGGGATGAAAAAAGATGTTATCCGATTCGCAGACCTAACCGATATGCACACAAAATTTTACGAAAATCGGTCGAGCCATTTCGGAGGAGTTTAATTACAAACTCCGTGACACGAGAATTTTATACGTAAGATATCTCTTATTACTGCAATCTAATACAACTTTCGAAACTTTATGGACCTTTTCATTCGAAAGGGAAAGGTGATATTATAAATCGTTAGAACATTGCAGATCTAAAATAACTTTACCAACAATATAAAACCCGCGCAATAATTTTAAAACCACCATTAAAAAGGACAATAATTAAAGTTTTAAAGTCGCGAAGTAAGTTGTCTACGACTAAACATTGTCAAGTCGTCTAACGAGGCGACATTACGTGCTCCTGACATTATTTAGCCAATACTAAACTTGTGCTGTTGTGATCCGTTACGTAGAGAGATGGCGGCTCTTTGTCACTATCGCTTTTTTTGTATTTTTCCTGTTCCCTGAAGAAACTAACGCGATTTATTCTAAGAAAAGATTGCTGGGTTAGCGAAAGCTGGTTGTTTTGGAAATGACTGGTAATACACTATCATTTGTAAGGGTCTGCTCTTCATTTTCTTATACTACTTGGGTGGTGAATAAGCATACGGCCTGCCTGATGAAGCAGTTACCGTAGCCTGTGGACGCAGACAAAAATACAGACACTTGTTTTTTACACTATGGCTCTAAGATGGGAGTTTCTCCAGGATAGGAAAACGTTTCTTTCAAAATGCATCTACTGTCTGTACTCACACACAGGAACACAACTACACGGCTGTGTGTAGTTTTTTGGCTGTGGTCTTCTGTAAGGTGGAGGTACTTGCCTAGTCAGACTAGCTCGCTAGTATGCTGCCCAACCTCTCTGCATCACCCATAGGTGGCTGGTAGAAAATACCTTTTGCATCTGAATTTAATATAGGTACTATAAATATAGCGTATTTGGTACGTCTCATCTGCTCAGCTCACAACTCACCGCCCTATATTTCAAAGGCAACTTAAAGTAGGTAATGACAAAATCATCATTAATCAAAGTACTTAGCGCTTTGTAAAGCAGAGTGATGCCGTCGCCATAAAAATAAACCCACGGGAAATCTAATATTAAGAGCTCAGTAGCGGAGCTGCGGACGCCATCTTATTTAGTAACGAGACTATTAAATATATACGAGTATCTACTATTTGTCGAATATCAACTTTTTTTGTACGTCATAATTAAATTTATTTCATAACATATTTACATGACTACAAGGATTACAAGACTAACGAGTAGCCCGCCTGATAGTAAGCAGCTACCGTAGCCTATGGACGCTTTGCAATACCAGCGGTATCACTTGCGTGTTGCTAACCCATTATTTTTGAACCAGGGCTTTAATATGGGAGTACCCATATCACATATCGATTAGGCTGTGGAATGAGCTCCTTGCCGAGGTTTTCCCAAAAGACTATAGCATGGGGTTCTTCAAGAAAAGAGTTATAAGGTTTTTAAAGGGTCGGTAACGTGTGAGTGACACCCCTGGTGTTGCAAACGTCCATAGGCTACGGTAACTGCTTACCATCAGGCGGGCCGTATTCTTGTTTGTCACCTTGGTAGTATAAAAAAAAAAAAAAAACATAAATGAGCACTGGAGATCTGAACTTACACACAGGAACACCACTACACCGTTGTGTGTAGGTAGTTATTTGGCTTTGGTCTTCTGTAAGGTAGAGGTCCTTCCCCAGTCGGGATAACTTACAAGTACCCTACCTCTCTTAAACTTTTCACTAATGGTAGTAGTACATGATTTCATTTTACCACTTAGTGTGCCAGTTTCGGTTTGAATAAAACGTACCTACCGTATTTTATTTATTTGGGAAAATTGTAGCTGTTTAAGTAATTGATCAAATTTCAGGGTTTTGCTTCTCTAGACAAGCGGAATAAACGGTAGTCGAATCGAAACGAATATTTTCTATTATATTCGATTGGACTACCGTTTATACCACTTATTTAGAGGGGCAGGTATTACAAGCTCTTCTACCCCTTGGTAGCTGCTTGTCATCACTCACAACACTATACATACAGCACACTATGTGTTGTTCATATGTGTAGTGTGCCCCACTGTGGTTTTGGTGGAGGTTCTTCCCTAGACGGGCTGCGCTGCCAACCGTATGCGGGTAGAAGTTCTCTTAAAAAGGATAACAAGTAAAAATAATATATTATTTTCATAAAAGTAGTTTATTAATATAATAAAATCATTATAAGTTCATTGTTTATCTTATGGCACTTATTTCATTAATATATCTAATGTGTATTCTAAATCTAACGACTACCTAAAATCAGTCATCTTTCACTAACTAATAAATGCAAAATATAATTACTGCCACAGCTAAACTGTAAAATTTGCCGCATCATAAATCACCTAGCCAGAGATAGAACAGTTTACTAGTGATTTAAAGCGAATGCTTGGCGTTATTTAAACTTGCTAAAACCCGCGTATTCAGAAATGAAAAGTGCTATCATAGACAGAATTATGCTAGATCAGAAGTAAATGTTAGCTAGAATTTGCTCGTTCGAAGCCGAGTTCTCTAAAATGACCTTCAAATTGTTGCTTGCAGACTTGCAGCTGACAGCAATAGCAAAATAAAACTGGTCATATTATAGGTACAAGTCGCCCCATGATATAAAGATTTAGAAAAGTAAAGATAAAAGGCGTTTTGCTTTATAACAAATTTTACAATTTAGCCACAACACACAATTGGTGGTAAATATAAATCCTAACAACTAATTATAAATTCATTCAGAGATTTTAAAAAAACTATCCAAGAAATTATCTATTGAACTTATAAGTAAAATATATTGGAAGACATTACAATACAATTTTATTACACTATTATGTAGGGATATAAAATAAGTAGTGGGTAGGGTACTTCACTCACCATAATATTACGCGAATCCGTAAGTACCTACCTACCTACCCAATGATTAAGACCATAATAATATTATTACGATTACTACCAACCGCTCTCCATAATTACTCGTCTGCCACACTTGGGTATGTGTACGAACTACACTGAAGATTCAAAATCTCTAACTTCTTCATTATACAGCAAATGAACCCACACTCAGCACATCAAAAGTAATCTTAAAGAATGCACCATTAGTGCAGATCATAATATTTAAAATGTGCTAGAATAACCAAATCAAAGTCCACTACCAAAGTCCATAGAATACTCCTTATTATGAAACAGACTGATCAACACTTTCTTCCTCATTCCCCCCTTAGTACTTGGGCTATATCCATCCTGCTCGCACTCTTTCACATAAGCCCTTTTGATGTTCTCCTCGTTGTTCGGGATGAGTGTTTGTTTTCGCTTTTTCGCTCGCTTGGTTCGTTCATCGCTGTTCCTCGTGAATGGTACTTCGTTAGGACTCTCGCCCATCGGTGAATGGAATAGCTTTTTGCTGATTGGTAGTCCCATTGGTTTTCTTATTGGTGAATCTGTCTCCATCTGTAAAGATTGTTAGTTTTTCGGTAAATTTATGTTCAATTTAGGTTTTTTATTGTTTTACTTGGGTTTGATTGCTTGGAATAGTTTAAGGGGACAGGTGTCTTATACTTGTTTTCTAATGCGAGGATGTGGAACGACTTAACATCGGATGCGTGTTTGTCGTTTGGAAATACCTATTTTGAATACCTACATAGGTATTATGCAAGTATGTAATTATATTTAAAAGAAGTATTCCATATTTCCATAAAGTTTATTTATTTCATAAGATATTTACATGAATAGTTATTAAAATTAAAGTAAACTAACCTACTTACAAACAATCAGATATTATATTTAAAGATATTAACCTATAAATAAAATATCTGATTTAGATCACAGTTCTGAGGAAAGGTGCCCAAAAGACTGGCCACATTTCCACGCTGGATTGCAAGGCTAATACGTTGACCCAAGTAAAGGCCAGCGTTAGGATCGTGAGATGACTCGACCAAACGCCTTGATATCTCACGATACAATTTGTGGGCACTTGGGCCCCATGGTCCTAGAGTTTCGACCTCAAAAGGCTCAAAAATGTTAGTCTCACCGAGACCTTCATATTTGCGCCATAAAGTATTTTCTAATTTTTAATTACGCGAATATAGGTACCAACGTTGTCGCGCAGCTCGATATCGTCACCAAACCTACACTGCGCTCGCGCCGCCTGCTTGCCGTATCTACATAATGTCAATCCGCGAGGAATGGTTAATAGTGTGAGTTATAAGATTGTTTTCAATTTAGTTTTCATTTATTTGTTATTTTTCCAGTAGCTCACTATACTTACGTATTGGAATCAGTGATTGTAATAAGCAGATGCATAAAACAAATAATGTACAAATGCAAATTGTTATATACTAGCGACCAGCCCCGACTTCGCCCGGGTTAAACTATTCTCAGCTCAAATTTCTTATTTTTTTTACATAAGAACCTTCAACCAGCAACACATTTAGCGATTCATTTTTATATTATAGATCTAGTCATCTAGTGCGTTGATACTTAGGTACCAACCTAATTTAATAGTTATAGTAAAGGATCAGGATATTATTAAATTCCAGCAAGTGTATCAAAGAAACCGCTTATTGTTGTTCAGACTACCTGATTCACAATACAATAGAAAACAGGTAGAATTTTCAATTGTGGGCAAAAGGATATTGCTGCAAAAAAAAGGACAAAGAAGTAACATTTTTTGTCGTAAAATTTAAAACTTTTATGCCATCAACACACATTTCTTATTTTCTTCTCTCCGAAGCCATGAAGGAATTTTAATAACACTAGTAACTCTTAATAATATTATTATATTTAGTTTGTTATTATGGTGTATAAAACTGAAATTGCATAGGTACCTAAGTTAATGAAAAAATTAACAAAATGTACTTATTTAAACATTTTGATATAATTTTATAATGATTTTAATTAGGTAGGTACTTTTTTACATTTTATAAATAACTACAGTATTTTCTATTTTTATTACTTCTCTTTAAATAAGTGTAAATATAGTTTTATTTTAGGGATATATATCAAATAAGAAAGTATAAATGTAAATAAAAACATACACAACACACAACATACATAACACAGTTTAAATTCGTAATAATCTAACATCTTAAAAAAAGCCCTGGTGTAAAAAAGGTCTACAACACGCAAGAGAAATTGCCGGTATTGCAAGCGTCCATAGGCTGCGGTAACTGCTTGCTATCAAGCAGGCCGTATGCTTGTTTGCCACCCAAGTAGTATAAAAACAATCTCATAATATTACAAAAAAACTTTGACATCTAAAAATCCGTTACAGAAACATTCAAAACACCACGACAATACACAAACAAACAAAAAACACACATCGACTTACCATATCACAATCGGAAGCAAATTCAATAGAATTATTTAATATATTATTAGCTATCAACACAGTTAAGTTCTCTCTTGATATCGTGTTCACGGGCGTTGACATTACGTCGGCCATATTTGATGAATAATACTAAACACAAGGCCACAGGCAGTATGTGCGTCTGCGTCTGCGCCGCAAGGAATGCGCAGGTTGACTGGTACAGAGTATAAATAAATTTATCTGTATAGTTTTGTGGTGGGCTGTGTTGTCAGCTATAAGCGCGTAATTCTACTAATGATTTTTGACTGGTAGTGAAGCACAGTTACTTATAGACAAATAAGTAGTTTGTGGGCTGTTAGTAAGTTTGAAATTATGATAGTTTTATAAATTACAAGTGTTGACTTGGGTACAGAGCCTAAAAGTCGACACTAACGATGAGACAAGCCCACAAGTTTAAAGTCTCACGGGGATTTTTGTGGGTGGTCTGCTCAGTTATATCTGCAAAAGAATTGGTAACCGTTGAAATAAATTCTAGAGTAAAGAACGCATGTAGAACGCATTTAAAACGCACGTCGGACTGGGTGTTCAAAATTTTATTTTATCCCCCTTATTCTATGCTAATAATTTTCTTAATAGTTCAGCTTTAATTAAAATGTCAATGTTAATAGTTGTATAAAATAACATATTTTGACGTTTTTATACGACGTCGGACGTACTTATACATTCCGTTACTTACCTACAACACTCATGACTAGCCAGCAGTACAAAAAGAAAACATAAATATTTATTTAATTATCTGTATTTCTGTTCCAGGTAAGTTTTAGTCACGCATTTTGAGAAGAAAGGGAAGCAATCCTGCACTGCCAGTAAGTCTAATCTATATTAGGTCTTGATAAAGTGCAAATAGAACGAGTAGGTATTCTTTGAATATGCAGAATTTTGGTTTGTATAGATAATAGGCTTAATGAACCATAAATGGTCTGAATGATCCATAATTGGTTCATTCAGACCAGTTCGTGTATTAACGATCAATGTACTGTACCAACCGAATACTTAATGGAAGGTAAACGCTATTAAAAACTAGTACGCGCTGCGTACCTATTTATTCGCACGTGGCATTAGACCTAGATCGTTAACGTTTAGCAAAATTATGTTAGCGTTGATATGGTTTTAATATAAGGAACTAGGTACTACAAAATAATAATATGTGGATAAAGAAATAATTAAAACAACTGCAAATCATCTGTGGTCATTTTAATGTCTATATTTCATAATAACATGTTGTCCGGTCGTTTTAAACTATAACAAAACCTAACACATACGTGTTACTTAAAGTCTAAATAATATTGATTAGAAACGTCTAATGTGTATATAGAATCAAAATAAAAAAAAACTATAAACATACATACCATAGAAAAAGCTTAAGATACAAAAGATATATTTGATTATAACGCCATCTAGTAATTGTTACAGTCAACTAAATCAATTTAACTTTTCTAAATTAAAAGTCATTATTTTCAACATCAAATATTTTGACTAGATAATTTAGGATTTTCACAGTCACTCATTGAGAACTCAGACAACTGTGGTAAAAAATTCATGAGCTCTTTTTTCCTAGCTTCGTTAATAAGTATTCTTATTTTATTAGCATTTTTAGTTATATTAGATTTGTCAATCTCAAACTTAGGACTTTTTTCTGTTTTGTTCCCTTCAGATTTTTTATCACAATCGTTAACATTATCTGTATCATCTTCTAAGAAGCTAAAACTTTTTGGTATATTTTTGTAAGTTTCCAGTTCATCTTTTAAATATTGTTTTTTAATATAAACTGAAATGTTATTGACTGAAGTTTTTGATTCAGTTTTATTAGCAAAGTCTTGAAATTCCACAAGTAATTTCTTTAAAGATTTGGAATACGCTTTACAATAATTTCTGATTATTTGACTAGTTTTGATAATCTCTTTGGTCGTAACCCCCTTCTCTATCTGAAGGTTATGGAATCCTTCAAGGTTGAAGACACAATCTTCGAGTTTGATTTCTTCAATTTGTTTGATGTTAATTTTGTTGTTTTTGTTCTGTCTGTAGAGATTAGGAAAATGTTTGCTCAGGAAGTAAGAAGTCGGTGGCTGGTTGGACAGTAGGTTGAATTCATAGAGTTGACTGGTCGTTCGGGCTTCTGGTGACATTGTTTCTTCCTGAAAATTATATAATTATCCTCTGTATTTATTTGCGCTTGACTGGACTCTTATTTGTATGTTTAATAACCTCATCGAAATCAATTAGATAGCTATGTCATTTTAGCTTACTAAATTATAAATATAAATAACAACCTATATATATGTCCCACTGCTGGACACGGGTCTTCTCTCTTCTATCGAGAGAGATAGAGGGTTTTATATCTGTAGAATTACTTTTGAGACATTCTAAGACATGTGGGTTTCCTCACGATAATTTCCTTCACCGTTAGCAGATGGCGAATCATTTGTTTAATACTTAACCTCTCCAAAGTATGATTTACACTTGTATTGCTACCCAGGATCAAAGTTGCACCTCTTGCGTGCAAGTTGGTAAAAAACCATATTAAGTTTTTAAAATACTAACTTTTAAAAATGACAGGATAAAATATCAAAAGCTGTTGAGTACCTAAATGTACATTTTGAGGTTAATATATACATATATATTTGTTTCATAATATTTCATTATGTTGTATTACATACTGAAATATTTTGAAACAAATAAAAAATGAGGCGCTCATAGATAGATGCACTCGCCGCTCGGTAAACGATCAGCGGGTTAAGCCAACCAAGGGCGCGGTAACCCTATTGATGGGTGACCAAATAGTGGTATTTCATCTGAGCGTCTCCGTGCTTCGCAGGGCACGTTAATAGTCGGTCCTGACTGGTAACAGTCATTAGATCACGACAGAGGCCTAAATATGGGCGATCTAAATAACTCTGTCACCAGGTTGGCCACTAACCAAGAGATAAGAAGAAGAATACATACTGTATATTCGATATCATATTAAACACTGATATCATATAAACAAATGACTGCCTTTGTGGTCCAGTGGTCGCAGTATGCGACTGCTGTGCACGAGGTTGTGGGTTCGATTCCCACACAGGACAAAACTTTGTGTGACCCACAAAGAATTGTTCTGAGTCTGGGCGTCCGTTAATTCTATGTTTGTAAAGTCCCCCGCGACACAGAGCTTGTTGTCTAGTGCGGGAGTTGTCTTTTTAAAAAGAAAAATAAATATCGATCAAAATTTTTTTCCGCCAACTAAGGGTCTAAACAATCTGCAGATGTTGGCACTTACCAGCATCTCCAAGTAATGGTAGTAGTTACAGACATGCCGGAACTCATTCTTCTGGTCGCAGTGCAGCCACACAATGCAGGCCCTATGCACGGTGACGTTGCTGTACTCGGGGATCCGGGGCTCCAGCAGCGAGTGAGTGTTGTCGTCGTTCACCAGTAGATCGAAGTGGCTCACCATGGTTACCTGGAATGTAAATAATAGGAGAGGGCACCATACTAGCAAACAAGCTTGACTGCGGAAGGACCTTCACCTTACAGAAGACCACAGCTAAATAACTACACAGCGGTGTAGTTGTGTTCCTGTGTGTGAGTACAGGTCTCCAGCGTACATTTAGGGATGCGTTTTAAAAAAAAAAATATCCCAAGGGAGTATCCCAAGGATACTCCCATCTTAAAGCCCTGGTGTAAAAAATGGGTTGGCAACACGTAAGTGATATCTCTGGTATTGCAAGCGTCCATAGCCTACGGTAACTGCTTAACATCAGGCGGGCCGTACGCTTGTTTGCCACTCAAGCAGTATAACATAAAAATAATACCGAATCATTAAATGAAAAATAATATATTGTTATTATTCAACTACATCGTTTTTTAACTAATTAGATGGCAAACTAGCATACACTATATATAACATTATATACTAATTGCTACTAAACTAACTAGTATGGGGTAAAAAAAAAAAAAAAAAAAAATGCTCTTAAAGAGAGCCTTTTAAGAGAGTTAACGCACCATACTAGCGAGCAAGCCCGACTGAGAAAGGACCTCTACCTTACAGAAGACCACAGCCAAATAACTACACCGCTGTATAGCGCTCATTTAGGGATACGTTATGAAAGAAATTTCCCAGGGATATTCCATCTTAAAGCCAACCAAGTAGTACAAAATAACACTGATCTGTACAGCTTAAATGAAGGCATATTTTTTACAACCGGATCAACATAAAAATGAAAAGAACTTAACAGAAAGCTGTCCAATGTACAAGTTGCGATCATAAAAATTATCAGCCATGATCCATTGTCAAAGTTTGTAAGACAGGTAAGTATAAAACAACACCTATTATTTGTTTAACAACCGTTCTTATTACAAAGTGTTAAAGTTGAGATTTACTTGGCAATTCTTTCGCGAATTTTAACAGCAACTAATAAATTCTATTTAAGTGATTTATTTTCGGAGAAAATTTTAACAATTGTGACTTTTAACTGTTCTAGTGAAGATTAATTTTATGAGTTCTGCTAAACAAGAACGCTTATTTTCTAGTATCTATGTAGGTACGATGTATTGATGCCTTTCAATATCCTTACTAATATTATAAATGTAAAAGTTTGTAAGTATGGATGGATGGATGGATGTTTGTTACTCTTTCACGTAAAAACTACTGAACGAATCTCGATAAAATTTGGCACAGAGATAGATTATGGTCTGGAATAATACATAGGCTACTTTTTACAGCGATAACCGACATCTACGCGGAAGGAGCCACGGGCAACAGCTAGTATTTAATCATTATGTTCAACCCAGGCAAGTCTATCAAATGCCTGACTGCACGGTTGGTTCAGTGATTTAAATGGTTACCTCGCCAGAGTAACAAACATCCATCCATCCATACTCACAAACTTTCACATTTATAATATTAGTACGGATACCACCTAACTAAAGGTTAGGTTGATATTAAGTTAATCAAATCTATTTCGACCTGCCCGCTAAGTGCTAAGAAAGTCAGACATGGATCATGGTTATTCAGTATAACTAGAAACTTATTATAAGTAACTTAGTTAAAGAATGACTAAATAATTAGGCTGTACCCTTGGCTTATAATTGCGACTACGGTCAATAATAAAAACAAAAGTAGTCTATGGACGCTTGTAATACCAGAGGTGTCGCGTGTTGCCAACCCATTTTTTTACACCAGGGCTTTAAGATAGGAGTATCCTTGGCATACGAATGCGTTTCTCAAAAACGCATACCTAAATGAACGCTGGAGACCTGTACTCACACACAGGAACACAACTACACCGTTGTGTGTAGTTATTTGGCTGTGTGTTTTACCGTACCAGTTACTTTTTACAATGCATATCATTTGCTTGGTTGCTAGTAAGCTAAGTTAAGTTTATTCTTTAAAATTGTGCTTATCCTAAGAAAAATATTCCTAGGTGGGATTCGAATTCGAACCAGTCTAGCAGACAGTCCACTGAGCCAAAAGACCAGTTTAAAAATAACATAGTCTAGTGAAGATAAAGCTAACTTTCTAGTTTTAACATAAGTACATTTTTTTTTTTAAGACAACTCCTGCACTAAAGAAAAATTCCTTTGTCGCGGCGTTCTTAACAAACATATAATAAAACGGACACAAAGTACACCCAGACTCAGAACAACCATTTATGGATGACATTTTTTTTTTCCGCGTGTAGTTCGAACTCACAAATCATCATGCAATAGTAAATGGCGAGGTAACCACTTAGCCACTGAACTAATCGTATAAACAAATCTAATAAATCAGGTATCTAGTTAAAATTAAGTCCGCCATTCACAGTCAACCAACGGAGTGAGGCGGAGGCGGAGATTAAATGCTAGTAGTAGATACCTAATTAAATCCTTACGCAAAAGTTATTAAGCACAATCAGATTTTTATTATCATCAGCCTATCGCAGTTCATTGGTAGACCTACAGGTTAGACTGGCGTAAGGCTGTTCACAAAGGTATAGATATATTTGAGCACTGTCGTCTTAAAGACCTTGACGCTAAACGCCAGCACCGTAAGACTCAACCCAAGCCTTCTGTAAAAGAAGGTGTTGGCTGTTCTAAAAGATGTACGTATACATATTTTTATTTTCTAATCGTGTTTTGTTTTATTTTTAAATTATTATTTAATTTATATTTTTTATTGTTTTTAGAATTAATAATGTTCACTAGATTAAAGAGAGCTTCACTGCGCTTTGTGTGACCGTCTTTTTAAGACGAAATTCGGCTTCGCGAGCCACGTCCGAGCACATGAGCGGAGACGGATGGCCGTGTGTTAGTAGGGGTCGCCGTCGACGGATACGTCTAGGAGGACATCATTATCATCACTTTTCTTATAGATTCTCCATAACTTAACATTGTGATAGATGGTAGACAAAGGCGCTGACGCGTTAAAGTAATTACCTACACTTGATGATTTTATAAAGAAAGATACTACCGTCATACTGAGCAGCGCATTTAGTTTTGTAACCATGATTTTTTGCGTACTAGCTTATACATTTCAAGTATGAATGCGATAGATAATACGGAACGTAATGATACAGAAAAAGATAGTGATAGATGAATGAAGCTACTTAGCTACTGTTGGCGACAACATTTTCCGCGCGTTAGTGCGATATCCACGTCTTTCTTTCAATAATATCATTGCCTACACTAACTTGTATCAAACGATAGGTTAGATACTATCTAATATACTAATTATTAAGTAAAATACATACCTCTGAACACAAAATACTGTAAATAATATCACTATACCGTTTATACACGATTCCTAATTAAAATTTTGTATTTAAAAATATGGCGGCCGCACAAAATGGCAAGCGTTGTCTGAATAAGTAAGTGTTCATATTTTAGTAATGCCATGGATTGATTCTTATAATGTTATAAATACCCTCATTTTTTGTTATTTTATGGAACACGTAAATCGTTCAGAAACTTGGTATCTAAAGAAGTTTTACTACAAAAATTATTTTGAAAATAGTTTTTTTTAATGCTGAAATAACTGATAAAATTCAGAATTATCAAAATTAACTAATTGCAAACTTATTTTGCAATTAGTTGACCTTTTAGATAATACCATTACAGCTTTAAATTTAATCTACCTACCATGTTTTGTTATTATCTGTGTTGGGGTAAAATATAAAATAAGAAAAATACAAATGTTGTATTAAATTCATTTATTGTTTTTGTTCAGCTTGAGAATTCGTTATTTTACTAAGTTAGTTAAAAAAACAACGTTACAGGTTCTCTATGTTTTGCTTTGATCAAATGTTTAACAAAGTTTTTCATTAGTACTCCTATGGAAAAGTAATAAGTTTATACTACTTCCATAGGTAAATAAATACCGGTTACCAATTGATTAGAAACAATCAAATTGCGCCATCTACTTACACGTTAGATGGCGTTGTCGTAGGCATATGATATTTTTTTTTCTAGTTTCCCTCAGGTTTACAACTGTTAAAAAAATAAATTTATGGATATTTTCAACTATTGAGTGGTATTTATATCTACATAATAATTATGTTGTTATATCACTCAGTCGATGAAATATCTATTGGTATTTTTCCAGTTTGCAAGTTTGTGACATCTTATACAAACTTTTAAGATTTTATACATTTTTTTTAATTTTTTACTTACATAGTTACACGTAAGGTAATTTTATAGTTTTTTTTCACATTTCGCTTACACATCTTGTAAGATTAATTTTAATGTTTTTTTTTCTTACATTTTACCGTAAGGCTTTACATATTTTTAAAACTATTTTTAAATTAAATAAACATTGATGTAATAAAAGACTAAAGTGAGTCTTTTTTCCATTTTAACTAATTCAGGTCAACGCCATCTCTGTGACGGCATAGGAACTAAAACCAGCATACGGTAAAACCTACTACTTTTAGACCATAGTTTTAATTCTTATAAAAACTTATATTAATTATGATAAGATATCATAATACTACTGCAATAGCATTACGCCTTTTTCCAAGGAGACGGCAGAATTCTTATTAAAGTTAATTCTTATTCTAACAATTCAAAAACTATACCTACCTACCTGCTTAGACTATAAATATTGCTTGATAGTAATTGAGAATTTTTTTTAAATTTTGATTATATAATATTGCATTTAATTTATTTCAAAAATATTGTCTTCAATTGCACAATAACTGACTTGAATGTTTGTTAGGTTTACCTAAAATTACTACTTTAACTTTATTTCTAAATAGTTTTATCACAAATTGTTTATTGATTGAATAATGTACTTGAGCTTTATTGCACTACGAAGTATAGGGAACTTTTAAAATGATTATAATTTATCTATTTATACATTTATATTGTGTTGTTAATATTTTAGACGTCGCAAGATATTTAAATTAGTCTTTATACAACAAAAAGGACAATTAATTTAACTTAAAATGAAGGTATTTATTAGCTAATAAGTTACAATTGCAGAAGTTAACTTCAAATACGTAACAAAAGATCATAAGATATCTACTGTTTGTTTAAGTATTCAAAATCATATTTCTTTCTAATTAATCACAAATCCCTTAAATTAACTTCTGCTAGTTATAAGGTACTTGAACAATTACATTATAAATATTTTGAGCACGAACTAAACCGTTTTTAAAAAACTACTCCCACCAATAACAATAAAGATACCCCGCAATGTACGCCGTCATCAAATTTTAACATTCCCCATCAACAAGCGAACGCAGTCTTAGGAATTGCCCGATTACCACTGAAATGCCTGAAGAAGTCCTCGACAGAACTATTGCCATCCCTTTCACTACCGTTATAAAACATATTCTCCCTCTCAATCGTTGCCTTTAACCTTTCATCACTCCATATCGACTTGGGAAAAGGCGGCCATGAATAATTGACATGATCCAGCACTTTTCTCGGTACAGGGAAGTGAACTCTTGAATTTGATTGGGTTACATTCGGTATAGAGGCTTTTATCCATATATTGATTGCGGTAATGGACATTGGCAATGGTTTTGCTTGGTGATGTACATTGGTGGTTTTGTTCTCTGGCCATTTCGGTGTTGGTAACGTTTCTGGAGGTGGAGCGGTGTTGTAGTATGCATCCATAGATCTGTCTCGTTCTTGTGGGTAAGCACTGTCGCTGCTTACGATAGATATAGTGGTGCTTTGGTAGGAGGACTCGCTGAAGCAGCAACATTTGAGGCGGTTGCAGGCGAAGCAGTCGTTGAACTTGTACTCTTCGAGGAGTTTGATCAAGTCACGCCTGAGGTTTTGGAGATTAAGCTCCTGCGGGCAACAATAAACAGTCTCTTTAAAAATAATTATTTTTAACTATATTTCAGCGCTATACACTGAAATTACGCTAAAAATTCATAACGTAGAATCAGTAGACGAAAAGTCCAAATGACAGTTTTGGTCTGAAGGATTTCGTTGCAGTTTTCGGTCAGGTTAAGAGTACTTCCCCAGGTGGGTTACTCGCTTGTACGATACTTAGTTCTCTTACGTGATTATACTTGAAACTTAATAATTATGATACTTACGTATTTTTAAGTAAGAAATGTTCATACTTAGATCAATAAAAATTAAACTTCAACCAGATGCTAAAATGTTTATAAAGATAAGTAGTAAAATGTAAAAAAAAAAAAAATTACCTATTTATTTTTGTACTTATTTTTTTCGTTCTTTGTGTGAATAAAATACTATAATAGACTATAATTAACAGAAAATACAAATTAAAATTCACACGCATTCCGTCTATACATAATAATATGTATGGTCAACTAGGCCATACATATGTAATATGTATGTTTTGTTCGCCACCAAAACACAGACCTTATTCCCCAGTGTATAAGATAAAGAGAGAAAAAAAAACAATTAAAATAAACCACTTACCAACTGAAACACCACATCTTCGTAATAATAAGGTTGTGATTTCATCATTTTCACCAAACAACACAGACACTAAATATTAGCTTATACACTGCGCTTCTGTCACACTCAGAAATCCATACTTTATATACAAAAAAACAAGCAAATAAAAATGCAAAATTAGAGAAATTTCGTCAACCTCAGCCCCCGTTCTTGTTGACCGGGTAACTGAGACTGTATTCATTAACCATAAGGGTTTATATAAAGATGTGCAAGCGCACCCCGTAATGAGCCTAACTTCGGGTGTTTTCGCCCCCACTCGGACACTCACTACCTTTCCTTCAGAGTATAACAACATTACCAGGAAAGTACTTAAGTTATTACAATAAAGTTTATTACCTTATTGTTAGTATTTAACTAAGGCTGAGGTAAAGATTATGACTGCCATTAGTGGTGCTAATCTAATGATCTATTTTCGAGTAACTAATTGTTAGAATTTTACTTGTCATTTGGTAATAATATAGCTATTTTTAACAACAAATCTGTTCGTATTTTTTATGTACCAGGAATTCAAAGTCGCCATTATCGTCAAAATATTTTACGCCAAGTATTTCAGAATTAGGAGATCCGTAGAGAACCAAAGTTACCGACATAGCTCGAAGAATTGCCTCAATTAAGTGGCAATGGGCAGGGCATATAGCTCGCAGAACCGATGGCCGTTGGGACAGAAAGGTTCTAGAGTGGCGACCACGAACTGGCAGATGCGTGGGCAGGCCTCTAACAAGGTGGACCGACAACCTGGTAAAGGTCACGGGCAACCGATGGACAAGGTCAGCTCAGGACCGAACGATGTGGAAAACCTTGTGGGAGGCCTATGTCAAGCAGTGAGCGTCTTATGGCTGAGATGGATTTAAAAATGTTCGAGAACTAGAGAATAATCATTAAAGTAAACAATTCATAGTATCACACATGATTTGCTACGGCCATGAAAATAAGTAGACTGGCCTGTTGGTCTAGTGGTTAGCGACCCTGCCTACGAAGCCGGAGGTCGTGGGTTCGATTCTCACACGGGACACAACTTTGTTTCATAAATGTTTGTTCCAAGTCTGAGTATAATGTGTATCCGTGAATTGCATGTTTGCAAAGTCCCACGCGACACAGGGCTTGTTTCCTAGTGTGGGTGTTATCTTAAATAAAAAGTTCAAGGCCTAAGGGGAGCCTGTTGCCAAGTGGATCATATTCACCCGGTACTATGCCACAATAAACCTAATACCACTTTACTCGACCCTAAGGTGATGAGGTGTATTTAAAGAATAAAAAAATTTCTATCCTAGGGAAACACCATCACTAAAACCCTGGTGTCCGAGGTGTGTTCCGAGAAATTGTTCACGCGAGTGAAGCCGTGGGCAAAAACTAGTAGTAGGTATATAAAAAAGTTATATCCAAGCAGTCTCCCACAGCCTATAATCTTCACAAACTACAGGTATTCCCACAAAATTAAGACAAAAGCTTTTAATCCTTAGTATTTACTAAACAAATCTTTTTTCTTTTGTTCTCAGATAACGTTCACAACTAAAAATGTTTTCTTTTCATGTCCATAGAAGTTGTAAAATATTTCCGTTATGAACGCCGGTTCAAAGGTTTCACCGACATTGTTTTATTTTGTTGTTTGTCTGTCTGACACATGTTTTATTGAGCCTATACTTAGGTAGTATATTGTTCTTACCAGTATAGTAAAGAACATGGTATGCTTACAAAACTTTCGTTGAAATATATCTCTTAATACATTATTACCTTATTGAGTGGGTGTTTTCTACGACATTGACCTAGTGATCTATGTTTATTTTCTTTTTATCCGACTACGGTGAATCCAAAAGGAGATTAATGATTTTATAGCCTGTATGTATGTTTATCTGTTCCCTCATAACTTTGAAACTACTCATAAAAGTTTGACAAATGAGGTATATTTTTTGACACGGAGGCAAAGTTGACTCCATATCCGTAAGTAAATATGGCGTCCTCTAGAGAATATATTTATGAATACCTATTTATAATTTTAAAAAAAACGCGTTAATACAAATATTTAAAAGTAATTACAAAATAATGTTCAGGTTTAGTAAACACACAAAATATATGACAATCACAACATATTATTAGGTACGTATTGTCGTTTTCTTTGAGGGTAACCTCAGTGATTTTATGAAGAAAGATAATAGTTCCAAGGTAGCTTTAGCCAACGCAAGGTAGCGTTTAGTTTTGTTCCCATGTTTTAGTACGTACCTACTATTTAAAGTTTTTTAGTATGAATGCGATAGAAAATACGAAACGTAACACAAAAATAAATAATGGTATATTAAATAAAAATCATTAGCTAGATACAATAAAATTTCTATATACTTACATATCTACGTGTTTTTGACTTTAATATCATTAGCAAACTCAATACATTTTCTTAAATAAACATAACTAATATAAAGCTACCAGCTGTTGCCCGCGGCTCCGCCCGCGTTGATGTCGGTTATCGCTGTAAAAAGTAGCCTATGTGTTATTCCAGACCATAATCTATCTCTGTGCCAAATTTCATCCAGATCCGTTTAGTAGACTTTACGTGAAAGAGTAACAAACATCCATCCATCCATCCATCCATCCATTCTTACAAACTTTCACATTTATAATATTACTTAGTAAGGAAGTTGTCTTTTAAAACAATCACGAATATTCGAATAGTCGCATAACAATTATATATCCCCAGGGAACGTAAATAAGTATTAAATGTAATGTTTCTATCCTTATTAACAGCAGTATTAGTTGCTATTGTTATTAGTACATGCTTATGAGTCATAATAACTCATAGAATAATGAGTGAAAATAGCGTGCACCCGCCATCTAAGTGCATAATATGTATCTGTTGTCTAGCTCGTTGCCACACTCGGACGTTGAATGCGAGCAATATTATTTTTTATAAACGGGAATATGTAATGTGAAGACAAGCTAATACTTACCATACAAGCGCGCAATACCGATTGGGAAGTACCTCTATCTTACAGAAGAACACAGACAGGTAAAAAAAATAATATTTTAGGACAAGTTATAAAAGGCAACCAGACCAGTTTTCGAAGGAATCCCGTATATTTTTTCAATAAAATATAGTCTTCAATGATCCCTCTGAGCGTCTCCGTGCTTCGGAGGGCGCGTTAGAAGTCGGTCCCGACTGTTAACAGTCGTTAGATCACAACATATTTCTAAATATGGCCAATCTAAATAACTCTGTCATCAGGTTGGCCACTAACCAAATGATAAGAAGAAGAAGATCCCAATTCAATGATCCCTTCAATGGTGAAAGAATTATATACAGTCCAGTAGCTTTTGAGTTAAATCCTAACAAACAAAGAAATATCAAATCTTTTCTCTTTATAATTATAGTTTAGACAAACAAATACCATCCATCCATTCATCTCAGCCAAAAGTCCACAGGCCACATTAACTGCTTACCATCAGGCGGGCCGTATTCTCATTTGCCACCTAAGTAGTATAAAGACCTACAAAAGAGCATCCACTGACCACCGCAATACAATAAATACCTCCCATTATACAACCATTAGGTCCCATTAAAGTACGTAATCGATATCTCATATAGCATTGTCTTGCGGAAGAATGCGTTAATATGCGCCACCGTCGACAAATATCGAAGGGGCCATCCCGGGAGACGCGAGAATGCCGAGCATTGTGGGCACGAGAACGAGAATTACGTGACGAGCATATTGATACCAATAACTGGAGTAGAAAGGAATATTTTAGAAAAATTAAGAGAAGTTTATTTTATTGTAGGGGCTTTTTAAAGATGTAAGAGGCAGGTTTTAGATGAATGTCGAATGTCCAAAGGGCTTCTTTTAAAAAGGTTAATAATGTACAATCAAAATTAAAAATTTAAGTGCTTATGAACGTCAAAATAAACAAAAGTCAGCATATTTTTTTCCTACAGCCAACTCGCTGACGTGGGTAGGGCCTAGAGAAGAATTGGCAAAATACTCTGGCTACTCTTTATAATCGCCAAGGTATAATATTTACAATTTGGTATGAGTTACAATTTGAAGAAGGTAACAAAAAGGTACGGAACCAACACACCATACCAAAAAAAAAAAATTTAATTTGCACTGGACACCTAAATTCTGTGCCAACACCACTATTTTAGCCATAATAACATTAGCACACATATCACTAAATACCAATAGGTACCAGGTGATCATAAAAATGCAGGAGTCACCATTGAATTCGCGCACCTCACCTCGTCCTCGCCAGCATACCGCAGCATACCGCGCGCCAACACGGACATACTTCTGATATTAAACACATTACTGAATACGTACAGAACCCTTTTATATGAGAACTATATTATAAAATGTGTGGGAGCATTGAGATATCGTATTTATGTAGCTTGAAATAAAGCCTGAAATGGATTGCACTTTATTCTGACGATAGAAAATTAAGTAATTGTTTTGTTGCAGTTTTAACAATATGTTTAAATGTTTTACAATTTTTCTTACTACTATATTATCTTAGACTGGAAGAGATCGCTTTTAGCGGTAAGCCCATTGTACTTACTTGTTTGTAATTATGTTTTCTCTTGTATTAGTTATAGTACTTAAGTGATGTACAAGTTGTCATTTTAGTGGCAGATATGCATTTTGTCCTGAGCGCAATTACAGTTGTAATCGAACCCAAAATATACCGTGTAATTTTAATAGTTGGCTGTGTGTACATTTTACAATGGGTTATGCAATTACATACACTTATTAGTTAGTAATTGAAATATCGTATTCTATTCTCATAAATATACAGTTTTATCATATAATTATGTTGTTTATTAATTGACGAACGATAGATCAATAATGGTTTAATGAGAAGTTTATCAAGTACGATTGGCATCAAGCCAATAAACACGTATATTTAATTGAATGCAAATTTGATGACTTTGTAGCTCAAAACCATATTACTAAAAATATGATTTGCGTATGTGTTTACCAAAATATATAAAATCTCAAAAACTTTTACGCAACAAAAACACGAACATATGTATATATATTTTGATCCAGATAAAAACACGATACAAAATACAATTTAAATCGAGCAACATCTCTTGGCACAAATATTACTGACGCAGCTCACTCAACACAAAATAAAGCAACAAATGCTATCGATACATTTTATCGACGTCAGCGCATCACTAGTGCTACGTAACGATGGGGCGGGGCCAGACGTGTCGTTGTCATGACAACCGGCTACGACCGCGTGCCTCGACATACGGGCTGGAATTCGCGGCAGCCGCGCAAACTTGCCGTTTATATTTCGTCGAGGTTATGTCGTTGGTGAATTTTTGGAGTATTTCATGAATTTCTTAACTACCTACACAATGTTGTTTATTATTATTTAAAAAATAACTTAAGCCTTACGTTTTATTTCTGCATATTGTTGTGCATAATTTTCACAGCATTGTTCCTGTTTGTCTATGTCTCCTGGTGTATTACTTGCATCTCAGCGTAATTCAGAAGATTTATTAACAGTTTCCGTGTTGTTCGACAGATCTGTAATTTCAGTAAAATTAGTGATTGTTGTTGTTATATTTTATCGAAGCAACACTGCCACATATGATGCTCTTACATACCTTATGTAACAGTTTCCCCATGGTATAAGGCTGCATCATGATAATAATATGGTTTTTGTCAGGGACTTTACTCGCATTGTTACATCATCTGTGCTCGCGTCTATTTCCTCACTGGCAGCTCAGCTGAAACGATATATTAATATATGATTTAAATGTGAAAGAATAACTTTCAGATAGGAGTAGTAGACTATTCATGTAGATCGGCATGAGTGGAACCGGTAGTTCAAATCGCTGGTGATTAAGAAAGGATTTAACCACCAGCTAATTTTTAACGTGGTAAGTCACCATACTAGCGAGCAAGCTTAATAAGGGAAGAACCTTTAGAAGATTACACATAGCGGTGTAGTTGTCTAGCGTTCATTAGAGGATGCGTTGTGATGATGCATCCCAGGGATACTCCATCTTAAAACCCTTGTCCAAAGATTAAATTGCGTAGGTAACACCCAAGTGATACTTATAGTATTGCAAGCGTCCATAAGCTACGATAACTGCTTAGCATCAGGCGGGCCGTATTATATGACCGCATTATATTAGGTGTATTAATTTGTACACAATACCTTTTGAACAGAGTCTCAAAAGAGCAGTATTTATGGAATAATTGATTTGTCAATACATCTATGCTCTTTTTTATTGAACCTGGGCCCCAATTCTGCAAATTTACGGATGGCTCAATTGAAACTGAATTGATTCTGATTATTTTTTTAAAGAAAAATTGAATTTGAATTGAATCTCAGGAGCATTTTTGGTATTCTGCTAATAAATTTAAGACCAATAGTTGGAAAACCATTGGTTTTAAATTATTTGCATTTTTGGTATTACATTATTGGTAATTGGTACCTATTCTGCTAAATAATTTAAGACCAATGGTTTTCCAACTATTGGTCTTAAATTTATTAGCAGAATACCAAAAATGCTACTGAGATTCAATTCAGATTCAATTTAGCCGTTTGATTGGAGCCCTGATGTTGCGGGTACGTCCTAATTTACCCTCCGTATATCTTTCAATGAAGCTGTACGCACATATTTGATCAGTTCACTTCACCCCCTTTATTTTATTTGCTCTGTACCAACGCGACTAGACAACTATCACTTCATATTTTTTCATATTGCTGCGGTATTTGACGCATAACAGTTGGAAATATATGAAGTCTTGTAATGTATAAAGTTGCTGTACTCACACACAGGAACACAACTACATCGCTGTGTGTAGATAATTGACTGTGGTCTTCTGTAAGGTGGAGATCCTTACCTAGTCGGGCTTGGTCACTAGTCTGGTGCCCAACTTCTCTTAAATGACGTCAAACATATAAATAAAAACATATTTAATAGGTTTATAAATGCATTTAATAGGTCTTCGACTAATCCGTACATTCGCATTTTTTTTTCAGAAAATATAATTATTAGATATTATTATTGTAATTATTTTATACTACTTGGGAGGTCAAACAAGCATACGGTCCATCTGATGTTAAGCAGTAACCGAAGCCTATGGACGCTTGCAATACCCATTTTTTAACACCAGGACTTTAAGATGGAAGTAACCCTGGGAGAGGAATATGTTTCTTTCAAAACGCTTCCCTAAATGATCGCTGAAGACCTGTACTCACACACAGAAACACAACTACACCGCTGTGTGAAGTTATTTGGCTGTGGTCTTCTGTACGGTAGAGTTCCTTCCCCAGTCGGGCCTGCTCGCTAGTATGGTACCCTACCTCTCTTAATTAAATTTGAACAGCACATCCTTATCTAAATGTGTACAAAATTGTCTTATAGCCGTTTCCGAGATACATAAAATATTATATATCACACATTTTCGTATAAAGTTGAAATTACTAAATTGATAAGAAAATTTGTGTTAAAAAATATAAACAAGAATGTAAAAGCGAAATATTGTATCAACATGTTTTACATTTGTTGATAACGCCATCTACATTCAACCCTTGAAACTAAACACTACCAAATTGATATTGAACACAGTGAATATAAAAAGATGTGCATTTTAGACACAAATGTATACGTTTTATATCCTTGCCGATATAAAAATTTATACGTGGACAATCCTCAGGTCATAAACAGGGCTTATTCGGATACAGGCGGATATAACTCACAGTTTGCGACCGGATAACGTTTGATACTGAGCGGATACGATCGGATATCTCGGATACGCGGATATCTGCGCATGGCCGACGAGATTTGTAAGGCAATTGTTGTCGTAAAAATAGGTGTTCATCTATTTTCTATACGACACGCTTAAGAATTATATCTCTGAGAGATTTGGGCGCTAAACCTAGCTTGTTCGCAATTCATGTTTTATACATCTTTTCTGTACCAAAGTATTTATTTTTGTATTTGTAATGTAATATCCGCAAGAAAACCATTCATGGATTGCTAAGAAAATAAAGTAGAATAGTTGGGATATTTAAGAAAATTGCACACAAATTGTATCGTGAGATATCAAGGCGTTTGGTCGAGTCATCTTACGATCCTAACGCTGGCCTTTACTTGGGTCAACGTATTAGCCTTGCAATCCAGCGTGGAAATGTGGCCAGTCTTTTGGGCACCTTTCATCAGAACTGCGATCTCAATCAGATATTATATTTTTAGGTTAATACCTTTAAATACAATATCTGATTGTTTGTAAGTAGGTTAAGTTAGGTTACTTTAATTTTAATAACTATTCAAGAAAAATCTCATCTGATTCCGACTGTACACACAATAACATTTGGAATAGCCTTAGTTAGTGCTGCATTTTAAATATCGCACCCACAGTAGAAAAATGACTTAAGTTGAAGCGTGTTTTTTTTTGCAATTTAAATCTTATTCTCGACAGTTAAAGTTCAAAATGGCCCAGTGACATTTCTTAAGTTACACCAGTTTTTTACTAGGGATGCGAATTGTTAATTCTTTTATTAGGCATTAACTTGCTAAACGATTGTTAAAACTACACTGACAGCCTTTAAATAAATAAATGACAATGTATATGATTCTACTTACTATTGTTGCTGATTGTACCACATATTATCTTCTTCCTCTGTATCGTGTCGATGGCTCGGCTCTATCTATTTCAGTAATCAAATTCTCAGAAGCGCTTATAAGGTCCTGCGGTTTGTATGTCAGACAACGTACTCTCAGATACTATTACCTAGGAGTTTAACTAGTCCAGCTAAAACTCAAT
Source organism: Trisateles emortualis (assembly GCA_947095525.1). Classification (NCBI taxonomy): domain Eukaryota; kingdom Metazoa; phylum Arthropoda; class Insecta; order Lepidoptera; family Erebidae; genus Trisateles; species Trisateles emortualis. Next base: position 13,746,786 of record OX352752.1, on the reverse strand, counting down.
TGCACCCTCATTCAAAGTTGCCTCAAAACTTGACCTAACCGTCTTTGTGCCAACCCTAGAGGAATTACGTCACGCAGTGAAGCGCAAGGGCTGTCGCGTGGTGATAGCGTCGCCTCGTCGCCTCGCCGCCTCGGCTATGGTGACATCCCTGTATTTATGTAGTAGAATAATGTGCTCTATGGAGTTGTGGAAAATATTTAATGTGCAAATTGTGTTAGACCATATTCTGGTTTAAAGGGTACCTATATGTACTCGTATACTCTTCATTAGTTACAGTCTAATCAGATCTTAGGGCCTTATCACTTGCAGTGATCTCGCTAGGCATTCGACTCTTTGAATGCTCTGAATTCGCTCACAAATCACCACTGTAATAGTAGGCAACGCTTAAGTGACGGCCCTGCTCATTAGGCCTGTACTTCTTTGCCACTATAAAACGCTATTGTATTTCTTAAAAAAATATTTAACAACTCCAACAGGATATATATGTAATAAAAGACACTGTCTTTAGCTTAGTTTTGGGTCCAAAGAAAGGCTCAGAATTTAAACATGTACATATTTTATTTAAAATAAATTGAAATTTCATAAATTTCTTTCTTAGATTTTTACTAAGTACACTTTCTTATGGACAATTATTTTCTACATTTTATTTTTATTCAATATACCTACTTATTTTAATTTTTGTCAAAAACAAAACAATTCTAACACACAGTAAAACATTCAACTACCCTCAAAATTTCACACTCAAATAACCACAAGAGCGGGCATCAAACAGGACCAACAAAAAATCACTTAATAACCATAGCTGTGGCTGTGACCATAGAGGCTGATAATTTGGCGGTATTCCGGTCGGCAAGATGGCGCACGACAATTTCCGTTGGGGCGCACTCAGAGGCGTGCGTTTGACGTGTTAAGTGCTTCTGCTATGTAATTGGAGCTCTTTCTCCTTGCTATCTCATTTTTCTCGAGGATCTGTTTAGTTGTGTATTGTTTGTTAATTAATTGTTAAGCCTTTGAATGGGAGGTCAAGTTGGTTAGGGTTAGCTTGTTAGTGTTGATTTAGTTTAATATCTATACTTATAATTATGACGCTACAAAGTTTGTATGTTTGAACGTGTCAGTCTCAAGAACTTTTTGTCTTATTTAAGATTTCCTGTTCATTTATTAATAAAAGAACAGTGAGATGGACTATTTATCGACGTATCCCTTCGAGAAAAATGACATACTTAACGAAAAACATATATTATACTTTCTTAATACCGCACTAGGGGACAAGCCCTGTGTCACAGAGGACTTTATAAACATATATGTTCACATTAACGAACACAAAGTATACCCGGACTCGAACCAAACATTTATGGATAACACAATTTTTTGTTCTGTGTGTGGTTTGAACCTGCAATGCAGCCGCTCTACCTAGTTAGTACAGTTTTATCACGAAGCTACAGGTTTAACTGTACGACTCAACAAGTCTTAATCCTTGGTGCTAGATAGAAACTACGTCGAAAGGAAACATGAATCATACAAGAAGCATATCGGCAATATAATTCTTTTGTTGCAATTTCAAACTCCGATCATAAATTCTTATGTGACTAATTATGTTGTATTATTTGTGTTTTTTAATAGTCAAATGTACGTGATACACTACCAAACGTAGACTTTAGGATTTGTCCAATTTCAGCTGATGAAATCAATAGTTGAGTTGATAATGGTTAGGTCCTCCGTGGTGCTCCTTTTCATAGGTTACAAACCTATACAGATTTATTTTGTCTCCCGCTTTGCTATGGAGGGAAGTGGAAACTTTTCTTTCTAACTCCTCCTATTTACTTTTGATTAAATTCGTTGCGGGGTCCAAGACAGTAGGTTTAGTTGTCCACGGGACGCACGAGTGTCAAAACTCGGTGTATCAGTTGGTTACTCCATTGTTAATCCTGGCTCACAGGAATCACAGCACTCACAACGGTGGGCATGTGGGTGGGATTGTCCCGAAAAAGTTGGGTTGATAAATAAGGTACGAGAAATAAGGCAGCATATAAGTAAAAGATCCGACTAGGGAAAGACCACTGTAAGTAACTATACAGTACATAGTCGTGTCGTTGCTCAGGGCTCCAGTACTCCTGTAGGTAGGACTATAGCATGGGGTTCTTCAAGAAAGGAGTTATAAGGTTTTTAAAGGGTCGGCAACGCGTGAGTGACACCCCTGGTGTTGCAAACGTCCATAGGCTACGGTAACTGCTTACCATCAAGCGGGCCGTATGCTTGTTTGCCACGCAAGTAATATAAATAAAAAGGAAAATTTAGCTGACATCATCTTTCTGGCTTATTCATAATTAATGACCTTCATAAGTGTAACTTTGTAACCTAAATGAATAAATGAATTTTGAGTTTGACTTATTTATAATAAAATTTACTCAACTCTTACTATAACTCTAACCCTACATTTATACACATAGGTCCCGAATATACATAGACATTTAAATAAATGGGACCTATCCAATAAACACTCGGAACGAATGGACCAAAGTTTAGTTCATAAATAAAAGGGGCGATCTCGCTGCGACAAATCTTATTACAAGGCTCTTTGATTACGCAAATCTCTGTTCTTAAGACGAGTCCCGTTCGACTAATTTCGTTATTTAGCTGCTCGGTGCTACGTTTGAATGGGTTAGTGAGAGAGTGGACAGAATAGTTCCTAGTTTATTGTTAGCTTGAGTATTACATTTGAGATTTTCTTTAAATATGTGTTCTATTTCTGAGCTAATCTAAGAATACAGTATTATACCCTTTTTTATACTGCTTGGGTGGCAAACAAGCATATAACCCACCTGATGATAAGCAGTTTCTGTAGCCTATGGACGCTTGCAATACCAGAGGTATCAATTGCGTTTTTCCCACCCATTTTTTTTTGCATCAGTACTTTAAGATGGAGTATCCCTGTGTAGTTATTTGGCTGTGGTCTTTTGTAGGTCGAGGTTCTTTCCCAGTCGGGCTTGCTCGTTAGTATCGTGCCCTACCTCTCTTAGACTACTTGTTTTTTCAAATCAAAGCATAATGTATGAAATTTAGTCATATTAAAAAAAATAAAACCGATGTTAATACTTATTTTTATTTAGTGTCGCTGCTGTGTGAAAACTTAACAGACAGTTAAGTAGAGATTATTTCAATGACGTAATCAAAACGAAAAAAATAACATATCTCATAACAGTTATATATTATTTTATTTATTCTCTTCCTGAAGCTTTACCAATATACATACAAAGGTATAATTATGGGTCATTTTCCCATTATGCTTTCATTTCAATTTCAAATGAACAGTTATTTCGATAAACGGTTCGTTGAAATCTATCGGAACAGAATGTTATTGATACAAATCAAATAATAGATGTTATTGTTTCCAAGAACACTAAGTTATGAATGTGGCTTTATTTATTTATAACTCACATAATTTTCTGGACTGACACCCGGTTTCTAAAGCGCTGGTCAATAATCATATTAGCTGACAAATCTTTATGCTATTATTTGTTTATTATTTATTATAAAAATACATAGTGATTCTTAATATTAACTTATAGTTAGCAGATTTAGTGGAAGATTGATTTTTCCGTACACTGATTGCTAAAAGTGTAATGAAATAAATTGTTGATAAAATCATAATTATTGAAGTCCACTGCTGGACATAGGCCCCTCCAAGTGTACGCCAATTGGCACAGTTAAGACAATCAATATTTTTTAAATGATTTAGTAGTTTGAACAGCAAAGCCAAATAACTACACACAGCAGTGTAGTTGTGTCTGATTACAGATCTCCAGCGCTCATTTCCTATCCCAGGGATACTCTATCTTAAAATCATGGTATAAAAAAATGGGTCGGCAACACGCAAGTGATACCTCTGGTATTGCAAACGCCGATAGGCTACGGTATCTGTTTAACACAGGCGGGCTGTATGCTTGCATCCAAGTAGTAGAAAAAAAAATGTAGACTGGTATTAATATACAAGCGATATAATATTATACATAACGACATACAAGCGTAGCAACGGCTTAAAGCTAGTAGCTAATAATTAGAAACTTGAAAACCAAGAATACTTAGTCTGTCTATACCTTTCCCACCAATTATAACTGTTCAACAAGATCTTAACAAGCTCCATTCAAGTTTGCTTACCACTCGCCTGCTCGCTGCACTAACCCAATTCAAACGAGGCACAGTGCTGCTGGATTTATTGGTGTTAATGAAAACAAAAACCGAAGCGGCGCCTGAGACCAATTTGATTTGCTTATAATTTTATAACAAATGTACTTTAGACAAGTCTTAACCCTGAGCCAAGACGAGTTACATTCAGAAATAATGTGTCTTTTGTGATATAATTGTCGTCAATTGATAACACAATTCTGAAGACTTCGTTATTATTTGGAAAGAGGAAGAGATGAGAATATGACCGCAGCTCTTTTATATTGGTCTGATAAAGTGTTATCTATTGGGACAACTCACACGCGGTCATCTGACCAAATTAAGCAGAGTTTATACTATTCCAATCAGAGTTATCTAATAAACATACTAATCTATATATTTCTTATTAGATACATAAGTATTACAGATAATTACACCCAGACAAAATAAACAAAAACCCTTTTTTTAAACAATCCTACTAATATTATAAACGAGAAAGTTTGTAAGTATATGGATCGATGGATATTTGTTACTCTTTCACATAAAAACTACTGAACTGTTGAAACTGAACGGATGAAATTTGGCACAGAGATAGATTATAGTCTAGAATAACACATAGGCTACTTTTTACAGCGATAACCGAACTCCACGCGGGTGGAGCCGCGGGCAACAGCTAGTACATAATAACAAAGACAACTAGACAAATGCCACCTGTAAACATTTTTTAAAAACTTAAACTTAAAACTTGATTTTTATATATTATTATTTAAAGTATCAAAGCAACGAGCGATTAACTAACCTTATATTCAAATTAACACATACTTACATAAATTATTATTTTGTTTCGACCATCTATTGCTGAACGAGCCATAAAGAAAAGTGTGCGGCACACGCACCGAACCGACGACCCTTGTCGTGTGCTCATTAATTACAACGCGATGAATCAGCGAGCATGAGTGATGGTTGGCAGGACATGGTGATATAATGGACCTATATACATACTTTATTACAATTGTGTATATAACGTAGGGTAACATAGCATCACGCATTGTCCTCGAATAGGTAGACAGAGATGTGTAAGACCTACGTTTTGTTAGCTATGTGCAGTGCAGTTTTAGTAGTATAAAAAAACATGCCGCAGCGTAGCCTTAGCTTGCAACACCAGGGAAATCACTAGCGCGGGTAATGGATCCCCAAAAATATGTCAATTATAATAATCATAAGCAGTCTCGTAGGCCAGAGTGCAATTACAGACAATGACAATAATATAAGTAGATCCATAATAAGTCGACACAGTGATTGATTATTCCCTTAGACCAAATCTGAGCAAGAAAGTCCATCATCAAAAATTATGGTAGGTAGGACTTTCGTATCGTATTCGAAATATTCGTTTTTTAAAGCTGCTTATTTTTGTTCCCCTCTATTACCCATCAAAATGCTTTCTAAAGTGACACAATCATCTTCTACAATAATTTATACACTCGCTCCAGTCTCGTGTAAATCTCTCAAATGCACATCCTGGTACAGGCGGTACAGACGATGGAGGCTGTGGAGGCGCTAGAGCGGTGCGGTACAGATGCGATCATTTTTACAGGCGGCAGATCCGCGGGCAGGCACGCGCGACCCTTTCACGATGCATTACGCTTAGTGAGGAACTTGTGTGGTGCGGACCATGAGAGGTAGCGGGAACGGAGAGCGTCGATTTTTATGTTGAAATATATTATTACTTATTATTATTCATCAGCATCTCAGCCGAAGACGTCTAGTGCTAGACAAAGGCCTATTGTAAATCATGAGATTGTAATACCTAGTATAATTATTATGTATTTGTTGCAACTGGCTGAGATGATGAGATGAGATAACACATCTGTTTTATATTAGTAATAAGTTAACACTTTTAAAACAGTATTAATATACAACAACCAAATTATACAATTTATACCGAGATTAAATTAACATAATTTACATAATGGACTCCCTTAGAGTTTAGACGCAGTTTCTTTTTTTAAATAAGAAGTATTTGTACCCGAGAACGAGTTGAACGTGGATACAATAATGGACTCCAACCAACTGACTAATAGATAGATAGAATATTCTTTATTGTACACCACATATGTAAGTACTAAAACTAATTACAAGAAGAATTACTTAAACACACAAATAAGTAGGTACAATGGGCCGTCTTATCGCTAAAAGCGATCTCTTCCAGACAACCAAATATAATAATGCACGATAACAAAATATATACATTCATTGATGTCTATTTATAAGCTTAAAAGTTATCAACAGTATCATTATTTAAATGGGTTAAATAATGATACTGTTACTAACTTTTAATTGATTACCTTATAATTTAATTGTAAATAATACAGCTCGTTCCGTTATTTCACTGAATAACCTCTCCGCTCATGCATTGTACCATACACCTTAGACAAGTAGAGAGCATTGCTAGTACAGCAATAAGTTAGAATTTTCCTAATAACGGAGTGGAATAAAAGTGTAACGTAGAAATGAGTGAGCTGAGCCCGGGGATAATGGTCTCTGATATACGACCTATGTGCCGGCACCATTATACGTCATCACTTTTGTTTATATAAGTAACTATTTTTAATGTAGTTTAGCTAAAGTAAAAATCAGGTTTTTTTTTTCGAGGTAACATTTTATTTCATGGATACAACCTTTATAATGATGATATTAAAGCAATAAATTCTTTTAAACTTTCACGATTTGTACACATATTATATTATAATGGACAATGGGTCTAAATCGAAACGTCGGGAAACAAGAAGGTATAAAAACCTTTAAAATATTACGCGATTTAGACCCGTTCGTCACCTGTATGGTAAAGTTGCGAATGTGTATAATTACGAATTTTACAGGAGAGCAAAAAAACTCGTTTTTCTTATTTTTTTAAATGGCGCACTTTAGTAAGCTGTCTTTTTAGTTTTTATTTAATGAAAATATAAACAAAAGATTGCTGAATAATTAGTAAACTATTATAACAGTGAAATAATCTAATAAATCACATTCGCAACTTTGAAACCTCTAAGAAAAATTACAGAAAAATATTTTTCGCCCATAGTCAATTCACGTATGTGTCAGATTCGCAAGTATGAAATGAATTTCATTGAGTACAACAAAAATCAAATTTGAAACTTGCGAATAACGCAGAAATCGATTGTATTTTTTTAAATATTATTTTGATTTAAAATGGTAGTGTAGTACAATTTTATTAATTTTAATGGTATGAAATAAAAAAAACTATTTATTAAAGATAAAAAAGTAAAAAATGATGGAATCAAGTAAAGCTAATCATCAAAATTTATATTTATTTATTTATTTATTTCATAACAATTTACATTGTGTTGAAATGGTACAGTATAACAATAATAATTATAATAAGAATAGTATTACAATTTATGTACAATCAAATTTTGCAAAATAAATTAAAAAATGAACGAATAATTTTAAAGTACCTACACGATAATATAACATTACACCTAAAATTGCAAATACTACTTTATATTATAATTTTATTTTCTAAATGAATGTCATAAAAGCAAAAGTCATAAAGGTAGATAAATGTCAACAAAGTAAATAAATGTCACGCTTTATCAATTAATTAATTTATGATGTCAATTCAACTAATGAGTATAAACATTTCTCTAGTAGGAAGGCTTTAAGATTGGCTTTAAATAAGTTAGTCTTATACACTGATGTTTTTAAGTCGTTAGGTAACTTGTTAAATATTTCTACAGCCTGGTACGCGGGGCAGTGTTTAGCTACATTAAGTTTCGGTGCCATTTTATTTTGCATACATTTTCTTCGCGTGCCCTCTCTAATCTCACGTTCCTCATGGGATTCGTATAGGTTTATGTGCTTGGCAAAGTTATTCATGAGGACAAATACATACAAGCTTGGTACAGTGAGTATGCCCAAATTTTTAAAATGTTCTCTACATGAGTCACGTTGTGGAATTCTCACTATGGTTCTAATTGCGCGTTTCTGTAGAATGAAATAAAAATGAATATATCCTCCTCTTGAATCGGATGTTGGTAAATTCTCATAGAATTCATGATATTCCTTCATTCGTTACATAATTTTAGTGGATCTGTTTTTTAGTCTTAGAAATACCTAGGCAAACTATCGTTGTAAACAGATTTATGTGTTATAGTGGCAATTTTGCCTCTCTTTGCTTTGAGTTTAATTCAATATAATTTTTAACGTTGTTGTAGCTTTTGATGAAAATAGATTTAGGATGTTCATTGGCAGCCTTTCTTAGGTTTGTTGGCTTCTGCTACTACAAATTGTAATGATGCGTCGTTAAAGGCTAAAAAGTCATCGTACAGTAACGCTTGAACATTGAAGGGCGTGGATTCCACTTCGCCATTCTCATTATTTGAAACCATCCATCAGGCATGTAAACGGCCGGTAGATTCTCTAAGAAACAGCAATGGCCAACTGACAGTTGTGATCGCAAAACTGACAGTTGTGATTGCTCGGTGACGCAACAATCTATTGACTAAACGTCAAAAAGAGCTCATCGGGACAATCCCACCCACATGCCCACCGCTGTGACTCCTGTGAGCCAGGATTAACAGCGGAGTAACCAACTGATGCACCGAGTTTTGACACTCGTGCGTCCCGTGGACAACTAAACCTACTGTCTTGGACCCCCCAACGAATTTAATCAGAAGTAAATAGAAGGAGTTAGAAAGAAAAGTTTCCACTTCCCTCCATAGCAAAGCGGGAGACAAAATTAATCTGTATAGGTTTGTAACCTATGAAAAGGAGCACCACGGAGGACCTTAAACTACGGGACCTAAGTGAGTTAAGTTTGATTGCTATAATATGTATGGCAGAAATGTTTAAATGCACGGAAATTCCCTGTAGATGAGACTAAATCCCCATAGTAGACCGCCCCAGATGATACGTCATGTAAGCTGTTCAACATAATAGTACAAGTCAAAAAGGGCTCTTACGGAATACCGATTTTCAATCTGACATACATGTTTTGCTCGGTTTTTGCGGTGGCTCGGTTTTTGCTCTTACGGAATACCCCTGCGGGAGTATTTTTAGACTTCTGTTCTGTTTTGGAATGAATGGAATCACATTCCATATGACTGTGTCTTGATTTAAAATATAGTGATCAATAATTTCAATAGTCGGGTGGTTAACAGCAAAACAAAGTAGCATACAACAAAAGTAAAAGGTCTTTTGCTGTCCGCCGCAATTTTCGGATAGTATCCTGACATGGGGTATGTCAGGGTGACAATTAATATATGTATTAAAATAAAAAATGTAAAATTCCAAATTCAAAAACTTCCTCGCTTTCCTTTTGTCTCATCCCAGTTATAGCAGTCGACATTTTGGTTTGCCAAGTTAAATTGTATACAGCAAGTTTTTGGACATAAAAATATGGTCCAGCTTCACCAATAGGAGTGTGCAAGACAGCTTCTAAATCAAAAAGACAACTTCTAAAGGACAACACCTTGTCATTTTTCGCGACTTCTTTGTCATCACTTCGTCGTAAGTAAGCATCGTCCCTACATCCTAGATGTTTTTCGTGAAGCTCTTTATGTATGACGGTTTGTTCATTATGTTTTGACACTTCCGAATGAACTACACACTTTTCATAAGTCCTTTTTGGGAACATGAAACTTTAATTTGTAAGACCTGAAAATGAAAGTTGCGGCTGTCAGCAAAAGAACTTTAACTTTTGTTGTATGCTACTTTGTTTTGCTGTTAACCACCCGACTATTGAAATTATTGATCATGTATTTTTTAAATCAGGACACAGTCATATGGAATGTGATTCCATTCATTCCAAAACAGAACAGAAGTCTAAAAATACTCCCGTATACACGCCTGATGGATGATTTCAAATAATGAGAATGGCAAAGTGGAATCCACGCCCTTCAATGTTCAAGCGTTACTGTACGATGACTTTTTAGCCTTTAACGACGCATCATTACAATTTGTAGTAGCAGAAGCCAACAAACCTAAGAAAGGCTGCCGCAATGAACATTCTCAATCTATTTTCATTAAAAGCGACTATAACGTTAAAAATTATATTGAATTAAACTCAAAGCAAAGAGAGGCAAAATTGCCACTATAACACATAAATCTGTTTACAACGATAGTTTGCCTAGGTACCTATTTCTAAGACTAAAAAACAGATCCACTAAAATTATGTAACGAATGAAGGAATATCATGAATTCTATGAGAATTTACCAACATCCGATTCCATTGTGGACCGTTGGCCCGAACCGGATGGTGAAGAGGAGGATATAAATTTTGATGATTAGCTTTACTTGATTCCATCATTTTTTACTTTTTTATCTTTAATAAATAGTTTTTTTTATTTCATACCATTAAAATTAATAAAATTGTACTACACTACCATTTTAAATCAAAATAATATTTAAAAAAATACAATCGATTTCTGCGTTATTCGCAAGTTTCAAATTTGATTTTTGTTGTACTCAATGAAATTCATTTCATACTTGCGAATCTGACACATACGTGAATTGACTATGGGCGAAAACTATTTTTCTGTAATTTTTCTTAGAGGTTTCAAAGTTGCGAATGTGATTTATTAGATTATTTTACTGTTATAATAGTTTACTAATTATTCAGCAATCTTCTGTTTATATTTTCATAAAATGAAAACCAAAAAGACATCGGCTTACTAAAGTGGGCCATTTAAAAAAATAAGAAAAAGAGTGTTTTTTCTCTCCTATAAAATCCGTAATTATACACATTCGCAACTTTACCGTATCGGTGACGTATAGTCTACTTTTTATTTTGTTGACAGCAATGCCATAGTAAGTTTACGAATATAACATAGGAAAATTATTCCCGGTTCGTTTCATATTTTTTACGTTAATGATACCATGGCAAATAAGCGAATATGACACATAGGTAAATTTACCATGGTATATTTGACAATTTACAAAGAATGTTATACCATGGCAATTATGCGAATTGTGCACATAGGTAACTTGACCATGGTCCGTTAAACATTGTAAGCTTCAATGATACTTTAGTAAAGATACGAATTAACCAATATTCGCATGTTTACTTCAGATGTTTTGATAAAAACGACTTGATTAGTCGTGGTAAAATATATTATCTACACTTAGTTAATTTGCCATGGTGACTGACAACAAATGTTTGGGATACGTAAATATGCTGCTATGATATCTCATAGACTATTAAAGATACAGAGCTGATACTTTGCGACATTGTGTATTACGATATTGGGATTACGTTAAACCAAAAAACTGATTTTCGTGAAAACAGCAGATTCGCAACTTTGCCATACAGGTGACGCGTTGTCCATTATAATATAAGATATTAAAGCAGTTCTTTCTTGAGAGTTTTTAATTATTTATTTATTCGAATTTTAGTTTTGATTGTAATTACTACAACAAAACCTTAAATTTAATGTTTATAAAATTATGTATATTTATTAGACTTTCATAATAATAATTACCCATTATTAAAAAAGTATTCTGTCAGTTCAGAAAAAAAACTGAATACTTCGTTAAAAATATATTAGTTATGCATGTGACAACCTTAACAGTTATTTTGTATATACAATAAGAGAAAAAAAGAGGTCTGGAACTTTAGTAACCTGATTAGTAACCTCCCATTAACCCCCCAATGATAATAGCACCTGATTTAACGACGTAACCGCCATTTCATCACATCCACTCTCTTAGCGACCTACAGTATAATTCGGAAAGGATTCTCACACACAATGTATGGAAAACACAAGATACATATGTATGTATGTAGTTTTGCTTTCCATACATATGTATGAGACACTCCTCGGATTGTATGTCGAATTAATATGGATGGGTTAACCCTAGAACGCTGTCAAATGTAAGAGTTAAGAAAATTGTAGCACCTTTTGTGGTTTTAGTTTATTTATTCAGGGATTTGTTCTGGTTTAATTGTGGGTAAGGATTACATGTACATACAAGAAACATTACTTAAATATTATAACTGTTTAATACACACAGCGCCATCTTGTTAGTTTTGGGGAAACTAAATCGATAGTTTTATTTTTCAGTAAAAATGTAGAATCACATAATTCTACATTTCTGCTGTATGTATTCAAGAATTATAGACTTGTCATTTCATTACAATTGATGATAGAGGCTCTGTCTTACGGGCGTTTGTAAGTTTGTAATCTTTTTTTTTGTTTAAAAAGACAAATCTCGCACTAAAGAACAAACACTGAGGAATTTACAAACATACAATTAAAGGATACAAATTACACCCAGAGTTAGAACAACTCTTTGCTGGTCACACAAAGTTTTGTCCTGTGTAGTAACCAAACCGACAACTTCGTGCACAGCAGGCACATACTGCGGCCACTGGATCACCAGGGCAGTCAAAGTCTTTTTGGTTTGATATTGTGACGTCTATTCGTCACAGGGGTAAGTTTTTAGCGTAGATTCGTACACACTAAGAAATTTTTAATAATAAGTATTTCACGGATGACGATTAACTAAGTTTCAATTAAGGTTGTTTAGAAAATATTACTAAGCAAATGTTATGTAGCAAATGAAAATGGTACAATAGAACTGAACTGATGATAAAGCATGAAGGTAGGCAACGGAACTTCATAATTTAACAATGCAATCCAGCCGTGTTTGGGCTTATTTGAATGGTCATGAAATGCACTTTAGTTGTAAATGATAAGATTGAAAAAAACTCATCTCTAAGTGAGGAAAGTGAGATTAGAGTTCGTATGAAAGTTTATCCAGTTAAATTCTTTTTTTGAAAATTCTACAACTTGCCCTATTGGAGTCGGTTTTTAATTTTGTTAAAATTATTTTTTACCCCGCATGTTCATATAATGACTACAGTAGTATATATTATACTTCCAAGGTGGGAAAGAAGCATACGGCCTGCCTGATGGTAACCAGTCACCGTCAGCCTATTCTTTTTTCTTTTTTTAAAAAAAGACAACTCCCGCACTAGGGAACAAGCCCTGTGTCGCGGAGGACTTTACAACAATTAACGGATACAAAGTACATCCAGACTCCGGACAACCATTTGTGGATCACACAAATTTTTGTCCCGTGTGGGGATCGAACCCACAACACGCCGCGCAGTAGTAAATGGCGAGGTAACCACTGAAGCCACTGAACCAACCGTGCAGTCAAATGGACCTATGGACGCTTGCAACACCAGAGGTATCACTCACGCGTTGCCGACTCTTTAAAAACTAGTGTAAGGACACAATTAGACAAATCTTTATCTATTGATTAAACTCTTTCCAAGTTTAAATTCAGCAGCACACAATACTTTGCAACGTCACATCCGGCGCACGCGCGCTCTCCTCACAATATCCTGTAGGCTCTATTATTAACTTTCCTCAAGCATTTTACACTGACTTTTGTAAATAAAATAGCAGATGGAGACTAGGCATTTGCACGGTTGATATATTAGTGCACAAGTGTGTGCGCAAACAGGTCTCATAGTCCGATGTGACAGCGATCTGACACGACCGGAGAGAGATCTGGCGTAGGACCAACAGCTTTACGTACTTTTTGAAGCATGTCCAAACTCGGGAATTGAACCCAAGAACCTTAGCTTAGCAATAATACTCACCTACCACAAGACCACCGAGTCAGTAAAATGAAATGGCTATATTAAGTAAAAACCTTACTAATATTTAATTATAAATGTGAAAGTTTGTGAGTATGAATGAATGGATGGATGTTTGTCACTCTTTCACGTAAAAACTACTGAATGGATCTGGATGAAATTTGGCACAAAGATAAATTATGGTCTGGAATAACACATAGGCTACTTTTTACAGCGATAACCGACATCCACGCGGGCGGAGCCGCGGGCAACAGCTAGTTATCTATAAATAACCAAGAAAAATATATTGTTTGACCACAATATATTATTATTACCTCTATTATTCCTCCTAAAGATGATTTCTAACTCTCATTAAGATGTATGTGCAGATCAATCTTAAGAAGGAGCTCGCCTTGAGGGTGGCAACCCTTTAATAATAGAAATATATCGCGTAGGGTTGCCATTGTGCTGTAATGATCTATTGCGTCGTCAATGTAGAGAGTATTGTGGGGAGTAACAATACAACGTGATTGGTCGAATTTTATTATGATATTATCTATACTAATATTATAAAGCTGAAGAGTTTGTTTGTTTGTTTGGTTGAACGCGGTAATCTCAGAAAGTACTGGTTCGATACACTCACACATGAACACAACTACACCGCTGTGTGTAGTTATTTGGCTGTGGTCTTCTGTAAGGTGGAGGTCTTTCCTCAGTCGGGCTTGCTCGCTAGTATGGTACCATGGTACAGTGGCCCTACCTCTCTATGATAAGTGCAAAGGATACTTTTTATTGCGATACATCCACGCGGGCAGAGCCGCAGGCTACAACTAGTATAATATAATTACAAATCACTTCGTACTTAATTAATAACATCGTACTACATTTAATCAACACAAATGTGTAGCATCGGTCAGTTAACTAAACAATGTATATATATGTATATACTGGTATGTATGTATGTATGTACGTAAGGTTCGGCAAGTCACGCAGCGTGGTGTGGAGTCACGGTACTATCGTTACAGGGCTCGTTGCCCAAACACAATGCACTCTCTATTAGCTTAATTAAATTTACAATATTATTCTAACTCTATTATATACGTATACATATTTATAATAGCGAAACGAGCGAGCTCTGATTTAGCCGATGATAAACAATTTTTACCCGATTAGCGATTCTTATCTTTTTTTTTAAAGACAAATCCCGCACTAATTGGATTTTTCTAAATTCTTTTCTTAGTGCTCACTGAAGAAAGCTTTAAGAAAAATATCAAGATTGTATTGTTTATGAATAAATCAGTCAGCGCAAATAATTATAATAGATGAAGAAAATTTAACAGTTATCTTATGTATGCTGCGTTTGTAGACTTCGACTCATAGGGAATTCAAATATTCACAATAGTTATTATTAAGTAGATGGTCATTTTTAATACTGAATGAGGCAGAAGATGGCGAAGGCGTTTTGGAGCAAATTAAAAACTTGAAATTAAAAGTGAAATAATTTATTTGCTGTAAGTGTGGTAGGCACATAAAGTGCATAAAAAACATAACCTATCTTTTAAACTAATTGAAATTGAGCAAAAAATCCAGTGTAAATAAAAACAAACTAATTTTATATTCTTTATTATAAATAAACAAGAGCATTTACAAATGGCGTCTACAAATCACTACAACAAAAACAAGTTGGCCGGTATAAAAATCCGGTTAAGAGCCGGGTATCCCGGATCAGATCGACAGACACGGATAGCGTACATCCGTCACTGGTTCGATGTATGGAAATGATGGTGAATCCAATCTGTTAGCTCCGGTACAAATCATTGGGTGAATACCGTACTCGGTTTTGTAATAATACATATTGGTGTATTATACAGGACACAGCGCTCATTAAGGAAGACTGTTTTTATTAAAATATAATTTTCTATAGGGTTACCTATAAAAATACTCTGTTTTTTTATACTACTTGGGTGGCAAACAAGCATACGGCCCACCTGCCGTTAAGGAGTAGAGGTATCACTTGCCGTGTTGCCAACCTATTTTTTGACGCCAGGGCTTTAAGATGGAAGTAACCCTGGGATACGTTTCTTTCAAGATGCATCCCTAAATGAGCGCTGGAGACCTGTACACACAGGAACACAACTACACCGTATTTGGCTGTGGTGTTCTGTAGGTGGAGATCCTTCCCCAGTCGGACCTGTTCACTAGTATGGTGCCCTACCTCTCTCTCTGTTGTTATAAAATGTAAAAACCGTCGCAAGGCGTGCGTCGCGAGTGGTCAGGTGGAGCAGTTACCGTAGCTTATGTACGCTTGCAACACCAGTGGCGTCACTCACGCGTTGCCGACCCTTTAAAAAAAATCTTATAACTCCTTTTTTAAAGAACCCTATGCTAAAGTCTATTGGGAACATTTCGGCAGGGAGCGCATTCCAAACCTTATCGTGGAAAGAAATTCCTCTGGAATCGTACGGTACGGCATGTTTGAGGTGCTAGGATGTAAGGATGAACTTACTGTCGGTGGCAAGAGATGCCAATGCATCTCTCACCCATCATCACGTTTTATCAATATAAAACGTGGTCATGGGCATCATATCGAACAATTCCTCAGAACGTCTCGTATGCCTCAACTTGAGGCATACTTGAGGTGTCTCAAACGACACAGAACAGAACAGAGGTTTGCCTACAAGATCCTATTATTCCTAGAGAAACTTCTAAGAAAATATAAGAGCATTATAATCTGAACTGTGGTAGTTATGTCTAGCTGTCGGTGGTTGTTGAGCTGAGGCTCGATATCCGCCGATATCCACCAATATCCGCCGCCCAATAAATAACGCCTCTCGATTATCTTACATCCGGTGTTTTGCTCTATTTCCGGTGCATTGCGGATATTTGAAGGGGACTAGTTTACAGGCTTTGAAGGAAGGCAGTATTCCTACTATAAATTTGAAAGTACTGTGTTTATCTCTGGTTTTTTCATGACTGATTAGCTTAATGGATCTTAATAGAATTTGACAACGAGTTAGATGATATCCTGGGAAAAACAATAGGTTACTTTTTATCGCTGTAACCAATACCACTTCTCGGGTAGTGTTTCTTCTGGAGCTTCTTTTTCATAAGAATAGTTAGAGTACCGAAAAATAATATAGAATTAATTTTATTGACAGAGCCAGTAAGTAAGTCCGCAAAAGGAATGAGTAAGTATCAGGAATAGTTAATCCTACTATAATTATCAACGCAGAAGTTAGTTACTCCTTCACGCAAAAACTACAATACGTATTTTCATGACATTTTAAAGGGTTACAGTTGACATACTAGAACAAAAGCTATATTTTATTATATTTTATAAAACACACACACAAAATTTACTCTGCAATTTACCAAAAAAAATCCATAAATCGTTGAGCCGAGTCTGAATGTACGTCCGTTATACGTTAATTGTATGTTTGCAAAGTCCCCTGCGGTACACGTCTAGTGCGGGACTTGTCTTTAAAAAACCATGAGTAGTAGATAACACATTGTAACAAAAGACGTGTTTAAACAGCGAGACTAATTTCAGCAAGTCCTCAGTGCCCTAAAGTCACATTGAGTACAATACAGGCCGGCGCACGGTGTCTGCCGCGGACATCACAGCTCTTTGTACAATTAAACTAAACGCTACACACACACCGACTATCATCCACAAAGTAACTGAAATTTAACTGAAACTGTCACTAAATAGATAACATGTATGTTCTTGACTTAATGGTGGTAAAAAGATAAGCGGTAACTAACCAATGTGCTGTAAGTTTATTACTTAGACCAATATGATAGAAACGTTTTAATCACGAGTTAATCCTGATATAAACCTTATTTTTAAAGACAATATACGGTAAATAGTTGAATTAAGGCCTAAACCCTCTCTCTTTTCATAGAGGAGAGGAGACCCATGCCCAGCAGTAGCATATTTATCATTAGCGGTAATGCAGGAGTATTAATCACTCGCTTTCAACCTTACATTGTACCAACAAAGTTTTTATGAGCCTGTTATTTATGACCCTGGGATCAGGAATACGTTATTGTACACACTTATAGGAACACAACAACTCCGCTGTATATAGTTATTATAATTCTGCTGTAGTCTTCTGTTAGATGAAAGGTCCTTCCCTAGTCGAGGTATCTCTATTGAGAGTGTCTTATGTTTTACTCCATTCAATTTTATATCGCACTGTCTTTATTTGTCTAACTTTTATATAATAGAGCTGTGGAACTAAAAGGCTACTATATCTAGTCTACAAAAGAAATGCATTGCGTTTATCTACCGTCGCTCGCGTCAATATGTGAACTAAGTAAATGGCTTTCTTTAAACAAACTAAACGCGTGTGGTCTAAAGTATAAGCTGATGTGAGTTTAACGATAACATGCTATATGAAAACTCGTTTTAATCGTTAATAGATTTTAAGATGGAATATGATTACACCAAGTTACTATTATATTGAAAAAAAATTAAAGTACTTTTCTTTTATTAATTCTCATACTTTCAATTTCTGTTTAACAACAGAAATCCTTCACCATATTACACCTTGACCAATCCGAGGATTGAACAAAACATATTTGACTGAAATCGTAGGTACAGCATGAATAAAAAGCAACCAATCGTTACCTTAGCACCTCGTGGATTGATAACGATGCAAACACTTTTTCAATACTCTTTATTATCCGCTATATTCCCCGCTAACCGCTCATCACTTAGTCAAGTCAAGTCAAGTCAAACTCATTTATTCATATAGATCAAATACATGATACTTATGAACGTCATAAAAACAAATGCGAGCATACTTTTTTTCCTACGGCCAATTCGCTGACTAGGGTTGGGCCTCGAGAAGAATTGGCAAGAAACTCGGGCCACTCTTTTTAATTGCCAGAGTATAACATTTACAATTTGGTATGAGTTACAATATTAGTGTTAACAAAAAGGGACGGAACCCAATATTCCATACAAAATTAAATTTAAGTAAAAAAAAAAAAAAATTTGAATAAGGAAACAATGAAGGGAAAAAATGAATTTAGCTTTCCACTGTATGGCAATGAGGGATCCTTTCCTTTTGTATGTATAAGATAGAAACGTGTCGAGATCACATTGCGTTCTTAATAAGAATCTAAAAACTATATCTTCATTATTTAAAAATAAATCATGCCAAGATTGACCAGCCACCCCAAGTAGCACCCGTTCACGAGCATGACGCACGGACCAGCCATCATTTCCTTCGCCATATTAGAGGGAAGGAAATGACCCGGCCAATACGACACCACAAGCAATGGCATTTCAGTGAGCATGACAATCAAGGACATAATAATAAAAAAAAACTAAATAGAAAGTCAATAATGATCACAAAACGTCTCCTTACAAATTTGTAGTTATTATTCTTATATAATTCTGTATCAAAATTAGCAACTAACCCCATGACTTTTTATCATTTAGAAAGTCATTAATAGTGTAATAACCCTTGCTTAAAAGATGATTTTTTACCGCTAGTTTAAATTTGTGTAAGGGTAGGTTCATAACTTCAAGAGGTAGTTTGTTATAAAAACGTACCCCGAGTCCCACAAATGAATTGTGGACTTTATGTAGGCGGTGATATGTACCAACAAGTTTGTGTTTGTTTCTTGTGTTTATTGAATGAATATCACTGTTTTTACAGAACAGGTGTAAATTTTGTTTAACGAACATGATGTTGGCTAAAATGTACTGAGATGCAACTGTCAGAATGCCTATTTCTTTAAACCTTTCTCTAAGTGAAACTCGTGCTCCTAAATTGTAAATAGAGCGTACTGCTCTTTTCTGGAGTATAAATATAGTTTCAATATCAGCAGCTTTTCCCCATAGTAGTATTCCATAAGACATAACGCTATGAAAATAACTAAAATAAACAAGCCTAGCTGTTTCTATGTCTGTAAACTGCCTTACTTTTCTTACTGCGAAAGCTGCGGAACTAAGTTTCCCTGCAAGACACGATATATGAGCACCCCACTGAAGCTTGCGATCTAAAGTCAAACCCAAAAACACTGTAGATTCAACGAAATTTAATGATTCACCGTTTAAAATTATATTACTTAATGTAAGATTTCTAGTATTGGGCATGGTAAACTTAACACACTTAGTTTTTTTTGAGTTTAACAGTAGATTGTTTGCATTAAACCAGTCCAGAACTTTCGCAAGTGAACCATTCACAGTCTCAAGATTTGATTCTTTACGGTCTACCTGAAATATAAGTGACGTGTCATCTGCGAATAGTACAATGTCGCAAAAATCCTGTACATGGAAAGGCAAATCATTAATATAAACTAAAAAGAGAAAAGGACCAAG
The DNA here is from genome assembly GCA_947095525.1 of Trisateles emortualis. Taxonomy (NCBI): domain Eukaryota; kingdom Metazoa; phylum Arthropoda; class Insecta; order Lepidoptera; family Erebidae; genus Trisateles; species Trisateles emortualis. The sequence goes on along the minus strand of OX352752.1, from coordinate 13,726,678 downwards.
AATTGAGCCCTGTGGGACACCCATACCTACAGATAATCCTGAAGATCTACTTCCGCTAATATCAACGAATTGAACTCTATCACTAAGGTAGGTGGCAACTAGGTTGAGTGCAGCATCTCCTATACCATAATGCCTGAGTTTTCTCAGGAGCGTATTGTGTTCAACACAATCAAAGGCTTTTGACAGGTCACAGAAAACACCAATAGCATCCATTGAATTTTCCCAGGCTCTAAAAATGTGCTTTAACAATTTAACACCTGCATCTACTGTAGAACGACCCTTTCTAAAACCATATTGCTCATTATGTAGTAAATTATTTATATTAAAGTGACTCTCTAATTGCAATAACATAATTTTCTCAAAAATTTTGCTAATAGCAGGCAATATGGATATTGGTCTAAAGTTATTCGGGTCATTTTTAGATCCGTTTTTAAACAAAGGTATTACTTTACTGTGTTTCATTAGATCAGGAAATACGCCTGTATCAACACATCTGTTAAATATTGCTGCAAGATGTGGAGCTATATTCAAAATTATATTGTGAACTAGTTTTACAGAAATACCCCATAAGTCAGCAGTTCTTTTTGAATTCAATGTCTTGAACGCTTTTAATATATCATTAGGGTCAATATACTTAAAACAAAATAAAACGCTACACTCTCCCACGCTTCCTTTTACCAAGTTCTCGGCTTTAACTGGGCAAGAATCTAAGGAGCTAGTTGTGTTGATTGGTATGTTTGTAAAGAAATTATTAAACATATGCGCTACATCTAAATTATTTGAGACCACTTTATCATCATGCTTAAGTTGAAAGTTGTCATCGCGCAATTTGATTCTACCAGTTTCATTATTGATAATATTCCAAGTTGCTTTTACTTTATTATCTGACTGCTTAATCTTATTACTTAAATATAGAGACTTAGCTATAGAACAAGCCCTTTTAAAAGTTTTTGAATAATTTTTAACATAAAGGAGGAATGCTGGATTAGTATTGTATTGCTTCATACCATATAGCTCATATAGCCTAGCCCTACTTTTATAGATGCCGTTCGTTGCCCAGTCACAGAAATTAAGTTTGATGTTTTTAAAGAAAGTTTTAGGCTTAAAAATATTTTCATATTCTAATTTAATTATATTAAACAAAGACTCGTAAAGCACATCTGGATCATCCAGAGTAATGTCTATATTGATGACTTTGGTGGCTATACTGTCACTGAAGTGTTCTAGGCGTCCACAGGTCATTGGCCTACATGTGATCTTAGTAACTTTAGGTATTGTGTTTGTTTGAATTATAACCTTTTGGCCACAGTGATCAGATGTCAAATCATTTAATATAGATTTTCCTAAATACTGACAATTACAAAAAATATTATCTAAGCATGTAGCTGAATGCGAGGTGATCCTGGTTGGTTCAAAAAATAAATGATGTAAATCAAAAGACCTAAACAAGCTAATCAATCTACTGCAAATAGCTGACTCTTCAAGTAAGTTGACATTAAAGTCACCACAAACTACTACATACTTACTGCCAACACAAAGACGTTTTAATAAATCTTCCATTACTGTTTCAAATGTACTAAAGTCACCCTGCGGTGGTCGGTAAACACAAACTACGATATGTTGCTCAAGCTCAACACAGGATATTTCAATAGTGCGCTCGATAGAAAGTTTTGCTATATCTTTACGTTCCTTACATTTAATACTATTACAAACATATATTAGAGAGCCACCATGAATAGCTTTCTTTCTTACGAATGCACTACCTATAGTATAATACTCATTATTTATTAACTTAAGGTCACTCTTTAGCCAATGCTCAGTGACACAAAGAATGTGAATGCTGTGTTCCTTCAAAAATAATTCTACTTCTAACATCTTGCCGGATAAGCCCTGAATATTTTGGTGAAATAAGTTTAGGCTACATGACTGCTTACCCTTTGTCGCATCTAGTAGTTTAAACTACAAGATGTATCAAAATTGCTAATAGTACTACATACTATACTACTACTAATACTATGATTAACTAAGTCCTTTAATACTTTACAAGTACCTGTGTCAGTAAATAAACTAAATGCTAATAATTTAGCAACCTGTCGTTTGTCAAATAAGGAAAGATACATAGTATCTTCAGTTAATAAATAATTACTAATAAATATATTAGTGTCGAAAAATAAAATGAAGTCGCTATGGCGACATGTAATATTATAAATTAATAAATTCAGTTTTTCAATATGCCTATTTTGTTTTTCAGTTAAGGCATATGAATATGGCAAGGCACAGGAAATAAATCTACAACCTAAGCTATTGTGAAGTGTTGTCATTACCTCAGTTAACTGCAAAATATCTTTTTTAGTGACATTTAAGCTGTCACCAAATAAAATAATCCCTATAGATTGCTCATTAAAGCTAGCAGACTTTAAATTATTAATAACATTGCTAAACTTAGCTCCAGGTAAACAAATATTTGTTATTGAATACTCGGTATAACAATTAATTAAATTACCTAAATCTCTACCTATCTGGTCAGAAAGCATGATAACATTATTTGTAGCAGAGGTCTTGACTGTGTGACTTGTCTTAGACTCACTGTGGTGATTAGATGTAAGACAGCAATCTGAGTTATTCTGATTAATGAACAGAGGCTCCGGTGAACTGTTTAACAACTCTGTCTGACACAAAGGTGACACATCTGTACTAATACATGGTGTTATCTGTGTACAGTTTGAGCAAATCTTATTATCAGTAAGAGAAATCACCTGTTTCAGATTCTCCCTACCAACCCTTGCAATCTCATCATATCTAAGAATGTACTCGTGAGTTTGTGTCTCATGTTCAAGGATAGTCCTTGTCAGGTGTGATTGTAAGTCTGAAATTTGTGTCTCAAGTTCATGTGTGTGTTGTTCATATAATAACTTACTATTAACCAATTGTTCATTATAATTGTCTAGATCAGAGAGTAAAGTTACACGTTCATTGATTAAATCCCCATTAATTTGAGATAACTTTTTCATGTTTGTTGACCTCCTGAGGTCGGATTCAAGTTTTTTAACTAATTTCCTCAATTTAAAATGTTTTCTAGATTTCTTAAAACTAGTGGTAGAAAATGATGACTTAAAGTTACATTTACATTTTAAAGCGTTTAAAATATCTATTTTATTACCTAAAAGCTCAGAATAAAGGTTCTGGGTCCCATTACGGTTCATAGCCTGTATTGTTTCTTTAAGGGAAATGATTTGCAAATGGGCCTTACTTAGATTTAATTCTAACTCAGTAATGCGACTGAGAGACGTTGTGTATGTATCATGACAGCTACTGAATGACTCCAATTCTTCCTGTAGTTTATTCCGTTGGTCCGATATGTCTATATATTGAGTGTGAAATGCAGATAATTGTCCCTTCAACTCAGCTACCCTATTATTTAAACATTTTATTTCTTCTTCACAGTCACTGCGTTCCTTCAACAGCTGACCGTTGTCCTCTTTGCATTTTTTCAATTCTAGCAGCGTTAATTTAAGCTGTGTTTCTGTTTCCTTGGCCTTTGTTTTGCGGGTCATTATATTAGAATTCATTGTAGAAATGACCTTCAAAATCACCAAGTCCCTAGAAGTAAAAACAAAACAGCTGAGAGAAAGAAATAAAACAAATAAAGATGTTATAGGAGTGAAAATAAATTAAAACAAACAATAAGAAGTTAGGATTTACAAACTATTAGGGAAATTAAGTAAGTTTTGAATAGAATTTTGAACAAAAATGACTTAGATTTAAGATAGGTAAGTATGATATTTTAATTGGCCATTACAATAGTTACAGAATCAATGTTAAAATTTTAAAATGATTTGACAAGGGAAATACTTAATAATAGGGTGAGCAGAAGTAAGTTCTGAACTATTAAATTGAAAAAAACAGTGAATGAAAGTGACAATAACTGATATTATCAGGCTAAAGTTTAGTGTTACTAATGTGTAGTGATGAATGGTTGATTTATTATGTGAAATTACTTGATATTAGCTATAAATATTAACAATGTAGGTAAATTGTACAGTGTGTATGTCATGTATGCTTAGATTAAGCGTTTAATTTGTCTTTGAAAAACAGTATGACAATATGACAAGTGTAAAAACTGTTATGTTAAATGCTGGTTTTAACACATATAAATTACAAATATATATAGTGTAGATTGTTAAATACTAGCTTCCAGCATTATATGTATGTATTGTGGAGTGTTGAGGTGGTTAATAAGTAAAATACTCCCCAGGTTTTACACGATGACTTCAAATTCCGTCCGTTGAAATCTGCGTGTCACTGCGCAGACCGGTAAACGGTTTTTGTACTGTAGATTTAGCAGCAAACACGTAAAAACTGTATTATGTCACTTGTAGAGTTCCAATTACATATAATAATGTGTAAAGTATTACTTATTATTAGTTAAAATTAAAATTCAATAAAATTCAAATTCTTACGCCACACACCACTCACAAGCAGCATCCCCAGCTACAATTGACACTCGGATTGAACGTAAGCTAATAGACGTAACTTAGTTAGTTGAGTATTGACGGCGCTATTAACTTTATTTTACTTCGATAATGGAGGGTAGAACGAAATAATTGACTGACTCGACATCTCACTCGGCCGGTTGTGTCTTGGTTTAATGTGATTATATCTGCGTTTGTAACATAATTTGATTTTACTGTTGTGTCTTTATAATGATCAAAGGGAAATTGAACATACTATAATTAAATTAAAATAAATTAACTGCCTTCATGGCGCAGTGGATAGTCCACTGCGCCATGAAGGCAGTGGATTTTCGATAATATTTGTAAAAGTAATTTATAGTAATAGCAACTCATACATTATTGTATCTCACAGCTGGTCACACTTAATCTACACCCGCTGGCCTAATATGGGTTGGTGGATTAGAAATGCCTTTAGAATTTCTTGCAAGACATGTCGGATTTCTTACGGTATTTTTGTTCACCGTTAGCAAATTGAAAATCATTGGATTAGCACCAACGAATAAATTGAAATGTACATTAGTACTGGCATTTAGGATGGGACTCACGTACAATTCGGTTAGTTTACCACTCGGTTACCACCGCTCTTAAACACCAATAAATAATAATTATTATAAGTATAATATCATTCATTCCAAAGTTCTCGTAAACTCCATCGAATTAAACGAATTTCCATTTATTTTCCCCATTGTTCTTACCTACGGTATCATATCCCCATTCGATATATCCAAAAGCCCCTAATTACAAATCCAAACAAACCATTAACACTTACTAGGAAACCGTTTCCAATGTGTACACGTCTTCGAGGGGTCAGAACTGGACAAGAGGGGACGAACAGCGCCGAGCTAGGGGTTGAAGGGGCGACAGAGGGGTAAAGAGAGCTGAGGAATAAGAAAACGTATTTACCCTCGAACCACTTGCGTTCCGATGTAACTTTATACCTAAACGGTTGTAGGGTTGTCACTTGTTTGTTTTTGTTTTATTTGTGTAAGGATATTGAAAAGCGATTTAGTTGTTTTTTTATAGAAATGTAAATATTTCGATCTAATGAGCTGCAAGACGTTAGCCAAAAGGGTTTATCACCATTTAAACAAGCAATTCCAACTGGGAACGAACCTCTACCTTACAGAAGACCACAGCAACACAGTTATGTATTCCTGTGCGTGGTTACAGGTCTAGTATTCATTTAGGGATGCACTTGAAAATAAAGTTTTTTATTTTTTATACTACTTGGGTGGCACACAAGCATACGGCCCGCCTGATGTTAAGTAGTATCCGTAGCCTATAGACGCTTGCATTACCAAAGGTATCACTTGCGTGTTGCCAACCCATTTTTTACACCAGGGCTTTAAGATGGAAGTAACCCTGGGATAGGAATACGTTTCTTTCAAAACGCATTCCTAAATGAGCGCTGGAGACCTGTACTCACACACAGGAACACAACTACACCGCTGTGTGTAGTTATTTAGCTGTGGTCTTCTGTAAGGTGGAGGTCCTTCCCCAGTCGGGCTTGCTCGCTAGTATGGTGCCCTACCTCTCTTATCTTAGGGTTAAAGCGCCCTAGTTATTGCAAGGGTCCATAAGCTAGGGACATTGCTTACCATCAGGTGATCGTATTTTTGGTCTTAATATTACTTTTTGATTGGAGGCAAACAAGCATACGGCCTGTCTTAAGTAAGCGGTTAAACTTAATATCTTATAAGTCTATTGTTCCTTTTTCACTCAAAAAAATGCGTGACAACCCTGACGCGTCCATCAAAGGCCGGCGTTAAGTATATCAAATGAATTGTAAATGAAATCAGAAGCGAGTGGCCGGCTCGAGGCGCGCGCCAGTTTATCGCTGTTCACCGCTCCACATCGCGAATATACCGCTTATATGGGGTATGGGAGGTATGGGGGTTTGGGCGATGTGGAGGTATGGACTTATCATACAGGTAAATAATTTTAATTGTGCGTGTGAAAGAACAACAAAATACAGGTACAGGAACTTAATTTTAAGCCCAGTGTGTCTTGTGTGGCATTCAAAATAGTATCTTTTTTTATAGTAGGTGGCAAACAAGCATACGGCCTGCTTGATAGCAAACGGTTACCGTAGCCTATAAACGCTTGCAATATCAAAGATACCACTTGCGTGTTTGCGACCACCACACACACCACCAGTGTTTTGTGATGGAATATCCCTGAAATAGGAAAACGTTTCGATAAAAACGCATTTCTAAAAGAGCGCTGGAAACCTGTAATCACACAAAGCAATATAACTGCACCGCTGTGTGTAGATATATGACTGTGGTCTTCAGTAAGGTGGAGGTTCTTTCCCAGTCGAGCTTGGAGACCCTAATCATCAGCAAGAACACATATAATTTTTAATCTATTTTAAAACAGCCTGTATATCTCAGCACAAGAAAACCCTGTACATATTGTAAAACTAAAAACGAATGAAACTGAATTGTTTAACAGAAGACAACGAAGTGCATTACATTATTCTTCCTTCAAGCTCTACGATCTCGTAGACTTATGCTACGAGACGTAGCAATATGCTACGAAAGCTTGCTACGATACAGTTAATGTTCAATTTTTGTCTTCTTAGTAATGAGGTTCACTTACTTGATTGGTTACTTATTATATCATTACTTGTATAACTATAGAATGTATTTAACTTAAATTATTGTTTTACAAACATTGCAATCGCAGACACAAAGTACGCCCAGATTCAACAAAATAATTTTATTATTTATAGATGACACAATTTTTTGACCAGTGTAGGTCTAACTCTATCTAACTTACTACAACAACATAAAGCCTCTGCTTAGGCTTTAAATTTGAAACTTTCATAAAGACTCCTGAAATGACGTAAAAGAGCACTAAGAAGGGATTTTGAAATTAAATACTATAAGTTCAATTCAATCTCAATGAGTAAAGAAATTGTTTAAATCGGACAAGTCGGGGTGGACCACTAGTTATATATAAAAAGCCACGACTTCTCTTAAAACTAGTCATATTACGTATTACAATCACGCGCCAGAAATCTTTTCCTTTGTCAAAAATCACTTACACGCCGCGTTTATACGACTTATTATAAGTGCGAGAGAGATAGGTATATTTCCGCTATTGCGCCGCGGAAGGGACAATTTGCGCTTACAGTAGCGGTAAGAGGTTCCTACTTTTATTTTTACGGTAATGCATACTTTCTTTGGCGAGACTTATTGGCAAGAGGCTTGAGTGGACTATGTCGGTTCGTTTTATGAAAAGTATAATTTGTGAATATTACCCTCTTGAAGGCTTTTACTCGGTGAGCGATTGGCGCGGATTAAAAAAGTTTATATGGCCTTTTTATTATCATCATTTTTGTTCAAATGCTTTTGTTTTAACAGAAAAAAGCTTTGAGTGCAAAGCTAATGAGCGCTCTTGGGTGGTTGAAGTGAGTATTGTGGGTTTTAGTGTATACCGTAAATAGCTGGTCAGAGTATGTGTTTACTGAAACACATTAACCTGCGAATTATGGATGGATTAACGTGTGGTTCAGGTGGTTACCTCACAATGTGCTAAGGGACAAATATTTGTGTGGTTAATAGATAATTGCTTCGGATCTAATTACGATAGTCAATTTTAAATCAAATTCCGGTATTGAAGTAACCTTTCATTTAAAATTATTTATTTATTTAAAACATGTAGACAATATTTTCCAAAAGTTTTTTATTTTAAAAATGAAACGCTTAATAAAATATCATCAATGTACACAATTTTTAGATTTTTGTTGATTTTTCAAAAATCGCAAAAAATTAATGGGACCTGGAAAGTAAACTCTATGAAACATAAAAAAATTATCTAGCTACAACACTCTATAAACTGACTTCACACAACAAAAAATATTTAAAAAGTCCACATCCTCATTTGACCACAAAACATCGTCAATATTGGCATTCCAGCGAGTCCTCACATTCCTGCGGTGGCTCGGAGCGGGTACACTCCCCGCATAGCATAAAGTTCACCCGACATAGCACCTACCACGATGCTCTCATAATCGCGTATTAGCATTCAATACCCCACCAACTATTTCGTATTATGCACCCCATTTGAATATTTTATTAAAAGATGACATAAACATGGCTGTTATATGAATAAAGATGAATATTATTTGAATATGTTTAATATAGTGCAACACGTGTTTGCACACTAACAACATTATTATTCATATAGTGATATCCGACTACATAAAACGGGCATTATAAGTTTGAAACGCTTTTCAGATTATGTATATAATATATGTAAAAATGTGACGCCAAAACTGATTTACTGTTTTTTTTTTTGTTTGATAGGTTATTGATTAAGATGATTCTTAACGTTTCGTGAATATAGAAATTACCTAATGGAAAGCAAATGTGTTTCAAAGTTATAGTAATTTCGATAAATTATTTCTTAAAATCAAATTGCCAGAAACGTATGTGTAAAGATTCATACTTACGTTGTCATTATCATCAGAATCATAATGATGATTCTAATGAGTTAAATAGGCTTTTTGCGTTTGACAAACAGTAGAGTTATCCTGATTTAAAGGTAGCGTTGGAAAACAGATACACTGACAAGCTACCGTTCCTTTCCTTCGTTGTGCACATTATTAATGTAACATAGTGGTGTGGTAATATTATTGTATAAATACATAATTTGCTATGTTATATTTTGTATAATTCACACTGGCGATATTTGGATACCTATTTTTAAAAATAAAAACTAAATATTCATATCTTGGCGTTTTATCAGTAGCCTGAAATATACTTCCAATTCTTTTCAGGGCTCTACCCTTGTCACCATATTTGACTGCAGGTTAATTGACTGACGTCGTTTTTAGAATTTAATAATACATTTTTTGAAATAATTTCGTGGTCTAAATGCATATGTAAATTGACCAGATATAGGCTTAACAATAATTGATCCACACAGATGGTTGTCCCCAATCTGTGTATTCTAAATTGTTTGTATTTGCAGTACCTACACAATTTGTTTGGCTATGTAGAGCTTAGGAAAAATAAGCTTTAATAATTAGCCCTATGTTAGCTATAACAACAAGTGACACAGTATATTAATACAACACTGTGAGTATAACTGATATTTTGTTAATATCTTTTGTGAGAGTGTCGCCTACAATAATACAAAGTACCCAAGTAAGCGCATAACAGTTAAAAAACCCGGAAACTAACTTGGAACTCGCTTACAAAACGCGTATTTCAACCGGCCTCTGTCAAATGCATGGTATAATACTAAATTACTTAATGCATCGACCTATAAAAGATTTAACTCACTCACACTTCCAACAGGCCACGCCCCCTACGCCGCGCAGCCTTTGTTCTTACAACTCTCACACATGCGCACATCATACTACACCCGCGTGTGCGTTAAGGGGGGATAAAATACGCATCCAATTTTTCTTACTTACATTTTATTTATCTTCATTCTATGGTACTAGCATTGAATTTTAGATTTTAACGATTATTTCATGTTAAAAAATACGAAACTTTCTTTCTACTTTACTCTCAGTAGATAAGCTTTGATTTCTTAAAATTGGTGCTATCGACATCCCTTGAGAAATGAGGCTTTCTTTAAAAAATATTGCGAAAAATCCCTCAATAAAGATAATTACGATCATTATTAAAAGTACAATTTGACGGGAATCAATTTTACCATTTCCATTACGTCGACAATGGCGGAACGATTTCCCTTGTGCGCCCTCTTAAGTGTTGTGCTAGTGTGTGTGGGGTAGGAGCGGGGGTGAGGGTGTGTGCGTGACGTCGCCACTGGCGCACAGGGCTTAAATACCCGCACGGAGTTAGACAGCCAGCATTGGCACTCCGCCACTCGCGGCGATAGGACGCGTCTCTCTGTTCAAACATGTCATAGCTTCTTTCGTACTTCTCTCTCTTCTTCTTATAACGATACGTATCATGTATTTTCTAATGTAGGTAAAATTTGGTGCTCAATATTAAAAATTTAAAGTATTTTTTATATACGAACTTTATGGGGACTTGTTGTTAGATTGTAGAGTATATATTATATATTTTAGTACGCAAAGTGTGATAGAAGACCCAAGATGAACTTCATCGGTAAGTTTTATTCACTTTTTATACCTTTTTTATTCTACCATCTTTCTTTTCCTTTTTACATTATATTTTTATGGTGCTCATTTTGTTTTTATGTTGCGTATTTGACAGTTTTTCAACGTTATTTTCCTGTATTTCTTTAATATAAAGATTTATGATTCTTTTTTACTTTTTTGTTTTGAGTTTTTTATTAAGTAGTTTCATTTCTATATTTGATTTAAAAAGCTTCATGTATTTCTCCGAAATGAGACTAAAAAACTTACTACGTTCTTTTTCACATGTACGTCTCACGTTTTTTTATAAAAACATTTCGCTTTTCTCTGCAGTGAAGTTTATTTGTTAACGTTACTAAAAAAAGAAAACTTACATAAACCGCTGTGGACTGCGTATTTTTAGACGGTTGAAACACTGCAGCTGAAACCGTAGGCAGTAATAAAAATTAATTCGTAGCGATAGTCGTAGAGGGGTTATAAATATCGCTACGATTTCATCTCACAATTTCTTTACATAAAATCATTTAAACAGTATGCCGCAACGATAACTAAACTTAGTCAACCTTAAATATCACTCGACCTTTATACTACCCCAATGACCAGACCCGGGATTCTTTGAGCAGGGGTTGGAGCGTAGCACACGATTTGACCGACTTCGCTCAAGGTCGCCTGGCACCATGCCAACTGGGTTGATTCTGACTCCGAAATAGGTTGACACTGGATGCAGAGCGCCTGAATAGTTAGGTTGAGCACATAAATAATATTGTACGATGTTAAAGTTAGTATTAGAGATATTTTTTTAAAGTAAAAATTAACAATAAAGGTAAAATATGAAAGAAAAATTATGTATAACGAGCTCAATCTGGCCACGTTTTGCACGTTTGGAATTTTCTGTTCCCGTGGCAATTTTAGAATATAAAAGTTTATATAAATACTCAAATATAAAATAAAGTCAATGAGTCACAAACGAGATACTTATCGAGTCTTGCAGACGCAAACATACGGAACCTAAACTTTTATTATACAAAAATATTTAAAGCTTTCCTTTTAAGAAAACTTCAATGGTCGATAGCAATAAAAGGGGTATTCTTGTCAATTTCGATGAATTAAAACGGTAAAATCCAACAGCGGCATCACGACTATAAATTAAGTCAGTAGAATAGTATTCAAATCGACTAATTACACCAACAACCCTTTTATTATCACGGACACTGTTCTGGACAATTAGACGAACAAATCGACTAGTGGGTTTAATCGGCACATCTTCATTAACCGACAAGGAATAGAAGGTTGTACATAATTGTTTGATGAGGTTTTTGTTTATTAAAAATCTCCACCAGAAACAGATAAAATAGAAGTTAATATCAAAGTTGAGTAAAAATATTAATATCTGCCTTTAACAAAGAGAAGAAGCACGATACGTACAAATAAAGTTAAATTCAACAATATATCCGCCGTCAGGTACAACTATTGAATACCATCAATCGTTTCCTGAATAAACGATTACGGCAGTTCAACAAATCCTTGTATCGGAATATTCCGACACGTAGCACTTGCTACGAGCGCTACGGTGTCGTAGCTGCTACGAGCTACGATTCCGCCAAATGCATTTTAAAATCTGTATTCAAAATATTAAGCAGATTTTTTACTGAACTAAGTTTTGCTTCAGAGTTCTTTCTACACATTGATTTAATTGAATTTAAATTTAAATTGAATCGGCATATACATATACTTAGCAAGAGGAAATAATAACTGCACGGCACCCAGCCGTTCGATCTCCGCACGGGATTAAAAATATCCTGGCCAGTAAATAAAGCTTAATTATAAATAATTTGGCGAGTAATAACGCACCCAGTTTTTTAATTGCCAAATAAATTTCAATTATTAAGATAATTCTCTAAAGCCCTGTTTGTATATCATGCCATAGCGGACATGGACCTAAGAATTTCGGTCAGAGTGATAAACTAATTATTATTTATGAAAAAGAAAAAAATAAGCCCGCACCGTCGGGGCTTAACGAACTCTTACGTAGGTATATGACTGTAATTATTGCTTAGGCAGTTCTAATTTTATTACCGATTTAGCAAATAGATATATGGCCCACATGACGGTCAATGGTTACCGAAGCCAATTAAATACCGAAGGCACCACTCACGCACTGCCAACCCTAACACATGAATACTCTTAATTACTTCACTATCCACGCAGTCATCAAACTACCATATTATTTACGTGAAACTATTTCAACAGCCATTTTCCAACACATCAGAGTATATATTTACCACTAAAGCCTCCATCCCCTCACTACACAAAGATGTCTTACTTTCCCAAGAATGTTAAAGGACGAACTTTTTAACGAGTGTGTAAAAAAAACCTTTACTCGCACAGACCATTACCGGTCGACGTTCCATCTCTCTCTGTCCTTAGTGTTAGAGCGAGATAGTTGTACACTCTAAACGAATGGTTCGCTGACCAAACAACATACATCAGTATGCTTTTAGATCCCCGTCGGCTGCGGATTAAGTCTCAGTGGGTGATGTGCTTTACAATGAAGCTATATTTTCTAAGATTATAACTTATACCAGATTATAATAAACCTAACTGTTACTTTTTATATGTCTGCTTTAGTTATTTTAACTGCATCGCTGTAGTTATTTGACTTTGGTCTTCTGTAAGGTGGAGGTCCTTCCCCAGTCGGGCTTGCTCACTAGTATTACTGTACAAGTGAGCTAGGACACTTCCTACCTCTTTTAGAGTTTGTTAGTCTAGTGGTCCTTAAGCACGACTGCTAATGACTATAAATTCTATCAAGAAATTCCTAATAGATGATACCTAAAGTTTGAAAATTGGTGATGTTTACACCCTGTGCCTAAGGCAGCAACACAAAGCCGTGGGTTGTATACCTGATATTTTCCGGTCGCATTGGACTCCATCGGAGTGCATCTGCGCTGCGCACACACTTGTGCACTATTATATCTCCCATGGAGATCACTAGTCTTCGTTGAGATTAACCACCGTGACGGCAATTTTTTTTTATACTACTTAGGTGGCAAACAAGCATACATCAGGTTGGCCTACCTGATGTTAAGCAGTTACCGTTGCCTTTGGACGCTTGCAATACCAGAGGTATCACTTGCGTGTTGCCAACCCATTGTTTTACACCAGGGCTTTAAGATGAGAGTATCCCTAGTATAAGAATACATTTCTTTCAAAACGCATCCCTAAATGAGCGCTGGAGACCTTCGATTACGATTTTTTTTTTTTTTAAATTCATTCAGCTTTCCATTATTTTTTAATAATTTTTCTTTCTTCTTTTTCACTCTGTATATATGGGGAAACTTTTAAGAGTAAATTCAGTTGCTCAATTAAAAACTAGAATTGGTTTGGCTTTGCAACATCACCACGAGCAGAGTTAACAGGAACTAGCTTTGAGGATTAATTTGGCTTTACTCTGTTTAAATTTACATTTATGAAAGTAGAGTCGGATTGAAATATATATACGTAGACGTTATAGTCAAAACATTTTACAGTGGAGTTGTTTACCTCACGACCAACAACGTATCCAATACTGAGTTTGATCTCTGCATAATAAAAAAAACACTATAATAAATAATCATGTTATCTATACATAAAAAAAAGAATTATCGAAATTGGACGCCCCTGTAAAAAAATTATGCGTGGTCATACATAAATTAAAAAAAAACAAGTATACGGGTCGACTTGAGAACCTCCTTTTTTTTCGTCGGTTAATAATAAATTGACTCAACTTATGTATCAACACAGAGTTTAAGTTTGGGGCTATTAACATAAATGTTTGCACAACAATTCTTTAAATAAAGTAAATAAGCTCTAATGTTTTTTTTTTCTAAATTTAATCGAACTTGGGCAAAGTCAGGGCAGATCGCTAGTTTCCATGATAAAGAGAAATAAAAGCAAACAATTTCGTATTTAATATTTAGTTTCAAATAGAAGCCGTTCATAGTTCAGTGCATTTATGAATAGAGTTAACGATTACACATCGTGATGAAAGGAACCATTTTGCATGCTATTAGCGAATCGGCTCGGATTATACGTTAATACATAATAAATTTCAATAATTTACACTTCATTAGTTACGTTTAACCATTAGCAGACTGAATTTTCAGCTGCAATTGGAAAAAGATATAAACATTTTGATAAAACATATTCTATATTCAGTAATGAATGTTTTTGTTTCTGATTATAATCCTACTAATATTATAAACGCGAAAGTTTGTAAGTTATGATGGATGGATGGATGTTTGTTACTCTTTCACGTAAAAACTACTGAAAGGATCTGGATGAAATTTGGCACAAAGATAGATAATGGTCTTGAATAACACATAGCACATTTTTACAGCGATAACCGACATCCACTCGGGTGGAGCCGCAAGCAACAGCTAGTAAACCATATTACTTTCTACAAAGTACAGCCATGACACGTAAATGCCATAAAACCTATAACATTTTTCTTTTTATCAAGTCTTTCATAAGTTTACGACATAATATCGTACACTTACGTTAAATCCCATACATTTGCTTTCTATTCTATTCGATTTGACTACCCTTTATGCTACTTGTCTAGAGGGGCTGGTGACAGTTCAAATGGTCCATATGCTAAGGCCTCTGTCGTATATTTAACGTGACCTCCGAAGCACGTAGAAGCTCAGATGAAATACCACTTGCTGTCACTCACTCAAAGGGTACCCTTGGTTCACTTTGTCAACCGATTAGCGTACCTCCTAACTATGAAGAGCTTAATTATTATCAATATTAACTAATGTTGGACCAGCTTTCAAATACAAACATTTTTTATTCCGTTCATAGTCTAAAGCGCTCCAATACAAAAAATATTCATAAAATAAAACAAAATTTCCTTCACAAACGGGTACAGCCAGCTGCCAATTAAAATCACTTTATAGCGTGCCAATCGAAGGCTTAATGAGCTGGCAGCCAGGCTGATGGCATAAACTGAACGGTTTTATTGCCAATCGGGTGTTGGACTATTAATATTAACTATCTACTAAAATTTGAAGAAGTTGCATAGCATCTCCTTTTTCCGCACTCGGGATAATAATTTATGGATCACACAATTTTTTGTCCCGAGTGGGAACTGAATCCACAACACGTCGCGCAGTGGTAAATCTCGAGGTGTGGTGAGGTGGTAAATCACTTCTTCTATCTATATCTATAATTTTTATTCGCCATTTTATCAATACTCTTTATCATTAATGAGGTAATCGCAATAGACCTCTCCTAACACGCGCTACAGCACTCAGTCCTCCACCTCCCACATCCAGTCCGTTCCAGCAAATCTTTAGGTCGTCGGTCCACCTGGGGGCCGTCCTACCCTACGCTTACCGGGTCGCGGTATCCACTCTACGACACGTCCACTCCATCAGCCATCAGTAACTTTGATTCCTTGTCGGATTACGAATATATTATTAGAATAATTGACCAAAACCTACTTCTACCCTTGTCTAAAGTTATTAATTAGAAAGGGATGTGCAACGACCACATATAGTTAAATACATTAGAGTTGAATGAGCAATATTCTAAAGTGTATTCTCAACGGTATCATACAAACTCAATTGTAACGTTGAACGTTAACTTGCTACAGTGTAATTACGAGAGTTAAACCTACAGATGAATCTCTAGATTTACTGTTATTGCACTTTATGGAACTGATGTTGAGATGAGCCTAGGAGATTGTAGAGCATATGTTATTGTGGAAACTGTGCTCCCAACTGTAACGAAACTGTTAATGAGATCACGTCAGCGCCACTTGCCTTAGTCATTTGACTTTGAGAATATTTTGTCTGATGGTAAGCAGTAATCATAGCCTTTCCACCATTCCTCATAGTGCAAGTCGAACCTAAAATGTGCCATCATCATCATGTTTGCCACGTTGGTCAAGATACAGTTTAAATTAATTATAATTAACCTTTGCTTTTATAAATGCTAAACATAGCCAGCCTTATTAATAAATGTGAAATAGAATAGGTATTAATTTTATTATTCTCATTCTGAAGAAGACAAAGCATTGCGTAACTATTCACTCGCTACACAATGTTTATTAATAAAGTGGTAAATGGTTACCAACCGTTACGCTTTGTTAAACTAGCGGCCAGCCCCGATACATATCCTTATGATACCTATGTGCAATTTTTTTAGGTTTTACCCGATTTAGGCTTGTTGATGAATCAATCAATCGAATCAGAACAAATAATATGTATAGATATACTGCTGTGATCCAGCAAACCATTTAAAATAAACACATTATATTTTAAATACTTTCCCAACATAACAAAGGTTTCCAAAATTAATTACCGATGACATCACAGGCCCTCGTCAAATCCCATACAAAACGTTGTGAGGATTATGTCTGGTGTACCCCATCCTTTAATAACAAAGTATATTGACATGTACCAATTTGACTTTCATCTTCGCGTGTTTGCAAAACATAAAGCTTTTAAATAAAAACCTTTCAACAAAACATACAAAATCAAACTCTGTTCCCACCAAGATAAAGTCGAAATTAAAATAGCTCACGAATAATAATAAATATACAGTACGGAATGATATAAAGTCCCATTTTATTTTACCTCGCTTGCTATGTACTGTGTATTGTTTTTAGCCGTTTTTGTAAGCGTTCGTTGTACACCAAAAATCAATATTTGGGTCACGAATCGCCCGCGAAATCGTTTTAAATCAAAGTGGGTCAAAACAAAAGCGGGTCATTGACCACTAGCCCACTAACATGACCAAACGTTATAAAAATATCCCGAAAATACAAGCTGGGAGGGAATTTGTAATATTCCCATTAACAGCAACCCATATATGTCTCACTGCTGGGCACGGGTCTCCTCTCCTCCATCAAGAGAGAGAGAGGGTTTCTAGGCCTTAATTCACACACGCTGGCCTAATGCGGGTTAGTGAATCAGACATGTCATTAGAATTTCTTCTAAGACATGTGGGTTTCCTCACGAGGTTTTCCTTCACCGTTAGCAGATGGCGAAACATTTGATTAATACATATAAACTCCACAAAATGAAATTCACATTGGTACTGCCCGGGATCGAACTCGCACCTCTTGCGTGCAAGTCCGTTACTTTCCCACTCGGCCACCAGCGCTTGTAGAATATTCCCATGGTTAATGTAGAATATTCCCATTGTATCAGTAATATTTTTCATTTGAAAAGAGTACACTGACGCAAATGTCATCGTTCACGTGTGACACAGTGCATCATGCTAACACAACCAAGATCATTTAAAGCTAACAACAAAAAATACAAATTAAAAACTAAGCAAACATTACACCATTTGAATCGTAATAGAACAAGAAGCAAACTTAAATTTGAACGTAAAGTATCTCGTTTAATATCGAGATCCCTCCTCCTTTGGTAATAACATCATTATCAAAATTGAACCATCATATCTCCACCTCAAAAAAAAGTTTTATTCATCTGTGAGCCAAATTCGCGACAAGGTTCCTGAAATGATAAAAAGTTGTTAGTTAGCAATCTATACCTATACTAATACTAGTGGACCTGGCAGACGTCGTCCTGCCTGAAAAAGCTGATATAACGACAGCAGTGCCACCTACCGGGTCCAATTGTGAACCTAAACCATCCGGAGCCCTACCCGAACACACACACAAAATTTTATTAAAATCGGTCCAGCCGTCTAGGAGGAGTTCAGTGACATACACACGCTCACAAGAAATATATCTATAAAGATTATAAAGCTGAAGAGTTTGTTTGTTTGGTTAAACGCGCTAATCTCAGAAAATACTGGTTCGATTAGAAAAAATCTTCTTTTGTTAAATAGTGCATTTATCCAGGAAGGCTATAGGTTATATAACATCAAGCATTGATCAATCGGAGCGGAGCAGTAGAGAGATATGTTGCAAAATCGGGTAAAATATTCCAAATAACGCAGACGAAGTCGCAGGCGACCTCTAGTAGAATAGAATAGAAAAGTCTTCAGTACGATAACGGTAACTAATCACAATAATCAAACTAGTATTGTTCTAAGTTGTTGACTTGGGCCACTGGTTGGTCGGCTTCCGCTATAATTTACATGGCAGTATCGCGTGCGCGCACTTCACTACGTAGTTGGTATATACGAAGCTTTTTTTACTAAACAATCCACTGAAACGATGAAAAACTAGGTTGTATTAGCGATAGAACATGGTTACATCAACTAAATGAAAAGGGTTATAAGTTATGTAAATGACTGGGTTTTTTATATTGTTACTGTAATGTAAGGTGTGGCTATTGTTAAAGATTTACAATTTGTTATGATATCTGATTCAACAATGTAGAGCCAAAATTGCTAGTGCTAGAAAAATTACTTAAGTGAGGAATAAAAAAAAATTTAGAAATTTTCTAATTTTTTTTTTTTAAATGTAAAATAATATAAAACAGTTATATGGAAGTCCATTTTTTCAAATAAACAAGCACTCTATTTTATATACCTCTTTTTGGTTAGAAATACAAATGCGTTTTTTTTATTAAAAAGGATTTTTTTATTCAGCCCTTAAAGTAAAAGTAGGTTTAACTCAGGCAAAACCGGGGCGGGCTGATAGTGCTACATGTAATTAGTATCTCATGACTAAAGCTGTAAGTTATCTCATAAACATAATAATTAGATTATTATCAGTATAAATAATGTAGATACATTAATATTGTAGCTAATGTTGATCATATAATTAATATATTAATTAGATATTGTACTCACACCGGATATCTGCATGGTATTACTGAACCAATCTACAAAACAATGTTATTTACATTTAGATGAATGCAATATTTGCTATTTTTTTAAAATTTTATTTTCTGTTAAACTAATAAACAAACCTGTATGTATTAAGTACGAATAACTATAAAGATGATGATGATGATGAACTATAAAGAATAAATGATTATAGAATAATATATATTACTAGTTGTTGCCCGCAGCTCCGCTCGCGTGGATGTCGGTTATCGCAATAAAAAGTAGCCTATATTTTAGTTTTAGGCTATCTATCTCTATGTCAAATATCATCCAGATCCGTTCAGTTGTTTTTACGTAAAAGAGTTTCAAACATACATCCATACATTCGTCCAAACTTTCGCGTTTATAATATTAGTAGGATGCACTTGATTTAATAACAATAAAACTACAAAATCAGTAAAAAGAAATATTTGTCGCACACAACAAGTCAAATATAAACCATCCTCAGCCGCAATAAATTCTGCTGTAGCCAAAACTACAAGTTTATACATAACTATAGTACATTATATATTATATAAATACAACCGCTCAAAGAAAACTTTTAATTAAGTAAAAAGCTCTGTGGTAAAGATATAGAGAGACTAGATGTGACACTACTAACATTATACCGGCTGCCCGCCCAAACTTATACAGGTTGTACATTTTTTTACCCGTTGAAGGATTACCAAGTTATTATGTATGTATGGATTACGGGAGCAAAACCATTACTTGCAAACAAAGCATAGGGCTTAAATTACCTCTCAATTTAAAAAGTTATACTTACTAGCCGTGCACTGATTTCCTTTATTCTTTTAAATGAACTGCTAGAGTGTGAACCTTAATCCACGCACGCTGGCCCTTTGCGGGTATGGATGATGCATGACTCTACAATTACTATCTCTGTCAATTCCATCTCTCTACAGTTTTCACTATCTACTATATCTTTGTCTGTTGGGAATTAAAAAAAACAACAACACACCAACGCCCTCTACGTGTAATCTAGAGCCGGCTCTCCCCCCCCCTCAACGGAGTCTGTCGCCAGATTAATGAACTGTATTCCATCTTTGTGGGGGATTACGGAGGAGTTTTAAAACTATTTTCGTGTTAACAATTTTGTGAGAAATATAGCCGCTTTTATATTTAATCAAGTAATGAATGTTGAAGTCCTGTAAAATTAAAAACTAGAACATAAATACGTAGACAGAGTGGTCATTTATAAGGTTTTTGATTAAATTCGTGCTTGAAATATTTTGCTTTAAGATAAGAAAAATAATAATACATCGAACGGAGGGACTACTTTTATGTGCGAAGGTGTTCTTTTAAATTAAAAACTTATTAAATAATTTCATAAAATATCAAATCTTAAATATTCGCAAGAAACTTTCTATAAAGCAATCTATACTAATATTACAAAGAGGAAAGATTTGTATTTTTGTGTGTGTGTGTGTGTGTATGTTTGTTACTATTTCACGCAGAAACTACTGAACGGGTCGGGATAAAATTTGGCACAGAGATAGATTATAGTCTAGAATAGCACATAGGCTACTTTTGTCGCGGTAATCGACATCCACGCAGGCGGGGCCGCGGGTAACAGCTAATTAATTATAATTTCCACCCTGTTTGTTTTTGTTTTCTGTTTTCTTTAAAAAGACAACGCCCGCACTAGAGAACAAGCTCTGTGTCGCGGGGGACTTTACAAACATACAATTAACGGACACAAATTACACCCAGACTCAGAACCATTCTTTGTGGGTCACACAAAGTTTTGTCCTGTGTGGGAATCGAACCCACAACCTCGTGCACAGCAGGCGCATACTGCGGCCACTGGACCACCGAGGCAGTCATTTTTCTCACTAATGTCTGTAACATTCAATATTGACAGTCACAAAAACTTTCTCCTTTGTAATAATTTAGTTGTAAAACATTTCAAAGTAATAAAATATACAATAAGAAACTGTGTGTTGACTATGATAAGCACCACAAAGCGTTCTGATGTCTACAACAGATGTCTACGAAACTTTGCTACGAGAGTGCTACGAAGTGCTACGGTTATCCAAGATATGAAACAAATATTATACAATATTTTGGATTTGTACGATAAGCTAAGTTGGTGCTGGACCACTCTAAGAATATTTATTTATTTATTAAACACAATTTATCTGCGCATGATTTAATATGGCCTATGGATAAATAAAGTGACACAGTAAAATCATAAACTATTTTGTCCGCGAAGGTCAAAATCGCTAGATTAAAATGCTACGAGTAGTTGAATGGCAATTTGGCCGATTGTACAATCATACATAGCGTAGTCTTAGTGGTCATTTAAACTTAATCCATTACGCCACATCGTCTCCGTTGAAAGACGTTTTCTTCTAGACATGTTCTTTCCCAAGGATCTTCACAGGATTCGGACTTAATCCGACCCTGTCCACCACCCACAACCTGTACCAGATCGTCATTGCATCTGTCCACGTTAAGTTTTCCAGGTGACCACGTCACCACTATAGAACTTTCGTCACACTATAGACTTCTATTATCAAAGTCACAGCCAGACAGCTGCCTATACCTTATCGATCGTACTTAACTGAAATAAAAGCTATTATATATTCTTGAAACTGGGTTACATTGTTACCACTGGAAATAATACGCTGTTTCAGTGGAATTATTTATGTTGGCAACACTGATTGTATCGCTAGCTCTAGTTTTATTAATGGCTTGAATTTATAAGTAGAGTAAAATTTTGAATGCTGTTGGATCTCATACGGCTCTCACATCTCAGAGTTCACATGGATAATCCAGAGAGGATTAAGTGGTTACAATGTCAATTACTACTGTCGTGCTAGGGTCGTATTGTGGGTCGATTCCTGCAAGTGACAAAATAATGTGTGACCCAAAAACTGTTGTGTTGACTCTAAAAGTGAACAGCGATATCTCAGGTAGCTCTAGATAGCCCACTAACCTAACTAATATAACTAGCAAAATTTTGTTGTGCTACTCCACTGCCTATGTTGGGTAAAAGCCTAATGTTTTTTTTAAACAAAGGCTACGAGATTTTTTATAACAATCCTCATATTATCTTGTATATATAAGTAATTAAACTACTTCAATAACCGCTCACAAAAGTAGAGAAAACAAACCTCAAAAAAATAAGATTAATTTCCTCAAAAATATTTCTGGAAGATTCCATACTTGTGCGCATTGTTCTTAGAACTTCTGACGGATTTTTTTAATTAACCGCCAAAAGTTGGTCGGAAAAACGCTTTCCCAAGTGTAAAAGTTGGGAATTCCTTTGGTCTTTAATTGCCGAGTTATCTCAGAGTTATCTTCTAGTTACATCCGCTTTTGGGAATTCTTTTACTGTCCTTACGACTGATATTCGCTAAGAAAATGCTAAAGAAAAATTTCAAAGCGGTAATTTAAGCTTTGTAAAAACTTAACGCGTTATACAACAACTTTCGAATAATACATTTCAACTGATTTTATTGACGGACACAACGTACACCTAAACTCGGAATAATAAAGTTTGTGGATTACATAATTTTTGTCTCATGTGGGGATCGAACCCACAAAACTCTACTGATAAATGGCGAGCTAAACACTAAGGCCACTAAACCAACCGTGCAATAAAATATAATTGTTCCATAAATCTCTTTTATTGAAACAAATGAAACAATAAACTTATTTGTGTCGTACGTCTACGTCGTAGCACTGTGACTACGCCGTAGACATCTACGCATGCCAGGACTTAAGCTTAAGGTTTATATACAGTATATTTAATCACACATTATATTAAGTGTATTAGGTAGGTAGGTAGGTTTTATCTTTATCTGTATTTATAGTCAAGAATATGTGTCATCATCAGCATCTCAGCCAAAAGAAGTCCACTGCTGGACATATACCTCCCCCAAGGATATTCACAACTTGAGTCGACCTTGTCCATTGGTTGCCCGCAACCTTTACCAGGTCGTCGGTCCACCTTGTTCAAGGCCTGCCCACGCTTCGTCTTCCAATTCGTGGTCGCCACTCTAGAACCTCTCTGGCCCGGCCATCAATTCTGCGAGCTATGTCGGTTACTTTAATCTTTATAAGAATATTTGTAACCTCATTATAATATTTACTTCAAAAATACTCGTATAATACAATAATTCTTATATTTACCTTCTTGTATCAGAAAATATATTCTCCCTAAAACTTTTTGGAAGCCGAAATCAAAGTAAATAATTGTCCAACGGAACAATACGGCTCCCAACTTAAGTTGAACTTAACAATAAGTTGATATAACTTACTTAGCCACAATTAACATAACGATGTCTTTGTACTACTTAATGTTACTTTTGCTTTTGACATTTTGACATTTCTTGTGCAATCTTGTGTATGCTTCAAAGAGTTTTATAATTTAACAACTTTTAATCTTTGGTTGTTTTATTCTCGGAACATAACTACGGCTGACAATTATAACAATATTGTTGACTCTGAGTGTACAGTATGCAAAGCAGATACGGTACCAGAGTCGCACTTTTCTTTTCTTTTTTCTTTTTTTTTATAGACAACTCCCGCACTAGAGAACAAGTTCTGTGTCGCGAGGACTTTACAAACATACAATTAACGGACACAAATTACACCCAAACCTTAGAACAATTCTTTGTGGGTCACACAAAGTTTTGTCCTGTGTGGGAATCGAACCCACAACCTCGTGCACAGCAGGCGCATACTGCGGCCATTCGACCACCAAGGCTCTATAAAGATTGATTATTTTCAGAAGATACTGAATATATTTTAGGAGATTTGCTATTGAATGAGTCTTCTTTTAATTACATATATTATTACATGTCCTGGTTGTCTGACTGATTTATCAACGCAGGGTTTCAACCAGTGGGACTACAAGCTTGCAATTTGGAACAAAGGGTATAAGAAAGGATTTTAGACATTTCCATCCCTAAAAGAGTAAAAAATTATTAGACCAGGCCTAGTCGAGGTGGATTGTTAGTAGGATAATTAAGAGAATAATAACAATTATGTTAAATTCAAATACGTATCTTAGTAAAAGCTAAACAGTGTGCGCTAATAGAGTGGAGTGTAGTTTTAGTTCAACAAACTGTAATGGGAACTAGCGGCTGTTATCGATCGAGCTAATAATAGCGCGCCCGGCGCCGCCTGTCGCCGGCGACACAACGTGCTGTGCGCGACTCTATGGGGCCTCTACTTTATTAAAGCTACATTGAAAACCTCACGCATCAGGCATACTTATACACTTAAAAAGTATGCTGGCATTTGTTTTTATGACGTTCATAAGTATCATGTATTTGATCTAAATGAATAAATGAGTTTGACTTTGACTTTTGACTTACTAGTTATCTTACGATGGTTTCTTTTAGCTTTCAAGTGAGAAATAATAAACAGAAAGTAATTAAGAAGAATTGAGTTGTGAATATGAAGTGTGAGTTCGATCCCAGACCAATACATCACAGACGAATCATTCTCTGTAAATGCATCATGATCATGGTCCAATATCTCCAAAGCTCTATGATTATTACTCCGTCCTTAAGAAATTAATTACTATTGTGGCTGAAGATGTAGTTATTGTTATATTTGCCACTAAGGGTCACCCGCGACTTCGTCTGCGTGGTAATTTGAAATATTTTCCCCGATTTTGCAACATATCTCACTACTGCTCCGCTCCTATTGATCATAGCGTGATGTTATGTAGCCTATAGCCTTCCTGCATAAATGCACTATTCAACAAAAAAAGATTTTTTCTAATCGAACCAGTACTTTCTGAGATTAGCGCGTTCAACCAAACAAACAAGCTTTATAATATTAGTATAGATGTCCATTGGTAAATATAAGTCTCAATTGTAAGTTATTATACGAGTATTGAATTTTATTGAGTGTAACTCAACTAAAACAAAACAAAAATAAAAATATTTTCGAAACCTATTAATAAGTTAAGAAAGCAGAGCCACAGAAACCCACTTAAGATAAACAATATTAAACATAAAGCCTTTAAAAGAAACATGTAATGGCCATCATTATAATATAAAATATCCGGCTCGTCCTGGCTTAGGTGAGCGATAAGGTTTCGAGAAAAACTCACCCTCTATGATTACTTTCTACCCCTTCGAATTTGACCAACTAAGGGTAAGGTTTTAGTGACAAGAAAGGCGGAAAATTGCCTACGAATTATTTGATCGGGGTTTTGTGATAGGTCTTTTATTTAATACGAGCGAAAATAATATAAAAGAAAATATAAATTTATTTGTTGCTTTATTTAATTTTGTAGTAGTTTTTTTAGCCAAGAAGATAATTCACGATTGACGAATTGTATGTAATAATTTGTTTGTAGCTAAATATATTTTAATAATCTGAATCTTATAAATATTTTTGTGTATAAAATCCGGGTGTTGTGGCGTGATTTAGGAGAGGCCATTGTCCAGTACTGAGCTTAAACAGGCTGATTGATTGATTGATAAAAAATCTGAATTCGTATGTTTGTGGCAGTCAAGTAAGAGATCGCTGTTAGTATTAATATATAATAAATCTCCATTAAGGCTATAGAAGGTAGAATACCGAATATTAGTACAGTAAAGTATTTTTTTTAATATTCCTAAGCAGGCAGACCATTATACAGCCCGTCAGAAAAGAGCTTGTAAAAGGGCTTGCGCTTGACAGATCTTAAAATGGTTGATCGAACATTTCGACCTTGGAATGCCCACCGTCTGTCCTATCGGTAAGGACAGAGTAGTTATTTATAAGTAATTAAGTGTAAATGATATACGAGTACATAAGTTACTTAATGGTGTTGAAATTTAGAATGTACTACACGAAGCTGTTTAATGTTGTGTGAGAGAATTTATTGTTTTAAAACATTATATATGTATTTACAGAAATAAATAAAAATAATTTAGGTGTAGTAGTAGTAGAATTAATGGTGGGCATTTACCATCAGTTGTAAGTTCGATTCCCACTCAGGACAAAAATTTGTGTGATCCACAAATGGTTGTGCTGAGTTTAGGTGTGGGGGTTTTTATTTATTTAATCATTTATGCACAGTTTTGTACAAAGGTAGGCTTAATGCCAAAAACATTATCTACCAGCCAACCATTGGGTGTTACAGAGATGAACGTAGTAGGTGCAAGATGTGAAAATCAACAGGGAGAACACTATAATAATAACATTATAATTGGTATAAATAAATAAAAATGCTAAAACAAACTTAATATATACATATTCATAAATATATATACATACTAACGTATCTTTTTGGCCTACACCCGAACTATATTGGGCTTGCTCTAAGTGCGAAAAAGCTGTTGAGTGTACTTTGTGCCCATTAATTTTAATCGTTATTATATCCTAGCGATGCAAAAATATGTGGCTCTTCTAATAAAGACAGATAAAACAATGATGCCAATTCTAAGACACACAAATTGAAAAACTTTTAGTAAAACATCTCTCAATGTCAATGGGGGAGGCCTTTGCTCAGCAGTGGGACAATATAGGCTAGTAAAAAAAAAAAAAAAAAAAAAAAAAACATCTCTGTCCGCTCCGCTTAACACATAATCCTATCCTAACGTATCAATTTTGGGTGGTCCCATAGGCAAAGGGAAGGTATTACATTAAGGCTCATATCATGTATTATCTTTGTACATAATACGTTACAAGATGTTTATGAACAAAGGGTACATGTAAGGCTTTTATTTTTGCGGCGGCCATTACTACGTGGACGTATAATGCAAGTCGTAAATGATAATTTGTGGTCATATCGTTAGGTTTTTTGGTGTTAAAGCTCCGTATCTCTGGTAATAATGCAAAAGGGTTGTTGTGTTTTTTTAATTAACTACTCTGGTTGACGATGTTCAGTTGTTGCAAAGAGAATTTTAAAATCCTAAAGTATGATGTTGATTTGATATATTTCTGTATACATATAATAATAATTATACCTGTCGGTTTTTTTTTTAAGACAACTCCCGCACTAGAGAACAAGCTCTGTGTTGCGGGGGACTTTACAAACATACAATTAACGGACACAAATTACACCCAGACTCAAAACAATTCTTTGTGGGTCACACAAAGTTTTGTTCTGTGTGGGAATCAAACCCACAACCTCGTGCACAGCAGGCGCATACTGCGACCACTGGACCACTGAGGCAGTCAAATTAATCAAAAAAATAGAAATAATATTACCACATCATTACACATTTTACTTACGATCTGCGTCAGCTTTGTTAGATCTTATGTAATGAGGAACGAGGAGGAGGCGAGGTTATTATCAGACTAATTGCTGACTTTAAGACTTCTAACAGAAAATCTTAATACAGTTTCCCGGAACTCAGGGCCTCACAATTGGCTATTATAACATACAACATAAGTGTTAAGTTATGCTGCAGATAGGGTTGCCAACTATACTGTTTTGAACAGTATTATACTGTTTTTCACTAAATTATACTTTTTACTGTTGAACAAAAATAAAGTATACAAAATACTGTTCACATTTATTTAGTCAGAGGGCGTTCACTGCTCAGTGCAGCGCAGCCAAAAACAAATCACACTATTAATTTAATAAAAAATTAGCTCCTCATTTATTTTAATTTCAGTTGTAATTGTGATGAGGCGTATGAAGTTTTTAAAAACGATTGTAAATTAGTAAGTTGTGCGAGAAGCTCTAAAAAAACATGTATTTATAACAATAAATAAATAAAATACTGTTTCATATACTTCACAGACCTGAATATACTTTATTCCTAGTAAAAAAAAGTTGGCAACCCTAGCTGCAGAACCAAGTTATAAAACTAATAATTTGTCCTGAACTGTAAAATCGCGACTCATCATCGAAATCATGTTCGAACTTAAAACACACTTGATGGATTTGGCTCATGTTTGGATTTAAAAACTCTTATTGTTTCAATAATTTGCCTACCAAATTGCATCGTTGAATTTCACTCGTTCAATAAATACATATTTTTACCGATGACAGTACACCGTTCAAGGATTTATTTTTAAAAACGTAGTCTACTTAATTCACTAGTGTTGTAAATACCATATTTTATTAGATTTACGTTTGAAACCTTATTAATTTGTTACAAGAAACGGTGGCCATATTTCATCGTTCACCCAAGGGCATCGTATATACAGTGGATATAAAAAAATAAACGTTTTTACTGCCCAATTTATATTCTATGATGTTATTTTGCTTTCGGCAACATTTGCCAGATGTAACTTACTGTTTTGTGATAGGTTAAGATATTGATTACATTATGAATGGTTTGAAGGTTATGATTCAATGTAAATTCTTTTGAGGGGAAAGCACTGAGTTTGTTTAAAAGTTACGTCAAATATCTGAAGATTTGTTTGTTTTGTGGGAATAAGACTTTTTTCTTTTATAAAAGTCAACTCCTGCATTAAAGAACAAACCTTGTGTCGAGGGACTTTAAAAACATACAATTAACGAATACAAAGTACATATATCCTGACTCGGAACTACCAATTATGGATCACACAAATTTTTGTCCCGTGTGATAGTGAGTGTTGAGTGTGAGAGTGGTGAGGGATACGAGTGTTATAAGCATCATCAGCCAATAGTTATCCACTGCTATACATAAACTTCTCTAAAAGCCACTTGTTTACGGTCCTCCGCTTCTCGCTTCATCCAGCTATTCCCAGCTAGGTACTTTACAAAATCATCACTCATCTTAGTACGCAAAATATATTATTTTTATATAGAATACAATCTCCTTGTGGCCCTAAAGAGATCTGAGTGGAATGAATCGACGGTGGATCGTAGTGGAATTCGGCAATAGAGCAATCTATTGTTCACCAATTACATTTTGACAAAGAATCGGTTAGGCAACACGCAAGTGGTATACCAAGCGCCCTAGACTACGATAACTGCTTGTTAAAATTAAAATGAGCATATACTTCTCACAAGGTTATTATTTCAGTTGACCATCGATTGAGTGGTGAACGGGGGGGGGGGTGTTCTTAATATAATATGTTTACATAATATTTAGCGAGTAAACAGTGTCGATCGTAAACCAACGTAACGATCTATAACACGCAAAGTAACGCAACAAACAAACACATAAAACTAATTGGAACGGAACGAGTACCATGTTGACGATATTCGAGAGGTGGACTTGATTCTCTTTATTGTTATTATTATACTGATTTATGTTTGCACCCACTGGTGTAATTGGCACGTGGACAGATTGTGTGCTCGCCGCCTCCATTACAGACTTCACCAAAGTGTGTTCGAGTTTATCGTCAGCATTCTTTTTTTTATAGATAACTCCCGCAATAACAAGCCCTGTGTAGCAAGGGACTTTACAAACAAACAAATCACGGACACAAATGACACCCAGACTCGGAACAAATATTTAGGGATCACACAAAGTTTTGTCCAGTGTAAAAATCGAACCCACGACCTTCGGCGTAGTAGTCACTAACCACTAGACCAACAGGCCAGTCATTATCAGCCTTTCGTAGTCCACTGCTGGATATAGTATTCTCCAAGTGCACGCTATCCAGCCAACTCAGCACTATCCAGCTGCTTTCAGCCACTTATGAATTTATTTGTTAACAAATCTTAGAAGTGGCCACAGTCTGTTACAGTTTAGGTATAAATATTCTTCTGTTTGTCATTAACAACTAAGATGTTTAAGGCTATTGAGGAATGTTGTCTCGATATCTTGAAAATTCTAGCCACATTACCTTCTATAATATTTGTTTAAAACCTACATTATAAGGCATGATATATAACCTAAACCCTTTAATAAAACACACACATTTAGTTATTAAAGACAGAGAGAGAAATAACTTAGTTCTTAATGCTTACAGAATTATTCTTTCTTTTCATTGAAGTTTTGACAAACTTGGCAAGTAATGCCTCGTAGATCGCAAACATTCTCTTGCGTCTGGCTCTTTTCAAGCGCAGCTTTTCATTTTTTATTATTTTCTTTTTGCATTACTATCTGAGGGCGAGAGAGCTTTAAAAGTTCAATAAAAATATGTTACTGTCGGCCAGCGACAATATTTTAACCCACACTTTCTTCGTCGTATATAAAATATAGCTTATGATCTCGGGGTTACAAAAAAACGTAAATATGTAAATACACATCCAACAGCTTGGTCTATAGTTTATATGTAGATGTATTTGTTTACGTGCGAATTCGTTTCATCATCATCATCATCTCAGGCTGATGACGTACACTGTTAAACGTAGGCCTCCCTAAATTCTTAAACTTGTGATTCAATTTGTGTTATCAATAAAAAAAATGGTAATGTTTTCGCTTTAGACATCTATATATATATATATATAATCTCAACCCATAAACGTCCCACTGCTGGGCACGGGTCTCCTCCATAAATTTGGAGGGATATTAGCCTACTTATACCACGCTGGCCAGACGGGTTGGTATAGGGTTTTATTTCGAGTTTTCCTTCTCTTGCAGTGGATATTGTCTGCCGGACTTACTCCCTTAGTCGACTCTTACGACACCCACGGGATGGAATGAGGTGGTGACATTTGTATTCTTTATCCGTCACCACACGGAAAGACATCTAGCACTATTAAATTTCTACTTAGATAATATACTTATAATTTCCAATCACTAAATTCAAAGCTGCCTAAACTAGTCACCCATTAGTCACAACTAATACCAAATCAAACAAACTAATATCACAACTAACTCCCAAATCAAGGGAACATCAACAAAGTTAGCCTCAACTAAGAGCCAGCTATAGCCGCGTCTAGCTAGCTCTGACTCTGACGTAGTCTAGTCTAGAATATCAATTCAATTATACAGAAGCCTTACGACGAATCGTGGACTAGACGGTAATGTGAAATTTTACATGTTCCATGTTCATAGTGATCAGTGTTTCCATTACTTAACTTGTAGTTACTTAAGTGAAGCCTGATTTAGATATAAATGATGTAAAGGAAAAATGCGACAAAAATCGTCCACACCTTATAAATAGACATTATAATTTATACAAAGACGCAAAAATGATGGCACACTTCACAAATCAAAAATAACTCATTCATCGAAAACCAATGAACACAAAAATTTATTCATAACCTGTATAGAAAGACAAACAACAAAATCATTATTATTTAAATCTAAAAATAACTGTTTAATATTCATCAACGTAAACGTGAACTTCGATCTAAATTTAATTAAAAAACCGCCAAAGAAGAGGATCGAAAGAAAAACGCAAGCGCACGCGGCACTTGAAAATTATTGAATTTGAATTGAGAATCGAACTCATTATTCTGTCAGGGACACAGCGCGATCAATTAGTTGTTGAGAGGAGAGAGGGGAGGGTTACTATGAAGGGTATCTTACCATGTACGACCGCCTTTTTCTTAATGGAGATCATTTATTGGGGAGGCGAGAGAGGCAAATTGAATTGTTGAGACGCCGGAGCGTCGGAATTCGTTTATAGCGGGCTGTTCAATGTGGATGCCTCCGACATTGTTCGACTGTCGATATGGAAATGAGTGGAACTCTTTTGGCAGAATGTTTAGTCGGCGCGTGCCTTTACTTGTATGCATTATAAAGCATTATTGTGGGACTTTGTGCTCTATATTATTTATATTAAAGTTATTTTATAAGGCGCCTTTTAGACATAAAATGATTTCAAAGAGTAACTCATGTTTAAATCTTATTTTATATAAACAAAAAAATATGCGGCGCGGTTTTTGGGGATTGCCGATAGAAGTAAAAACTAAGTAACTTGTGAATTGTATCGTCGAGCTATTAGATTATTATTTTTGAATATGGAAAGCGTTTGGTGACGATGACACGAGTCCCATGATTTTTTCCAAAAAGTGCTTAACGCGCCTAAAGATGGCTACACTCCAGAAAGATGACATAAATATCATCTTTCAACTTTTTGATTGCTAAGATTAAAATATACAATTTTGTAAATTGAAATATGTTGGATTAATTTCAGTTTTAATTTGATAAATATTTATATTTAAAGACGACTTTCAAGAAAACCTTCAGCAATGTACTTAAGGCTGGCAAAGTTCCATGTCAAAATACCTTCTATATTCTTGGTATTGAAACAACACAAGCTAAAGAAAACACACGTCGAGATGCGTATTTTTGGGCTTCATCTCGATAAAGTCCTTTTCTCTTTGGAAAAGGCTTTATTATGACCACAGACAATAGAATACTCTCTCTATTTTTCCAAACGCCCGAGAAAAATGTATGGGTTGCCTCGCGCATCGTGGAGCGTGTGTCCGACATGATAAATGCTCAGAGTGACGTGAAATAGATTTTTGAATGGCGGCCATATTGGATATACCACTCGACCGGCTAAAACTGGATGAAGGCGGTTCTGAGCGTTTCGAACCGGTTAGTGCAAATGCATCCTCTAATTCAAATCGATTGTATTCGATACTTGAGATAAATTGTTTTTAAATCGTTTCAATCAAATAGGGAAGCATAAAATAATTTAATATTAAACACAACAAATGGTATTTATAATATAGGATGGGATCCAAAAACATTCAACAATAATAACAATTCAATAACTTGTAATTTCAAACAAATGCCTTTGTGTGTCATTTTAGTGCATTATATAATTGATCACATTTCAATCATTTGGTAATTTCCTTAAAAGCTCTAGCCTTGAAACTAAACTAGGAACTAAAGAGACATAAACCTAAGCCTAGCAACCTCAACACGTAATTTTCCAAACTTGACATAAAGCTCCCTTTGATAGTGACACAGTATCGCCACAATTGCCTTGCATGGATCACGGAGCACTTCTACCTTATGTAAGCGACATTACCGATGTAACCAGGTTTCCAATAATGGTGTTACGAGGTTGTAGTGCCTACCTACACGCTGTATTTAGAGAGATAGTGGCCTGCAGCTATTGGTTGTTCGATATGTGGTTTAAGTTTTAGTCTTTGTTGTGACTAAACACCTACAGTGTTTAGTCACGTATGTATATACTAGCGGCCCACCCCGACTTTTCCTGGACCATTTAATTTGTTGTACCTTTAGGAAATAAAATTTCAAAATCCCCTTACGCCATTTATGGAACCATGTGCAAAGTTTCAAGTTTGTAGTCTTAGTGGTTTAGGCACTGCGTTGATCAATCATTCAGTCAGTCAGGACTAGTAACTAGATTTAGCCATTTTTTATCGATCTTAAAATTAGCACAGTAATTTTAACCAGATGAAATGAAACATTTAAAAATGATAGAAGTGTCTCTAACTCCCCGTTTCTTATTGTGCAGGTGCGGTCGGTGGTGATGGCGACGATAGCGATGATAAGGAAAAGGAAGAGGAAGCGGAACGTGAACGACAGGAGGCGATTCGCGAAGCCGAGGACCGGCGCAAGGAGAAACACCGCAAGATGGAGGAGGAGCGCGAAAAGATGCGTCAGGAGATCAGGGATAAGGTACGTGAACACAAACTTTAATGACAGAAAATAGACAAAGAACAAGTACAATCTAGTGAAATTGATGACGTACAAATGATAGGAAAGAAAAAAGATAGATAAGTAACAGAAGACAATGACGTGCTAGATAAAGCCATAAAGGATTAGACAGTAAGTTTACCTACAACTAATACTGATGATTAGGAATTATTTAAGTAAATACATGATTTTCTTTTTACAATCGAGAAAGACAACATTATCATTATAATTACACATACGTATATAAAACACTATTTACAAACCAAAATTTGAATAAGTATCTTAATAATTTGTTATCTTCTCTTGATACAAAAGTTGATGATATAGAAAACGGAATTGAATCGGCCAAGTCTAATAAACTTTACGCTACAGATACAAGTAAACTAAAGAAATAACAGAACCTACAGCATATCTGGAAAATGAGAAACCTAATTCCAGTTTCCTCCAATATCTAATATAGATATTGGAGGATGTAATAGTTATAAAAAGGATAACGTATTGGAAACAAGTTATCTGTAAGGTCGAATAAATGCAATCGAATAGAGAAATATAAGGAGCAAAGCTGAAACTTAAAATATATGTATTACAAGAAAATGTAGAGAATGTTCGTGATCTTTACTTTCATTGGCTGTCTGAAGGATCTTAAGTTTTTATTGATAGAGGTGAATTCTGTATGACTTGGGTAATGTCCGTACTAGAATGGATTTAAAAACATGTTTCATGTGTAAACTTCTAATTTAAATAGCCTTTCTTTATTATTCTATTCAGTATA
The DNA here is from genome assembly GCA_947095525.1 of Trisateles emortualis. Classification (NCBI taxonomy): domain Eukaryota; kingdom Metazoa; phylum Arthropoda; class Insecta; order Lepidoptera; family Erebidae; genus Trisateles; species Trisateles emortualis. Next base: position 13,692,103 of record OX352752.1, on the reverse strand, counting down.
TATTTCGTTTACATTATTATTGATTACATATTTTTAATTATTATGTGTATACTTATGATAATCTTATTTCGAATCATTTAATAACTTCCAAGTAAGTGGTGATGCTTACTTACGAGTATGTCCAACTTTTTGTGTTTACATGAATGAGATATTTCATGAAAATCTAATCAAATAATTTCGGTTGTGTGACGTTGAAATACGAAGAGATCGCCAGCAAAACACGACGTCACCCATTCAGCAATTAATCCGGACAGCTGGGATGTATGTCAAGCGCTCTCTAAAGCCCTCCCCACACGTCAGATAATTTGTTCGACGCGCGTCGAGGGCGCTCCACAACGCGCCGCCCAGCGAGTGTGGAATTACCTTTATACCACTTGTACTCACTCGTGTTTTTGGCAAATTGGGGGCTTTGGAGTGTTGGGAAAAATTGTTTTTGTGATTGGGACGGTCTATTGATGAGTTTCAGTTAGTTTTTAGTAAAAAAATAATGTTCCGCCATCCATACCATGACAAGAATAATAAAACAATGCTAAACATTGAGCAAACAAAGTAAAAACCGCCAAGTTCTCATCTCTAATTAAAAAAATCTCTTTAAGAACCTTTATAACGTCCAAATTGACCTAAAGCTGACATAAATCGGAGGAAATAAAACCCGTCTTCATTGAAACAGAGAACCCTGAGGGTTTTACTTTATTTTTTAATTAAAAATCGTAATAATCCTCGACCGAGGAATGTGCTGCGACATTTTGTTGGGACGCCCAGCGCATCTATTACGTTCTATTTCTCTTTATTAACGTGTTAGGGTAAATAATAGGGTGTATTGAGGAATTTAATATAGTGGTGTGAGAATAAGTCAGATTTTATTGCTCGTAAAAGGTACGTGGGTATTTTACAATAGTAGTATGTGCTTGGTTTGTTAATGCGAAATGCGAGCACAATTGTAGATATTATTAATATCTGGCATTCTGTATATATAATTATAATTCGTTTATGTGTTGAATTTTGATCGTTTTGTTTTAAACGTATGAAAATTTAGAAAATGCGAACTGTTAATATAGAATGAATTATATTACTATAGCAATATGTACTACAACTACTCAAACGTAATATTTATTAGACAATAATAAAACTTAAACATATTAAGTTAAACACACACTCAAAAGTAAAAAATATAACAAGAAACTGATCGAGAAAGGTTAAACTCAAAGTCAAACTCATTTATTCATTTAAATCATGATACTTATGAACGTCATCAAAAGAAATGCCAGCTTATTTTTCTGCCTTAAAGGGTAATTGGCAAGAAACGTTTAATCGCCACAGAAAAAAATTACAATTTGGTGTAAGTTACAATATTTATGGTAACAAAAGGGACGAAAACAAATATACAATTCAAAATAAAACTTAGTTAAAAAAACACAGCAACAAAAAAAACGACAAAATACTTTCTTTTAATATCTTAGCAGTCAACCACAAAAACGAAATATCTTACAGTTAATAAACAAGATGCGGTAATAATGTGAGTTGTCACATAGCAACACTAAACTTGGCCATATATTTAATTTCCTCGACGCACTCTCACAAGAAATAATGTGGTAAAAATGTGGATGGCATCACTCTAATGAAGTAATTATATAAATGTTCTCGTGTCGGCTGTATGTTTGTGTAAGGATCTTAATCTTGACGCAGACGAAAGGTTTTCTTTTCTTTAGTAGTGTTGATGATAGCATTTCTGTGACATTTGCCAAGGTCTTTTATTTTTACAAGACTTCCCCTTCTTATCTGCGAGGAAGATTTAATGTATATTGATTGGGTTTTAGCACATAAATCTAAATAATAATAATAATGTTCTTCTTCTTTCGTATATTGACATACAATTTTGAAGATTATTGATTTGTTATTTTACGATTAAGAGTTCTATGGTATTAATAAGCAATTATTCATATGGTATAGTAACTCTAAATAGTGCGACAAAAACTCTAAATAGAATAACTTTAAATATATGAATAGACAAAAAAATACGACTGCTTATTGAAGCATTCTATTGTTTTGTCTATTTAATGACCCCTAAAGGCGTCATAAAAATATAAATGAAATTTCTAAAAAATTATACCTAAAGCATCTGGAACGTATAACATAGGTATGTACATTACCCTACGTATGTGCGGTAACTGCTTACCATCAAGGGACAGTATGCTTGTTTGTTACCCAAAAAAAATGAAAATAAAATTAAGATACTTCACTTATTTTTAGTGTGAGATATCCTATGATTAAAATTACCTATAAAGTAAAATCCCAAACGCCTGTCGCTATGATGCCGATAAGATTGCTCATTAATATTATTAAGTTAAGCTTAATATATAGCTTCATGATTAAATCTCGCGGTGGATTACGAGACAGACGGTTTTCACTTTAGCTCTATGCTTAAAAAATAAATGGTATTTTAATCTAGAATATTCTTCTAGATTAAAATACCATTTATTTCTTATCCGAGTTATCATTTTTGTAACTCCGTTTTGACATCCCGAATTTTAGTGTACCTACTTTATGTCGATTTTTGTAAAACAATTGCGATACAGAGATTAATCCCCAATAACCCATTTACATATGTATATATCCCACTGCTGGGTACGGGTTTATATTTTACGGATATACTACAGCCTTAACCCTCTCCTCTTGATAGATGAGAAAGTTAAGGCCTGAATCCACACATGCTGGCCTAATGTGGGTTGATGGATCAGACAGGCCTTTAGAATTTCTTCTAAGGTTTTCTTACGATGTTTTCCTTCACCATTAGCAGATGGTAAATCACATGATTAGTACTTATAATATCTCGAAGTGAAATTTACATTGGTAGCGCCACCTGGGATTGAACTCCCGCCTCATGCGTACAAGCCGGTTACTTTCCCACTCGGCTAATGCCACTGTTCTCAAAGTAACACTTATGAAGGTCATAAATAGTGAATAAGCCAAAAATATGATGTCAGCAAAATTTAAACGGCTAGTTCGCTGATATGGAGCCTTGACAAGAACTAGCAAGAAACTCAGGCCACTCTTTCTAATCGCCAGATAGTTACAATCTTTTTAAAAATACAAGTATGATAGCAGGCAAGCTGATGCAGTCAAAACACGATACTTACTTTATTGATAAAATAAGGTAGTACTTAGTACTGTTCGTGCGAAAAAATAATCTAATCCTCAATAGGGACATCAATTTTTAAAGAAAGGTTTTAGGTGAAAGATTAAAACTATGAACAAAATCTTTGTAATGATATATATTGCATTGCAATCTCCTAGCCAACTCATACTATATGGGAAACGTAAACAAAACCAACAGCTTTATTTTTTACTCCCCCATCCACAGGATGTGTGCAAAACATTATTAATACTTAACAATATAATCTACACATACAGGGTGATGTTTGTTCACCAGATTAAAGAGGGACGCGATTGGCGCGGCCGTACAAACAGACTAGCGACGGTTTACACACACTGTATATAAAGGATTTACTTGACAATATATATACACATAGGTATGATGGAATATACAATGTCGTTACTTACATTATTAAGGTATTCTAGCGTATTTAGGGAAACGTTTTTAACGAAACGTGTTCCTATCCCTAGGATGCTATATCTTAAAGCTCTGGTGTAAATTAAAATAGGTTGGCAACACGCAATTGTAAACGTCCATAGGCTACGATAACTGCTTACCATCAGCCGGGCCTTATGCTTGTATGCCACATCAGTAGTATAAAAAAATATTTGTACTTTTTGTTATACTACTTAGATGGTAAACAAGTATACGGGCTGCCTGATGTTAAGCAGTTATCGTAGCCAATGGACGCTTGCAATACCAGATGTATTACTTGCGTGTTGCTGACCCATTTTTTTACACCAGAGCTTTAAGATGAAGTATCCCTGAAATAGGAAAAGTTACCTTCATAACGCAACCCTAAATGAGCGCTGGAGACCTGTACTCTCACACAAACATAATTACACCGCTGTGTGTAGTTATTTGGCTGTGGTCTTCTGTGAGGTGGAGGTCCTTCCCCAATCGGGCTTGCTAGTAGCTTGGTGCTCTCTCTTCAATAAATAAAACATCGTATTAATAGAGATATAACTCGAGGCAAAGCCACAACGAGTCGCTAGTCCATATAAAACTTTGTTCTCATGTACGGTTGAGTAGTGCATAACCAAATACAGAGAGTGCTCATAAATTTAGAGGCTTTCAGAGTTTCAACGCTTTTATATAATCCAACGGAAAGTTTCATAACTTTTAACTTAGAGTAAGAGTTTATATATAAAATACTTTTGTTATATATTATAATAATATATATGTTTATTGACTGGCCTGTTGGTCTGTAATTCCCGGTGAATTCCTACGCATATTTCCATTCCATGCGTATGAAATCAAGGGTAAAAGCTAGTTTTATAATATGCAACTCCGTCTTGCTGACTGTACAAAAATGAAAATTTAGCATACATAAATTAATGGGTTCGTTGAAGGAATATAAAATAGGACGAAGCATGAATTAAATAATTAAAATTATGTTTTAGGATGAAGAAAGCATAATTGTTAGTGACGACTCAGAATTTTTTATGTGGGACAAAACTCAGTGGGACATACAAAGAACAATTCATATTTTCAAACCAAGTATAACTTATATAAGTTATACTAGTATAACAACCATATATTTGTGTAAACGTGGCAAGGTGCAGTGTACATTATGCAATTATGTAAATGTTCGCCGGCAGGTGGCGCCTCTACCGCCGTAGTTTGTGATTCCATTTATACAATTGAATCCATGTTCCGTAGAATATAAATTAGAGTGTCTAGTACATCTACCTACATATGAATGTATACGAGTAGATATATCATACCGTCAATTAGTAAACACAACTATGTTTTTAATAAGAGGCGCTCATAGCCAGGTGCACTCGCTGTTCGGTAAACGATCAGCGAGTGCTCCAACAGCATTCTAAATATGATCGCAAGCCGTCTAGACTGTAGATACGTGGATCACTGCAGTGCTATCTCTCACGGGATGGTACGGCGGTGATTCGCGTGTCGCATTCTAGATAATATATGTATGTATATCTAGGTTGCTATTGCTATTATTATTATTTTCATTACTAACATACTTTTTAAGTTTTACTAACAATTTGAGTCTTGGTCACTTTAATAAAGAAATTATTATTATTATTATTATTATTATTATTATTGTGCCTCTCGCGTCAAATTACGGGCAATTTTCCCGTAAAAAGGCCGCAAGCCGCCAGCGATAAGTGGCTTAAATTAGGGACTACATTGGCTATGCTAGTGCCGGGTAATGTTGGAATCTTTCAAAGAATATGATGTCTATTCATGCGACCGGATATTCTTTTATCTTAAAATATTCAATGTAAAATTGAAGAAAATTTCTATTGTAGTCATGCAACGACAGCCTACAGCTACGAGGTTTATCGCGTATTTACGCTGCCTAAACAAAAACAAAGAAAATTACGTCGCTAATTATTAACGCAGTCATGCTAACTGTATGTCGTTTGTAAAAATATAATAATTTGCAAACAATATTAGTAACATACCCTCTCTCTCTTGATAGAAGAGATGAGACCTGTGCCCAGTAGTGGTATATATATGGGTTGCTATTATTATTATTATTATTTTCTCTCTGATTTTATCTTGCGATCGGTTTTTATAACCATTAGCAGATGTTTTGATTTAGAATTACGTGGCAGGTGAGGTCCATTCCTCCAGTGGGGAATCTACTTCATATTATCGGTATACTTTTAATTAGCGAGATCCCATATGTGATGGCGTTTGAGCTTTTTTGTAGCAGATTATTATTTTATATTATTATTATTAGAAACATGCAGTTGGAGAGGTCTAGCATCAGCAGTGAACTGCGATATAACTGATGACCATGAAAAAATAAAACAAAGTCTGTTATGAATTGTTCTGTACATTGTTTACTTTCAACATAGATCAGCAGATTTACGTCATAATGTGACGTAGGTTACATATCACATTGTTTCCCGAAGGGTTACGTTATATTAGTGTATATTACTCACGTTTTGACAGCTTGAGACCTAACTCATATACTAGGGAACAAGCCTATATTGCTATATACCTACTGGGCATAATTTAACTTCAGGCTGAGCATTTTTTCGGTCCGTGTGGTGACGGATTAAGAATACAAATGTCACCACCCCATTCCATCACGAGGGTGTCGTAAGAGTCGACTAAGGGAGTAAGTTATGGAGACAATATCCACTGCAAAACTTGAAATAAAACCCTATACCAACCCGACTGGCCAGCGTGGTATAGTAGGCTAATATCCCTCTAAGTGGAGGAGACCCGTGCCCAGCAGTGGGACGTTTATGGGTTGTGATGATGATGATGAGCATTTTTTGTCACCCAATCTATAGATCGAACCTAGTATCTTTGTCAGACAGTCGTTCACACTATAACTGCGCCACTTAAGCAGGCTACCTCTTGCCATATCTATTGCCCAGTTACTATAACGATGCAACTGAAGTTTCAAATAAAAGCTCATTACTTATTTTTTCCCCAATGACAAATACAGAGAAAAATTCAACCAATATTAATATCCCTTCCAATAAAACAATATTGAAAATGAAACAAAATTTGCCATCAACAGCACGCCGAGCCATAATTGAGGAACAGGCTACACTTTAAAATTGTTTCGCTTACATTTCAGACGACTATTAGTCGGACCATTACGACACTCGGCCGAACGCTCAGACACTTTCCATCGCTAATAAAATTTGTACCCTAAATGGGTACGTCAAAGGACCTCGGTAATTTCAAGTTAAGGGTCGGGTGTCGGTGCAAGCGTAAGCGGTAGCGATTTTAATAGCGACGTTATAGTTCTGTTCAACATTATTGTGTGCTTACGAGTTATAAACGTGAAAGTTAAGTAATTATTAATTGTTGTCGATATGAATAAACATAATTATATTAAAAGTATTTTACAATAAAAACGGCAACAACTATAAGTATAGGCGTTTTGAAGAACGAATGCTGTCAAATGAGCTGTCATTTTTAGTATTAGTATTTTTAAAGTTAATGCATTTCAATTAGTAATATTAAGATAGAATTCTTATTGAGAAATATAACCTAAATTATTTGTTAACAAGTAGTATTTTTTTATTAATTACCCAAATTAAAACTTACACATAAAATCTATTGTTTTTGCTGTTTTTTCCGAATATCTTCACAAATCAATTCATACATTAAACAATAATATGATATATTGGGAATATAACACAACAGTATTGAATCTATAATAATATTATATTGCTCCTAGTCTATCAATTGACACAATTAGTGTCGCCCCTTACGCCATCTAGAGAGCCGGAGAGTCAACTTGATTCGTGATCTTATTACAACATTTCCGTTTCCTCCCCTTGATCTAAGGGCGCGGTAAGTTAGATGGCGGAAATTAATATTTTGTTCAAGTTACGGCCAGCTTTGAATATATTGTCTTTGGATGAGACATCTCGGTTAGAACTTGCTTACCGAGATCAAGGAAGATTAAGTTCTAAGGACTGTGTGTTGGACAGCTATTAATAGGGTGTTCTTGAACCCTAAACGACATTTAATTTACTGAATTTAACTTAACAAGACATAGTATAAGTTTATTACTTAGTTTTTTGTTGATATTTAGTTCAATGATTAAGTTGTAAATATTGAGTTGCTTAAACAATTATAGACGTGATGATATTGTATTATTAGAACATTTTGCCACTTGACAAAGCTGCCAAGTCATCTTGTGTTAGTATTATTTTACTTTTTAGTACCTTGAATTGATTTCGCAAACTCAAACTCAAAATTGATTTAATCATTGAGGTTACAAAGTAACACTTATGAAAGTAAAAATTATGAATATAATAGGTAAGCCAGAAATATCAGGTACCTACGGCTAGCTCGCTAATAACTATGAGAAGAACTTGTAAGACACTCAGGCCACTCTGTTTATTCGCCAGAGTTTAATGTTAGCATGTTAACTGATGCTTGTTAACTAAAAGTTGATATTTTCGGCATTATTTTTTAAATTAAATTTTATAAAATACATACATTATACCCACAAAAGCATGTAGGTATGCCAAAAAAACAACAGTTTTCTTTTTGGTATCGATCTAAGATAGAACGGCCCTCGTCCACAGTGAGGCTCAACCCTAGCAATTAAAACTTGTACCCGACACCAACTTTTCTACGAGTTGCGAACTTTTGCGAGTACGTGTAACTGTGCCTTTATTGACGGACTTCTGACGACGACCCTTAATTAAGGAACCCTCACACTTTACTGTTAATGATTTACAATTTCCACGGACCTGTATAAAGCCCTGTAAACAATATAGACTACTAGCTGCTAATAATACGAGTACATACATACATCCTACAAATATTATAAACGCGAAAGTTTGTTCGAATGTATGTTTGTTACTATTTCACGCAAAAACTACTGAACGGATCTGGATGAAATTTGCCACAGAGATAGATTATAGTCTGGAATAGCACATAGGCTTTTTATCGCGATAACACAACATCCACGCTGGCGAAGCAGCGGGCAACAGCTAGTAATAATCATAATACATATATATAAAACTGACTGTATGGCTGGGTTGATGTAGCTAAAAACTATTTTATTTATTATGTAAAAATAGGTCGTTGAATACACATAAAAACATCATGACTTCTGCAAAACCAGGCGTTGCCATTAAAAACTAATACTAAATACAATTCTGAACTACTAACTATGCATACTAAATGAGTTTTTGTTACAAATCGATGTTAATTGTTATTGCGTGACTGGCAACATTGTGGGGTTGCCAACTTCGAGTAAATTATTTATTAAATCGCTTATAGGTTATGGATAGAATAGGATAATAACTTAAATTATAATAGACAGACGTCATTTAGTATTAAATAATGTAACTTCAGGTGGTATTTTGGTATTATTTAGTAGAAATTAAAGATATTATCCTTACTAATATTATAAATGTGAAAGTTTTTTAGAATGGATGGATGGATGGATGTTTGTTACTCTTTCACGTAAAAACTACTGAACGGATCTGGATGAAATGTTGTTTATATTAGAACACTAGCTGTTGCCCGCGGCTCCGCGGGCAACAGCAACAACGGTGGTAGTTTTAGTGTAATAATTACAATAACGTAAATTATTACAACGCGTATTTATTATTTCATCACCTAATTGAAACCTTTCTGAATAAGAACAATCTCTGTGTCGTCAAAGACAAAACAAACATACAATTAATAAACACAAAGTTATGACTGCCTTGGTGGTCCAGTGGCCGCAGTATGCGCTTGCTGTGCACGAGGTTGTGAGTTTGATTCCCACACAGGACAAAGCTTTGTGTGACCCACAAAGTGTTGTTCTGAGTGTGGGTGTAATTTGTGTTCGTTAATTGTAAGTTTGTAAAGTCCTCCGCGACACAGAGCTTGTTCTCTAGTGCGGAAGTTGTCATTTTGAAAAAAAAAAAAGTACACCCCGACACGGAAGAACTTCTTGTGGATTATTCAAATTTATATCCCGGGTATAAACCGAACCCACAACACGCTTCATCATCATCATCATCATCATCTCAGCCAAAAGACGCCCACTGCTGGACATAGGCCTCCCCCAAGGTTTTCCACAACTCTCGATCCTGAGCCGACCTTGTCCATCGGTTGCCCGCAACCTTAACCAGGTCGTCGGTCCACCTTGTTGGAGGCCTGCCCACGCTTCGTCTTCCAGTTCGTGGTCGCCACTCTAGAACCTTTCTTTCTAGAGTGGCAACACGCTTAACACCATTTAAATCATTCACTCAGTTGGTATTTAGTTACGCAACTTTCTAGGTCCCTTCCAACACTTCCATTGAATAAGCATTTACACTAAAATCGAGAAAACTTTGTTCATAATAAATATATAATGAACAATTGAAAGGCAATCGGTCGTGAGTCCACAATAATTGGCAGCTGAGGCCAACGAACGCCTCAATCTATAATCGTTCGTGCAGAGAATTAGTAATAAAGGCTTAGGGGGGTAAATAGCTAGCAACGAGGCCTTTCCGTAATGGTATAAGTTAGAATTTTAGCCTTTATATACGTATTAAAGCTGAGTTATGATTAGTGCTTAAATATTAGGAGGACTAACATTTGGGTTATGTGAGTTGTGGGTCACAATATATATTAGTATAATATTTAGAGCTTTGGTTATTAAATGTGGGTAGGTCAATAAAATATTAAATTCGTTCGTTTATTTCTATATATATTTTGACTGCCTCGGTGGTCCAGTGGTCGCAGTATGCGCCTGCTGTGCACGGGGTTGTGGGTTCGATTCCCACACAGGATAAAACTCTGTGTGACCCACGAAGAATTATTCTGAGTCTGGGTGTAATTTGTGTCCGTTAATTGTATGTTTGTAAAGTCCCCCGCGACACAGAGCTTGATTTCTAGTGCGGGAGTTGTCTTTTTAAAAACAAAATAAAAAAAATAAAAAAAATTCGTGTAGCTCTTTTAAAAAAACCTTATATTCTATAGACTAGACACTCAGATAGCTATTATGATATAGGCATCCTCTAAGAAAGGTTTTTTAAAATGTAACCGCTTAAGATGCAAATCAGCCGATGAAAGTTTGTAGTTTTCAGATTTTGCAGTAAAAGACTGAACACGCGAACGAAGTCGCGGGTACAGCTAGTATTCTTTACATAAGAACTTTACCTTTTTTGTATATTTCAGAATTAACAAAGTTAATAAAATAATAATTTACAGATTTAAGAATTGTTTGCCATCTATACTATAAAATAACCCCTCAGATACCGGATTTTCTTCCTATAGATCTTTGTAGTCAGCTATTCGGCTAGCAAAACGAGGGTATCTGCCTACCCATTCGGGAAGAAAGCCTTTGCAATGTTATGTTATTAAATGGATGTTTATAGGGTCTACGTCCAGCAGTGGACATCTTTTGGCTGAGATGACCATGATAGGGTAACTCGAAATCCTCAAAAATTACAATCGCAACAACAATTTTAGACTGCCTTGGTGGTCCAGTGCCACAGTACGCGCCTGCTGCGCACGAGGTTGTGGGTTCGATTCCCACACAGGACAAAACTTTGTGTGACCCGCAAAGAGCTGTTCTGAGTCTGGGTGTAATTTGTGTCTGTTAATTGTATGTTTGTAAAGTCCCCCGCGACACAGAGCTTGTTCTCTAGTTCAGGAGTAGTCTTTTTAAAAGAAAAGAAAAAAAGGAATTATACAATTTTTTGCACTACACTGTATTAAAATGTGCTACACAAATCTATGACAATTTACCTCTAACGCAAAATACTAAAAAAACGGAGATAATAATCGAGTCTTGTTTCAAACAAAGTACCGTCAACAAGTACAAACTATGAAAATCAATAGCTCATAGGTGATGTGTGTACGGTGTGCAAAATAAAACGGGCTAAGTGTTTGTGTAGGCGGCGGCGCATTGAGAATACTTCCGATACATTAAGCGCGCCGCATGACGTCGCCGTCGGTAGCGTTAGCAAACAAAACCAAAATGAGTTAACAATAACTATGTTTTATACTACTTAGGGGGCAAACAAGCATGTTTTACTCAATATAAACAGCCATAAATTTGGATAGGAATAGAAATGCAGTTTAAGTATTTAAAAGGTATTCCTAAATGAGCACTACAAACCTGTACTTGTACACAGAAACTCAATATCACCGAAGGAGGTGTTCCCCAGACGGGCTTGGTCACTTGTATGTTATTCTTATATGTTTATTTTATTTAACAATGTGACTACGCACAACCCTACTAATATTATTAATTCGAAAGTTTGAATGGATGGATGACTTTTACTCAATCACGCAAGAATGTCTGACAATCCATAGATGTTTGTTCCGAATCTGGGTATACTTTGTGTTCATAAAATATATGTTTGCAAAATTCCGCCATGATACAGATTTGTTCCTATGTCCAAATGCCGCTCTAGGATAAAAGCTACAAGGTATTGCTGGCGAATTTTACTTGAGTGCAAGATATAAAAATGAAGTAGTCAAAATAAATATTTTGTACAGCCCTAAAAAAACTAAAGTAGTCAAAATCACAATAAACCTTATACTTACTACAAATTTGTTTGATAACCTTCTTCCTAGAGCTATACAAAACGAGAATTGACACCAATTTCGTATCCTTATCGCCTTACTAAATCACAATCCAATCTTATTACCCCGTAATCACAATAAACTGATACGATAAGGGTAAATATGTACTATGACGTCAGAATACACTATAAAAAAGCGGGAAAAGAATCCCTATTTATGCAAACCGTACATGGGAGCGTTTGACACGTCATTTTCCAAAGCCGTGCGCGCCATAAACGCCCCATAGCAATTTTCCACCATTGACACATACACACACACACAATACAATGTATGTATGTGTGTGCGAGTACTTATTGTTAAGTAATCGACCCAGACACAAGTAAACAACAACGCTTTTGATATAGATATATTATATTATTTTACCCATTTGAAAAGATGCTATTGTTCGAGTCGAGGTTGTGGGTTCGATTCCCACACAGAACAAAACTTTGTGTGACTCACAAAGAGTTGTTCTGAGTCTGGCTGTAATTTGTGTCCGTTAATTGTATGTTTGTAAAGTCCCCCGCGACACAGAGCTTGTTCCCTAGTGCGGGTGTCTTTCTAGTGTCTTTTTGTATTTAACAGCTCAGTTCTTGTAAAGCTTATTATTATATACTATCTCGCTACAACCCAAGGGTGAGCATGGTAGCAACAAAAACTAAATGTAAACTTGACATGGGATAAAATTCAACAACAAGAAAGGGAACAGCTAGTATCCATACTAATATTATATATGCAGAAATAACTCTGTTTGTATGTATGTTTGGTTATTTGTTACCTTTTCACGAATAAATGGCCGAATCAATCTTAATGAAATTTGACAAAGAGATAGATGGTATCCTGGGGAAGGACGACGGCTACTTTTTATCCCGATAACTGACATCCACGTGGGCGTAATCGTGAGAAATACCAAGTATATCACAAACTTCAAACCATAAATGTCCCACTGCTGGGCACGGGTCTCCTTCATACATTTGGAGGGATATTAGCCTACTATACCACGCTGGCCAGGCGGGTTGGTATAGGGTTTTGTTTCGAGTTTTCCTTCTCTTGCACTGGATATTGTCTGCCTGACTCCCTTAGTCGACTCTTACGACACCCTCGGGATAGAACGGGGGTGGTGTATTCTTTAGCCGTCACCACACGAACCGCTAAATATCCATAAGTACTAATATTATAAACGCGAAATTTTGTAAGTATGGATAGATGGATGTATGGATGGATGGATGTTTGTTACTCTTTTACGTAAAAACTACTGAACGGATATGAATGAAATAACAAATAGGCTACTTTTTACAGCGATACCCAACATCCACGCGGGCGGAGCCGCTGGCAACAGCTAGTATCATATAAAATCAAATCCGCATATTAAAACTAGTAGGTAACATTTAGTATATAAACATACTTTTAAACTCTCATCAACAATATAAAGGAGACCAAGTGGAAAAGTTCCCGGAACAATTTTACGCCTACACCCACACATAGGCGGTGGAACAACCTCATACATACAACTATACACACACATAATATATGTATTGTCTGTTTGTTCACACTAGAATAGTTCAGAGACTGTGTTATGTTGTCGTTAAAGATGTGTGAGGGTCAGAGAAAAGGGCTTTTGTTTTTATTGTTATGAAATTTTAGAACGTAAATGGTATACATTTCTTTTAATGGTACTATGAATGGACGAGAAGCTTGGTGTTATGCAGTTACCGTAGCCTATAAACGCTTGCAATCTATACTTCTATACTTAATATTATAAAGCTGAAGAGTTTGTTTGTTTGGTTGAGCGCCCTTATCTCAGAAAGTACTGGTTTTTGTTGAATTGTGCATTTATCCAGAAAGGCTATAGGCTTTATAACATTACGCTATGATCAATGTGAGCGGTGCAGTAGTGAGATATGTTGCAAAATCGGGGAAAATATTCCAAATTACCACGCGGACGGAGTCGCGGGCATCCCCTAGTACCAGATAACTTGCGTGTTGCCGGCACATTTTTTTTACACCAGAGCTTTAAGATAGGCTGGAACACAACTACAGCGCTGTGCATAGTTATTTGGCTGTGGTCTTCTGTAAACCTTACAGAAGACCTTCTTTTCTCTTCTTTCTTTCTTTATTCTTCTTTTTCTTTTAAAGAGATTGATTTTATTTTCGCATTACGTTTGTTTAGCCTTTAAAAATGTCAAATAAATATAAAACCCCTTTGTCAACTTACCTAACTAATCTAAAAACCATTACCTCTTCTTAATATATTCATCAATACGTTATCTATGGTATAGTACAAGCACATTATAAACTATGCAGCTGCCAATATCTAACAAATAAAAAGGTATTCCGCCATCAATCTCCGGCCAGATGAGTTCAGTAACACATTTACAGCGCCCCCTGTCGGCAATCTTGTGCAAATTGAGCCCGGCTACAGTTAATGATGCCGGTAGCCAATATCACCAGTTTAGTATCACTATAGTTTAGTATATAGACGGTAGATGGGGTTACCTTGTGTAATTATGTAAGTTAGCAAGCGATAGCTTAGTGGGAAGACATTGTTTACTGTAGTATGTACGATGGAAAGTCTTTGACAGTTGAATAATGTATACAGTTTAATGCAATAAGTATCTATGTCTTTTGTCTTTGCAATCACACAAAAATGTAATAATTATATTGAAACTGATCATAACCATTTTAGAAAAATAATCTTTGTAAATAAAAAAAACTAAATAAATTGTGTAAGTAAATATATAATAATTATATTTTAAAGATATTAAAAACAGTAAAAATTTGTTTATATTTAATATTACATTGTTACATACTTAGATATTTTACTTTTGTTGTTGGAATGTAAAATAATCACATTCTTTTATTTCTATACTTATGTAGTATGTACCTTTGATATGTGTATCATCATCATCATCATCATCTTAGCCTTATAATGTCCACTGCTGAACGTAGGCCTCCCTCATATGACTGTATATATGCACTTAATATTGATGTTATGTTTTATCAATTAATGAATTTTTAGTCACTGAATAATCTACTAAGGACTGTTTACATGAAATTAACTCTTTACATTTAATTATCTTTAAATTCAAGTTAATAAATATATATGTATATTTCTTTCTTTCTCTTTCTTCTTTCTTTAATCAGCATCAGTATTCAGTCGATATTGGAAGATATTTTTCTTTTGTATGTTTTTTTAAATGTGAACAATCCATAGCAAATTAATCACCACAAAATACAGGTATTTCAAGAAAGATTGAATGCAGAGAGAATTATAAAGAAGAAAGAAGAGCTCAGCCCAGCTCATAGATGTTAAATTGACTCTAGTAGGGAGTCCGTATTCACACGCGACTCCCTAATCGAGTCAGGTTGACTTCTTTGAGCCTAACACACCATACCAGATAGAAGAAGAAGATGAAGAGGAAACAAAAAGAAGAATTATGAAGATTGAAGCATTAGATATAAGTTTGTGTAATGTTTGTGTGTCAATTTTGTATTGTGTGTTTAATATCCATAGTATATACAATAATGGTACATATATTTGTAGCAACTTTAACTTCCAAATTTATTCACTTGGAATCGGGATTATTTTTATACTCCTTACGTGATAAACAAGCATACATCTCGCCTAGTGGTAAGCAGTTACCGTAACCTATGGACGTATCACTTGCGTATTGCCTCGTTTTGCATTTAATCATGTAAAGTTAACCTGAAGTCAGATCTTCTCAAGGCCGTCGGATTATGGTGTAGATTGCCTGAACCATTAGTCAGCAAAATTTTACATCTTACCACTGGTGAACTAGTTATAGAATATTAATATAAGTAGTCGAGCGCTAACTTTAACGATTGTTTGTTGAATTTGAATTTTAAAAATATAAAGTCAAAGTCAAACTCATTTAGATCAAATTCATGATAATTATGAACGTCATTAAAACAAATGCCAGCATACTTTTTTCTTAAGGCCAATTCGCTGACTAGGGTAGGTCCTCTAGAAGAATTGGAAAGAAACTCGGGCGACTCTTTTTAATCGCCAGAGTACAACATTTACAATTTGGTATGAGTTACAATAGTGGTAACAAAAAGGAACGGAAACCAATATACCTATAAATGTACCAAACTATACGTAATTCGTAACTATACGAGACTAAAAGATCCTGAATACATAAAAGCTATTTAAAATATCAAAGGATTTATGACTTTTAATCAAGCTCGGTAGATTAACAAAAATAAACAATATTTCTCCAGTATTATCCGAACGAAACCCGACTATATTTCAAGCTCATTTTCATTAATCAAATCCCGGGATTCCCCGGGACAACCGTAATCCAGCGATTATGTTAAATTGTGCCTTCCCATCCACATAACCTACATTTTTTATTTGGCCACCAACGTAGCGAAAATATGTTGCGTAGCAAAATTAAAACCGCTACAAGCGCTACGTCGTAGCGGAGTAATTTAAAATTTTAAAATATGTGCTACGTATAATTTGTTTTATGAAGTAATTCCCTAGTGAGTTGCAGTATTTCATATAAAATGATTAAAACTCTGGTTAATGTAATGTGCTCTTTTTCCCGTTCCTGTAGTCTTCAATCCAAAAATAGTAGCAATAACAAGCTATGATCAGTATAGAAGTATGATCAACAAAAAAATAAAATATACATTTTATTTATTTTTTATGATTCCTACAATATTCTACAACAATATCTCAGCAAAAACCTTATAAATCATATTAAAATCTAATTTAAAACCGATACGAAGAGTCTGAGCCCCAATCTCAAGACTGAGACAGCTCTAATGAGATCTCTAGAGGGTTGCCACGAGAAAAAATGCTTTTAAAATTAAAATAAATTCTTCCCCAGACGGTCGCCGCTGCATGTAATCAATTGGAGATTAAAACGAAAGAGGATTGCTGTGTACCGCGGCTGCTCTGTAATTTTCTATTTTATAATTAAGCCGCTTTCTGTCATCGATCCCGGATCCCAGATGGAGTTCACTTGCAGCTTAGCGGCGAACAAAATTGTGGATTATTATTATTGGATTACATCGTACAATAAGGAACGTATACGTTTCAGGCTCCTATGTTTCGCTTCTTTTTCAACGTCCTTATTTCTCTTGGTTCTCACACTCTTCCTCTAACTAGAGGAAGTTGTCTTTAAGTTTATTTAGTATAATATGAGTATATTACACAACAGACACGTTTTTAGTGTATTTTTGTTAAAAATTATTACAATATAACTAAAAATACAAAAAAAACAATATCAGTCGAAATTCTTTTGTATTTTCTGTGTCGCGGGAGACTACAAATATATCTTTTTTTTTCTTTACAAAAGACAACTCCCGCACTAGAGAACAAGCTCTTTGTTGCGGGGGACTTTACAAACATACAATTCAATCAATCAATCAATCAGCCTATCGCAGTCCACTGCTGGACATAGGCCTCTCCCAACACGCGCCATAGCACACGCTCCTCCGCCTTCCGCATCCAGTGCGTCCCAGCGACCTTTTTTAGGTCGTCGGTCCACCTAGCTGGGGGCCGCCCTACCATACGCTTACATACAATTAACGGATACAAACTACACTCAGACTTAGAACAACTGTTTGTGGGTCACACAAAGTTTTATCCTGTGTGGGAAGTCATTAAGTCATTAACTTTCACATCACAATTTTATTATTGTTTTATTAATTAAGGCACCAAATGATACCTCGAGCAGATGCAAGCTCCATCAAATCCCTCGGTATAGACTATGCAATAAACAATTTATTAAAACTTCTTTATTTCACAAACAAACTAAACAGAAGCAAAGAAACGCCAAGTCCAATAAACTTGTATAAAATAGAAGCTGCATTATTGCCAGCCCTGGGAATAAATCGCGAGTTTACACAGAAAAGAACCCAATCTATTTGAGTGTGGCAACACAGAACGTTCAGAAATCGAACGCTACGTACCGTTGGGAAATTATGGCTGGCAACCCGAGCTTGTGCCGTTCACAAACCGTCATAGCCAGTTACGGACGAATAATATATTAAGTAGATACTAGTTTGATCGATGCAATACTTATACAACTTTGAGTACATATGGCGAATACAAAACTTTATATTTTATAGAAGGTTAATAACTTTTAGATTATCATAAGCCTTAATCCTCACAATGCCTTGACGAGAGGAGACTCATGCCCAGCAGTGGGATGTATATGGGTTGCTATAATTATTATAATATGCTATTATTACTATTTAAGAGAGGTAGGGCACCATGCAAGCGAACAATACTGACTGGGGAAGGACCCCCATTTTACAGAAGACCATAGCCAAATAACTACACATAGCGGTGTAGTTGTGTTCATGTGTGTGACTTCAGGTTTCCAGAGCTCATTTAGGGATACTCCTTTTACGTAATGTTTTACTATTCTGGGGAATTTCCATCACAAAACCCTTCTGTTTATTTTTAGGTCGGCAATACGTAAGTGATACCTTTGGTATTTCAAGGGTTGATAGGCTACTGTAACTGCTTACCATCAGGCGAGCTGTATGTATTTTCGCTGACGCCAACTATGATCACTAATAAGAATAAGGCTTTCAGCCAGTCCAACCACCTTACCTACCCTAATACTTCATCTGTACTTAAACCCTAAAGAATAAACTCACATTTATAATAATACATTTTCATCCAATTCTAAGCGAGGATTTGAAACGAAATTCAAGTGTAAAACTTAAATAGGGACTTGTTTTGTACAATAAAATAACTTATGATTCAACTTGGTAAAAAGGTATGCATACAGTATGAAGCTGAATTATACATAATTCATAATGTAATATGTTTACATCTTTATTGTTCCGACGCTATGAAAATATACAGGCGTTTTATTCTTGCAGCTAATCATAAGGCTTTCAGGTGTAAATAATAAGTTGTCCTCATTTAATATAAATACAGAGATAATTGCCATCCAATGTGGCAATGCTGCTAGCCTTATAGGCACGTTCCATTAGGCCCGATAGATAGTGATGTTGAGGAATATTTTGACGCCTAAACGACAGTTTTTATTCCTATTTTATTTATTTTTATCTTATGTATTTCTTACCTTGTAAGTTTAAATTTAGTTTGATGTAAAAAATGTATATTGTTTCTGTAAATAAATATAATTATGTTTGAACACAACTTGTTCAAGCGATAGTATACTATGTAAGTAAGTACATAAAGTTGAAAGTACTTGCGAGACCTAGGAGCTTCGCAGGCTCTCTTACTCTCTTTGTACAAAATACATGATTTGCCCAAAAGCGTAAGGCCTAAGGCAGTCGCTCAAGTTACAATACAAACCATAAAGTCGCCTCTATACTTGTCTCTCTCTCTATTTAGTCAGGTCAATTGTTGGAGAATGTAATAAATTTAAGCGGCATACGCATGCAAAGCTTTAAGTTAAAACTAGTGCACAAATAAAAATCTAAACCTTTATTTTAAATGAGTGACTTAGACGTTTGTTTTAAAATACTTACATCTTTTATTGTTTTACTGCACCTGTACTAGAAAGCAATAAGAGAATTAACATAAAATAAACATAGTTATGAATAAGTTCAAACGTTCCGCCGATCCGATAACGGAAACCGATCCGCTTGTTTGAAAGCTTCTATGTCATATATTTCAAGTTTTCTTTTATCTATTTCCAGTATAAAATCCCAAAGAAAGAGGAAGTGGTGGAACAACAGCAGGCTGAGCCTGACAACCCTCTCATGAGAAAGAAGAAGACTCCTGAAGAACTGGCAGCTGAAGCGGAGCTTGAAGACCAGGACGAGTTTACCAGTAAGTATCAAGTCCATACTTTTCTTTCAGCCAAGCTATTTCAACTAGTTCGTTTTGTAACTGGCACAATTAGAGTTACAGTAAAATGCAATAGAGGCGTGTGAGCCCTAAAACCTGCACAATGGATGATGTCAGAAGTACAGCTGATAAATCAGTACGCGTAGTTAAATTTTCATCAAATCAGCTTTGACAATATGAAACTATCTTCGTAAAACTACCTTTACTGTGCGCTCTGTTACAATAATTTGAAGGGTTTGAATGATGTAGAGCTACTACATTCTAGATAAGTCATTTTAGTGCTGATAGAAACATATTTGTAGAAACTTCGTATTTTGTAAATCTATATTTACTAAACAGTTACGATTTAGAAATGCTATTAAAAAAAGTTATTTTTGTGAGACTCACTGATGACCTGGTGCAGCGTTTAAAAAATAACGATACTTTTATTTTAGTTTATTTTTATTTTTGTTACACTTTTTTGTTTTTATTTTTCTTTTTTGAAGCCCAATCGTCATCGCGCAAGCCTCAGACGCATCGACGCGGCAGTATGTATATGGACCTGTTTGGTTTTTGGTTTTGGTTGGCTTTTCTACTGGTGGTGGTTACTAACCATATCATTTTAAAGAGGTTTTATCACCTATATTTGCTGTTATAACTAAATTTCATCGCTTCAACCAACTAACAGAAAAAATAAACATGGATGAAGGAAACAGACATGAATTAATATTTACTATTATTAATAATAACTATAATTATTACATACTATAAATAAAATCGTTATAATTAATTATTTTATCCGTTTCAGAACTGAAAAACACCATCGAATCGCAAGTAAATGAGCTAAAGTCGCAGATTGAGAGTAAGTGCGTGATGCAGTGAGCGCCTCGTACTACCCGAATACATGATGTAGCTGTGCTAAGTCATTGTTACGACGATGTTTCACACCCTGTACCCACCCCCATCCACCATCCCCCCACCCCTCCCACTAAACAACCGAATATAGAAGAAAAAAACAACAAAAATACAATAATTTCGTTCGGACATCGTATCATTCGCGCTCAAAAAATTTTGTAGGAGAGATTCGTATTCTAAATTTTTTCGGACGGTAGTTGGCTAGGTGGCGCGTTGGTGCTTGATAATGAGCAATAATATTTTTATACATTCATAAATAATTGTGGAGAGCAGCCCTCGATACAAGTGAAGCGCGTTTCAGAACGTATGGTCAAAAAGTCATGTTTACCGGCCAACAGAAACGTCGACGAGTGAAACGACCCGTTATATATGTTGATGCTTGTGATATATTGTTATTTAAGTGTAAAGATGAAATAATATAAATACAACTAGAACGAAACGGTGTAATTTATTTTAAAAAGTTAAAGAGGGAAATAATGTAATTTAAGGAAATATTAGCACGCGTGTAGTTTGGACAAAACTTTTGACTCCTCTTCTATTTCGCACTTACATTGAAATAACAATGTATTCGGTCTTCTATGGGTATTTGTTTTCATCCAAATTCCACGCTTGGTCTATCGTGAGTCGGAATTCCTCGGTGACGTCACAAGCTTGCATTTCTAACTTCGACTTTTGCATCTAAATCTTTTGCATGCGTGCTTATGCAGTGTAAATCTATGTGTCAATGTATTTCTTTTAGGTGTATTATACCTGTAATCGACCTAGCCTTAATATCCACATCGAAAATAAAATAGGTAATTGTTATGCGAACATGTGCGCGTTGCGCATCGCCGCCATGTTGGCCCTCGTTGTCCAATAATTTCTTGCATGTGTAATAATAAGAGTCGATGTTCATTTAGTGTTAATGGTGTAACAATGTTGTAGGTAAACAGTAACAATTCGCGTTGTGTTACCGTTACGCTAAAGCGTTGTTCTAATCTAATGTTTTATCGATGTTTTATGCTTAGGTATTAAAGTTAAATAACACATTGTGGTGTGAACAAATTTTTCGAGCGATTACGCCATCTTGGGTCGGAATAATGATGGGAAATGGATTGAGAATATCGACTGACAGCTAAATTGATTTGGTGAGAATCGGCAAAGTGTTGCGCTGGAAAAGACTCTGAACTGGAAAGACTTCAGTTTCGTCGGGAAAACTGGCTAAGAACAACATGCAGGAAAGTAACACAGATAGGTAAAGTAATGAATGACGAATGCGCGAAACAAAAACAACGCTACTCCGGTCGATGATGGTATACCGAGTGTGTAGGAATGAGAGAAGGCTAGCTACGCTTAATTGTTCGAACAAACTTGTCCACATAGTTATAAAGCTGCAAATGCAAAAGATTTGTTATCGTCAAAAGCTGTGATATATGAATATAATAAACTAAATCAGCGCGGATGCGTCGATCGCTCGTGCTCTTCTATCTAGCTCTACTATCTTCTACTAACGCTCGACACGATCTATCTATTCATTCTACCTTCTTAGATATCTTCTTCCTATTCGGATTACAATTTCTACAAATGGCACATCATGTATTTTATAATAATTTAGTTTGTACTTGTTCACACGCGGTGCATTTTGATCCATAGTTAATTATAATTAGTACATTTATATTTAGCTCTCACGAACACTTGATAGCTAGTGGTACGTATTCAACACTTATGATGAGCCCACGTGGCAATGTTTTATCTGCACTAAGTTACCTACGTAATAGCCTCTAGGTTAATTTATTAATTTTAAAGTTCATATTATTATACTGTCTATTTAAGTACAAGAGAATAAGGATGTCAACACCAAACGCTTAGTTTTATCGATACAGTTCGATGATTCGTGTCGATGTATCGATTCGCACCAAAACGCATCGCGTGTTAAATACTAACTTATTTTGTACTTCACTTACACGTATTTAATAATGCTTGCTTACGTTATTTTTGTTACAATCCAGGTCAATTAACCAATCTTCACTCCTCACATATACTATTCCATATACAAAAATATGTAAATAAAAAAGTAATAATTTCATATTGATTATTGAGAATGCTACTATTTTTCTGAGGTATAAATAACAATATTTTCTCGCACTGTACCACACACTATATTATATTTTCATAGCTTATTTCATAGCCAGTTTGTTTGGAGCACGCAATACTATATTATATAAGAAGGGCATCACTTCTTAGGCCCCGTCCGGCCACATCACCTATCTATAAGTCATAAAAAATATATTAAAATTTCACAATGTATGTGTGGTTAGCCTAGGTATTAATTATGTAAACATAGATCTATCGTATGTGCATGGCAATTTTAGCTAAATGGTTGTACGTAGTCATTCAATACAATAATAGTATATAAGTCTATTGGACCTGTCTAACGACCAAATTTCGATCGAATCTGACTTTTCCTTCCCTTCTCTCGTGTGTTAGATATCTATATCTGTAACCTTCGTCTGTATCTTCAATTTATCGTAGATTAGACTGCGTTCAGCGTTGTTGACTCTCAAGTAGATCATAGTTTAGATAAATGTTATTTTGGTATAGCGCGCGAACTGTATTCAGAAGTGTCAACTAACTGTCACTAATTTAAAAATAACGGTACTTGTGTTCTCTACGCTGTCAGTCGCGCTGACATTTCGACTGACGTCTACTGTCAGTTAGCTGTCATATTCTGTCTATCTCTCTTCTTTCTAACTCTATGGTCAGTGAACTGACAGTGTTGAGAATAACGTAAATTTGAATAATATATTTCGTTATTAAATAAGTTGTGTATATTGTTGCATGGCGGTGTTGGAGAGTGTGCTAAGCTCTTGCTGTGTCAGTGTCGTTTTCTCTTAATTCGTCTTGTTTCCAACTTATTTGTTAAATATAAATATATTTAGACGCTTCAATAAAGCTATATACGTGTATGTTTAAGCTTTTGATGTTCAGTGTATAGTACCTATATAGTGATAATGTTGCTTAAACGCGCGTCTCTGAAGGAATTTGGGTGATATCAAATGATTGTTGAATTGATTGTTTTGTTGTTAATCTGAACGAGTTCTACTGTTACCTATGTATTTACTTTATATCTTTATAATTGTAATGTACCTTACACATCGATCTCTTCACCCTACTTGTCTTTCATAAAATGTATTGATTATTTAAAACGATGATATATATTTCCTTTTATAATATAGTGAATTTATAAAGAGGTTTATACAAGGTAGATGCGTAGTTTAGACTAAATTAATTGTAAAATCAAAATTTTTGAAAAAGGTTTGATAATTTCCGTAAGAACCCGTAGCGTTAATTTTAAGGTAATCCAAAAACCGCGACCAATTTTTTATATTTTTTGCCACGTCGAAGTAATATATTGATAATAGTTGGAAAAATTTTCAATCTTATGACTTTCATACTCAGGGTACTTATATACTATATATAGTTATCTGTTCATAGTTTTCATTTAGATTGTTTATGTATGAAATGTATGACTTTTTGGCCTACGATGGCTTTACTAATGTTTCTTCTTAACTTTCCCCTTTATATGTAATCGACGATCCTTTGACCCACACTGTAGAATATCTGTTTCCCTGTTGTTCTTACATCTTTATAGGAATTATGAAACTGTAGACTAAACAACATTTTATGACACAACTTGTTAAATTTATTAAATAAACTAGCCTATTGATAGTTGCACTAGGTATAATGTTAAGGGGATGTTACGTCGCGTCGTGGAGGTGCATTTGTTCTTTATATACACATACAATGTTGAAACTTATATACCTAGATAGTATTTACTATGAGTGAGACACTATTACAGTACAAATGCATCGTCTACTAAGTTATACTGACAGAGAGAATGTTAACAGTCTTATCATAACGAAACTTGACTTACAAACTCACCAAAATCCAAATAAACACAGAAATTTTAACCGAATAAGTACACCATCTTGTTATGACGTCACAAGTTATTCTAGAATGTCAGTCAACAAATTCAAATGATAGTTCTATTGACATTCCTAATTCAAATTAGGTATATCGTTCCACACTTGACAAATGAATGAAAGGAGGTCAGTGATTTGCAATGTAGTTATAGACAAATTAGAGACAACGACACTTTGTACCACACACTCAAGAGCTTTTACACTTAAAGACGCCAATATTTATTTATATATTATTATTACTATATATGTTTACATCGCGGACGGCGCAAAGACAACAGAACTGATCCTTAAGTGCCACAGTCTGCAATCTGAAACATTTTTTTCACAATATCTCTGCGCTGTCGGCGATAAGTTTGGATGTAATTCTTCATAGTTTAAAAAAAAACGTATGTTATTTGAACACTGGAAGGAATAAACCTTGTACATACTGCCTCTTGATACGCCAATGTTGTTGTGAACTTCTCTTCGTCAGGTTTATTTCGACCAGTGTGTTTATTGTTTGTATATTATAGTTATCGGCCAACAACACTCTAGTTCGTTAGCTTTTAATATTAGTGACATTATAGTGTTAAAATTGCAAGTTTAAAGAATGTAAAAAAAAACAAAAAAACCACTTGAGTACTCGTAATGTGAACACGGTTCATGTTGTATTGTTATATTAAAGAAAGGTTAGTAGTTTATCCACGATTAAAATTAAACTTAGGGATTATGGATGAATAACGAAAAAGGTTATTGTTGAAAAATGTTTTTAGGTAATTAAAAAAACGGATTGAGCTTCTGTAACACCTTGTTGTTAACAATAAGTTAGGTTTTTTTGCAGTAACACGGCTTTGGGACGCAGTCGATTCAGTCTACTTCGTTTTTTATTCATAAGAGCCAATTGCAAGAGCCGTTTTAAAAAAAGAAACAACTAACACTGGCTTGAATAAATAGCGGCTCAAGTTGGACATCAAAAACACAGACTAAAAACTTTTTCAAGCCGAGACAGACGAAAATAACAACATTCAATATTCAAACGAGCCTCTAGACGAATAAATAACACTGAATCGACTGCCCCGAGCCGTAGCTATCTTCTAGGCTGTATACAAACTGCCGTAATGAACTCTATTCTTATATAAATAAGGTTAGTTTTCCTTTCACGACTGTATCACTGTAGTACATAGAAAACGCTTTTTCGCTAACACTTCGTTCGCCATTACTGTTGCGAGGCATTGTTAATATTTATTTACAAGGTCCCTATTAGTTATTGTATAAAAGTTTAGAGATGGCCATTTTCATAGATACGTTGAGTTAAATGTGAAAATGGTGTATCTAACATGTTGTTAAATAATAAATAAACTACATTGTACCACTATACGCGCCTTTTATTTACTTCCCTTTACAAATATGGAACTTTTCACAGGTCTCCAATTAGGGATGCATATTTTAGTAAAGGTTTTTCTATCCCTGGGATACCATAGGCTCGTATATGTTTGTTTGTCATGTAAATAAAATAACTTTAAATAAAACTAAAAGAGGAAAATATAAAATAAAAGGTAAAGTTAAGGGAAAGAAATCAAAATCGTTTTTATAGCTCACAGCGTGAATCCTATAAGGTCGATGAAAAATGCCAAATGAGTCGTCAGCTAATTTGCGCACTGCCAGATTCACAAACTAAAGAGACAGGAGGACAGCCTAAGGAAAGGAAAGAAAGATTTTTTTTAATACTACCTGGGTGGCAAACGAGCATACAGCCCGCCTGGTGTTAAGTTACCTTTACGATGGATGTAAGATCCATGGGATAGGAAAACGTTTCTTTGAAAACGCATGAAATGAGCTCCGGAGACCTGTAGTCACACACAGGAACACATCTACACCACTGTATTTAATTATTTGGCTGTGTTCTTCTGTAAGGTGGACGGCCTTCTCCAGTCGGGCTTGCTCGCTAGTATGGTGCCCTACATCTCTTAACTATTTTTACTCTTGTCAGTTCGCATGGATAGTGACGCAACTCAAACTCCAGCATTTACGAGTACATAATCATATGAAAAACAAACGCTTTTCATCGTTATACCTAATAAAGATGAAGCGAGTTGCTTTGCTGAATGTACTCTAACCTTTTTATAGTCAAAATTTAATTTAATTATCACTACTTATGGCCATTATGGAAACATATGAAGGAGGTCTACGTGTAACAATTGACGTCATCAGGCTGAAATGATGAAGATACAGAATTATAATGTGCTTTACTTTAATAAGTGTGAGTGTGAGTATTATGTAGGTAAATGTTCCCATCTAGCGGCCATTCATCAGCCAGCATGTAGCTCATCCTTTGCGTAAGGAGCGACTGGTAAAATGGAGGCAAACAAGTATACGGCCCGCCTGATAGTAAACAGTTACCGTAGCCTATGGACGTTTGCAACAGCAGGGATGTCACTCACGCGTTGCCGACCCTTTAAAAACTTTATAACCCCTTTCTT
This sequence comes from Trisateles emortualis, assembly GCA_947095525.1. Taxonomy (NCBI): domain Eukaryota; kingdom Metazoa; phylum Arthropoda; class Insecta; order Lepidoptera; family Erebidae; genus Trisateles; species Trisateles emortualis. The sequence continues at coordinate 13,664,821 of OX352752.1, read as the reverse complement.
GAAGAACCCCGTGCTATAGTCGCTTGGGAAAACCTCGGCAGGGGGGAGCTTATTCCACAGCCTAATCGTACGTGGTAAGAAATTGCTCTGGAATCTTACGGTACGGCATGTTTGAGGTGCAAGGATGTGAGGATGAACCCCATGTCGGTGGCGAGATGTAAATAAGTAATGATTTGTAAATTCCGCCTATATTTTGTGTCAATCTCGATATAGATATGTCTGGCAGTTTAATAAGCTCAATAACTAAAGTCCATAACTAAAGGTACCTATTAAAAAAAATGCGAAAAGAATTTAGGAGATAAAATTATAAAACCAACAGAAATATTAAAATGCATTTTATTACAAAACTATTATTCTAATGACGTCAGATCTCCTTTAACAATAAATTTATATAATGCTAATATTCACTGTATGCAACTTAATCTAATAAACTGAGACTACTCCGAAACCTATTTAAGTTCTTGTTCAATTCATCTAAAACAGTTACCAACTTGTTGATAGCAGATTTTATCACACCTTTACCAGAATCCATTACTTTAATAGTAGCTGCATCATCGGACAATTCTGTTTTTAGTATTATACCTTCTTGAGATTCAGCATCTACTTCATTACCTTGTTTCTCTGAAAGGTCTTTTAATTCATCATGTATGTTCCTTAAAATCTTCCACATTTTAGCGTTGTTACTTTCTTTTATTTTTGTATCTGTATCTGCCGATATTTCTTCAGTTTCTTTGGTTATCTCCCTCCGTTTTCTATTCTTTGGCTCAAGTAGTGGCGCATCTTGTTGTACAATTTTATTTTCTATTGAATTCTTCGTATCAATCTTCTGTTCTTCGCTGTTAGCTGCTCTCTTGGGCTTTTCATTTACGTTTGAACTTTTTCTATTACTCTTCTCAAGAATATCTATCTTTGTACTCTTTATATTGTTTTTTTCCAGTGTATTCGACTTCTTTCTTTGAAATTTATTTTTTATACTTGAGCGTTTTCTAGAAATTTTGTCGAAATGATTAGTTTTTAAATATTTTACTGGTGTTTTGGCTGTTTTTATTCTGGAGATTTTGGAATGTCTTTTGCTAACTTTATTGTTCTTCATATTTAAGCGCCGTTTAACTTCTTTTAAACCTTTATTTTTCAAATCTACCACACTTTGTTTTGCTTTCTGCAATATATTTCCTAGTAACTCTTTAGGACCTAAGTTTGTATCAATTAGATTTTTAACTTTAGGTTTCAATTTTTGTATCCTCAATTTCTTTTTACCAAAACTATTGTCGTCTTCTTCTCTTTTAGTTCTATACTTATTATTTTGAAACAGACTGTGAATTTTATCTAAGTCTTTGTTTATGTCAATTATTCTACTTTTCAAAGCTTTATTACCTGTTGCAGTTGTATCGTAATCATCAAAGTCATTAGCAAGGTCTACTTGTTCGAAATCATCAAAATCGTCATCGTCATCGACTGAACGTTTTACTTTTAGCTTTTCAGGGATGATGTCAGCTTTGTGTAATTTCGTAGTTTCTTCTTCTATTTCTTGACAGGCCTCTATCTTTGTGTTAGCTAAGACCCAAAACCCAAATGATTTAGGTGGTAGATTGATGAGTAAGGTTTTGTAAGGCCTAACACGCTTTACTACAGGCCTGATGTCTCCTTCGTAGTACATTGCTCGACCGTTAACTACAATGTTACTGAGAAATAAAAATATAATGTGTTAATATTTGATATGTAACTGATTACAGTTTGATCATGCTGACTGTTAAGTTTTTATAGTTAATCCGAATAATTAAGAGAGGTAGAGCACCATACTAGCGAGCAAGCCCGACTGGGGAAGGACCTCTACCTTACAGAAAACTGCAGCCAAATAACTACACACAGCGATGTCGTTGTGTCCTTGTGTGTGAGTACAGGTCTCCAGCGCTCATTTATCCCAGGGATACTCCATCTTAAAGCCCTGGTGTGAAAAAAGTGATACCTCTGATATTGCATGCGTCCATAGGCTACGGTAACTGCTTAACATCAGGCCGTATGCTTGTTTGACACCCAAGGAGTAGAAAAAAAGGGAAGTATGGAGATTATTTGCAACTTTCAAAAGGTCAAGCAAAATGCTGGCTGCTGGTCGTACATTATTTTTTTTAATTACAATAATACTATTTTATCTACATAATATACTACCATACAATGTTCATTTTTACTACAAAAACCTAACAATGATCTTTATAAAACTTCTATACTTATTATCATAACTCACCCGCTATGATCATGTCCAAGTATAAACTGCATGACGTCACCGCCCTCCTCCCGCTTCTCCAACTTGAGTGAGAATCTGGCCGGTTCATCGTCCATGTTCACCCCGAACAGCGTCACAGCTCCCGCCACCGGCTTGTGTCGCAGCGATGTACAGTGTCCAAAGAGTATTGCTTGATCTGGCGTCATTTCTACGTTCAAAACGCGTTCACCGACTAGGTTTTTGAAGAGAAGTGCCATGTAGAAGCTCTGAAATATATTTAAGTTTAGTTAGACTATGATTATTTATGCATTTGTATGAAATTAAACCCATGGATATTGTAATAATTTTTATCTAAGTGTAAATAAATAATTAAATGCACATAAAATTAGTTACAAAAAGAGTATTTTTTCAAATTGCTTTAATATTTAAATGCTAACAATATTTACAAAAAAGAGACTTATAAGACTCTACTTCTTGCTTTTTTTTTTTTTTTTTTATACTACCAAGTAGGCAAACAAGCATAAGGCCCGCCTGATGGTAAGCAGTTACCGTAGCCTATGGACGCTTGCAACACCAGGGGTATCACTTGCGCGTTGCCGACCCTTTAGAAACCTTATAACTCCTTTCTTGAAGAACCCCTTGCTATAGTCTCTCGGGAAAACCTCGGCAGGAAGCTCATTAATTGCTTATAATTAAATACTTACCAACGTAGGCTCATACATCTCTTCCTCCTCCAACTCCCTATAATGCACAGAGAAGCCATTCTTGGCAGAATACCCTAAACTCGCCAACCAATCAGCCGCCCTCTCCAACTGATTGTATTTCCTTTGGTTGATCTCTGTCAACCAAAGCGGAGTCTTAGAACGAGACAAGAACCGCAACAGCTTCAGGCGATCCATCTCCGTCATCCTTTCTAATTCGTGGGTTGAAGAGTTCCTATGAAATAAAAGTTAATTCATTATAAGCTTTAAAATGAACAAAGACACCGCGTCAATAATCTATACTACCAGCATGCATGCCTAGTTTAGTGACTTAAACAGCTACTTAAAATTGATTATCTTAGAAATGGATATTGAATCCTAGTAATCAGTTAAAATATTACAGAAAAAGATAACTAACTGGCTCAGGCGACTAACAGCTATATGGGCGGCAGATATTACAGTGTATATTCTGAACATGTTTGTGCAAAAACACACACTCTATAATCTCTTACTCTCGTCTCCGAAGGGACGGCAATCTGACACGTCCGGAGAGAGACCAGGCGACCAACGGTGACTTGTGCTATCCAAGGCACGGGTGCGTACACACCCCCAATTCCCAAACTTTGGGCAGATAAATATAGTATTTTTTTTCGACCCGACCCAAACGTCGAATTTGGGACCTCGAATCAGCAGTCGAGCTCAACAACTCCTAGTCCAACAAAGCATGTGTGAAAATACCACAGAACATAATAAGAATAGAATATCATTTATTTCAGTACAGCGCACACAATAACAACTTACAAAAAAGGCAATTGATACACAGTATAATATATTAATTAAATAAATAAAAATGAAGACATTATGTTCTGTGAAAATACTTAACTGTAATCATTGTTCATACTGTGATACATACCCATTCAACAAGAGCGCATCCATCATATCACTGGACAGCGTGATGTAGTCCTTGAAGTCACTCTTGGAGTCAGCCTGCAGACAGTTGGTGACGTCACCACCCACCACCTTCCACTCGCCTGTACGTCCAGGGGGGAACGTCTCGATGATCACCCGTAACGTCTCCAGGTCATTCAGGTACTCTTCGATGGATTGGTTGGTGCATTCTGGTGATTAAGGTTTAATTTGTCGGCATCAAAGACAGACGAACAGACAAAGCTACTTTTGAATAATTCATAATATTAAGTACGGATTCTTTTACGTGTTAGGACAGGAACGTTGGTTATAATAATAAATAAATAAAGTCAAAATCAAACTTATTTATTCCGACTATTGCTGACTGGTACTTTAAAAGTAATTAAAATATATTTTTATTAAGAAATAGCTGTTGTTCGCGGCTCCACTCGCATGTATATCGGTTGACCTTCCACAGGACACCATCTATCTCCCTGTCAAATTTCATGAGTATCCGTTTGGCCGTTTAGTCGTGAAAAGATAACAAACTAACTAACAAGCAGAGTTACTTTTTTGTTTATATTTATATGGATGAATATTAGTCGGCTGAAAGAAAACATGGTATCCTGGAGAAAAAATAGGCTACTTTTTATCGCAATAGCCGACATCGACGTGGTTGGAGCCATGGGCAACATTTAGTCATTCCATAACACAGCTTTTGTAATACGCACCATAACCCAGCTGCCAGAATATATCACCAACATTGGCCTTCTCAGCGACAGTCAGGATGTTCAGAGCAGTGTTGGGATTCCACATGCTGGAAGCTGTCCGTTCCTCGTTGTTCAATGCGAAGATCAAGTCGAAGCCGGTCGATTTGGCCCAGTGGACGAACTTCCTCCACTCTCTGGAGTTAATATAAAATTGTTTTTTTTTCAAGAGAGACCTATGTCTTAAATTGTGGTTATTAGGTAATTAGACCTATATATTTAGTTGATAGTGAAATTGTTATTGTCTTTCGAATATGCGTATGATTCATAGTACATATTTATATTTAAAAAAGCTAGAAGCTTTGTTTAATACCAGAAGAGGGTTAACCACCGCAGCCGCAGAGGGTTGCCAGAAGAGCTTTTTATTATTTTGCAGGTATATAAGAGTTAGATTGTAATTTGTCATGACTTTTGAAATGACAAAAATAGGTAAATACGTCGCTGGCTTTTGTTCTATAAGATGTACATAAAAAACTTAAAGAATAACTTACCTATGTGTGACTGCAAGTTTTTGCGTCATCATTTCAAGCGGCATTTTCCTGGGCTCGTCAGCATCTAGTGCATACACCTCCAGGTCATCCTCTTGCAGTTCTAGGTCCAGCTCGTTGATGGATATCGTCGTGTTGTGGAAGCTCATGTGGGCGGTCGACGGGCCAGCTATCCGAAGGTACGCTGGGGTGAGGGATGAAGCCATGCAGATGCATTCTTTGCTGGAAAATAGGTCGCTACATGTTATTTTTAACTAGCTTAAGATGGTCTCCAGTGCTCATTTTAGGAACGTGTTTTTAAAAAAACATAGGTTATAGTAACTACTTAGCATCCGGCGGGCTGTATGCTTGTTTGCCACCTAAGTACAAAATATAAAATAAAAAGACATCATAAAGAGAAAATAGTAGGTATTTACATGATATTCTATTCTATTCGATTTATTTGAACCCAATTTGCGACGCCTAAAAGGGCGCTAAGTCATGTGCTACCTAAATATAAGACCTATTAACTGTATACTTAGCTGGCAAATATATATTTGAATTTGAATAATCAAGTTACTATCGAAAATAAGTAGTCAAAACATTATTACTATTATATCCAAAAAAAAATATTACAACTAACAATTATTACAACACTTACCTACTGTACTTCTCATTGGTTGAAAATAAATACTTAGGGTCTATTGTGAAGCTTAGAAACCTACTATCTACCACGTTCACATGCTGTTCTGTAACTATCTTCACGCTATACGTATCGGCACTAGACAGAGCAATAAAGCTCAATAACACAAGTACAAACGTGTATATTGTAGTACCCATTTCATACTACATTAGTTATAAATCACGAATAAAGCACGAACTGAATAAATGTGACTTATATTGACGATATGAGGAAGAGATCATGTTGCAGGTACTATGTGAAATTGGATTAGTTACAAAAAATAAACGTTCCACAAATTTACTTGGAAATCCTACCAATATTATAAACGCGACAGTTTGTAGGAATGTATGGATGTATGTTTGTTACTCTTTCATGCAAAAACTACTGAACGGATCTGGATTAAATTTTCATAGAGATTGATTATAGACTAGAATAACACATAGGCTACTTTTTATCCCGGAAAAAAGCTCTGTTCCCGAGGGATTGTATGGGCGGGTGAAGCCGCGGGTGGAAGCTAGTGTGATTATAAATAAATTGTAATACGTTCACTGCGTTTCTGTGAGCTATAAGATATCATAATAGTCACTAGGGCAGAAAGGTTTCTGTAGTGGTGACCACGGAGTGGAAGACACAGCGTGGAAGCCTTCAACGAGGGGGACGAACGACCTAATGAAGACTTTTGGCCATGGACAATGTCAGCTAAGGACTGAATTTCCACCCAGACAAATATTTGAGAGATAAGCACAAACTGTTTGTTCTATGTCTGGGTATAATTTAGAAATACTTAGTATGATTATCAGTTTCCGGTTACCGTAGTACAAGCTCTGCCTAGTTTGAGATCAGGTGGCGGTGTGTGAGTTGTCTCAAAAAAAAAATTAAATAAAAAAAATATCAGGAATCCCTAATTTTTTTTTGGGACAACTCACAACAAAAAAAAACTACAAAAAATACATATATTGCGGCGGATCTTACAAACACAAATTAAACTTTTACTGAACCCAGTTTTATATGGATCACACTTAAATGTTATGGTAGCTTAATGGCGAAGCACAATATCGGAAGCACCAAGAATACAATATCGGAAGCATCACTTGCACATTGCTCCCCGTTACAAAAACACGGTAAGTTAACCAGCAAATACTACACTACCTGTATTTGTAGCTACAGGTAAAGGTACTTCCTCAATCGTAATGCGAGAATACTCATCCTAAGTACCTCTTATTGAAAGACAAATAAATATATTTACTAAATATACTTAGCAAGTGAAATAAGACTTACGTAATATAAAACTAGACTAACAAAGTTATAAACAGTAAATGTTAACAAACTCTGATTTCACTCAATGCACTGCAACAATAAATTGCTGAGCAGAAATAAATGAAATATTAGGAGCGCATTGTTTATACGTGTGTATTGCAAAATATTTAATTATATTTATATTATGTCACGTTTTGATGTTACACTTTTATCTTTACACTAAACAATAAATTGTAACCTTGAGGTTTTTGACAAAAGCCTCATAATTTGATAAAAGGTATCTACGTAGGTAGGTATGTACCAAGTACCTAATCCTTACTATTATTAAATGTGAAAGTTTGTAAGAATGGATGGATGGATGTTTGTTACTCTTTAACGTAAAAACTACTGAACGGATCTGGATGACTCAAACTCAAACTCAAAATTCATTTATTCATTTAGGTTACAAAGTAACACTTATGAAGGTTATAAATTATGAATAAACCAGAAAGATGATGTCAGCAAAATTTTCCTACGGCTAGTTCGCTGACGTGGAGCCTTGAGAAGAACTAGCAAGAAACTCAGGCCACTCTTTTTAATCGCCAGATAGTTACAATCTTTTGTAAAATACAAGTATGATAGCATGCAAGCTGATGCAGTTAAAACACGATACTAACTATATTGATAAAATAAGGTAATCGTACTTAGTACTGGTCGTGCGAGAAAAAAAAAAGTATGGTGTTAAAGTCTGCTTCAATTTACATATTGCTATTAAAGAATAAGGCAATATGTGAATAGTGACAATTTTTATTGTAAAATTTAACGTGTTGCTACTAAAGAAATAAACAAAGAAAAAAAAAGAAAAAGTACAGAATTATCACTAGAATTCACAATGTGCATCACGTCACAAATAAGAACTAAGCTGATTTATTGTAAATTAAGAAACAACTATATAATGCAACTAATTCCAAGACTTTTTATCGTTCAAATAATCATTTATTGTATAATAGCCCTTCCCTATGAGATGATTTTTAATAGTAGGTTTAAATTTGTGTAAGGGCAAATTCATTATCTCTTTCGGTAATTTGTTAAAAATGAAATTTGGCAGAGATAAATTATGGTCTGAAATAACACATAGGCTACTTTTTACAGCGATAACCGACATCCACGCGGGCGGAGCCGCGGGCAACAGGTAATCACTAATATAGCAAACAAGCACATGAATTTTATATCCCACTGTTGGGCAAGAGTTCCATCTTCATCTGTTTTTTTTTTACTAATTCGGTGGCAAACCCGCCGTGGCATATGGACGCTTGCAATACCTACCAGGGGTATCACTTGCGTGTTGCCAATATACATATATTATCTCAAGACTGGCTAGCTCTAGCCGAATGCTGTTTACGCGCTCTTGGACTTTTTTATGGTCTTCCTTTTATTTCTGACACTATGTTATTTATCAAAAAATAATCCTTATGATGAAGCCTTTCGATCGGTATGATAAAGCTACAGGGTAATTATTCTTCTCGTTTATCGTTTTCGATTTCCGGTTCAACCATGTAATTATTTAAATATCTATGAATGCAGTTTAAATTGTTTTTTAAAATCAAATAATGTCTTCTTTCAGTATAATGTTCCATTTACAATATTCAAGGTACTTTCCTTCCATGTGGCATAGCCGTGGGACCCCCTGTATAGTACGTACCTACTTATAACCTATGATTACATTAGGTATACAGTACACATACAGGATGCAATCGAATTCATTAGCAATATTTTAACCCATATGTATATTGTTAGCCGGTCAAATTGAAAATTAAATTAAATATTATATTCGCTAAATGATGTACAACGTATTTTCAGTAAACAAAGTCGACCATTTTGGAAAGTAGACAATTTAGGAAAGTGGACTTAAAATATTTAATCGATCTTGTTTTCCTTACCCAAAGAAATGTGGTCATAGTGGGAATGTAGTCATTACGGGGAATGTAGTCGATGGGGGAAAGTGGTCATACGGAACAGTAGTCATTTTGGTAAAGTAGTCAAAATGCAACTAAGCCCTTACTGTTCCCTATCTGTCATTCACAAAATAAATATAGTTAAGTAGGTACTTGTGATTATATTAAGTAGATAAAAGGAGATAAGTACCCACCTATATACCTACCTATATTTTGATAAACAGCAGTGCATATCACCTGGGTTTGTCGTTTTTAGGTCATCAATAAAAACACTAACTCTAGATAACAAAGAGGTAACATGACCTTATTAGATACCTACTCAACTTAGCTTCTACTCGTGGCTTCACTCATTTAGTTGTACATGGCTATATCTAATATATAAAATTCTCGTGTCATAGTGTTCGACTTTGAACTTCTCCGAAACGGCTCGACCGATTTTCGTGAAATTTTGTGTGTATATTGGTTAGGTCTGAGAATCGGACAACATCTATTTTTCATCCCCCTAAATGTTAAGGGTGGTCCACCCCAAAATTTTATTTTTTAATTTTTTAGACATGATGATGACATTTTTTGTTTTTTTCTCATGATTCAGCATTAAAAAATACATACAACCCTTAATTTTTAACCCTCTACGATCAACCCCAATTTTTTAATAGCGATATTACTATTTTAGTAGCAATACAACGTTTGCTGGGTCAGCTAGTATGATATATACAGGTTGTACAAGGCTATTGGTATTAGAAATGGATTGTTCCGGACCGTAATAGTACCAGGAACTATGTTCTCTACTGGAATGATATAGATTCAATTCGAACTGTCAACTGAAGTAGTTCCATATGTCCTGTCATGTGCGAGTGAGTTTGGGGACTGAGATCGTAAAATGTTCGGAGTATAGAATTATAAAACCATTCGAGTCTGGAACGCGAAACTAAGCGAACCGAGTGCTTCCAAACTAAGCTGAACTTAATTTTGAGTAATAAGGTCGAAAATTTAATTCAATCTGATTTTCCTTGATGTAGACATCTGCTAAAACTTCCTAAGCCTGAAAAAAGTATGAAGGTAAATCAAACTGATGATTTTAATATTAAATTGATAAACAATTACATTTCTTCTTTAAACCGAGGAACTGTAAGAATAACGAACTACTTTAATTACGTAGTAGTTTTAGTTGTGGCACAGAATACTTAATAGTACAGGTTGTGGTTGCAAGAATATGAATCTAAAGGAAAGCAGAACTAAATAATTCCACTAACATGTTTCCTAAACATAGTTCACTTAAGTAAAGGAATCGTTCCATGTTCAATCCGGGTCAGGACATGATTTGAAGAAAGAATTTTTTTTATTTGCTACAACATTCAATTAAACTTACAATTACTACATTTCATAAAACTTAATATAAAAAAGCAAATAAGGTCCCTGCGTCAGCTCTTATGTTGTGGCCTGGACCACAACGCTGGTATTCTCGCAGGACCATTATAACTACATGAGTGACGCGCGGAATTCCAAATTCTTGTACTTAATTGTAAATTGCTATTAAATTATACGTATTATATATATATTATATAGTAAGTATATGTATATGTTACGGTAAGAGTAAATAATTGAAGATTATTAATAATTATCTATTATTATTAATAATTACCGAAAGTCGAGGTTAAACTGATAAATTAATCACATTTGTCGGTTATTATTAATAATTTCACCCCAGTAGTGATAAATGTAATAAGTGGCCAAGGATTGCGGGGCGGGGCGGTGTGTGCGACGTGCGAACAAATTCGCGAGTGGCGCGAGGCCGCCTGCAGAGTCATCATGGCCCAGTGGTCTGGTCGGCTGGGGGCTCCACGGGCCGGTTTCAGGACCGTGGAGGCACTTCAGCCGATCCTGTCGGAGTGGGCAGGGCGGCAGTACGGGACCCTTTCCTTCCGGCTAGTGCAGGTTTTGTCCGGGCATGGTTGCTTCGGGCATTACCTGCACAAGGTCGCTAGGAGGGAACCGAGTCCCGTCTGCCACCACTGCGACTGCGACGATGACTCGGCGCAGCATACGCTCGAGTCGTGTCCGGCTTGGGCGGGGCAGCGCCGGGACCTCGTTGCAGTCATTGGAGTAGACCTGTCGCTGCCGGCCGTGGCACGGTCCATGGTTACCAGCGACAGGGAGTGGACGGCGGTCGCATCCTTCTGCGAGGACGTCATCTCGCAGAAGGAGGCGGCGGAGCGGATCAGGGAGGAAAGTCTCCTCGGTGATCCGATCCGTCGCCGGCGAACTGGGCGGCGTCGGCGCGCCTACGGGCGTCTGGTGCCGCCATAGTGAGGGTGCGGGGAGACTGGGGCAGCAGAGCCTCACCCGCACCCTTCCGCGGAGGGACAGTCTTCCCGGTGCGCCCGGACGCTGTCATTGGGGATGGAGCCCGCGTAAAGCGGGCAATCGCTGGGTGGATCACTGACGTCATATCAGGTTCCAGTGGTCCACCCGTGAAGGCGTGTGTTGGTGCACAGGGGGGTTTTAGTCGGTATGCCGGCCGCCTACCATCTTTGAGCCGGAGAGTCCGACATAACCGCCTCGCTACCCCAGGCGGGGCGGTATGCGCAAAGCATTTCCCCTCTACAAAAAAAAAAAAAAAAAATAAAGGTTACTAACTTTTACCAATATGTGTCGTGAATTATTTATAATTACTACTAAAAGTAATAAATTTCGATCGATTATTCACATTTACCAAAACATGTGGTTATTATTAATAATTTTGTAAAAATATTAATAATTTTCAATTAATCAGATTTACCGTAACATATATATTATTATTAGATAACTGTTTATAATGGTCACCTAGCGAAAAGTGCCGCCAGGGCCGCGCCGTGAAAATTTAAATATGGCGTGTTTAAATCTGGGTGTCCAACTTTAAACAATTTCCATTGATAATATTGGTACAAAATATAATATAGTTTAAAAATAATTGTAATTGAATCTAGTTATTACCACAGAATACTTAATAGTGGTATTACTAAGATCCTTGGGTATTTAGTGATTCTGAATAAACTACTTTCAATTTTCGCCTTTATCAAATATAGCATTGTAGATAGGTACTTGATCAATGATATTATATTAAACATTATTATCCTTGAGGTTTTTTTTTCTTTGGTAAGACAACTCCCGCACTAGGGAACAAGCCCTGTGTTGCAGGGGACTTTACATAACATACAATTAACGGACACAAAGTACATCCAGACTCGGGACAACCATTTGTGGATCACACAAATTTTTGTCTCGTGTGGGGATCGAACCCACAACACGTCGCGCAGTAGTAAATGACGAGGTAACCGCTTAAGCCACTGAACCAACCGTGCAGTCATTTTGGTTTCAACCAGGTTCCACCGGTCAGAGTCACAAGCTGAGTGGTACAGCAATGTTAAAGGGAGAATTATCTTAATCTACCCTCACATTAATTTCTTCCACGTACACACTACACTCACAGTGTTCATATTCTGGAAGCTGTCCGTATTCTGAACGTTACCTTATTGCGTAAAAAAGCGAGGTTACGTAATTGTTATCATTGGAATCCAGGTCGTGAATAAATAGACAGAATATCTACTCTTTAATATATAAGTCTGTGTGCTTTGCCTTATTTGAGACCTGAGTGCCTAGTGTGAGTTTGTTTTACGTCAACGCGATCGACGCGTTCATGATGGTCGGCGCCGGCGCGTGCTCCGATTGGCCCGCTCCAAGTTCTTAACCAATCAGAGAGCCAAACGCGGTAACCGTTTCGATCGCGTTGACTGGCGTTGTCGTAAATATAACTCACACTAGGCACTCAGATGGCCGTATGTGTCAATATATTATTAGATATTATTTTGAAATTAACTTGTTTATTATTATATTTTAAATAATACATTTGAAAAACTACCTACGAAATCATGTCTGACGTCACGATGTGAAATTGTTTTTCTCAGAATAATGTGATTTATCATACCTACTTACATACTTATATGTTTTTTATCGTTTTGCACTAAGGTACTTACCTAAGTTGTGTGAAATGCTGGGTGGCAACCACACTAGAATCTGTGACAATCGCTATCGCTATCAATAGCGTAATTTGTATCAACAATGTCAATTATTATTATTATTATATTAGTTGCTACCCGCGACTTCGTTCGAATGATTCATGCAATCATTACTAGACGTCTTATCACTACTACATATCAATATGTGTAGTACCTAGTGATAAGACGTTGCTGCTTTCGATGTGCTTTTATAGAGCTACTCGTAGGAATGGCGACCCTTTGAAAATAAAAAAGTACCTGCAACCAGATGTCTACTTGCGTATCTAAGCTTACCCAAAAAATTGTTTTGTACGGATAATCCTTTGATAAAATTAAATCAAATGTTAGGTACCTACCTACATAGATAAAGCTTGACGTCATTTCTAATAATCTTTGATACCGAATAATATATATCTATGTTATAAGGTGACGCATAGTAGGTAGTGCTAGGCTCTCTCAATCACCATAATTAAAAATTTAATTATGGTGATTGAGAGAATAAAAAAATAGATTAAAATTGTTCACGTATGCAGGTACAGTTCAGATAAATGAAAATCAAAAATAGAGTCAACTAACACTTATTGTAATTAAATAAGTCAACAGGTAACGAAAATATTTGAAATATGCACTGTGAGAAAGTTAAAACAAGATAAAATACAGCACAGCCCCGCAATCGTTTTTCTACTCATGTGCCCGCAAAGCAATTGAACACTGACCTTACGGCTGAGATGATGATGATGATGTAAAGCACAAAATTACAAAGTAGGTAATAAACCATCACGCAACAATAATATTTAATTGGAACAAGATTGGGACATTGTATATTTAGTTATCTATGGTTTTCAACAGTCTGTGGTCCTGGTTCAGGTTGAAAATTTGACAGTAATGACGTTATTGACGTCACAGCTGTCAATTAGATGGATCGTCCATCGCCATGACTTATGTCATTAGTCACTCGACTATGTCTCCTTTATTTATCAAGAAACTTTTTCACGATTTACAAAGTTATCGTTGCAAACAGCTATTACTACTGATAATTACTTTCTCATAACTTTGTGTATTAAATATGTGACGCGAGCGCGATGCGATCGAGTGCGCCATTTTGCTGCTAAATTAAATACCAATGTTTACTCCAACGAGTGTTTATTTTAGCCAAAATGGATAACAGTGATGATAAGAGAGACGATACGAGTGTTCAGAAGAAGGAGGTGCCGTCTGGATTGCAGAAAATATGTTTAGTGTGCGGTGATAAGGCGTTAGGTTACAATTTCAATGCCATTTCTTGTGAGAGTTGTAAGGCGTTTTTTAGACGTAATGCTTTGGCTAGCAAGGAGTTTAAATGCCCTTTCACAAATAACTGCGTGATTACCGTGGTCACGAGGCGGTTCTGTCAAAAATGTCGCTTAGAAAAATGTCTGTCGATTGGTATGGTGAAGGAGTTCATCATGTCAGAAGAAGACAAAGCAGAAAAGAGACGTAAAATAGAAGAGAATAGGGCTAGAAAGAGACAGATACGAGACCCAGAGGATACTGTCACTAGTTCTAAGAATATCAAACGAGATGAAGAAGGTGATACCTCATATAATAATGTGCCGTTGCAAGACTCTGTAATTCAGTACGATAATTTGAGTACAACATGTAGCCCAAGTAGTACTACAGTGCAGTCTCCATTGTCAAATAACGATATAGAATCATCGTTACAGTCACCGGTATACCAGTTTCCTCCCAACATGCCGCCGGTTCATGAAACACATACAAATGATACGCAGTACCAATCGAATGACACACAATATACAATGAAAGTTTACCCAATTGACGAGAAATCTGTGATAAACCGGGCGATATATGAACAAAGAATGATATCACCCATGGAACCATACAATTTGTATGAGAACGTTGATAGTAATATGTATGGAGATGCTCCGAAGCAGAATAGTATAAGGTGAGTAATGTAAAATAATAACAGTTATCCATTATATGTCCCACTGCTGGGCACGGGTCTCCACTCTATCAAAAGAGAGAGGGTTTAGGCTTTAATTTGCTTTCACTGGCCTAATGCGGGTTGGTGAATCAAACAAATCTTTAGAATTTCTTGTTTCATTTGTCTCACAATGTTTTCCTTTACTGTTAGCAGATGATAAATCATGAAATGAACAATATTAAAAAAAATATTAAGTGTCCAGTGGCTGTGTGTGCCCTTGTGAATACCCTTTATGAAGATAAAAGTAACCTACTTTCCCAGAATTCCATCCATTTTCAATTATATTAAGATCTGTTTGGTATGGTACCTTGTTTTTACAACTCCATGTCTAAGTGAGTATTTTCTATGCCGTTAAGTTCTGTTCAGCCGTCTACTCATCAAAAGGCATCAGACAGACGGAGTTACTCTTGCATTTATAACATTAGTATGTCAAAGTCAAACTCATTTATTCATTTAGATCAAATACATGATACTTATGAACGTCATAAAAAGAAATGCCTTCTTTTTTTCCTACGGCCAATTCGCTGACTAGGTTTGGGCCTCGAGAAGAATTGGCAAGAAACTCGGGCCACTCTTTTTAATTGCCAGAGTATAACATTTACAATTTGGTAAGAGTTACAATATTAGTGTTAAAAGAAGGGGACGGAACCCAATATATCATACAAAATTAAATTTAAGTAAAAATATTTTTAATAGGGAAACAATGAAGGGAAAAAATGAATTTAGCTTTCATGAATAGGGAATAGAACATGTTTAAGTGACTCATTCACCAAAGATCATGCCATTGTGCACTATCATTTCTTATTATTGTATGTATATCAATTAATAAGATGCAGATGGCATCTATCTCTTGCAACAAAGTATTCAACAAGTAATATAGATAACAATACATACACAATTACATTATAATTATTATTGATAGGGTTGCCAACTGTACCTCCTCTAAAGTAAAGTATTGTGCTTTGTTTCATGTAAGTATACTAATGTATAATCCAAAGACTGTATACAATTCTCAATTGCTCTGGGTTTTTGACATAGTATTTACTAGAACACCCAGGTATTTTAGTTATATTATAAACACAAAACTTAGAGTTTTTTTTTTGTTAATTCTTCAGACAAAAAATACTGGATGGATTTTGATGGTACTTTAGAATGCTATAGATTATACATCAAAACAGCTCATAGGCTATATTTTATTTACACAAACAACATGCACATTGGTATAAGCTGGTCACAACTGGGTGTAACTTGTGTTCTTGAATTGTATTTTTGTCAAGTCCTCGCAACGTCTTTTCAATAAAAATAAAATATTTTTTAAATGTTGACAACCCTAATTGTTGCATATAAAATTAATTACATACTTTGACACAATCCAATACCTACTGTTCATTATAATTGTTAATAATGTTTACAGTAGGTACCTACTACAGTTTCTTACATGAACAAAATTATGAATAGGTACCTATAGTTTAAAGATCATAATAACAAATTTAGAATCAGTCATTGTCTTCCAGTTGAAGTACTTAACAGACAATAGGCAATAGTTATTATTTTTTGATACATTGCCGTATATCAATTGGTTTTAAGCAGGACATGAATATAGCAAAGTGTATTTGGAATGAAAATTGATACAAGCAAACTGATCAATGCGGAAAGAATGTGGTACGCTATGCCTAGGGCTGTGCAACGATAAACTAGTATATGCACTGGTGCTCAGATGCAATCTTGATACGGTGATCAAAATAGCACATAGGAGTAACATCCCTGGAATAGAAAAACGTTTTTTTCTAAATGCATAATGCTAAATGAGTGCTGGAGGCCTGTACTCTAACACAACTACAATGCTGTGTGTATTTCTGTTAGAGTATTTTTTTTTTTTTACTAAACAACTCCCGCACTAGAGAACAAGCTCTGTGTCGCGCGGGACTTTACAAACATACAATTAACGGACACAAATTACACCCAGACTCAGAACAACTCTTTGTTGGTCACACAAAGTTTTGTCCTGTGTGGGAATCGAACCCACAACCTCGTGCACAGCAGGCGCATACTGCGGCCACTGGACCACCAAGGCAGTCAAGTCTGCATGTATGCTATAATTCACCTATTTGTTTAGGGGAACGGTCCTGTGTCTCTATAAACAACGGGTACTCTGTTTCACCCACTAACTAGATTATAGTCTTAACTGATGCTTACTGTATCCCAAATGTGTAATCTGTTTTCACAAAGTTAAATAAATAAGTTATTTAGCTGTGGTCTTCTATAAGGTGGAGATCATTTGACCACTCACTTGCTTAGCTTATTAATAAAAAAGCAACAAAATTAACTGCAAGCATTAGCTAGTAGGAAATATAGAAAGTGCATCTGTGTTTGCGCACACATTTGTGTACCTACCATACTACGCCATGTTGAAATTTACCGCCATGACACAATCGGCCAGGAGGATAATAGCATTATTACGAACATTCTATGAATCACTATAATTCAGTCTTGACTAATACTAATAAAGTCCTGGAAGTGTGTCTATATTTAAGACTGGAACTTGAATATATGTCAAAAGTCACGTACGCAACATCGCACTTGATAGAAGCGCAAAATAAAAGAGTGGCAAACAAGCATACGGCCCACCAGATGTTAAGTAGTTACCGTAGCCTATGGACGCTTGCAATACCAGTATCACTTGCGTGTTGCCAACCCATTGTTTTATACCAGGGCTTTATGATGAGAGTATACCTGGGATAGGAATACGTTTTTTTCAAAACGCATCCCTAAATGAGCGCTGGAGACCTGTACTCACACAGCGAAACACAACTACCCTTAGCAATCGTGTGTACCGTCACCGAGCAATCACAACTGTCAGTTTGCAATCGCTGTTTCTTAGAGAATCAGCCGGCAATGCGTATCCGTAAAATGTATGTCCATACAGACCCCTGCGACACAGGGTAAGTGCGAGAGTTGTCTTTGAAAAAGACGAAAATTTTGTGCGATCGACACTAATTAAAATATCCTTACTAATATTATAAATGCGAAAGTAACTGTCTGTCTGTTTGTTACCTTTTTACGACAAAACGGCTGACCGGATCATCATGAAATTTGTCCAGGATATAGATGATTTTCTGGGGAAGGACGTAGGGTACTTTTTATCGCTAAAACCGACATGCACGCGAGTAGAGCCACGGGCAACTGCTAGTATTATTTTAAACAACCAATTGACAGAAACATGGTGACTATCATATCAAATACTACATTCAACTGTTCAAGTATTACATTCATACGACATATCAATATATAAAAACAGTAATTGGTTATTGAGCTGGCGACAATGAACAGACTTGTTCCAAAATAGTATTTAAATTGAGACAGAATCGTTTTGATTGTGCTATGCCATGTAGACATACTGTGACCTGATTGACCAGATCTTCTACTCAATCAAATTACATACCTCGAAAGGAAAACACGGAACCCTTATAGGATCACTTTGTTGTCCGTTTGTCTGTTTGTCAAGACCCTTTTTCTCAGGAACGCGTGGCGGTATCAAGCTGAAATTTATATCAAATACTCAGGTCTACTGTCCCTTAAACCTGTGAAAAAACTTCAAACTTCTAAGCCAACGCAATCAAAGATACATCCGTTTTTGCCGCAAATTTCAAACACTCGCAAGGAAATCAAAATCTACAGGATACTTCCCGTGAACTCATAATCTTGAAATTTGGTACGAAGCAACGCCTTATAGCACAGATAAAGGAAAAATTTAGAGAACCGTAAATTTTTAGTTGCATCATATAATAAAAATACAAAATACAGGTTTGTACGGAACCCACGGTGCGCGATTCCGACTGGTACTTGTCTGGTTTTTTATACTGCTTGGGTGGCAAACAAGCATACGGCCCGCCTGATATTAAGTAGTAACCATAGCATATCGACGCTTGCAATAGCAGAGGTATCACTTGCATCTTGCCAACCCATTTTTTTTCACCAGGGCTTTAAGATGGAAGTAACCCGCAACGCAACCCTTAATGAGGTCTGGAGACCTGTACACACCTCTGTGTGTAGTTATTTGGCTGTGGTCTCCTGTAAGGTGGAGGTCCATCCCTATTGGGGCTTGTTCGCTAGTATGGTAACCTACCTCTCTTAAAAACCTAAAAAAACAAACATGGGTAATTTAATTGGACAAACCACAATAATATATTGAATTAGCTAATATAATTTTAACTGCAAAATTAAACCATTTAATAAACCAGATGAGGCGAACGATGTTTTCTAAGAAATTTTGTGAATAATACAAATTAACTAACCACAAAGATTTGCGACAACCCACAAATACTTAGCGTTTCATTCTGAATTATGTTATCTTATATGGTGGAAAGTAATATATCCTTACTAATATTATAAATGTGAAAGTTTGTAAGAATGCATGGATGGATGAATGTTTGTCACTCTTTCGCGTAAAAACTACTAAACGGATCTGGATGAAATTTGGCACAGAGATAGATTATGGTCTGGAATAACACATAGGCTACTTTTTGCAGCGATAACCGACATCCACGCGGGCGGAGCCGCGGGCAACAACTAGTATTATATAAGTGGAAAAGTTACTGACTTGCACGCTAGAGGTGCGAGTTCTATTTATATTGTATTAAAACATGCAAAGTAATATTGTCCTTGATCAAGGCGGCTTATCTCGACGGAGACTAGCCTTTTGCGCGGGAGATATTATAGTGCATAAATGTGTGCATAAACACAAGTGCACTCTTTATTCCTTCACTCTCATTGTCCGATGGGACGGCAATCGGACGCGACCGGAGAGAGATCAAATTAAAAATTGCCTGGTTATATCTACACTAGGGGTCGCCCGCGTCCTACGTCAAATCCCTTACAAATGTAAGGGATTTGACGTAAGTCTACGATATAATGTCGTAAACTTACGCCAAATCCCATATATTTGATTTTTTGACGTTTCGATTCGACTATCGCTTATGCCACTTGTCTAGAGGGGAAGGAGTGTTAATCAAACCATTAGCTGAGACCTACTTTTAACTTTAAAAATAAGCTTATATTTTTTCTCTTGTCTACAGATCAATACTAACAAATAGCGACAACTCAGTTCCGTACAGAGAGACGCCGAGGCCGGAGCACGTCTGTGAAGAGATGCCTTCCACCAGCAACAATCCTGACGCTAACAAAGCTAGAGATATACTACAAGATGTTGAAAGGTAACCACTGATTCATTAGTTTTTATACCTCACTAATTTTGGACCAAAGATAGGTAAGTGGAAGAATTCCTTGAGAATGTCGAATTCAGGAAGTAACTATATCCAATTCAAAAATGATGTAGGTAACCAAAAATAGAATCAGTCCCATTGATGATGATTGATTCTTGAATTCTTTATTGTACACAATAACATAAAAACAAATACATATAAATATAACATGCACAAAGGCGAGCTTCACTCAAGATTGAGTTGTCTACCAGCAAACCAGAGGAGAAAGATACATATGAGAGTAAGCAAATTGTACAACCAAAGAGAGAACCTTTTCTTATTTAAGTATTTTATGCGCAGACTTTTATTTAACTTCAATTTGAATAAAAACATACTATATAGTGTAGATTTTGCACACAAATTGCTAATGCAAAATACTAATCTAAACCTCGGATCAGGGCTTTAAATCCAAAGGTATTTCTTCACTACTTCCAAACTTTATCTGTCATTGTCAGATACATATCTGAATGCAAAAGCTAGTATATAATAATAGTGATCTAAAAATAGTATTGCTTCTTTGTCGCCTAATTTACAAGTAGGTCGAAAGTCAACTACTGTCAAGGGGAGACGGAAGGGCGCTTAGCCAAACATATTTATTGCGTCTCTTTGTTTGTCAGAACGCAGATCTACACGAGGCGTCTATTCTATCTTCGACGCCTTCGGTCAAGTGGTTAAACGTGTAATGTGTATAAATATAAATGTAGGTATTAGGTTAGTTAATATCATCATCAACTTATAAACGCTCCACTGATGGGCACGGGTCTCCTCCATACATTTGGAGGGATATTAGCCTCCTATGCCACGGTTAGTTAGCTATATACTAAATCTTTATTTTTTAATCAATAAGATTAATTGTCGTATAAAAGTGAAACTTCGATAAAAATGAACAAACAAGAGAAATGTTCTTAACTTTCATAAGACATGATTTTTTCTTTTCAAATCGGCTAAGAAGAATAAAAACGTATCAAAGAAATATATTTAAATGAAACCTCTAAAAACCAAGAGTATATACTCCTTGTTCGTGCTGGTACACTACATCCATAAGACTACGTTAATAAAAATAATAAAACACATGACTTGGTCATCTATCGCGTTGTTGTGCCGTATGAGCCACAAATGAGGAGGACAGCACCAATTTATATTATTGTGTTTAACTATACCTACAATGTCATGTCATGACCTCCATGGTAAATAGGCCGTCATCAGCACCCCTCACTGTTGCAGTTTGTAAACAAATAAATAATGATGACTTTCACCATTGTAAACCAAGTAAAAGTTTAAGAGACGCAACCAAAGGTTAAGATTTAATATTTTTTTTAACGGAGAAATTTTAATTATAAATTTAGTGGTTACTTCGCTATTTCCCCCTGCTCAGTGGGTTGGAAAAAAATTGTGTGGTCCCAAAGACTTCTCAATATAAGTCTGTGTGTGGTCCACAAATTGCTGCACTTAGTTTGTGTGTCCGTGATTTTGTGTTCCCTCCTTGTGCCAAAGTTTTGTCCTGTGTGGGAATCGAACCCACAATCTCGTGCACAGCAGGCGCATACTGCGGCCACTGGACCACCAAGGCAGTCAAAAGTGGTCTGGTAGTAATAGGTATAGTTTATATATATTTATAAACAATACTTATCATATGCCAGTCTGCCGAAATGATAATTAAGTGCAAAATAATGATAGCACGTGAGTCGATCACTGTTTTATACGTTATCAGGACCTTGGCTAATACTCTCTTAGCAACGTGATATCGGAAGCGTTTCATTTTGTTATCGAATAGGTACACTTTGCGTTGCCTTGTGTATATAAAGGACTTTATCGAGTTTGTAATGCCGAGAGGGAAAGTGACCGACTTGTATACAAGAGGTGAGTGAATTTCACTTTGTGGAATTAATATGTGCTAATTAAATGATTTCGGAATATGAATGGATATTGGAGCAGACGTGTTCTTGAGTGGAGGCCGCGTCTTGGCAATAGCAAGCGTCTATAGATTACGGTAACTACTTACCTGCTACCCTACCCTAGTCAGCGAATTGGCCGTAGAAAAAAGTATTCTGGCATTTGTTTTTATGACGTTTATAAGTATTATGTATTTGATCTAAATGAATAAATGAGTTTGAGTTTGACTACCATCAGACGGGCCGTATGCCTGTTTTGCCTCGATGGTAATATAAAAAAAATGTAGGAAACTCCGCAAGGCAAGGTGAAGAGACGATCTTCTCTAAGCGGCTGGATGCGAAATCCGAGGATCGTGCAGTCCAACAGTGGACTGCGATTGGCTGATGATGATGAATTAAATGATTAACCAACTGTTAACGGTGAAGGAAAAAATGGTGAGGCACCTCACATGTCTTAGAAGAAATTCTTAATGTAGGTTTTATCCATCATCTCGCATTAGACCAGCGTGTGTGAATCTTCTCAACTTTCTTGTTAGAGGAGAGGAAATCCGTGCCCAGCAGTGGGACATTTGGGCTGCTATTACAATCGAGAGTTAGCTTGATGCGTCATTTCCTTACGTATAACACTTTTATCACTGATAAAATATGGCTATACTTAATGGGTATAGAAGATAAGGAAAAAATGCAAGAAATCATACGTCGCCAGTATTGTTGAGGAGATATAAAAAGACACATGTGTTTAGTAACGCGTCATAAGCTGGTATGAGCTCGCGATTGTGTTAATTGCATTACAATGATGTCGGCAATAATAGAGTTATAGTCATTTTGCAGACATAATTGCAAGTTACGGCTCGTCTCGGCTAAACACGGATGGACATTTTTTTTTCAATAAAATATACCCGCTGATAATGAAGCTTTCTAATGGTGAAAGAATTTTTAAAATTATTAGAATTTTTTTTTGTACGATTTTTCGTGGCAAACTCGGTAAGGTAGGGCGGCCCCCAGCTAGGTGGACCGACGACCTAAAAAAGGTCGCTGGGGCGCACTGGATGCGGAAGGCGGAGGACCGTGTGCTGTGGCGCGTGTTAGGAAAGGCCTATGTCCAGCAGTGGACTACGGTAGGCTGATTGATTGATTGGGTGGCAAACAAGCATACGGCCCGCCTGATGTTAAGCAGTTACCGTAGTCCATAACGTGTATCAAAGGTATAATTTGTTGCGTGTTGCCAACCCATTTTTTTTACACCAAGGCTTTATGATGGGAGTATCCCTGGGATAGGAATATGTTTATTTCAAAACGTATCCCTAAATAAGCGCTGGACCTGCACTTACACACAGGAACACAACTACACCACTGTGTGTAGTTATTTGACTGCGGTCTTCTGTAAGGTGTTCCCCAGTCGTGCTTGCTCACTAATATGGTGCCCTACCTCTCTAAAATTCCACGAGTTAAAAATAAAATCTTTCCTCTTTTTAATATTAGTTTAGACTAGTTGCCCGTCCCGACTTTGCCTGGGTTTACTATTTTTACTCGTTTAAAAACTGAATTTAAAAAAAAAAATTTTTACTACATGCTTATGTTAGGTATAAAATAAACCCATGTTCCTATTTTCAGGTTTCTAGACTTAGTAGTTTTAGCTGTACGTTGATAAATAACCGTGCAAATTCCAATGGCTTACAAATTGTTTTCTCATTTTTTAATTCTTGGGGAATTTGTTATTCAGCATCTTGTTTTATGTTTACAGAAGATATTTTTATAGAAGATAATATAATCTAGGTTTTCTTCTTCACATTTGCAGAATAGAACCGAATTCGATGGAGTCAATACTATGTGAAGCGATAAAGTTGGAGTTTGAAGCGTACACCTCAGTGAATCCTTGCAGTGGATCGTCAAGGGAACTGAACGAGGTAAATAGCAGTAGTAGCGCTGTAGTTAAAGTGTCACACTGTTGATATAATATTCGCAGGGTCGAAAACCATCCACTCGAAAAATACGAATTTTCCGAAATAGGTATTATATTTTTGAAAATTTGTATTTTTTTGTACATAATGTATTTTTGCGCATTGAAGTATCTTATTTTTTATAAGTACAATATTAATATCAAAACGCTGAAAGTTTGTGACCATGTATGGATGTTTGGTACTCTTTCCGCAAAAACTGCTGAACGGATTTTGAAGAAACTTTACTATATCTAAAGACTAACAAACATATTATAACATCATCAGCAACTCGTGTATACTACACGGAAAAGTCGCGTTCCTAAGCTAGTCTACCAATTTGAAAATATTTTTCTGTTAGAAATAATTTAAACACAAAAGTACGCTACACACTGACCGGAGCGCGACGGAGCGCACTCTAGCGCAGTTTTTAATACAATACAGGTAATTGTTGTGTCGGTTAAGTGAATAAAGATCAATTTTGCTTGTGCGATATAAATCCAGTCAACCTCGTGCATTTTTATCGACAAGTCTGAGGCCAACCTGGTAACAGAAATAGGTCTCTGTCGTGATCTAACGACTGTTAACAGTCGGGACCAGGCACGGAGACGCGATAGATACCTACACGAGGAAAGAAAGAAAAGCATTTATTCAAACATACACAGGATAACAGATGGCAGAAAAAAGATAGACAGAATAACAACACAAAAATTAAAATATATCCTGTGATGTCAGAAAAGGTCCTAATCTCAGCTCTGTGCTGCGGCCTAGGGGTCGTACCATGGCGTGTTAAAACATCAGTCGTTCGAGCGAGAGAGAGACGGAGCTATATAGCCTGTATAGGTCAGTCCCTCTTTTTTGCTCGAAAGGACGTCTAACGGATTAAGAATACAAATGTCATCACTCCTTTCATCCCGAGGGTGTCGTAAGAGTCGACTAAGGGAGTAAGTCTAGCAGACAATATCCACTGCAAGAGAGGGAAAACTTGAAACAAAACCTTATACCAACCCGTCTGGCCAGCGTGGTACAGTAGGCTAATATCCCTCCAAATGTTTGGAGGAGACCCGTGCCCAGCAGTGGGACGTTTATAGGTTGAGATGATGAAACAGTTATTTTTGATAACCGCCTGATGTTAAGCAGTTACCTTTACGATGGATGTAAGATCCATGGGATAGGAAAACGTTTCTTTGAAAACGCATGAAATGAGCTCTGGAGACCTGTACTCACACACACAGGAACACAATTACACCGTTGTATAGTTATTTGGCTGTGTTCTTCTGTAAGGTGGAGGTCCTCCTCCAATCGGGCTTGCTCGCTAGTATGGTGCCCTACCTATCTTAAAGTAACTTGTAACATTTCAGGTGGAGCGAGCGAAACTGAACGAGTTAATAGTAGCGAATAAGGCGTTGAACGCGCCCATAGACGATGACGTCACACAACTAGTGGGTGACACCGCCAGCACAGCTGGGTTTAAGGTACTGTGGAGCCGCCTTCAACCTTTGTTTTAATTTCTTATTTTTTGAAAGACAACTCCCGCACTAGAGAACAAGCTCTGTGTTGCGGGGGACTTTATAAACATACAATAAACGGACACAAATTACACCTTGACTCAGAACAACTCTTTGTGGGTCACACAAAGTTTTGTCCTATGCGGGAATCGAACCCACAACCTGGTGCACAGCAGGCACATACTGCGGCCACTGGACCACCAAGGCAGTCAACAGTCATTCTAGAATTGTGCCGCTCAATTTCTTACACTCAGTTACGGTAGCCTATGATAGTTTACAAAACCAGGCTTGTACATTTTACCTACCTACCTAGGCGGCTAAGAAGCATACGACTTGCCTGATGGTAAGCAATTATAGTAGCTTATGTACGCTTGTAATACGTGGGGCATCACACGCGTTGCCATTGCCGCTTTATGAATAAAAAAAAGAAAACGCAACCCTTAATAGTGACCTACACAATTTCCCTTATTTTTATTGATTATTTAGTCAGTTTTCTTATTTATGAAATACTTTTTATTTACCTAAATTTCATTTTGTATGGTATATTGGTTTCCGTTATTTTTGTTGTATGTTATAAGTACTCTGGTTACTGAAAAGAGTGGTCCGAGTTTCTTGCCAATTCTTCTCGAAGCCCTATCCCTAGTCAGGGAATTGGCCGTAAGAAAAAAAAACTGGCATTTGTTTTATGAAGTTCATAAGTATCATGCACTTGATCTGAATTAATAAATGAGCTTGTGGAGGCTGATACACACCTCCAACTAAAAGGGAGTACCCTCCGACCAGGCTAGGTGATCGTGCCTGGCGAGCCGCGGCCCAACGGTTAGTTGTTGGGCATTGTATATATACTGAGTGTCTATGTAAACTTCGATAGCGCGATTCAGCTTCTCGAACATTTGTTCTGCGGTTGCGAGTTTCTAGGGATAGTGACATCTGTGTTTTCTATGTTGAACTTCGTTGCTTGTTGTAGCGTTATTCTATTGGCCTTATAGATGTCGCTACAAGCTCGACTTACACCACTAATTTACTTGGCTGTGTTCTTACATCAGGCGGGCTGTTCCCCCATGGTATGCTAAAAGGTTCATACTAATAAATGGTATAATTTCCAGGAAGGAGAGAACAAGCATGACCCTAGGTTAATAACTATAGTGAACCTGACGGCCATCGCGATACGAAGGTTAATCAAGATGGCGAAGAAGATCAACGCCTTCAAGAATATGTGCGAGGAAGACCAGGTGAGTCTACCTACCTCTTCTTCTTAGCGTGTCGATGGCAATCTAAATTGTGTCAGCTCAGAACCTAGCTACGAGTTTTGTATTTTCGGTAGCGTCCATAAGCTCCTCTAAGGTGCAGGTATCAGGGCACGCGGCACATGATATCAAGTGCCCCATGGTTTGTGGCTCAGTACCACATTTACACTCCAGGTTGGAATCATCTATAAATCCAGAATCCAAAGTCTACCTACCAAATACCACCTTTTACCGTAAAAAACATGTATGTTATTCGCCTCATCAGAATGTGGTTGGATATTTTTTTATTAAAAATTAAAGTCTGTTATATCATTTATTCGCGCTCATTAATAATTACTATTTGTTACGTATAGGTGGCGCTACTGAAGGGTGGTTGTATAGAGATGATGTTGTTGAGGAGTACTATGACGTATGACGGACAGAGGAACCAGTGGAAGGTATTTATTTATTTATTTACTTTAATTAAAACGGTTAATACACCAATTACAATAATTAAAGACACCAATTACACAGATAATACAAATAGACAGAGATAACAAAAATACATTAAAGATATATAAACATAACAAATATAATTAAAGACAATCACAATCATGCATCCCTTTCACAATATCGCAAACAACTACTACGGTAAGAACTTTATTATCTTATTGTATTAACAACATGTCCCTTTACGCGATAAAAGTACTCTGTGTCCTTCTCTTTGATAATAGCTATCTTCATGCCAAATTTCATAAAGATCCATTCAGCCGTGTAGTCGTGCCCTGCCTCTCTAAAACTAATAGCAACCCATATTATGTCCTACTGCTCTATCAAGAGAGAGAAGGTCTAGGATTTAATCCTAACTAACGCATTGGTGCATGACACATGCTTCAGAATTTCCTCAAAACACAATACATGAGTTTCTTCACGATGTTTTACTTCTCCATTAACAGCTACATATAGCGGTGATAGATGATACATGTTTCCTTCTCCATAGCTCCCGCATAGTCAGGAGCAGTTCTACAGCATCCGCACAGACGTGCTCAAGCTAGCGAAGGGCAACATCTACCGCACGCACGAGTCCTTCATCCGCTCGTTCGAGGCCAAGTGGCGGACTGACGAGCATGTCATACTCATCATGTCAGCCATCTTGCTGTTCACACCGACCAGGGCTAAGGTTGTGCACAGGGATGTTATTAAATTGGAACAGGTTAGTAGCTTTCTATTAGTTTTTGTGTGGAAGGGAAACGCTCTCGAAAATGTAAACTGACAGTAGTGCTAAATAACAATAATACAATAGAGACTATAGCATACGGTTTTTTAAGAAAAGAGTTACAGGGTCGGCAACGCGCATTGGTGTTGCAAGCGTCCATAGACAAAGGTAACTGCTTATCATCAGGCGGGCCGTATGCTTGTTTGCATCCTGACTAGTATAAAAAAGAATATGTCACATATCATCAGTCTCTTACAGTCCACTGCTGGACATAGGCTGTTCTAAGTGCACGCCGCTCGGCACAATCTTCGACTTCTCGCATCCAGCTGCTCCCGGCCACTTTGCGAAGATTGTCGGACCACCTTGCCCCAAAAATACGACAATAATCAATAAAAACAATAACTACTGTATATACAACTTTTTTCCTTTTGTAATACAATGCTAATAAGGATAACAAATCAACTGACTGGCGGGGTCAGTGGTCAAGGACGCGCATCAGCTGCACGAGTGCGTCACACGATTAGTTTTCGTTAACAGACGCGTTGCATTTCTGTTTAATATAAACTAGCTTAAAACTTACCAACTTTTCTAGAACTCTTACCTTACCTCATATCTTAGTTCATGCTGTATAAACTTTTGATAACTATAAGAATGACTGCCTCGGTAGTCCAGTGGCCGCAGTATGCGCCTGCTGTGCACGAGGTTGTGGGTTCGATTCCCACACAGGACAAAACTTTGTGTGACCCACAAAGAGCTGTTCTGAGTCTGGGTGTAATTTGTGTCCGTTATTTGTATGTTTGTAAAGTCCCCCGCGACACAGAGCTTGTTGTCTAGTGCGGGAGTTGTCTTTTTAAGATAATAATAATAATAATCGAGTGGTTTAATTAGTTTAAACCTTTTTTTTAAATCTGTAAATGCTGATTAAAATTTATTTTTAATTCATACAGAGTTAAGCAATCTCTTTGTAATTGAACGGTTGCAGTAGCCGCCATTATTGTCCTACTCAAGGACAAAAATCTCATTTTAATTCTTTTCTATTAAAAATTTATCATAAGAAAAATATGTATTACCTTTCAGAATTCCTACTACTACCTCCTCCGCCGCTACCTCGAGAGCGTGTACCCTGGCTGTGAAGCGAAGTCAACCTTCCTGAAGCTTATCCAGAAGATCCTCGAACTTCGGAAACTGGCCGAGGAGATCACAGGAGTATACCTCGACGTCAACCCAATAGAACCTCTACTTATGGAAATATTCGACCTCAAACATCATGCAGCATGAAAAGGTGGATTTTGTATGTTTATTTATATAAAAAAAACATTTATTTTTTTATACTAGTTCCTTGTATCTGTTGCGCTGAAATTAATATCGATCTAAAGATTGAAATATTATTATTATTTGATAAATATGAGCTTTTTTTAACAATCAAATCAAACATTAATTTCGGTCAAACCAAAGATTTTGCTCCGCAATTTAGGAGATACTGTAGATTCACTGTGACATACAATTTTTTCATACTTTCTAGGTGGTAAACAAGCATACGTCGATAGTAAGCAGTTACCATGGTCGCTTAGAATACCAGGGGCATCACGTGCACAGGAATTTTATTATAACCTATTTTACATAGCATGGGTACTGTGACAATTAACATTTTACGATGTAGATGAAAGAAAATGGTTGAATCAATTTGACTGCCTCGGTGGTCCAGTGGGCGCAGTATGCGCCTGCTGTGCACGAGGTAGTGGGTTCGATTGCCACACAGGACAAAACTTTGTGTGACCCACAAAGTGTTGTTCTGAGTCTGGGGTGTAATTTGTGTCCGTTAATTGTACGTTTGTAAAGTCCCCCGCGACACAGAGCTTGTGATCTAGTGCGGGAGTTGTCTTTTTAAATAAAAAATAAAAAAAAAAATCTTTAACCAATTGGCTAATCGCATGATCAAGAGCCTAGATTATTCAATCGATAAGTTTTAATTGTCTTTCATTTTTATTGATATTTATCTTTAAATTTTAAACGTCACAGTACCAAATGCTATGTGAAATAGACTATAGCTAAAACAGTAGTATACGTTTAAAACTAAAACAGTAGTAGAGCCGCCAAATCAGACTTTCTGAACGGATCAAATCAATACAAAAATCTGATCTTGTCACACGTTCGATTTTTCCGA
Organism: Trisateles emortualis; assembly: GCA_947095525.1. Classification (NCBI taxonomy): domain Eukaryota; kingdom Metazoa; phylum Arthropoda; class Insecta; order Lepidoptera; family Erebidae; genus Trisateles; species Trisateles emortualis. Next base: position 13,634,667 of record OX352752.1, on the reverse strand, counting down.
ACGAAACTTTTCCGTCCATTCGTTACAAATGATAGCCAATTGCATAGCTCTAAAATTCATACACAATAAATCAAATATGTGTCGAAATTGTACGGAATAATGGATACGGTCGCCCAATAGGGATTGTTTATTCGTAAAAAATAGGTAAATAACACATAAATTTGTACACTACTTACAATTTAAGCGGGAAAATTATATTTAGTACTGCAGTAATATTAAATTGTCAGTCATTTTTAATAACATCCTAAATATCCTTTGTTGGTTTAGAAGAAATTATAGTCATTAAATTTGTTTGTCACGCACAATAATGTTATTTGCTGGCGAATAATTATAGAAAAGGGCTACGAAAAAGCAATGTGGACGTTGTTTGACGTCACCAGTGACGTCGTCGGTCATAGTAAATAATGCCCCCATGGTTTTAAAAAAATGTATTAAAACACATCCGTGTTTTTATTTAGTGTTTACTACTCAGGGCGTAAGCGACATTTGATAAAAAACAAAATGACATTGCCTTTAGGCATTATGTAGCTCATTTACAAGGTGCAAGTCATGGTGCTTTTATGCCATTACGCTTTAATTATTTTTTTACTGTAATTATGACCGTTATGAACTTTTATTGGTGATGAAATGGCACTTACGCCCTTAAATTGTAATGTGATATTGCAATACCATGTCATGAAATTTATTTTTCTGTTATAATATGTATACATATATATAATTTCAAGTGTATTTTATTGTATATTTTTATTTACATATATGAAAATTTTAACAATATAACATATCATATCATACTATTATTATTTGTATGCCAAACTAGTTATACAAACATGATAGTTATAACTAGGCTACATAATGCGATCTCCCATAAAACATTTTATACATAAATTGTAAATAATATTTGCATGTAGTCATAGACTAAGATTACTCAATAAGTACAGCTAAGTAAATCTGTTACTCTGCCACTAAAGGGCATAAGCGTCAATTAGGGACAAATGTTACATATAACATAATTTCTAAGACACCACAAATTTTCAAATTTCTTTATCAATGTTATAGGTACCCATCAAAATTATTATACAAGGAGCATCTTTTGGAATCATCAGTTGGTTGTCAACAAGGTGATCCTCTTGGGCCAGTTATTTTCAGCCTAGCGATTCATCCCATCATCGAAAAAATTAATTCAAAATTTAATATCTGGTATTTAGATGATGGAACACTAGGAGGCAATGTAGAGACAGTTTTTCAAGATTTGGCTTACATAAAAAATAAATTTAATTCCATTGGACTAGAGCTTAACACGAGTAAATGCGAGATTTATATCAGTGACAAAATTAAAGACAAACTTTCGGTTTTATCAAAATTTAATACTTTGGCACCAAATATCAAAATTCTTGAGAAATCTTCCTTTTGCCTCCTTGGATCCCCAGTTTTTGAAGACGCTTTTGATTCATACATAGAAGAAAAAGTACAAAATTTTTGTGAAGTTTCAGACCGACTACTCAAAATTAATATACATTCGGCTTTTACCATTATTAGATACTGCCTCTTCGTGCCCAAATTTACACATGCCCTAAGATCGGCCCCGTTTTGGAAACATCTAACAATTTTAGGCAAATTGGACCAAATTATTTACAACACTATGAGCAAAATTCTTAATGTGGCCCTGAACGATCGAGCCTGGCTTCAAGCGTCCTTACCAGTTCGCTTGGGCGGGCTCGGCGTTCGCAAAATTACCGATGTTAGTTTACCAGCATTTTTGTCCTCGGTTCATAGCACGGAAGAACTAACCAGGAAAATTCTAGCTTCCACACTGGTTAGTTCTGATGTGCCATGTAAGACCGATGCCATTAATGCTTGGAAAGTGACTGTTCCCAACACTGAGTTACCCACTAACCCTTTTTCTCAGAGACAGTGGGACGGGCCGCTTTGCAGGATGGTTAGAGATAAACTGATTATTTCGTCTACCAGTCCTGCGGAGCGCGCTCGTTTGCTGGCTGTGGGAGAATGGGAGTCGGGCCTCTGGCTTCAAGCACTTCCATCGCCCAACATAGGTACCATGTTGGACGATACTACCTTCCGTATGGCTACTTGCCTTCGCCTAGGTGCTCCTTCTGTTTCTCCTCATAGATGTTGCTGTGGTGAAGCCGTCGACAGCCTTGGACACCACGGCCTGTCATGCAGCAGGAGTGCAGGCCGTATATCCCGGCACGCCAACCTTAACGATATACTCCGACGTGCTCTTGTCACCGCTGGCGTTCCAGCTGTACTAGAACCCAATGGTTTGGTACGCAACGATGGTAAGAGACCTGATGGTATGTCTTTACTGCCATGGAAGATGGGTAGGCCTTTGGTGTGGGACGCAACATGTGTCGACACCCTTGCGCCATCTCATCTTCCAAGTACAGCAGGTTGTGCTGGTGCTGCTGCTGCATCCGCGGAGACTCTCAAGCGGCGCAAATACAATAATCTCATCGGAGATTATGTGTTTGAGCCGTTTGGAGTCGAAACGCTTGGGCCGTGGGGTGCAAGTGCTCGCGGTCTTTTTAAAGATTTGTCGAAGCGTTTGATCGAGGCTTCACGTGACCAGAGGGCTGGCTTATTTTTGGCTCAAAGAATAAGCATTGCCATTCAACGTGGCAATGCTGCCAGTCTTTTGGGCACGTTTCCAGCAGACGTCGATGCGGAGAAATTTTATGACGCCTATTAAGCAGTCCCTCCCGTTTTTCGTGTATTTTCTATGTATATAATTGTATTGTATATATCTTTTCCTTTTTTTAAGAATTGTAAATATATTAGGTATATTGTATATATAGAAAGATCCCCATTTCTAAGTATGTATTTGTTTGGTTTTTTTTTTGTATTAAGTGCCAAGACTATAGATATACAATAACAAATGCTCAATATCGAAAACATCGAATGCAGTAGACATTTTATACAAAATATACATTTTATTAAATTAACTCCGTGGTGTAGTGGCGGTGAGTACAATTCTCAGGTTGGGTGTCAACCCAGAATTTAAACTTGTGCCGTTAGGACTGTTACATTTATATCTTACTACATTCGAGAGAAATAGGAAACAGGATGGCATAGTATAAAAAAAAATATTTTTTTTTTTCCTGTAACTAGCGAACGGTATTACGCTTTTTTTTATTAGCGTGTCGTGTAAAAACCTGCTTTGGTAGACTGTAGTGTCGTGGTCTAAGTGTCTATTTAGGGATTTAGTTTTAATTTGCTCTGTAGGTATAATTGCCTGGCAAAGATGAACAACAGTCGGCGTAGTACGCGCATGTCTTATACCTGATCCAATTGCTAGGTGTATTGTTCGACAGTATTACGCAATGACGTGAATCTTTCTATCCTGTGATTGGTTCATAGTCGCGCCCGCCCCCCGCGCACCGCACATACCACCAATGAGACCCAAAAACGCTTTCTGCGCATTGTTCAAGATCTTCGCCGGGCATTACTTTTTTTTTGTTATTAGAGAAGACAACTCCCTCATTAGAGAACTAGCTCTGTCTCGCGGGGGCTTTTACAAACATACAATTACACCCAGACTCAGAAAGACTCTTTGTGGGTCACACAAAGTTTTGTCCCTGTGTTGGAATCTAACCCACAACCTCGTGCACAGCAGGCGCATACTGCGGCCACTAGACCACCAAGGCAGTCAATCCTATGTATCAATTATTACATGTGATCTCATGTTCCGACTGAAGGGTAATATTTTGAGCCTTGTAGGTCCTCAAGACCTTAAACCCCTTACGACTGCCTTACTACAAGGTAGTGTAGCACGTGTTTGCTTGTGTTTGAGATACGGTTATCGTTATCACTCATCGTTAGATGCAAACTTTCTTGTTGGTTTAGTGGCCGTTGAATGCGGCTGCTGATCATGAGGTTCGATTCCTGGATGAATAATAAATATTGTGTTTTTCTGTCAAGAAATTTAAAATAGATGCCCGATTTTTGTAAATTTGAGGTGTCCGGTGGTCCTAGGCCTGCTCTCTTCTCAGTCGCGTATAATTTGCCTTCCATAAGACTATCACTTTCAAGTGATGGCATAAAAAATGCACCTGTATGCACACACACTTGTGCACTATAATATCTCAAGATTAGCCGCTGGGACTATTTTGTTAATATTTATCTATTGCGTTCGGTCAATGGACAAGAAACCTCTCATACCACTAACTATAGACCAAACAAAACTAAATTATACCTCTAGGTATATACACATACCTATTTATTGTAAAACAACATTCTATATAGCCATATTGTTATTGAATTAATAATAAATGTTAAATATAACCGCGCAGTTTACACATACATACACATGACTGATACATTATACATATACATATACTATTTATTTAAGTTCACATATTTTTATGTATCATTAAAATTAGTTTTTATACATTATATATAGTCAATTATAATGAAAAGAGAGATGTCACATATTATTCTTTAAAGTACTCCGTACGTCTTTACGTACGTACGTAAATGTCTACGTAAAGACGTACGTACGTATAAATTGCTTATTTTAGAAATAGTTTATCTTGGTAAACAACTTTATTTTTTAGTTCAAAGTTGCTTCCTGATTTTTTTTTAAATACTACTTGGGTGGCAAACAAATATACGGCCCGCCTGATGTTAAGCAGTTACCGTAGCTTATGGACGTTTGCAATGCCAGAGGTATCACTTGCGTGTTGCAAACCTATTCTTTACACCAAGGCGTTAAGATCCCTGAGATACGTTTCTTTCAAAACGCATTCTTAAATGAGCGCTGGAGACCTATACTCACACACAGGAACACAACTACACCGCTTTATGTAGTTATTTGGCTGTGGTTTTCTGTAAGGTCGAGGTCCTTCCCCAGTCGGGCTTGCTCGGTAGGATAGTGCCCTACCTCTCTTATAGAACACCAATACAAATATTTCAAGAGGCAAAATATCTCTAGTACATTTATAAAGCTGGGTTTCAACATTGCGAGGCTGCTCGTCTGATGCTTGCATTCAGCAGGCAGTCAGTCAATCAGTCAGTCAGGCAACGTTCAAATTGGCTCGCGAGGCAAGTGCGCGTCCACTGCCTCGCGAGGAATGCCGCGCGATGCAGTCCCGTGATGTCTACACCCGCCTTTATAGTATTCTTATCTTAATACTCAAATGTGTAAATACCCCTAAATAATTGACTACATATAAATCGGCACATTATAAATAGCAATAATAATTAAAATGCAAATATAAAATCAATTAAATATATTTAATATTATTTGTTTTAAATGTAAATAAATAGTTTAAATGTTTATATTATTATTGTTAATTAAGCAAAGTTTATTTTTTATATTGAATGTTTCGATACACGGATATTGTAAGTGCAATAATGTAATATATAAGGTAAATAAATATTATAGTTTGTTATGTGAATATTTTATTTATACATACATATCATCACGCCTGTGTCCCAGTGGGGTAGGCAGAGACTATAGTGCGCCACTTGCTTCGATCCAAACATACTTCCTACGCCTCCTCTACATTCATCAACTTCTTCATGCATGAACGTCGATTCTGGGTACTTTTAATTTGGCCCTTTTTTAGCAAATCCTCTACTTGGTCGCTGTATGTTCTGCTAGGGCGGCCCCTATTCTTCTTTAATCCATCCGTTCTAAATGTCCTAACTATCTTAACATCCCCTTTTCAACTTTTTTTATTTATATTTATTACTATGTACATAGGTATATACATACTATCGGACCGAACAGATATTCTACTGCAGCGCCACCTACAAAATTGTAAACTTTAAGTCATCCAGCGACTGACTAACACACACAACATTTTCGTATAGGAGATGAGTGACAAGAGAGGGTATGTTAGCGGGAGCATTGTCATCGGCGCAATATAAGAGAGATAGGGCACCATACTAGCGCGCAAGCCCGACTGGGGAAGGACCTCCACCTTACCAGAAGACCACAGCCAAATGACTACACACAGCGGTGTACTTGTGTTCCTGTGTGTGAGTACAGGTCTCCAGCGCTCATTTAGGAATGCGTTTTCTACGCATTCCTAAATGTAGGAATGCGTAGGCCTAGGTTACTTCCATCTTAAAGCCCTGGTGTAAAAAAATGGGTTGGCAACACGCAAGTGATACCTCTGGTAATGCAAGCGTCTATAGGCTACGGATACTGCTTAACATCAGGTGGGCCGTATGCTTGTTTGCCACCCAAGTAGTATAAAAAAAAAATCGCTTTTCGTACAATTCTCTGTTTACACAGTTTTTTGTACAATGAGCAATTTGTACAATTCTGGCAAATTAATTAACACAACACAATCAACGGCTGCTACAGGTGAATGGTAGCGGGGGAATGCAACTGCGCGAGCATTCGTGCGCATCCGCTTTCGCCGTGGTATTTGAAAACACTTGCAAAATGAATAGCGAGGACACACGCACCGGCTCTCACATTCACTACCGAGTCGTAGGCATGCTCTGCGCTGCGTCTTGCTATATGAACTCTGGCCCTTATTGCTACTATACCTTGAGCTACAAAATGTGAAAATATTTATAAAGGCACCCTTTTGTTATGGCCATCAGACGACAAATGAGGAATTTCGCCAAATTTAACAAAATTGTACTAGTTGCGAAAGTGTCGACCCGTCCCAGGAGTCGAAAATAAAATCACAAAACATTGTGTCCATCAGAATGAACGGTCACTAGGCGTATTTAACGTTGAATTTATGCCTAACAATTGCTGCCCTTGACCTGGTTTTTTTTTTATAATCCCTTAATGAGCGCTGGAGACACACAGGAACACAACTACACCGATGTGTGTAATTATTTGAATGAGGTCTTCTGTAATGTGAAGGCGTGATCTATTTTATGAAAGGGTAAAAAAATAGACGACCTCTAAAAAAACACCAATAATTTCTAAAGCGTTTTGGCCTAATATTTATAAATAAGTCATAAATAAACAACTGTTTAAAATTGTAGGTATTTATTTAACGGTTATATTATACTACAAAGAAAGTTAAATTCCATTGTGCGTTTAAAAACAAAAAAATTAAAATTTTAAACAAAGCAAAAATAAAATATCTACCTACTATTCTAATATTTAAAAAATATCACAATAATAAAATAAAATCGAAGACTTATTGCAGTAAAGAGTTGACGTATAATAATGAAAGTCATGTTTTAACTAGGCGTTCAATCAGCCACTAATAGTAAGCAAATTCAATGTATTAGCTTTGGTTGAATTTCGAACTTCAAAATATTATATTGCAAATTCCCTTCTTTAGCTCTTGGAGAAGACTGTGTGCCTAAATCCTATTAGAAAAACGTTTCTACGGAGCCGATGAATAGGTGCTATAATAGGTGCTATATATGCGATAATTAGTAGTGATGTTTTATGGCGATTAAAAGAGTGGCCCGAGTTTCTTGCCAATTATTCTCGAGGCCTTACACCTAGTCAGCGAAATGGCCGTAGGAACGTTTTATAACGTTCATAAGTATGATGCATTTGTTATTAATGTATAAATGAGTGTTGACTTTGAATGCCACAGAATACCGAATAGTATTATGTAATATTGCTTAATAATACGTGTTTTTGTATTTATTTTTATTTTATGTTATATTATTATTGGTATAAAAAAAATCGTTTAAAAAATCTTAAAGCAATTTATTCTGAATAATTTCACCTGCCTAAATTGGGGAATGGAGGCAATCAGAAATGTAGGGTAAGAACAAATTTAAGGAGAGAAAGCAGTTTTGATCCGTGAAAGTGGGCAACTAGCTTATTCGTTCGTTCAGTCTGTCAATCAATCAGTTTCTTGATTGCTTGGACTCTTAGTAAGACCAATACCTAAATGTTACATTTAACACTTCTTTTTTCATAAAAATTACACAACAGATAATAATATTATACCCTTACAGGCTGACGATATGTGAAAATTGTATTATTTAATTCACAATGTTTGGCTCAGAAATCATTTTAAGTCAGCGTTTGTAAATCGATTAATTTATTGTCAGAATACTGACTTTTTATTTTTATTTACATACAGACCATATAGATTCATCTTGCTGCCTTTAATAGTAACATTGTTGAATACATATTAACGTCTAGTTTCCGAATAACTGGTCAAATTAAACTTATTTCAACTAACGTTAATGTCAAGTTTAACAGATTTGTTAAATCAATCATAGTTTCTAGGACTAAAATGATGTTTAAAATGACGACTCCCGAGGTTCTAATCTAAATTGATCATTGTTGTTGTCATTTAGAGTTCAAGGCATAAGCTCAGCGGGAAATTGTCAATGATCAAGATTGTCCGAAGTTTCAAGCCCTCTGAACTATATTTAACAGCTCGTTAATTAGTTATTTTTTGTATCAATCAGTCCTCAAAAACTAGGTAAGGATCTTCACATGTAATCAGCTTTTGAAGGTTTTTCTAAAGACAGTAATATTTATTAGAATAAGTAGGCAACTGTGGGATTTTTAACGTAAGTACTTAATCGGTTTTAGAATCAATTAACCGTTTAACTACCGGCGAAACAAACACATGAAAAAGATCTCGTAACGGAATAGGCAGATTTCATTGTAATATATATTATATTAGTAAATAGTTTACTTTTTAAATATGTAGATCAATCAAAAAAAATGAATTCGATGACCTCATTAATTCTATTTAATTAAATTTTCTGCCAGTAGTAACAATAATATAGATACCTGCGGAGGGCTTCGGAAACGAAATCAAAAACACAAAGCGGACACAGAACCTACTACTGATAAATAGCTGTTCAATTAAACATAGCATAGGTACCTGCTCATCATTAAAATAGATAATAATGAATATGAATTTGCGTTTTAATAGTTTAAATATAGTATTAAAACGCTCGCGCTTACATTTAGCGGCTGACTTTACGCGGTTACAAATCAATGCTGGCTGAAAAGGAAACGCTCTCAGAAATGGAAACGGCGTTCTTGACCATTAACCGCATGAAGCGGATATTTTTCTTCTTTTTTGTAATTATCTTTTTTTTTCACTGTTTATTTATTATATCTCACGAATTGCGTTTCCTTTTAACCCAGTTCATACTCTTACATATCAGACTCCTTTTAAAATAACGTGAAATAAATCGTCATAAAAATAAACTACAGAACTAAACTACTTTCGATCTTCGAGCCCTAATGCAAGCTTCATCTCAATAGAATAATTCTCTTCCATTCTATTGAAATAATCGTCATCTTCGACTTTATCCGCACTAATATTGACATCTTCAACACAATCTTCGAACACATCATCGATCGACACGTCATTGAAATTTTCAGTATCATCACTGAGAACTGACTCAAAATTCTTTGAGTCATTCAATTCATCATTTTCAATTGTATCATTTAGATTAGTAGGTACTGGTTTTGTTTTATCTTTGCATAAAGGAGTGCTAGCATCTCCAAACCCAGAAATAGTATTAATGTTTTCTGGATCAGCGTTAGTATTACTGGTATCACCTCTGGGATCAGATGATTCATTAAGAGTAGCTGAATCATTGCCTAGGCCGGAATCATCAGCAATTGTTGCTATATTATTAGCATTTTGTTCGGTGAGCGTTTCTTCTAGTGTATTGTTATGGCTTGGTATAAGGGTAGTCTCGTTATCATCGGGAGCATATTCTGCAGACGGAACAAAATCACCCGTTCGCCAGCGCTGTTCAGCTGCGTCCATGTGAGCTTCTAGTATGCGAGACACCTCTGGCAGCTAGACACCAAAAGAATAAAATTTTAACGATATAACCGCTATTTTTAATAGTGAATGAAAATATTATGAGGGAATTCATATTTGAGAGTGGTCTATTCTTTTTAGCAAATCGTTTAACTTGCAATGGGTCAACGTCATGGAGTAAGGCGGCATAAAGGTAATCAAAGACGAAATTAATTTGGTTGTTGTACCAGATAGACAGTGTTTGTATATCATATCTACATGTCTAGAGGTACATGAGAACAGTTTTCCTAATTAAAATCCCTGGAAATTGAACCCGGAATCATTAATAGCTTACGCTATGCTAATACGAGACAGTTTGCTCTGAAGGTCTATATAGGAGTGCCAATAAAATGCTATTGCTGTGTCAAATGCCTCGGTATTGTAATTTTTATTCGATTGACTCAAAGATATATTTAAAATTACCTACCGTATACTCATTTTCCAACTCATCAGAGATGTGTTCAATGATAGCATTGGTCCTATTATCAATGTTCCCCGCGTGGCTGGTCATCATATCGTACTGCCGGTACATCTCTCGTTCTTGGTACTGAAGTGTACGGTTCAAGATCTCAGTAGCCACATTCTGTTCTATACGGGAATTTTCTTCCATATCAGCATAGTTTACACCTGCAAAAATAACAACTATAGGCAGGAAATGCCATGGCTAAAGGCCAGATCATGAATATGGCCCCTAAGTAAAACATTTCATTATAATTATATGATTTTTAACATACAATCCGACACCTCTGAAAAGGGGTGTTGTTTTATTTCCTACCTTGTGATGGGAATCTGTCATCTTCATAGGAATTGATAGTATTTATAATAGAACGCTTGGCAACATTATCTGGGTTTGGAGTTGCACCATCACAATAGCCGCAGGGATCTTTAACAGTGTCATCTAGAACAATGCAATTGAAGTATATCAATTTAAGAATTGTATATAAATGGCTATATACATATACAATACATTCCATATTTTATGATAACTTTAAAGTAGCCGATTGTGTGTTGATGTGTGCACTGGCTCTTTAGCGGTAGGGTGGCTAATTATATAGTAATATTTATTATATTTAATTATTTACAGTGGCAATAATAATATATATGTTATCTATCCTAATAAGTATTAGCTTGGTCGAAAGACATTCTGTACAGAAATATATTTAAAGACTAGTACTTTTTACTATAAAATCAACCTACCTTGAGATGCATCTTCTGGAACATTGTTGTCATTACTCCTTTCTGAAAGTTCTTCATCTGTAGCATCCTCTTTTTCACCATCACCTTTCTTAGATTCTAATTTGTTATTAGTATTAAGTTCTTTAGCCGTGCTTTTCTCTTTTTGCATTTGTCTGTTCATAGCAGTAGAAGGTCGTCTCGTTCTTCTTGCAGCTCTAGCTAGCTGTTCTAGATTTTCATCTTGACTGGAGTCTGTGCCTGAATCAACGTGAATCGATTCTGTGTCACTTGATGATGCTGAAAGTATATTAATATGTATATTATAAATCTTATACATACAATGCATTATATAATTGACAAATCTGAATGGTTTAAATTAATAATATGGACCAGGTCGGTAGATAAAGCTTTTATTTATTTTCCAAAGTTTAGGCAAGATGACGTTGAACGAATGATAATAATTGAAAATTATATAAATTATACACTATTTTACAAAAGATAATACATACATGCGCTATCGATCTTTTGTTCTCCGATCTCGTATTGTATATCGGTGATAGGTGCTTGGTTAATTATATATTCATTGAATGCAGCTGTTTGGTCGGCTTCAGAGACCTCGTTAGTATCATATTCATCATATTCTTCGGTGGTAGACGCCTGGTTGTCACATTCCTCGGTGATTGGAACCTGGTTATTCACATTTTCGTCGGTGACAGGTTCCTGTTTGGTAATATATTCATCGATGGTCGGGTTCTGATCGGTAGTATTTTCGTCGGCAATTGACGCCTGTTCGTTAATTTGTTCTTCGGTAATAGACGGTTGTTTGCTCTCATTAATGTATTCGTACAGTGTAGCCCCTGGTACTCGAGTTAGCTTCACCTTTCTCTCATCTGAAAGAGAATCTTCAAATGAATTTTAAAATGATTTCTAATACTATTGAAATATCAAAGTGTTATTTATACTGCACTGCCAGACGCTGAAAATGCTAGATTTACTTACCAGGCTTTTCTCCACCGGTAAGTTGGCTCAAAGCGATCCTATCATATGCATTGTCGTGTCGATACGTGGTGAAGCAAGTCTTATTCTTCACCAGGTGTGCTGGTGTGCATTCCTGCTCCTTGTAATAAGCTTCCATCCTTTTTCTGTCGTAGAGTTTCTGCAAAAATGATTCTACTTTTAGTCTTGCGTAACTCCAAGCCGCTTTCTGATATTATGCAAGGTATTGACTTTTACAACTACTGTTCTGGTAGCAGACCGGCTCCATGGACTACGATAGATGCTTACTGTGAGCCGGGCTATATAATCTATTTTTAAGAAATACTAACAGTATCGTAGTACTCTGGTTGTACAATGAGCTGCAATGACCATAAGATCACTTTCGTTATAAATCATCACTTACCCAAGGATCCACAGCTGGTTCTCCACGATCGATCCTGGCCTGTCGTTCCACTTGCTCTCTGTCCAGCTCATCAAAGATCTCTTGATCTTCAGCACTGGGTTCCAAGTCCAGGTCCTCGTCGTTAAAGTCCCCATCATTCATTCGATGCATGTAGTTTATTAATGCCACACCTGCACCTTCAGTTTGTGCTGGGAAGTTTATAATTGTGTATTTTAGGTAAGTGGGTAACGAAAAGGCTGGCGTGGCGACCATCTAGGTCGTCACGCGAGCGTTTTCGTTACCTATTGCATATGAGAAGGATTGGTGGAACAAGGCAATGGACAGACGGAAATGGATGTCAATGGGGAAGGCGTTTGCTCATTACGCTACTAGTACGAGTGAGTTAAGTGGTTAGTAGTGAGTTGTTAACCTTTGTTATGACGGTTTTTAAGTTTGTAGTTATTAAGATAGCTGTTATTATAAATAATAAATAAATACATCATCACCGCAATTATAATTTTTGCTTCGATTATAATAATAATATTCTTTATTAATTGTACACCATACATAATTTTATACATAATTTTGTACAAAATTTTAACTAGCAGTTTGTACAATGGGCGGTTTTATCGACAAGAGCGATCTCTTCCAGAAAACCTTAGGGTGGACTTTGTCGAAGAAAGAGCGTTGTTGATGGTAAAGGTATTACATTAATGTAAGGTTTCGTTAATTTTTAATCAGTTTTAAATAATATTGCTAGTTGTTCACTTGTCTATTGTAATTAAAATAGTCAAGTGAACAACTTGGGGTCACGTGAGGTATCCAATTGTACACATCACGTGATCTCAACCAAGTGACAGTTAGTTAAACTTGGGGGGTAAATACGGACGACCGTAAAAGGGATGGTCGGTGGACGCAGTCTAGACTCTAGTGGAAGCAGCTATATTCTATATATGCATATGTAGAAATATTGTAATTGTAACCAGTGCTAATAATATAGTGTGTCTAACAACTTGCTGTGTGTTTAATTTGAGTTATATCCTTATATTAATATACTATTCCCCTCCGCAGAACAGTAGCGACCGCACGTTATCCCCCCTGGTACACAATCCCATTAATTAAGTTATCTAAAGAAAAAAGGAAGTATCATTCCAAATGGAAACGGTATGGCAATCCTTTAGATTATCAAACCTTTTCAATGCTTCGGAAACGGGAATCTAGACTTCAAACTACCAATTACAATAATTTTATAAGGTTGAGTGAGGAAAGAATTAAAAAGTGCCCTAAACTATTTTGGTCCTTTGTAAAATCAAAATTACCTACTAGTCACATACCCCAAACGGTGCGATTGCGTGAACGTATTACAAATTCTGGCGAGGACACTTGTAACTTATTTAATGAATATTTTAATTCGGTTTTTGTTAAATCTCCGCCTCGTTATATTAATTTCGATACTGATTGTCCTTCAACTGACTCGCCTATTGATCTTAGTTCAGTTACAGTTTCCATCGAATCAATTCGAAAAGAGCTTAAAAATATTGACACCAACAAGGGTGCCGGCTATGATGGGATACACCCTATATTTATTCGTAACTGTGCTGATGAATTGAGTTTGCCTCTAACTATTATATATCACAAATCTTTAACCATGGGCGAATTTCCAACAATATGGAAACAAGCTCTTATTACCCCTATTCCAAAAAATGATAAAAAAGATGATGTGTCGCAATATCGGCCTATATCTAAAACGAATTTGTTTGGTAAAATATTAGAGAAAATGGTGACTAATGAATAACATCATATACAGTAAAAAATCATATCATCGACAGTCAGCATGGGTTTTTTAGTGGTCGCTCGGTAGAAACGAATATGCTTGTATTCTCTGACTTTCTAGTAAATGCTATGGATAATAGGATGCAAGTTGATGTAGTGTATTCCGATTTTTCAAAAGCATTCGATAAAATAAATCACGATTTGCTCATAGAGAAGCTTTGGGCTATTGGGATTCACGGAGATTTATTGCGCTGGGTCAATTCATACGTTAGAAATCGTTCCCAAGCTGTTTCAATTCAAGGTTACGTTTCAAGGTTCCTAGAAATTCCTTCGGGAATTCCTCAGGGATCACATTTAGGCCCATTGCTCTTTATCATTTACATAAATAACATAGGAAAGTCCATACATGCTTCGAACTATTTACTTTATGCTGATGACGCTAAGTTTTTCAAAATTGTGAAAGGTACAGATGATTGTTTACAACTGCAGTCAGATCTTGATCGAATGGCTGACTTTTGTATAGCTAATCAACTTTATTTAAATCTCGATAAATGTTCCATTATCTCTTATACCCGTAACCGCAACCCCATAATATTTGATTATAAATTGAATAATGTATCTTTAAACAGGGTCACGTCAATACGTGACCTTGGAATAATCATGGATTCCAGTCTTTCGTATAATTTACACGTTGATCACGTGGTTCGTAAAGCTTTCTGTCAACTCGGATTTATTCTTAGGATCTCTAAACCATTCAAACAGACCTGCACATTAAAAGTTTTATTTTTTTCCTATGTTCGATCAATCTTGGATTTTGCTTGCATTATTTGGAGTCCTTTCTACGCTTGTCATATTGCAAGCATAGAAAGAATACAAAAGAAATTTGTTAAAGCTTTGGACTTTCGTGGGAACCATGAGCAAATTTCTTATGAAAATTCGTTATCTCAACATTCTTTAACAACTCTTGTTGACCGAAGAAAGATATTCGACCAAGTGTTCTTATTTAAAATTCTGAATAATTTGATCGATTCCCCTCCTATTTTAGAAAAAAATACTCTTAGAATACCACGGACCGGTTCTCGTCAGCAACATCTTTTCTGTGTACCCTTCTATAAGACAGTCTATACCAGTAATGGCTTCCTCAGACGTAGTGTAAAATGTTATAATAAAGAATACAACGATTTGGATATGTTTACAAATTCTTTAACTAATTATAAGAAAAAATTAAATAGTAAAATTAATTACTTAAGCTAACTTATTTGTGTTTTTGGTTATAGTCTAAGTCATGTTTGTATTAGATTCATAGCATGTTATTTGTTAATACTATAGCTTTTCTTTTTTGTTAACTTACTTTTGCTGTTCTTGTTTATTTTTATGTCTATAATGGAACTCTAAGTCTTTAAGAATACCTGTACTATGTTATCTTTTTTGTATGTTGTTTCCTAAATAAAATAAAATAAAATAAAAAATAAAATAAAGATTAGTGATGTGTATGACATATCTTGGTACTTAAAGATTATATTACACAGAAAGAAACTAACCATTACACTTTCTGTCTGTATCTTTTTTAGGTATAGATGTTTCATCTTCTTTGTCTTTGTCAGTGTCATCTCCTTTTTCTTTGATAGTCTCATATCCTTTTTCTTGGACAGAGTCATCTCCTTTTTCTTTGACAGTATCATCTTCTTTTTCTTGGACAGGCTCATCTCCTTTTTCTTGGACAGGCTCGTCTTCTTTACCTTTTACAGTCTCATCTTCTTTTTGTTTTAAAGTCTCATTCTTCTCATCAGATTTTAATGGCGCTTCAGTAGGTACTACTTTGGTTTCTGCTGGAATTTCTTTAATTAATATTTTCTTCATAAACTTTTTAACATTTTGATCTGGGCTAGTAGTAACAGTCTTACTGTCTAAATCTATAATCATATTGCCATCAACAATAATTCCAAGCTTTTCCTCTTCTTCAACATGTTTAGTTTCTTTGTCATTTTTTTCTATAATCTCAGAATTAATATTACTAACATCTTCAATAAGAGCCGGATTCTCAGTTAAATTAGGTTTATCTTCCTCTGGAGTTTTGTCTTCAGAAGGTTCAATTATTTCAACCAAAGGTTTCTTTTCAGCTAACGAAATAGATGTCTCATCTACTTCAGTTATTGTTACGCTTTTACTTGGTCCTGAAATTATAAATATATGTACCTATTTTAATTTACTGTAGACTTAGACTTAGTTAAATAAAATTGACAACAAAGGTTACTTACACTATTTAACTTGCAAAAATTAGACAATCATCTAAACGTCAGATAAAACGATATCAGCCAAATCTACAGTCAGTTCGCTGACCAGTCCCATGAAATGGACTAGCATGAAGCTCAGACCACTTTGTCAATAACCTAATCACTTGCATCGTATAATATCACCAATCATCCTATCTCTTTATGGGGATGTTGAAATTGAAATTATAATTAGCTTAAACAATACAATTGTTACCTCCGACACCGGAAGGCTTGCTACCTTTTTTCTTGTCTGTATGTGGCTTTGAAGCAAATAATAAATTGTTCACAGTTTGGAACTCTGAAACGAAGTCCCTGGAAATATTTAAATTATTATTATTACTAACTAATATTCAGCATGCATTGAAATGCCTCATTCAATTTTAATGGTTGTACGTACTCGAATTTTCAATATCCTAATCGGATAAATAGTATAAAAATACTTAGAAGACGACAAATATTGAACAAACAAACAAATATTGTCACAAAGTAAAGCAGTTGATAGTCATGGCAAAAAGGAACAACTGCCGCACATGCTTTTTGCTGTGCATAAATCATTGTTGCACGTTTTAGATGGCCTAACGCTTCATGCCAAAAATGACTTGTAATATTGTTGTTTAAAAAACAATATACTCACGAGGACTTACTCTTCGATGTTAAAGAGCTTCTGAACCCACACCAGAAATCTTCAGGTGAATTCTCTGCCTCGGGCTCGTCCTTAATCTCTTGTACCAAGTGTTTCTTTTCATCCAGCTGCGACCATTCTATCTCGTTGGTTTCTGGAGCTGAAAATGTCAAAAAAGCCAGAAGTATAATAATAATTACATGTGTCAATTCTTATCGAAGATTTAAACTGACATACATCCTAAAATACTAGAACTAGTACCTACAAAAATTTCAGCTCCATCTAATACCTAGTAAAAATGTTACTTATATCAAAGCGGAAACCGGGGCTCTAGTCAACATTTTTTGTAAGAATCTCCTGTAGATTAATCATATGTTAAAATAGTACTTAATCAATTCGCTTACCATTATTTTTCTTATCTTCGTCATCATCACTACTACTACTACTATCTTCACTCGTTGAATCTTCTTCTTCAGACCCTGATAGGATGTCAACAGGCACTCCTCCCTTAGCCTCAGTTGGTTTGGTCTTCTCATCCGTAGGTGTTAGTGCTTCCGAATCTTCGATGCTCGCCGGAGTTTTAGGTTCGGGCTTCTCGGACAGTAAATTTTAAACTTTATAGAATACAGAAAGTACTTGACTTTCAGATACAGAAATAAGTATAACAAAACTTTGCTTGAAGCAACAAAAACATGAGAAAATTACACTTCATGCAAATATTATGATTTTAAATGATTGACCATAAAATTAGTCTGGCAAAACTATTTACTTAAATTAATGTGACCGATGACCTAGTAAAGGTAAAAAGGCAGCCGATTTACAAGAAAAGTTCAAGGCCGAATGCTGTAGAATTTTTGGGGGAGGCACACCGAAAGACGTCCACTGCTGGACATACCAGCAGTGGACGTCTTTCGGCTAAAACGACGCAATCGTACGCCTTTTTCACTAAGGGGTGCGATACATATTTTTTGTAATGTAAAACTAAACATGCAAGTTCACCAAGTTTCAACTTATCATTTTAAACTAAATAAGACTGTTCTTTCACCTCAGGTAACCCATGTTGCTCTCGGTATTCTTTTTCCTTCGCTTCCCTTACAGATTTATTTTCGTCGCGCATTCGAATTAGGTATCGGACACTCTGCATCACTTTCTCTTGATCTTTAGCTATCCATCTGAAACCAAAGGTCAGTTAAAAAACATAATATTTGCAATGCACGACGTGACAACTTCAGCTAAACAATCATTTCGTTGTTTTAGGATAGTTTTAGTTTTGACCAAACTAAATTTCGTTAAACTGACCGCTTCCTTTCAGAAATCTCTTCTTGTACTCCACCTCTCTGCCAAGCTTCAGCACAAGCACGGTCTCTAGGGAACACCGGTCTATTATCCAAGTTTAACAGTTCCTTCAAACGGAGCGTCAAAGTCTTGCGGTAGGCAGGTATATTGCGGACCACTGGATTACCCGTCAGCACCAAAACTGTGTGATCAAAAATATATAATTAAATAGGATTTAGATTTTTCTTTAGTTGCTTGCTAGACTTGCTTTGCAAATATTTGTAAATAATTGTAATACAAAAAACTACACACCTTTCAATATAATCATGTCAGACAACACATCGACAACCAGTGGGTCTTCTATACGATTGTAAGATAAATCTAATACAGAAAGGTTTCTGCAAAACTTGAGGTGCAACATATCATCTGAAACAACATTATACAAATCAAACACCTAGTTTTAGACAAAAAAGTAAAAAAGAGTCAAGGCATACCACAAGACTCATTAATGGTTCCCTACCTCAATCAGACCACGTAGCACAAGATGACATGACAGATTCACGTTCTTTAAAATATGTTTACTCACCCACAGTCGTAACCATATTATGAGCCATGCTTAGAGTGTGTAAATCAGGCGTAACTTCCAAATTTTCAATCTTTGTTACGAAATTGTGATCTAGATTCAAAGTATCTAACTTAGGGCATCCGTCGAGGTTTTCTATTTTCCTCAATACGTTATAGTGTAAGTACAGACATTTTAGATCCGACAATGTATTCAACCCCTCGATTTTCTGGATACCGTTGTTTTCTAGGAATATACATTTCAAACCTGTATATTCTTCAAGATTTTCGATTTTAGAGAAACCCTGCAATGAAATTTGTGTTTTATTTTTATTTTACGAATATTGCCCGGTGATATTTTTTTACAATAATAATACGAGATCCGATTGTGGGATTGCTACAGGTATCGAGTACCTACCTATGTAATCAAAATCTATTTTTTATGTTTAATTATAAATGGGAGAATATGTTTTCGCCAAGGTGCCAATCAAGTTCTGGCCGTATTTTTAATTATCATCATCATCAAAATCATCGCAACCCATAAACGCCCCACTGCTGGTCACGGGTCTCCTCCATACATTTGAAGGGATATTTTAATTAAAATAATAATTTTGACTTTTTCAAAAATCCACATAGTTTTAAAATAAACTATAATCCATTTCACAGTAATATGCCTATGTACAAAACTTTTTTTATCTATTTTTTAAAGCTATTTTTTTCTGTGCATAACAAAACACCTTTCCCGAAATAAATAAAAAAATACGAATGTAAAAAAGATGTGGTTGCATTTAAAATTAAAGAAAACAACAAATGAAAATAAACATATAACTACTTATACGTTATATTTTATAAATATTACAACCGAAATTCTATTTTAACTACTTAAAAGAGAATTATGGTTGTAATTTTTTATTTCTCAGTATATACCTAGTTAGCTAAAATATTTAATTGCTCGTTATGTATTTTTTTTTTAAAAGAGACTATTATATTAATCAAAATTACTAGCTACATTTTGATTGGCACCTTGGCGTAAACATTATCGTCCCCGGAGAGCGAAAATTGACTAAGTGACAGATATTGGTTAGTTATTTTTCACTCTTATATCGCCCGCATAGAGCGAAAATTACCTCACACCCTGCCACTTAATTAATTCTCGCTCTACGAGGACGATATTCCCTCATTTATAAATAATAATATATAGATTAATAGATTCTGATTACATACTCGATTCATGTAGCAATCTTCCAATCGGATCTTAGGCTATTATAATTTGTCAAAATTAATTAACTTACTTTGAAATGCAGATATAGTATATCATTAAGATACGGCGTACAATATAGTTTGTGTTGTCGGCAATGATTCTTTATAAACTCCTTTGTCATGCGCGGAGCTTTATTCATTTCCTCCAAATCTCTCTCCACTTGTCTCTGGAAAGCTCTCTGTATTAGCTTCTCTTTTTCTTCTTCTGCTTTTTTCTTTTTCTCTTCCTCTCTTCGCCTTATTGCTACTGTAGATTCTATAACTGAAAGTCATAAAATAGAGTTAGGGACCATTACTCAAACCGTAAATTATTTAAGCCTGCTTGTCTCGTCCCCGTGGCCCTGCGGTATAACTAATGATTTTGGCTAATTATAGGACCGGGTTCGATTTTTAGGTAGGTATGATAATGTGTAATTAGGTTTTTCTATTAGACATTTCTTGGTATACATAATTATATCAATAAAATCGCCCACTATTACATAGTTGGCAAAATGTGCATATAATACATCTCTGCTTACCCCTTAGAGAAAAAGAGATGCTATGTATGTTTTTAATGTTTTGTTCTAACTCTGTAGTTATATATCATCAATTACAAAATATAAAAGCGATGTTATAGAAGGTAAGTAATTCAACATTCTAAATCAGGTTGAAAATAAATTAATCCAAAATAAAAGTAAAGCTACCTGGATTGTTGGTAGGCCATTACCAGTAAAATTATATGAAAAAATAAGGTTTTAAAATATTATTTCAATAGAAATCTATAAACGTATGTATCACATGATGTATAATTACCTCCTTTCGAAATTAGGTCGTAATTCACTCATACTCAAAATGTATCTTGACACTCGTCAGCCAAGTAGGAATACCTTGCCTAAAGAATGCAAGGTAATAAAAATATGAATAACACATTTCAGAATTTTACCTGCAGGGTTAAGTTTGCCAGACTCAAGTTTCTCATACATAACTTCTTCAGACTTATCATCTCCACCCTTATCAGCGCCAGACTTATCATCTCCACCCTTATCATCGCCAGATTTATCATCTCCACCCTTATCATCGCCAGACTTATCATCTCCAGACTTAACATCACCAGGTTTTACTTCTTCCGGTCGTAAATGGTCACCTTGAGCCTCTGCATCAATCTCCAAATCGGGTACTTCGGTAATTTTACAACTTTGAGCTATCCTCTTATTCTCTTCTCTTCTAAGAATATTATTAGCTAGCCTCAATACCTCTTTGTTATCCTTCATCTTATCTTTTATATCGTACAAAAGATCATTAATTTTTTTGCTTCTTTGAAGTTCTTGTTTTTTTAACTCCGCCCTTTGCTGGTTACGCTCGTCTTTGTAAACAAAATCTACATCCCATAATTCTTTACGCCGGTTTTCTTCCTTTATTTTATCCTCTTGTTCATCTAATGCTTCTTGTGCTACAATTTTATCAATTTTAGCCAAATTTTCTATGGTTGACATTGCAGGATGAAGAATCTCTTGAGATTTTTGTAAAACTTGATCAACGTCTTTCATAAATTGTTTGCATTCAGTATTTCTTTGTTCATATCTAACTCTACTTTGGTTAATTCGTTTCTCATGACTCCTTAATTCAGAATTTAATTTTTTTATTGCAGCATTTATGTCATTTATTTGTGGATCAGACGTGCATATATCGTTAGGTTTAGTTGCTTTTGCAGTCTCCCCCTTAATTTCCTCTTTAATGTCTGTCTTAACATCACGCCTTAAACGGTCGCTTTCTTCTTTAATCTTTTGATAAGTGATATTAGACTTTCGCGAGTTCTCCAATGCTTCATTAACATCATTCAATAATTCATTCATACTGTTTAATTTATTAGTAATGTCTTCGCGTATAAGAGTGCCTAGATTTTCAGCACCTTCAACAATATTTCGAGCGAGACTCGACATTTCTTTGACTTCCATGTCTTTATTATCTTGCTGTTCATTCTTATTTATATCTAATATATCTTCAAGTGCATTTTGTAAAGTTTGTTCCATTTTTTCGTCAAATTTCTGAGCATTACTTTGTTGTACACTTAGATCATTGTCATGTTCACTTTGATAATTGTGTTGTTGTTCATCATTATCTTTTTTGTTACTTTCACCATCATTCTGTTGATCATTTTGATCATTGTTTTTTAGTTCATTCTCATTATTGACCCCACCTGCTTCTGTAATTTCGTTCTGTATTTCCTTAATCCCGTCCTTATTCTCATCAGTTATGTTTTGTCTTGGCTTGTTTAAATTCGGTGGTGGTGGCACTACATTATTTAAAACAGTATTAATGTCACGTAAAGCCATGCATGTATTTTTGAGTTTTGCTTCAAATGTTTTGGCAAACACCACATCTGGATCTAATATTTCTTCTTCCTTTGGTATTTTTTTTGGTTCCTCTTTTGTTCTACCGCTGAGATTAGGTGTCACTGGGTTATCCTTTAGAGGTATATTCATTGCTTCATTAATAGCATATCTTTGTTTAACTTCATCAAATGCTGTTGGTTTCCTCTGTTTAATAATTGTATGTACCGAAGAATTCTTTAACACAGGATCTTGTCCTATTTCAGCATAAAGTTTTTTTTTCGAATTTGAAGAGGGATCACATTCAGAATTATCCATGTTATCGGCCATTTTATTCAACATATCTTTAGTTTCCTGGTAACGTGTTTCATAAGATTTGTTTGTATATTGACTTACTGCTTTCTCAATGGCGTCGAAATCATTATCTTCGTTTTCCGAGTTCTCATTCTCACTGTTCGAATGTCCAGAATTTTGGCTAGCATACTTTGCTTTATGGTCAGATACACATGTCATGAGTGATAACATATGTTTGTAGTTTATTTTATTAATCTTTTCGGTATCTCCCGCAGCTAAATCCAGTTCCTTCCTCATGGCACCGTATCCTGATATATTAATCTCGTCTAAAGGTACAGCAACATACTTAACTTCATTACCAGGGATTTGAATTTGGCTCGCTTTTTCAGCTATTATAGGATTGTCTTTCATCATCGCCATTAACTCATCCTGTTGATATGGTTTTGAACTTTCTTCTAATTTTGTAAAAGGCTGACCAGTCATTACTTCATATTCTGATTTCACTTCTCCAGGGCATGATGCAGCTATATAAGGCCTGACCACGCCTTCTAGTGGAGGAGGTCTTAGTTCATTCTCGATAGCTTTTTCTATCATATCTTTAGGTAGCTTGGCATTCTCAAAGAATATTCGCAACTCTGCCCGCTTTTTTTCTATAAACTCGGGGTCTTTACACAGTTCAGAAAATTCCATTATATTTTATCGACAATAAAATATTGTTCTTTATTTTTCTTTACAAACAGTTATTACAGACTTCTATTGACATCAATCAAACAATATATGAATATCCATAGCAACAGTGTAATTTTGTTTGATCGGTATTTGAATAAAGAACTGCCAAATTGTACAAAATATTTCCATTGATTTACCAGATTTACCAATATTGTTAAAAAGAATGTATTAGTCTTTGAAAATGTGAGACACGAAAGTATTGACATAATTTATTACTTATGAATGAGATGGTAGATTGAATAGATTGCAACATTTTATTTTGCGTTGTATGAAATGACATAAAGTTTGGGGCTTCCGCCAAGTCTTTCCCGTTTTAGAGGAAAAAGGAAACCTCTTATTGTGTAAAACATAGGTATAATTTGCGAATTTAAATCAATACAGAGACCATAGTCTATTTACAATATTAAAATTTATTCCTTAACACGGAGTAAAAATGTGTTTGATCCATATATGATTGTCCCGAGTCTGAGTGTAGTTTGTGTCCGTTAGTTGCATGTTTGTTCAATTTTAAAGTTCCCCGTGACACAGGACTTAATCCCTAGAGCGGAAGTTTTCTTTTTAAATCCATAATTTGTAGAGAAAAAATACATCAAAGTGTCACTAGGGAAAATTAAAATCTATTTAGGGGATATTTCATACACATGTCATGATCTGGAAACGAAACCCTGGATGTACCTAGTGACATGACAACACTTCAAATTAAAGAATTTAACAGATTACTCACTTTGATTGTATAATCTATGCAATGCAAATTACTGTCTATGTCTATTGTTTATGGTTGACATTTTGACATCGTTGTTATTTTTGTCACTTTGTTGTGTGCAATAGCAATTCTGTATTGCTCTGCATTCTGCAAGACCAAATAATATATTATTACGACGTATTTACTTACTGTGTAACTATTATTTCTTAGTGTTCAGTGGTATCTTTGATCCTATACAATGCAATAATGGGCGACGAAAGAAATTTTCGCTCGTCGTATTATGAAAAAGTCGGATGCCGGGGTGTAGAAGAGAAGAAATCCCTTGAAATTCTCATGAAAGAGAAACCATGGGACAAAGTAAAGCTGAAACAATTTTGCTTAAGGTTTACTGTACCTGCTGCATATAGGAATTTAGTATGGAAAGTGTTATTAGGTAAAGTCTTGATCATGGAACTAGGATTTAGATTTTTGATATTTGAAGTTATATTTTCTTTTTGAGTAGCAGAGCGAAGTAAATACACATTTTTATGTTCTTTTTATATATGTATTTTGCAGATATTCTGCCCGTATACCCAGACTCACACCAATTTGTGATGGAACAACGTACAGAACAATACAATGACTTGCTATATGCTGTGGAGATGCTTGAGCTAGTGGATCTTAAGGCACCTCGCTGCCAAGTGTTGCTGGAGATGTGGTTGTTGGAGAATGAAGAGAGAAAGCCACCACTGTTCCCAGAGACTAACTTTTCTGTATGTTATTTATTGCTATATTAAGCATGTACAGGAAAACGCAGCATGGTACGACCTCCCACTAGGTAGACAGATGATATCATCAGAGCTGCAGTAAGACACTGCATGCAGGCAGCTCAAGATCAGCCATTGTGGAGACATATAAGGGAGACCTACGTTCAGCAGTGGACATTATGATGATGATGATGATGAAGCGCATTACCAACTGAGTCGTCATGCCATAGATGTTAAGAGGGATAGGAATGTGCAGAGACAGGACCATTATCAATAAATGGCTACCTGGCTGCGCACTATGGATAGTTTATTTTGTAACGCTTACTATAATAACAACTTATTACACCGGTGTTTTTTAAGTTTTTAGCGGCAAATTAGCATATGGCCCACCCAACTGACAATAAGCAATTACCGTACCTGTGTTTGTACAATTTGTACAGTATGATAATGCATTTGGCTCAATTAATCAGTCTCCATAAGGCCTGTTTTCACAGAAATTAGTTAGGAAGATATAATTATATATTTTGCAATTCTAAAACCAAGTATTTAAAAATTTTTTTTAGCTCTCTTATTAGAGGAGAGAAGACCCATGCCCAGACATGGAGTAATATATGCGGTGCTATTTCTTTTAAATTGATAATTATTGTCTTCTAGTCAGCAGACACATTCCTGCCCATCGCACGGACTTTGCTAGAGTTGTACACAGATGAGGTGGATGTGTACTGGCTCTCCAAGAGCCTGACTGATGTGGTGAAGAATATGCAGAGAGATCTGGCCAAGCTAAAGGAGGCCTTCCAAACCATGCTGGAGAAAGAAGACCAGGAGCTTTATAAGTAAGAACATTGAAAGAAAGATAACTTTTTTATTATCATGTTTTTTAAATCTTGTGTACTATTCTGTTTTCTTGTTTTCGTCAAAATCCTGTAGGATTATGACTAAATAAAGAAAACAAAATTATGTGCAAGGAACATTGAGGACCCTTAACGGTCTCCAAAGTTCCTTGCATTGTTGGGTCTCTACCTGGTGCAGCATTATCTTTTATAATCCTTACTAATATCATAAATGTGAAAGTTTGTGAGAATGGATGGACGGATGGATGTTCGTTACTCTTTCACGTAAAAACTACTGAACCGATCTGGATGAAATTTGGCACAGAGATAGATTATTATGGTCTGGTCTGGAATAACACATAGGTTACATTTTGCAGCGATAACCGACAACCACGCGGGCGCAACCATGGGCAACAGCTAGTTTCTGTAGTTTTCAATTGACGTAGGTAGAAAAAGGATTATTATCCTTTTTCTACCTACGTCAATTAATATTATATAGGTGACTGACTTGTCAAATATATTTTTTAATCATCAACATTGTATTTCAGTCACCTGGTAGATATTAATGCGCTGGAAGTGTTGCCGCTCACTAAATGGTTCAACTGTTGTTTTGCTGGAGTTCTTGATGACACCTCACTCACCAAGTAAGTGATACCACAGATTAGTAACTACATATAACAGATTGATTTGATCTTTATATTTAGGCATAAAAGTTTATAACATTATTTCTCATTTTGGTTTAGTGGGGGTTGGAGGATCAGACGTCCCTGTAGAATTTCTTCTTATTTAATTCTGTAGGTTTTCCTCACAATGTTTTCCTACACAATAGCAGATGACAATATTCGTTTTGATCAGCACATGGTATGATATGGCGGGTGTTTCCCACATCTCCAAGTCAAAGCGAGTATTTATCGTGTACAGCACATATACATTTCACAAAGTAAGATTCTCATTGCTACCAGGGGCCATACTCAGACCTCATCTACAAGTTGGTCCCCAATTCTTCTTTATACTACTTGGGTGACAAACAAGTGTACTAAGCCTGATGTTAAGCAGTTATCGTAGCCTATGGACGGTTGCAATACCAACCCATTTTTTCTTACAATACGCATCCCTAAATGAGCGCTGAAGACCTGTAAAACCACCACTCAGCATAGAAAAAAAACATATTAATCATAGTTGTAATAATCGCGCTTAGCGATAAGGCCGCCCATTGTACTACATTATTAACTGTTCGTAATTATAAGTAAACTTTTGTAATTTTATGGTGTACAATAAAGAATTATCTATCTATCTATCTATATTTCAGAATCTGGGACAAGGTGTGTAGCGGTGCACCTAAAATACTTTCATTTGTTGCTGTCATGCTGATTATAACGTTAAGAAGAAATATACTGAGGGCTAAAAACCTTGAAGATGTGCTAAAATGTGTTTCACAGGTAGAATACATACAGTCATCCAGAAAAAAAAAACAAAATAATGTAGTCAAAAAAGTCGCTTTTAAATACAATATAGACTTTTTCTTTTTTTTTATACTACTTAGGTGGCAAACAAGCATACGGCATGTCTGATGGTAAGCATCACCGTAAGGTATGGATGCTTGCAATACTAGAGGTATCTATTGCGTGTTGCCAAACGAAAAAAAATAACACCAGGGTTATGATGGAGTATTCCTGGTATATGAAAATATTTCGTTAAAAACGCATTTGTATTTGAGCGAGATTGGGAGTAGATGGATGTACCGAGTATTGTGTTTATCTCTGGAGATTACGATAGGATAGACGATTGTATGACGAATGTCCCAAATCTCACTACACTGAAACAAACAATTTTAACGCAATAATAATATATGTCTGATCTATAGCCGCTTACATCCAGCTTTTTACTACAATTATACTTTTTTTTCCAGATTCCTGAACAATGTGAAGAAGTGGTAGCAAACAAAGCTATTGAGCTATGGCAATACTACGGCGCGCAACCACAAAGTGACACACTAGCGAAGAAATGATGTATGACCTTCTAATGAGGGACACTCATTAGAAGGAAAAATGAGAGATGGAATAGGAGTGTTACGAGAGTAGGCAGCTTTTGGCTTTGTAAATTATATAAAAAGAAAAACATTTATAAAGTTTATAATTGCAAAAAAGCAATCGTAATGTTGTTTAAGAACGGAATACTTAATTATTGTAGAAGCATCTTTATATACATGATAACTTTAAGCCTAATTTTCAATTTTACAGACTTTGGTTATTCTTACATTACACAATAACATGGCAGTATAAAATTTGCCTTTCAGAACTTGCAAGGTGTAAATGCTGCTTGATAAATACTTGTCTAATGCATTTGTAAGGAGAGCTTAACTTTGCACATTACTGCTATGTAATACAATTGTTTATTCAGTGCTGGTAATATTTGTTAGAACT
The DNA here is from genome assembly GCA_947095525.1 of Trisateles emortualis. Lineage (NCBI taxonomy): Eukaryota > Metazoa > Arthropoda > Insecta > Lepidoptera > Erebidae > Trisateles > Trisateles emortualis. Next base: position 13,606,578 of record OX352752.1, on the reverse strand, counting down.
AAATTAATATTCTTGATAATTATAGTTTCTTCAATTAAATATCATCCTGGTTGTTCAAGTAAATTATATTGTATTTGATAATATTGCCACAGTAAAAATCTGTCATATTTTTCATATTTATATTCATATTAAATTTTGGCGTAATAGCTAGTAAATAATTGCAATGTAGTAAGAACATAAAGTCGGTTAAAAATAACCGTATGATATAGTCATTCTATGACTAAATCAAAAGGCTGATTTGAAAATGATGATAAACTTAGAGGAATTAATCGTCACGAATAAAATATTTGGGACATATTTGAATTGTTTAGAAATTGGCTTTTAAAATTTATAAGAACTGCTAAAGATTTTGTAACGAGTTGTGTAAGGAAAGTGTAAATAAACTTTATTTAAGACATTAACTAAGAGAGTTGAATTTATTGATTTGGATTTAATTACCTATGACGTTGAAGATATATAACATATTGTAGCTCATGCCAAATTGTAAATGTTATACTCTGGCAATTAAATAGAGTAAACGGAGTTTCATGCCATTTCTTCTCGAGGCCGTAGACCATAGTCAGCAAATCGGCTGTAAGAACAAAAAGTGCTGGCATTTGTTTTTATGACGCTCCTAAGTATCATGCATTTGATCTTAATGAGTTTGACCTTGTATTGAATCTAAACTTTATTTTTTGAGTCTGAAAAAAATAACTGCATGTTGTTTCAACAATAGATAGTATGTTTTTATAAAAAAATATGTGGCATTCAAGTATTAATCATGCAATTTTTCTATTTATTAAAGGCGTGGGCTAAAACGTAGTGAATAGTTACTCTGTGGGGTGGGTACTTTTTTACTAAGTTGTCGAAACTAGGGATCTGAGCACGGCATACGTACGATATAAAAACACGGAGGCTCTCAAATCACACAATACCTGTAGTTTTTATTTAGTTATAGAGGAAAACGTATTCTTGAAATAAAACTTTAATTGAATGCATCGTTTTATTTAACGTTTCGTTTTACGGAAATGTTAATGTAGCGACTGATTTCTTAAGCTGGCAACATTAGTCATTCCACTCGCCATTTTGCAAGAATGTCAGCCAAATCATCAGAGCGAGTTTTTAGTTAATTTTTATGTTATCGCACATTAAATTACAGTGATTTTGTGTTTTGAAGATCGTTTGTATTATAATACAACAAATATGGACCGTTTTATAAGTATGTGGAAGGTGCGGGAGCTGGCGGATAAGGTGTAAGTGTAAAATACCATTATGTTCATTTTTATGTAAATTACAACAATCTGGCGAACTAATATGATTATTTATTGTAGTTTTTGTGAACCTTGATGATAAATTTGAATATATTTACGTGCAGTTAAGTTTTTTTGTGCATTTTATTATGAGTTGCATGAAACTTGACTCTTCTATTGAGGTGTTGAGCCCTCGATGGGTGTATTCCGATGATACGTATAGAATATAAACGTTATCAGTGCTTGTAGCAATTACCGTACCTTGTAGATTAGAGACAGGTTTACGGTTGCCTAACTTTCGGCGACAAAACAGCTATTACTTTATAGTAATTATTTTAAAATCCTCATGACTCAGACTATAGTTATACCAGATTACCAGTAGGTGTATGAAGCTTCTATCGCTGAGTATATCGGTAACCTTACTTATAGCAATAGTAGCTTAAAATCGTGACCATAATAATTTATGGTAAAATGAACTGTTTGGTAAAATATATGTGAATGAATGAAAGAACTAACTTAGTAGGTATATTATTGTAAACATGAAAATATTCATAATTATAACACTTTATAAAGGTAATTGCTAAGATAATTATTATGAAATTGTTTAAAAACAACCAGTCTATTGTGCAGGAACTTTTGCCGCTAAACAAACAAACACAAAGACCTATTTATACCCAATTATTCTGCACTTTCAATGTTTCAGTTGGCTCGTGGCCAATATCATGTATACTAGTTGTTTTAACCTCTTATTGAGTACATCTGTCAAGAAATTAATTAAGTTTAAAAAATGTACCCAAAGTCAGAAAATATGATGTTTACAACCTCTTAAAGTATATAAGTATATACACCTGAAGTGATGACCACAACCACTCTGTCAAGAGTGATACCGATAGAGAAGAAGAAGAAAGTATATAAAGCTGATGAATCTATGCCTCATCTCTCTTCGGTCGTATCAGATTGCTGTCCCATCGTGTTATGAGAGTAAGCAAATAAAATCCTCACATATTTGTGTGCTATATAATACTTCCCATGCATATGACTAGTCCTGATTAAAATTGGCTGCAGTAACCTAATTTTGCTTGGGATTGCATTATAAGCTGTTAAACAAAATTATATGCTACATATTTCCTAATTTGTTAATGAGGTCTGTAGACCACAGAAAACAGCACTATCAATTTTTACCCAGTCAATGAAGCTAATCAATCAATTTGTATCAATATTCATAATAGACTTGCACCTATTTCCCAGAGAGGTAGACTTATACTACATTCTCTATATCAATAGGATATTTTCAAAAAAAGAAAAGAAAAATTTCAAGTACACTTTGTATCTGGTTATTTTCAACATTGTCTTTATTTTTCAAATGGGAATTCCTGTACTAGGGCACAAGTCCTGTATCACTGAGGTCTTTACAATGATACAACTCACTGACACAAAGTACACCTTGACTCGGGACAACCATTTACGGATTACACAATTTTTCGTCCCATGTGGGGATCGAACCTACAACACGCCACAACTACGTACAGTGTAATCTGCAATGTAACCACTTAAACCACTGAACCGACCATGCAGTCAATTTATAATATTATCGTGCTGTTATATGATTGTATGTGTTATTTAATTTTCCTTATTAATAATAATTAATTATTATGGTATGTACAGTTTTAATTATAATTTAAAATTAATTAACCTCTAATTATGATCTTTGCCTGTTTTGTTAAAGTGTCAGCCTGTGTTATACCAAAATGTCTTAATAGGTTTATCAAAGTGATAAAATATAAAAATAGCATGATGTGGTAAAGGACAGGTTAAGAACACCCTGAATTAACGAGCATATGTGAATATGATTGTCAATGAAGTAAACAAAGAGAGGTATCGCACCATACTAGCGAGCAAACCTTACAGAAGGACCTTCATCTTACAGAAGACCACAGCCTAATAACTACACGTAGCAGTGTAAGTTTGTGCCTGTGTGCGAGTACAGGTCTCCAGCGCTCATTTAGGGATGCTTTTTATGTGAGTATTCCTAGGATAAGAAAACATTTTATTGAAAGCGCATACCTAAATGAGCACTGGATTCCTGTATTCATACACAGGCACACCATGTAAGGTGGAGGTGCTTGTCCAGTCTGGCTTACTTCCCTTATTTGATTAATACTTACAAGATTGTTTTGCTACAAATAATGTTTTTGTGTACATAGATAAGACATCCATTACAAAGTTGTTATCTCAATATTGATTTTATATTTAATTTAATTGTAAATCATAATATTGACTACTAAAAATTAATTGCTTGCCCTACTAAGCCACAGATTACATATTATGTAGAGATGACACCCTTACGTTCAGCTATTTATGTGGAACCAGGCTAATAAGCAAGTGATACCTTTGGTATTGCAAGTGTCTAGGCTACGGTAACTGCTTACCATCAGGCAGGCTGTATGCTTGTTTGCCACCAAGGAAGCAAGAGCTGCACATTATACATAATTATAAAATAATATGTTAAAACTTGCATATAATAAGTATGGTGAAGGAAAAAATCGTGAGGAAACCCACATGTCTTAGAAGAAACTCTAAAGATATGTCTGTTTCAGCAACACGCATTAGGCCAGCGTGTCCTGAATTAAGGCCTGAACTAAGGGCTGAGAAAGGAGGTTTACCTCCTCCCTTTCTTGATAGAGGAGACCCGTGCCCAGCAGTGAGATGTATATAGATTGCTATCATATTTATATATAGAACTATAGAATAAGTAAATAGTAATACCACATAAGTAAAAGAGTGTCTCTTTTACATTTGTCTCTTTCTACTTGTTACCCTAATCCACTCCTGCGTCACATAGGTGACAGAACATAATTTTGATAGGATTATTTTGCTTAGCTGACTAAAATACTTGTGTGTACGTCACTAAAGGAATTACCTAATACTGAGTTATCCTAATTTATGTACACGTGCCTTTTATATGTGACGTTTACCGCATTTTATATTAGGGTGACTCATCTGTACGTTATTATGATCTTTGACTGAATAGCGTCGATTGTATTTTTTGCATTATTATTCGCGATACAAATGATAATTTGCAAAAATGAAAGATTTGCAAAAAGCATTTTAGAATTTTGGCGATTAGAGTTCAAATTTTTATTTATATTTATAAAAGACAGCTCTCACATTAGGAAACAAGCCGTGTCGCGGGGGTTTTTGCAAACAAACAACGAATTCAAAGTACACCCAGACTCGGAAGTCTCGGAACAACCATTTGTGGACCACAATTTCTTTTTCTATATGGGGATCGAACTTCGCTTCGCGCAACTGAACAGATACAGAGCAACTGAATCAATCAGACAGTCTACACCAATAACATTATATTACTCCTGTGATGAATTCACACTCTCAATAGACAAGGCGTAGTAATAAAACTCACTCGTTATTCCAATTAATCAATTATATATATTTTAAAGTCACTTGTTACACTTCGCAATTATCCACATTTACATACAGTCACTTGCTACACTCTATTTATTACACCTCCGATTCAGTCAAGATACTCCACAAGACTGCCTCAAGAATTATACTTTGCTTTTTAAGAAAGTTCGTTATTTGAACAAAAGGTTGTCAATCGATTGAGATATATTAATCAATAATGATTACATAATTAGAAATGTATTATAAATATGTTTTATATAAACAAAATAAATTTATACAGATACTTTAAAGTATTGTTGATTTTAAAATACATTAATTAATATTTTCAATAAATAACATCTCATTTGACTTACAGACTAATCTTATTACAATAATTATATTTAAAAAATAGTCAATAACGCATAATAAATATTTAGATTATTTATTATGCGAATATTGTATATATTAGAATATCTATTGTATTGTATAAATACTTATTTTAAAAATGAATGACTTCATTTGATTTAGCTTGTAAATAATGACTTATAAAGTAAGTATTTATAACAAAATCATAATATAACAACAAAATCATTACATTCGGCCGTCCGACCACGTGCGATCTCCTGACGCACGGTAAATAAATATAAAAAATAAAAACAATAATCAATAGGAGTAAACTTAAAATTAATATACTTAATATTCAGGTAACCTTATCTCTAAATTAATTACATTAAAATTACATACATCCTTAAGTACTTAATTTACTTATATGATTATACCTACTTAATTACTATTAGGTATCATTACATTCGGTTGATATTAGGAATCAGACAGAGTTTAACTTTAGTTGATCTTGTTCGTCATCACTTCGTTACCTTCATCATTATCAGATGAACTACTACTACCAGATGCTGTTTCAATATCATTATTAATTTCGGATGCATTTATATTAATCCATGGTCGAATTCTATCAACTGAGACTACACTATCAAACTTGTTCTTTCTTTGACTAAATCCTGGAATTTCGACTATTTTGTACCTATCGTTACCCAGAACTTCAGCTATTTTAAATGGACCTATAAATTTAGACAAGAGCTTGGTGCTGTTACCTTTATTATTATAATTCGTTCTAGTTATTTTGACTAAATCACCTTTATTGTAAATTGGGGCAGGAACCCTGTTTTGGTCATAGTTTTGTTTTTGTTTTAATTGATTTGATTCTATATTTGTTAAGACCTCTTGCCTTATTTCTGTTATATCAGCATTGGGCTCACTACTAATATCTAACATGTTACTTAAGCTGTCTCTCAATTTGGTTCCAAATAATGCTTCAGTAGCAGTTTTTTGAGTGGTAGAATTTATTGTATTATTAATCCCCCATTGGATTTTTCCTAAACACGTGTCCCAGTTCCGTTCGTCTTCACCATCGGAATATTTTGCTAGTGAGTTTAAAACAGTTTGATTATATCTCTCGCATTGGCCGTTGGCTCTGGGACATGCGACGGCATTTAAAACGTGTTTGATACCGTGAGATTCACAAAAAGACTTAAATGCTGACGAGGTAAAAGATGTACCACGATCAGATATTATTCGTGACGGTAAACCGAAATCATAAAATATATTCAGTAGCGCTTTAACAGTAGTCTTAGTTTTAGTATCCCTAACCGCTCTTACAAAAAGATATTTAGTGAACCCGTCAACTATGGTGAGAATATAAGCATTGCCGTTCTTGCTCTTAACGAATGGACCAAGATGGTCAATATGGATAGTGTGGAAAGGAATGCTTATCTTCTCTATGGGATATAACTGACCACTCTTATGTCGTGATGTATTGTCTTTGTTGTAGGCACATTTAATACAAGATTTAACGTATTTTTTTACAAACTTCCGTATTTTAGGAAACCAGAAGACTGACTGTATCCTCTCGATAGTTTTAGATACACCTAAATGACCGGCGTCGTCATGGTTGGACTTACATATTTGCCAGCGAGCATTGTGAGGAATTACTAAACAAAGGTTATCACCGACCCGTCTATACACTCTGCTATTTTTCACTACATAATTTTTCCTAATATCTTTAGCTTCTTCATCTGACTCGGGTCTCAGAATCTTAAATATTCGGGAAATGTCCGGGTCTGTCATTTGTAACGTTAGGAGCCAATTATTAGTTTCAATATTATACACCGTTACCTCGGATTCATCAATTACTTCGGGTGTTAATGTAGTATTACGGCTTAATGCGTCCACATGAGCCATACGAATACCTGGACGATATTCGATACTAAAATTGAATTCACTTAATAAAAGCCACCACCTGGCTATTCGGGGAATTAGGTCACGTTTAGTCAACGTAGTACGCAAGGCGTTGCAATCTGTCACCACTTTAAAATGTAGACCTAGCAAGTAAACCCTAAATTTCTTTAACGAGCATACAATTGCTAGAGTCTCAAGTTCATATGAGTGCAAGTGACGCTCCTCGGGAGTAGTTTGCCTACTAAAATAAGCTATCGGTTTGAGAACTCGTGAATCAGGTTGCCATTGCATCAATATACCACCCACACCCAAAGAGCTTGCATCCGTGTGCAACTCTGTTTCGAATTTAGGGTTGTACAGAGCCAATATGGGTCGATCGATCAGTTTATCTTTTAACATGGTAAACGCACTAGATTCTTCATTCATCCATTTAAAAGCGTTATCCTTCTTCAATAAATTTGTTAAAGGTCTAGCAATTTCTCCGAAGCCTTTAATAAATTTTCTGAAGTACCCGGCTAATCCCAAAAATTGACGAACTTCGTGGATATTCCGGGGTATAGGAAATTCCTTAACGGCTATGATTTTATTTTCGTTAGGGCGTATACCCTCAGCAGAAATTTCATAGCCGAGATAGTTGAGAGAGTTGTCAAAGAACCGGCATTTAGACAATTTCAAGGTGAGACCGTTTTGTCGCAACAACTTCAAAATGTTCTCTAATCTATCAAAACCCTGCTCTAGCGTAACTGAAGGCACCAGTATATCATCCAAGTAAGCTAACGCTGATTCATGACGTTCTGAACCCAACATTGCGTTCATGAATCTTTGAAATACAGCTGGAGCATTTGCGAGACCAAAGGGCATTCTTTTAAATTCATAATGCCCATCGGGACTAACGAATGCAGTAAGCGGACGGCTCTTTTTTGACATAGGCACCTGATAATAGCCGGAAGCTAAGTCTAGGGATGTAAAAAACTTATTTCCACTAAGATTCGTTAATTGATCATCGATTATCGGTAAAGGGAAACAATCTTTCCTAGTCTTATTATTAAGTGCCCTGTAATCAACACATAGACGCTGTTCTCCAGTCTTCTTTCTAACCAATAGAATTGGGCTAGCATAATTTGAATTAGATTCTTCAATGATGTCGTTTTTTAACAAGTCATCTATTATCTCTCTAACTTGACCTCGCTCTGAATAAGATAACCTATACGGGCGGTATACTACAGGTTTCTCATCTAGTAATTCTATGTTCATCTCAGTTGCATTTACACAACCAATTTCTCCTAAGTTAAATGCAAAGCAATCACGATAGTTGAGTAGAAGTGTATAAAGTCTACCTAACGCTTCTTTGTCAATTTCACGACCAACCTTAATATCAGACATTAATAAAGGCTCATAATCAGAACTATTTTTCGTTACCATATTAATTGAAGTTGATTTTTCTTTGATGCAAGGTGTCCCTCTGGCAATAGGGCTCATACTTGATAGTTTAAGATTTTGATCAGACAAATTAGTTACAGGCAGACAGCACTTCCCATCTGCGACCCTATATATCCCTTTGTGTAAATAGTATTCTTTCCTAGGTTCGCTATTACAATATCCTTCGATAAAGATATCTCCATTGTAACTAATATCAGACACGGTAACTTCGACTAACCCTGATGATAAAATATCGGTGTCTTTTACAGTGCTTAACTTTAGACAATTCACTGTTTCAACCGAAATAATGTCAGGGCTTTGATAAAATATTAACCGATGGTTGTCCTTAAAAACCGATACACAAGGAAGCTCTGTAACATTTTGACCTATTAGTAAGGATGATGATTGTAGTAAGTGATCATCAACTACCAATACCTCTACATTAGCCTCAACCTCGTCCAATATCAAATCAATATTACTCCTGTATATAGGATACACTCTGGAATTGCCGAACCCTTTTATCACTGGCAAGTCTGCTATATGCCTTGACAAGTTTAAATCTCGAGCGTCAGATTCTCGAATCAAGCTACATTCACTGCCGAAGTCAATAAAAGCGACTAGACAACTATCGTTCACCTTTACATTTTTATAAAACTTATTACCGTTAACATTAGAAGTAGATATTGTAAAGATCTTTTGATCTGAGCCACTTGTTTGTTTAGGTTCCGATCGTAAAACTAATGGTTCCAGCTTGCAATCATCATTATTATGACCTACCCTACGACATTTGACGCATTTAATAAGAGGTTTGGGGCACCGAAAATAAGGATGCCCCTTCGAGCGGCAGTTAAAACAGGTGACCGAACTAGCGTTGGAGGTTGATGCGACGCTACTTGCTCGGGTTGGCATTTCAATACGTTTTCTATTAAATGTACTATTACGGTCTCCTATCGGGTGTTGAGAGCTCAGGAAATTAAGTAAGTCTTCTGGTTCGTGACAAATCAGTGCTTGAGCACTGTTCCTGATGGACTTATCTAATATCCCGTGAATAATACAATCCACGGCCTTTTTACCTCGTATTTCACACCTATTTAGTAACGTCAGCTTATCGTAAAAGTATTCGCGTAAATTTTCATTGCTGAGAGTTGTACGAGCTAACATTTCTTCGAGAAGCCGACCATAATTTTGTTCATTTGGGAATGCCCTTTTGAGTTTAACCTGCCAATCTGACCAACTATATACAACGCTAGGAAGAGCTTCGAACCACTTCTTCGCTAAACCGGAAAGTTTCTGAAGAGCAAAATGTATGGTCTGCTTCTCATCCCATTCGTAAATTACAGCACATTCGTTTACTTTTCTAACCCAACATTCAATGTTTTGAGATTTACTTGCTGGATCGAATTCTGGTATAACATTGTTTAAATGATTGTTACTCAAATTGTGCGTCTTATTTTTACGCTCTTGAAAAGAATTAAACATATTCAGTACCTCCTTAGTAGACCAACTACCTTTTTCCTTAGATAGTCTCTTACGTTGTCTTCGTAATTTATAGGATGAGTCGGTGCTAGATGAGGAAGAGCTGGATGAAGAGTGTTTACGTTTCCTCTTCATTTGCTTCTTAGCCCTTTTAGACTGCTGCTTTTCGTTATTACTCGATTTAGCTGCTGCCTTCGAAGTGGTTAGCTTCCGTTTATTACGGCGTCCATCCACTTCGAAAGGCAAACCATCAGGAGTCATCGCATCGTCGGAATTTATTTCCTCAAAAGAAATTGACGGCATTGTTAATAATCGAATCATAATTTATTTATAATGTAACAAAAGTAACTACTAAAATTATTTTACTTTCAGTCTTAATTTATAATACGGCGTGATAAATTCTATAGCATAATGGTAAGATATTAAGAACTCAGTATTGTTAGTCATATAACCTCTAATAATTAAGCGTACTTAGCCTATAAATAAAGCAAACTTGGCCTTGTAGGCATACCTTATCCACAAATAAAGCTCACTTGGCTTTGTAGGCATACCTAACTCGCAAATAAAGCACACTTGGCTTTTTAGGCATACATAACCTATAAATAAAGCACACTTGGCTTTGTAGGCATACCTAACCCACAAATAAAGCACACTTGGCTTTGTAGGCATGCATAACCTATGAATAAAGCACACTTGGCTTTGTAGGCATACCTAACCCACAAATAAAGCACACTTGGCTTTGTAGGCATGCATAACCTATGAATAAAGCACACTTGGCTTTGTAGGCACACTTAACCTTTGATGATAAAGCACAAATGGCTCTGAAGGCATACATAGCCTTTACTTAACACGTTAAATACTACTTCACTATAGCAGCAGCAAAGCACGTGTGTTTCTGGTGGCATACATAGCTTTTAGTTAACATTTAACCTTCTATGCACACTCACCGTTAAATATAGCTATTCTAGAAATATGTACACAAAACAAGCTACTTGTTATGTATAGAGGTACCAATGTGGCGTAAAATGCAAAATTAATTTAAATCACACATCTTAAAATCGGTTTATTACCGCGACTCAAATCTCAAATCAAATTTTGCTTAACGACTGGTTAATTCTAGTGTTCTATTGTCTGTTTTAACAAAATAAATAATAATCACTTTACGAACCTTTCTTGGATCCATATCCCACTTCTGAAATGTGATGAATTCACACTCTCAATAGACAAGGCGTAGTAATAAAACTCACTCGTTATTCCAATTAATCAATTATATATATTTTAAAGTCACTTGTTACACTTCGCAATTATCCACATTTACATACAGTCACTTGCTACACTCTATTTATTACACCTCCGATTCAGTCAAGATACTCCACAAGACTGCCTCAAGAATTATACTTTGCTTTTTAAGAAAGTTCGTTATTTGAACAAAAGGTTGTCAATCGATTGAGATATATTAATCAATAATGATTACATAATTAGAAATGTATTATAAATATGTTTTATATAAACAAAATAAACTTATACAGATACTTTAAAGTATTGTTGATTTTAAAATACATTAATTAATATTTTCAATAAATAACATCTCATTTGACTTACAGACTAATCTTATTACAATAATTATATTTAAAAAATAGTCAATAACGCATAATAAATATTTAGATTATTTATTATGCGAATATTGTATATATTAGAATATCTATTGTATTGTATAAATACTTATTTTAAAAATGAATGACTTCATTTGATTTAGCTTGTAAATAATGACTTATAAAGTAAGTATTTATAACAAAATCATAATATAACAACAAAATCATTACACTCCTTATCAATAGTTATAACTTAGAATCTTTCGCGAGATGATATTGATAACATACATTATAATATAAACTGTACACTAGCAGATGATATTTAACTTTGATCCATAACATAAAGGATTATGGTTGATTTTACAATAATACAAACAGAGGTCATATTTCATTAAGTTGTGACAATGGTATTTTGTATTTATAATACATATAATCTATGTAACACATGTTTTATACGTATATTAAATACATACGAAAACTAAATGCCCATGACTGCAAGAGCTACCATAACCTATGTTGGTACCAGCAGTCATAGATGAATAAAGGTTTCATTCTATAAAATAACATTCTTTCCTCACAATTGGAAGATGTTGTACGTATAGACCTGTAACGGCTAACGTTTGAATGAAGCTGACGCATGACGTCACTCCAAGACGTAAACAAGCGGTGGACAAATTCGAACTCCGGAGTAGCAGCTCGGATGGCACAATTGGTAGTACGCTGGGCCGGAACCCGAGAGGCGCAGGTTCGAATCCTGCTCCGGGCTCAACTTTTTCCACATTGCTTGTATATTATATGAATAAAATATTTAGTAAGTCTTAGATGATATACACACTATTGTGTATATAATCTAAGCCAGCAGTATCATTTGCGCGTTGTTAGCCGTTGTCATCGTATAAAAAAGTAAATTACTGCTGTGTTGACTGTCTGCTGCTTTCTTAGAAGAATTAAAATCAATCAAAATCAAGTTGATTTATATTTTTATTGTTATCGTTTATTTCGGTAAAGCGGTGGTGGTCGAGTGGGAAAGTAACCGACTTGCACGCAAGAGGTGTGAGTTCGATCTCGGTCAGTACAATGTGAATTTCACTTTTTGGAGTTTATATGTACCTACTAATTAAATGATTCGCCATCTTCTAACGGTGAAGGAAAACATCTTGAGGAAACCCATGGGAGTTGTTTCCCAGTGTTTCCAGTTGCTTAATTTAATCCAAAAATCTCTTATACGTTGGCCTCCATGTTTTTACGCAATAATTTCTAATCAAATACATCCATCAATTTTTACATGACTATCAACAAGAAGTTAAGTAATAAATTACACATTTAATAATCAAATGCTATTTTATGCATCATTTAACATAATTTCTTAATCAAGACTCTATCTATATCGCAATCTCCTCGTCCAAGCAATGTGCAAGTCCGACTAGAGAAGGACCTTCACTTTACACAAGACCACAGACAAATAACTAGGTACACCGCAGTGATGTAGTTGTGTTCTTGTTAGAAACGTTTTCCTAGCCCAAGGTTACCTATCATTAAACCATGGCGTTGCTAATGTTTAGGTCAACAATGAGCAACGGTAACTGTTTATAATCAAACTTATTTTCCACTCAACTAGTAAAAATATATATCCTTACTAATATTATAAATGTGAAAGTTTGTGAGTATGGATGGATGAATGGATGGATAGATGTTTGTTACTCTTTCACGTAAAAACTACTGAACGGATCTGGATGAAATTCCAAATTGAAATTCCATCCAGATCCTTTCACAATTTTTTGCGTGAAAAAGTATACAGAGGTATGTGAATTCCTCTCCCTGTGGGAATGTCACTTAATCTTACATCAAGGAAAGTCTGTACAAAATAAATCTCTTAGCTTCAGTATCTTGGCTGTGCATACCTACGTATAGGTACCTATATCCTTACTAATATTATAAATGTGTAAGTTTGTGAGAATGGATGGATGGATGTTTGTTACTCTTTCACGTAAAAAGTACTTAACGGATCTGGATGAAATTTGGTACAGAGATAGATTATGGTCTGGAATAACACATAGGCTACTTTGCATCGCGATAACCGATATCCACGCGGGCAGAGCCGCGGGCAACAGCTAGTATAATATAATATGTGTATAAAGAGAACTGTTACTTAAACCGATTAAGAAAGTTAATTTTAAAAATGGCAAAAGATTAAACGAATAGTCATAAAACCATTTTATTTGTAATAGAAATTGCACTATGCGTGAAGCCATTGAAATTCTTAATCGCTAATGTTATTTTTTATCTCCGCGATAATTTTAAACACAGTAATAGCAATATAGGCATTTTTTTCCACCTAACCCTCTGGCCGCGGCGATCAACAAGTAATACGTACGATGTTACGCAAAATTGCCAACATACGAGGGAAGTGAAAGGTTATACCAAGGCTGTGTTCGATACAAACTTGTAGGCGAATTATTTGGTATGGACCAGCTGTTATAAAAAAATGCTGTCACCATATATGTATTAGTTGTTCTTTTTTATACTACTTGGGTGGCAAACAAGCATACGGCCTGTTTGATAAGCGGTTACCGTAGCCTATGGACGCTTGCATCACTTGCGTGTTGCCGACACCATATTTTTTAACACCAGGGCTTTAAAATGGTATATCCCTGGGATAGGAAAAAGTTTTATTCAAAACGCGACACTAAATGAACACTGGAAACCTGTACTCAGACACAGGAACACAACTACACCGCTGTGTGTAGTTAAATAACTACACACAGCGGTGTAGTTGTGTGTAGTTATTTAACTACACACAGCGGTGTACAGCCAAATGGCTGTGGACTTCTGTAAGGTGGAGATCCTTACCTAGTCAGGTTTGCTAGCTAGTATGGTGAGTGGTGACCTACCTCTCTTATTTTGTTTAAAATAAAATGATCAATATTGGTCATTCATTCTTGCATCGCAAGGTTTAATAAACATTTAGTGATGTTCATACCCGTATAAGTATCATTTAACAATGTTAATGAATAAATGAGTTTGACATTGAAATTACCAACACACACCTAACTCTGTACAATTACCTGTGGATCGCATGAGCATTTATGTGCGGAGATCGCACCAGCTGTATCACAAAAACGTGGTGTAAACCTGATGCAAAAACTTGAATTATGCTCTAGGTATTGCAAGTGTCCATAGGGTACGGTTACTGCTTATTATAAGGCCGTATGCTTGTCTGCAACCTAACTCGTATAAAAAAGCAGCGTTAAATGCTTAAAAAGTAATTAACATTAAAATTTTGAAAATAATGTAAATTTTAACCCAATACGTACTTGATGCCTCTTCCTCTAGACTTTCGTACCTTATTAGTATCTTGTTAGACCCATCTTGTTGTACGAGGTAGGTAGGTACACTTTCACGACATGTATGGGATAACAAATGACTCGGCGACACACTTTCCTCATACATTTAGTTATAACATTATCGATAAAATAGCTACTAAGTAGGTACTAATTGTGTTTTAAAACTTATGCCATAATCCTATTCATATTATAAACGCGAAAGTTTGTAAGTATGGATGGAATGATGTTTGTTATTCTTTCACGTAAAAACTACTGAACGGATCTAGATGCAATTATACACAGAGATAGATTATGGTCTGGAATAACATATGGGCTACTTTTTACAGCGATAACCGACATCCACGCGGGCAGAGCCGCGGGCAACAGCTAGTTTTATAACATACTAGCTGTTGCCCGCGGCTTCGCCGATTTTGCAACATAACTCACTACTGCTCCGCTCCTATTAATCATAGCGTGATGTTATATAGCCTTCCTGGATAAATGCCCTATTCAACAAAAAAAAACTAATCGAACGAGTACTTTTTGAGATTCGTTCGTGTGTTCAACCAAACAAACAAACTCTTCAGCTTTATAATATTAGTATACGTGAATAAGAATTAAAATAATCATGTACATAATAACTTTCAGCACAAACGTAGTGATGAACTACACGGAGGTGGAAGGCAAGGTCCGCGAGGCGACGTCGGACGAGGCGTGGGGTCCCACCGGCCAGCAGATGCAGGAGCTCGCTCTGGCCACCTTCACCTACGAGCACTTCCCCGAGGTCATGTCCATGCTGTGGCGGAGGATGCTCCACGACAACCGCTCACATTGGCGGAGGACTTATAAGGTTGGTACATACTGGTTAAGTCTTGCAATATGTAGTGCCTTCGACTATAACAGGTTCAACCGACATCATATTTTTTCGTTATCGTTTCTATTCTATTAATTTACACCTACTATTATTATTATATCTTAATTTAATTTGATATCTTCTGACACCGGTCGAGGTTGCGAGGTTCCAGATGAAAATCAGCGCCACTCACCATTACAGTGGATGGCATTACGCTGATCTGGACACCTGTTTGGACTACCGTGAGACACACATTACCGTATATAAATTTTACCTATGTTAATTGTTACTCTTTTTATATTTGTTTTGATATATTACCAGGATTTATTATTACCATGTGTTCTATTGTGTCTCTGAAGTCCAAATAAATAGTTTTCTTTCTTTCTTTCTTTATATTATAACGAGTGTGAATGCAACTGACGTTTTTGTCGATAATAAAGTAAATTCAGGCCCACGATTCACTAGAAACCTGTTTTGTATCCTTCTTTATTTAAAAGATAACTTCTGCACTAGGGAACAAGCTCTGTGTCGCAGGGGACTTTACAAACGTACAATTCACGGACACATATTACTCCTAGACTCGGAACAAATGTTAATGGATCACACAATTTTTGTCCCGTGTAGAAATCGAATCCCCTGTGACACAGGGCTTGTTCCCTAGTGCTAAAAAAAAGTCTATTACCATCATTACGATTTTAATTCTAAACCACGTACGTGTGTGTAGAGATTTTTTTTTTATACATGCTGCACAATAATAATAATATTGTTATACTATAAATGCATCGCGTCTAGTGTCGCTTTATCGGCTTGATCGATCGTCTTTGTCTCACCTTAGGTTGTTGACATAATTATTTTGGTGCAATCAAACAAATATTAAGCGTCTTGTGCTTGTGTTATCGATGCCAAAAGTATTTAATTTTAAATGATGTCAAAATTATAAATAATTCATCATAAATGTAATGTTATAAAGTATGTATTCAAAAATAATTTGTGTAATTGAAATGTCCATTAGAAATGTATTATTCCGTTATTAATTAACTCGATTTTGACTAGAACTCATTAAGGCCAACATGTTTTATTTGTTATTTTAAATTATTGGCCTCCTTTTCACGCGACAGCTTTATCTCCTCTAAAGTAAAAAAGAAAGGCATTGCCAAATCAAGAGAATACTTTTTTAATAATTATATAATAGCTTAAATCTTTCACTTTCGATTTGTAATCACCAGGCTTTGTTAAACCTGTGAACTGATATTGATTTAAACATGTAATATATTTATCGAGAGTGGAAATGTTGCCAGTCTTTTGGGAACCTTTCCTCAAAACTGCGACGTAAATCAGATATTTTATTTATAGGTAGTTTAAATACAATATCTGATTGTTTGTAAGTAGTTTAGGTTAGGTTAGTTTAATTTTAATAACTATTTATGTAAATATCTTATGAAATAAATCCTTACTAATATTATAAATGTGAAAGTTTGTGAGAATGGATGGATGGATGGATGTTTGTTAATCTTTCACGTAAAAACTACTGAACGGCTTTGGATGAAATTTGGTACAGAGATAGATTATGGTCTGGAATAACACATAGGCTACTTTTTCAGCGATAACCAAAATTCACGTGGGCGGAGCCGCGGGAAACAGCTAGTGTTAATATATTTTAATCTTGACATTTTTAAATCTCTATCTTCCACCGAATCAGGATGTAGGCAAAATAACTACTAATATTTTTTCTAGTCCAGATAGATATATCCTTATCCACAAGTTTTTTTTTAAAAGTTCTTACGAAAAATAAAATTGCAGAAAAAAATAACCCGGACGAAGTCGGGGCGGACCGCTTGCCTATGACCTAAATAAGTTTAATTAAGATAACCCAAATAACGTAGTTAAGTACTAAATTACAGAATTATTCCACATTCACTGTGCAATTCCATTGAAATAAAACAATACCGTTTATGGCCCAAGTCATTAGTCGCTTGGATTCAGTCCAATATTTGTTACAATGACAATACTCGCTACTAGTCGCTACTCCAGCTCAATATTCGTCGGCGTGCCGAGAGACAGATGTCCAGCAGTGGACTGTGATAGGTTGATAATTTCGATGATATTTATTGTGTTTTTAATTTATGTCATAGTGTAAGGAGGACTAAATAGTAGGGACAATTATGTCGCTTTATATCTAAATAAATACCTACGGCTCAAGTCCCCGCGATACTGGTCTTTAAAATAAAATAAAACATATAATTTTATGTTTAAGTTCCTGTTTATAAGTTCCTAATATGTTTTAAGTAGCCATGATTTATGTCAGTCAATCCTACTAATATTTAAATGTGAAAGTTTGTGAGTATGAATGTATGATATTATGTTTGTTACTCTTCCACGTAAAACCTACTGAAAGGATCTGGATGAAATTTGACACAGAAATAGATTATAGTCTGGAATAGCACATAGACTACTTTTCATCGCGATAACCGATATCCACGCGGAGCCGCGGGCAACAACTAGTATTTTTGTAATATAATTACCCGCCCTCGCTTTGCTTCGGTTCATTCTGGATTTCTCTACTATAATATGCATTTATTATACATATGAACCTTCCTCTTGAATCACTATCTATTAAAAAAACTGCATCAAACCCGTTGCGTAGTTTTAAAGATTTAAGCATACGTAGACAGACAGACAGACAGCGGGAAGCGACTTTGTTATATACTATGTAATGATATTAATATTATGTAACTCTTCGTACAGTGCCTCCTGCTGCTGAGCTACCTGGTGAGGAACGGCTCCGAGCGCGTGGTGACCTCGGCCAGGGAGCACATATATGACCTTCGATCTTTGGAGAACTATACATACGTCGATGATGTCGGAAAAGATCAGGTGAGAGCGTACAACCAACTTTGAAAAGGATCTTCTATATTATGTTTTTTTTTTCAAATACCATCTTCATCATCATCTCATCCTGATAACGTCCACTGTTGAACGTGGGCCCCCTTATATGCTTCTATAATGACCCGATACTGAGCTGCCTGCATCCAAGCACGTTTACCCTTATTTCCGTCAATTATGATTGGATAAAAGAATGTATTGTTTGGTTTTGTCATTGGACCTTGGAGTCTGAAGATTTAACAGAGAAAGAACTGCTTCAAATCAAATAGGAAATGTGTGTAATTAATAGGGAATGCTTAAAGACGTACTGTTTATTTGTAAAATAATGTATAATTAGCTTCTAGAAAAGGAGTTTTTTTATACTATCAAGGTGGCAAACAAGCATAAGGGTAACCGGTAGGGCTGCCTGATGGTAAGCAGTAACCGTAGCCTATAGACGCTTGCAACACCAGGGGTGTCACTCGCGCCTTTAAAAACCTTATGGTATGGTACCTATGAGGTGTAAGTGAAACCTCTCTCGTGTGCAAGGCGGTTACTTTCCCACCCGGTCACCACAGCTTTTTTTTTTGAAAATCATCTGAAACTGTGTTTTTGAGGTAAATTAAGACACAAATCGACATACAGATCCAGGCAAATGTTCTAAAGTATAACATGGTTCACTTGACCATGTGTTAATTGTCATACAAACATACTCACAATACATTAATATGTATGTATGTTGACCACGTTTGTTGACCAATATATGTATCCCTTTTTAAGCTCATATCGGGCACGGAAGATATTTGGCATTGTTTGAATTGATTTCTATAGGGCCTCTTGTAGCTATTGCCCGCGGCTCTGCCCGCGTCGAAGCCTGCCTGGTGGTAAGCGGTTACCGTAGCTTATGAATGCTTGCAATACCAAAAGTATCACTTGCGTGTTGCCACCTAAAAATAAACACCAAGTTTTCATGATATTGAATTTCCCTGGGATAAGAAAACATTTTGTTAAAAACACATCCCTAAATGAGCTCTGAAAACCTTTACTCACACATAAAAACAAAACTACACCGCTATGTGTAGTTATTAGGCTGTGGTCTTATGTAAGGAGGAGGTCCTGGGCTTGCTCACTAATATGATGTCCAACCACTCTTAAAATTTTAAGATTAATCTTAAGATTTAGATAGTATGCTCCATACACTTATAATCTTATGATATACGTGATGTTTATTTTATAATTTCAGGGCATAAACGTGAGACACAAGGTGCGAGAGCTGATAGACTTCATCCAGGATGACGAGAAGCTCCGAGAGGAGAGAAAGAAAGCTAAGAAGAATAAGGACAAATACATTGGTAAATAAAACTTGCATAACGTACTAGCGGTAGCGGTGCCTGCTTAGCACGGGTCGACATTTACATATATAGTTTTCGTAGGGACCCCATAATATTTTTAAAAATGAAATCTAGCCTACGTTATCCGCTGATAATGTAGCTTGCTAATGGTAAAAGAATTTTAAAATCGGTCGAGTATTTTTTAAGTAACAAAAAATCATATCGTTTTTTTAAACTACTTAGGTGGCAAACAAGCATACGGCCCGCCTGATGTTAAGCAGTTACCGTAGCCTATGGACGCTCTCAATACCAGAGGTGTCACTTGCGTGTTGCCAACCAATTTTTTTTACACCAGGGCTTTATGATGAAAGTATCCCTGGGATAGGAATACGTTTCTTTCAAAGCGCATTCCTAAATGAGCGCTGGAGACCTGTACTCACAGGAACACAACTACACCTAAGAGAGGTAGGGCACCATACTAGCGAGCAAGCCCGACTGGGGAAGGACCTCCACCTTACAGAAGACCACAGCCAAATGACTACACACAGCGGTGTAGTTGTGTTCCTTTGTGTGAGTACAGGTCTCCAGCGCTCATTTAGGAATGCGTTTTGAAAGATACGTATTCCTATCCCAGGGTTACTTCCATCTTAAAACCCTGGTGTAAAAAAAATGGGTTGGCAACACGCAAATGATACCTCTGGTAATGCAAGCGTCTATAGGCTACGGATACTGCTTAACATCAGGTGGGCCGTATGCTTGTTTGCCACCCAAGTAGTATAAAAAAAAAAAAAAAAAAAAACACCACTGTATGTAGTTATTTGGCCTCTTTATAATATTAGTTTAAACTAGTTGTGCCTCGCGGCTCTGTCTGCGAAAACAAAACAAATCTTAACCCGTACATTTTTCCGAGATAAAAAGTAACCTATGTGCAATTCGAGACTATAAAGTCTCTGTGTAAAATTAATCCAGATCTCTTCAGCCGTTCTAGCGTGATTGAGTAACAAAAATCCATCCATCCATCCATCCAAACTTGTAGAAATCCAGGGCAAATAACTTTTGGCAGATTTGGCCAAACATTCGTTCAACCAGGTTCAATCTTTAGATATATATTCAGTTAAATTTTGTTTGATTCCAGGCATGTCGTCAGAGGCAGTGGTGATGGGTGTGAGGAGCAGTTCTGGTGGCTGGGGGGAGTATAGCGACCGTGGTGGCAACTGGGGTAACCTATATTTATTTTATACCTTTTATACCCATTGCATCCGTACGCAAAATATGCGCATCGATGAAGAGTTGGGGAGAACAGCCAGCCATACTACCTATTGGATCTTTAGTGGACAAAAATCTCGATGATATCTATTCGACAATTTCAACATTATGCTATGTTACTTTTCTTGATACACATTTGGGTCAGCAAAAGTAATCAAAAATTTTTAAGTTTTCTTTCTTTTGCTGTCGCGAGGGCATTTGGAATTTAAAATTTGGCCAAAACCAGCACGCTATGCCAACATTTGCTGAGTCCGCTCCGATTACCATAACACATGTTTTTTTTTCTAATTCTTCTTTTATTTATTTATTTGTGTTTTTTTATTATGGTAAATTATATATGTAGGATCAGGAGTGCCGAGAGGCCTATCGTCAGAGTTATCCATTTTAAATGAAGATAAACAAGATACGATGAAATAATAATGTTTTATTACACGAAATAATTAAAATAATAATAACAATTAAAGACAAAATCACAATAAGTGCAATTGTTATAAGACTAACTAACTAATGATAAACTGAGGTATGTATATGGTGGGTTTTTATAGTGCAAAGTCACCACAACTCACAAAATGGCGCGTAGCCGTTTATCCAACAATGAATCGAACAGACTCTGAGAGTCACAGTTCGTATAATGGCGTATAGCCATCCAATTAGTATCGAACAGACTCTGGGGAGTCACAGTTCGTATAATGGCGAGTAGCCATCCAATGAATATCGAACAGACTCAGTGAGTCACAGTTCGTATAGCGGCGGAGCCGCCCAGTATGTATGCGAACAGACCAAGTAAATTGGTCACAGTTCGTACAGTAGCACAGAGCTACCCAGTTAGGTGCAAAGTGTATCGGCGGGAACCGCAGCAATACAGCTATGCAGAATATACAGCCAAGCTGTACCAAGTAAACCGACAGTTTTGTCGGGAGCCGGAGCTCTTATGAGTCAGTCCGAAGAGAGACTGCCGATCTAGGGCAATGTATGGGCTTTTATAGCAAGATTTCCCTCCCGACAACTCTGTCCATTGGCACCCGGAAATGTGCGCCAAGCGTTTACTGTTTGGAAAATCATTTAAATTATCTCATTCTAATAAGTTACACAGTGTAAAACACATTTGTTAGTTTTTAAATATCACTAACATAATTATGGTACATTAACATTCTCAATTACTTACTTAAATCTAATGTCTGATAATTTAAAGAAATGAAATGGTACGATAAGAAAATGGCGACAAAATGGCGTACCCAATGTTTACATATTTTGTACAGGACCAGCAATACTTTTATTACAATAAGTGCCCAGACGGAGTTCGTAGATACTTAATAAATCATGTTTTGAATTATAAGACATTAATTGATACAAAATAATAGGAATTATTAATATTCCTACTATTATTATTAATAGGAAAATCAAATGAAAATAATTTCTGCTAAAAATAACCACAGATTATTAATAGCCATAGATATTCTTAGAAAACAAACTCCGACATATATATTATCTTTTTTTTACATTTAAAAGCCAAAATTATAACGACATCCTAGTTGCTCAAGTATCTTCATTCTTCCAGCCTTTTGCACCATGTACAAGCATCGTAAGAAACTATTTAGTTTAATAACTAATGAAGGTTATTTAAAAAATAAGTTTATAATTCCAGAGGAGCCTAAGGAAAGAAATGAAGAAGAGGAATACGATAGAGAAGATTCCGACGGTGACTACTCACAGAATAGAGAGAGGAGACCGCAAAAGTTAGTTTATGTAATTTATTATTATCATTCTGCTTTTTAGTCTATCGCAGTCCACTGCTGGACATAGGCCTATCCAAGTGCACGTTATTTGGCATAGTCTTTGGCTTTTCGCATGTTGTTA
The DNA here is from genome assembly GCA_947095525.1 of Trisateles emortualis. Lineage (NCBI taxonomy): Eukaryota > Metazoa > Arthropoda > Insecta > Lepidoptera > Erebidae > Trisateles > Trisateles emortualis. The sequence continues at coordinate 13,583,715 of OX352752.1, read as the reverse complement.
CTTCCAGCCAGTTTGCGAGGATTGTCACGTTATTTATATGTTAACTGTATCACTTTAATTTCTCAAAGCGTTTTCATAACAACGTTTGCTCATGTTGAGGCCATTTGAGATAAAATATAATAATAGTTTGCGATCAGGTCATTGTCATATTCATTTCCTAATCTATTGATTAAGAAGTGTCTCATTTTCTTTGCAGTCGAAGGTCACTTATTAGTGAGCTTGGGCATTATGAGCCAAAGGTATCTAAAATTTAGAACAAGTCTCTCCAGCTCATCCAGTACAAACGTGTCATCTCCCGCGCGTCAGCTGCACGTTGTTAGCTCACGTAAGGGTTATTCACCCTCTGAAAATGTTTAAATTAAAAATAAATATGTAAATTCCAGAGAGAACGTGTACCGCGACTCGGAGGTAATATCGGAGTCCCCGCCACGTGGTCGCTCGTCCGAGCGCGCCGCGGGTCTGGGACCCAAACCCTTCAGCATCAACCTCAAGAGTCCCGCCAAGCAGAAACCTAGCACGCCTGTCAAGAAGATTGATCTAGGTAACTAACATTCGGTTTACACGGTTCAACCGTAGCCAGTCTTAATACCTAAATTTAATTGCCATCAATACTATTTTATGCTTATCGGGTATAGCCAATAATTTAACTTTTTTTTTCCTGTGTAGTAAGACGTATTACTTAATTAAAGTCATAGTCGTATTTATCCAGCAAAAAAAAGAAAAAAAGTTTATGTTTACAACTACACTACATTCGAATACATTGACAATGATATTGAATACTTCATTCGATTAGATAGAACTATACGTGATGCGTGCGCGCACCACTACACCCCACTGTCGGGGTAGACGAGCGTGACAGTACCACTGTGACGTGACGTGACGTCACTGTCACCTATGACATCTCGTTATTGTGAAGCGACCTTTCAATCGAAATATTGAACAATAGTATGTGTGTACGTTAGGTGCAGCAGCCTCATACGGCAAGTCGTCATCATCGTCGACAGCAGTCCCTCCCCCAGGCCTGCCCCCCCAGACGCAGCAGTCCCAGGAGCTGCTGGACGACCTGTTCAAGACCTGCGCGCCCACTACACCTACTAACACCGGATCACTGGTGCTCGATGACTTTGACCCTAGGTCTGTATATCCACATTATGAATATTTTTTGACTGTGTTCGATTGTTCCGACAAACATTTTTCTTTTAATCCACAGGAAACAGCTGTTTTTTTTTTTTCAAATCATTCTTTTAAACTTTAATGGTTTGCACACGTATTAAATTTTAATAGACAACATGTGTTAACTGTCAGTGTAACTCGGCCAAACAAACATACGGCCCGCCTGATGTTAAGCGGCTACCGTAGCCTACGGACGCTTGCAGTATCAGAGGTATCACTTGCGTGTTGCCGACCCATTTTTGACACCATGGTTTTAAGATGTAGTATCCCTGAAAAAAGGAAAGGTTTCTATAAAAACACATTTCTAAATAAGCACCTGGAGACCTGTACTCACACACACAGGAACACAACTACACCGCTGTTTGTAGTTATTTGGCTGTGGTCTTCTGCAAGGTGGAGCTCCTTCCCAGTCGGGCTTGCTCGTTAGTATGACGCCTTACCTCTCTTAAAATATAGAAAGAAAATAATTAATAGTCCAAACCCTATTGATAGACTATGCCACTTGACATTTCCAGAGCGGAAGAACCGAAACCCCCACGAAAAGTATCAAACGAATTCGGGGACTTTACGAACGCGTTCGCGGACAACAACAACGAGGGTTTCGCGGACTTCTCGAGCGCGTTCAGTGCTGAACACAAACATAACAACAAGCTGAACAACTCCAACAACAACATTAGCAACGTGCTGAGTGGAGGTGCCAGTGACAACGGGCTCTCCAGCATCATGACCAGCAGTGTCACTAGTTTGACGGCACAGGCGCCAGGTGAGCTGGATTTATTTATCACTAAATTACTGCTGTCCGTGTGGTGACGGATTAAGAATACAAATGTCACCACCAGTCGACTAAGAGAGTAATTAGCAGACAATATCCACCGCAAGAGAGGGAAAACTCGAAATAAAACCCTATTCCAACCCGTCTGGCCAGCGTGGTATAGTAGGCTAATATCCCTCGAAATGTTTGGAGGAGACCGGAGCCCAGCAGTGGGACGTTTATGGATTGAAATGATGACTAATTTGTGATTATCTAGTGAATTTAAAGGGTGATCTGTCTTTCACCAGTATTTTACATGACTACACTTGTCAGCGAATTGCCTGTAGGTAAATTGGCTGTCATCTTAAAAAGCATAGCCTTTGATATCTGTCGTGTGATGTTCCAGCGCCGGCATCGAACCTGGACCTGCTGAGTGAGCTGTCCCCCCCTCCGATGTCATCACTAACATTGTCAGGCGTGGACGCGCTGACAGGTCAACTCGGCTCCACCTCGCTACAGCCCACTATGGACTCTTTCACTGGTACGATCATTTTGTATATTATTGTTTAGTTATGCTTATTTTTATTTATTGCACACTTTAAATGTTTCCCTTCGGCCAGATTGGAAACCAAAGTTTGGAAACCGGTTTCGAAAACAGAATTATTTTTCTTTTTACGAAACCTGGTTTCCAATAAAGAATAATAATTCTGTTTTCGAAACCGGTTTCCAAAACAGAAAGTTCGATCTTCTTTAAAAACCCCTATAGCTGTTAGAAATTTATGTGTACAGTTACAAAATACATACTCAACTGAAATTTGTATCTATTCTTTATTATCAATAATATTATAAATTTCACCTACTTAAATTATTACATTATACTTAGTGAAATCATTTAAATTATAAAAAAAAAGAAAATGGAGAAATTATTTCTATTCAGTGTTCTACTCTAATCTTTCCTTTTATGGATTTCTTGATTTCGTTATCAATTTCTATGTAGTTTATTACTTGGTTTACTTTTTTTTATACTACCAAGGTGGCAAACATATGGATACAACAAATATGGACGTTTGCAACACCAGGGGTGTCACGCACGCGTTGCCGACCTTTTAAAAACCTTATAACTCCTTTTTTGAAGAACCCCATGCTATAGTCTTGTGCTAGTGTGGGCTGTCGACGGCCAATGTACCTATTTATTTTTGAATGCCATCCCTCAAGATGATTTGTGGTCCTGATTTGTTCATCGCTGCAGCAAACTTTTGAAAAATCAATCTGATCAAACCATTGTTTCTTGAAGTAACTATTAAACTTCTCAATCTCACCTCCTTTGGGGCTTTTTTCCATAACGTATTTAAATCCCTTGTTGTAATAAACCCCCCAAAACCTGTTGTAATGATAATAACACAACTTAATGTTAATGTTAGGGAAGACATTTTGAATGCCTTTCATGGCCGCCCTATCATAATCTGGTGTTACATTTTCAGGTGTCCTATATGTGTCATAATAGAAACTAAGATTTGATCAAAGCGAATAGTAGATAATTCATACGTTTCCTTCTTTTTATTTTGAAGCATCGCAAACATTAATGGTATAACAATTCGACTGGCCTGTTGGTCTAGTAGTTAGGTACTCTGACTGCTACGCCGGAGGTCGTGGGTTCGATTCCCACCCAGGACAAATCTTTGCGTGATGAGCACGAATGTTTGTTCTGTGTCTGGGTGTTATTTATCTAAAATATGTATGTATTTAGAAATATATAAGTATGTTTATCAGTTGTCTGGTTGCCATAGTACAGGCTCTGGCTAGTTTGGGATCAGATGGCAGTGTGTGAGTTGTCCCAAAAATATTTTTAAAATATTATATTATTGATAACCGATCGTGTTTTTTATGCATAGTTCTTTTGTAATTGTACACATAAATTTCTAACAGCTATAGGGGTTTTTAAAGAAGAACGAACTTTCTGTTTTGGAAACCGGTATCGAAAACAGAATTATTATTCTGGAAACCAGGTTTCGTAAAAAGAAAAATAATTCTGTTTTCGAAACCGGTTTCCAAACTTTGGTTTCCAATCTGGCCGAAGGGAAATGTTTCGTGAAAAAAGTCTCCAAATAAAATGCTAAGTACTATCGACAAAGTTACCGCTCGACCCTAATACATTGACGGCAAAATGTGTTTAACTAAAAAGCTATAGTTCATTGTATTAGTTTATTTACCCGTATCATAGACGAATAGCGTCCACTGCTGGACATTAGACTTCTCCAAAGACTTCCACGGCATACAGCCCTGAGCTGACCTTATCCATCAGCTGATTACCTGTTATGTTTACCCGTATGCTATATGCAATACCATATTATACAATATTATGTTTGATATCTTCCATATATTAATACTGTAAGAGAATACTTCTGTATCCCTTTAAAAAAATTGGTAGCACGGAGGCGTTTGAAATTTGGCACATTTAAAATTCATATGGAGAAGGACTGCAGAAAGTACTAATAAATAGTCTACCTTTGTCGATAGTACCATAAAAAAAATGAAAACGTAAATCCATGTAGTCGTACACTAAGCATGATGTACAGTCCCTCTTACTCCTAGAAATCACTATAAATAAACTTTACAACACGGTTAGTTCAATGGCTTAAATGGTTACCTCGCCAATTACCACTGCGTGATGTTTTGTGGTTCGATACCCACACTGGACCAGGATTTATGTGATCCAATTGTTGGTTCCAGTCTACATGTACTGTGTCCGTGAATTGTATGCTTGTATGTCCCACGCGACACAGGGATTGGGTGGGAGTTGTCTTTTAAAAACAACAAAAAAGATTGTAGTACTTTTATTTTCAAGATAAAATCCTAAAATTTGTGTATGGTACTGTACAGGGCCGCTATATGAAGATTAGTTTTCACAGAAAATGACTGTATATATTTCTGTGGAATTTGGTAACAGTGTACAATTACACTAAACCTACAGATAAAAATATATTTCACAAAAATTCATACATTGGATTACCTAAAAAACTAATCTTCATATAGCTACTCTGTACAGCTTTCTTCGTTGCCCACCGTACCTAATTCAATCCATATTTATTGCCTGCATGAGTGGTATATTAGATTTAGGACACCGCTGCTGTTGGTTTTGTAAAATTTATATTTTGCTTCAATTATGTTCAAGCGCATTTTAAATCGTGAATGAAACTAAATTAAAAAAGTAATCCCGCGTTGATGTTAATGTCGAGATAAGTGTTAAAAGTGACAAATGCATGTGAAAAGTACAATAAAGTGTATCGAGAACAGTTTTGGGCACTTTCAGGATTTTTTTATTTGCAGGCGATGGACCGAAGAGAATACCTTCAAGGCAGGCGGCTATCAAACACGCGTTACAAGCTATACACAATACGAGACTGATTAAAACTGAAAAGGACTTAAACAAAGTGAAAAGAGCTCTTGAAAACGCCATATTGGAACTGCCTGGACCGATCACGGTGCAAAAGCTGACTAAAGTTGAAGCGTATGTAATAAATAACGAACTTATAGATGTGTTCACAGAGTTACTCACTCTTATTGTCAGGATACTGCTCCCGCAGTGGCCGATATGTAAAGAAGAAATCATCACTTTGTTTACTATAGAAGAGAGTTTCTACCTAAGTCATGAAACATTGTCGATTTTGTGCGGATTTCTAAAGAACGAAAGTAATATCGTGACATTAAAAGCATTATCTGATATTCTACTTAAATATGTGCGCAGTGATGTCATATTCACGGCTATAATCGACTGCTGTCACTCTAATGTACGCGACAAAGATATATATAAATATGAAAATGATTGGGAGAATTATGTTCAATTACTGGCAACAATACCTGAGAGGGTTGCCAATAGACTGAAAACGGAAACCCCTAAAGGATTTTCCCATGAGAACTATTCTTACTATTTAATATTCCATATAGTTAGGGTAATGAGTTACATGTCTGATAGCTGTTTTTACAGTAGAAATCAGTATAATGTAAAATATCTATCGCACTTGGTGTCTAAAGTTATTACTAATTACTATATGAGTGGCAATTCGCCCGCCATATTTGATTTCGTCGATGCCCTTGCCGCGTGGACTGATGATACAGACCGAAGTAAATTTGTGAAAAGAAAACTAATACAGACTTTATTAAATTTTTTATCCAGACAGGCGATAGAATATTTGTCCATTATTATATTGAAACGGTGTCCCATTAACTACAAATGCTCCGAACAAATGATTTTGAACGTGATTGGTAATAACTTTGACACTAACAACGATTGGCAAGAAATTCTTAGCTACAAAATACCCTTATATATCAAACCTAAAGATTACAAAGATACAACCATACCGGAGAATTTGATATATTATATATCGACCACCAAATGTGGTGCTGAAAACTTGAACGAGCTGGTGTTGCGGCTAGCCACCGTATGGTCCGACGTTAAACTCAGTAATACATCCAATATGTCCGAACATATGTATATATCTGAGCTACTCATATTAGCTGCCAAATATCGAGTAGCTATGTCAATAAATAACAACATTGAGTGGAAAACTAATGACCTCAAAAATGTGCTGTTTAGAGGAATGAGCAAACATCTGGATGTGTTGTCACAAGAGTTTAGATGTGTTGGTATGGCCACTATTGAGATTATACTCAAAATACTATCAGAGATTGAAAACACTGATAAAAATTCTGAGCTGAAATTCGACTACGACAAAATGGGCGACACTTGCAAAGAGATTCACAAGACTTTAAAAGATATTTCTAATAAATGTCTCATAGACAGAAGACGTAAAAAGATGCCCGCTAAATATATACCGAAAACAATACATTTAAAAAGGATTTTAGATCATATCGCTCACAAGTTCACTGATGACGAAAATTCACATGTACACAACACTATAGTGACTTGCGCTGTCAAAACTCCTGCACAAACAAAAGAGATAGTTAAAACTATAATATCTGTGAAGCTAGACGCACTAGAGGGTAAACCAGAAGACCTGGACTCTGATGACGACTTAGTACCTTATGACATGAGTAACGACATGCCAGTCAATGCTAAGAAACAACCAAAATATTTAAGAGATATGATAGAATTGATCGTTGAAGCAAAAGACGTGGAAATATTCGAGGCTTGTCTAGAAGTTTCTGAAGAATTGATTAACAAACAACTGCGGAATGAAGACCCTAAGTTAATAGTGGAACTGTTGGACTTATTTGTGCACCTAGATGCCAAGTACCATGTAGACAGCTTTGATAATATAAAGTTCAATACATGCGTGGCCATTGTGTGCATACAACCGAGAGTTTCTGCTGAACATTTGTGCAAAGAAATACATACAGATATTGGCAGATACTCGATTGCAACTAAAATTTTTATGCTCGATGTGATTTCCGAAGCTGTTAACAGAATTGCGGACGTGAAATCTCAAGGTAGTACTGTAAAAGTGTCGATGGAAATAATATGTGAGGAGGAACCAGAAATTCCAGCAGAAGAAGTTATAAGGAGAAGATTGGTCAACAAAACTCGATATTTTCATTCGATAAGACAACACCCGTTCGCTAAAGCAAAAAAGAACATATTTGCAAGTGTATCAGATCACTTTTTCTATCCATTATTAGGAGGTTTCGGACATAAGCAACTGACGCTGAGCCATCACAATTTAAAACAGGATATTGATAATATTTTGCTATTAAAATTTCTCTCTGTAGTAGGTAATGTTGTGTTGGCATCTAAAAACTGTCCCAAATGTTCGGCATACTGTTGGGAAGTTATTAGAATTGTTTTGTATCTAAGATATGCTCCTGATCCGAAAATTCAATCTTGCGTCATGTCCTTGTTAGCTTCGATTGTGATAGCTTTGCCGACGAGTATACTGAAAACAGAATTCTTTGACGTGATGATGGAACTAAGGTCTTGGCTGGTCGACTGCTTGAGCAACATCGACTTGACTATGAGGCTTGGTGGGGACAAATCTGAGACGGCTATATTCGCTGGACAAGTGCTTGGATTGATGGAGAAGACCTTGTCCGAATCTGAATAGTTTTACTTAACTAACTTAACCAATTGGTGAAATATATGTAGGGTAGTTTGTCTTAATATGAGCCACTTCCGAAATATATGTTAAGACATTAAATAGAGATTTTCATTCTCAATTAGTAGTATTTGTCCAAATATTTGCGTTATCTGTCCAAAATAAGATCGACTAATCAAAATGAAGTTAATTCTGCATGATTTTTGATTAGTAAGGCGAACATTAGGACTAAACGCCACGAATTGTCATTATAAATGTATTTTGTCAGCCTATGTATACTGAGATTTCATTAAAAATGTTTTTATCTAAGTGTAAAATTTTACCAACTATGTTGTGTAATAGATGTCTCTGTAGTTGTATGTATGTAGCTATTTATATACCCACCGTAAATAAACATTCGTAAATACACTGTCGTTTTATTTTACCACCATAAAAAAAATACTAAGAACCCCAGACTGGTCCATTGAGGAAATTGTGGCATACAGGTTCCCTCCGCCATTTTGCACTTATCTAGCGATATGCTGTATGGGGCTGACACAGTTTTAACTCCAATCTTCTATCCTAAGTTTTTTGCTATGCAGTTGGGCAATAGTATGTAAGCATTTGACAAATATTTAAAAATGAAATAAAATTAAACAGGTATACAACCAACACCCGTGGGACTGATGCAACCAATCGCGCCAGCGCAACAACAGCCACAACCTAACACAACAACTAGCGCAAAACCAACAACAAAACTGGGCGCAACCTGGGCTGACACCAGCGGAGCTATCAACATTGACGTAGACAACTTACTAGCCCCGAGATCTCCTAAAGCTGGACCTGCTCCTTCTATAAACCAATTAAAATCTAGCCCTAACAGTCCTGCACATAGTTTGCCTCCCCAAATGCCCCCAATGATGACACCACAGATGCCCATGGGTGGGTTCATGATGCAAAATCCTCTAATGAACAATAATTTCCCACCTACCGCTGGGCAAAATAACAATATGATGCGAGCCAGTTTCGCGAATCAAAACTCGTTTTTGCAATGATATTGGTTGCTGGCAGATATATGCCAGAATGGTTGAGATAGCATAAGACCAATGGAGCAATGGTAGGGTCTTGCATCAACAACGTGTTTATAGTTAAATCGTGTAAAATACCTTTTTTTAAGTATTAAAAATCGTGCCTTTATATTACAATTTTAAACTTTATTTTAGAATCCATTTCAGCATTAAATAATACAGTATATGTATCGATAAGCAGTGTCCGAAAATCATGGATATTCCAACATCCACCATCAAACTAACAGTTAAAATGGATTTTCAAATACATTTAGGTTACCGCCTAAGTTCCCTTAGTATGGATAAATAGAATAACTGAATGTGTCTTTGCGCATGTGTATAAGCTTATAAACTTTCAAACTTATCCTAAAGTTCCTTTAATTTATTAATATTAGTAATCTGACAATAAGATTAGAGAACATTTCATTTAATAATAAAATTGTGTTGTTACTGTCCCGTAACAGGGAGTTTAAATTGAGAGGGTAGTTTGATTTTTAAGAAATTACCATTGCTCCATAAAACATACCTATCTAAAGTGGGTTTCGAATTAGGACTAAAATAAAAACAATTTTTGTACGAATTTGATATTAGAATCGTTGTCGGACCCACAGTGCGTGAACGTGTACGTGTAGGTACATATCATTAAATATCGAGTGATATTATTCGTTCAGGTCCAACAGGCCTACGCAATGCGTGCTAGGATTTGAATATAATGTTATACTTGTTAGTTTTTACTATAGAAACAAAGCTGTCTCACTCGCACCTCAAGAAACTGAGCGTTTAGAAAGGGACAGAATATATGTCGTGGTGAGTCAGACTTTTTCTATAGTTTATTTAGATTCTGTTCAAGAGTATGATTGACAATGTATAGTATACATAATTGAATGTTTGGAAAATAAACTTGTTGGGTTATATATTAAGGCAATCAAGGAAATTATTATTATCGTTTTTAAAATCGATATCAATATGTCTAAGGACTAATAAAATCAGTTTGCTTTTTCTAAAAATGTTATCTACTTATTAAGAAGTACCTCATTTCCATTACTGTTATATATATTCGATCTTATAATGCTCACTTTACATTCCTTCCAATTATTAATTACTAAATATTGGTTTAAAATTTAATAAATTGGTTATAAAATTTAATTTATTTGTATTTCTTTTTTCAGAATGATTGAACTGCCATATGCAATTGATATTTCGGTATACTAAAGCTCAGTTTATTATCTAAGTATAGCTCACTGAACATGCATAGATAGTCCACGTAAAATTATCACAAATGCCTCGGAATAAGCGAACATTTTTACGCCTCGAGGCATCACAGTATACACCAATTTATTCTATCCGAGGCAGTTTTGTAGTGATATATTGAGGCATTGATAAAACGCGATTGATCGAAGAACAATTTTCATTATCGATCGATCGGGGCCAGCGTTAACTGCTAATGCAATGACAAGTATTTTTATACACAATAAACAGTAAATATTTTTAGTCCACAGATTCAGTCTGTATAAAAAGAAAGAAATCATTATTTCGAATATAAATATTTATCAGCTGCTACAAATGCGCTACATACATAGGATTGATCTGCTGGATAGGACAAATAGTAGAGAGATCCTTTTCAATTAATTCTGGTTCGGTTAAATAATGCCAAAACCCACTGTTGCTTGTCTTACTAGTACAGGAGATGTGCCTATTAGGTATACGCTGGCCCATAAAAGTTTTACAATATTTAGGATAAACTGAATTGACGATTTTAATGACGCAATGTTGTGTCGTGTAGTAACTTTGTGAACAGGTTGTAGTGTGGTTTAGGTGTTGATATCCGATGTAATAGAATATTTTTTATACCCGCTTCTAGTAGCCAGGTGTAGTAGTGTCAAAAACTTAGTATTACGTGTGTTTTCGGTGTAAGTGTTAAACTAAATAATATATTGTATTATACGTACATGTATGTATTACTCGATATATAATATATTACATTGTATTTGTCTTGCTCATTCTTATGCAACGTACAATTTCTAAGTGTATAATAAATAAATATAAAATACACCAGGCGGCGCCACTTGCACGTCAGATTTTTGTCCAATTTAAAGTTATACAAAACAGTTTAGTATGATGTTTGGGCTCGAATTTTGTGAAGATCTTGTTGAAAATATTTAAATTTGCTATATCATTTATTAATGATGCCAATCGAATAACGTTGAAAGTTTTGTACAAGGAAAATAATATCATTCACACAAATAGTGCCACCTATTAGTAGATGGCACTATTTGTGTGCCAAGCTTTATTGCCTTTTTAAATGAAAGCGAAATATTTTGGTGCATACGGCTCATAAGACTGCCTCCGTATAATGTGGAAAGAAGTAACGATTGAAAAGCTTAAAAGGGAACTTTTACATTCCAACAAAATCAATAAATATTTTTACTGATGTTTATTACCCATAAGTAAGAAATCAGTGTAATATGTTATATAGCGAGCGAAGTGTAAGGTACGGTCAGAGATTGAGGTACGGAATGAATTTGTATACCGGTAGTACAAGTATGTATGTATCTATATTTCTCCATCATTTTGTACTTAATAACTTTTATTTTATGTAAAATACATCAGTTGAGAGCCGAGTTGTTTATGCATTTAATATTATTCATTCCGTTATATATTTTTGGTACTAGCGTTGTGCATGTCAATGGTGGCAGCTATGTAGTATATTTTCTGTTTAAAATGATTATATACATACATTTAAAACGTTTCGGAAAAAAGCACGACGACGTTGCTCAATAAAACCTTGAAATATCTTGATATATAGACCTAGTAGAATTATGGGTTTTTTATATAAATGAATCATCACAATTTAATATATAACTATTTTAAACAGAAAACATGATATTTAATTTATTAAAACACAATTATTTTATTAATAAGTAGCATACAACAATATGTTTAGTGCGAACAAATCAAATGATTGGGACCAAAGTATCAAAATTTATTTTTACCCGGATCGTTGCGGTGAGCAAATGTTGTATGCTACTGTACATTATTAGCGAATGGTTCGATTTAGCCTTTAAACTCTGTTTTTAACGCTTCTATAAGCTGGCGAGTGGTAAAGTCCACAAACACCGCGCTCTCGATTGGTCTGACGAGGCCTTTACAGACATTGCTCTTTTGTCAATATTTACAGTTAGCGTCTATATTGAATTGATAGGGCTTCTTTCAGTACAGGATCCGAATAACGGACAATAGACCATCTAATGTAAACGCAGCCTTAAGATTTGTCTTAATAAATCAATTATACTAATTATTTTTATTATTAAAATATACGTAACTAATCGAGTAATATTTTCATCGAAACAATCGATTTCACAAATACAACACCCACGAGGCTAAATCGTACCGATCATTATTCAATATATTTAGTGTGCTTCTGTAATTTTGGTGCATAGTTTTAATTTGGTCAAATTATGTTTTGGTGTTTCTAAGTTTAATTATTGTATTATAGTGACGTCATCAGATTGGATCATCACAGGGTTATTTATAACTTAACTTATTGATTTATAATCGCGTTAAACTGTTGATCTCTTGATAAATTTGTTAATATTATAGTACCTAGCATCCGAGATTAATAAAGAATCTAAACCAACATCGGCAATAAATTATTCCAGTACTCTTGTGTTGCGATACAAATTCTGTTTATATGTGATAATGGCAATCACTTATCGCTTAATATAATCTTATTATATATATTAAAATTGATGTAAACACCAGTTAACATGGCTCAATTGCAGCAATAGCACTGGCAGGTTACCCAGGGTCAGGCATGCATCCTTCATGACACGTGAGATTACATTAAAACTACTTATTTTACAATCTGTAGATTTTGGTTTAGAGTGTATTAGTATTGTTTGTGTTCAAAGCCACGATTGGCTAAATACCTACATGTTAGTCAAATTGTTTCTGTGTCTACTAAAGTACCTAATGTTGTGATGATCCCATATATTCGTCGTAAACATATGTAAATAATATTATATCAGTTAATTTCGTAGTTCTTCCATTGATTTCAAATGTAATGGAGATTTATGAAGCAATAATTATCATTTAAAAATCATTTGTTTGTAGTTATCTATAGAAACGAATTTTATTAGTTAAAATAAATATTATTTAGAATATTTTTATCATAAAATGTATAATTACGTGTTGAGTATCATGTTACGGTTATTCGCACAATTATTAATTATGTAATTAAATATTTTATTTTTGTGTAATTATGCAATTATTATTGATATAAAATGAGTTTATCTAAACAGTACTCCACTCGGATGTAGTTTGACCGGCGAATATCATTGATACATTTATAATTAAATAGCCGGGCAGGCAGGTAGGTACTGTTATATTACGTTCGGCAACAGTAATTTAATTGTTTCGTCTTGTGGCGCATACGATGATACTACAAGGTTTAGAATCAAGAAAGAAATGTCTATGTTGATGAAAATGTATTGAATAAAACTTAATTATTATCTTATTTCGTTTTATTAACCACTAGCTGACCAGGCAAAACTTCGTACCGCCATATTCTTTTCTTATAATTTTCTTCTATACAAACCATTTGGTGCAGTCGATTAGAAGTTATGCGCGTACATACATTTGGGACCCCCCAAATGTATGTACGCGCCTGCGCCGTATTCGAACCTGCGCCTCTCGGGTTCCGGCCCAGCGCACTACCAACTGTGCCATCCAAACTCCTACTCCGGAGTTCGAATTTGTACACCGCTTGTTGACGTCTTGGAGTGACGTCAGTTAAACAGTAGAAATACCTGACCATATTCAAATCAGTAGGTTAGGTTGGGTAAGAACTGCGACCCCCGAGTGAGGCCGGCGAGTGTCAGAATCTAATATTATGGTAGGTACATATGAACAAGAAAAAAATCATATTGGGTATTATATAATTTTATATACCTACCCAAATTTTAAAATTTCAACATTTAATATAAAAAAACGCCGAGCAAAGTGACTCCCCAGCGATCCTTTTAATGCGACTTATTTCAAGACTTTCCCAAAATTGTTGCCATCGTCCTATGTTTTAAGAACTCATAAATGCTGAAGCCATAGATACCTTATTCTTGGTCCGCATTATTGGGAATGGTAATTTCGGAACCCCACATTGTGCGTGACCTGACATGCACTCGGCCGGTTTTTATAAAAGTTAATTTATCAATAAAGTTAGGATGCTCATTGCTCCTGCCACCACCTGCCTATTACGTGAAACAACGCGTCGTCAGTCTGAACAAGATGAATGTCTACCATTTTATACGAGTTTCGACTATGATCGTCAACCAGCAACTGAAGGTCCATCAATAGTGCGCTCGCTAGTATGAATAGAGCCTTAATCGCAAATATTTGCAAATTCTGAAAACTATTCAAATACTTAAATGGATTTAGAGCTTCGTAATGGTGGCTGTGCCAAAATGGTTAGCGTCAGAATTGCTGGTTGCAAAAGTATATTCAAGAATTGCTATACAATTGCTTAACAATTCTTGAATATACTTTCAGAGCCGATTGCCATAGGGGTTGCCTATGGCATTCTGACGCTAACCCAAAATGAACCATACAAATAAATGCATAATAATTTCTTGGTAGTTTTAAAGAACAACAATGAGTATAAAAGCCTTAAATCATTTTTATCCCTGTCTCAAAGCAATATTACATACTTATATTCCTATTCCCATATCTCATCAAACGTGCATATCACTTAGTGTGTCACTAACTAATCATAATGATGTCGCTCGCTGACGATGTGCGGTGTGCGAACACGACGCAAGTGCCGGAACTGTTACAATTGACAATTACCTGTCTGCTGACCTAAATAACAACAGTTAGCATTATGTTTTGGGAAGCTGACTATGAATTCTAGAAAAATTAACAGCGTTTGAATATATCTGACCAATGAGGAATGAATTGATCAGTGAGCCACTATTGCCCACTATCCGACTACGGTGGTGCTAAAAAGGTGAGTATTGTTTTGCTTTTAAATAATCTAAGTTATCATAATAATAGGTAGGTACATGTTTGGAGCCAAAAAGTAAACGACATATTAATTATTAAAGCCATTAAATTTTATTCGTGAAAAATTGAGCGCATTTTAACTAAGCCTAAACAAAAAAATATACTTAAAATTAACATAACGCTAAAATTAATCAAATTAATGAAATTCACTTAATTACTGTTGTAATACAAATTCATTGAAATTACTTCATACATTCACAAAAATAAATATTTTATGTTCATTGAGATTTAAAAAAATATTCGATATTATTCAGTCTTATTAATAATTAAAATTAAAAAATGGAATTAAAATAGACAATGGAATTATTTTACAATCATTACCGTTAACCCTCCGAATGACAACACCATGTTACTGACGACAAAACAATATAATAACCCGCTACACCAAGCCAAGGTCTCAAAAAATAATTATGCTTGTTAAAATTACGTAAGCCTCCATTAGATTGATAGATGAGTAAATTAAAAAAATAAAATTACTTAGCCATACAAAAGGTTGACATTCGGAGTTATTATAATTACAATTAAAAATTAATAAATGATTTGCTGGAACACGTAAAAATCAATACAATATGGAACAACTGCACCAAAAGCAAATATTCAGAACTATATTTTCCAACATAGCAACACAGTCTTGTGTACAAGGCCGGTTATCTATCTTTTGACGAGCAAGAATGTAAATACAAAACCTAAAAATTTACACAGTTTGATGCAGTTGAATTATAAAAATAGCTTTAAAAATCAGATCAAAGTAATCATAATTTGTTCTTTAATTACAATTATCGCTAAATTATATTAAAATTATTACTGGATGGAATAGATACCGAATCAAGACACAAATTAGGACAAGAACAAATACAAAATAAAATTTAGAATTATACGCTCATCATTTGCAAGTGAGACGTGTTTCTTTGACTTATTACATTGTACATACAAATGTCATTACGTCGTCAGCTTTATTATTTTAGTATATAGATGTTTTTTCGCAAAATTCTTTCACCGACGGACACGCGGCATTAGAATATTATACGAGCCAACTGGCGGGTATATATAATAATAGCTACCCATATATGTCCCACGGCACGTGTGGGTTAAGGTCTTAATTCACACACGCTGACCTACTGCAGTTAGTGAATCAGACATGTCTTTAGAATTGGATTCCTCACGATACATATAAATTCCACAAAGTGCAATTGACATCAGTGCTGCCACCTAGGATCGAACTTACACCTCTTGCGTGCAAGTCGGTTACTTTCCTACTCGGCCACCACCGCTTGGTTACGGCGAGTATAACCTAGTTATAATATAAATAACAAAGTTGTTACAATCCAACAAGTCAAAATAACACAATTATATTTCCTATCTAATAGTTAGTGTGGTGTATTAGCTGCTAGCATATCTAAGCTACCTTCAATATAACAACCAATTAGCACATACCTCCCAACATTATATAATCACCTTAGTTTTAGTATATTCACTGAGTTGCAATTGACTTATTTGTTCTAAACCCTTGCCTCTTATTATGAAATCACATTTTAATATGACCACAAGTGTAGTTCCAAGTGTATACAGAAGCAAGTTGCAAAGAAAACTCGACTATTCAGTTGTAGTAAAGAAAAAAGCTCACTGAATACACTAATATATGAAATGGACAAAACTAATATTACCGACATATCAGATATTTTCCCATGAATATTAAAAAAAATACACATCCTGAAAATTACGAAGACAACGAATAAAAATTATCTATATCGGTCGAGCCGTTCTCAAGTGATACTTTACCATACAGCTATGGATTTTTATTTATATAGACTTATATGTCAATAACATCAGTTTTACATCCATTCTCATTATTTTCAATCGATAAATATTATCATTAGTAGTTTCGATAGTGACATTATTTCTTAATAATATTATATATGTAGGTATAAAGGACAGTTTTGAACATTTAATAGATTAGAGAGAGCTGCCATTAAAATTGAGTTTTCGCATAGATAGTTCAAGGACTGAACATCCTAATACTTTACCTATTTCGATATACAATGCTTAAAGCTATTATTTGTTCATCATGTATCAAAATTACACAATATTCAGCTTCATTCCACAACAAAGTAACGTCTATCTAGCATTATACTACAGTGTAGATAAAACAGTGCCAATAACAAAATATCGCTGTAAGAGCATATCTGTATGCTGTATGTAGTTAAACAGTTTAAGGCACATTTTGCTGTAAAATTAGTAAAAATTTTAAATATTTTTACTATATTTTAGAATCCCATAAAGATTTTCTTTTAATAGAGCCCCTGAGACAAGAAAATGTCACTGGGTTCTTTGAAAAAACCTGTAAAATAAATATTTGACACAGGGTTTTTTGAAAAAAACCCTGTAAACCTAAATATTTGTTACAGGGTTCTTCAAAAGAGATGGTTAAACCCTCTGCTACGCTGGCTAGTTGCCGTATAAATTTTATACTATCATTAGTTATGGAATCCACATTGCTCTATAGAACTTTAAAAAACACTTCAAGTAATAATCGTGAATCATACTAAACATAGTATGGCATAATAACTTTTACATAATCAGTACAGTATAGTAAAATTAATAATTTAATCGGGATTAAAATCACTTAAAATTATAACTTAATTAAATCACATATAATAATGAAGTTTGATTCACTGAGATTATTATAATTAATAATTATTATTTATATCGTAATATTGCGTCGAGTGTTTCGGTTTGTACATAGATGGCGGTAGTTGTACCTTTTTATTAAAAAATATATAAATTACTTTGTTTAAGCATGAGAGTTTAATAACGATTGAATTAATACTCTTCAAATACTTGTGACTGGTTTAAAGATTATGTGCAACAATTATTACACAATATAGCTCCGAAATTGTGCAAAATGTACGCAGATGTACTATCTGTGTATAAATAAACCAACAAGACAATTGTAACGAGTTAAACAAACACTTTCTCTTCACACTTTAAATTCCACTCTACCAGAATATCTCAGTCATACTTGAGATAAATTCTGTAGAAGATTACAACAATGTAACACGGTATAGCACTTCATATAGCGTATTATATAATTAAAATCAACTGTATTAACAATACAATGTTTTGATTTTATTTAATTTTTTTGGCATAAAACGCCAATTTTGCTACACATTCTGAAATGCCATAACACTCGAACAAATAAACATATCAATTAAATCACAAGTAATTTGCACCAACCACAGTACAATACGACATTACGTTAAACATTGGACACTCGGTACAACTAACGCCACCTACAGTGATCCTCACGCACCACGCACTACTCAGTACTCACCGCTCACACGTGTTGTTGTTTCAGCGCGTACATGACGCTGTCGTCGAACGTGGCCGCCACCGTGTAGTTCTTCGATTCTAAGAAATGGGTCGTTTGATTTCGAGCGCTCGCATTTGTAAATTGCACTTCGATAATCTGTCAAATAGGTTCAATTATACACTTTCATATTCTACAACATTTAAAATACAATGCCTCACATCAGGAGTGCGTCTGTTCTCCCAATCGAGGAGAGTATAGGTTACCTTAAGCTGAAGGTTATGATCCTGGAAGGGCAGGTGCGTGAGCGCGGACAGCGCGTTGTTCCCGCCCAGCAGCACGTAGTGCGCGCGCGCCGCGTCCGCCGCCAGCAGCACGGTCAGCAGCGGCAGGCACAGCACGCGCGAGCTGAACACCGACTCCTGACTCTCCGACTCCTGGTACGTCACCTGACACACCAACGACCGATATGTAAAACGCTATTGGGGCTCCTCCCTAACCGACCTATAAACGAAGAGTAGCACGTACCTCTCGCGGGTGTGCGGTGGGGCTGAGGCAGGCGTGCAGCGCGCGCGCGGTCCCGCGCAGCGCGAGGTAGTCGCGGGCGGCCGCGCGCACGAGCACGCCGTCCCAGCCGCGCGCGCGCTCCAGGTACTCGCTCGTCTGCCCGCGCGCCCCGCGGGGCACGAACTCGATGAACGTGCCGTTGTACTGCACATAACATCACGTATTACTACCTAACTGCTGCTACATGCATTCATTAAATAGACCGAACTACAATTTTGACAAGAGGCAGCAAGTTGCTCGAAACATTTCGGTTGTTTTGTCAGCAAGATAAAAAATAATTATGTAGCTCAAAACCGAAGTTTTTGGAATTAGTATTTATTAAAAAAATAAACTATTATTACAAATTTATTTGGTTATAATATTAAAAGGCAGGCAAGCATTCTACCACTGAACAACCGATGCAAATCTACATGCATCACGTCACCAAAAAGGAGTCCGTGTGGTGACGGATTAAGAATACAAATGTCACCACCCCATTTTCTATCTCGAGGATGTCGTAAGAGTCGACTAAAGGAGTAAGACATGCCGGCAATATCCACTACAAGAGAGGCAAAACTCGAAACAAAACCCTATACCAACCAACCCGTCTGGCCAACCTAGTATAGTAGACTAATATCCCTCCAAATGTATGGAAGCGACCCGTGCCCAGCAATGGGACGTTAATGGGTTGAGACGAGAATATTAAAAGGTCAATCAAAGCAAAAATGTTTAATTATTTTTGTTGCTGGCTGTATCTGTTTCATGTGCAATGATTTGTTAAAAACACACAAAATACGCTTTTCCGCCCTGTGGAAAAAAAGGATTATGACATTGCTGGGCAAACATACACAAGACAATGTAGTAGGACACTAAATATGTTGAACATCGAACGTACCAAGCACCATCTCATTATTTTATAATAATTAAGAACAAACGGCATTTACGGTTTAACGGTATTTAGTGGATTAGGTAATAAATATACATTTATATCTAATGCCAAAACCGCGTAATTGTACTGATTAACATTTACATACAAATAAAAGGCTAAAGGAACTAATGAGTTACGAATATATTCCAAATCGCGTGACAAACAGTGGCGGATTTACCAATAGGCTGAGTAGGCTGGAGCCTAGGGCGGCAGATTTTAGGGGGCGGCAAATTTGGTCCCTAATTTTTTTTATATCTTTCAGAAATAAAAAAGCCTTATTATATACACAAAAAAAAACGAATGACAAATATTTTAGTAATGCACAGTATACTGACACAGTATACTACTAACACTCTTATATCCGTAATCCGTATATAAAAGATTACTGAACGCACTGTTAAATATACATATGTAGGTACTTATGCGATAATGAATTTTTAAAATATTTCAGTAGCGTTTCAATTTAATTACAATTTAAATTTAGTAACTTTTTTTTTTAATGATATTTTTTTTTAGTTTAGACTCGACAATTTACTACAGGTCCAAATTGATCAAGAAATACTATAGTGAAACGATTGTGTTCAAGAGGCCTTGCTTTCAGAGGCAAAAATTAAAACTTCGGTGATCCACATAACGGGAATTACTGTATGATTTTGGAACTGTAAGCAGAATTTGATCCCTTTTTAGCTAGTCATATTGACCAATTTTGGAATCAAGGATCAGGCAGTACCAATTACTTATCAAAGTCCGTTTAGGATGTGTTAATTCTCTTGATGGGTCATAAAGTCTTCAAACAGATTGGAGGCGAGATAAGAAGAGCGAAATATTATTATCTCTAATCATCGATTCAACACCAGATATAGCACACGTAGATCAATTTACCCTTGTCATTAGATACGTTTTGGAATCAGGCGAACCGTGTGAAAGATTTACATTTCTGAAGAAATGGTTTTGGTCATAAACACTGGGCATAAATATTGAAGACTGTCGTGGACAGTCATATGATAATGCCGCGAACATGTCTGGCATGTGCAAAAATTCGAAACCAAGCACTGTTTGCATTTTGCGTGCCTTGTTCTGCCCATTCTTTGAATTTAGTGGCAACTGCGGCTGCTGAATCGTGCACAGAAGCTTGTCGCTTTTTCATGATTTTTTATAAGCTCGACACAACGCTGGCTTAAATTAATGAGTGAAATCGGGAAAGGCAAAACTCGGAAGAGAGTAAATTTGACACATTGGTCAACAAGAGAGGACGAGTGTAAAAGTTTGAGAGTTTCTTGGCACGAAGTTCTTAAGACTTTGAAATCAATCAAAGACGATTGTACTGAAAGGCCTGTAACGCGACAAGAAGGGGCGGAAATACTTTTGAATTTGAAGAAACTGGAAACGGCGGTAATGGTTGTTGTGTGGATTGTTTTTTTGGAAAGAAAAACAAAGTGAATGTTCAAATTCAGGCTTCCATCGTAGATTTGATCACCGTTACCGATCTCTACGAATCACTAAGTTTTCGTAGCTGAACGAAAGAATTTCAAGTATTTCAAAGAAAAGGCGATAGAATTAAGCGTATCGAAGCAATATACAACTGAGATCGAAAAAAGACAACCGAAAAGAAAAAAAAGATTTGATGAAACATCTGAAGAAGTTATTACAATGACTGCGAGTGAAACTTTTAGGGTTAACACGTTTCTCTTCCTCATAGATAGACTCGTGTCCGAGTTAGAGAAACGGCAAAAGGCCTACAACGGATTTAACGAGAAGTTTTCATTTCTAACCAAAATGAGTGAGTCGTTATCATCGACCCCAACGGAAATAGCTATTTCGTTGAAAAAAATGTTTATCCTAATGATTTAGAAAGTGATTTAGTTCAGGAATGCGTACACTTTCAATGCCGCCTTTCTTCTCAAAGAATTTCTATCTTTGTTCCTGCGAAAACTGAATTTGGAGAACATTTACCCATACTTGGATATAGCACTTCGCATGGCTCTATTTACACCATGAACATGCCGTGCCGTAAGATTCCAGAAGAATTTCTTACCACGTACGATTAGGCTGTGGAATGAGCTCCCTGCCGAGGTTTTCCCAAGAGACTGTAGCATGGGGTATAAAAGAAAGGAGTCCTTATAACTCCTTTCTTTTATACCCATTTTCAAGTGTCGGCAACGCGTGAGTGACACCCCTGGTGTTGCAAACGTCCATAGGCTATGGTAACTGCTTACCATCAGGCGGGCCGTATGCTTGTTTGCCACCTTGGTAGTATAAAAAAAAGTAGGGGCGGCAAAAAATTTATAGCCTACTAGCGGCAAATTTGTAAATCCGCCACTGGTGACAAATTAATATAAAATTAGTATATGTTCGGCAAAACCACAGTAAACAAACAGTAAAACATCTTCATACAAACGTGCCGCTCTCGGTTTGAATGTGTGCGTGCGCGCCGCGCGCCATGTCGGCACGCGATTTCACGCACACGCTAGCATAATATAAGGTAGGAATAAGGTAGCGGCAGTGCGGGCTGTGCAGCGCGACTGTGAGCACGCGCGTACGCTACATGACCGCTTGCGTTCGTCAACTCTCGCCGGCGCGGGCGGCGGACACTTGTCGTAAATTACGAGTATCATGACTTCAAAAAGGGGAAAAAAATATTGTAGTGTTTTCGGGTGCCTCAATAATGATTTCGCAAACCCGGACTTATCATACTTCCTACTCAACCAGAAATATAAGTACCTACTTATACTTAAATATTATTAGAAAATATGGTATTGTATTGTTTATTTCACAGTTTATTTGCTTTATTAAGAGCGTAGCCGAGTCGCATTTTTCTGAATACTATGTTTAGAGCTAAAGTTTATTTTAAGAAGTCTAGTTTTACTATAAAATAGAGGATTGAGTACGAAACATCGTTTAGGTAAACATATTTTTCGCGTAGGTATAGTTGTAATAAGGGCAATTTCACAATAATTAATATTGCAAATTAATTACTTTTGAAATTATTATTTTTTCTATTGTCTGATGTGTTGTTCAATCCAAATATGGTTCCGGTAGTCTGACGAGCGACTTATATACTTGTGTGTACATCGCATTTTTTTGGCCGGCGTTCGGGTCGGCCACTTGACACTTGTTTTTGTTTCGCTTACCTATCGTATGAACAACCCTGGGTATCAACGCAAGAGTAGGCTAATAACTCGGCGGGCGGCCTTAGATAACCTACTGTTTGTTTACTGTGGCAAAACCTTAACATTTGAGACACATGCAAGTTGATTTAAGGCTTGTGATATCGCCAACGACCTTGAGCATTTGGGCGAAGGAAATACGACTCTATTCTCTAGGCGAGCGCGGGTATACAAACAGGTGTCCTCTTTGAATGGATGTCTTATTAATTTTTAATAAATTAAAATTCTATTAAATTAAATATACTTATTTTAATTATAATATTACCAAATTATAGGTGTATGTTTTCTTCAAATATTGGTATTTTTTTCGTTTATTTCATAAAAATTGAAATCATAAAGTGGTTACATCTCAATAATTTGGTGCTGATTCGATGATTTTTTTTACAAACTATTTAGAATTAATATATAATTTATTACAAGACCATATTATGAAACATCTCTTGTAGATTAATACTGTATTTTTTGGCAGTCATTTGTCTATAAATGCCAATAAAAATGGTTTCATTTACACCTCTTTTTCATATTTTTTTGAGAGAGGGGCCTTAAGGCTGGAGCGCACTGGGCGACGCTTCACGGCAGTGGACGAGACACGTAGTTAACGACTAAATATTCTTTGTAAAAAATCGTATGAAGTATAACGCACTACGCAGCAGCGTAACTACGCGCCGCAACACCTCGCATCAAAGTTGAACAACTCATCAAAATGGTCCATGAACATGGTATTTTGTTAAAAATTCTAAGTGTAAAAGGACTTTCTAAAGCAAGTGCTGTTTGAACATTTGTTATTGAAAGCAAAGAACTTACCCTAAGATTGCCAATGACTATATAAAAGAATAGTCATTGGCAATCTTAGGGTACTTTGCACTGCAGTAAGAAAACCTGGTAAAGACATTTTGGGGATATCTGCTTGGAGATATTTAATCCTTACTAATATTATAAACGTGAAAGTTTCTGAGTATGAATGTATGGATGTTTGTTACTCTTTCATGCAAAAACTACTGAACGGATCTGGATGAAATTTGGCACAGAGATAGATTATAGTCTGAAATAGCATATAGGCATTTTATCGCGATAACCGACATCTACGCGGGCGGAGCCGCGGGCTACAACTAGTATAATATCATAGTCAACTCACAATCTCTCCATACAGTCGATCCATGACGTAGACTTGTGGCGTGGGCTCCGGCGGCGGGTGGCTGGGCGGGCCCGTGTGCGCCGGCGCCAGGTGCAGCTGCTGCACGAACGCCACCAGCGCCGCCGAGCCCTGCGCGATGCTGGCCAGCTCATAGTCACGGGACATGTTCGCGCGGAACTTTTGAGCGCCAAGAGCTGGAACAAGTATGTATTATGACAGAATCCTTACCAATAGATAATGTTGCCTTGAAAAGTTATGAGGCAGGTATTATATAGCTTATATCCAAAAAAAAAATTTACAAATCAAAACTAAGGTGTTACCAAATTAAAAAATATATGGTAAAAGATAGTAGGCATATCTGCAACTTTTTTTGAGACACTCAAGTGGATTTATGGATGAGTAAATTTATATAAGAAAAAGGTGCAGTTACTTAATTATGGAATAGTGACATTTTCACCAGAATCTTAAGTTCTTAAGAGGGAAAAAAAAAGTTAGCCCAAACTTTTTACAGTTGTGAATATGTCATGTGAACATCTTGTCAACTATAATATTATAAAATCTGTGCAACAATATAATCAAAGTCTATTTTTATTAAACATGATACACTAATAACATGATAAGTATAATGATCTAACACAAATACCAGGAACACTACTCACCCACAGTATCCATATAAATAAGTAGCATTGTCATCACAGTCACAAACGTCAACACAAACAACATGGCGGGCAACAATCTCCTGTACAAATCATTTGGAGATGTCTTTGTAAATGGTACTGAGATCCTCGGTGCCACCCGTGTGGGAGTTACTACTGGTACTGGTACTGCTACTGTGGTCTTGTCACCCACTGGGATGGGTTTAGGAGGTGTTTCTTTTGGTTTATCAATAGGCTCCGTTGGTGTTTCATCAGGAATGGGGCTTTCTTGGATTTTCTGTAAATTTATGTAATAGTTGCAGTGATATTTCAAGAACAGTTCAATATACATCTCAACCCATAAACGTCCCACTGCTGGGCACGGGTCTCCTCCAAAAGTTTGGAGTGATATTAGCCTACTATACCACGCTGGCCAGATGGGTTGGTATAGGGTTTTGTTTCGAGTTTTCCCTCTCTTGCAGTGGATATTGTCTGCTGGACTTACTCCCTTAGTCGAACGACACCCATAGGATGGAAGGGGGTGGTGACATTTGTATTCTTGATCCGTCACCACACTACAGTTCAATATAACAATATATATTTTTATAAGTTAGGTCTACAAGGTTATAGTTCTTGTGGGAGGAAACACCCACATATGTAATGACTTGCTAAGTTTTATTTAAATATTTTGCCACTTGTAACCATGTCACTATTCACTGTTAGCAGTTTATACCTATATATAGATTAGAAAGTAAAGACAATATTTTGATGAAATACAAAAGCTCCAGTTTTAATAAACAACCCATCCTACCATAATCGATATAGCATGGTAGTTCTCCATTTATTGGCCTTAGAAGATTTGTTTGCAGATAAATTACACTCTCAAAGATATTGATGATACAACTCTCTAACTTTTCTTCCTATAATCTGAACAGTTTAAAGCATTTCTCTTTCCAAACTCAAACTGTACAAAAGCCAGTATTGCACAATATTTATTAGATCAAAAGGCCTTAAAAAACGTTTATTACAATGATTACTCAGTCAAAAATACTCTAATTAAAGAAATATCATCCTATTTTCACAACAGCTTACCTGATCTAAACTATCCATTGTTGTTATTGTATTATAACTATGCAAACTAAACTTTCATTACATTGCTCGAAATTTTAGATTTACACTTACAATTTTCTACATCCAAAGATTTTTTTATATAATTTAGTAATAAAATACACTTTTCAATTTCACATTACAAGCCAAAATGAAGCCCTACATGTCAGAGATAAGACAGGTGGTGTTTTTTTTTTGCTTTTCTATGATACAGCTGCTGCAAGTAGGTTCGTTGTAAACAGTTCAGTATATAAAAAAAACAAGCTATGGGCATTATGTCAAGATTCAAGTTAGTACGAAACTTATTTGCTTTAAATAAAATGTCTTGCAAAAGTAATGAGTTATTAAATCTTTAAATGCTTTACAATACTCTGTAACCCAATTTGATCGATACTGGGCGTAAATTCTGGTAAAACTTACCTTTTCGGCCATAGTAACCTTTTGTTTTGTTCCTTGTGTACAATAAACAAGCACTATGAACACTCTCTATTATGTTATTCTCTTAAATTATAAAAGTAACATACTAAGATAAATACAATTAAATAACTTTACACTTAGTTTTAACATGAGTAATACTGTATTATTTGAAAATAAAATAAAAATATAATGTCAAAGAAGCGTGAGTCACTGACCGCATTAGTTGCGACTGAGTGAAATTTCTAAATTCTACTAAATGAGTTTGGGTATGATTGGTAGATTTCATCATAGCACTTAATAATACACTCCAACTGCAACTATAAATTTTACACCAAGATCTTATTACAAATGGACTGTGATACAACAAAATAATGCAAAACAAAGATAGATTTAAATTGTATCGATTTAAAATGGGTTCAATATGTTTTATGGAATATTTTTCAATGGCACTATGAAAAAGACGGTTTCCACGTGCAATCCGATAAAAAATATTATGTACATCATGGCTGTTATATAACTTATAGCTGCTAAAACTAAAAGTCAACACACTAAATTATTTATTATAAGCGGTTTAATTTTTACCATTCAACTATGTTTAGTTTTGTCAATGGTAGATTAGTTTATGTGGTTCAAAATACTGTTCCTAGATGGCGCATCGTGTCATTGATGGACACAGATATAGATACACATAGATAACGCAAGTATCACAGTTTGTATTGAAATCAAGCGTGCCGACTTTTTAACACCTACTGTGACGTCACAGCCGAAATTTAGTGACGAGAAATCCAAACCGATTCAAAGACACTGATGCCGCCAATGCTCCTCCGGCCGCTACGATTCAATCGATTCAACTGGAGCCGCCGCACTGATTATCTCACTCTTACTCATATTTTTAATGTCGTTACTACTTGTTCTGAGTCTGGGTGTAATTTGTGTCCGTTAATTGTATGTTTGTAAAGTCCCCCGCGACACAGAGTTTGTTCTCTAGTGCGGAAGTTGTCTTTTTAAAATATATACAATATACATATACCTAGATTGTTGTGATTTTGCATATACCTATATATCACTTATAATTTTTATTTTTATTTAATTTATAATTATTATATTTCTCATAATAATTACTTCTTTCTAGACCTCACACTAATATGCACACACTATGTTTCATCTCTGCATTACCCTATACCTAGGTTGACTGGCAGAGAGAATGCCTTTGGCATTAAGTCCGCCTTTATACATGTTCTGTATATTAAGTTCTAAATAAATAAGATCGTTTGTCACTGCCGCCACTAGATTTAATCAATTCACGTAGACCATTTTTCTTTTATATGTAACCTTTTTTCTTTTATATCATTCGTCGGTCCGATATCGATTAAAATCGATTATTGATATATGTTGTAGAACGAACAACACTAGTCGCTAGATTTGACAGACGAATGATAAATTGCCTGTATCACGAAGTCGAAGCGATGCGCGACAGTATCGCTTGTTGTAATATTCATCGTCTTTTAACACACAACGTCAGTTCCAACGCTCAAACCAAACACGTCAACGTAATGTGAATATTGTTTTACTTAACGTTAATCTATAGTTACTTAGGTATATCCTTGAAATCACAGCTCTAAATACATAAAAAATAGTTTTAAAATGAATTTACGCATAATATAATGTTAAAATAACTTACCTGTGATCAGAAATATGTTCCTGTCTTTGGGTGCTCGAAATTTTTGGGATATTGCAGTTAATTATCACGCAACGAGGCATTTTTTTAGTTTTTGCGGACGACCGGCAGCGACAACAGACGCGCGCGGACTGTAAGTTGCGGCGACCAACCTTGACGCTTTGTCGGGGTTCGGACACGCGAAGTACGTGCATTTGCGTTATCTATGTGTATCTATATCTGTGTTGATGGATATTTTTCAAACGAAGTTGTATAAGTTTCAATAACGTCATAAGTGTTAGAAACACAGATTATAATATCTTCGTCAATATAATGACAGTTTCAATTATCTTATACTAGGGGTCGCCCGCGACTTCGTCCGCGTGGTAATTTGGAATATTTTTCCCGATTTTGCAACATATCTCACTACTGCACCGCTCCTATTGATCATAGCGTGATGTTATGTAGCCTTTAGTCTTCCTGGATAAATGACATTTAAAAAAAAATCTTCTAATCGAACCAGTACTTTCTGAGATTTGCGCGTTCAACCAAACAAACAAACTCTTCAGCTTTATAATATTCATTTAAAAACTAAAATTAATAATTCATTAATATATAGGTAGTATAGATAAAATGATGAAGTGAGGGTAGTTTTCAAACAAATATACTAATATGCGATTTAGACCCGTTATGTACTTTAATATGATAGGCAAAATTTACCAGCGATATAAGCTAAGATGATCCCTTCCACAGATAAAGATAAATCTATATCTGTGGTACCTCCTCCCCTAGGACTAGGTAAATCCTAAATCCGCGCCTGGAGGCTACCGGTATTAATCGTTCGCGAGAACTAGAACTTCGGGTTTAAGCAGTTATTTTGAAGTGCCTTGGGTAAATAGGTAAGCAATACTGTTAAATTATATGCATCTATAAAGAGCCAGCAACGTATTTACTTTTGTCATGAAAACTCACAAACTAACTCTTTTATACCTATTAAATAAAAAAAATCTTCTGGCAAGTTCCGTTACTCCCGCGGCCGGGGTGTATAACCCTAAAATAACAAAGAGGGTGAGAAATAAAACCTAAACTAAAATACTTAATTTAAAATAGATAATACTGCCAATATAATTGACTACATATTTTAGGACTGATTAAAAAATAAATAGTTTTAACCTCCAACTCTTAGGCACTACGGCACTAGCAATGCAATTTTCAAATGGCACGATGCTTCCATAAATATGAAGGAGCTTATAAGTAGTTTGTCGTGTAGGCAATAATTTTTGAAAGATACCTTCATAGTCTTTATACCGAGCGGCGGCGGCACGTTCAGTATTTACCCGACTACGGCAAAGCCAAAAGGAGGGTTATGATTTTTTATTACATAAGTAGATAAACGGAATATATGTATTCTCATGTGGTTTTGATGCCATATTTTTGTGCCTACCTATTTGCTTATAAATTTCAAGTAGGTGTGAATGCGATAGATAATACAAAGCTGATTTTGCGTCATCTTCCGCCACTAAACAAGCTTTAATGAAAGCAATAAAACCTAGTGACGACGGTTTTCAGATCGTCGGCATTAAGAAGACAGCAAAGTCAGGTGTCGTGTTACGTGTCGCTAACGAAAAGCAACTGCAAAAACTCCAGTCCGTAGATGCAATCAAATCAGCGGGTCTACGTTTGGAGAAACCAAAGGGCCGCAGACCACGTATTCTTATTAAAGATGTGCCAATTTCTATGGAGGAGTCTACTTTTATGACTGCCTTGTATCGCCAGAATATTAAGGATGAAATACCTATTAAAGAGGAGGATTTCATTAAAAGCACAAAGGTTATCCGCAGACGTAAGCTAGATAATGGGCGTAAATGGATAGGATTAGAAGTTGAACCTGTAGTTAGGAAACATCTGGCGACTACTAAAGATAAAGTATTTATAGATTGGGCAACTTGTAGGTTCATTGATGACGTTGAGGTAGTACGTTGCTTGAAATGTCAACAATTCGGCCATGTACATAAGTTTTGCACTAGTACAACACCTGCTTGTGCGAACTGCGCTGGGGAACACGAAACTCGGGCTTGCCCTGATAAGCTTACCCCTAATTTCAAACCTACGTGCGTAGCTTGCAAACGCCTTAAGAAACCCAGCGAGCATAGATGTGGCTCTCAACAGTGTCTGTCATACAAGCTTAAGTTAGAGCAGCTTATTTTAAACACCTCATATTAACTGATAGGTAGGACTCTAACTAGGTAGGTAGGGCCACAATGGCTAATTTAGTGTTAGGTCAATTAAATCTCCACAATGATAGGGTTGCTACATCAGAATTAGACCGATTAGTTATAGAACACAAGTTAGATATCGTTTTAGTTCAGGAACAGTATCAGAATGCGCACTTTCGTAGGCAGGTAGTACAACATAACAACAGAGCACGAGCTGGGATATACGTCGCGAATTCTAATTTTACAATAACGGCACTTTCCGATCTAATGACGTCACACTGTGCCGTTGCAGAAGTTACATCCTTATCCTGCAGGGTTTATGTCGTGAGCTGTTACTTTCAATATTCCGATCCTGTCACTCCTCATCTTCACCATCTTCGCCACGTCTTGCGGTCTCTCGCAGGCCACAAGATTATCATTGGCGCAGACGTCAATGCTTCTTCAGTTCTTTGGTATGGCAAACATAGGTCCAGTGATAGGGACCGTCGCTGTGCGGTCGAGGATTTCATTGCAGAAATGAACCTCTCTATACATAACACCCCCGATGCACCACCAACTTTTTGCAGCCCAATGGGCGAGTCTTCTATTGACGTCACACTTTCTTGTGGAGGCGTTCGCATTGATAGGTGGCGTGTCCTACCGGATGCGTCGTGTAGTGATCATCGTTTAATCGTTTATGGGTTTTCTTCTGGATTTGCACGGGATCCTTATAGTGGTGCCGGCAACTTCAGATATAAGAGTAAAGGTGCTAATTGGGAGTTTTTCGGTTTGCTCTTTGCTGCTCATGTCAGAGACTACACTCGCAACGACTTGACCGCCGAAGAAAGTGCTGGTATTTTGTCAGACACTTTCACTTATTGCGCAGATGTGGCTCTTGGTCGGAGATCTCTTACTAGTACTCGTAGATGTGATTGGTGGAGTGATCACCTAGCTGAACTTCGTAGACGATTTCGTAGAGCGCGTAGGAAATTTAATATTATTAAGAAACGTAATATAGTAGGAGAGGCCCATGTTTCGGCCCTTGTTGCACTTAGAGTTGCCAGATCTCATTACAGAGCTGCTGTGGAGAAATCTAAGGGTAATTTATTGCGTAGAATAGTCGATAGGCTTGATAAAGAGGGTCCATGGTCTCCAGTATATCATGAATTCAAAGCAAACAGGTCAGTTGAACTTGCATACATACATAACATAAAGTTCAACAATACACATACTGTAGGTTTAGAAGAGACAGCCAATAAGCTACTAGGTTCTCTTGTACCCGATGATCGACAAGATAATGACACGGAATACCACCAACAGATTAGACAATGGGCAGCACAACCGCCTTTATCTTCAATGTCAGATTTGCCATCCACTGACGAATTTATCAATATTGTCAGATCTCTACCCATCAATAAAGCTTCAGGTGATGATAAAATTTCAAACAAAATGATTATAGAGGCTTGTAAAATCTCTGGGGAATCAATCTTAAATGTTTATAGGCGTTGTATTATAGAGGGTATTTTTCCTAGTATCTGGCGTTCCGGTAACATGAGGTTAATACCAAAAGGTGGTGATAAACCACTAGATGACCCTAAGTCGTATCGACCTATAACCCTATTACCATCTTTAGGGAAGTTGCTAGAACGCCTTATCGTTCCTCGACTTTTGCCGGGTGGGGTTAAATTTCATGAAAAACAATTTGGTTTCACAATAGGTAGGTCCACTGTAGACGCAGTTATATCCGTTAGGGAAACAGTCACTAGATCAGATTGTCAATATGTATTAGGTATTTTCTTAGATATATCTGGCGCCTTTGACAATGCATGGTGGCCGATGTTACTTTTGAAATTAAAAGCTCGTGGTGTGTGTAGTAATATATACTCACTTATCTATACATATTTTTCACATGGAACAGCTAAGCTTAAACTTGGCCACTATGCAGTGTCGAAGCCGCTAACAATGGGCTGTCCCCAGGGATCAGTATTAGGGCCGTATCTTTGGAATTTAGGTTTTGATGATTTCCTGACACTGCCATTACCATCTGGCTGCACTTTGACCGGTTACGCTGATGACGGTCTTTTACTTATACAATCTAACACCAGGGCTGGACTTGAGAGCTTAGCGGAAAAATGTTTGCGCCTGATCTCTGATTGGGGAGTGCGCAACCGCCTATCGTTCGCGCCTCATAAAACATTTCAGCTACTATTGAAAGGGAATTTAAAAACGCCACCTAGAATTAGATTTAATAATATTACTGTTAGAAATAAGGATTCCGTTTGTTATTTAGGTTTGATTTTAGAAAGGAACTTCACTTTTGTAGATCATATTACAACGATAGGAGAAAAATCTAAGAATAGTTTTACGCCTTGACGAGGATATCGACGTCGACATGGGGTCTGTCTTTTAACACCTTAAAAATTATCTATGCAGCAACTTATTTGGGTTGTATGTGTTACGGTGCACCTGTGTGGGCTGATAGGGCAACCATCGGTGCCGCACGACGCAAGTTGCTTCAGAGTCAACGTCTGGCGTTGATATTTTTGTGCAAGGCGTATAGGACAGTTAGCACTGAAGCTTTACCAGTACTGGCAGGTGTTCTTCCTGTCGATCTAGAGGTACAGAGACGAGCGGCGATTTATTACACCACACGTGACAACATCAATTCCAACTTTTTAATGCCACGTGATCGCCTTAAAATCACCCGATTATTTAAAGAACAAACTGAAGTTTATAGAACCCTCATTAATGAATGGCAACAGCGATGGGATACATCAACCAAGGGACGCCACCTCTACCAGTTTTTTCCTTCCGTTACTGATCGGTTGGCAAAGACATGGCTGGAGGTTGATCACAGTGTCGCTCAGTTCCTTACAGGTCATGGTAACTTTCGGAGCAAGTTATACTCATTTAAGCTAGTTGATTCGCCGAACTGTCAATGCTCAACACCTGGCTCCGATCAGGAGCAGTCTGCTCATCACATACTCTGGGAGTGTAGTCTTTGGCATAATGATCGTACGATCATTATGCCAAAGACTACTAAGCTGTTCAACATAATAGTACTATTATGTTGAACAGCTTACATATATCATCTGGAGCGGCTTACTATGGGGATTTAGTCTCATCTAGGGGGAATTTCCGTGCATTTAAACGTTTCTGCCATACATATTATAGCAATCAAACTTAGCTCACTTAGGTCCCGTAGTTTAAGGTCCTCCGTGGTGCTCCTTTTCATAGGTTACAAACCTATACAGATTTATTTTGTCTCCCGCTTTGCTATGGAGGGAAGTGGAAACTTTTCTTTCTAACTCCTCCTATTTACTTCTGATTAAATTCGTTGCGGGGTCCAAGACAGTAGGTTTAGTTGTCCACGGGACGCACGAGTGTCAAAACTCGGTGTATCAGTTGGTTACTCCGCTGTTAATCCTGGCTCACAGGAGTCACAGCGGTGGGCATGTGGGTGGGATTGTCCCGAAAGATAATACAAACGCAATGATATAGAAAGAGAGATTCAAACCGAATGACAACAATTTGCCACTTTACGTGATAATTATTGACAGACTTAAGAAAGATCTTACTATATTTATAAATAGTTGTTGCCCGCGGCTTCGCCCGCGTAGATGTCGGTTATCGCGATAAAAAGCCTAGCCTATATGCTATTCCAGAATAAAATCTATCTCTGTGCCAAATTTCAACCAGATCCGTTCAGTAGTTTTTGGGTGAAAGAGTAACAAACATCAATACATCCATACTCACAAACTTTCACATTTATAATATTAGTAAGGATTAGTAAGGATATAATTATAATTGAGTGTAGGGTAGGCACAGAATACTTACCTAATAGTACCTACAGATGGCGGTGGTAACAGTACCTACCTATATGTATGGTGTGGTGTGGCCGGTATGGGTCAATAAAAACTACAATATTACTTTAGGAAAAGGTCTGTATTGTCAAAGTTTATTATAAATTACACAATATTAACAGCAATTTAATAGTCAATAATAATCTGTAACGTGTTAGCTTTACAAATTCGAGATTGACTTATGACATGTAGTTATAGATATGTACAGTGGCCGAGCCTGCAAAAAGCTTTACATCATTTAGCTAAATATTTAAATTGTAGCTACAAAATTGTGCATTTTGTGTTAAAATTACACAAAATAAAACTATTAATTATAAAAATTGAGATGATATTATAAGAGAGGTAGGGTATTATACAAGCGAGCAAGCCCGACTGGGGAAGGACCTCCACTTGACAGAAAACCACAGCCAAAAACTTCACACAGTGATAAAGTTGTGTTCCTTTGAGTTAATGCAGGTGTTTTTTACAGAGGGTCTTGTTTTTATTCTACCAAGGAGGCAAACAAGCATACGGTCTGTCTGGTGGTAAGCAGTTACCGTAGCCTATGGACGCTTGCAACACCAGAGCCTCTAGACAAATGGCATAAACGGTAGTCGAATCGAAAAGTCAAAAAAACAAATTTATCGGATTTGACGTAAGTTCACGACATTATATCGTAGACTTACGTCAAATCCCATACATTTGTTTTTTTGACTTTTCGATTCGACTACCGTTTATGCCACTTGTCTAGAGGGGCAGGTATCACTCGCACGTTTCCGACTTTTTCAGTGTCCGAGCGTATAGCTCCGTCCATCTTTCCCTCTCGAACGACTTAAGTCACACGTCATGGTTAGCCCTCAGTGTTTTTGAATAAAAACAATGGCCATAGAAAACGGAGTTACCATTGCCTATGGCCAGTTTCTATCTAACTAAGCTAAGCTAACCACCAGACGGGCTTTACGCTATTTTCTCACTATGGTAGTGTAAAAAAACATTGACCTATTCGTTTGAAATGTTCAAAGTAACTAATCACATAAAATATGGTAGTAAATTTACATGATAACTATTATAAACGGGTATTAATTTTGAAACAATGTTATGCGGTTTTATTGCTTAACACACCAATCAGATGACAACTGTCTCAGCTTTTTCAGTTTGACAAAACTAGATAACGATACAAATGCGATAGCTTCTATTTATTAGAACTTACGTAAAAAATTAACTGGCAGACGCAGCTTGGGCAGGCCTCCAACAAGGTGGACCGACGACCTGGTAAAGGTTGCGGACAACCGATGGACAAGGTCAGCTCAGGACCGAACGATGTGGAAAACCTTGGGGGAGGCCTATGTCCTGCAGTGGACGTCTTATGGCTGAGATGGAACATAAAAATTTAATATTTAGATATGATTTAAACACGCATTAAAATAGATAATTTTAGTATTAATTGCCAAGTAAATTAAATTGACTTAGATCAGCCTTAAAAAAGCCGATAATCGAAAATAATTGTGCGTCTTAGAAAATAATTATATTGCTACTCAAATGGATTTAAAATGGTCACCAGGCTTTGTCTGGGCACACCTGTGCCCGCAGATAAATTTGGTTTTCATAACAAACTACTTATTAAAATTGAAAACCACAAAAGTTTTCAACTGTTAAAAAGTGATGATAAACTATACCTAAGTAAAAAACAAACAAAACGTGATATTTAGAAATGCAAAATTAAATGTAAATTAATGTTATCATGATAATATTTTTAGTTGGGAATCATTAATGAAGTTTCATCTATTTTATTACATTATTTTGTCTAATATAAAAGTAGCAACATTAGTTTAATTTTTATATTTAAGAACTCGTAGGTATCTACTAAAAAAATTAGGTCTATTACTCATCGTATAATTTTATAATAGAATGTTGTCGTTCAGATTTTAGTTACGCAAAAAAACCCAAACAAAATGCCAATCGTTATATTTGCACTTACCGTACTCAGATCTGCACGGTTGGTTCAGTGGTTACCTCTCCATTTACTACTGCGCGGCGTGTTTAGGGTTCGATCCCCACACGGGACAAAAAAATTGTGAGATCCATAAATGGTTGTCTCGAGTCTGGGTTTACTTTGTGTCCGTTAATTGTATGTTTGTTAAACCGCAACACAGGGCTTCCCTAGTGAGGTAATTGTCTTTTTTAAAGAAGAAAGAAGAAGAAGAAATCGCCAGATAAACCTCTATATCTCTATCAGTCGAATGAGCTGTACCGCTCACTGTAGACACGTGGGCCGACTGTGCCTGGCTTTCAGTCTCAACTTGAGCAACTGAGCGGCTCATTCGTCTGAACGTGCTCAAGTGAGAGATAAGTGATTTCGCAAATTGCAACAGTAAGTAGGTACGTACGAAAGTACCCACGCCCATATAATTTTAATTTTTCATCGTGAGTGAGCGACAAAATACTGCATTCAGTACTTACTAAGTATTCCAAATTTAAAACAAAAATGTGATATGACGCGGCATACACGTGTAACGATTAAAATATTTGTGGCATTTTATCCACCTACATAAAATGTGGTTAATATTTATTTTTAAGATCATCTCTCACCATAGAATCGAAAATTATATTGTTTTAAAATCTTGTGATTGTTAACAGTTCTTTCTTTAAAGAAATTTTCTGTTTTGTAGATAACGACGCAAAATCAATTAAGTATTATAGTAATATTCAAGATCGTCACATAGCTAGACCATACGGAGGAGAAGTGGTTCTTATTGCGTGTTTGATCAAGAAATCAATCTGACTAATTGTGTAAAAGCAACTCTGTATTTTTATAATACTTACCTATAGAAAGTATCATAAAAAAAACAGATTGGTGGTGGACTTCAGGCAAATAACTTTAAAAACGTCTCAGTATATTAATTAGTTTTTTAAAATAGATGAAAATGTTCTATTTACAATATAAGGTAGGATACCAATTTTTAGCTTTCGTGTACTGATTGACAAAAAAGCAAAACAATTTATGATTTTAATATTGAACGATATGATAAATTCTGATATAATTTAAGGTGCCTTGTGGTAAGTTTTACATGTTTAAAATGGAACAACACTTTTTAATAATATTATTTAATTATTTCAATAGTAGGTAAGTGTTTTAGTCACCAAATATATATTTAAATTAACCGTTTATCGTAAATATTTTTAAACATTACATATTTTGTCTTTTCAAAACCATCATTTTAAATCAACTATGTAGATTTTAGTGTGCGTAATTTTCGGAATATCCACGAATCCACTTTTTTATACTACCATGGTGAAAAACAAGCAAAAGTACAGCCGTCCTAATGTTAAGCAGTTACCGTAGCCTAACAAACGCGATGTCAACCCTAAACCTTGTATGCTGCGTCATGCCGTAATTACCTCAAAGCACCTTGGTCATATAAATTAAGGGAAGATTATTTTAAAAAAATACTAAAGTCTATCATCAAAAAGTTTAAGATTAAAGTACACAGTCACACAATGCAGGCTTGTATCAATAATTGCACAGTAAGTATATAAATTTGTATAAGTGTATCTATAGCTTCACAATAATTAACTATTAATAAAATTTCTTACATTTAACAGAAATTTGTGCATCAACATCTACAACTACAAAGTGTAAAATGATTTTTAATTACTGCCTAATTACCGTTCGACTAATTTACATAATACGAGTAGGTAATACATACAAAATGTTTCTGAAATAACTGGATTTAAAATTCCAATTCCAAACAAATTATATAATAGATACTATAACAATATTTCGAACAAGCGGTTCCAAGCATCAGTTTCCACATTTGCATGTGTTTATTATTGTCTCGCACATAAATGTCACAAAATGCCTTCTAGGCTAAATACTGTAAAATACAACTATATATATATTTAAAACAATACTTCATTAATAGGATTATTCTAACGATTACATAGTATCTACCAAATAGTTTATTTTTACAAATTAGCAACACATTGTAACTGCCAAAGATATTTTTATGGACATTTAGCATAAAAAGTGAAAGATATTTTTGTCTTTTACACGTTAGGCCAATTTTTATTTCATTGTCTTGCATTATTATTATTTATGACAATATTTGGAATACTAAATGAAAAAGTCAATTTATTAGGGAGTCATGCAATTTGATTCAAATGTAATTTCACAATTTTGTTGGTATATAATAAAAAGAAACAGTAACTAAATTAGGTATATATAAAACGACAATTTAGGCAAAAGCCAGTTACCCTGCAGATAAAAGCAATGAAAAATACATACGGAGTATATATTAAAATTTTAATAATATATTATAATTATTATATAAGACGAGTTTATTGTCATCGTCATTAGTCTCTACTTATCATTATGTAAACAGACCAAAAACTTTACAGCTATTTGTAAATGTATGTATTATTGTCCATTCGCAAGCGACTGAATTTTCAATTGCACGTATTTACTAAAATTTATTTCAAAGATTTTTAATTAATTGTCAGCCACTCCTATTTCTTAACTTCCTAAAGAACAAATATAATCTAAATAATTTTGTATTTTACAAATTGGCTTATTTTACGGTATTTTATTGTCGAGCACACAAATAGGTACTTAAGAGTAAATTTGAATTATAAATATTAATTTAATATAGTAAAGAAAGTATATCAATATAATTTCATATTATTATATTTTTATTGTCAATGTTTCCATTGTGGAGTTTTTAATTAATTAGTTTCATATATAATGATGTAAATATGATTATATTTTTTTCCAATATTTATACTAATTCAGGATTTTATTCCGTCAATACGTTTAAACATTTGAATATTTATTATTACAAATTGTCGAGATCATCTACTAATAATTTTGAATACATTTTGTGTATTTCAAATATGTATTAATAATACTTTAGCTACACAACTTTTATTTACAGTAAATGTTTATTGTTCCATTCACTACAAAATAATGTGAGCCTAAGAATTTTACAGTTACAGCTCAAAATAACAAATAAATCATCATTCATATTAAATCAATAATTTAAATTTTACAGGAATCACAAAATTCCAAATAATTTCATACATAGATGATAATATGTTTAGGAGATATTTCGACAGTTTATTATCTGATAATAAAAAAGCCCTAAGAAGGCCCAAAGACAGGTTCTTACTAAATACAGGGGTACTACAAGATAGTTAGTCAAAAGCCTATTTTGTAAAGTTTACGCACTCGTGCGCGGCTCGTGTGATATGAAATTGATATAATGTACGTAGATTGACATTATTTACCCATTTTTATATAAATACCTGTACAATTGGCGCTCCACAATCTTTACAATCTAAATTCGTCCAACGATATCACATTCTTCACTTGGGAATCGACGCGTTTATTGTCTTCCACCTTCCAAATAATAAATATAGTTGAACGAGTTGAACATTTGTTTAAGTATATGTATATTATAATTAAACAAAAAAAATACATATTTCGCTTTGAGATTGTATATTAAGTATATTAGTAATTTTATGTATATTCAAAACGTAATATATTGTATATCTACATATATATGTAAAAATTATAACACTACGTTATGTATAAAATTTATAATGAGCACAAATATTTATGAATTTCTTGTATATGTGTATATGTATAATTTTTAATATTAAAACAATTTAGAAACGTATGCTAATATTATTTATTGTCCTAACACTTCTTTGCCAACGCTACTTTCATCTTTTATTTTGACAAGTAGCTTTTGTTGTCAGAGTTAGTATTATTGTCTCAGTTACATATTATTATAAATTACTAGCGACAGAAGTTTACTTGTTACTAGTCATTGATGAAACAGCAATTCATGAAAAACTATTTTACATATCATATTATTTATATAGATCCTCCTAAAGGCATTTTTATTGTCTCGTATGTTTTTAGTCAAACATTTTCGTTGTCACGTCATTTTTTTTCATTAATTGCTATTTATCAGCAGTTACAAGTTTATATAATATAACTATAAATATTTAGACATTAAAATTATTGTCAATGTCATAAATTCTCATGATTATCTAAAATAGCGTAGGTAAGTAGATAGTTTATAAATGATAACATTTCAACTTTGTTTTCACGTAACATACAAAAACATGTTATACTCGCCCAACAGAAACTGAGGCCCTTCTTAATAATGTTGTAACAACCATAGTAGGTGTTTATTGTCGTGGGTAGTTAGGAAACTGTCGCAAACGTCACCTGTCACTCGTCACCCGATGACAGCGGCAATGTGGACAAAATTTGAACTCATTTTTATAAACTTTTGAACTGAACAAAACATTGACATTTTCAAATCACATTGCGAAACTAAATAAATTTATGTGTTTAAAATATTTTATTTGATATAATCATTTTATTAAAGAAATAATAATCTGGGCTTTAAAAAATGACGTCTATTAACATTTGCGAT
The DNA here is from genome assembly GCA_947095525.1 of Trisateles emortualis. Lineage (NCBI taxonomy): Eukaryota > Metazoa > Arthropoda > Insecta > Lepidoptera > Erebidae > Trisateles > Trisateles emortualis. The sequence continues at coordinate 13,543,256 of OX352752.1, read as the reverse complement.
AATTTCTGAATGAAAATCAATCTTGTACAAATTCCTGGTTAGTCTGGCAACACTATAATGTGGCAAACAAAATGTCCCTTGCAAATTTGAAAAAATGGCGGGAGAGACGTTTCATGAGTTATTGGTTACCTACATAAATTATTACAAGGATATAAATTTAAGTTGACCAATCAGAACTAAACAGACTTCGTATTATGGTTGCAAAACATTTTCATTTTTTATTAAGTTGTAAAATATTGGCTTGTACCAGGTTTGTAGGATTTTTATATATAGAGAGCATAAGACTAGTATAGTGTTTCCAATCTTTTGATTATTTCTCCTTTTCTATTGAGAAAGGATAGCAGAGATAATAATAATAATGGTAACTCTTTTTAAAAAGCGCCACCTTCTGGAAGTTCCGCTACTTTCGTTCATTTGCCCCATTAAAGTTGCCACACTAATAAATATATAACCACCTTACACCACAGCGTCGACATCGGTAAATAGGTCCACGTCCCTTTATCTCCGAGCTAGAGTCAACATGGCGAGCACACATACAGCAAGTATGAAAGGTCCCGTACGTCCGTTGGCCGCGTTAGTGCGAGGTTGCTTGTCCCCGGCTCGGGGCACCGCGGTCCCAGGTTCGACCACGTGGATCTTCCAGCCCAAGTTGTTGTGGGTGTAGCACTACAAAATAATGGTTACGACTTGTACATGTACGAGGAGTGAGCAATGTGAATCACATTTTGTGGAATTCATACGTACTTATCAAATTATTAACTACCTACCTGTTAACAGTGAAGGAAAATATCGTGAGTAAACCCACATGCTTTGACAGAAGTATTAAAAGCATGACTGATTCATCAATCCGCATTAGGGTATCGTTAGTGAATCGAAGCCTAATATCCTCTAAGCTATTTTGATAGAGAATAGAGAGATAGAGTGGACCATACTCTGTATAACTCGACAATTTCAGTGATTTGTTTGTTTGCCTTACCTTTGTACTATAAAAAAAAATCGTTGTTTAATATAAGGTACCTAATATGGAAAAAATCATACATTTTGCACTCGCGCGTTGCCTACCCTATGCTATAATGTCTCGGGAATACCACGGCATGAATATGTTATTGGTTATTTCATGGACATACTCGTAAGTCGGAATACTTTATTACCTGATAGTAGACCAAGTCAGGTGTCTCGTGTGCCACAGTCCAGTTGAGTACAGCTGGTTCACCCTCGTTACACTCCAGTTGCAGAGTCTTGACGTAGTCTTCGAAGGTCTCGGAGGTAGCTGACTGGTCTATTGTTTTGTGTGTCCATTCGCAGTAACGACCAACTGAAATATCATTTATTACCATTGTTATATCCATCCCCATATTGAACGGCTAATCTTCTATTACATATAAAATGTTTTGTCCTGAATGACTGACTGACGGATCAAGGCACAGCCTAAAACGCTGATCGTAGAGACCAGAAACTTGGAGGGTGTGTTCTTTGTATGACGTTAGCATCCGATAAGAAAGAATTTTCTAATTCCGAAATTCTACCCCTTAGGGGGTGAAAAAAGAGGGCAAAGTTTGTGTGGGAAACGTGATTCCTTGGTCTATCTACTTCAAATTTTGCATAAACCTTTTTTAACAGAATTGATGGAAGATGTGTGATTGTATTCCAATTAAGTAAATATAGTGTCATTTCCATTTTCTGAGAGAAAATACGCAGTAAATACATTGTGTCTGGCACTAAGGTAGGGTAGGTAAGGTAAGGACTTAAACAAGAAGAATTCAGTACCCGTTAACCTCTGGGTGATGCAAATCATTATGTTCGGTCCGAGAATGGTGGTCGCGAAATGGAACCATCAGGCAGACCACCGGTGGTCGAACACAATAAGAAATACAGCTTAGCATCTTAATAAATGGTGCAATTTCAAAGTAAAGCTAATAACGAAGTACTGACCAGCCGTAGGGTACGGGTATCCCTCGTTATCGTAGGCGACGCCGGCGAACACACGTTGTTTGCGCTGGTCCTCCTCCTTCTTTTGTCCGAAACCTCCTTCAAACGAGTCGCTGATGTAGAATGGGTGGAATCTGGAAAGTTCACCAAAGTATATGATATCAGCTCTTTCTGGTTTCGAAGATTATGACAGGTATAATGAGCAAGCCCGTTTATAGAAAGACCTTCACCTTACAGAACACCACTGTAATGTTGGGACGCGATAGGACAGAAATAATATACACAACTCTCTCGGATAACGATTAAAGACTCTTTATTTAAGAGATATATTCCTTTATATAGTAAAGTAAACTATGACTAATACATTAGGTATGTAGGTAGGTCAGTTTCTCAGGTTTCTTATTATTTATCTTAGAGTTCTATTTCATTGTTCATATTACATTCCTATAATTACCAAATATAGATAATGTCTCATGTTTTGTTATGGTTTCTGATTACATGTTTTATTTATCTTTCTCGTGTAACTATTTACCTACTACACCACAGCTAAATGATTACACATAGCGGTGGAGCTGTCTTCCTGTAATAGTACAGATTTAGCACTCATTTAGAAAGCGTTTTTAACGTAACGTTTCCTATCCCAGGGATACGCCATCATAAAACCCTGGTGTTGACATTTTTGGGTCGGCAACAAGCAAGTGATACTTTCAGTATTTCAAGCTTCATAGGCTACGGTAACTGCTTACCATCAGGTGGGACGTATAGTTGTTTGGCACCTAAGCAGTTCTTCTTCTTATCGTTTGGTTAGTGTCCAACCTGGTGGCAGAGTTATTTAGATCGCCCATATTTAAGGCCTTTGTCGTGACCAACGACTGATAACAGTCGGGACCGACTTTTAACGTGCCCTCCGAAGCACGAAGACGCTCAGATGAAACACTATGCGGTCCTCATCTATAGGGTTACCGCGCCCTTGGTTGCCTAACCCGCTGATCGTTTACCGAACAGCGAGTGCACCTGGCTATGAGAGCCTCACCTAAGCAGTATAACAAAAGCAGGTGATGTGACTCCTCTTTCCAATTCCTAGCAGCTGCATGTAATACTTACTTAGCTGGATTGGTGCGATCATCTCCCCCTTCAACAATGAAGGTGTAAGTCTTGCCACGCTCCACGTACACCTCAGGGATGAGCTGGTCGTTGATGTACCAGGCTATGCCCCATGATGGGTGACCTGGAGACATTCATTGTTTTGGATTATCACTATAATTCTTGCGATGTATAATGGTAACCATGTCGATGTCATATGCACAGACTTTAGTAAGGCGTTTGACCGAATTGACTACGAAATTTTGTAGTTAAAGTTAAATTGACTGCACGGTTATTTCAGCAGCTTAAGTGGTTACCTCGCCATTTACCACTGCGCGGCGTGTTGTGGGTTCGATCCTCACATAGGACAAAAATTGTGTGATTTATAAATGGTTGTTCTGAGTCTACATGTACTGTGTCCGTTAATTGTGTGTTTGTAAAGTCCCCCGCGACACAGGGATTGTTCTTTAGTGCGGGAGTTGTCTTTATTAAATTGGAAAAAAATGTCTTGAGTGCCTGCGGGCGGCAGGAATTTACCTATATATTACTATTTATTAAGTTTTCGTACGAATCCCGTATTTTTTTCTCAATAAAATATAGCCTATGTTACCCGCTGATAATGTAGCTTTCTATTGGTGAAAGATGTTTTAAATCGGTCGAGTAGTTTTTGAGTTTAATCGTCACAAACAAAAAATAATCAAATCCTTGGGGGGTTTCATTATTTTATAAATATAGAGACCCGTGATCAAGAAGTACATGTATAATACATATATACTAGAATTTAGGTTTCAAAGTAACACTTATGAAGAAACATTTCATAAGTGTTACTACATTAATTTAAAAATAGCTTGAATATCACTTTATAATATAAAAATATATTTACCATAAGGAAGGAATCCATTACTTATGTCATTGTCTGCGTGAAAATATAAATCACATTAAAGTAAAAGATGCACGAATCGTGAATAATACATATTGTAGTACATACGAGTATCAGCTCGATGATAGATCGTGTTGCTTGTATGCTCATCAATTGAGGAGTCGATACACATCATTTAGGTATCTTATTGTAGGTATTACTTATATTCTACATATTCAGAAAGTGATACTATAAGTATATTTAGACTGCCTTGGTGGTCCAGTGGCCGCAGTATGCGCCTGCTGTGCACGAGGTTGTCGGTTCGATTCCCACACAGGGACAAAACTTTGTGTGACCCACCAAGAGTTGTTCTGAGTCTGGGTGTAATTTGTGTCCGTTATTTGTATGTTTGTAAAGTCCCCCGCAACACAGAGCTTGTGCGGAACTCGCGCACAAGCTCTGTGTCTTCTTAAAAAAATAGAAAAATAGATTTTTGATAATAAGTTCATCTGCTTCATCATTATCTCAGCCTGATGTCGTCCACTATTGAACGTAGGCCTACCCCATACACTGCCACAATGGCCGATCTTTAGGTGCTAGCATTACGTTTTTCCCTGCCGATCTGCTAATATCATCTGTCAAGTTTTCTCTTTAGTACATTTTAATTTAGATAAGGAAATGAGTTTACCAGTAATAGGCGTGTATCCCCTGGCTCCTCCAGCAGGACCGATCCTGGCAGTAAGGTTGGTGGTGCCGGAGATGACCCGAGGTGGCCAGGGCTGGGGTCCGTCCAACCCGGTCTCTGCCAGCCCGATGCATGTTTTGTCGTTCTGGAAACAGTACTCATTTTATCCACCAGCACTGACATGCTCAACAGGGCTTAGAAAAACATCGCGAGGAAACCCACATGTGTTAGAAAAAAAAACAAAAGTCATGTCTGATTCACACCAACTCTTCACACTCTTCTTAACACTCTCAACTCTCTTGATAGAAGAGCGGAGACCCGAGCTCAGCAGTAGGTAGATCATATGGCTTGTTATTATAATTGGAAGGAAAGGAGAAACGCTCACAAGACTATAGTGCATTGATATTTTGTTTAAGTCAGATGAAAAATCTTCACCCTACAGAAAAAGTAGCCGTGTAATGTTCCTGCTGGCGAGTTATGAAGTTATCATAATTCCGTGTGAAAGGGCTTAGTTGAAAGCTGGGAGCAGGATTTTATCTCTCTAACGTTTGCCTCTTCATAAGATGACCATACGTAGTGATGCAAGTCTATGGCTACAGTCACATGTCCAATTTAAAAAAAGCTTCCTCTTTTAGAATTATTTTGGACATTGTTTAGAAAAAGAAACATGGTTCATTTTTCAATGTAGGTATCCTTTGCGCTTCTGGAATGTTTGCTGAAGCAAGGGTGGATGATTTTTATGCAATTATTCGCAAGCGCAGCGCATCCATCCTTCGCAGAACACGCGGCAGTTGCCACAGCATGCTGAAGGTATTATATATAGGCTAGGACTTCACATAGTGTGTGCACCCTAGTCCGCGACTTTGTATTTTATTTATTATTTGATGTTGTGTGTGAGTGTACCTATATTATATGTATATTGTTTGTGTTAATTTACTAACATTAGGCTTTAAGTATATTATGTTACTAACATTTTGGATCTATGGTCTGCCAATAAATTATTATTATTATTTACAATAGATGTTATGTACTTAAATTAGTTCGCTACATGCTACCCAAAAGTATACATTTTTTTTACATCTATCTAAATTACATGTATTTTTTTTGATAATAAGGCAACTTCCTCAAATCATTGATTTAATAACTAGGTATTTGAGGTATTCCGACGTACAAACGTAACGAATGCCATGATGGTGGATAAGACAGACGGATAGATATTCTTACTTGAGCACCAAAGTCCAGCTGCACATCATTCCTAGTGGTATCCATGAAGGAGTGAGCATTGGCTTCGTATCTGGAGTTAAGAGGTCCGAACGCTGCGATGACTGACTGAGACCTTGACGTGAGGATCTCCTTGTCCTTCATCGAGTCTTTAGCAGCCAGCGGTCGCCGGTACGTGATGGTCGTGATGCCGTTCTTTTGGTTGCCAGAAACTGAATCAAAATAGGTGTCATTAAAAAGATCTGTTGATTCTAAGAGGGTGTGTGAAGAGGACATACTAAAAACATTTTAGTGGTGACATGACCAAATCTTTAAACGGTCATCAGTAATGTCAAACCATCAATTTTCTATTGAATTTTCTAAGCTATGTTTAACATTCAAAAATAGGTTCATTTTTACCAGAGTCAATAAGTTCATGTCTATTCAAATCTGGTGGTCAAATATAGAGGTATACCCTGGGTGTTCGGTCCCCAAATGATAAAATGCTGCTGATGACAGACTGTTTGGGTGATGACATCATCATTATCACCCAAAAAACGTCCACTATTATAAATGCGAAAGTTTGGATGGATACAGTGATGTTTGTAACTCAATCACGCCATAATTACTGAATGTATCTACTATCTAGATAAAATTTAGCACTAAGATAAATCATAGTCTGAGTTAGCACCTATGCTTTTTTTTTACTGTTTTCGTGAGATTGTACGCGCTGGAGAAACTAGTTTTAACATACTCGTAATTCATAATTTCCTCCCACGTACAATTAGGTTGTGGAATGAGCTTCCTGCCGAGGTTTTCCTGAGAGACTATAGCATGGGGTTCTTCAAGAAAGGAGTTATAAAGTTTCTAAAGGGTCGGCAACCTGCAAGTGATACCCAGGTGTTGCAAGCATCCATAGGCTACGGTAACTGCTTACCATCAGGCGGGCCGTATGCTTGTTTGTCTCTTTGGCAGTATAAAAAGAAATATATATATAATTACCGAGCACAGCATCGTTGCTGCCCCCCAGTCTCTGATCAGGACATACGCCATGTTCGCCGTCACATTGAGCAAGGTGAGTGATCGTGTAGTCAGATATTCGAGGCTGATTTACTCTGTAAGATTAAACGTAAAATAATAATTAGACAATTAAATTAACATGGTCCTTGTCGGTAGGTACTTCTATGGCATGGATATGTTCACAACCTCATGACAGAAAGTGCTAGCTTGGTGTACTCGCTAATTGGTAAACGATCAATGGGTTTAGCTACCATAGGTGCAGTTACTCTATGGATAGTACTTTATCAGAAGGCACGTTAAAAGTCGGTCCCAGTCGTTATATCATACCAGAGACCTTTATAAGCCATCTGAACAAATTCCTCACCAGGTTAGCTACTAACCACTTCATAAGATATCGCGCGAGAGTACAATACTGCATTTGGTTGTTGTTATTGGAATAGAGTGACTGAAGCACCTTCACTCTACAGAAAACAACAGCAAAAGAACATTTCTAGATAGTTTTGTAATCCTGCTTCAAGATCACCAAAACTCCTTGTGCAAGTGCTGTCCGGCAATAAACAGTTTCAGTTTGTAGTTGATGACCCAAGTATTGCAAGCTTCTTTGGGTCACTTCTTTGGACTGCCTTGGTGGTCCAGTGGCCGCAGTATGCGCCTGCTGTGCACGAGGTTGTGGGTTCGATTCCCACACAGGGCAAAACTTTGTGTGACCCACAAAGTGTTGTTCTGAGTCTGGGTGTAATTTGTGTCCGTTAATTGTATGTTTGTAAAGTCCCCCGCAGAGAAACTGCTTTTTGGCTGTCATGCCATGTAGTTGTAACACTGCCAAATTGTAACTATCTGGTGATTGAAAAGAGTGATTTGAGGGTTTAGGTCTGTCTGTTCAGTCAGCGAATCCGAATCCAATTATTTGACTTATTTGGTATACCTACAACAATAAATTGAATCCCCAGATAATATTTCGACCAATCCAAATATTGACGTACCTGGTATCCCAATAAGCGACAGCTACATCAGCTCCTAACATGGCAGGTCTACCTTCAGCTCCAGAAATTCCAAACGCCATATATTGTTCTTTGCGGAGTCTTGCTGATAAAGTTATCTGGACTTGGTCACCCTGCAAAAGTAGAGTTAGGAGTTTTGTAGTATCTATCAAGGATAGTCTGACGCACTCAGACTGGAACAACGAAACGTCTAGACAACATTCTTTTATCTATACACGGACTTCTTACGTTGCATAAAGAATTTAAGACACTGAAATATCCTTTTGATTCAATGACATCACATTTTGAAAAGACTAAGGCTGGGAACTAATACAAGAGGTTAGACATTGCGAATGTTCTCTCTCTTTTTGTTTAATTGCTTTAATGCCAGAAAAGATAAAGATAGAGAACATATGCAACTGTTGCTACTACTCGTAGACGTAATAGTCAAGTACTGCTTGTATATTATATACCTAATGCTATTGCTTACAACTCACGAAGCAATTGTCATGCTTGTGTAAATGTGCTTTATATTTATAAACGCGCTAATCTCTACAACTGCCAGTCGTATTTGAAAAATCTTTTTGCATTTGATAGCTAAACTCTTGACGAAGGTTGGCTTTTCAACATCACGGTAGAACTAAAAAAGGAGCATTGTAGTAACAATAAACGTGACATGAGACGCGTTAAAAATTCAAATAAACTTAATTTAATAGCATTTCCACACTATACAGTCATGATTCTGCAATACCCGAAAAGCGCTTTCCGAAAATTACCGCGTAAATTATGTGCATAATGTTGAACTGTTCCCTAATTTTGCATCGCGATTCACTGTTCGCTACTCACAGTGATTTGACGTTAATATGATTGAGTTTTAGTCCTACAACTATACGGATAGCGCAGGACAAATACGTAACTCTCTCTCTTATAACTAGTAAATATAAAAGTGTTTTTTAATATTCAATTACCTTTAAATATCACTCGATACCCGCTTGAATGAAAACATGAATCGTTTGTTTATTATAGTGTACTAAAAATATTTATTTATAATATACTTCGAATGGCTGCAAAAATACCTCAGGTACTTACCTTTTGGCTATAAAATTTAAAATACTTATATACTAAAAAAATATGTGCTAATTTGAAGCGGCGGTTGCCCAGTGGGAAAGTAACCTACTTGTGCATAATATTATATGAGGTACAAGTTCGATTCCTGGTACTTACCACCAGGAATCGAACTTGTACCTAATGTAAATTTTATTTTATCAAGTTTAACGTACCTACTTATTATCAAAGAATTTATCATCTGCTAACGGTGAAGGAAAAGCAAATCTCAACCACCAACTAGCATTAAGACAGTGTGTTTGAATTAAATCCTACTGACCCCCTTAGCTCCCCTGATAGACGAGAGAAGACCCGTGCCCAGCAGTGGGACATTATATAGGTTGGTACGGTAAGAATTATTGTACTAAGGATAAGACACAACTTTATAACCTAAACAATTGACTTAAAATCAAAATTCCGGATTTATTTAGGGATGTGTTTTGAAGAAAAGATGACCTATCCCGGGGATACTCCATCTTAAAGCCCCGATTTAACATCAGGCGGGACGTACACTTATTTGCCAACTTTGACAAAGGGAGAGCACGGTAGTAAAATAAAAGTGCCATGGGATGAAATCTAAATAACTCTGTCACCAGGTTGACCGCTAACCAAACGATAAGAAGAAGAAATAAGAAAAATATTAATTACCTGTATTTCCCATCGAACCTGTAGCCTTTTGTCCAATATCTCCTTACAGTTGTTAGCTGCACTGAAAGGTGGCTGGGAGGTGGTCGAGCTTGTCTGCAATATTTACTCATATTAGATTACATCTATGCTATGGCCGATAGAAATATATAGGTATACGTTTTAAAATATTGGTTGTTTGTGTTATTAGCGAGCATTATAATCCATTACCTTGTTCCGTATATTGGTAAAATATAAAAAATATTAAAAAGCTAAGCAGTCAGTTTGTATATAAATATCTATTAATTACCTTTTTATCACATTAAACATGTTAGATATACAGGAAGGTGATTTAATTACTGAATCATTGAAATGGGGTAGGTATTATAGAAAATTATGGTTCCGCGCAAAATAAAAAAAACCCATTTAGTTGTAAAAAAACATGTAGGTTTTCATTATTTTGCGTGAAACACTATTTTTCTAAAATAACAGTAGAAGTCCAGCTGTTGCGGAGATAAGCGGTAACAGACAGGCAACATTTTTAAAATTCCAATTGTTTTACTAGTTACGTGTATGTGCAGGTATTCTTATTAAATAGGAATATAATTTTTGTCCAAGAATAGGTAAAATTATAAGTCCCTGTCTAAAAAGTTCAGTTAATCAAGACATAATACTACATATAATATATAACATAAAAGCAATAAATAAATACATATAAATAGTAATACTCACTGGATTATACCACCAAGCAGGCTGTCAATATAAATTCCAAAGTCCCAAGGAAAGCGTTTATAAAAGAAACACATAGCATATATTAAATATATTAAGAAAAAACATTTATTAAGTTTATATAAGTAACATATTTGTGACTCAGTCTTTACTTTACGAACTAGGACTATAAACGTAAACTTATATCATAAATAAAAAATATACAAGATTATGGTCAAATCTTTGAGCAATTTAGTTACGTATCTAAGTTTTAAAATTTTCTGAAATCTTTAACGAAAGTAATAACAATAAGTATAATTTCGTAGATTTTGTTGACTTCATGAAATGGTTATAAAAGGATCGTCGGTTTTTATTTTTTTAAAAGACAACTTCTGCACTATGCTAAGCTCTGTGTCGCAAAGGACTTCACATACATTCAATTACATCCATACATTACAATCATATGAATCTTACAATACATATTTTGTCCTGTGTGAGAATCGAATTTGAATCCCTCGGCGTGGTATTGGTGGCGACCGCTAGACCACACATACACTCATACATACAATGCTGTTATTACTTTCGCCAAAGTGTAACTATCAATTAAAAAACTAGTAGTTTAAGTCAAAAAATGAATTAAAATTAAGTCCTAGTTAGTAAAGAGATTATATTCTAAAATCCACTGAACCAATCAAGTAAAAACCATTTGGGTTTAGCAGTAGTAGTGCTTATTAATAATCGCTCTGACTTATTAGTTCTTGGTCTTTTTGATGTTTTCTTTTTTACCTGAAAAGATTATTATAAAACATATAAAGCAGTAGAAAATTTATTAGTAAATAAAAGTATAAATAAATGTTATACAAATTAATTGTTAATTACAATGAATAATAATAAATAACAACCCATATTATGTCCTACTGGGTACGTATCCTTACTAATATTAAAAAGGGGAAAGTTTGGTAGAATGGATGGATGGATGTTTGTTACTCCATCACGTAAAAACGATTGAACGGATCTGGATGAAATTTGGCACAGAGATAGATTATGGTCTGGAATAACACATAGGCTACTTTTTACAGCGATGACCGACATCCACGCGGGTGGAGCCATGGGCAACAGCTAGTATAATATAATTTATTAATAGTATAAAATTTCGATCAAATATACAATAGAAGCGGAGGGTGGTAACTGAGTAGGAAAGTATCCGACCGGTAGGACTAATGTGAATTCCACTTTATGGTATTTATACCTACATACTAATAGATTAGATTTATTTATTGTCTACCAACGGTGAAGGAAAACACCGTAAGAAAATCCACACGTCTTAAAAGAAATTAAAAAGACGTAATGAGTGCCTGCTGTCATGTTAGGGCAGAGGAGATTGATGTACAGCAGTGGCACATATTTGGGTTGCTATTTTATATACTTAAGTAGAAAATTAATAAATAAAATTAGATAGTTAAGTTGTTTTTTGCCAATCTGTAAAAAAATGTGTCGATTATTTAGATAAACGTTCTATAATTTTCATTAGCCTATCACAATATTGCTCTTTAGATGTCGCCACACACGTTAGGTATTTTATTTCAAGTTTACATTCTCGTATATTTGCCTTTATTAACTATAGTATCCATATAAGTATTTTCCAATATTAAGTAAAAATATATCTGTATACACTATTTGAGGAAGATTTACTAGTAAAACTCATGGTAAAATTTCATTCGTGACCTCTGAAGCTTTTTTATTTCTAAAATTAATATTAAAAAACGCACAAATTTTGCCGGTAAGAGGTGAAGCCATCTTTGATTCAAACAGATTATTGGAAAGCATTATCCGTGGCATGAGTAACTATATAAAATATTAATTCGCCCATACGTGTTACCGCCTACACAATCTGACACAGACTGACTAGTTCCCTACTCTGTCCGCTGTGTGGCGTATAAGCTTGCGACAAACTAATCTAACTACCCACAATACATATTTATTATTAGTATTTTATAAGGAGACTCACGGTAATCTTGGTCTGTCCCAATGCTGGCGGTACATCCAAGTCCTTGGGAATGTAGACATGTCCAAAGTTATGCCTGTACTCTACACACCAGACGGCTAGCCAGTCGATGTCGTACGCCGTGAGCTTGCCAGGAAGCTGGATCTCGATGTCTTCGCCTTGGTAGCCACGGAGAGGATTTAGAGAGCCCATTTCATTGGGGACCTGGGAAAAAATAGAAAAAGATTATAATTACGCACAAAGATTTAGGATTTAAATTTGGAACACTATCATGGTGGCAAAGTGGCAATGTGCACTATTGCCAAAGTCTTAGAGTGAACCTTGTGTCAGGTTAAGGGATATTGGAATTTTGTTTTACTACTCAGGCAGCAAACATACGGCCCACAGTTACACACAGTACCGCAGTTACACACCTACAGGACAGAAAAAAACAGGATCTTGTATTCTGTGCTCTACTCTATGGGCGATTGCAATGTCTAAAGCATCATCATTCGTCTGTTAGCTTTGTTTAGGTTTTGTCAAGAAATACTCATGATCAGCTCGATATCTAAATGAATTACGCCCGAATAATTAGCCTGTAGACTAATTAGAAGCACTATACATCTAACAAAAAATCGAAAAAGCAGAGTTACCTATAAAAACATACTAACAAGAATCGATACCGAACACAACCAAATAGAATATCTAGAAGCTATAAAAGAAAACATTGATAATGCAGATATATCGGATGACGACGACATCGAAACCTATTACTCTAAACTAAAATCTGGGATCATACGAAGCCTACACCGACTTGAACCCCTAAAAAACATAAATAAATATTCCATCTCAAACACCACTAAAAATATGATATTGAGAAGAAGTGAACTACAACACAAAAAACCACTTAGTCAAGAAGAAAAACAAGAACTAAAAGCCCTCTATAAAAATATTGGTAGACAAATAAAGAAGGAATATAGAGAACACAGATTACAAATAATTAAGAAAAATCTGAATACTACGAAAAGCTTAAAAAAAGGTCTCAAAGAAGTCAACACTGTGAAGACTTGGATACCATGTCTAAACAAAAACCCCACCAAAACATTCTCAAGATCACAAATTATAAATATAGCAACAGACTTCTACCGCACCCTATATACGAAGAAAACATCTCTACCAAGCCACCACGCTCCGAACCTCACTATATGTCAACAAGGACCTGAACCGTTGAAAAGATTTACAGAATGGGAGATGTTTTCAAAAATAAAAAGTCTTAAGACAGATAAAAGTAATGGACCAGACTGCATATCAAATGAGGCCCTGAAATCAACAAAACACTTACTAATTCCCTATATTACAACTCTTTTCAACAAAGTACTAGACAACAGAAAAATACCAAAAGAATGGGCACAGTCCGATATAATACTGCTATATAAAAAAGGAGACCCAGCAGATATAGGAAATTATCGCCCTATCAGCCTACAGCCAAACACATACAAACTATTTGCTTCTTGTCTTGAAAACCGCCTTAATACCTATATTGAAAAGTATCAGCCAGTAGAACAAGCAGGATTTAGGAAAGGTTTTTCAACAATTGATCATATATACACACTAGAACAAGTGATTGAAAAATATGAGGAACAACAATCTCCACTTTATCTGGCTTTCATTGATTACGCCAAAGCTTTTGACTCAATCTCGCATGAAAGTATATGGGAAGCCTTAAAAGACTGCAAAATACCAAATGAAACAATAGAACTTTAAACTTTAACTTTTTAAAGAGAGGTAGGGCACCATACTAGCGAGCAAGCCCGACTGGGGAAGGACCTCCACCTTACAGAAGACCACAGCCAAATGACTACACACAGCGGTGTAGTTGTGTTCCTGTGTGTGAGTACAGGTCTCCAGCGCTCATTTAGGAATGCGTTTTGAAACAAACGTATTCCTATCCCAGGGTTACTTCCATCTTAAAGCACTGGTGTAAAAAAATGGGTTGGCAACACGCAAGTGATACCTCTGGTAATGCAAGCGTCTATAGGCTACGGATACTGCTTAACATCAGGCGGGCCGTATGCTTGTTTGCCACCCAAGTAGTATAAAAAAAAAAAAAAAAAAAAACTTATAAAAGATATCTATGAAAAAAGTGTCAGCACAGTCAAACTAGACAAAAAAGGATAAGAAATAAAAATATGCAGAGGTGTGAGACAAGGTGACCCTTTATCACCTGGTTTGTTTATTACTGTTCTACAATACATAATGAAAAACCTAAAATGGACTAAAAAAGGACTCTTTATAAATGGAGCTTATCTTAACAATCTCAGGTTTGCCGATGACATAGTACTATTTTCAGAAACACCAACACAACTACAAACAATGCTAAACGACCTCAACAACGTCAGTTGTGTCATCGGCTTAGAACTTAACACCACCAAAACCAAGGTTATGACAAACAGGACAGAACAACCAATTAAAGTTGGTGTCAACATACTAGAATATGTACAAGAATATATCTACCTAGGCAAACAAATCTCCTTTAAAAAATCGAGACACATTGACGAATTAAACAGACGTGTGAACTTAACGTGGAATAAATTTTGGAGCTATAAAGAAGTATTAAAATCAAACTTACCCACCAATTTAAAGTCGATTGTTTTGGACTCTTGTCTTCTGCCATGCCTATCATACGCGTGTCAAACATGGATCTTTAATGATAAAACCCAAAGAAAAATTCAAACATGCCAAAGAGCAATGGAACGGAGCATCCTAAACCTAAAACGCATAGACAAACAAAGAAACTCTGACATAAGGAAACGGACTAACATAACAGATGCTCTAACACACTGTAAAAAACTAAAATGGAAGTGGTCAGGTCATGTTGCGCGTATGAGCACTGACAGATGGCCCAACAGAACAATGCACTGGGCTGGTCCAATCGGCAAAAGAAAGAGAGGAAGGCCACCTGAGAGATGGCTCGACGAAGTTAAAAGAACGGCAGGAAAAGATTGGGTATTAAAAACTAAAAACAGAAGTCTGTGGAGTAAGACGGAGGAGGCCTTTACTCGTAAAGAGGTCCTTAAAAAGACATCTTAAATAAAAAGACTGGAAAAATAAATAAATTTATATAAGGATACCGAAATGGCTTAAATAATAATTATAATTAGCCTGTAATAGAAAGCGTATTATTATTTCTGGTATAGGCATAATAATACGCTATCTATTACAAGACACCTAATAAAGCTGACGACGGATGTGATAATATATGTCTCTGCTTACTATCTCGGTGAATAAGAAGCAATAGCCAAGGCTAGTTTACGAAAAGAAGCTGCAGATTTGGAAATATTCTCGCAACTCCTTTGAACTGACTGCCTTGGTGGTCCAGTGGGTGCAGTATGCGCCTGCTATGCACGAGGTTGTGGGTTCGATTTCCGCACAGGGATAAAACTTTGTGTGATTCTGAGTCTGGGTATAATTTGTGTCCGTTAATTGTATGTTTGTAAAGTCTGCGGGACACAGAGCTTGTTCTCTAGTGCGGTAGTTGTCTTTTTAAAAAAATAAGAAAAATAGAACATTTTTTTGATGTCCTGCTATTAAGAAGACTTGTTGTTAAATCCGTGACAAAGTAAGGAGGATGTAGTCTATTAGCAAACGAGTCCATCCCCCATAATCAGATGGAAATGAACGAACTTAATCATTGGGAATTTATGTAGCGCTTTTACTTTATAGCCAAGGGGTGCTCCGTGGAACGTTAGGGGTGTGCTCCCTTCGCGTTCTTAAACATTAACAGTTCTGAATATTGAATTTGTTATTATAACGACAGTATTATTGTAATATTTAATTATTGTGCCATCTTTTTGTATTTATCTAAACTGATATTATAAAGTGGAAATCTTTGATTCTTTGTTTGTTACGATTTAACTCAAAAACTATTCCACCGATTTAAAAAAATCTTTGACTATAAGAAAACTTATAGTAGCCTATGTGTTATTCCAGACCATAATCTATCTCTGTGCCAAATTCATCCAGATCCGTTCAGTAGTTTTTACGTGAAAGAGTAACAAACATCCATCCATCTATTCTCACAAACTTTCACATTTATAATATTAGTAAGGATGTGAAAGTTTGTGAGTATGGATGGATGGATGGATGATATGATGTCAGAGATAGATTATGGTCTGGAATAAAACATAGGCTACTTTTAACAGCGATAACCGACATCCACCCGGGCGGAGCCGCGGGCAACAGCTAGTAATAATATAAAAATATCATTATACCTATATTACACACACTTACCTTAGTTCCAAATGGGGTAGGTTCAGATCCATTTCCGACCCAGAAGTAAGCATCAGGTCCAGCTCCATCGTAGTGCAGGTTTGGTATGTAGAACGTCTTGGCGTCGAGCACGCTGATGTTGCCGGAGCGGAGGCCGTGGGCCAAGCGCTTGAACTCGGGGAGCACGCGAGGTCTGGGAGGGTCTAGGCCGGGAGGTATGAATACGTCACCGAAGTTTACCTACGAAGGAAATATAGACTATAGCATGGGGTTCTTCAAGGAGTTAAGGTTTCTAAAGGGTCGGCAATGCGTGGGTGACACCCCTGGTATGCAAGCATCCATAGGCTACCATCAGGCGGGCTGTATGCTTGTTTGCCACCTTGGTGGTACTTTTTAAGTTTTAGTACTTTTTTGAGTAGGTAAGGTACCTAAATACTTTTGCCTAAACATAGAACGTTAAATACCTAGTTACCTAGTAGGTTGTAATAAAATTAAAAAATATGCTTGTACCTATATCACACACATTTTGTCCTGTGAGGGATCGAACGATTAAAAAGAGTGACCCGAGTTTCTTGCCAATTCTTCTCGAGGCCCTACCATAGTCAGCGAATTGGCCGTAGGAAAAAAGTATGCTGGCATTTGTTTTTATGACGTTCATAAGTATCATGTATTTGATCTAAATGAATAAATGAGTTTGAACCGTTGCATAAAGTATTTTGAGTAAAAAAGAACAAAATGGGAATTAGTTTAACTGAACTGACTTGACCAACATCGAAATATAATTTAAAACATAACAACCTCAGACTAATAGATAAGTCTGAGATAACAACTAACAAGATATACATAGTAAAGTCAACAGAAATTTACTATGACGAATATTTGAGGCTTTTATGATTTGCATAACATTTAAATTAAACGTGCAATATACATTACATTTAAATCTATTTGTCACCATTATCCATAAATCTAATTCAACGATCATCTCGAATTGCAAATTGGCATGACGATTCAAATACTATAACCCTATTCTTGTCAAATTAGCGTCAGCCGAACGCGCCCATTCATAATATTTCGAACGACACCAATGGCGGGTAAAGATGGCCGCCAAACGTCAGATTTTGGCGCGAAACTTGTAAGCATGCGCGCCAAAACTAATCGATATTTTGTTTCGGTTACTATAATAGCGGGTGTAGCCGGCTTTTGCGTATAAAAAGATGGTAAAATAATTTAGGTTATGGCGGGAAAATATTTCGGTACGGTTGACTATTGACGATTAAAATGTAGGTTAGGTTGTTTTTGTAGCAAGACAAGGAATGTCTCAAGTTTTTTTTTATATATTTGTCCCAGTGCTTATGTACACAATGCACACGGACCGCCTCTTGTACATCAGATTAGTGGTAGATGTTAGTAAGAATGTCGTGTAATGTTGACGTATGCTTATTAAATAGTTAAATTAATTTTATAAAATTCCCATAATCTCGAAAAATAAACCTCTAAGTAAATATGGCAGCAACCATGTTAGCAATTAATCAGCCTGTTTCGGTCCACTGCAGCTGGTCAATAGGTATGCAACACCGATTCGCATCTAGTCAAAATCTAATTCAATTTGAGTATTACTGAAGCACTGTTGGATTCAGATTTCCTCTAACATCGCCAGGAAGCTGGCACCTTAACTATCACGCTATTGAACTAATATATAGTAGAAAATCTGCAATAGTTGGGCCATAACAAATCTATTGCCCTACTACTTCAGACTTACTACTCTTTTTGTAGGTATAATTTGCTAACGTAGTAATTGGTCTTCCAGCTTTCTGGCTAAGACTATGATTGTTATTTCGTAGTGCTTATGGTACTCACAGTAAACCTCCTACACCATACGCTGAGCCACTTGATGTCCCTCAGCCTCTTGCCTCCCGGGAGTCGCAGAAGGATGTCCGAGTTGCTATGTGCTGATAGTATCGGTGGGTCCCTGGAAAATTGAGAAAGTATTTTGTAAATTTGACAAAAATATTCGAGTTATTAAAGACTAGGGGCCGCCCGCGACTTCGTCCGCGTGGTAATTTGGTATATTTTCTACGATTTTGCAACATATCTCACTACTGCTCCGCTCCTATTGATCATAGCGTGCTGTTATATAGCCATCCTGGATAAATGCACTATTCAACAAAAAAGGATTTTTTCTAATCGAACCAGTACTTTCTGAGATTAGCGCGTTTATCCAAACAAACAAACTCTTCAGCTTTATAATATTAGTATAGATATAGGTACTTGTTAGATCTTTCAATATATAAAAAACCCAATACGTTAGAATCAGTAAAACCAACTTTACATTTTCAATCAATGTCTAGGCCTCTCCTAATTCACCTACTTTACTGTGACCCGGTCCTCCACATGATAAGTACTTTTTATGATAAATAATTTATTGTAAGCGAACAAAACGTTGATAATAATAAATGATTTATCAAACAAATGATTCGTAATTTTGACCAAAAGTTGTTTGTCAAATGATAGGGTCCTATCTTAGGTCCTAATTTTGACCAAAAGTTGTTTGTCAAATGATAGGGTCCTATGTTTGCAATCATATTATTATTAGGGACTTGATCATTTAATAGGATGATCATCTGTAGCTAACTTAACTTTCAAATGTGTATACTTCTTATCACAAACTTCGAACTATAAAAAGAGAATTAATATAAATATTGTATGTATCCCTGAATCATAAAATTCCACAAAGGGTAATTGCAATACTTGTACAGACGTCGGCGAGCGACGTGCTAACAAGACGCCTGTTATCGCATCTGTACGAGAACTCGACATTTTCTATAGCTTTTCTTACTTTTATGTTCCAACTGTTAAGTAAGAGAGAAATATACCTAGAGCTTTAGCTTCACTAGATATGATTGCCGTTTATTAAATTTTAAAGGAACTTGTTCAATCAAGTGAGAAAATGAATTGGTACATGGCACTCTTCCATTTACAGAACAGCTTTGATCCACGTCGTCTACCGTGCCTGTGTCATCCCCGGGAACGTTTTACTATAATATACCATTTTTTTATACTACTAAAGGGTAAACAAGCTTTTGGCCTGATGGTAAGCAGTTACCATAGCCTATGGAATTTCTTGCAATATCGGTGGTATCACTTGGGCGTTGCCAACCCCTTAAAAACTCGTTTCTTAGGAAAAGCTCGGCAGGGAACTCATTTCACAACCTAATCGTATGTGGAGGGAAATTACTCTGAAACACACGTACAGTATGGCACGATAGAGGTTCTTAGATGTGAGGATGGGGGAAGATGTGTGGCCGTGGGCATCGTATCAAACAATTCCTCGGAACATAGCCCATTGTACAGTCAGTGGAACACACACAAGAAGGCAAAGTATCTCCTTAAACTTAGTAGATCAATACCGCCTGTGAGCTTGGGATCGTTAACAATCCTCACAGCGCATCTTTGGATCGAGACAAAAGGTCCAAGCTGGTATAGGTACCTACTGGTGCTCAAAGGTGGCAGCATTTTTCGTAACTGTGAAATTATTCGTCGAAAATAATTCAAATACTTTGAATAGCAATTTTATCATCGAACCAAATATAGGAACTCGCATTGCAGTCCACGCGTCATTCCCGGGAACTCGTCGGTATAATGTTACGTCACGCACGTATATGTTCAGGAATATTTAGAATGAAACTAACATATAGGATTGTATTGACCTGTTTATATGAAAATCGCAGAATTGACAATTCCCAGAATAATATAATGATCAATAGCATACCTGTGTTGCCTGTGTACTCGATAATTACGTAAATACGTATCTGGTATTACGTCAGATGTATCATTATAACGGTGCTCTTGGAACAAGCGGTGTTCGACAGAATTTAATTTAATTTACTACCCACAAATACTAGAATTGATTAATACTAGAAATAAACTGGTAACTGACATTACGGTTTCCGTGAGAATCCTAACTCTTTAAAAAGTAAGACTGTACAAACATCATAAATCATTAAGAGCGATTGTCACTGCCCGTTTTTTGTTATAAACAGGTTTTTATAGAAGTTATGAACAAACAAATATAAAAAAAACGCATATTTGAAACGTCATTAATAACCTCTTTATGCATGAACGTGTCGGTCTTATTCTAACTGTATAATAATATTAATTTAAAACAACAGGAAGACATTTAGAAAATTCTCCGTTTCCTTTCACTTGTGAAGAAGCGTCAACGCGATACACCCTCGTTTAGTGAATGTTTAGGAGACAATCTCCACCCCTCTTCTATAGCAATTATCTTTATATCATTATTAAACATTTTCAATTGTTATTCATATTTTATTTAATGAACGAAAATTAAGTATGTAAATTTTTCTCTTTGAATATTTTTTAAATTAGAATTTTGTTTGCAATTAATTAGGAAATGTCGTTTACGTGGCGTTATCTCAGCAAAAAAGATAAAAAGAGAGACCCTCTTTTTATCTTTTTTGCTGAGATAACTCCAGCACTAAGAAATAAGCTACTCGTATGTGTCGCGGGGGAGTTCACAAACATTCAATTCACGGATTTCCTCAAAGGATGGGTGGTATTTGTCTGTTTGCGAAGAAAAACTCTTGGTAAGTATTTAGCCTAATTTCTAAAATTAGCACATTGAAAATGCCCTGTGTGGCAATAGCCTTCTGATTACATGGTACCTAACAAAGCTGACGAAACCTCGGTGTCAAACACCTAAGCCTACGCCACCAATATTTTTTATAAATATTTTTTTTCTTTTAAAAGACAACTCCCACACTAGGGAATAAGCTTTGGGAGGCGGGGGACGTTACAAACATACAATTCAGGGACACGTTTATGAATCACACAAAGTTTTGTCGCCTGTGGGAATCAAACCCACAACCACCTTTACCATTAGACTACACGCACTGTGCCTATTAATATTAGTAAGAACGCATAGACTGTAGGACGAATGTCAATAAAAATGTCGTCCGTTCAAAAAAGCTATAAAGTTCCGAGCAAAGGTTAAAATCAATAATGTCGTGTCAATCCGTACTATAATGTCTATTAATTCTAGAAACCGATTACGTTTCATGTGACGACCCTGTTAATGTTTGTTACCTAATATTAAATGAATGTTATATTTCGTGACATGGTCATAATACATTATTTGAATGTTCCAGTTCGTGGTCGCTACTCTAGAACCTTTCTGCTCTAATGGCCATCGGTTCTGCAAGCTATGTGTCCTGCCCATTGCCAATTAATTGAGGGGATCCTTCGAGCTATGACGGTCACTTATGATTAAGAATTTTAAATTACTTTCAAGTCATGAATCTATATATTTATATTATGAAGTATACAAAAATCTACCCTTTGATGTAACCATCACGCCTGTCTCCTATTAGGGTTTAGGGGTAGGCAGAGACTATGGTACGCTAATTGCTTTGATTCAGACATACTTCTTTCGCTTCCTCTACATTCACCACCCTCTCCATGCATGAGCGTCAATGAAACTATTTATGTTATGGTAACTCCATAAAGTAGATTAATATTAACAAAAGAAAGACTTTTCCTCTTATAAGTAAAGCAACATTATCGTATTGAATTCATTTAAACATTTCTCGTTCGCCCAAAAGGGCCTCTCTAAGGGGAAGTAAGTCACCCACAATTTATTCACTTTGCGTCGTTTCTTGAATGCTAACTGGCCTCGTCAGGGACACAACACTTCTGAATTCTTCAAATTATATATATGTATATGAGAGAATTGTAACGAAATGAAATGGTGAATAATGAAGCAAATGGATATTTTGTATTTATGTCTAGCTGTCTAACTTGGATCGAAGAGTTAAAAAGTTTCAGAGTTCACTGTTTTTACTGCTCATTTTTATTTTATTTTACTTCTATTGTGCACTATACTAGCAAGCAAGCCCGACTGGGTAAGGACCTCCACCTTACAGAAGACCACAGCCAAATAACTACACTAAAGGATGCGTTTTGAAAGAAATGTTTTCATAACCCACGGACACTCCATCTTAAAGCCCTGGTGTAGAAAATGGGTTGGCAACACGCAAGTGATACCTCTGGTATTGCAAGCGTCCATAAGCTACGTAACTCCTTAACATTAGGCGGACCGTATGCTTGATTGCCACCTAAATAGTAAAAAAACTTGTTATGTTGGCTGAATGAAATCTCAATATTGAGAGCTTACTAAAAATGTAGTCTAATACCTATACCACCTACCTAGCTTCTATAATAAAAAAAAATATAAGTTACTGTTTTGCGATTTAAAAAGTCAAGATTAGCGATTTTGTCAGTCAGAAAGTTGACCACACGGTCGGTTTAGTAGCTTGAGTGATGATTACCTCGCTATTTACGTGTTGTGTAAACCATAAATTTATTTATTTATTTATTTCACCCAACACTTACATCTATTTTTACAGGGTTAAGCCTAATACAATAGTGTAATTTTCATTTTTTTATTCTAATTACAAACTAATTATTTATTCTAATTAAATGGTTGTCCTAAGCCTGGGTGCACTTTGTGTCTATTAATTGTATGTTTGTAAAATTCCCCGGGGACGCAAAACTTGTTCCCTAGGGTGAAATCCTAATAATATGATAAACGCGAAAGTTTGTAAGTATGGATGGATGGATGGATGTTTGTTACTCTTTCACGTAAAAACTACTGAATGGATCTGGATGAAACACAGAGATAGATTATGGTCTGGATTAACACATAGGCTACTTTTTACAGCGATAATCGACATCCACGCGGGCGGAGCCGCGGGCAACAGCTAGTTTGTCTATAAAAAACCCGAAAGTATGTATGCTTTCACTTAATAATTTCACTCTATATGTAAAATTCATGTTTGTATATTTTTACCTAACCGTCAGTCTATCGTCAATCAAGCATCATTAACGTACTCCATGACCTTCGTCCATTGTGCCGTCTGAAAGCAAACTTTGTGTAACCAAAAGTTTGTATTTAAACAATGGTATTGTACTCTCACCTAATAACCAACATTATACCGCCATAGACGGTAAGTAACAACGATGTTGCTATGGTTAACTTTGGTAACCATTTTAACTTTCAACAACGTGAAACTTTGCTCAAAAGGATTTTGTCCTTTACCAAAATTCAAAGGCAAAAAACACAATTTCAATTTACACGTTCCGGGGATCGAAGTCGCTATAGCACGGGTATTGCTTTGAGATTGTAACGTTATGTGTTTTCTATAGATACTGTATTATCAGTGGAAAGGTGGAATAGCGCTTATAGGACATTATTATAACTAGAGGTTGTAATGTGGTCGAAATTCGACCGTAATTGCTTATTGTGTGTCTTAGCGGGTAATCTTGGAAACTAAATAAAAAAAATAGTCTCGTACATAATATATCTTCACACTTGTCTTTCACTGAGGTAGGCAGAGAATATGGTACCTACGCCAATTGCTTCGATCCAGACATTTCTTTCGCTTCCCCTACAGTAGGTATTCCCAAAGTGGTCAATATCGGCCCCTTGAGGTCGAAATCGGTTTTCCAGGGGTCGACATAAACGAAATCTAATTTTGGGGGATCGACAAGGTCTAAAAGTCGACCAATATTGAATAACACAAGTTCTTATTTGAAACATTTAAAGATACTGTACGTCTACCCAACCCACCTCGTAATATAATCTTCAGGATACGGCACCAGGATTCCTTCAGGGCTTGGCTGCGGAGTATCTCCGACCCAGAAGTAGGCGTCAGGCCCAGTGCCATCGTACGCGAACCCTCGCACGTAGACTGTGCTCTCGTCTACTGCGTATACGGTGCCCCTGATGCCGTGGGCGTATTGTGTCAGTCGACCGATGAGGCGGCCGTAGTAGGGCTCAGGACGCCGGGATGTTACTGTACCTGTGGAAGAAAGAAAGTTAGATCAACGTCATCGCACTATATAATACTGTTTATAAACTAAAACCTTCCTACGATTTTTAACGAATTTCATGCTAGGGAATAATCTCTGTATGGCTGGAAATCACGTTGAAATCACTAAGCGAGTGTACCCACAAAGTGTCCAGAGTTTACCAAGACTCAGAACATCCATTTTTGGATCACATAAAAAAAAAATTGCACTCCGGGAGTGCCGACAGGAGTGAAAACACTAGGCAAAACAGTTGTTATAATTTTTATAGCAATATATTTTTTTTTAATTTATCTAAACGCGTTTCGCGGTTGTTATATGTACATGCATATATCGCTATTTGCTTTAATAACGTGACAGTCGAAAAAAGATTTTTTGGATATGTCAAGCTGCATCTCGTAACGGTGACATGAATCCAGAGATTTTATCTCATCTAAATATATGCGTACCGTGCTAATAGAAGTTTTCACTTCAAACAATTGTATTGTGTGGAGATCAAAGCCATATACGATGCACAGTAAAAAAGTATCATCATCATCTTAGCTGAAAGACGTCCACTGTTGGCAAAAACAATCAATAATTCAAATTGAAAAGTAGTATGTACAGTTGTAGTTGCGTTATTGGCACTTGCTTATCATACAGTAAATAAAATGAATAGGTAGACATTAGAGCTGAGATTCGGACCCTTTCTGACATCACACAGGATCATTTTTATGTTCTAATATGTCTATTTTTTGTCTACGCTCTGTTATACTAAATGCTTTTCTTTCTTTCTTACATTGCAATTTTTGCCGGATATTAGCTAGCGATTGATTGAATATATAATTTCAACAATTTATCACTCTTACGTCGACCGCTTAAGGTATATTTTGCCTTCGAAACTACATTATTATTAATGACGTTAAAGCGTAACGCAACACAACATAAGACACCCAAGCCCAAGCTCACAATCAACAAATGCCCTTCGTACCAACAACAATACACCGTGTATAATACCAACTGACAATAATTTCCGAATTTACGGACGACAGTGTCACGCCCAAAACGTCTCCAGTCTTTTCAACAAGCATTCAATTTTGACGCTTACGTAACAGTTTTAGGGAATAAATTAGCGCGTATAGATGAAGTTTTTTTGTAAAGCAATCTTGGTAAAAGCAGCAATCGATCACTTGACGGAAATAGTAGCTGATTCCATTAGCAAACGGATGCTCGTCTTGATAAGTCACCGTGAATTGTGATTGGAAACTTTTTTTGGTTATAAACTTGGTGATTTGCTTAATATATCCAAAGCAACCCTTGAAAGCAGCCCTTAGAACACCTAGGTGAACCAGGAGTGCAAAAAGTTAACCGTGGAACATCAAGTAAAAGTAGCAAGGCTCAGCGTAGACGGAACGGAGCGCAGCGGAGAGGATTTTATTAACGCACTTAAAAATAAACTTTAAAATTATTAGAATAAAGTGCATAATTGCTTGAACCTAACAAAAAATGCTCGCGCGTCCTCGAAGATATGCGGGGCGGGAATCATACGCGATCCGTAAAGAAAATGCCCGAGACCGCGCGGGGATTATTCCTCTTTGTCTGCGCTGACCACAACTCTTAACCATTTCTTAGATAAAAGCTATGGTCATTTTATAATTTATAGGAGCGTTTTGCAATTTGAAAACAACACACGGAGATGTATAACCCACATAATGTATGTACCCACTCAGGTGACTAACTTGATTTGTCAAATATAAACTTGTCATGACTAATTCATCAACGCAGATCCGAAACTCTTGGTAAGTCAGAAGAGGAAGTAAAAAACAAGAGTTTTTGAATCATTCGTTGCTAGTTTCATCTCAGATATGAGTAGGTACATCTCTAAAGCAGCATCTAAGACAGCTTTCACAGATTGAACTCGTTATATTTCCTGAGTCCCAGGGGCCATTATCATTATCACCGCTACCCTGCCGTATTTATCTAATATCCTAAGCGGAATCGCCGCCCCATTAAGGGATATTTTGATTGACATACTCACCCCCGAGATTTGATGCGCTAGGGTTACATAGGGTTGATATTTAGTTGTTGGGAACAAGATAAAAATAAAGTTTTGTCACACATAGAATTCCTTCTGTAAAAACACTGTTTTTCATGTGTTTTTTTAACTTGTAACATTTTCAGAATTCCTTATAAATGACACAAAACTTTTGTCACATTCAGAATGCCTTCAGAATGTAACAAAACCTTTTTTATGTTCAAAATTCTTGCTGAATGTAACAAAAAATTTTTCACATCCAGAATTCCTTTTATTTTTAACAAAATAAAAACTTTTTGTTTTGTTACGAGTTAAACAAAACATTATATACTCAAACGAGGACACAAAGTGACAATAACGCTGGTTTATGTATAGATGACAAATAAAATTACGGCTCGATTGATGGTTCTACGGTAGAGCCATCAGAAGAATTGGTAATAAACTCAGACCATTCTATTTTGGACAAGGTCAGCTCATGACCGAATGATGGGGAAAACCTTGGGGACGGTCTATGACCAGCAGTGGACGTCTTATGGCTGAGATGGAAAGATGGATTCTTTTCAATAGGTATCATCGAGTTACAATAAATTCGTGAGGCGCTCATAGCCAGGTGCACTCGCTGTTCGGTAAACGATCAGCGGGTTAAGCTACCAAGGGCGCGGTAACCCAAAAGATGGTATTTCATCTGAGCGTCTCCGTGCTCGGTGGGCACGTTAAAAGTCGGTCCGACTGGTAACACTCGTTAGATCACGACAGAGGCCTAAATATGGGTGATCTAAATAACTCTGTCACCAGGTTGGCCACTATCCATACGATAAGAAGAAGAAGAAGAAAGACTTGCATGGTAGCTCTCTCATCCACCTTGGAATCCTACCCACGTTTTCCGCTTTGTAGTCACTCCAGGATTTTTCTACCCCAGCGACTATTAGTTCTAGGAGCATTGTCCCCTGACCACGGCTATAATACAACACTGCTATACGGCAGTAGCCAGGGGAATCTTAGTTATAATATTATAATAATAGCAACCTATATATCCCACTACTGGGCACGGGTCTCCTCTCCACTATCAAGAGAGAGAGGGTTTAGGCTTTAATTCACACATGCTGGCCTAAAGCGGGTCGGTGAAACAGACATATCTTTAGAATTTCTTTTAAGACATGTGGGTTTCCTCACGATGTTTCCCTTGGCCGATGGCGAATCATTTGATTAGTACAAATAAACTCCACAAAGTGAAATTCACATTCGTACAAGATCGAACTCCCACTCGGCCACCACCGCTTTGATACTTTTAAAATATTTGTAAAAAAATGTGTGGTAGTATTTGGGACAGCCCTATCCCTCCCTCTGTCGGAGGGTGGGTCCCTACGTACACTTAATACAGTTTTGTCCTCGCATTTCGATACTCATTTATATCCAAACGCTTCTGAGTCGACATCATATTTTTTGTTAAAATATAATTTGTTTCTGTGAAAATTATTTTTGCGTGATAACTGAAGAGTAGCTTCTTGATAGAATAATGTCGCCGTATTTCTGGGATCTTTTTAGTACAACTGTTAAGAAAAATCGTGTAAAATGATGACTGTTTATTTGTCTTCGCCATTTCGCTTACAAGGCTAAAGCAATGAGAAGAACTGACTTTTATTAAGCTAAGATAAAAAAAAAATCTTTTATATCGAATAACTCCAGGGAACAAGCCTTGTATCGCGGAGGACAAAAAGTACACTCAGTATCGCAAAAGGATTTTCGTCGTTCGAGAATCGAACCCATAACACGGTGCGCAGTAGTGAATAGCAAGGTAATCAATAAGCCACTAAACAAATGATGTACAACAGGCTGCCTTAATTTAAAACTAGTATTGTATTGTATTTGTATTTAAAAAAGGCAACTCCCGCACTAGGGAACAAGCTCTGTGTCGCAGGGGACTTTACAAACATACAATTAACAGACACAAATTATACCCAGACTCAGTACAACTCTTTGTGGGTCACACAAAGTTTTGTCCTGTGTAGTAATCGAACCCACAACCTCGTGCACAGAAGGCGCACACTGCGGCTACTGGACCACCAAGGCAGTCATTAAAATCTAATAATGAATCATGTGCCGAACCTCTCGCTGCCGAGTCCCACTGTGGGCATTCAACTATGTATATTGCTCTCTGTGAACGTATAGAGGTGGATAAATGAGAGCCATAAGTTCCACACAATCTGACACCACCTCTGTTCTTGGAAACTCGTTGAGTGGAGAGACAGTGTGACGATTACTTTTTGTCCTTTGACAATCTATGCATGTCTTTGCCCATGTTCCAACTTCTTTATTCATGGTAGGCCAGAAGAATTTTTCAGACAATATCTTTCTTGTGCTTCGTATCCCCGGATGACTGAGACCATGTACTGCTGTGAATGCTGGGTACCGGAACTGCAGTGGTAAATAGGGTCGAAGTTTTCCTGTAGACGTCTCGCATACGACTTGTAAGTCGCTATTAGGTATTGTGTACCGTTTAAAGTGTAGCTTTTTATTCTGCAACAATTCAGCTAATTCTTTGCTTTGTTGTTGTTCAGTGGCTAATTCCCCATAGTTAATAAAGCTAGGGAAGCTAATTTCCTCGATTCTCGATAGTGCATCTGCTACAGCGTTTTGTTCGCCCGGGATGTGCTTAATCTCCGAGCAGAACTGTGAGATAAAATCTAGATGTCGTAGTCTTCTAGGCGTGTCATTGTTGGATGAGGCTTTGCTAAGTGCGAATGTTAGCGGTTTATGGTCGGTATAGACTGTAAATTCTCTTCCTTCTATCATGTGGCGAAAATGTTTGATAGACATATATATTGCCAATAATTCACGATCGTAAGTGCTGTAGTTTCGTTGAGCCGTGCTTAAAGCCTTGGAAAAGAAACCAAGTGGTTGCCATTGCCCATCGATCTTCTGTTGTAGTACAGCACCCGCACACGTATTTGAACTGTCCGTCATAAGTGCCAGAGGTGACGTCATTGAGGGATGAAAAAGTGTGACAGCGCTTTGGATGCTTTGTTTACATTTTTCAAATGCCCTATTTCCTTCCTCTGTCCATGGAACGAGTCTTTTGTCGTTCTTCTTAGCACCGTGTAAATACAGGTTCAGTTCCCTTTGGTGTTCAGCTGCGTGAGGCATGTTAGCACGATAGAAGTTTACTATCCCGAGAAATCGCCTGAGCTCTTGTATAGTCTTCGGCTTGGGATAGCTTGAGATAATATCTATTTTGTCTTGTAATGGTCGTATACCGTCTTCATTTATGCGATATCCGAGAAAATCTAACTCGGATTTGGCGAATTCGCATTTTTTAATATTTAGTGTAATGCCATGTTCTTGAAGTCTTCTAAATACTTCTTCCAGGTCTTGTTTATGACTATTTTCATCGCTGCATATGAGAATGTCGTCGATGAAGCTATATACGAAGTCCAGACCTTTTAGCACCATATTCATAAATCGCTGAAACGTTTGCGCAGCATTGCGTAGACCGAATGTCATCTTCATAAATTCAAAAAGTCCAAAAGGCGTTATGATGGCGGTTTTTGGGATGTCATCTGGATGGATATCTATGACGTGAAATGCCCGGCGAATGTCCAGTTTCGTAAATACTGTTTTGTCCTTCATTATGTAGGCGAAATCCTGCATCCGGGAAATCGGATGACGATCGGGAACCGTAATAGCGTTTAAACGACGGTAGTCGCCACAAGGCCTAAGTTCACCGTTTTTCTTCTTCACCACATGTAAGGGAGATGCCCAAGGACTGCTGGACGGTCGACATATTCCATCTTCCATCATCTTCTCAAATTCACGTTTGGCGGCTTTGTATTTCTCTGGATTCAATGGGCGTAGTTTTTCGTGAATAGGGTTCACGTTTGTTGTTATTATTCTGTGCTGAATTGTATGCGTCGGAATGCTATTATTACGCGGTTTAGTCAACTCACTGTATTTTTGCAAGATGTCATAATACGTGTTATTACGGTCGATCGTGCGAATTGTCGCATCGGCATCTTGCGTAACCTTGGTAATAACACATAATTCAGTGACCTTATCAATTAATTTCCTCGCGTGTAAATCGATGAGTAGCTTATAATTTTGTAGAAAGTCTGCTCCTATGATGGAACGTCGTACATCAGCTACTATAAATGTCCACTTGAAGACGCGACGTAGTCCCAAGTTGAGATGCATTGTTTTTTCGCCGTAAGTACGTATAGATGTTCCATTTGCAGCGTATAATGTGTACGCGCTTGAGTTATTTGCGACTTTTCGATTCTTCGCTGCCAGCACCGATACCTCTGCCCCCGTGTCTATTAAAAATTGTGTACCACTGTTTAAGTCGGTAACACATAGTCGACAGTTTGGGGTATTATTGACGCCGAGTACTGCCACAGTCGGAGTCAATGTTAGTTTTCCGACGGCTTTCGGAATGCGCATTTTTGTTCGTTCCAACATCTAAACGCATTTACGCCATACTTCATATGTGGACGGCATATCCATGCTGCTTTCCGGGAATTTGATCTTGACCTTGAACGTGACTTTTCGCGGTGCGGTGATCTTCCTATTCGTCCTTGGCCTCTCTTTAATTCTGCTATCTCCATAGCCATACTGTCTAATTTCGCGCGAAGATAGCTCATGTCATTGCTACTTGAAACTTGTGCGATCTGGTTTTGTGGCATGACGTTTTCAATTATCTTGTCAGCAATTTTTGATAGACTATCTAAGTCCTTTGGGTCGGCGACGCTTAAAACGGCTCGTGCTGACGGTGGCAAAAGTTTTGTCCACATTATGCGTAGCGTATCGTCGGGAATCTTGCTTCCGGCTAATTCACGCATCTTGCGTAATAATTGAGATGGCTTTTGATCGCCGAGTTCCATTTCTTCCATCAATTTCTGAAGCTTGCGAGCCTTTGACTCTTCGTAGGCGCTAATGAGACGTGTTTTTAACGCCTTGTATTTGTCAGACTCAGGCGGAGCCGCGATTATATCGCTTACTTGCTGCAACGCATCTAAGCCGAGTCGGGCAACGGCCGCTTGGAATTGCGCATCGTCACCTTTTTTCTGCGGGGCCATCACTGCTTCAAAATGGGCAAACCATAACGTAGGGTAAGCCGGCCAGAAGTCTGATATACGAGACTGTATGGAGAGCGTTTCTATCAACGCTCTGTCTTCCACTGGCGGAGCGATCTGGTGTTGTGCAACTGGTACGTAGTTCGTACCGGCTGCGTTCTGCTTAGGACATGTTGCCATTTTCTTGACGTTACGTGCCGGCGATAATAACCGTGAATATTGCCTCTTGAAATTCCAATTGGTGGGACCCGCTTGTGGGAAGCCAATTGAAATGTGCGATCACTGGATATCTCGTTGATGATGTTCTTCAATCTTCTTAGCCGGCAGGCAGAAACCAGGTCCGTTGCTAGTCAGGGTCGGGGTCACCAATGTGAACGTATAGAGGTGGATAAATGAGAGCCATAAGTTCCACACAATATAAGTTATTTATTAACATAAATGTACGTGTATTTATACAATAATAAATGATGTATCGGCAATATCTCCGATACATATTGGTGGGGAGTACGTGGAAGTAACTACGTGATATTATCTAAATACTCATTACTGCTGAGCCCACACTCTCTCTGTCGCACGTGCTGTCTCCGTATCTTTTGAAAGGGAAGGTCGGATGTATACGCCGTAACAAAATAGTTGATATTTGTTTGAAATTGTGTAATATCACTTGCCTTTTCTGTACTATTTAGTTTGCTAAAGAGCAAAAATTTGTAACACTAGTATTTAGTAATTAGGTATCCCTGGAATAAGAAAACGGTATTCGTTTTTAGGGTTCCGTACCTCGAAAGGAAAAAACGGAACCCTTATAGGATCACTTTGTTGTCCGCCCGTCCGTCCGTCCGTCAAGACCCTTTTTCTCAGGAAAGTGTGAAGGTATCAAGCAAAAAATTTATAACAAATACTCAGTTCTACTGCCCCTTAAAGCTGTGAAAATCAAACTTCTAAACCAACGCAATCAAAAGATTTGCCAGCCCTTTATGCCGCAAATTTTCGATACTCACAAGGGAATCTAAATCTACAGGGTACTTCTCGTGAACTCAGAATCTTGAAATTTGGTACGAAGCAACGTCTTATAGCACAGGTAATGGAAAAATTGCGAAAACCGTAAAATTTTAGTTACATCATATATAGTAGGTATACTTATATACCTACAGATTGTACGGAACCCTCGGTGCGCGAGACCGACTCGCACTTGGCCGGTTTTTCTTTAAAAACGCTGATGCGTTTTCAGAAACGTTTTCCTTTATTTTTTAATTATTTTTTTTAATAATAATAATCGTTTTATTTTCTCACCATAACCTAGTTACAAAATATTGTTTCTTACATGCTACGGTATAAACTAACATGGTCATGGATCGCTGGTGCCTGTGATAGGTAAAATATTACCTGTGTTACAGGTCGCCAGGTCTCCACTCAGAACTTGGGTATTCATATTATAGAAGAACAGTTATTACTAATTACAGAAAAAAAATGAGCGTAATCAAGACAGTGTATTTATCTGTGTGTGTGTGTGTATGTGTATGTGTGTTTGTGCGTTTGGGTGTCTGTAGTAATTATTCCAAAACTAACAAGAGGTTTCGTCATTAATTTACAGAAGTAGTTAGTTCTGTAAGGTTAACTACACACAGCGGTGTAGTTGTGTTTCTGTGTGTAAGTACAGGTCTGCAGCGCTCATTTCGGGATGCGTTTTGAAAGAACGTATTCCTATCCCAGGGACACTCCCATCTTTAGGCCCTGGCCCTGGTGTAAAAAAATGGGTTGGCAACACGCAAGTGATACCTCTGGTATTGCAAGCGTCCATAGGCTACGGCAACTGCTTAACATCAGCGGACCGTATGCTTGTTTGCCACCCAAACGAACTGTCAAGAAAATCGGCGTTCGTCATCAATTCTTTAGCTATCAAAGCTTATGTAGAGAAGACTCAATGCATAAGTCCGCCATTTGCAACCCCAACGTTTATGGTAACATCCCCCTATTTACTCAGCAGGTCAAACATTGCACTGAGCCTGTGGCTTATTGCCGCCTGTCTACCAGTCTGTGTACCGATAACTGACTGGTGGCTGGCCTCCGTATGCATATTACCTAATAACTATGCACTATCATATAGACTGGCCTGTTAGACTAGTGTTTAGTTACCCCTAGTAACTAATAATAACTGCCTCCGTGGCTCAGTGGTTGATGTGTGAGACCGAGAGGTTTCGGGTTCGATTCCCGGGTCGGGTCAAAAAGTTGATGTTGGGTTTTTCTGTCAAGAAATTCACAATAGATGCCTCGGAAAGCACGTAAAGCCGTTGGTCCTACGCCTGATCTCTCTCCGGTTGTGTCGGATTGCCGTTTGTGCACACACTTGTGCACTATAATATATATTTTTTTAACGACAACTCCCGCACTAGAGAACAAGCTCTGTGTCGCGGGGGACTTTACAAACATACAATTAAACTAACTTTGAAAGCTCAAAAATATAACGATACATTTCTTTATAACATGGGCACTAAATGTTTTTCCCTGCAAAGAAACGTAACAAAAAAAATAATTGCACTCCGGGAGTGCCGACAGAAGTGAAAACATTAGGCAAAACAGTTGTTATAAATTTTATAGCAATAAATGTTTTTTTTATTTATCTATACGCATTCGCGGTCTGCTATATGTACATGCATATATCGCCTCTTTGCTTTAATAACGTGACAGTAAAAAAACATTTTTCGGATATGTCAAGCTACGTCTCGTAAAGGTGTCGCGAATCTAGAGATTTTATCTCATCTAAAAATATACGTAATTTAAAAGAAGTTTTCACTTCAATAATATAAATTATTTCAGTTAGCAACACAATAATGTTGTGTTGCCAAGCTAAAATACACTTAAATACTTAGAATTGCTTTGTTTAGCGAACGGTTCAAGTGCGTATTTAACAACACGCCTTTTGAGCCAATAACCCTTTACTATTCAAATAAAACCAAATAAGAGGCAATAAGGGTTAACGTTTATCTACGTCTCAACGTAGAATAACGTTAAATCTTTATAGAGGGCGAATTTAAATGTAACGACGAGAGAGGTGTGAGGTAGCAAAGCAAATTGAGGATAGATCGCACTTTGAGCAGAGATTCGACTGCCTTGGTGGTCCAGTGGTCGCAGTATGCGCCTGCTGTGCACGAGGTTGTGGGTTCGATTCCCGCACAGGACAAAACTTTGTGTGACCCACAAAGAATTGTTCTGAGTCTGGGTGTAATTAGTGTCCGTTAATTGTATGTTTGTAAAGTCCCCCGCGACACAGAGCTTGTTCTCTAGTGCGGGAGTTGTCTTTTAAAAAAAAACAAACAAAAGAGTTTCGCAGGCCAAGGAATGTTATCTAAACCACAGCTGGGCATCACACAAATCCTAAGCTAACCGTTGTATTAATAATGGTAGTGTAGCAAGTGAATAGTTACGCCATGCTCCGTCCTCTTCTTTCGAATGTCAAGTTACTGATGACAGATTATATCATCATCATCATCACAACCCAAAAACGTCCTACTGCTGGGCACGGGTCTCCTTCAAATACTTGGAGGGATATTAGCCTACTATACCACGCTGGCCAGTCGGGTTGGTATACCTAGATTTTATTTCGAGTTTTTCCCTCTCTTGCAGTGGATATTATCTCCATAACTTACTCTCTCAGTCGACTCTTACGACACTCCCGGGATGGAATGGTGTGTTGACATTTGTATTCTTAATCCATCACCTTATATCCTTACTCATATTATAAATGTGCAAGTTCGTGAGTATGGATGGATGGGTGATGTTTGTTAGCCTTTCACGTAAAAACTACTGAACGGATCTGAATGAAATTTGGCACAGAGATAGATTATGGTCTGGAATAACACATATTTTTACAGCGATAACCGACATCCACGCAGGTGGAGCCGCGGGCAACAGCTAGTAATTATATAATTTTAATTTAAAAAAACTGACATCAACATGGCCAGTTGTAGAATTTTCAAAATCCCGTATCTTGTTTGCCACCCAAGTAGTATTAAAAAAGATATTAAAACTATTGACAACGAGGCTCGTTTCTAATATACATAGTAGTACTACGTAGGTATGAAAAAAGCTCATCGTGCGTAAGGGGTGTCCAACCCCCCACTACACAGTTTAGACAGTATTAAGTTTGCTCAGCACTCATGCTGCTGTAAAAATCGATAGGCGGACGGTTAATCAACTCTCATGTAATCCGTGTTACTCTTTTTAATCTAAAATCTGCCAATACAATACTATAATATGTAATAACTTCGTTTGCGTAGAGTTTTTTTTAATTACCCGTATAATTAAGAAAAATGCTTTCTATTTATGCAAGTAACACTGTTATTTGAGGAATGATCATGTAAAATTTGGGTTTTAAGTCTAGTACAGATCTAAAAAGCTTTTAAAAAAATTCAAAATGCAATTCCTCACATGAATATAAGGTTTTTTTTTTACTTTTTTATTCCCGCACTAGAGAACAAGCTCTGTGTCGCGGGGGACTTCACTAACATACAATTAACAGACACAAATTACACCCAGACTCAGAACAACTCTTTGTGGGCCACACCAAGTTTCGTCCTGTGCGGGAATCGAACCCACAACCTCGTGCACAGCAGGCGCATACTGCGACCTCTGGACCACCAAGGCAGTCAAATTAAAATTGAAATAAGACTACGAATGTGTGTGTATGTATGAGTGCAATTTATATAAAATAAATTGAATACTATCTGTGCAGTCAAAAATTTTAATTATCAAAAACATTTTACGAATATCTTAAATGCCCATTTGATAGACTACAGAATCAACTCCCCCAGTTAGTTTGTGAGGTACAAAAGGGTGACCGAAATACCGCGCAGTCTCGTAGAGAATCTTAAGCATCCCCATTTATCCCATGATCCCTTTGTATCCATCAAATCAGCGTTTCCTAACAAAATTCCCCCGGTACCCCCAAATTGTATGCACCCTAAGTGATCTGTCTTACGTTCAGCGCAGTTTGGTCACCCTACGTATTTATTAACGTAACAAGCTTTTTTCTCAATAGGCTCTGTTATTTTCGTGTGAAATTGTTTCTTTATGTTGTGGTTTTATATACCACTAAGTACGATGGTTTATAAGATGCTTATAAGCATCTTCTTCTTATCGTTTGGTTAGTGCTCAACCTGGTGACAGAGTTATTTAGATCGCCCATATTTAGGCCTCTGTCGTGATCTAACGACTGACAACAGTCGGGACCGACTTTTAATATGCCCTCCGAAGCACGGAAACGCTCAGATGAAATACCACTATGCGCGGTCACCCATCTATAGGGTTACCGCGCTCTTGGTAGCTTAACCCGCAGATCGTTTACCGAACAGCGAGTGCACCTAGCTATGAGCATATGATCACTTGATACTTACTTGTCACATGTCTAGGTATATATTGCCAGGAGTTCTAGATGCACTTTGACACTTTAAGAAAGTAAAATGCTAAACGCTCTACCTATAATTTTAATAAAAGCAAGCGGCAAGTTATAGATTTTTTAATTACTTTAAAATCCCAAGTCTAACGTATTTAAACAGAATGACTTTCATACTAACTCTTTATCTTACTGTTCCTCCCTTAAAATCATTTTTTTAATTTGACATTTACAGCTAAAGTGCATCTCATGACCATTCAAATAAGCCCAAACACGGCTAGATTACATTTTTTAATTATGGAGTTCCATTGCCTACCTTCCGGCTTCATCATCAGTTCAGTTTAATTGTACCATTTTCATTTACTACATTGCATTTGCTTGCTTAGCAACCTTAATAAATAAAGTTGTTAAGCAACTATTACCAAGAAACTTATCTAATCGCCATCAGTGAAATACTTATTATTGAGAATTTCAGATAGCCATCTGTGGTCTTCTTCATCAGTTTATAGCATTTATAATATAGGTAGGATTTATTTTTAGCATTTATAATATTAGTAGGATTTATCGAAACACAACATTAGCCAGGTATTGTTTCTATGGCTATTGTCTGCCGTAGGGAAGAGGTACCTATTTCCCCAATCCGAAAACACATTCACCAATTCTAATTTCATCTGACATCTCTGTTTTTCTCGATGAGTAAAACAAGGACAGCATGATGTTACGGCCTCTGAATAGCGTTCGGTTTTGTTCTGATACTTATGTACTCGCTTATACATTTCAAGTATGAATGCGATAGATAATATGAAACAACATGATATAGAAAGAGATAGTAATAGATTAAATGAAGCTTCATAGCTACTGTTGACGGCAACAGTTACCATTTATAAGAGAGATAGGGCACCATACTAGCGAGCAGACCCGACTGGGGAAGGACCTCCACCTTACAGAAGACCACAGCCAAATAATTACACACAGCGGTGTAGTTGTGTTCCTGTGTGTAAGTCACGGAGTACGTGTAAGTACAGGTCTCTAGCGCTCATTTAGGGATGTGTTTTGAATGAAACGTATTTCTATCCCAGCGTTACTTCCATCTTAAAGCCCTGGTGTCAGAAATGGGTTGGCAACACGCAAGTCTGGTATTGCAATTATTGCAAGCGTCCATAGGCTACGGTTACTGCTTAACATCACGTTGGCTGTATGCTTGTTTGCCACCCAAGTAGTATAAAAAAACTCATATTTTTTCTGTTTAGGGATTGAACTCACAACACGGTGCGCAGTGATAAACGGCGAGGTAACTACTTAAGCCACTGAACCAACCGTGCAGTGAAAAGTTACTTGTCCAGTTTTTTTTTAAAGACAACTCCCGCACTAGAGAACAGGCTCTGTGTCGCAGGGGACTTTACAAACATACAATTAACGGACACAAATTACACCCAAACTCAGAACTACACTTTGTGGGTCACACACACAAGCATACGGCCCGCTTGATGGTAAGCAGTTTTGACAAAATTGCATAGTTTTGTCCTGTGTGGGAATCGAACCCACAACCTCGTGCACAGCAGGCGCATACTGCGGCCACAAAAGGCAAGTCAAAAAGTTATATTAACAGTGTTTTGTATGTTTATTATCTGTGGCTATTATCATAGGTATTCACACGAGTGGCTCCTAAACATAGTCCGTGAGGCATGGACGTTTTAGATGTCAATAACCTGTCTGTAGACCTATAGCGGAACACAGCTTCCTATGTGGTCATTGTTTTATCTCACAATCCACTACGATGTTATATGTAGGATCAGACCAGTTGGCGATCGATTTGAGTACATAAAAAGTTTAATCTAGCGATTATATTATATATATAGTTTTTTTTTATACTATCTGGGTGGCAAACAAGTATACGACAAGCCTGATGTTAAGCAGTTACCGTAGCCTATGGACGCTTGCAATACCAGAGGTATTAGTTGCGTGATGCTGACCCTAAAATAAACACCCGAATTTTATGATGGAATATCCCTAGGTTAGGAAAGCATTCGTAAAAACATCCCTAAATGAGTTCTGGACACCACAGCAACACAACTATACTACTTCCTTCGACTTCTGTAAGGTGGAAGTCCTTCCCC
The DNA here is from genome assembly GCA_947095525.1 of Trisateles emortualis. NCBI lineage: Eukaryota > Metazoa > Arthropoda > Insecta > Lepidoptera > Erebidae > Trisateles > Trisateles emortualis. Next base: position 13,504,341 of record OX352752.1, on the reverse strand, counting down.
AGTCGGACTTGCTCACTAGTATGGTGCCTACCTCTCTTAACCGATGGACAAGGTCGACTCAGGATCGAGAGTTGTGTAAATCTTTGAGGGAGGCCTATGTCCAGCAGTGGACGTCTTTTGGCTGAGATGATGCTGATGATGGATCAAAAATGAAGCTAATCCCTTTAGTACATGTAGGGCTGAAAAGAAAAATACTTAAACATTAAAACCCTTTAACATAGTAGCTTTTACTCGACTGTGAAAGAAAAAAGTATCACCAAGATTTATAACCTACAGTGGTACGATAAAACCGTATGCAATATGCAGTAAATCATTGGCAACTACCCTCAATATCGATATTTCTGAGTACGCATGTACGTGACCACCACGATCTACGAGTACCCACATTAATTCTAGTTATTTAGAACTTATATAAGTTGGCAAAAGTGAATTTAGGAATTTTACTTGTACTGTTAAGTATTTTGTAGCTTAGTTTGAAATGCAACAATTAAATGATTTTATTAAGATTTTACAGGAAAGGCAAATACACCATTTACCAAAAAAAAAATCTTTATTTTTAAAGTTATTAAGATTTAGAGAGGCAGGGTACCATACTATCGAGCAAGCTTGACTGGGGAAGGACCTCCACCTTAGGGAAGACCACAACCAAATAACACAGGCAAATAACACAGCGGTGTAGTTGTGTTCCTGTGTGTGAGTACAGGTATCTAGCGCTCAAATAAAACGTTTTCATATCCCAGGGATATTCCATCTCAAAGCCCTGGTGCAATAAAATACGGGTAGGAAACCCGCAAGTGACATCTCTGGTATTGCAAGCGTCCATAGACTACAGTAACTGCTTACCACCAAGTGGGCCGTATGCTTGTTTGTCACCCAAGTAGTATAAAAAAAATTGAGATGTTAGAAGCCTCGAAGGTATTTGTCTCCATCCTTTTTCAACGAATTATTTTAATTGTTTTTTATTGTAATGCAAAATATTGGTCCAGTGTACATGGGTCTTTATCTTGAATTAGTCCTTTAGCTATCGAACTAGTGCCTATCCATTCATTACATAGGTGGTAATGTATCTAATTATAATAAATCATTCAATCATCAAAGCTTGAGAGGACTGATTAAGTTTCGTAATACCTTCTATGTATTGATACTCTGTGGTAATCCACAGATGTCAATAGATATTGTTGACATTAACATACAAATAATATAGATCTAAGAGCTAGTTACATCGATTTTATATTCATTGATACTGATAGAATTCTTTTAGAGTGTGATGAAAGGTCATGTTATTTTGAATACAATTTCATTTACCCAAGGGATTTTGATCGAGAGTTTAATCATTTTTCGGCTTAGGATCGAGAGTTGTGGAAATCCCTGGGGCAGACCTATATCCAGCAGTGGACGTCTTTTGGCTGAGATAATGATGATGAAGGGATTTTGTAACAGAATCGGTCACTCGTTAATGATACCCCTGGTGTTGCAGGCGTCCATAGGCTACGGTAACTGCTTACCATCAGGCGTGTCGTTTTCTAGTTTTCCTCCTTGGTAGTAAAGAAAAAATAGTGCAATCTCAAATAGTAATAAATACTAAATAGGTACCTATTTGGAAATCAAAATCTATTATTTTCTTAAAGCACTAAGTATTATAAAAAAGCAGTAAGTAGGTGTAATTTATCTATAATATGTATGTATTTAGAAATATATAAGTATGTTTATCAGTTCTCTGGTTACCATAGTACAGGCTCTGCCTAGTTTGGGATCAGATAGCGATGTGTGAGTTGTCCCGAAAATATTATAATTATTATTTATTATTACATTTGGTCAGCTTAACGTGCTAGACCCTAATAATGAAACAAAAATATAGTCTTCAAACGATTTACGGGTTGAACTAAAAAAGGCCTTTAGAACTCTCTGAAAACATATTTTTATTTATTTAAGGAAACAATACATACAATTTTCTTATTGCAAAGGTATTCTAAGCCAATTACAGAGTTCCACAACGTGTATTAAGTGGTAAAATATAACTTGACTAAGTTCCTATAGCCAAAATACATAATAATATATTTAAAAAAAAACTAGGTAAATGAGAAACAAGGGACATAAATAATGCAGACTGTCAGTAACAGGAATTTGTGGTCAGATCGCAAATGATTTTATTCCTAAAACTGTTTTTATACAAAAATAAGGTATCAAATTCACTAAATCTATTGTTGTACATGTGACGTAAGCGTGGTACAATTGAGTGACTACAATAATTTTATTAAAAGCAATCATTTTTAAAGTAGCCAGTCCCCTAAAACTTATTTAGCAAAATCCATTATTGTCTTGTAAGTGATACTCGTCGTATTCACATGAGAAACATTTTGTCACAATGAACAATGACAACTGTCACCGTGCGCCCGCGCCACCGCCACCGCCGTGAGAAATGAAACGATTTCGAGAAATCAACTATTTACTTAACATTTTCATGGAGTTATAACGATGGCGACGTATGGCCCATTGTTACAAACGATTAAGGGGAAATTGAGAATAAATATGGCAGTTTTTCATTCATGTAATTTTCCTGTGTAAGACATAAGTAAGTATCGACCTACCTACAATTCATTTCAGAAATGTGAATAGGTATTTACCTATGTGTAATAGGTAGGTAGGTTTTGATTAAATGCAAAAAAACAAACAAATGCAGACTTGAATACAGGTTGATTGTAGGTCACTCACAAAATCGTAAAATGTTTAGGTACCTACGTAGGCACTTATTGTTTAAACATCACGTTTTGTATCTAATCAGATGATGATGAATCATCATAAGGTGTAACACGTCCTCTGCCGGATATAGGTCTCCCCCAAGTACACACGAGACAGCGTATGCATGCTAAAGCGCATACACTCTTTTTAACCGACTTCAAAAAGAGGAGGTTATCAATTCGTGTGTATATATATATTTTTTTTTCATTTTTTTTATGTTTGTTACCGCAGAACTCCCTCATTTATGGACCGATTTGAAAAAATATTTTTTTGTCTGAGAGGACATACTTCCAGTTTGGTCCCATTTCCATCAAAAGAAAGTTCTAATGATGGGATCCATGAGGAATTGAGGGAACTCCTCAAACATTATAGGCACACATCATCTCAACCCATAAACGTCCCACTGCTGGGCACGGGTCTCCTCCATACACTTGGAGGGATATTAGCCTACTATACCACGCTGGCCAGACGGGTTGGTATAGGGTTTTTATTTCGAGTTTTCCTTCTCTTGCAGTAGATATTATCTGCCTAACTTACTCCCTTAGTCGACTTTTACGACACCCACGGGATGGAACGGGGTGGTGACATTTGTATTCTTAATCCGTCACCACACGGAAAACACACATATAGCAATTTTAATATTTTTAACAACCCATCAAACATTTGCATTCAGAAAGTATAATATGATGAAGTAAAACTGATGAAGAAGACCACCGATGGCCACCTGAACTTTTCAATTATAAGTATTTTACGGATGGCGATATAAGTTTCCATTATGGTTGCTAAGGTAGCTAGGCAACGGAACTTCATAATTAAACAATGTAATCTAGCCGTTTTTAAGGTTTTTGAAATTCTGCAACTTGCCGTACCGAATTCGGTTTCTTTTTGTTAAAATTATTATTATAACAATATACATTTATACAGTATAAAAAAAAAATCGCCTTGATGACGGGGTAAAGAATCTGTCATTAGTGTCAAAATTAGTTACGTCGTTGGCCGCTGTGTCGCTAGTAGGCACTAACGCCACCCACAAATATTTAAAATGATCACAGTTTGAGCAACACATCAAAAACATAAATTACGTGATTGCCCTTCACATTGGCAAATGTCATTACTAGACTCATTAACCTTCACAATGTCACGTATTCACAAAGATCCGCCATGACACCATACATAACAGAGACAAATCTGTTCATAAGATCATTGTTTATGTAACTGTCTAAACTAATAGTCTTCTATTATTACTTTATGGTGTGAAGTTTAATTTATTAATTGTCTATACTTACACGGATACAATAGGTCGACGGTGACGTTAGGTCAATGACAAATTGTCAGTAACTTTGATAAAAAGCTGCTAAGTATTGTTCGGGCGTTTGTTTGATGACGTAGGTCAGTACGTGAAATGCATGTATAATCACGGCCGAAGTTCAGTCATGTGTTATTGAGGTCTAAAACTGTCTTAGCGCTCTTTATAGAGGAAAGGAGACCGTTTTGTGTTCCCATGTGTGAGTACAGAGCCTCTAGACAAGTGGCATAAGCGATAGTCGAATCGAAAAGTCAAAAAAGAAAATGTATGAGATTTAACGTGAGTCTACGATTTAATGTCGTTAACTTACGTCAAATTCCATACATTTTATTTTTTGACTGTTCGATTCGACTATCGCTTATGCCACTTGTCTAGAGGCTCAGGTCTCCAGTGCTCATTTAGGGATGCATTTTGATAGAATGAAACCTCTGGTGTTGCAAGCGTCCATAGGCTAGTAGCGACTGGAAAGGCGATAATAGGTATACTAAATTGGTATTATACTGCAACATATGTCCCACTGCTAAGCACGAGGGACATAACAAACACAAGTTACACCAAGACTCGGAACAATAATTCGTGAATCACATTTTTTAAATAAAAAGTAACCTATATAGGTGTATATCCTTCTCCAGGATACCATCTATCGTCTCCCGTTCAGCAGGCTTACCATGGAATCCAATACCAATCTCAATCCCGTTCCAATCCCGAACCAGTTTCAATCCTGCAGGCCAATGAATCCGTTTGAAATTTGACATTAGCTCGATCCTAATAACATTTGGTACTCTTGACGCGATTTTGACATTACAGATCAAGTTTGGAATCGAGTCTGGGATCGACATTATACGATTACAAAAAGCTAACTTTTTTGGGATCGAGTAAACTCAATCCCAAAAATTACTCACAATAATAAACTATTGTGTGTGATTTATTAAGAGATTGTCATCAATAATGGCACGTTTAGCACTTATATATTATTATAATATTTTGGATAATGCGCATGCATTGGATGTGTAACAAAGGCAGAATTTAAACCAAATGGTGCATTATGCCGACAACGCGTTTTCTAAAACGGTGACAATAAATAATAGAAAACAATAAAACATTATCTAATACTTAATAGAGAATTTCGACGTTATTAGAACTTTTGATACCAAATCATGTAAGTAACTCTTAGAACATAAATAAATCTAATATGTACCTAATTATATATTGGAGTTGCTAACTTATTTTCCTTGATTTATGAATTTATTACTAGCGAGTGTGGTATGTGTGCTGAAGTGATTAAAGTTTTCATATTATGATATTTCATAAGATAATCATTTAAATTGTGTGGTGTAAAATGCAACTATTATGTACCTATCTACATGAGTGCATAAGGTAACTAGAGTATATAATTTGATAAGGACAAATAAGTCGTACTGTCTTATAAGCTTTCCGAACTCCACATACCTACCTAGTTTGCATAATTTTTTTAAAGATAAAAATAGTTAGGTATGTAAAGCTATCCATATAATATAGACATATACCATCGCTGACTATTTTGTAGTTTTTATAAAGAGAAACATGTCCATCATACATTATTATGTGCAATTAAAAATAAGACAGCACTTTGTATGAAAGCTTGATTTCTTCCGACATCATCATGAACAATCATCGTTATATTTCAACAAATTAACACAAAACGTAAATCATAGTACCTATGTATCATCTAAAATAACATTAAAATCTATATCTACTTATAAAAGTAAGATATAGCCCCTAAAAGACATTGAAAATATATAGGTATTGTATTGTATTGATTATTGTTTGTTGACAAGTTGAAGTAGCGGGAACTTTTTTTTTAATGGAGGGTTGCCATCGAAATCATGTAATTTATAAAATGTATTTATTTATTAATTAAATATTAATATTTAACCAGCTGAAATATTTGCGAAATATATTTTTAATTGAAATTTATGTTATAATAAATATAAAAAGCAATAATTAATAAATATTTCACTTTATTTAATATTATTTTATTTGTTAGTTAATTTTTTTTATTTGTATGGCAGCCCAGTATAGTCGATCGTGAACTCGATTCCAATTTCAATTACGATCGAGTTCAAGAGTGCCAATTTTATCACACACAGCTCGCAGTACAAAATGTCATTCTAATTTCAAATTGTAATCGGAATCGAGAGTCAAGGGTAGACCTGCAGATGTTTAGTTGTAAAAATCAACAGAAAGATAATATTACTTTCGCATTTATGGTATATCTGTACACCTAAACAAACAGGTGTCCTGAATACCCTTTGGTATCAACTCAAATGTACAACAATTAAAAAACAACAAAGTCCCGGAGCCCTTTGTCCCATTAAAAGGTCAAGTTGGGAAGTTATCGCATTTCATAACAAGTACTAACGACCTACCTGTTTAGGGATTGAATTTCTAAAAATCTCCTTTTAGTGCTCACACTGCTCACTTGTACGTCGTTTAGGAACCTTAGTGTACTTTTTTGTAGGCTACAAAAAAGTACAATGCTTTGGTTCAGTCAAGACAAATTTCAGTAAAAATTACACTATTTATTTTTATATTAACCCGCGTGGATGTCGGTTATCGCTGCAAAAAGCCGATGTGTTATTCCAGACCATAATGTATCTCTGTGCTAAATTTCATCCAGATCCGTTAAGTAGTTTTTACTTGAAAGAGTAACAAACATCCATCCATCCATCTATCTATCTATCCATTCTCAAAAGCTTTCACATTTATAATATTACCTCGCGTTATCGCTGCAAAAAGTAGCCTATGTGTTATTCCAGACCATAATCTATCTCTGTGACAAATCTCGTCCAGATTCGTTCAGTAGTTTTTACGTGAAAGAGTAACAAACATCCATCCATCTATCTATCCATCCATTCCCACAAACTTTCACATTTATAATATTAGTAAGGATTACTAAAAAATGCATAATTGTATAAATTATTTTTTGTAAATACTACTGATGTAGTTAACCAGGATATGGTCAGTCGTCGTAACCCATGGACGCTTGAATATAACTTAACTTTAGATTGGCGTTCTTGCTAAACTGATGACGCATGACGGCCATTTTGTTTTTTTTATTATTATTGATATCAGGCGGGTCATACGCTTGTTTGACACTTGGTAGAATAGTACCCTATTCTGGAAAATTCGGGAATTTAAAGTCATAATTACATTCCCGATTTTTATTGAATTTACTTTAAATACCTTACCTTAGTAAAAAAAAGTAGAGTCGTCATTTGAAGTAATAAAATTGCTCTTTTACCACCACAAAAAAACAAGAACAGTATTTTAAATAACAAAAATTAAAAAATCCTATACTTCACATTCACACACACACACACACAAACACATTAGATTCTCTTTTTTACATCAGTTTCATTTTTGTGTTTAATACCTATGCAATTATATATCTTCACCGAATTTGTGAGTTAATTAATTCCTAACATAAATATGACCAATTTTTCCTTAGTGATAGCATGAATATAAGAATGTTTTTATTAAGATAGGTTCACAATGAATTGGTTGCACTATAGTTTTACGTAGGTACCTAAACGAAAGGTCAAGCAAAATGTATTAAGTATAGAAAAGTATATTGAAATAATCTGTATTAATACCCGCAATGGTGTGTAATTGTATATTTCGTTTACATGTTATGTATATAAAGCGATACTATTTAAAAGGGTTAAAGGTTATAGGATATAACATTAGGGGTTACTTTTGTCTGCGTTTATTTGAAGCCGTAGACGTAGGCGTTTGGTGTTTGTCGAAGGAAGTTAATTAGATTTTTTTATATCTATACAAACTAATACCTATAATTACTGACTGACTGGAGTTAAAAACATATTGACATTTTAAACAAAGGTTCCTTAATTAAATGACGTACCTAAGTGAGATCTAAGAAGAAGGTTTTTTATAAATTTAATGAATTTTGAAAAATGTATTTAGATACTACTTTGATTCCTAATTTTCTATACAAGAAATAAACGCAAAAAAATGAAATTGAGTAACTTGTAAAACCTTACATATGTATAATATATTTACTTATCTTCCTGGGACACCCTACCTACTCGTTTGTGGAACTAAATTAACTACAAATAACTACACTGCTGTGTAAGGAGTCTATTAATAGCGAATTTATATATGTAGTATCAATAGTGTACAACAAGAACACCTTGATCACCTGAACTTGACTCACATCATACGTTACTTATGTTTTATTATTTACAAGGTTACATCATAATAATAGAAAACCCCGATGTGGTCATCTGTGATATGGCTTGAAGTTAGCCGGTTTTTGACCAAAACCTGTACTATTAAGTATTCTGTGCCAGGACAGCTGCTATTTACCAAATAAACAATATAATAATTAAGAGAGGTAGGGCACCATACAAGCGAGCAAGACCGACTGGGGAAGGACCTCCACCTTACCGAAGACCACAGCCAAATAACTACACACAGTGGTGTAGTTGTGTTCCTGTGTGTGAGTACAGGTCTTCTCGCTCATTTAGGGATGCGTTTTGAAAGAAACGTATTCCTATCCCAGTCTGGGTGTAATTGGTGTCCGTTAATTGTATGTTTGTAAAGTCCCCCGCGACACAGAGCTTGTTCACTAGTGCGGGAGTTGTCTTTTTTATTAAAAAAAAATCATTCGCTCTAAAAACTTAGACGTTTCGTAGATTAACTACTATAATATATAATATTTAATTTTATATTGTAACCTTAAAAACCTCACTTTTAGAAGTAACTTAGAGTACCTGCAGCCGTGCGAATTTCAGTAAAACCACAGAATTAATACTAATTAATACTGTGGTAAAACCTTTTTAGCGGCATTAGCATTTTAACCCCAGCTACTTTAGAAATTAATGAATATTTGTTTTCATTTGAAATATTCTATTGTCATATTTGCTACAGTTTTATAATGAAATATGCAATTATGATCAAATGTAAATACTAAATACCTTTAAATACAATAACTGATTGTTTGTAAGTATATTATGTAAGTTATTTTTATTTTATAAACTACTAGTGGACCTGGCAGACGTCGTCCTGCCGGAAAAAGCTGAAATACCGACAGCAGCGCCACCTACCGGGTCCAATTGTGAATCTAAACCATCCAGGGCCCTACCCGAACACACACACAAAATTTCATCAAAATCGGTCCACCCGTCTAGGAGAAGTTCAGTCACATACACACGCACACAAGAAATATATATATTAAGATTTATGTTAAGCTTGGGTATCATCATAATTTAACACTTTCGCGGACAGGGACAGTAACGTAGACACAGTAGATGTTTTATTGTCATGACGTCTATAGGCGTTCACTGTCCTTCAAAGTGTTAAGCAAAAGACGTTCACTGCTGGATATACTTCGGACGCTCCTAAGAATTTCCACTGCATTCGGTCATAAAGCTGATCGTATCCATCGGTTGCCTTTACCTTTAAAAGTTCGTGGCTACCGCTCGAGAAGTCGTCCTCGAGCAGTGACTATCGGTTCTGCAAGCTATTTGCTATGCCATTGTCACTTAATTAAGGAAATCCTTAGAGCTGTATCGGCACTTAACTAAACAAATAAGTTAAGTATATTGTTTCATAATTGTACGGGTGATGTACACCTTTTGCGTGATATGTATGATATGACTAGCTGTTGCCCGCGACTCCGCCCGCGTGGATATCGGTTATCGCTGTAAAAAGTAGCCTATGTGTTATTCCAGACCTTAATCTATCTCTGTGTCAAATTTCATCCAGATCCGTTCAGTAGTTTTTACGTGAAAGAGTAACAGACATCCACCCATCCATCCATCCATACTCACAAACTTTTACATTTATAATATTAGTAAGGATATAAGGTGACGGATTAAGAATACAAATGTCACCACACCATTCCATCCCGGGAGTGTCGTAAGAGTCGACTAAGTGAGTAAGTTATGGAGACAATATCCACTGCAAGAGAGGGAAGACTCGAAATAAAACCTATACCAACCCGCCTGGCCAGCGTCACTGCGCCTACTATACGTAGACTAATATCCCTCCTCCTTTCAGTTTTTACGTGAAAGAGTAACAGACATCCACCCATCCATACTTACAAACTTTCGCGTTTATTATATTAGTAGGAAGTAGGATACGATGATGATAGTTGAATACCGCGACCCGAGGGTTATAGAAAAAGATGTTGTCTGATGTAATGATTTATTGGTACTGAATTAACTTAACCCTTTCCACTCTGAAGGTACTTCTGAGTACCGAATACTTTTTCGTCAAATATATTCAATCGGCAAATTCTCAGTGCTAGCACACTCTGACGATCCATCAGAGTACAGATGAGGTAAGCCAATCAGCGTGTTAGATTCGGTGTATCGCAAGAAATGGCCAATCAAGGCGCCGCCAAGTTTTTAGCAATTTTCAAAAAATATTTTAAAATAGAATATCATAGGTAAGCATTATTGTTTTGAATTATTTAGACACATTATACAATAAATTAGATATGTAAATGGTTTTGTAGTAATTTTTTATATTGTTACTTATGTAAAATTTAGAAAATCTCATGAGGACTAGAAAGTACCGTCAGTAGCTGTTAGTAACAATATGTTACAAATTACGTACTGAATGTAATCAATGAATGTGGGTAGATTGCTCTAGTTTTCTTTCATATTTATGTTAAAATTGTTGTTTCATTTGGTCTAGTTATTCTACGAATACTATTAAAATGGATATTTTAAAAAATGAAGCTCTCTTTGAGGATTTGTTCATGGAAAATCTGCCGTTTCGTTTTTTTTCATTTTTCCGACGATGAAACGGAAAAAAATTACCAACTACCCAAACCAAAAGCCTTTGATGACATTTTTGAGAATGCTCTTGAAATTGTTCTTCAAGAAATTCAATCCGTATCTTCGGTGAATGACGAATTACATTCACTATCTTTTATGAATCAGGTATCTACAAATCCTGTCCCCATTTCCATACAGGATACTGAATTCCATCAACGCGTACTTCCTCACCCAGAGCTGTTCGAACTTAGACTGCTGAACCTATTCGTAAGTGGAAATAGCGAGACATCATGACTAATCTACCAGAATATGATGCAAATACTGGGGTAGTAGAACATCTTTTTACCCACTACAATAATCTAACTGACATATTGCTCGTTCTTATTGACAAAATATTAGATAATATCGTATGCCAAAGTAATCTTTACGCACGAATTGACAGGGTGTTGAACCTGAAAAACAAGGAACTTTTGGCATTTATAGGTATGGAAATGAAGAGGCCACAGTATCGTAAAGAAAAAAATGGGCCTAAAACAACAGTAACTTGTTCTGTGGTAGTCAAAGATTATTCACCTTTATGGGTGGAGTAGATCATTTGAGAACTCTTTATTATGTGGAAAATGGTGGCACAGATTATTCTGGGGCGTCATAGATATAACATTTGTCAATGCCTTTGTTATCAATGGTCTTACATTCGACAAAAATATGGTGTAAGACATTCGACGATCTGTTACTCAAGGGTTGACGAAGAAAGATGTTGGTCAAAGAAAAAGAGGATCAACAGAGACTGTTTATAGTCCTGGCCCTTCTAAAAGGCGCAAATCTAATTATTCAACTCTAAAAGATTTGCGTTTAGGTAACAGGCATATATTGGCCTTAATTTACAGACAAGGTAGGAAGGGTTTTGCAGTATCAAAAAATATAGTCAAAACCCTTCAGCAAGTGTTCTCACTGCAAAGTATTTTTATGTATAAATGATAAAAATAATTGTTTTGCTGAATACCACGAAGTCAATGTTTGATCTCATCAGTATCTTATAACTTAGTATTTTTATCTATTTCAACGAAGTTCCTAACATTTGTGATACATACAGTGACTGACGGTACTTATAAGTCTAGGTCTTAAAAATAGTACTTCTAGGCATAATAAAAAAATACTATGTTTAATTTTACCTACCTTATAAAAATAATATTTAAAAAATGTATAAAATAATTAAAAAACGATATGCCGGGATGAAAAGGTTAAGCAACTATAAGTATGAAAGTGTAAAATAAAACGCTACGATGCGCGCAATATGTCGCATTGTCAGCACAAATGTATAACTACTTAAAGTGTACGGGTTTGCTCGTACAATAATTACGTTTAATCAAATAAAACATACCAATTTTGTTCTCGTACAGACTAAACCAACAATTATATGATAGAGATATTACTTATTCGCCACGCATGATCGAATCACTCGGTCATTGACCTGCCTTTCCCTGTCATAATACTCGTATCGTATATTTGGTTATTTGTTGTATTCGAAAGTTACTGAACTCTGTAACTCGAGTTCTGTTACTTTCGAAATTTGTTATTTACTTTAAATTTTACTTTAGTATTATGTATTTTAACAGAAGTAGAGCATAATACAAGAAAGCCTGTATTTTTTTTTTTGTCTTTTAAAAGTCAACTCCCTCTCTAGAAAACAAGCTCTGTGTTGCGGGGGACTTTACAAACATACAATTAACGGACACAAATTATACCCAGACTCAGAACAACTCTTTGTGAGTCGCACAAAGTTTTGTCCTGTGTGGGAATCGAACCCATGTGCACAGCAGGCGTATACTGCACCCACTGGACCACCAAGACAGTCAATTCAATCAGAATGAGGCTAGACCTTTACTTTACAGGAGACCACAGTCCAATAGCTACACTGAGTGGTACCTATAGTTAAGTTCTTGTATGTGAGTACGGATTTGCCGTGCTCATTTAGGAAAGGGTTTTTGAAGAAACGTTCATCTATTTAAAATACCTAGATGTTGTACATTCGTCTCAAAGTAAATTTGCTACAGAAAAAAAAGTATCTATGTGTAAATTTGTCTAGACAAATATACTTTTTTTTTCTAAAAAGTATTACCATTTTTATAAAAAAAACGGTAATTGGTCATCAAGCACAATCCGCATGATCGTTGGTGTTGATAAAATGCTCATTATTTTGTAACTACAGAGCCGATTTCTAAACAGATCTGAGAATAAACTCAATTTAATGGGCTACATATCCATTGGACCTCCAAAATTAGACCCTATCACAGAAATACCATCACAGGGCCAAACTTTGTGTAAGCCTACCAGTTTGAGTGTACTTTGTGTCCGTGAATCTAAAGTTAGCAATCGAAATTTATTACAAAGTTCTACAAAAGGTTTTGAAAGATAATAAACCTGTAAACCACCCTGTAAAACATCATACGTACATGATTGACATTATACAGGATGTCTGGATCAAAATGTCACAAATCGAAACAGATTTCCTCAGGAACGCATTAAAAACAACACCATTCTGTATACTCTAAGAGAATATGTATAAAAAAGATTGTAACAATAAGAAATGGACTTACCGGCGACGAGAACCAGGAGAGTAACCGCAAGACAGGCATGCGGCGCAACGCCGCGCGGGGGCGGAACCCTCCCCGTCATTGGCCGAGCGCTAGGGGCGGTTTAGCTATAACAACACAGCCTTAACCCCCGCGAAACCTTCTTACTTGAATTTCACTCACTCCACACACAAAAAACTTGATAATTTTCACTTGACAGCGATTTTGGCGCGATATTTTGACATTGACGTTTTTATTTTTTTAAATTTTTAAGCGCTGTACGTTCGCTTGCAGCCAGCGCGCGCCGTAGACTACACTTTCACTGGTACTTAGGCATTGATTGCGTCATTTGTTTACAGTTTACTTTCACTTGATCACTCACATTCGAGATGAACTTGGAGACTTACGAACTACTTTATTGTCGACTTACAGTCTTGGTTTGAAATTGGCTATGGTCTGGATCAAAATAACACATGGTTTCTGGAGAATAATAAAATTATTTTCTTATGTTTTCTCTTATTGTTTGACTATTAATATATTTTGTATAATAAAACAGGAATAAAACCAGATAGAGTAAAAAACTAGTCTTAAAATAAAAAATATATTAAAGTCAAGGTCAAATAGATTTTTTTTATTATCTACACTTTTAAATAAACTGGTGCGTCACTATACATTAAATCAAAATTCATTAAAAAAAGTCTTATAGACTTATCTCATATAAAAAGAACCTTGATCTTAATAAAGGTTCTTTTTAAATTAAGAAACTTATTAGGCATTCGGTTTATTATAGGCAGTCCCAGCATTAGCTACTAAGGGATATGAGGGTCATTGTCGTCAAGTTTCAACACAAAAGCACAATTCATGCAAAGTTAAAAGCCAACACATCACTGTTTTACCCATAGTAGATAGACAGAAAAATATCAAGACACTATAGGGCACTATACTAGCGAGCAAGCTAGACTTGGAAAGGCTCCGCTTTATATAACTACGGTGTGTTCGTGTGTGTGTGTGTGTGTGTAAAGGTCTCCAACGCTCGGACCCCAAGAGATAGATCAAGAAACTTCTCAGAATCAAATAGGAAATGAATAATTGTTGCTTACGACTGACTTGTTGCTATTAAAAATATTCTAGGCGTTCAAATACCACCTACTAAAAAGTTTGAATTTAAAAAATATTTAAAAAAAACCGACTTCAAACATGTAAGTAAGTACTTACCGAGTTTTTATTACAAATACCTCTTAGCATTCATTTTTTATTTTAGTTTTTTGTGGAAAAGGCCGTATGCGGTTGCATTTTAAACTTTAAACTCGGTTTCAGAGTTAAAAGGGAAAGTATGTAGGACATTTTTTCTACCAGTATTGTCTGACATACTTAATTAAATATGTCTGACCTCTAAACTTTTTATTCAGAGACGATGACCTAATGTTTACATTATTGTAATTTATATAAAGCCTAAAATTGTCAGCGAGTAATACGTATTTAACTTTTTTTTTGCGGGTAGATATTTAATTAGCATTATAAAGAGGAAAGATTAGTTTTGTAAAAAAAAAACTATTCGAACAATTTAATCGATAGCTAAAATAGCTATCAATCGGTAAAAACTCTTTTACCGATTGATAGCTACATTACCAGTGGGTGACTGAGACTACTTATTTTTTTTTAACAAAAAACAACTGCCCCTCAAGACAAGTAACATTAACGGTAGTTGAATCGAATAGAATAGAATAGAAAGCAAATGTATGGGATACGTAAGTTTACAACGTAATGACGTACATTTGCTTTCTATTCTATTCTATTCGACTACCGTTTATGCAACTTGTCTAGAGGGGCAGTAGTGCAGTACTAAGAACTTTGTGGAATTCATAAATTTTTGTCCCGAGTCTGGTTGTTATGTATGTAAAGTCCCCCGCAACACAGAGGATGCAAAGGTGGTGCAGAGATAAATAAAAGTAGGTGCAATAATATGCATTTATGATACATATAAACCTTCCACTTGGATCACTCTATATATGAAAAACCGCATTAAAATCTGTTGCGTAGTTTTAGAGATCTAAGCATACATAGGGACAGACAGACAGCGGGAAGCGACTTTGTTTTATACTATGTAGTGATGAGGGGCGATGCGTCATACACTACATACCACAAAATACACTTTTTTTATATATATTTTTTTAATGACAACTCCCGCCCTAGAGAACAAGCTCTGTGTCGCGGGGGACTTTACAAACATACAATGAACGGACGAAAATTACACCCAGACTTAGAACAACACTTTGTGGGTCACACAAAGTTTTGTTCTGTGTGGGAATCGAACCCACAACCTCGTGCACAGCAGGCGCATACTGCGGCCACTGGACCACCAAGGCAGTCAAATTCGAATACAGCTTCAAAACATAGTCTTTATGAAGCTTCGTGATAAATTTCCAAACAACAAATCACATTACAATAGGACTTTGTTTAATGTCAGGGGTTGAGGGTTAAAAATAGCGCCCGCGCAACCTTCGACCGGTTTAAACAATGTTTTTCATTGAAATCCCTCCCTACTGACGTCATTCAAGGAATAATAATAATATTTATTTATTTTTCTGTACAGAGTATGTGTACAAGGTCAGTCAGGTTATACTTTGTGGGAGACTGGAGTCTGTACCTACTAGGAAAATCCTGTGTGACGGATCACCAGGCCTCCTCCTCGAAAAATACATACCAATATGTAGTAAATCTAATTTAATTAATATGACATTAAGATTTTTCATATTTTACTGGTTAAAATCCGTTAGTAAAATTCCACGAGAAGTGTTTCTTTTCGAGATAAAAGCCTTTGTTCTTTTCCAGACTATATTCTATATCTGTGCCTAATTTCATTTAGATTGATTCAGCAGTTTTGTCGTGATTGAGTAACATACATCCATCCATCCAAATTCTTGCATTTATAATCTCTTAATATACCTATAAATTAAGTGTCACGTGGTTTGTCCACTATGGACTCCTGAACTACTAAACCGATTTTAATAAAATTTTGCACACTGTATGCAGTTTTCTCCAACTTAAAAGATAAGATTTTTTTTTATCTCAATAAGGGCCTCTAATTAAACCCAAGCAAAGTCACGGCGGGGCGGCTAGTATTGGTATAGATTATACAAATAGCTGAAACAAAACTAATAGTCAGTCAGTGAAGTGTAGATAACTGTAACGAACAAGTCATGTAACTAGAACTAACTTTGAAACAAGGAAATTAATGTGATCCAACAATGTTTCGTAACCGAGTACCAGAACTGTACTATATCGTGTGCCAAGTACCTACTTCAGGAAGCTACTAAGAAGCTTTGTTATACCCACTGTATTACGATTACTGTTAGAATGTCCAATGGTTTCGATAAGTTCCGATTTCCAGAATTTCCAATTCTTTAATTATCGAAATGTCTTATTCAAAAATTACCTATCATCATGAGATAAAAATTACGAATTCATATAAAAACTAGGGGTCGCCCGCGACTTCGTCCGCGTGGTAATTTGAAATATTTTCCCCGATTTTGCAACGTATCTCACTACTGCTCCGCTCCTATTGATCATAGCGTGATGTTACATAGCCTTCCTGGATAAATGCACTATTCAACAAAAAAAATGTTTTTTTCTAATCGAACCAGTACTTTCTGAGATTAGCGCGTTCAACCAAACAAACAAACAAACTCTTCAGCTTTATAATATAAAAGTATAGATAACATAGCTCATGTTATGGATAGTAACTTGGGCTGGTAAATACCTACTGCCAGTGAAAGCCCCTTAGAATCGTTCAGCCGTTTCGGAGATTACAGGGACCAAACAGACAGACAAAAAATAAAAAAATGTTTTAGTTTATGTGCCGTTTATATGAACATTCATTATTTATGCATTAGTAGAAAGTTGTTATCCAAAACAAATATTTCTACTTTATTTATTGTATAGATTAGGCAGTTATGGAGATGCTTGTTAGTTATTTTGGGATAAATAAACAGACGCACACACAGACAGCAAAATTTTTACTTTTTTTATATACTACCAAGGTAGAAAACAAGCATACGGCCCGCCTGATGGTAAGCAGTTACCGTAGCCTATGGACGCTTGCAACACCAGGGGTGTCACTCGCGCGTTACCGACCCTTTAAAAACCTTTCTTGAAGAACCCCATGCTATAGTCTCTTGGGAAAACCTCGGCAGGGAGCTCATTTCACAACCTAATCGTACGTGTTAAGAAATTCCTTTAGAATCGTATGGTAATACCAACGCAGCTTAACATTTCACTTAAAAACCATTACTTAGATATTATATTATGCATCCTCACGTTGCAAGTGGGAGTGAAGCAGTTGTTTATAAACTCCTTTTTGCTGTAAGTCTAGATAATTTTAGTTTTAAATAAATTTGTACATGTAGCAAATTTCACCTTTTCTGAAATTCGCAATACTGTAACACAATGTAAAGACTCAGAATTTGAGCTGTACGGTGTTCCGTACACATTATGGCCCAGAAAGGTGAAAATAGCAATATGAAAATATATAATATTGTTATAATAACGCCTATTTTTTGTAATATCCGTGTGGTGACGGATTAAGAATACTAGTGTCACCACCGCGTCCATCCCGAGGGTGTCGTAAGAGTCGACTAAGGTAGTAAGTAAGGTAGACAATATCCACTGCTAGAGAAGGAAAACTCGAAACAAAACCCGTCTGGCCAGCGTAGTATAGTAGGCTAATATCCCTGCAAGTGTATGGAGAAGACCAGCAGTGGGACGTTTATGGATTGAGATGATGAACGCGTATTTTAAGACACAAGCATGATGTGGTTCACTCACTGACCCTGAGGCCGTATCATGAAAAATGTGAGTCGTTCGAGCGAGTAAGAGGGACGGAGCTATACATGCTATATAGCTCCGTCACTCTCTCTCACTCAAACAACTCGTGTTTCGGCGGCCTCTGAATGTTATCGCGAGGTTATCGCCCGCTGCACAGTTTTTTGCGTTTAATGCTGCCCAAGACACATTAACTATAATTTAATCTGTGGCCATGCAAAGCTGGGGCGGGTCATTAGTCTCTTATAATACTATAGTCACCATCAGCAATTTAAATTAAAAGCGTAACATTTCTTATCATAAACACATGTATCGTTGTACTTCAAGTACATATAATCTAAATGAGCGCTGGAGACCTGTACTCACACACAGAAACACAATTACACCACTGTGTGCAGTTATTTAACTGGTTTTTTTTTAAAGACAACTCTCGCACTAGAGAACAAGCTCTGTGTCGCGGGGGACTTTACAAACATACAATTAACGGACACCCAGACTCAGAACAATTCTTTGTGGGTCACACAAAGTTTTGTCCTCTGTGGGAATTGAACCCACAACTTCATGCTCAGAAGGCGCATACTGCAGCCACTGGACCACCAAGGCAGTCAAAACTATGGTCTTCTATACTATATATAACTATGGTCTATATGGAGGTACTTTCCCAGTTGGGCTTGCTCGCTAGTATAGTACCCTATCTCTCTTATTATTGTTCACTATATTTGCCGGACATTATACCTACCTCCATCTTAGTTGCCTTGACAATAATGTGCATCACAAAGTGAACGGCTGACAGCATCACCGCCATGCGCCATGTGCCAAGGCTTCAACTATTCTTGCTACATACGTAAAAACTAATGGTTTATTTACTATTGTGTGTTAACACTATTGAGGATGATATTTATCTATCGTTGCACAGATAACGTAAGAGAAGCTCAGGGCCAAAATAAGATAGATTACATCTTCTTATATATAAAACTAGGGGTCGCCCGCGTGGTAATTTGGAACGTACATTTCCCCGATTTTGCAACATATCTCACTACTGCTCCGCTCCTATTGGTCATAGTGTGATGTTATATAGCATATAGCCTTCCTGGATAAATGCACTATTCAACAAAAAAAGTTTTTTTTTAATCAAACCAGTACTTTCTGAGATTAGCGCGTTCAACCAAACAAACAACCAAACTCTTCAGCTTTATAATATTAGTATAGATTCTCGTGTTACAATGTTATAATAGTTACCATACTCCTCTGAAACGGCTCGACCGATTTTTATGAAATTTTGTGTGCATGTCAGGTAGATTTGAGAATCGGTCAACATCTATTTTTCATCACCCTCCTAAACCTAAACCCCTTAATTATTTTTTAATTTTTTTTGTTTTTACTTTTTTATGATACAGCATATAAAAAAACATACAATCCTTAATTTCCACCCCTCTACGATCAACCCATATTTTTAATAGCAATATTACTATTTTAGTAGCAAAACAACGTTTGCTGGGTCAACACACAAAAATCCTTACGACTATCAATTAAGTAAATCATTTAGAAAAGAATCATACAAATGAGCAAGCCTGACTGGGGAAGGACCTCCACCTTACAGAAGACCACAGCGCTCATTTAGGTTTGCATTTATAACGAAACGTTTTTATATGCTAGGGATACTCCATCTTAGCTTAAATTAGATTTTTAAGAGCTCTTGTGGTGTTTACCTTTAAGTAACTGTTACACCATTACTTGTATAATGCATAAGTTTATTTGTGTACTGTTTGTGTAAACAGTTGTTGGTGAACCCAATAAATAAATAAATATTAAAAAATTAAGAATAAAAAAAAATATTTTATTTAAAAAAAAGCGTGAGGTGCATGGTGTCAATAGTTTAATTTTGATAATATCTTAAAAGCACCCCACGCTTTTTTATAAATAAAATATTTTTTTTTATTCTTAATTTCATCTTAATTTTAATTTATTAAAATTTATTTCCAATTTTTTAGTTCGGTTTTCTATAAAAGCGTGTTTTTTAGTTTTTTTTAACTATTATTTATTTTTTACTTTTTAATAATAATAATATTATTTATAATTTTATCAAATTAGTGTATTGTCATCGGTCCTCGATAAATCTACAAAGTTTGAACGAAATCTGGCCGTTTAAAGTGGGTCAAAATCGCGCCCAAAGAAGTCGGTTACAAACATACTAACATACAAACATACAGGTGAAGCTAAAAAAAGCGTGTAAAAAATGGGTCGGCAACACGCAAGTGATATCTCTGGTATTCATAATTTCATACTCAAACTCAAAATTCATGTATTCATTTAGGTTACAAAGTAACACGTATGAAGGTCATTATGAATAAGCCAGAAATATGATGTCAGCTAAATTTGCATGCAGTTCGCTGACGTGTACCAATGAGAAGAACTAACAAAAAACACGGGCAATTGCAAGCTTTCATGACTACAGTAACTGCTTAACATCAGGTGGACCGTATGCTTGTTTGCCACCTAACTAGTATAAAAAGGCAGTACTTAATCTGATTGACGTCATTAGTAATAAAAGTTCTATTAATATCCTTTAGAATATCGTGAAAATGCCACATAATTTTGATTATATAAAAAACGAGTGACATTTACTTATAGAATAAATGAAAGTTTACAATCCTGTTATATTAGGTGCCAAAGGTCAAAGGTCACTTTCAACACCCACACAGACAAAGTGTAAACTTTTAGATTAGAATGTTAATTTTAGAGTTCACAGTAAATTTAATTGTTTATTTTGTTGTTATATAAGACATTAATTAAATTATAATTGTAGAAGAAAGAACAAACATCGACGATAGAGAATATTATAGATTTACAACAACTTGACCAGTCATAAAAAAAATTAAAGGACTTTTTGTTTTATTCTACTTGGTTGGCAAACAATAGTTTGCAATACCAGAGGTATAACTTGCATGTTGCCGACTCATTTTTTACGTCAGGCCTTTAATATGGAGTATCCCTGGGATAGGAAAACGCTTCTGGAGACCTGTACTCACACACAGGAACACAACTACTCGCTTATGGGGCCCTACCTCTCTTTGTAGACAACTCCCGCACTAGGGACAAGCCATGTGTCGCGTGGGACTTAACAAACATATAATTCAGGCACACATATTACACCCACACTCAGAACAAAAATTTATCAAACACACAAAGATTTGACCCATGTAGGAATCGAACTCACGACCTCTGGCGTAGCAGTAAGAGTCACTAACCACTAGACCGACAGGCCAGTCAACCAAAAAAATGAATTTATTAAAGAATTTCAACCACAGGAAAAACATTATTTTAGAAACTCAAACTTAAAATTACTCTACACGTTGAATTTAATTTAATTAAAAGAAATGCGGTTTGAATGCACATTTTCATTTTGCAGTGACATTTTATCCTCTTACTTACTGAGAGCTGTGGTTTTCATTAGCCAACTAGACAGTATGTGAGATGTGTGAGATTCATAAGAGAGGTACGGGTCTCCTCTATCAAGAGAGAAAGAGGATTTAGGCTCTAATTCACACACATAGGTAGTATACTAAGTAATATTTATTTTTGATATTCATACACCCAAATATGGGTGAGAGACATGGCACCATACAATTCGGAAAACCCGACTGGGGACCGTTCACCTTTCAAAAACTATTAAGCCAAATAACTACACAGAGCGGTGTAGTTGTGTTCCTGTGTGTGTGAGTACAAATTTCTAGCGGTTATTTAGGAATGCATTTTTAACTAAATGTTTTCCTATCCCAGGGACACTCTATCATAAAAACTTGGTATTAAATTTATGTCGGAAACGCAAGTGATACCTCTGGTATTGCAAGCGTCCATTAGTAAGTAACTTGCTATCTTGTTTTCCATAAAATTAGCATAAAAATAATAGTAATTTTTATCAATATAAAAGTAGTACAAATCGACGATATATTTTTACATTGATAGGTAGCAGGAGGGGAGGGTCGGTGAGGAACATGCTGCCACGTTTTATCCCTGCGAAGTAACCAAGAGCACGTCCTCGTAACCATCGAGTGAAGCCGCGGAAAAACACTAGTCTAGTATTTAAGTAAACTAAAGAAACTAATCAACGAAAACAAAAAGGTATGAAAACCTTTAAAATATTACGCGATTTAGACCCGTTGTCCATTATAGTTATAATATATATGACTGCCTTGGTGGTCCAGTGGGCGCAGTATGCGCCTGCTGTGCACGAGGGACAACCCTCGTGCATAGCAGACATATTTTTGCGAACCCACAAGGGTTCGACAAAGAGATGTTCTGAGTCTGTGTGTAATTTGTATGTTTGTAAAGTCCCCCGCAACACAGAGCTTGTTCTCTAGTGCGGGAGTTGTCTTTTTATAATAATAAAAAAATATATATGTGTACAAATCGTGAAAGTTTAAAAGAATTCGTTGGCAGCGGCTCCGACCTTCGTTATATAAAATAAACTTTTACTTATTGATTCCCCAACAATCGCTCTGATTGCGTAAATATCTTATCTCATAATTAATTTAAGTTATGTCCTCAAAACTGAATTTCGCCATCTAAGCGGTAAATATGATATTCCACTAGTATGTGCGGAAACACAGGTGCACTATTTATTCCCTTACTCCTATAGTCCATTGGGACGACAATGTGATACGTCCTAAGAGAGATCAGCCCCTCTAGACAAGTGGCATAAACGATAGTCGAATCGAAAAGTCAAAAAAGCAAATGTTAGGGATTTGACGTAAGTTTACGACATTCTATCGTAGACTTACGTTAAATTCCATACACTTGTTTTTTTGACTTTTCGTTTCGACTACCGTTTATGCCACTTGTTTAGAGGCTCAGCCCCTCTAGACAAGTGGCATAAACAATAGTCGAATCGAAAAGTCAAGTTGAAATGTTAAATGATACACAATTTTTGTACTATATGGATAGTACAAAAATTGTGTGATCTCTGATTGAGTCTGTCTGAGTCTTCCGTAAATTGTGTTTGTTAAGTCCCCTGTGATATAGGATTTATTTCCTAGTGCGTTAGGTTTTTTTCTCAAAGAAAGTGTTAAAAAAAAGAAAAAAAAATACATGTAACAGGACAAGAATGATGATCAATAAGTCCATCCTAAGGTTGTCTGCAAGTGATCGCTCTTAACGATAAGACCGTCGACCGTTCCTACTTGTTTTTGTGTTTAATTCTATCTATAAGGTGGTAAAACGAAAACGCGGGTGAAACCGCGGGTGAAACCGCGGGTGAAACCGCGGGGCACAGCTAGTCTATATATAAGCATGATAATGTCAGTCAATTTGCAACAATGGTGCAACCTGGTTGAAACGTCAAGCAATCTAAAGGTAAATAAAGACGGTATATATTAATTTATATACGGCTGAATATAAATGAAATAATCATTAGATGATGATAGATGACCTTCCAAGGTAGTCAATATCATCAGTAAGTATATTTGTCATAGCGTCCATGCCATGACAAATATACGCAGCCCTAAATACGTAAATTGTACTAGGTAAGCCCGCTCCCGCTCCGCTGTGGCTTCAAATGCCTGGTATACTCCATTCCCATGGGAATATCGGGATATAAGAATACAAAAACACTCCTATTTGGAAATGTAACGATATATAAAAAAATAAAGCAATCCGTCTATTACTATTCTAATTTTGCGTATATAAACATATGGAAGCTTTGAATTTTTTGTATATTTAAGATTAGTTGTAATACTATTTAATAAAGCACTACATTTACATATAAACCCATAATTACAGAATAAACTACGCTTTACTAAAATAACAAAGTTCAAATATTACAAAAACAAACATGAATGGCTGTCGAATATTTTTGTCCCTACCTACTGGTCATTGGCCACGGCTACTTATCAAAAAATAAAACACTGGAATATTATTAAAATAAGTTATTCGTAAACAAGAAACAAATAATAAATAATTTCGATAAAAAAATCAAAGCAAATTGTTATTAAATATCATAATATAATTTAGTATCATAATATTTTTTATTGTTTTTGGTCGATTGAATTACCACTAGATTCTCAGTTATTACCTGTATTCGTTCAATGTTTTTTCTAATTGTATAGTTTTCCATTCCAATTCAGTTTATTTTTTTCACAAAATGCACCCAGGAACTAAACGCTTTGCTACCAAATTCTTGCTTCAAACCGCCATATTGGGTAACGCGATGTTAAATTTGTGAAACCACATATTACCACTATATTTCACTATTATAAACTTATCAATATTGGTTTATGAATAATTTGAAATGTTAAATAATACTTAGGTACTATTATAATCCATGAATGGTTTATCTTCTTTAGTTGTGTAATGTACGGCGTAAATAAAATTAAAATGAGCTTAGCATTGTTTAATTTATTTGTTAAATGATTACAAATTAAAATATCTATTCATAATGTTGCATTTGTCTTGCATTTTCTGATAGTAATTTGTTTTTTTCAGTACAAAACATTATTTTCCAATATCAAAATAATTGCATTGCATTTAAAAATACGTGTAAATGCAAATAAACTGTATGCTAAGAATTATCTTGAAAATATACTAATTAAAACAATCAAAACATATAGTAAAAAACGCAAACATCAGGGAAGCCTAAAACGTTTTTAATATTCGACATGACTAGCGTTCAAAACCTTTAGGTTTTGAACGCTAGTCATGTGGAATTTATTCCAGAATACCTAATCCGAAAACCGCTAACAAATCACTGCACGAAAAAATCAATTCTTTTGCCGTCAATTGCCGAATGTCCACCGAAAATTTTGAATCAAGAACTCGAAAAACGAACTTTAGAACGTCACCAGTTTATTTTAAATGTGTTCTTATTATTATTTTAACGTATTTTAATGTAAAATAGTGTTGTAGTGATTACTTTGTGTTGGTACGTCGTCGATTAAGCGCAGTACGCGCTGGCCGCGCCGCGGCTGAGTTGGTACTAAGAGCTTTTGACGGCTCTACCCCCGTGCGGGAAATTCTCCAGCGTTTTTGGGAGATTAAAACGGTTTTCAGATTACGTTGCGGCTTGGGATGGAATATATTTTATTTTACAGGTTTTTATACAACTTTTCTGTACCAAAAAGAGATTAGTATGTTTCTTTGATTAGATGTATGATTTTAAGTGATCGTACTTTAGGGTTTTAGCAATGTCCGAATGATTATATTTGTCAAAAAAAAAATGTGTAGTTGAGTTCAGAAAATAATATTTTTAAATACAAAAATGGGACTTCTTAAAGTTTTTTTTTACAAATCGTCGTTTTTTTTATTAGCCTGTATCGTCCCACTGCTGAGCAAAGGCCTCCCCCATAATCTTCCAATCCCGTCTATCCACTGCCTTGTGCCATTAGTGTACGTAAATTAAAAATAAAATGGTTTTTCAAAATTGATTTGTATAAGAATAAACTGCGTAGTTTATAATGACTTTAAACTTAGTAAACATATTTTTAATTAAGTAGCGAACATATTTTAGAGTAGAATCAAAACATTGCGTCGTGCATTTTAAAAGCATTGAAAATAAGTCTCCCACTTGGTAAGTCTGGCAACCCACCCTACAACGCCGCCCTGCGTAGCCGACAGCCGTAGACCCCGCCCGCTACGCGCTACGGGCTACGACACACACACACACACACATACCACTACGCTAGCTTTTATTATGTTTGTTATATTAGGGCACGTACACGGCAAATGTTTTGGTTCAAAACATTCAACAGAAACATGTTGATGTAACATACTATTACCTGTCTTTTGAGGTAGTAATCTCCGAAGCTTCTATGAGAAACTAATTTACACGATGCAAATCTTGTACTATCATAAAAGCAACCCCATATATTATTATATCCCATTGCTCTACTCTCCTCTATCAAGAGAGCAGAGGATTTTAGACCTCAATACCCACACCCGCTAATCCAATGCGGGTTGGTGGATCATACATGCCTTTAAAATTTATTCTAAATCCCTACGCTGTTTTCCTTCACAATCGTTAATAATAATAATAATATTTTTGGGACAACTCACACATCGCTATCTGATCCCAAACTAGGCAGAGCCTGTACTATGGTAACCAGACAACTGATAAACATACGTTAGCAGTAAATCATATAATTAATAGGTACGTGTAAATTTCACAAAGTAAAATAAATTTTCGGGATCGAACTCACACCTCATTTGTTGCAAATCTGCCGTCGCTTTGTAAGCCTTGTAATATGAATTTTAATTACTAGTCTTTCAAACAAAAAAGACAGAGAGATGGCGTAAAACCCACTTTACAACAGTTGTATTATATGTACCTACTGTGGTACTTCTTATGTATCTATACTAATATTATAAATACGACAGTTTGGATGGATGTATGAATGCTTTTTTACTGAATCACGCCAAAAAGGCTGAACGTATCAGGATGGAATTTGGCTCAAAGATAGATTAAAGTCTGGATTATAGGCTATCTGCATTATGAGCCGAGGGCGAAAACTAATAAGTCATATTTTATATGGTGCTTTTAAAAACTTTTAACAAATGTTTTGTGTAAATGTTTTCGTTGAATGTTTATTGAACATTCGTTGCTATACCGCCCCTATAATTACGCTCGGCGGGCGGGGGTGGGTAGCGACCTAAGCTGTCTCTACCAATTATGTCGCGGTCGGGTACTGACAACCTTCTATACATATTTTGGTCACGAAATATTGCGGCATTTTGTTTGAAGACGATATTTAAAAAAATAACTGTATTAGAGTCCATAAACTCCTGCTCAACTTTGTAAGGTCATTTATGGATACATACTTAGTAACACATAAAGTCTTCGAAGTCAAATAAATACAATAGATTCATTTGAACACGGTCTCATACAAAATTAACGCCAAATAGCATGGCACCTATCCTATATGTAAGTATGGATGGATGGATGTTTGTTACTCTTTCACGTAAAAACTACTGAACGAATCTGGATGAAATTTAGCACAGAGATAGATTATGGTCTGGAATAACACATGGGCTACTTTTTACAGCGTTAACCGACATCCACGCGGGCGGAGCCGCGGGCAACAGCTAGTTATAAAATAAAGCTGCTTCTCGCTGGCTGTGTCTTTAAAACTACGCATTGGATTTTGATGCGGTCGTGGTCGAGTGGGAAAGTAACCGACTTGCACGCAAGAGGTTCGTGTTCGATCCTGAGTGGCAGTACCAATGTGAATTTCACTTTGTGGAGTTTATATGTACTAATCAAATGATTCTCCATCTGCTGACGGTGAAGGAAAATATCGTCATCACCACATGTCTTAGAAGAAATTCTGATTCACCAACCCGCATTAGGCCAGCGTGTGTGTATTAAGCCCTAAACCCTCTTTTTCTCTTGATAGAGGAGAGGAGACCCGTGCCCAGCAATGGGACATATGTATATGGGTTGCTATTATTATTGCATATCTATACTTCTATACTAATATTATAAACCTGAAGGGTTTGTTTGTTTGGTTGAACGTGCTAATCTCAGAAAGTACTGGTTCGATTAGAAAAAAATCTTTTTTTGTTGAATAGTGCATTTATCCAGGAAGGCTATAGGCTATATAACATCACGCTATGATCAATAGGAGCGAAACAGTATAAAAATACATAACACATACTAATCGTATGTGTTATGTATTTTTTATACTACTTGGGAGGCAAACAAGCATACGGCCCGCCTGATGTTAAGCAGTTATCGCAGCCTATGGATGCTTGCAGTACCAGAGATATCACTTGCGTGTTGCCAACCCATTTTTTTACTTTAAAGGCTCTAAGATGGAGTGAGTATCCCTGGGATAGGAATAATTCTTACAAAACGCATCTCTAAATGAATGCTGAAGTTCTGTACTCACACATAGTAACAGAACTACACCGTTGTGTGTAGTTATTTAGCTGTGGTCTTCTGTAAAGTGGAGGTCCTTTCCTAGTCGGGCATGCTCGCTAGTATGGTGTCCTACCTCTTTTATAATATGTATAGAAGCACAAATAAATAATATTGATGAAATAGATAAGTACATAGAACTAATAATAAGTAAATAGAAAAGTAATTAACCAACAAATTCGATCTCACACACCGTTAATATTCCCGGGAAATGTTTTGGTAACTTCCCGTTTGGTAAACTTCCCGTTTTCCTATTCCTTATAAAAGTTGCGTTTGGTAAACTTTTGTACTTAAATTACATACATATTGTGGTTTTTGACTGCCTCGGTGGTCCAGTGGGTGCAGAATGCGCCTGCTGTGCACGAGGTTGTGGGTTCGATTCCCACACAGGGACAAAACTTTGTGTGACCCACAAAGAGTTGTTCTGAGTCTGGGTGTGATTTGTGTCCGTTGATTGTATGTTTGTAAAGTCCCCCGCGACACAGAGCTTGTTCTCTAGTGCGGGAGTTGTCTTTTCTAAAAACGAAAAAAAAAATTTTTATATAACTTCTTTTATTTTTCTTGGGTGGCAAACAAGCATACGAGCCGCCTGATGTTAAGCAGTTACCGTACCATTTGCTTGTTGCCGACCCATTTTTTTACGACTGATGGTGGATTATCTCTGGGAAAATAAGTAATTCTTTCAAAACGCATTCCTAAATGATTTCTGGATACCGGTACTCACACAGGAATACAACTACACCGAAATGTGTAGTTATTTGGCTGTGGTCTTCTGTGAAAGAGTAACAAACATCCATCCATCCATCCATCCATTCTCACAAACTTTCACATTTATTATATTAGTAAGGATTGTACACCAAGCAAAAATACAACAGTATAAAATATCAGTTTGATATGTAGGTCTTATCACTAAAAGCAATCTCTTCCAGACCACTTATGGATGGATTTTGAAGAGTAAGGTAACATATGTTCGCCATCCGTTTGTTTGTCTATAGCTTTATATATCCGCAACTTAGCTCAGAGAATTTCACTACTAGACAGCTATAATTTGGCATGGTTTTATACATAATCCTTATTATTTTATAATTCCTTAGATATTTTTCATCTGTCTTTACCTAGTTTTAAGAAATCTGTTCATGATTGTCTGGTCCCTACTTCAACTGTATAATAA
The DNA here is from genome assembly GCA_947095525.1 of Trisateles emortualis. Taxonomy (NCBI): domain Eukaryota; kingdom Metazoa; phylum Arthropoda; class Insecta; order Lepidoptera; family Erebidae; genus Trisateles; species Trisateles emortualis. The sequence continues at coordinate 13,475,036 of OX352752.1, read as the reverse complement.
CAGAATAATTTTATCTTTCGTTGTTTTCTTCTAAACTTTATAACACTAGTTTATTACAATTTGCACTTTAATCTTGTTTTTATCAGTACCTAATGTTAATTTTAAATATTGTATTGGCGCTATTAGTTAATTAATATGTGGAAACTGTTTTGGATTATGTGTTGTCTAATATGTATATTATTATTTCTCTTGTATCTGTTTGTTTCCCGAATAAAGACAAAATAAAAATAAAATAATCACGGCTACAAAATGGTATATTTTCCTTCCTTAAAATAGTATTTATTATTTTCTCATCTATCCCATAGTATAGGGTGTCGCTAAGTAGATTTTTTTAAATATGGCGGGTAGGATTGTTCAGTGTAAATTTTTGTTTAAGTCCGCATCGAACTGCCACCTAAATGAATGTTTTTGGATGAATATCAAAATTGAAGTATGTAAAACAATTTACTTCTAATTACATATCTTTTCTTCCCGAGATTAGGATCCCGAGACCTAATGGGATCTTTGTGCTATCATCTTATAATATAGCAACCCTTATAATATGATGATATATATGTTACGGTAAATCTGATTAATGGAAAATTATTAATATTTTTACAAAATTATTAATAATAACCACATGTTTTGGTAAATGTGAATAATCGATCGAAATTTATTACTTTTAGTAGTAATTATTAATAATTCACGACACATATTGGTAAAAGTTAAAAAATAAATAAAAACCTAACCTAACCTAACCTAGGTTAGGTTAGGTTAGGTTTTTAACCTTATGTGAGCCGTAGTCAAGTGTAATTATTAATAATTCACGACACATATTGGTAAAAGTTATAAAATAAAATAAATAAAAACCTAAACTTTTTTTTTTTTTTTTTTTTTTTTGTAGAGGGGATATGCTTTACGCATACCGCCCCGCTTGGGGAAGCGAGGCAGTTATGTCGGACTCTCCGGCCTAAAGGTGGTAGGCGGCCGGTATACCGACTAAAACCCCCCTGTGCACCTACATCCGCCTTCACGGGTGGACCACCGGAACCTGATACGACATCAGTAGTGCACCCAGCGGCTGCCCGCGCTACGCGAGCTCTATCTTCTGTGACAGCGTCCGGGTGCACCGGAGACGCTGTCCCTCCGCAGAAGGGTGCGGGCGAGGCTCAATTGCCCCAGCCTCCCCGCAGCCTAACTATGGCGGCATCAGGCGCTCATGTGCGCGCCGGCGCCGCCCAGTTCGCCGGCGACGGATCGGATCAGCCAGGAGACTTTCCTCTCTGATCCGCTCCGCCGCCTCCTTCTGCGAGATGACGTCCGCGCAGAAGGATGCGACCGCCATCCACTCCCTGTCGCTGGCGACCATGGACCGTGCCACGGCGGGCAGCGACAGGTCTACACCGATGACTGCGACGAGGTCCCGGCGCTGCACCGCCCAAGCCGGACATGACTCGAGCGTATGCTGCGCCGAGTCGTCGCCACAGTCGCAGTGGTGGCAGACGGGACTCGGTTCCCTCCTAGCGACCTTGTGCAGGTAATGCCCAAAGCAACCATGCCCGGACAAAACCTGCACCAGTCGGAAGGAAAGGGTCCCGTACTGCCGCCCTGCCCACTCTGACAAGATCGGCTGGAGCGCCTCCACGGTTCTGAAACCAGCTCGTGGAGCCTCCAGCCGACCTGACCACCGGGCCATGATAGCCCTGCGGGCGGCCTCGCGCCACTCGCGGATTTGTTCGGGGAGAGGAGACCGCCGCTCTGCCCGAACTGCAGCCGCCCGCTGATAAACCTCGGCGAGCACCTCCGCCTCCAAGTCCCAAGGGGGCGTTCCGGCCAATGCGCACGCCGCGTCTGTGGACACGGTGCGGTAGCCGCGTATGGCTCTGACCGCCATTGCACGCTGCGGCCTTGCCAGCAGCTGCCTGCTCTGGGCGGTCAGAGACCCCGCCCACACCGGTGCCCCGTAAAGCGCCATTGACCGGACTACCCCCGCGTACAGCCGACGACAAGTGAGGCTGGGCCCACCCAGGTTCGGCAGAAGCCGTCCCAAGGCGGACGCAGCCCCCTCGAGTCTCGGTGAGAGACGGCGAAGATGCTCGTCGAAGAGCCAAATAAAAACCTAACCTAACCCCCCGCGCCTCTCGCACGTCGCACACACCGCCCCGCCCCGCAATCCTTGGCCACTTATTACATTTATCACTACTGGGGTTAAATTATTAATAATAACCGACAAATGTGATTAATTTATCAGTTTAACCTCGACTTTCGGTAATTATTAATAATAATAGATAATTATTAATAATCTTCAATTATTCACTCTTACCGTAACATATTTATCAAGTTATCCGTCCACACACGCGGGCCCAGTGCGGGTTGGTGAATCAGACAAGAACCTTCAGATTTTGTTCTAAAGACTCCAAAAAGAAATCCAACTAAGAAGTGATGTTGAAACAGTCTAAAAATAAACATATTCCTGATATTAAAAAAGTTTCTAATTTTACAAATAAAAATATTTCGGTCATGAATAAGCGAGTCGCCATTTTTCCTGGAAATAATAATACATACATAAGTATATGAATTGAGTCGCTCATTTTCGGAAAAAATCTGAAAGGTGGGTTCATCTATTTAAGAATGGCAATGGTGTTGCGTTATGTTAGGAATTTCTGAATACATTTTTTTTTTTTTACGCGTTTTTTTAATACAAGAAGGTGTGAGAAAATATCAATACATACATATATAGATATCACCACGCCCGTCTGCCATTGGAGTAGGCACTGTAGACAGAGACTATAATAACTGCAGTTTTATAAATAAAAGGCAACTAATCGTGCAATGGTAGAATTTATTCCCTTTTTGTTTGCCTGACCGCCTGATGGTAAGTATTTACCATCGCCTGTAAGCGCGCCAAAATCCAGTTCATATTTTTTTAGCCTTTCTGTCGTCATTCTGTTATGTACAATAATTTCTTTATTTATTTAAAAGACGACTCCCGCACTAGAGAACAAGCTCTGTGTCGTGAGGGACTTTACAAACATACAATTAACAGACACAAATTACACCCAGACTCAGAACAACTCTTTGATGGTCACACAAAATTTGCCCTGTATGGGAATCGAACCCACAACCTCGTGCACAGGAGGCGCATACTGCGGCCACTAGACCACCATGGCAGTAAATTTATTAAAATTACTTATTAGTTAATTACACTGTCGCGCCATTTTCTATATCAAAAACATAAAAGTATAAGTTCGTTTTAAGTTACAAGTTATTACAATTCAACATACATTAAGTTAATCGCTACAGCCCCTACGTTCATCGCTTAGGGGGTGATATCCCCGAGGGTAACAACCCCCACGGTTATGTTAAGCTTATGGGAAAACTGTGCTATATTTACGAACATTTTTTTACTTGATATTATGAAAAATTAGTTTTGTAAATATGTGGTAGTTTTCCCAAGTGGTGTAGAATAAACTTTTAAATCTATTAACAATTTTTGATATAAACTTTTTATCTTTTTTTTTTTAAAGTCAACTCCCGCACTAAGGAACAAGCCTTGTGTTGTGGGGGACTTTACAAACATACAATTCACGACCATAAATTACAGCGGGACTCGGAACAAATCATCTTAGTTTTAAAAAAATACTTCGTGAGGATTAGCAGTCCTATATATTGTGTCTGTCTATGAAAGGACTGTCTGTAGACCATACAGACAGTCCTTTCATAGACAGACACACTGGGTATCAAAATTATATTCGGCTGGAGTGTATTTAGTTGTTTGTACGTAGTTTATGTACCAGTTTATGTATCTGATGTTGGTGTGCATATTCTTTCATGATAATTTAACTGCATCAATGGTTCAGTGTACTTAAGTGGTTAACTGCCAGTTACCACTACGCGGCGTGTTGTGGATTCGATCCCCTCACGACAAACATTTGTATGATCGACAAATGTTTGTTCTAAGTCTGGGTTTGAGTGCGATTGCGATTAGTGGGTTTCATACACCTTCGCCTACTTTCGAGCAAAAGGCATCACGTAATCTTCCTTTATGTGCTATAAAAATATTCCTTTTTATAATAATATGTTCTGTGGTATATTCCATCTCGTTTTTGTTTTGCTCGTAAAAATACCTAGGTAAGAGAGTTACTTAAAAACAAATATACCTAGCTAGTATAAAATTGCAGTAAATACAACAATTTTCATAATGCTTTCAGCGGAGAGAAGGTACGATTTTACTTGAAAACCGTTTACTTGTTATATAGCAGGTAGGTACAAATCGTATCCTTTGTAGAAAACTGGCGTAACTTAAAAAATGTCACTGGGCAAATTTGAACTTTAGATGTTGAGAATAAGATGTAAATTGCAATACAAATACGCTTTAACTTAAGTCATCTTTATACTGTGGGTGCGAAATAGTCATGTACAAAATATGGTATTGTGTTTCACTTAAGCGCATTTATTTTATATCATTTGTCTGCAAAGGATTTTTTTTTAAAGACAACTCCCGCACTAGAGAACAAGTTCTGTATCGCGGTGGACTTTACAAACATACAATTAACGGACACAAATTACACCCAGACTCAGAAAAATTCTTTGTGGGTCACACAAAGTTTTGTCCTGTGTGGGAATCGAACCCACAACCTCGTGCACAGCAGGTGCATACTGCGGCCACTGGACCTCCAAGGCAGTCAAAAATTTAGTATCTGTTGTTTGTTTAATTAGGTATTTGTTTCTACAAATTTTGTTACTGAGAATTAATAAAGGAACATGCAGCGAAAAGGTTTGATAGTTATACGAAAAGTTTAGGTCCTTTATTTTATTAATATTATAAACGCGAAAGTATGGATGTTTGTTACTCATTCACGTAAAAACTACTGAACGGATCTGGATAAAATTTGGCAAAGAGAAAGATTATGGTCTTTTCACAGCGATAACCGACATCCACGCGGGCGGAGCCGCGGTCAACAGCTAGTAGTTAATACTTGACAATAAAAGAAATATTTATTCATTACTTACGCATATCTGTCCAATTTAAAGTTATAAGCTTTTAAATTACAATTTTCGAATCGGCATTTGCTGTCCCTTTTCCATAAACAAAGCGAGGAAAGGTAAAGGACGACACCAGAGAGTTAGAACACCACACTAGGGGTTGGGTCTGACTGAGCAAGGAGGTCCTTCGGACAGAATACCTCAAATGTTTCCAGCGCTCATTTAGGGAAGCTTAAGCGTCTTTTTCCTATTCCAAGGATTCACAAAACTTTATAAGTAATACTACTAATATTGCAAGCATCCATAGGCTACGGTAACTGCTTACCATCAGGCGGGCCGTATGCTTGTTTGCCACCTAAGAAGTATAAAAAAGTATATTTACCTATATCGTAAAAAACCCATTATCATAATTCAGTTTAAAACTGTATAGGTACCTACAACGAATGTTTAAATACTTTAAGCTCTTTAAGTACCTACGAGTATTATAGGGTCCCGACGTCATTGTTAACCAGTGAAAACTTACCCCAACTTACCCCCTGCAGTGGGGGATGAAACCCGGATTGATTTTCATTTGAATCACCCGTGACGAAAACTGTTGAGAGGGTGATACTTATTCGACTGGGGTTGAAAGTGATGATGTGTTATTTTATTATCCCGACAACTTCAAGAAATTTTGAAGTTTTTTTTTTTGTGAATAAAACTAGATTGAGGAATGAGCTTTCTGCCGAGGTTTCCCTGAGATATGCATGGGATTCTTCAAGACAGGCGCTAAAAAGATTTTACAGTAATACTCATTTTGAAAGTGTCCATGGGCTAAATGTCATACTCAGGCGATTAAAAAGAGTGGCCCGAGCTTCTTGCCAATTCTTCTCGAGGCCCTCCCTTAGTCAGCGAATTGGCCGTAGGAAAAAAGTATGCTGGCATTGGTTTTTATGACGTTCATAACTGCTTACCATCAGGCGGGCTGTATGCCTGTTTGCCTCAGTTATGAGCCTTTATTATTTATTTAAGTTTTTATAATTTTACCTACTAGCTGTTTTCCGCGGCTCCGTCTGTACGTATAGTGGTTATAGCGATAAATATTGAGAACCCTATGACTCTCCCCAGGATACCATCTCTCTCCTAGCAAAATATATCCTTCTTTAAATATGGAAGTAGGTATTTATTGCATTTTTTCATTTTATATTTTAAAAAACTAGGGGTCGCCCGCGACTTCGCGTGGTAATTTGAAATATTTTGCCCCGATTTTGCAACATATTTCACGACTGCTCCGCTCCTACTGATCATAGCGTGATGTTATATAGCCTATAGCCTTCCTGGATAAATGCACTATTAAAAAAAAAAGTTTTTCTAATCGAACCAGTACTTTTTGAGATTAGCGCGTTTAACCAAACAAACAAACTCTTCAGCTTTATAATCTTAGTATAGATACAGCAAATAAAGAAACAGCCAAGTTTATTCTACAAAATAAAAATCTGACCTATTAATAATATCCAACCATGATAGCCAAACAACTATATTATAATTATAAAAAAAAAAGAAATGAAATGAAAAAAGTTTATTTGTGAGAAAAAGATACATTTTACACAATTTATACTAATAACGCCAACCTTCTAATACGTGTCTACAAAGCCATAAATTCTAATATTATTTGTCCTTTGTCACAAGTATAATTTACTAGTAACGCCATCTTCCGAGTCACATTCAAAACTAACAAACTAATTAAAATAGAGACACATCCCGTTCGGCAACTTAAATTGTTTACATTAAGTACGGAGTTCTGCCAATAGATGTCGCTTATAGTATAATATTATTCTGTATGATTATGTTAGAAATAATTGATTACCTAGTAAGTATGTAGCTTTAATTCTTTCTTTAATTCTTTAATGTACACAAAAGAAATACAGATAGTGTTACATAGGTATTAATATTATGTACAAAGGCGAGCTTAACTCAAAATTGAGTTCTCTTACAGCAAACCTCTGAGAAGTGGAAAGTTTAGAGGAAACCAAGGGTAAACAAAGTGTAGGTACATTTGATAAAGAACAGTTGGTAACAAATATATTATAACATAATACATACATAAGATTATACATAGATACATACAGAATATATATATAAATAAATACATATATAAATATATATATATATACATATAAACTCTTACATAATCAATAAACACAATTATTTTAAAAGGAAATGCTCCTTGACGTTCCTCCTAAATACGTCCAGAGAAGGGCTAGAGCGTATGGAATGTGGAAGAGAATTCCAAAGATTTACAGCATGAATAGTAAAAGAATTATGATAACAAGTAGAATAGTGAAGGGGGGTTCGTAGGAGAAGAGAAGAAGCTAGACGACAGGGCTTACCCCTAGGAATAAGGTAGCTAAAGCGTAAGGTAGCTTTTTTTTTTTTTATTTTTACGGTAAATTTATATGTAGGTAATAAACTTTTAATCATTTGATAACAATACTTTGTGATTACTTTAAGACATTTATGGGTTTCGTTTAATTTAATGTAGGTAATGTAGATATTGTGGACATTGCGGTTGGTAATTTTTTTTAAATTGTGTTTCTTGCTTGTATTATTCTAAATTATTTTTTAATAGTATTTTAAATAAAGTCTAATGCGTATAAAATAATTAGGCGAACGAGAGCTATCACTTGTGTGTTGCCGTTACAATTTGGAACATTTAGTGATGATTTTTTTATACTAGTTACCTATTTGGCAAACAAGCATACGGCCCGCCTGGTGTTAAGCAGTTACCGTAGCCTATGGACGCTTGCAATATTAGAGAAAGGTATCATTTGCGTGTTGCTTACCAATTTTTTTTCTACCAGGGTTATAAGATGACGTATTCCTGGCATAGGAAAACGTTATTTTCAAACGTATCCCTATATGAGCGCTGGAGGAACATTTGACTGTGGTCATCTGTAAATTGGAGGGTTTCCTCCAATTGGGCTTGCTACGAGACACACACCTTATTTGTTTTCATAAAACGATTAATGGTGTGGTTTAACAAAAACTACAATAAGTATACATTTTAATTTAAACCCAATAAAATATCCCGGCTTCACATCTAGTGAGGTACCAGTACCACAAGCAACGCCCAAAAACCGTAAATGTCAAAACTAATCAATCAAATATATAAATTATAGGACAAACGTCCACAGTCAATACAAAAACCGGTATTTTAACGGCTTGAAATGTAAGAACAAATTATAAAGTCAGACGATGTTATCTGTTGACCCCGTACTCAAAACATATGACTCACTATGTGCGTCACTCATTAAAATTTTGCTATACTCACATATAACAAGAGTACCTATATGACTTACTTAATATATTAGTCACTACATAGTTTATTGTTGTAAACATAATTTCTACGTATTTTGTTACAACATCAATATATTTTCATAACAATGATCCTTTTTTCCCGATGGTTTAGACAGAAGTGTATTACACTTAAGATTCTCCGGTGAACCGATTTTATGTTATGTACCGATGTGCGTTGTTTTTTTTTTATCCAACATACTTGGGTGGCAAAGAATTCCCGCCTGATGTTAATCAGTTACCTTCGCATGCAATACCAGAGGTATCATTTGCGTGTTGCCTACTCATATTTACACCAGGGTTTTAAGATGGACTATCCCTGGGGTAGTAAAACGTTTCTTTCAAAACGCCCGCTGCTGTTTATTGGGACTGGGTCACATTTACCTAGTAAATATTCTCCATCGCGCATCGGTATCAACAATGGACTCAAGAGGAGGAAAAGTTTTCTTGGAACTCTAGTACTTCAAGTTGATATTAACAATGTGTTTACACTTATTACATTATGTAATAAGTTTATATTTAATGATAAATAATAGATAAAGTGGATGTATCCCACACCTACTTAAAGTATTCTTGTAAGCCATAATATTATAGTAAAAAAGACGTGGATATAGTCGAACAAAACAGCGCCGCTATTATAGAAGGAAGCTTAAAATAATAACATTGCTTGTATGTAATATTTGTTTATTGTCGATTATATCGAAGTTTTCTTGCTTATTGATTACTAACTCAACTTCTGTTTTCGCAGGATTTATGGACAATTTGATAGTTTTTCCTGTTGCCATTAATAAAAAATATTGAATATGTACCTACCTAGGTAGGTTTGCTGACATCTAATCTTTTTTTATATATATTTCACAACTAAACGCTCTTTTCATTCTTTCCTTTCATAATCCACAACAATGTACCTACAACATTGTTGTGGATTATGAAAGGAAAGAAAGAAAAGAGCGTTTTTATTTTGTCTTGCAATTTCTACTTTTTGGTATAAAAAAAGGCATTCCAAATACATACCTACTTATAACCAACACAAATGCAATATATGTCCACAAGAGGCGGATCACAAACGTAATCTACAAGTAAATATTTAGTTCATGCAAATGTACTTTACGATGCATAATAAAAATTTGCACACAAAGCTTGCTTGTCCTATCTGCGTCGAAATCTCAAAAACCACTGAACTAATTCCATAACTGTTCATTGGAAGACGAAGAGGATATTTTATTATCATGCGTTACGGTTTTATTGATTTGTTTTAAACGAAACGGGTTTTTGCGCAGTTAACGTTTTTCTTTCGGCTCTGTTGAAAGCAATTTCTTATAAATGGAGTAGGTAAGTAGATATACATAAATCTAGGTATGTTGCTACAAACCTATTGTACTTATTGTACCCGCGTTTTCTCTAACTTGGGATTTGCGAGAGTTACGGGCTATAAAAATTGATAAAATGTTTTAATATCAGAGGCGGAATTAAGTTCCTTATCCGTAACAATATTTAGTGGTGACCATTCTTATGGATAACCGTAGGTTAGGTTGATTAAGTAACTAAGATAGATAGGTACTGTAGCAGTTTTTTCCTCCTCAAAACGCATCTGATGGCAAACAATGCAATCGGCCTGCCTGATAAAACATACCCAAAACTCAAGTTGGTTTTACTATAAGTAGATGAACGTTCCGAACAAGAGAGAGCTAGAGGAAACAGCTGGCTTCACTTGGCAAGTAGATAAGTTTTAAGAAATCATGATTTCCTGTAAATTCATGATTTACTTACAGAAAATCATAATTTCCCCTGAACATTTTTAACCTCTTTTTTAGGCTTAAAGCCAAGTGTATTCAGGGTTTAATAGATGCATAAGAAGATTATTATCATAACTCTTTTATGAATCTTTGTAATTTTAGTTAGGGGCCCAATATCGAGTTTGTTTGTCTGATCACCACAGGTGGAGCTACTTCCCCAGTCCTCTGACTACCTTAATTTGTATTTGATAGTTAGCTGACTGATTCATCGAGGCAAAACCTAAGCCGCTAGGGCTAAAATTTTTCATTTTTGGCAATTCAATCACTAAACAGATAGAAAATTGTTTAGCTAGGGCGAAGTCATATATAATCCCAAGGATGCTGTATATAATATGAACAGATGTTTGATTCTCTAAGTGGCGTTAAAGTGCAATAAGATCAAATAACTTGGTTCATGTTTATTTTTAGAATGAATAAACAGTGCATATCTTCATTCAGTTGTGTCACTGAGGCACTGCACTTAGCAACTCAGTTATATAATTTTACTAGGTGTTATCCGCGGCTTTGCCCTCGTGGATGTTCGTTTATCGTGATTAAAATTACCCTATTAGATGCCTTTCCATAAGAGGCCGTCTATCTCGTTATCTATCATCGATTAGTCTCTAAAAGGCAACATATTTTTTTTATACTACCAAGGTGGCAAATAAGCATACGGCTCGCCTGATGGTAAGCAGTTACCGTAGTCTATGGACGTTTGCAACACCAGGGGTGTCACTCACGCGTTGCCGACCCTTTAAAAACCTTATAACTCCTTTCTTGAAGAACCCCATGCTATAGTCTCTTGGGAAAACCTTCTCAGGGAGCTCATTCCACAGCCTACTCGTACGTGTTAAGAAATTCCTCTGGAATCTTACGGTATGGCAATATGTGTCGATAGATAGAGTAACAGGTTTAATTGATGGTTAGGCGTTACAGGAGAGTCATTTACACGTTGGCACCTAAACCTTCCTTGTTTAGGGCACTCATGTGCTGGCAGTCAAAGAGATGATGTTTCCCCTGCTATTCCCCAAATGCTCAAAGTACAAGTAACTTTCGACCGTCCGGTCTGGTATCGCCTCGCCACCAACACTGCGCTGAGTGTTATGGTTTCGATTTCCACATACTACAAATATTTGTGTGATCCTCAGATTAGACCCGATACAAGTAGTACCTACTGTATTTTTATGTCTCTATGAGCCGTTCATCTCCTCACTCCACACTTCACCTTAAAGTACCCTACATGTAACATGGCTTTCATTCCTTGTGGATGACATCTCAACCTATACCTCCAGGGAAAAGGCTTGATGCTATGCCATTTTAGAGCCTATAAAGGATGACATTGGGTTATTTCAGTACTAAAATATTTTCTTGCTAGAAATCAATTTTACAAAACTTTTTCACGTTTATAAAATTGCTGGAATTTGATGTTCGTATGTGTTCCTTGTACCTGCAAAAGGAGTGCTTTACGAGCCTCGAAATACTTTGATATTGCACAAGAATCTTGTGTACCAACGTCTTTTTACTGTAGAAGTTTGCTTGAAGCGCATATTTATGTTATCATCCATCTCAGCCACAAGACGTCCACTGCTGGACATAGGCCTCCCCCAAGGTCTTCCACATCATTCGGTCCTGAGCTGACCTTGTCCATCGGTTGCCCGCGACCCTTACCAGGTCGTCGGTCCACCTTGTTGGAGGCCTGCCCACGCTGCGTCTTCCAGTTCGTGGTCGCCACTCTAGAACCTTTCTGCCCCAACGGCCATCGGTTCTGCGAGCTATGTGCCCTGCCCATTGCCACTTAATTGAGGCAATTCTTCGAGCTATGTCGGTCACTTTGGTTCTCCTACGGATCTCCTCATTTCTGATTCGATCTCGCAGGAAAACTCCGAGCATAGCTCTCTCCATTGCTCTTTGGGTGACCTTGAGCCTTCGTATTTATGTTATACTAGTATTATATTATCTGTGGTTATACCTACCTAGGTGGTCATCATTTTGCTGGATGTACCTACCTAGTCATTTTCTAAGAAGTTGGGCATCTCCGCATTTGTTACATTTAAGTACAAATGCAATTAACCTAAACTATGTGTATATTAATAAAGAATCATCAGATATTGTGGTTATTATTACAATTCTGTGAAACACAACGAATCATTATTTTTGTTCACGTAAATGAATCATGAAAATGTCCAGTATGGCGACGCAAACGGACTAAAGGTGGAGGGGTTTGTTCCTTTGTTTAAAAAGTTTAATTTGGACGATAAAGGCTTTAAAAGGATTTTTTTACAGAACAATGTTTTGTAAAAATGCCTTTCAAAGCCTTTAAAAGCCTTGACACGTTCACGTGTAATACGGTGGTAGGACCGTCGGAGGAAAAGTCGTAATCTTACAGATTTACAACTTACGAATGTCTGTAGCATAAAAAATAGGTACATACCTAGGTATTCGTAATAGAATGACCAAAAAACATTTCATTTAAAATCTAGTATGGTTCCAACTCAGACTAATAGAATTTTATTAGTCTGAGGGTTCCAATTATAAAAAAAATAGATTTGTGCAAATTTGCTTTGCAAAATGTATTTACTTTAGTAGGTAAACTTTGGTAAGTACCTATGTATATAGATAAATATAGGTAGGTATAACGATTTTGACTAACATTTTAAAATTGACTCTATTGTTGACTCTTTATTATCTACAATATATACTGTGGTCTTACATAGATAAGTAGATAATAATGATTTGTTTTCAAAAGACTTGAGATCATTAGCTTATGTCACAGAAAAATTACTATAACAACCATATATTATGCAATCCAGTTAAATCAAACATTATTTTATTACATAATACAAGCTATGCATATCGTAGCCGAGTGAAAAAGTAACCTGTAACACATCAGGTGTGAGTTCGATCCCGACCGATAAATGTGAATTTTACTTTGTGGATTTTTTGTACAGTTTGGTGCTCAGATGCCAAGTTTTATTATCTAGTACATAAAAAGCAATCCTGCTTCCTAGCTAAGTTTTTTTTTATACTATCAAGGTGACAAACAAGCATACGGCCCGCCTAATGGTAAGCATTTACCGTAACCTATGAACGTTTGCAACACCAGGGGTGTCACTCACGCGTTGACCTTTTAAAAACCTTATAACTCCTTTCTTGAAGAACCCCATGCTTAGCACTTGAGCACCCTCGGCAGGGAGCTCATTCCACTTATTTATATTTACTATGAATTTGGTATTTACTCTGAACTAGTTTATATCTTTGTAGTAAGTATAACTAATATTAATCTCAATATAATGTCTGTGTGTGGTAAACTGGTAAACACAGATTCATTGCCAAGGTTATTCTTATTTATTATCTATAAACAATTACTGGACCGGTTTTTTTGTTTAGCTTTGGTGGACAGTAGGTTTAAGTTATCCACGGGACGCACGAGTGTCAAGGGTCGGTGTATCAGTTGGTTACTTCGCTGTTAATGTTCATGGTTACTGAAAACATAGGATTGTCCCGAAATCCCTGCACTGGTGACTTCAACAGTATCTAAATAAATACTTTATTTCAGCGCCCACGCACGTCTCACCCTACGCCTTTCTACGTCTTCGGGCATTATTACTGTTATTTTATTCTTGTATGTATTATCTGTGAAACCTTATAGGCTATTAGATATAATAATGACGTGATAAAGAGCGAAATATAAGAAAAAATATTTCAACTAGATGTTAGCCACGGCTCCGCTTGCGTGGTTTTGGTTATGGTAATGAAAAGTAGGTAGTAGGTATGGAGGATACTTTCTATCTCCTACCAATCAATTTATTTAATTAATTATAATATATAACTATTTTATTAAACCAAAAAAAGTTATAAGATTTTTTTACTTTTATTGGTATCGACCGCGAGGCCCTGGACACTTGATCCGAGTGGCCAATGGAAAAGAGAGACTGACTTACCTAGTTTTCCGGACAGTAACAAGTTATGGATTATCTACTGATAAATGAGTTTTATATCTAATCGATTAGTAGATTAATCACTGTAGATATATTAAAGATACGATCGTATATTTTGTCAAAAATCGTGACTAGCTGATAGTAAACGGCAGGTACATAACGTATGCTAAATGTGTTTTCGATTTTAAATTCCAAATCAATGTCTAATGACACTTCAGTGTTGCCAAGTTACTACATTAAAGGTTATTCGGATAACGGTAAATAAGCAATAATATAATAGCTAGTAATTAATCATTTAGATTTTAATGTGATCTGTTGATTACAGTTACGAGAAAAAAATAATGGACTGCTGTTTTAGTAGCGTGTGAACATAACGGATATAAAACTGTTTTTTTTTTCTAAATATTGTGCTCAAGGCGTTGCGGTTTTAATCTAATTTTTGTTTCATTTTTTTTGTTTCAAATGTCAAATCTCCTCGTACTTATTATGAAATAAAATCATAATATTATCTTTATTCAAATTAGTTAATTAGACACTTGATTTGGGTTGCTTTTATTTTATCACTCTCAATTAGTTAATAATATAAAATATATCATATCTTGGGACTGGATCCCAAACTAGTAAACATACATAACTGAATACATATGTATTAAAGATAAATTACAGCCAGATACAAAGAGAATATCAAGCTAATCACTTAAAAAATTGTACTGGGTGGAAATTAAACCTACGACTTCAAGCATAACATAACAGTCAATGCTTACATCGAAATAAATAAGTACCTAGTAACTAGCTAATAATTTCAGTTCATTGGAACCTATGGAACAGAATCGCAATGAACCCTCAGACTAGTAAAAACTTTTGCAATAAACATGGAGCGAAGTCAATCCTGTCGCCGCGCCTCGCCCACACAACTAGCTTTACGTATGTACCTATTACCTATAACTTGATATTTATTATTGCTACACTTGATCATAAAGGTATGACTTTATTCTTACCGTATATTATATTAGCGTATGTAAGGCAAATCTATACTAATATTATAACGACGTAAATTTTGTGAGGTTGTAAGGAGTAATCTCTGGATCTACTTAACCAATTTTGAACATTCTTTTACAACATTTTTCTCCTTGTGTGTGTTCTACCGCCTGTACAATGAGCTGTGTTCTGAGGAATTGTTCGAGATGATGCCCACGGCCACATTTTATCAATGCACCTCTCGCCACCGACAGGGAGTTCATCCTCACATCCTTGCACCTCTAACTTGCCGTACCGTAAGATTCCAGAGGAATTTCTTACCACGTACGATTAGGCTGTGGAATGAGCTCCCTGCCGAGGTTTTTCCAAAAGACTATAGCATGGGGTTCTTCAAGAAAGGAGTTATAAGGTTTTTAAAGGGTCGGCAACGCGTGAGTGACACCCCTGGTGTTGCAAACGTCCATAGGCTACGGTAACTGCTTACCATCAGGCGGGCCGTATGCTTGTTTGTCACCTTGGTAGTATAAAAAAAAAAAAAAAAAAAAAATAGAAAGCCACGTTATTTGTGAGTGTCATAACTGTATATTAACCCGAAAAATGAAAATATAACCCTCCTTTTGACAGTCAGGTAATAAATAATAAATTGAATTCGAAGTATTATTCAGCTAGAAATATGATAGAAAGTAAATTATTTTTGTTTTCGTAAAACTTCCTGTGCTTACGCATTTCCTATTTCGACTGCATAACTCCATGAAAACCGGTAAAAAGCGCTAAAACCGTATTTCATTGCGCCCACGAAGAAGCACGAAGGGAGTTAGTGACACATTTTATGTGGGAGAGAGGAATGTCGCTATGTGAATAGATTGGTGCTATAACAGCTAATTGAGAGTACATCGCAAAAACTACGCTAAACGAATCAAATAAGTAGATAATTGTTTGCAGTTGACATTCGTTGACTTAAAATTGGACAGTTTGACAAAAGTTGTGTTTTTATCGTTCTTTTGTTTAAAATTCAGTCCTTTTAAAGTATTTTGAAAGAAAAAGTGGTGGATGAATCATTCAAATTAATTCAAAACTTGCAGGATTTATAGGTAGGTTATGTTACATACCTACATTATGTAAAACAAATCATAGTATTTTTTTATTAGGTACCTACATAATATCAGGCCAGCATTGACATCAAATAGGGTATCGTCTATACTTTTTACCCGCTCTATATTCTTTACAGCCAGTGGTGAGATTTTACGAGCTAAAGGATAACAAATGTACAGAAATAGGACTCGAGGTGAATGGTCGCTTGTGCGTTTATTATTCGCTCATAAAAATAATATGCCCCGAATTTTCACAGTCGACGAATCAGCCATTCGCTTCCTGTGAGTGTGACATGCATAAAATTTATTGCCTTTTTTTTTGCAATAATTGGAATGAAATTTTCTCAGTTATTACATTTTTAATGTGATTTTGAGTCAGATTTATTTTTAACGTAATTTTGAGTCAGATAATTATTTATTTGGCAATGATTGTTATGTGGAAACAATTAAGACTATGCTATGCTAATGCGTGTTTGTTTATTGTCTTGTAAAATAAGGTACAAGTATGCGTACATTGTAGACTACCCAAGTTTTATTTGACATTTTTAATCACGTGAAAGGTATAATGATTGGACTTTATTTGGGCGACAGAGGCGACGTTATGTTTGAAAAATTATGTAAATAGGTACTGCCAATAACATCTCGCGGATTTTATTCGTATTCCCATAGAATAGATATTAGATTGTTGTGAGTTTCTTATTATGAGAATAAAAAGTCATGACTCCATAGATATACTTTATATTATTATTTTATATACTGCTCTATGCAAGTTCACGAAGGTTATAAAACAAATATTTTAATGTCATGGTGCACGTGTAACTTAGCAGAAATGTGCGTTGTTTACAATTATACAATTGTAAACAACGCGGGTATAATAGGTATTATGACAGGTAGTTTAATTTAAAAAATAACACGTAACATAATTCTTTAAAGGAAATATATTTTTCCACCTTTAAGAAATATATGTTTACTATTCAATAAATGCCATGGCCTTGTCTGAAGTTTTTTAAACTATTATTTTAGTTTGACATCCATCACAGTTAAAACTTCCGTAGAAATGTAAGTTTTAACGGAATTACTGACATATACATAGTTGCATAATGTTGCCACACCGATGAAATGTATTACCTAATTCAGGACTTTCTCAGATGTTACTACAACGCCCAAGTCAAGCCTGAGAATTAGCGAGCAGTAAACCTAAAAAATTAACAGTAAATTAAAATTTACGAGTCAAGTTGAAAGAAATAACGAGCATGCGTAGGTGTTTCACACATTTCTGTTTGTTCATCATATTATTATAAATTCTTTGCTTTTTCGCCTTTATATTGGTGTGAATGTCCTACCGCCTTCTGTATTCTGTTTTAAGAAACAGTTTGCGTTGCCAACGTTGTAATTTCCTTTTCCGCGTACGAAGTGTGTTACACAACGTATAATGTATTTTATTGTTAAAATTATATCTCATGAAAGAAACTGGAAAGGTAATAATATACTTCAGCATAATCTTTTAGCCTCTACCACAGCAGCAAAAAACTATAGCCTCCTTTTTAAGAGGCGGTTTATAACAACGATTGATTGCAACAGTGACGTACCTATTCATTAAAGATAACTATCTTTTAACGTTACTAAATCACTGAGGTATTGAAATATGTATGTATTCGTATATAATAATGAATATATTAATTCACAAAGTTGGGTTGCCGTGGTGTAATCGGTTGAGGACTGTTGGCGAAGCTCTTTATAAAGGTGCACCCCAGTTTGACCTCGTTTTCTAAATATGGTTAAGTTCTTTAAGGCCATCCAGGTTACTGTTTCCAATTCAGTTTTCCTCATTTTTTACGATTCAATTGGTTTCTTGAACTTTTAACTATAGTTTAAAATAAATAAGGTATAAACAAGTATCGATTAAAAAAGTTTATCGAGATTTATAGAAATATTTGTAAAGAACTACTTTTAAGGTTTCGATAACCTTTGGTCCAATCAATCTGATTTGTACTCCCCGAAGTAGTTTATGATTTTATAGATTCAAAATAATGTTATGACTTATAGTGGCAAAATAACTTCAAATTCAAGCTTTTTACGCCTACTTATTGGTCTTAGAATTCCTTATTGAAATAAGAAGAAAGCTAGTAAGTTGATCAAGTTAATTAATAGTTAGTGGAAATAGGTCACTATCATGAGATCATCAAATAAATTAATAAAAGTACTTGTGTTTAATTAACAATATCCCATAGTGTTACTTAAGGAATATCCGCAGATAGATTTAGTACATTATCTTTTAGGATATATTGTAATTCTAACCATTTTAAAAACCATATCTAATCTAAATGCCATGAAAAAGACGAAAGCATTCCAAACGTTTAATCTCATAATTATGCTCAATGAACACATACTCAAAATATAGAAATATTATTTCGCAAACTCCAAGCAGCTACTTAATCACCGTTGGATGGTTAGAAATGGCAATGCGTATTTAATCACTATAATCACTAACCGAATCGAGATACGCTTAACCATGTTTAGCAGTTCAAGATTGCTGCTGTACCTACTTATACTCATATGATTTATTGATATTAATAGCTTACCTGTTTAACAATCTGATTGCCCAAGATTCTCACCTAACATTGGTGCTAGTTATACCTACCTCTTATAACTTACTCGTAGCTTCATATGTCTCTTATTATTATGTTCAAGGTTTAGTTTCCCATCGCAAATGCAATTTCATAAACACCTCTATTATACTCCGTGGCGACATTATGACACCACTGGCAGGTGCATAACATACCTACTGGGAATATACTCGTAACAACAAGGCATTCTTACAGTCTTAGCGGTGACTAACTGATAAACTATCACAGATATATGTATAATGAAATATGTCATCAACACATACTTTTTAAGTATCTTTTGTAATTACTTTTATTTATTTTTATTTGCTGAAATACTACATTAATAATTAATACTACAAAAGTAAAAATTGCATTCCCAAATTTTGTTGCGAATTTAGTTCTTATTTGTTAAGGTATTAAAATTTGTAGGCAATACGTACTTCCTTAAAAAAAGTAAAATGTAGGGGGAAATTCACCTACCTATAATAATAGTAGGTATCCAACCTACCAATAAATAAATATTTCTTACTACTAAGGTGTATTTTAATTCTTGCAATGTTGCCTTATATGTGTGTTTATTAAATCATAGTACAATGTGTCTCCTAGAAGATTCACCACAAATTTTTAATGCCGTAACAAATATTTATGTGACATTAGAACTCAAAACATGCTATAAGAGTTCAATAAAACTTAGATTTTAAACAAGAGGACATTAGCAAGCAGAAGAGATTAATGCCTCGCATCTTGTTCGTGACAATTAAATCACTTTAGATGTCTAACAATTCGAGTGGCTGGCCACCGGGGCCACACGGTGCATGTCGCTTACATAGACAAGACGCTGGGACGCTGTTCGGCAGCTCATTTCACTGGAAACAAACTAATTTTAGAATTTCCGTTCAGCCCTACTTGGACATAATGCGCTCAGCCCGTTTAGTTGTGGATTTTGACATGTGGTAGCGTGTCGCCAATTTGTTTTCTTTTGCGATGGTTCTGTGTTATTTTATTTGTTGGTGACTAATGTGGGATCGTGTTTTTTATATGTATTGGTGAGTTACTTATTTGTTTCTTTTCTATTAAACATCAAAACAGAAATGCAGCTCTTTGAATGTTACTATAAATTTTGGTGTGGGCGGTGAGCTCTTGTTTAACATTTAATTTAATTTATTAATAAAACTTTCATTCAAGGAAAATGACCGTGAAATTACAGAATTATGATGAATAATGAGTAAGTAGGTAAAGTAGATAGGATATTGTTCTCTTAATGAAATTTTCCTCGTCGTCATATTTATTTAACGGACCACCCATGTAGGTGTTGCGACTGCGTTGTATTTTAAGTATTTACATCTCCATAAATTTATTTCAATGACCGTTGTTTTTTTAAGTACTTTTTTCATATTTACCGTTCTAAAAAATATTACCGATATTACGGGTAACAATAATTGAACATTTCTTTTGATTAAGTATCTAAGTAAGTAGTTCTTAAACATTAATAACTAACATAGAATTTCGAAGAAACAAATTAACAAAACTAGTATCTAAACATCAACCATCTAATAAAAATAAAGCACAATCGATGTAAAGCAAATATCAATCTACGAACACAATTGAGGAAATTGCTAGAATTGAAGCAAATCAATGACACGTTATAAAATGTTGATTCAATACGCAACAATAACGTTGCGGCTCTCCAATCACATTGATAGCTTATCGAACGTTCCATGCATTCAGACTTCCGACTAATTCAAATAAGATTCCAAGAAGGATCGAACATAAATAGTGTTAACTATAAGGTAACATCTAACGTAAACAAAAAGCGTAAACACTAAGCCGTATGACTCACAATGACGAAGTTCTCATTATCATATCACAGCCGCACGCTTACGTTAGAAATATTAGTTGAAATCTGACACTCGACCCTCATTCTTGTCTTCTTTGTGCGTTTTTTATAATTTTATATCGAACTATTTGTTACAGCTTTTAACTGATTGAGGCTGCTTTACGAGTGAACGCGCGTGACACTCCGGTGTGTCGCTTATATCACATGTATTTTCCTTATTGGTGAGAACAAAGAAGTCCTTTCGCGAATTAATTTCAACACTTTGGAACTAGCGACGCACCAGCCTGTTGATCTAACACGTGTCGCGTGAATGCATACGTGAAAACAAGAGGATGCGAGCGTTCGACGCGCGCTTGCAATAAAAATCGAATGCAAAAATGATTAAAAGGAACGGTGATAATGTATTTGCGATCGCGTCGAGCAACAATCAGTGTCAAGGCGGTCGGTCGCCTGTCTCGCTCTGTCCTAGCGGCGGCGCAGCCACGAGGATCCCGCGCGCCACTGCCGCCAGGATGACGCCGCCCGACGCGCAAACACACACCAAGGAGGCTAACATCGCGCTCTCGACTTACGTGGAAAAGTGGAAAAATAGATACGAAGACGCTGAACGGAAACACAAGACTTATTTACTAAAATCCGAAAAAGGTATGTACCTTAATATTTTTGCGAACTACAATATTCTTTAGTTTATGCGAGGTTTTGTGGTTTAAACTGCGCATGTCTTAATATTCCCAGGGTCATATGCAAACAAAAACACCAGTAGAAAATCCTATTCTCGTATTTGTCGGATTATGACAGAGGAAAGCCTGTTGCATGTACATTAATTCTTGATCTTCCCCAATCCCAGCCCATGTGAAATACCTAAACTTTTAATAATAATGTCTTCCATTTGTCGAACAAAATATATTTTGAAATCTTTCGTGTAACTAGGTTATTATTGACAAAGACAAATTAAACACTTTATTACGCATTACAGAAATCATGACTAATTGTTTGTATAAAGAAAAAACAATGTTACGGTTTTTATACTTTAATTTTTGAATATATTATCGATTTTTATATTAAGCAACACTATTTTTTTTATTCAAAACGTCAACATGACGAACATGATGTCAAAATTGTAAATATTTTATTAGTTTGAGTGTCGTAAAACTGTAAAAGTTTTTGTGTTTGTATTTATTGACTATAAAAAAATAATGTATGAAGTGTTATATTTATTGAAACATTTAAAATATGCAGGTAGCGTGCTTTTTGTTGCTCTGTATATTTTCTTCCGTTATCTAAACGATAAGATAAATATTACGATTATAATATTCGTATGTAATTAACGACTCACTAATCGTTCCGTAATGTATTTCTTAGAAAGCTAGGCGCGTTTCTATTTAGATAGATACGTTTATTTTTTAAAGTTAGGGTTTTCACGCAATTTATATTTGATGAATACTTATATATTTATCATAAACTATTTATACATAATGGATCGGTAAATGGCTATAATGCAAAATAAAATGTAGGAACTTTTATAAACTAGTTTTAGAAAGTTGTACAATTTATATATATATGATCAATCCAATCTATAGTCGAGTTATAAAACATAGTCTGTTTATAGTTTTATTAATAAATCATTTTTTTTATTTAAAAATTTAAATTTATGGACACCATCATAACTTTGGAAGATTCTAACATAAATATAATTTAATTGCTTGCCTTATATTTTTGAATATTAAATAATGTTACTACTGTTATTAAATAATTAGTTAAAAAAACTGCTTTGTCTCATGCATTTCTGTTGCTACCTGACTGTCCCATGAGGAACATAATGTTTTTCACTCACATTTTTTTATGTAAGTATGTCCGTTCCATTGTGACCTCCTGTAGCATAACAGATTGAACGATTTTGAAGAGTGAGGTGTGAGATCTGTATTGATCCCCCGAGTGTCAAAAATAGTATGATGTCGGCACTTTTTAGCTCTTTTCTACAATAAGTTGGTTTTTAAAATATTTTGTTGAATCTTACAGTTTATTACACTTATGAGCTATTATTTATATAAGCTAGATACTAGAGAGGCTAGACAGATCATCATATCTATACTAATATTATAAATGCAAAAGTAACTCTGTTTGTTATCTTTTCACTACTAAACTACTGAACGGATCTTAATGAAATTTAGCAAGGAGATAGATGTTATCCTGGGGAGAGACATAGGGTAGAATATAAATTATATTACGCTTATCATAATAAATTATATAACATTATTTTATACATTTGGTAGCCGGAAACAAACTGAGGCTACTCCATAGAGCAATACATTATAATTACTATAGCATGGGGCTCTTCAAGAAAGGAGTTATAAGGTTTCTAAAGGGTCGGCAACGCGCAAGTGATACCCTTGGTGTTGCAAGTATCTATAGGCTATGGTGAATGCTTACCACCATGCAGGCTGTATACTTGTTTGCCTTCATAGTATGCATTCTTAAAAGTATTAAAAAAAAGATTATTTAGTAAAGAACACAACATTTACTTTTTGGAACCAGGGTATTAAAAAGGTGTAAATAGGGGATCGGGACAATCACACCCACATGCCCACTGCTGTGACTCCTGTGAGCCAGGATTAACAGAGGAGTAACCAACCGATACACTGGGCTTTGACACTTGTGCGTCCTGTGGATAAATAAACCTACTGTCTTGGACCCCGCAACAAATGTAATCAGAAGTAAATAGGAGGAGTTAGAAAGAAATATAGTTCAACAGAGATATAGTTATGTTCTATTCCTTCACTCTTATAGTTCGAAGAGATGGCGATCTAACTCAACCAAATAGAGATCAGGAGTAGCATCAACAGCTTAGAATAATAAAATAAATAATATCATGGATATAAGGTGGTCATTCTACTCAATTTTGAGATAAACTATAGAGTTACATAATGAAGCCTTAGTCTCACACGTTGTCACGTGTTATAGAGCAGTGTCTGTGGTTTCTGCACAATACTTGGTTTTCCTTCCCCATGAATAAAACCAAAAACATTATGTTAATCTACAATAATGTTATAAACATAAATGATTTGTATTTTGGTTTGTATTGTATAATCTCAAAAACTACTAGACTGATTTGTAAATGTCTTTTACCTTTAGAAAGCAACATAGGCTATATTTCATAATAAAAAAAATTAAGGTTCCCCTGCATATATAATTACTAGCTGTTGCCCGCGGCTCCGCCCACGTGGTTGTCGGTTATCGCTGTAAAAAGTAGCCTAAGTGTTATTCCAGACCATAATCTATCTCAGTGCCAAATTTCACCCAGATGCATTCAGTAGTTTTTACGTGAAAGAGTAACAAACATCCATCCATCCATACTCACAAACTTTCACATTTATAATATTAGTAAGGATAGTAAGGATAATGGTAGTGTAACAAGAACAACTGAGAGTTTGATCTACAATAGCTCCCCGAAATGGTTATCAGCATGTAACCTAAATAAGTTTGGAAATAGGATTTGTATTTAAATTTTTGACAATTCACAGCTATTTTGATATAAGTTAATCAAAATTTAGTAGTTTGTAACTTTTAGTGAACTAAACAAACTATCTGGAAATTAAAAAGAGTGGCCTGAGTTTCTTGCTAGTTTTTTTAATTTTTTTTATATACTACTTGGGTGGCAAACAAGCATACGGTACGCCTAATGTTAAGCAGTTACCGTAGCCTACTGACGCTTGCAATACCTGAAGTATCACATGCATGTTGCCAACCCATTTTTTCACAACAGTGCTAAAAGATGGGAGTATCCCTGGGATATGAAGATGTTTCTTTCAAAACATGCCTAAATGAGAGCTGCCTGTACTCACACACAGGAACACAACTACACCGCTGTGGTCTTCTGTAAGGTGGAGGTCCTTCCTCAGTCAGGTTAGCTTGATAGTATGGTACCATATCTATAACCTAAATGAATTTTGAGTTTGAGTTTTTATACATTTACATACATTGTTGTCCCGTGGCACGATGTTTGTTTGTTTGTTTTAAAAAGACAACTCCCGCACTAGAGAACAGGCTCTGTGTCGCGGGGGACTTTACAGACATACAATTAACGGACACAAATTAAATCCAGACTCAGAACAATTCTTTATGGGTCCACAAAGTTTTGTCCTGTTTGGGAATCGCGGCCACTGGACCACCGATGCAGTCAATTAAATATTTTAAAACATGTTGGGAGTGGTTAAGGTGCAGTTATAGTCAGAGTTAACCTACACATAAGTAGCTCTATATCTATATTTTACGATGGCATCATTAAATAATGAGTAATCAATAAGAGATAAGGTACTAGGAGAATGAGTACACATACTTAGTGATAATAGTGTTTACAGAGATTAGGTACTTTTTGTTGTGATCGGCGAAGACGATTATACTGTAAATATAGATAACTAGTTGTTGCTTGCGGTTCTGCCTGCGTAGATATCGGTTTTCTCGATAAAATGTAGCCTGATTGCTATTTCAGAGTAGTTGTAGAGTGCGTGACCGGGAACCTAAGTGATTTCTTCAGAAACTTATACGGATACTTAGAGAGATAACATACTAAAAGCCTCGCCTCTTAGGCGTCAGGAACGCCTAAGAGGCGAGGCGCAGCTTAGGGAGGGGGGGTGACTAAGGACTCAATTTTAGGTTTTTCGCTAATAGGTATCTCAAAAATGGTGCGATTTAGCAAAAAAAATGTTCTAAGATAAAATGAAAGCTTAGCTTCTTTAATCGGACTAATTTGCCAAATTTCATCCAGTGACACACATCCATCCATACGTCCTAACAAACTTTCACATTTTCAACAAGCATATGGCTCGCCTGATGTTAAGCAGTTACCGTTTCCTATGGACGCTTTCAATACCAGAGGAAACTTGCGTGTTGCCGACCCATTTTTGTACACAAGGGCTTTAAGATGGAGTATCCTTGTGATAGGAATACGTTTCTTCCAAAACGCATCCCTAAATGAGCGCTGGAGAGCTGTACTTACACACAGGAACATAACTACCCCGCTGTGTGTAGTTATTTGGCTGTGGTCTTCTGTAAGGTTCACATCTGGCGAAGGACCTCCTCCTTCGCCAGATGTGTCGAGTCACGTCCTATATACTCGTACTGTACATTTGTAAGATCTACAATGTGGTTCAGGCTTAATGCTTCTCGTTGACGTTTTAATCTATGATAGATAAACACAGATAGCTACGTAACATCTGTAGGTAGGTAGGTATACTAAAGTACATGCTTGGGTGTGTACCAGAGCCAAAGTCAAACCCGTTTATTTATTTATATCAAGTTCATGATACATACATAATATATGAACGTACTAGTTGTTGTCTGCCCGCGTGGGTGTCGGTTATCGCAATAAAAATCCTATATGCTATTCCAGACTATAATCTATCTCTGTGCCAAATATCATCCAGATCCATTCAGTAGTTTTTACGTGAAAGAGTAACAAACATCCATACATTCTTACAAACTTTCGCGTTTATAATATTAGTATAAAAAATGAACGTATTAAATATGTCAGCATATTTTTTCCTACAGCCAATTCGCTGACTAGGGTAGGGCCTAGAAGAATTGACAGCTCTATATATGTATACTTAAATTATAAAGAGACTAATATCTGCAACTACCAGTTGGATTTAAAAAAAATGTATTCGATAGCTTTATCCTTGAGGAAGGTTTTCAGGACGTATTAAATAGGTACTTATTAAACCTGCTCGATACAGGTAGTGTTATGATAAAATTGAAAAAAACCCCAACACAAATGTACTAACAAAAGTTACCTAGAAGATAAATAATTATAATATGTTTAAAAATAAACTCATTTAGTTTTATATAAGGATAAAAATGTACATATACTGTTATTTAGTATTTTGTATTATTTGACAATACGCGTATTTATTATAGACTACCTGGCCTGACCTGGCTCCGCCCGCCTGGGTGTCGGTTATCGCGATAAAAAGTAACTGCTTAATATCAGGCAGGCCGTATGCGTATGATAGTTCGCCACCCAAGAAGTATAAAATAAAATTTCACATCCCAAAAGTACCATTGTGGCACTTTAGCAGTTTTGATATCGTATCGAGATTTCAGGACCCCAATAATTCCGAAGACCCTAGAGCCCCCACGTGCTTTTGTAGTAGGTACCTAAAGATGGCGCTAGAACTATTTTCTATTTTTTTAAAAGTCAACTCCCGCACAATAGAACAAGCTCTGTGTCGCGGGGGACTTTACAAACATACAATTAACGGACACAAATTACACTCAGACTCAAAACAACTCTTTGTGGGTCACACAAAGTTTTGTTCTGTGTGGGCATCGAACCCACAACCTCAGCTCAGCAGGCGCATACTGCGGTCACTGGACCACCGAGGCAGTCAACTAAGACTACAACTAAGACTAACTTGCCCCTTTTTGTGTTGCAGCAAAACGTGAATACGATGATCTGCAACGTAGGTACAACATCCTCGCTGAGGAGAGGAACCACCTGGACGGGGAGCTGCGGGAGAGAGAACGTGAGCTGGCCAAGCTGCGGACTGTCTCTGAGAAGCTGTTCAATGAGTACCAGCAGCTTAAGAACCAGCATGAGGTGGACTCTGGCGTTATGCATAAGTAAATAACCTTTTACTAATTTTTGAATGGATGATGATGAAGGTTATTGAGTATGTTGTTTTGGCTACTGTCAATTTAAGTGGATTCTAAG
Organism: Trisateles emortualis; assembly: GCA_947095525.1. Classification (NCBI taxonomy): domain Eukaryota; kingdom Metazoa; phylum Arthropoda; class Insecta; order Lepidoptera; family Erebidae; genus Trisateles; species Trisateles emortualis. The sequence continues at coordinate 13,447,804 of OX352752.1, read as the reverse complement.
TTTGATCTACATTACCGTTCTTGGTGACAACCTGGTGACAGAGTTATTTAGATCGCCCATATATATATTTTTTTTTCTTTAAAAAAAGACAACTCCCGCACTAGAGAACAAGCTCTGTGTCGCGGGGGACTTTACAAACATACAATTAACGGACACAAATTACACCCAGACTCAGAAAAACTCTTTGTGGGTCACACAAAGTTTTATCCTGTGTGGGAATCGAACCCACAACCTCGTGCACAGCAGGCGCATACTGCGGCCACTGGACCACCAAGGCAGTCAAAACCTCAAATTTAGACCTCTGTCGTGATCAAACGACTGTTAACAGTCATGAGCGACTTTTAACGTGCCCTCCGAATCACGGAGACGCTCAGATGAAATAACACTTTGCGGCACCCATCTATAGGGTTACCGCGCCCTTGGTAGTTTAACCCGCTGATCGTTTACCGAACAGCGAGTGCACCTTCTGGAGTTATAAGGTTTCTAAAGGTTCGGCAACGCGCGAGTTATACCCCTGGCGTTGCAACCGTCCATAGGCTACGATAACTGCTGACCATCAGGCTGGCCGTATGCTTGTTTACCTCCTTGGTAGTATAAAAAAAGACTGATTTGATAATAGTCGAAGAAGTTCGAAAAGTAAAAAGTAACACGTACAACAAAGTAATTTGACTTATCTGTTTGTGAACAATGCGAGTGCACGGTATAACGTGGTCGGTAATTATAGTGCCTAATGCGTAGCCGACTTGCGCTTATCTATAGCGGTGGTGCTCCGTCGACCGCGGCCTAGCAAGCTAACAGCCGTGTTACGTCACAGCAATAGTTTCTGCTAGGTATATTTGAAAATGATTGATGATTTATTTAATTTAACAAAACTATAACATACTTTAATATTAATGCAATGTGGAAAAAGAGCTCGGAGCAGAATTCGAACCTGTGCCTCTCGGGTTCCGGCCGAGCGCACTACCAAATGTGCCATCTGAGCTCCTACTCCGGAGTTCGAGAGGCGCAGGTTCGAATCCTGCTCCAGGCTCGTTTTTTTTACACATTGCTTTAATATTTAAGTATATTTGCGCTGATTGCATAGCAAAAACTATAATACCTAATATTACAAAGCTAAAATGTTTGTATGTTTGATCGCATTAATGTCAGGAACTGCCAGTCCGATTTCTAAAATGTTATTACTGGTAGACAGACTTAACCTTCAACAGACTAGACCGACGATCAGATGAAGGTTGCAAGCAGCCGATGGATGATATGGCCAACGCCCAACAGTGGACAATAATGACGCTATACCGTAAGCAGATGGTAAATCATTTGATGAACTCCTCAAAATTTAGCAGCCGCTTACTTATTATAAAAATCTGGTCACTAAACACGAAGTCTCCATCCAAGAGTTCCAATGCTTTTTTTATACTACCAACGAGGCAAACAATCATACGGCTCGCCTGATGGTAAGCAGTTACCGTAGCCTATGGACGTTTGCATACCAACAAGAACATCTTATAAATGGTTGGTTCTCCCTCCAACTATTTTCAATAGTAAGCTTATCATTAAATGAATTGTTCCAGGGTGATGCAACAGGCAGGAGAATGGTATAAGCAGAACAAGCAGTTGAAGCGTCGCAGTACTGCGCTGTTACAGGCGCTACCTGCCAAAGCAGTGGAGATTGATCTCACCGACTCTATGGACACAGGTATTATATTACTCCATATTCTGTTTCTGCAACAAACAAGCAAACGACCCGCCTAGTGGTAAGCAGTTCCGTAGCCTTGCAATACAGAAGCATAATGTTTAAGGGAGGTAAGGCACTATACTAGCGAGCAAATCCGACTAGGGAAGTACCTCCACCTTACAGAAGACCACGGCCAAATGACTATATACAGCGGGGTAGTTGTGTTCCTGTAAGTACAGGTCTCCAGCGCTCATTTAGGGTTGCGTTTTGAAAGAAAAGTTTTCCAACCCCAGAGATACTCCATCTTAAAGCCCTGGTATTAAAAAAATGTGTCGGCAACACGCAAGTAATACCTCTGATGTTGCAAGCGTCCATAGGCTACGTTAACTGCTTAACATCATATGCTTGTTTGCCATCCGAAAAAATCTTGAAGAAAATGCTTAATCTCTCTAGAAGGAAAGTGGAAGGAAATTCCTCTGGAATCGCACAATAAGAGGTTTGAATAATTCTTGCATATGTTATCCAGCTTCAGATACAAGCAGTAATGAAGAAGTGGAATTCCTGAAGCAGACAGTGACGGACCTGAGTCAGCAGATAGCCTCGCTACAGACAGAGCTGAACGCCGCCAAGCTACACGAGTTTGAAGCGCATGAAGCCAATGTTACTATAGCACAGGTGAGACAACACTCCTTGCATAATAGGCTACAGCTTTCTTTTATAGCTACTAGTTGTTGCCCGCGGCTCCGCCCGTGTGGATGTCTGTTATCGCGATAAAAAGTAGCCTACATGCTATTTCATATTGTTTTAACAGTTTTGTTTTTAGTAATATTCTCAGTCATTCAATATTTTTTGTATTTTTTACTAAGCATGCTGTGTTTACCTATAATTAGTTGTACACATCCATTCAGTCGTTTAGCCTTAATCCATCCAAACATTTAGAATCTAAACTAATATTATAACATTTTGATTTGAATTTTTATTTATTTTTTTGTCACGTTTTAACTGAAAAACTATTCGACTAATTTTAAAAATTCTTTTACCATTAGAAAGCTATATTATCAACGAGTAACATAGGCTTTATTATATTTTTAAAAAAGTGACCATCCGTGCTAAATCGGGACGTACCGCTATTAAGTATAGAAGACTCAAAGGCCTTAACTAAACATTCGCGTTTCAGGAGTTGGAAACTGAAAAAGAGAAATCAGCAGCACAAGAGAAGGAGTTAGAAGAGTTACGAGTACAGGTGGAGAGACATAACCGGGTGTCTAAGCTATTGATGGAGGAAGTCACTGCGCTCAAAGACAACGCTGACAAGGACAGGGAGATGGCAGAAACGTAAGTGTAAAGTAGTAGGGAACGAGAATCAAGCGAGCTTGTTGAGGGAGAGCCAGCAACGTATTTACTTTTGTCATTTAACTTTTGAATAATAAGGGTGAGAAATAAAACCTAAACTAAAATACTTACTAGACTGTCTTAGTGGTCCAGTGGGTGCAGTATGTGCCTGCTGTGCACGAGGTTGTGCGTTCAATTCCCACATAGGGACGAAACTTTGTGTGATCCACAAAGAGTTGTTCTGAGTCTGGGTGTAATTTGTATCCGTTAATTGTATGTTTGTTAAGTCCCCCGCGACACAGAGCTTGTTCTCTAGTGCGGGAGTTGTCTTAAAAAAAAATTATCAACGAAACTTAATTTAAAATAGAAAATACTGTCAATATCATTTACTAAAGCTTTTAGGACTGATACTATAACCAAATTAAGTTTTATTTGTCACCCTCTTTGTTATTTTAGGGTAAAACACCCCGGCCGCAGAGGGTTGCCAGAAGAACCTTTTATTATTCTGCAGGGTTATAAGAGTTAGTTTGTGAATTTTCATGACTTATGAAATGACAAAAGTGACGTTCATGAGTATCATATCATGTATTAGATCTAAATGAATAACATACATACATACATATCATCACGCCTGTGTCCCAGTGGGGTGGTAGGCAGAGACTATGGTACGCCACTTGCTTCGATCCAAATACACCTCCTTCGCCTAAATGAATAAATGAGGACTTAATAGTGGTGGTAAGTGTTTATGTTGTAATGTTGATGTAACTGTCAGGTACAAGACGGAGGCGCGCGCCGCCAAGAAGAGAGTGAAGCTGCTGACCCACCAGAGTGCGCTGCTGCTGGGGGAGCTGCCCCTGGACGAGCGGCTGCAGGCGCTGCTGCACCACGTGGACCAGCTCAAGGACGCGCTCGAGGACCAGGCGCTCAGGCACCGGGACCAGCTCGACGATCTGCAGGTTGACTACAACACTTCATATTATATTAAACATGTCAGGTGCACTCGCTGTTTGATAAACGATCTGTGGGTTAAGCTACTGCGCGGTGACTCTATAGTCAAAGTCTCATCTGAGCGTCTCCGTGTTTCAAAGGGCACATTAAAAGCCAGTCCCGACTGTTTAACAGTCGTTGGATCACGACAGAGGCCTAAATATGGGTGATCTAAATAACTCTGTCACCAGGTTGGCCACTAACCAAACGATAAGAAGAAGAATATAACCCAATTTTTCTAACTGTGTACCTGTCAATGTCAAAATATTACCGTGATGGCTACATTAGAATAAAATTTCAGACCGTAGACCGTATTGACACGGATAGACGCCTGCGGAAAGTTAGCTTTACAAGCGTCCATAGGCTACAGTAACTGCTTACCTGCCTATGGATACTCAACTCGACTATATGCTTGTTTGTTTAAATAAACTTCTAAATGTATGCAGTATAACTGCCATATTAACTATAGCTATTATTTCCTTTACAGTTAAAATTAGCAGAAAAACACGAAGACACCGACATCCTCGTCTGGGAGGAGAAGATAAGACTCGCAGAAGAAGATGCACAGAAAGCGGTGGAACGAGCGGAGAGAGCTGAAAAGAGAGTAGCAGAGTATGAGAGGAGTAGACCACCACCCAAGAAATCTAATCTTATGTCGAGGATCAGTTACTTTGAAAATGGAGGTGAGAGGAAAGAAGAGAAGATTGAGGTGCCAGAAGTTAAAGAAGAGATAGTGGAAGTTGTTGGTAAGCAAATTCATACATATATAATTACCTGTCTGTCTCAATGATTCATCTACGTAGAACATAAAGCACTGGAGCTACTAAGTTGACATTTTGCACAATGGTTCCTTAAATGAGTGTTGAAGAAGGGATTTTAAATTTTTTTATCGTATTGATGTCAATGCTTTTTTATTGTGTATTTTCCTGTTATTTGGTTATAAAGCATTAAAAATAAACATGACATAGCATCACATCTTATTCCCTAAGAGGTGGGTAGAAGTGATACCCACGTTTCGCTAGTTATGCTTGTTTCCATGTAATTAATAAAAATAAAAAAATGATTATATATCGATGGAATTGCTTTCTATTAATTTTGCACAATTCCAGACAAAACTCCGTGCGGCTCTGCAGCATGGAGTTTTGTTGCCCGATATGGGAATCGAACCTAAAACCCCCAGACCACACGTAGTGCCAGCTTATGCTCCGCGATCACCGGGTCCATAAAATACATATTTAAGATGATTGATTTGATGAATTATTAATAATACTAGCTGTTGCCCGCGTGGATGTCGGTTATCGCTGTAAACATTAGCCTATGTGTTATTCCAGACCATAATTTATCTTTGTGCCAAATTTCATCAACATCCGTTCAGTAGTTTTTACGTGAAAGAGTAACAAACATCCGTCTATCCATCCATCTATACTTACAAAACTTTCGCGTTTATAATAGGTATTAGTAAAGATATTATTTTCTATTTGTTGAACAGCGCCACCACCACCTCCACAAGAGCCAGTACACCAAGCTCCCGTTCCCCCTCCTCCACCTCCTGCACCTCCAAGTCCTCCTCCCGTACCGTCTGCTGCCAGCCCCCCTCCTCCGCCTCCGCCTCCCCCCAGCTGCATGCCTCCTCCTCCTCCCCCTCCCCCGCCGCCCCCCGTCGTGTTCGACGCGAGCGGGTCGGACGACATGGCGAGCATGTTGGCCAACAAGCAGGGCACCTTGAAGAGGAGTAAGCAAGCCGACCAGAATGGAAGTAAGGAAAATCTTCAATCATATTATATTTTTGATATCATGTTCGAATAAATGGCAGGGTACTTTCGATCAGTTATGGGCACCATATACGAGCGAGTTACTTTATCGATTACGCCACTCAAATGATTTGTTCTACTCTGTGAGTCTACTTTGTGAACGTTTAAAAAAAGGTTATTAGGTTCTTCTTTAAAATAGATGTTTTAAAACGACAACTCCCGCACGAGGCATGACACAATACCCGTGTCGTGGGAGGACTTTATAAACCTACAATTCACGGATACAAATATACAATCATAAAATTTTGTCCCGTGCAGGATTCGAAGCCATGACCATTCATAGGTGGCTGAGGAAATTTTTGTTTCTTTAAACTCTAATTTTATTTTAAATCATTAAAAAATAATGTTCAAAAAATCTACCTTTATGTATAAAACAGGTCCTCAAAGTATACTAACCTCCCCAGGTGGTGGTGCTATAGACGCAATAGTAGACCAGATCAAAGGAGGTAAGTTCCAGCTCAAGTCTACCGAGAAGAAGTTCACGGACAACAAGAGTAAGCAGGACGAACAGCCCGAGGCGGTGAAGGAGATGCTCGCCATCCTGGGCACCCTCAGGAAGAGAAGAACTTCTGTCAGACCTGCCACATATAGTGACTGCTGACCGCTAACACCTGGATATACCATCTTCTTCTTATCATTTGGTTAGTAGCCAAGCTGGTGACAGAGTTATTTAGATCGTCCATATTTAGGCCTCTGTCGTGATCTAACGACTGATAACAGTCGGGACCGACTTTTAATATAATACCATGCGAGGTTAATAAGCTAGTTTTGTGTTTAGTGTTCATTCTCTTTATTGCTTTTATACACTAAAGCTTTAATAAAAAAAAAAACAGATAATATTCGCACGGGTACCATAAATGACATATCTATTGATCTGATCGAAGATTTCCTAAAAAATATCTGTCGTTTTCGAGTTCATTGGGAGAAGATATATTATATCCGGCCTGTCTTGGCACGGGTAGCACAAATACAAAAAAAAAATATTTCTATTGATGCGAAAGATTGTCTAAAAACTATCAAAATCGGTGCAGTCGTTTTGAAGTCCATTGGGACCATCAATACTTGCTTTGTCAGTATATATATCTTTATTATATTTAACTTTCTTTTCTGTCCATCCCAAGGTTGCCTGTAAGAAATTGCTTTTTAGCGATAAGGCCTCCCATTGTACATAACTAAGCATAAATAATGTTTGTTATCAAAATGTAATTGGTGTACAATAAAGAGTTTTCTATTCTATTCTATATTATAAGATTTATCACTAAAATGTCACGGTACAAATTACAAAAGAAACATATCAATAAGCACAAATCAGTTTTTACGACAAACTAAGAAATATATATTATTAATTGGGTGCCAATATTTAGTATTTTAATGAATTAAAATAAAATATATTTAGTATAATATATCTGTACTAACTTGAATAATAGCGAACTAATAATGTTCAAGTTATAAGTGTATGCTTGTTTGTCAATTTAGTGCTATAAAATGACTGTGCCAATAGGAAATGTTCGTCATAATATTTCTAGCTAGAGGTTTTACTGTGTCGTATTATAAGAAATTCGAATTTGCGCTTTCGCTGTCAAGTAGTTCCTTAAAAAGCGGGAATAATAATAATATAGCAACCCATGTCCCACTGCTTCCGTGCCCATCAGTGGGACATATATATCCCTTGCTATATAAACACTCTCTTCTACTCTAATAAGAGAGCAGAGAGGCTTTTTGAGTAATGTATAGATTTAAAAAAGCTTGTGAATTGAAATGTATGTATCTCGTAAAGTGCCTTATTGAATGTACAGTACCTACTAATGGTTGTTTTATTGCCATAACGTTGTTGAAGTGTTGCCAGTAGGATAAAATATATTTATAAATGGTAGATATTCGTATAAGAGTTAAAATTACAAGTAAGTATCTTTTATATCAAATTTTATTTGACTTTAAAATTTTAAATTTTATAATATTTTTGTGGTTTATATGCATTTGTTTTAATTTAATATTATACACAATTTAAATTGAATTAAAATGGTAATACAGTTTAATTTTTACAACTAGCAACACAATTAATATAATTTGATATATTATTGACCTCGAATCAAAACTATTCGAAGTGGATTTTTTAATTAAAACCTGGCTAAGTGCAAGACTGCTTCGCACATGAAGGGTTCCGTACTGGTCCGTAATTTTTATTATTCGTCATAGCGGCAATATATATACATTCTCTATCTACCAATCACGATACATGAGTAACAGCCCGCTGACAAACGGTCGGACAACTAAGGCTTAGTAATAGGGTCCCGTTTCAGTACGGAAACCAAGAAATTAATATTAAACGTAGGTACACAGCAACGGAGTTAGCTGTACAGAGCCTCTAGACAAGTGGCATAAACGGTAGTCGAATCGAAAAGTCAAAAAATAAATGTATGGAATTTGACGTAAGTCTATGATATAATGTCGTAAACTTACGTCAAATCCCATATATTTGCTTTTTGACTTTTCGATTCGACTATCGCTTATGCCACTTGTCTAGAGGGTCAGGGCCGCTATATGAAGATACGTTTTATAAGAAAACCATTGTATATATTTCTGTGGAATTTGGTAACAGTGTACAATTAGACTAAACCTACAGATAAAAATATATTTCACACAAATTCATACATTGGATTACCTAAAAAACTTATCTTCATATAGCTGCCCTGTACAGCTAATTCCGTTGCCGACCGTACATATAAATAAAAAAAATATATAAGTATTGAGAGTATACAATTATTATAATTTTAGAATATTATTATAATAAAAAAAATTCTTCCTATATTAAATGACAAATAATAATGTTGACAGTACCTATCATAATAGTATGACAATATTTAATCATTATTATAATTATTTTGGTGACTTATTAGTTTTAAGTTAATTGTGAATTGATCTGAATACTCGTAAGGTTATATTATTATTATAATACAAATATATTGTATAGTTTATTAGTTAAAAAGTTAAGTTTCCTACATAAAAATATAAATTTAAACACATTTTTGTCTAAATTTAATTATTATACTGTACTAGCTGTTGCTGGCGGCTTCGCCCGCGTCGATCCCCAAATACCATCTATCTCCTTGTCAAATTTCATTAAGATCTGTTCAGCATTCTTTTGAGTCGTGAAAAGGCAGTAGACAAACGGGACAAAACTTTATGGGATCCATTAAGGTTTCTTCAGAGTCTGTGTCATTTGTGTCCGTAAATTGTATGTAAAGTTCCCAAGTAGGTAGATAAAATATTTACTTAAAATTTACTAGTTGTTGCCCGCGGCTCCGCCCGCGTGGATGTCGGTTATCGCTGTAAAAAGTAGCCTATGTGTTATTCCAGACCATAATCTATCTCTGTGCCAAATTTCATCCAGGTCCGTTCAGTAGTTTTTACGTGAAAGAGTAACAAACATCCATCCATCCATTCTTACAAACTTTCGCATTTATAATATTAGTAAATATTAGAAGTATAAAAAAATGTATAAAATGGCCAGTTTTGGACAAAAATGTGTTTAAATAAATAGTAATTGTATACAAAAGTTACCCGCGGTGCCATTGTTCCGTCGCTTCGTCGAAATTAAAGCATTTTGTAAAGTATTTTGTAGATGTAAGTGTAACGAGTTTTTATTATACAACAATATAATTATACATAGATATATTGAAAATAAACGTGTTTTCTTTGTGTTTTTCTAATTATAATCTAATAATTAAGGCAGATTAGATGAGACATTTTGCATTGAATATTATTATAATATTGCAAAGCATTTTTAAAATTACTTACAAACAATCAGATATTGTATTTAAAGGTATTAACCTCGCAGTTATGAGGAAAGGTGCCCAAAAGACTGGCCACATTTCCACGCTGGATTGCAAGGCTAATACATTGACCCAAGTAAAGGCCAGCGTTAGGATCGTGGGATGACTCGACCAAACGCCTTGATATCTCACGATACAATTTGTGGGCACTTGGGCCCCACGGTCCTAGAGTTTCGACCCCAAATGGCTCAAAAATGTAAGTCTCACTGAGACTTTCATATTTGCGCCGCTTGAGACACTCTGCAGAAGTGGCGGCCGAACCCACTTTAATGCCAGTCAATGAAAGATGAGAAGACGCCAAGGTATCTACACAAGTAGCATCCCACACTAAGGGCCTTCCCATCCTCCAAGGAACGAGAGTCATACCGCCAGGACGCTTGCCATCACTACGAAATAATATATTAGTTTATTAAATAAAAAAAATGCTTTGCAATTTACACAAAGCTGTCTTTTCCATTAGAGAATGGCTAAAGAGGTGAATTTTATCTGAACCCTGTCAATAGTCCAAGATATACCTAAGTATGATACAAATATGACACTACATTCATTCAGGTAAGTGTCAACTTACACTGGTGCAGAGACGAAGCGTCGCGACGCGTCGGTGCTTTTTAGCTAAAGCATAGTGATTTATTTATTTATTTTGATTCATCGTTGTTAGTTCACCTTGTCCACGCCTCTTGACCTCGACATTTAAATGAATCGACCCTACTGTCTGAAGGACTTACTCCAACTGGTCATATTATAATGGGGATATACCTACAGATAGTCTTCTGTGGAGAGATGCTTTTAATCCGTCCAAGATCACACGTAACCTAACACGAATGGTATGCAGTTCACTATAAAGTCATACTCTTTTAATGTTGATTCAGATTAGGAGTTCAAAGCACCCTAATGCTGTGAACTCCTAAGCTAGGCGCTAGCATATATTCCCCCTTGTCCCGCGTAAAGCTCGTTGTTGAACAGTCAATTTTGTCAAATGGAATATCAAATAAATTTCATGCTATAATACACTCATGCCATCACATGATGCTCACTTCTAAGCTTATAAAAATAATTATCAGTAAATTGGCTAAGGGCAGGGTACATAGCTTGAAGAACCAATAGCCGTTAGGGCAGAAAGGTTGTGGAGTGGCGAGCAGGCATCCAACAAGGTGAACCGACAACCTAGCAGGTTGCAGGCAGCCTATGAACAAAGCCTATGGAAATCCTTGTGGGAGGCCGATGTCCAGCAGTGGACTTCTGACGTCTTTCAACTTAGATGATAATCATGGCCAATACCTTACTATTTTACTTGTATTTATCGTTGTGTATTTTATAAAAACAAATTTAACAAACTCAATAATATAATAAACGTCACAAAATTTCTCATAAAACGTAAAAACAAGATAGTACAAATATTAATATATTGTGTGTCTCCCGCGTCACGGCGCTGCTTTCATCCCCCCTCAGTTCCACCTCGTAGTCGTCCGACACTCTGTAACAATGGCGTTAGTCATTATACAACTAGAACAGACAGTGTGGTTCACCTGCAGCTTGGTAAGGAGCGAATGTGACGGCGTATACCCTTCGTGTTAGGTTACTTGTGACTGCGAATAGGAATAGTTCTCCAGAACCTTCGGTACCCATACCTACCTTGATAGCGTTCATTAGATATTTTATCGGACAAAATCAATAAGGACATATCAGATTAATTTATGTTGAAGCCATCGGAACTAATAGGTATTTATTCCTAATATGCTTATATAAATAAAAATAGTTTTGATCTTAGTATAATCAATCAGCGTATCACAGACCACTGTTAGACATAGGCCTCTCCTAACACGCAAGTAATAACAATAAGTTAATGAGCAGAAACCAATTCGTTTTATTCACTATATCAATCGGACATTCATTATTTAAATCACTCATTCATACACTTTTTCATTACCTTAATTTACTCGTTCACTCGTTCATAAGTTTTTATTCATGTGTAATTCTTTCGTTTATTGATTATTCATCCATTTACTTACATAATTCATTTTTTATGATTGATGATACACTATTAATTAATAAGTGTACAATTTCTTGTCATGTACTTGTACACTTATTAATTAACTCATTCAACACAAGCCCTAAATATCATTCACTCACTTAACCAATCCTTTTCTCATTAACTCTTTCGTTTATTCTTATTCAGCGTTTATTATTTAATTAGCTTATTCACGAATTCACTCATTCATTCAATTGCTTGTTAGGTACATTTTTTTTATTTACTCACTAAATGGGGTATCATTTAGTGAGTAAATGAATGTTTCAATAATTCTCTCGCTTAATCATGAATTTATTATTAATAGGTATTTATTTTATTAATGAATTTTGTTTTCTTACTTCATCATTTTATTCATTTTATCTCTTAATTATTTAAATAGGTAGATACTATTTTAGCTTTATTTATTATATGTATTGAAAGCTCTATTCATGTTCAGTGATTAATATTTTTATTTTAAAAATATATTATAACTAAAGCACCTACTTACCTGCCTAACTATTTACTTAATTCTAGTAGCAGAAAAAGTAAAAAAAAAACAAGGGAAAATGAAAAATAACAAAATGAAATGACACACACATTTATTTTTATCTAATTCTGGTTTTACGTATTATGTAACGTTTGTTCTCGTATATTATATAAACTTGTACTGGACGGAGTTCTTACAAAATAAACAAAAATAAACAACGTTAAACCAAACACTATATAACATATTAAAATATTAATTTATTATTTAAAAGTCAGAAACAGTCACCACTGACCGGGTAGAAAATACCGGCAATGTGGAGACTGTAGAGCTGGCGAGGTGAGCTAAACACCTATCGAAAGTAATGGGCCTCAGTTCACAAACTGGGTCTTTGCTTATATATAAGTTGGTCAAAATTGATGATAATTACAAAACAATATTATTGAAACATGATAACATAATTATATTGATTTGTCTACAATACTTAGGTACATAAAACTAACACATTACAAACAAAGTTATAACTAGATAATTAATAAATAATTGGTTTACAAAGGCTCGAGTACATCTAAGCAAGTTACATCGCACAGCAACAATCTGCCCATTTCAGTCCTAATCACAACAATTACAGAACAAAATTGAAAATTTTGGGGCACCATGGCTTCGTGGAGATTTGCGCGAGCCTTTACAAACCTAAATTCTGTCAACGTAAAACGTCAGAAAATAAAATTCGGTCACCGACATGTGTCTCGTCAAGTTTATTAAAAAAATACATGATTTGAATTTACACAATGCAAATTATACAAAACGAATCTCACTACTTCCATTTTTCTCAGCAAGCTAGGAAAAATTACACTATCGGTCAAACCTCCAGTTGAAAAACCTATACGCTGTAAAAGACAATCTTTCCTAGCTGTAAAAAAAGGTATGATGAGTGGCTGGTTTACAAAATTTGCATTATGTAAATGTTTATAACAGTTTTGTCTCAAAGACTAACATTATCACAGAGCTTCTCCATAATATAATTAACTGATATTTCATTTTCCGACATGATACGCAAACGGGTTCAATCTATCGCTAGATATATTATGTATAGCGTATATAGAGTACATGAAGTTGGAGTTCGCTGGCCGCTGCATCGTGATAGACCGACGTTTACTAAAAATCGTAAACTATATGTAAGATAATATTATATTTTACTCTATCGACAAATGCTTAAATACAAATAGTCCAGTGGAATTATCCATCCTCTGTTCAGTTCGCATCGCTGTTCGAACATAGAGAAATTGACAATAAAATCTTATTTACGTGATGCAAGTTATGTAAATGAGCTTTTAGTGACAATATCACCCGCTAGAGGTGCCACTGTATTTATTTCGTAAACTATAATGAAAATGAAATAAATTTATCACTTTCTGACAATGGGTTAATTAATTTTTAACTGCATCAAATCGACATTATAAAAATTTATCGAAATATTTCGTTATAATTGTCTAATTTAAACAGAAACGGCATTCTTGCCTTGTAAAACTTGCATCGTCTAAATGGCAATTAATTATTCTGGACTGTTAGTACTTAGCTCCATCTAATAAATAATGTTTGGTCTAACAATAAGTACTTTTTTAGAATTAAACTGTTATAGTACAGAAATATACCTAACTGACTTGCATTGTAGGTACATATTACAGTATCATAATATAGTCAGGTCGAATCGAATATAAGACTTGCAACGAACAAATATATTCGCCCACACGCCGAACACCACTAATATTTTGCTGACTTTTTGCTCGAATAGCCGAATTTAATATTTGGCTATTCGGCCTAATATAATATTGTAATCTCCTGATATTTCTAGCTTCTTTGTTAAGTAAACTAAAAATGCAGAAAATAATCTTATTTTCAAAATTTTAACTCATTTTTTCAAGTGTTTTTATTTGATTGTTTTTTTGTTATTTTTTAACCCAAAAAAATTATAATACGACAATTGATTGACTAGGTACTTATGATCAATATCAAATCATATTACCTAAGTATCCGGCCTCTTAGGTCAAATGCCGAATATTCGTCGCAAGTCTAATAATAATTCGATACGACCCTAGTTATATAATAGAAACAATAATTATCTACTTTGTCAACGAAAAAGCATCTACTGAAAGCGTCAAATGTTGTATAGCTCGTCATATTTAAGTACAAACAGATAATACATAGCTTTAACTAACTACTTATATTTTATGTTACAAAGCATTTCACTATTTTAGTCCAATACCTACTCATTTTGGTACCAATTCGGTCCCAAACACTCTCTGTACTGCAAAATAAGACTTTGTGAGAAGAATAAAAATTTAAATGAATTTATTACTAAAGGAATTATTTCTAGCGTGACAATATACAGTCTAGCATATATTATAATATACCAAATTGTAATACCTAGTGCTACAAAATTGTAAGTATTACACTGACAATTTAAAGATTTTTTAAATAATTTTGTACCTAATAATTACTCATTGGTTTTTTTTTCTTTATCGTTTCCAAATATAGGGGACCAGTCCATTGTCACGATTGAAACATACAATTAACGGGTGCATAGTAGACTCATTTTTTCATAGCGAATCGGAGTCAAACTTACAACCTCGTGTTCAGCAGTTTTATAATACGATCAATCATTAAACTAATGAAGCAGTCAAAAGCTTTTTTTCCACTTTAAATATTTAACCTTGCAACACTAGAGGCACCTCTTGCATTACTTGTCAAAGACATAATTATAGATGTATTCTTTTCCCTTAATATTATAAACAACATTCTTCTAACAAAGTCTTTCTACAGTACACACTACCTACTAGATCGAGTGAAACATTCGCCTTACGTGGAGAACTCGCGCAGTTTGTCCACAACAGTCTTCTTGTTCTTGTTGATCCAGTCGATGTTCACCTTCGCCTTTTCGATGGCCTGTTCCACGGACAGCGTCGACTCCGCGAGGTACTTGCTATTCTTGCTGCGCCATGTTAGGAACTGGAAAAAATATAAGTTTATTTATATTTTAACATGTGACGGAAAGATTACTATAATAATAATAATATCTTGGACACTTTACACGTGGCTTCTAATCTTAAACTAGGCAAAGCCTGTACTATTGTAACCATATTGTAAACATTCTTATATTTCAAAATGCATACCTACATATATTTGTAGGGAGATTAATTATTATGTTTCTATGCACAGGATCTTGCTTAGCACTTAAAGATTTATTCTAAGTGGGAATCGAATCCACGCCCACTATTACGACTGCATGACAGCCATTGCATGTCATAATATGCGGGGTGCATTAGCCATTACCGCCTAGGGAACTACTTCCAACAAAGCCTACACAAAATACTTGATTTGTTGCACTCATATAATTCTTTCAAATTGATTTGAAAACATAGACTTTATACTTTTCAATCCAAGTCATTGCAATCTATATCGCCCACTCATATACCTAAAACCTTGTTGAAAAAAATGAAATCCCTACATTTTGATCAAAGCTTAACTTTGTCAACAATGACGATAATGAAACAAAGTGATCAACTCACCTCGTCAAGTTCCCGCTGTGTAGTGAACTGCTCCAACAAAGTTCTGATGATGAACCCGACACGACGACCTTGGCCGTTGAACCTGTAAGGTAATGCAATCGTTTATTATTTACTTTACTCAATCTATCAGCCGTTCCAGTCCACGGCTGGATATCATCTCCACTATGATCATCATCAAGCTAATTGCAGTCCACTGCTGGACATAGGCCTATCGTAATTCGCGCCACAAGACCCGATCTTCCACTTTTACCATCCACTACTATTATATCTACTACTGGCGTCGTACTTTGGTTGATAAAAGTACTACAATGGTGGATTGACATACAAGATTTCACAGTACGTGCAGCATTTTGTATTGTTACTGTAAGATATAATATAAATTTCGCCAGCTATGTTAAGTGTTAAGTAAGTTTGAGAGAGGTAGGGCACCATACTAGCGAGCAAGCCCGACTGGGGAAGGACCTCCACCTTACAGAAGACCACAGCCAAATGACTACACACAGCGGTGTAGTTGTGTTCCTGTGTGTGAGTACAGGTCTCCAGCGCTCATTTAGGAATGCGTTTTGAAAGATACGTATTCCTATCCCAGGGTTACTTCCATCTTAAAGCCCTGGTGTAAAAAAATGGGTTGGCAACACGCAAGTGATACCTCTGATAATGCAAACGTCTATAGGCTACGGATACTGCTTAACATCAGGTGGGCCGTATGCTTGTTTGCCACTCAAGTAGTATAAAAAAAAAAAGTAAAATAATTTATTTCGGAGCGAGCAACAATTTTTCATTGTCTGCCTCTGTGTTGTTACTTAAATAATAATAATTAAGTAATAGGTCCTAAGATAAATAAATTATTCAGCTCAATAATATAATTTGAATACATTTATTCAAATGGTAATAACGAAGGTTGTATTTTATGATGCGAGGGGTGTTATAACGGGAAGGGCGGGAAACTGGATGGCATAATTTATAACATGGGGACGTCATGATTTTACATCCTATCAAATTATGTAAATGCATTAAAATAAATCATTTCTCTGCAGAATTTCCATTGTTGAAAAAGACTACATTTTATAACCAATATCAATTAATTAAATGTGTCAGTAAAGGCTTAACAGTTATAAGACTGGTCATTTAGTTCGCGGAAATGCTGATTGGTTTTTTAGAGCCAGCAAAAAATAAACCATTTATCATCATCACCATCTCGGCCGGAAAACCCTAACGACTTTCACATTCAGTGTTCAGTTTTGAGCTACCCTAAATCCGTAAGAGAACCAAAGTGATCGGGATAGCTAGAAAGGTTGCTTCAATAAAGTGTCAGTGGGCAGTGCACATCGATACCAAATTTGTTCTCGTTGCCAATTTACGAAGCAAAGGAAGGTTATTTAGAAAGCAAAGAACGACTGCTTCTTTGCTTCCTAAGAGTTATATATAAGTTTTCTAAAGGGTCGGCAACGCGCAAGTGATACCCCTGGTGTTGCAAGCGCCCATAGGCTACGGTAACTGCTTACCATCAGGCGGGCCGTGTAGTGTGTGACGCATCGACCCCATCGCTCATTCACTTAGAATATATATTGTAATGTAGTAGGTATTTAAGATAATTCATTAAACCTTTGACATCTTTTACTTTGACCACCCAAGTCCCAACATTGCAGCCGTATGCTTATTTGCCTCCTTGGTAGTATAAAAAAAATAGTCAACATTTTTTTTTTTTTATACTACTTGGGTGGCAAACAAGCATACGGCCCGCCTGATGTTAAGCAGTATCCGTAACCTATAGACGCTTGCATTACCAGAGGTATCACTTGCGTGTTGCCAACCCTTTTTTTTACACCAGGGCTTTAAGATGGAAGTAAACCTGAAACCTGGGATAGGAATACGTTTCTTTCAAAACGCATTCCTAAATGAGCGCTGGAGACCTGTACTCACACACAGGAACACAACTACACCGCTGTGTGTAGTCATTTGGCTGTGGTCTTCTGTAAGGTGGAGGTCCTTCCCCAGTCGGGCTTGCTCGCTAGTATGGTGCCCTACCTCTCTTGAACAGTGAGTGCGGTACGGGTACAACATCTGTAGTAAGTTAGTTGATGGGCTACTTACGCTGCATAAATGTCAGCGATCCTCTCGTAGACGAAGTCCTTGGCGACGTAGTAGCCGACAGTAGACCGCAGGATCAGCGAGATGACAGTACCGGCGTCCTGCCGCCTTACCTCCGGGCCGTCGTCCACGGTCCACTCCAGGTACCTAAGATTTAACCACAAGAGTTAGACGCGAGAAGGTGTCAGTAGTACAAGTGAGTGCGGTACGGGTACTAACTGCGCGAGTATCCACACCTCCTTGGTGCAGGTGAGCGCGGCGAGCAGCGCGTCGCGCGCGGCGGCCACGTTGGCGTGCGGTGCAGGTGTGTGTATGTGTAAGTACAAGTGAGTGCGGTACGGGTACTAACTGCGCGAGTATCCACACCTCCTTGGTGCAGGTGAGCGCGGCGAGCAGCGCGTCGCGCGCGGCGGCCACGTTGGCGTGCGGTGCAGGTGTGTGTATGTGTAAGTACAAGTGAGTGCGGTACGGGTACTAACTGCGCGAGTATCCACACCTCCTTGGTGCAGGTGAGCGCGGCGAGCAGCGCGTCGCGCGCGGCGGCCACGTTGGCGTGCGGTGCAGGTGTGTGTATGTGTAAGTACAAGTGAGTGCGGTACGGGTACTAACTGCGCGAGTATCCACACCTCCTTGGTGCAGGTGAGCGCGGCGAGCAGCGCGTCGCGCGCGGCGGCCACGTTGGCGTGCGGTGCAGGTGTGTGTATGTGTAAGTACAAGTGAGTGCGGTACGGGTACTAACTGCGCGAGTATCCACACCTCCTTGGTGCAGGTGAGCGCGGCGAGCAGCGCGTCGCGCGCGGCGGCCACGTTGGCGTGCGGTGCAGGTGTGTGTATGTGTAAGTACAAGTGAGTGCGGTACGGGTACTAACTGCGCGAGTATCCACACCTCCTTGGTGCAGGTGAGCGCGGCGAGCAGCGCGTCGCGCGCGGCGGCCACGTTGGCGTGCGGTGCAGGTGTGTGTATGTGTAAGTACAAGTGAGTGCGGTACGGGTACTAACTGCGCGAGTATCCACACCTCCTTGGTGCAGGTGAGCGCGGCGAGCAGCGCGTCGCGCGCGGCGGCCACGTTGGCGTGCGGTGCAGGTGTGTGTATGTGTAAGTACAAGTGAGTGCGGTACGGGTACTAACTGCGCGAGTATCCACACCTCCTTGGTGCAGGTGAGCGCGGCGAGCAGCGCGTCGCGCGCGGCGGCCACGTTGGCGTGCGGTGCAGGTGTGTGTATGTGTAAGTACAAGTGAGTGCGGTACGGGTACTAACTGCGCGAGTATCCACACCTCCTTGGTGCAGGTGAGCGCGGCGAGCAGCGCGTCGCGCGCGGCGGCCACGTTGGCGTGCGGTGCAGGTGTGTGTATGTGTAAGTACAAGTGAGTGCGGTACGGGTACTAACTGCGCGAGTATCCACACCTCCTTGGTGCAGGTGAGCGCGGCGAGCAGCGCGTCGCGCGCGGCGGCCACGTTGGCGTGCGGTGCAGGTGTGTGTATGTGTAAGTACAAGTGAGTGCGGTACGGGTACTAACTGCGCGAGTATCCACACCTCCTTGGTGCAGGTGAGCGCGGCGAGCAGCGCGTCGCGCGCGGCGGCCACGTTGGCGTGCGGTGCAGGTGTGTGTATGTGTAAGTACAAGTGAGTGCGGTACGGGTACTAACTGCGCGAGTATCCACACCTCCTTGGTGCAGGTGAGCGCGGCGAGCAGCGCGTCGCGCGCGGCGGCCACGTTGGCGTGCGGTGCAGGTGTGTGTATGTGTAAGTACAAGTGAGTGCGGTACGGGTACTAACTGCGCGAGTATCCACACCTCCTTGGTGCAGGTGAGCGCGGCGAGCAGCGCGTCGCGCGCGGCGGCCACGTTGGCGTGCGGTGCAGGTGTGTGTATGTGTAAGTACAAGTGAGTGCGGTACGGGTACTAACTGCGCGAGTATCCACACCTCCTTGGTGCAGGTGAGCGCGGCGAGCAGCGCGTCGCGCGCGGCGGCCACGTTGGCGTGCGGTGCAGGTGTGTGTATGTGTAAGTACAAGTGAGTGCGGTACGGGTACTAACTGCGCGAGTATCCACACCTCCTTGGTGCAGGTGAGCGCGGCGAGCAGCGCGTCGCGCGCGGCGGCCACGTTGGCGTGCGGTGCAGGTGTGTGTATGTGTAAGTACAAGTGAGTGCGGTACGGGTACTAACTGCGCGAGTATCCACACCTCCTTGGTGCAGGTGAGCGCGGCGAGCAGCGCGTCGCGCGCGGCGGCCACGTTGGCGTGCGGTGCAGGTGTGTGTATGTGTAAGTACAAGTGAGTGCGGTACGGGTACTAACTGCGCGAGTATCCACACCTCCTTGGTGCAGGTGAGCGCGGCGAGCAGCGCGTCGCGCGCGGCGGCCACGTTGGCGCGCTGCTCCCGCGCCAGCGCGAACCGCCACTGCACCACGGAGCCGCGCGACACCGCCACGCAGAACACCGTGCGGTGCAGGTCCAGCGGGATGCTGCAACACAGACACGATCGTTAGTACAGCTACAGCCAGTACAGTCAGGTAAGGCAAATGAAGTTTCTAGCATTGCTACGTAAAGTAAATACAAAACGTATTTAAGAAGACAGCAACATTGCACTTCCAATTGCAACACCATTGCTTGGATCCCCCAAAGCAATGGTGTTGCAAATGCCTTCAATTAAATGAATTTCATATACAATATTACATTGTGTTGAAACAACTAAAAATAATATGGCAATTACACTTATTAAAACCATTGTTATAATAATAAATTAACAATAATCGGAATACAAAGTCATAAACATTTTCTATTAATGTTAAAGAAATAAGTTAATGATTAAAATGTCAAAGATGAATAAAGTGTCAAAGATGAATAAAGTGTCAAAGATGAATAAAAATGTCAAACATGAATAAAAATGTTAAAGATGAATAGAAATATCAATAATGATTTAAAAAAGTGATAATAATTAAACAAAAATAAACAAGCAATGATATTTTTAATTGCCTATTGCCTAATCTTTGCTTTTGTTTTGTTTATTAAGCTTCAACAACAATTGTCTACATTAATTCTTAAACTAATACATAGCTTAAAAACTAATAACAATGTAACATTCACTTATAGGAAAACACAGCTTGTAAATTTAAAAAATAAAGAAAGAAGAAAAAATAAACTTAGTGACTTATTCAAAAACTAATTTGAATTACACAAGATCCGGTAAAAAGTGAAGTAGGGAATCAAGGATCTCATTTTTGGAGTCATCATTAAGATCTTTATCATCACTAAGACGAGTTTTACAAATTCTTGTATATGGAGAATTAGCGCCTAAAACAGTTCTACTTAGCTGTGGACAAAATGGTATGATCGAGCTACGCGGAAGCCTGGCAGGAACGCGAATCCTGAATAAGGATAACAATCGGGGACAGTCAATTTTGTAGTTCATAATTTTGTACCCAAAAATTGCATCATTTATGCTACTACGGAAGTCATGCTGAAAGTCATGCTGAAGTATAGGGTAATGGAAGTCATGCTGAAGTATTTCAAGCGACCATCATAGTTGCGTATCTTTTTTGAAATTCCATTGGTGAACACAGGGTGCCAAAGGAATATTTTTGGACACGTTCAAGGTGCAGAGAATGAATTGCGTAATGAGGACGCCAAACAGTACAGTACATCATGTCCTGCATGCCCTAACACCTGCACGCAAGAGGACTTGATGGCTGCCTCTGACAATGCAGTCAACGTAACTGAATTTTGGGCCGCAATAATATAAATTTAACGATGTTTGCCAACGAAACGCTAAGAAGAAGAAGAAGAACAACTATTGTACAGCAAAATTTTCGTTTTGTTATTGCGGAAGGTTTTGCAAGTTCTTAAAACAAAGCCCAGCATCAGAATGCTGGGCTTTGTTTTAAGAACTTGCAATTTCGAAAGAGTCTCCAGAGAGACTCTTTTGAAATTGTCAATCCGAGTGTATATAATTGTGTTTACGGGTAAATTTAACATGGTAACATTTGTTCGAGTATAAACATTTTGTTGCTTTTGCACCAGTTTATGAGCCTATCCAGATCTTTTTGCAGGGATATAACATCCTTGGTGGATTCGATTTTTCTAACAAACTTTAAGTCATCAGAATACATAAATACATCTGACGAATCAAAACACGCGGGAATGTCATTAATAAAACAGTTAAACAAGATGGGACCCAAACGTGAGCCATGAGGAACTCTGGAAGAAATATTTTGCAGTGTTGACTGATGATACACGTTTAATACGACGAAAAAAACTATCATGCAATTATGACGCAAGCCAATTGAGCAAACAACCAGCAATACCGTAGGCGCGTAGCTTAGCAATTAAAACTCTATGGGGCACTTTATCGAAGGCTTTGCTTAGATCCGTGTATATGACATCAGCTTGATGACCTGAGTCCATTGTTCTTGTTAACAATTCGGTAAAAGGTACTACATTTGTGCACCTCGTACAAATCCATGCTGATGTTCACTTAAGTATAACTTAAGGCGATTTTGGATGTATGGACATAGCAAAGTTTCAAATATTTTAGCAAATGACGATAAAATTGAAATAGGATTAGAGTTTTAAATCTTTTCCATATCATCTGATTTATGCATTGGAACCAACTTTGCTATCTTCCATTTCGTAGGAAATATACCAATGGCCATCGACATGTTATAAATGGGATCCCTTCTTTTCTCATAATGTTCTTTGTCTTAATATACTTCGGCATAACGATTTTGGCACAATTTGTTTTGGCATAATAATACTTCGGCCTAATTTTTTATGGCATACCTTTTATGTTGGCACAATCATGTTAAAGACTAATTTGTGTTGGTATAAATTAGATTCGCATAACGTTAGTAGGCCTAATGACTATTAGCATGATGTTAGTAGGCCTAATGACTATTAGCATAATAATATTTAAGCATATAATTAATATAGGTAAATAACAAAAATAATTTTTACGCAAATTATTTATTATACATAACATTATGTAACTTAAACGATTTTTCAATCGCGAGATAACTTTTATCTGAAGAATATATTAGTTAACTTCTACCTATTATGAGAATAAATATGGCGGTTATTTCTCAGATAGAAGTTAATTTATTGAAACAGTGGTCCTTAATTATGTATAATTATTTATTTTAGGTGTATATTTTTAGCAATTGCTTGTAAAAATACTAGTTTAGAAGTATACTCATCTTTTTTACTTGGCATAATTTGACTAGGCATACTATGAAGATCATAGAATTTCAATTAGAATAATATAGATTGGGTTACTTTCTTCTTTAAAAATGCGTAGGTTAGGTTAGGTTAGAACTGTGACCTCTTATGCACGAGCCGAGCGAGCGAAGCGAGCGTGCCGCGGCAGCGGCCGGCGAGTGCCAGAAACGAACATGCTCTCATGGGCAAGGATATAAAAACCAAATAATTATCATTAAATCAACTTTTATTTATTACAATTACTAAAAAAAAACAATTAAATTAATCATCAAAATTACAACTTTGCAATAATACATTTAGTGACACAATAGTTTTACGACACCACCGTCTTCTTAGAAAAATAAAAAATAATTTCTATTCTACCTACAATATCAAGTGCCTACAAATTTCATTAGAGCAATATTGTATAAACGTGTTAGCAGTATTGTATAGTGTCTAATATTCTAGGTGTTAATAATTATTTCAATGTTATACCTATAAAAATATGTTTTAATGTAATTATGCGTAAATAAATTTATGTTTTAGGATATAATGCTTAAAAAAGTTATGCTATAGAACTTTATGCTTAATATATTTATGCATTAGAAAGTTATGCCTAATCATTGTTATGGTTTGAAAAAATATGCCTAAAACATTATGCGTAAGCTGTTATGCGTAATTATATTATGCGAAAATATAATTATGCCTAACAAAAATATGCTAAGTTATATTAGGTCTTAAAATTTTAGGCAAATGGATAGGGAACCGTTATAAATAAGCATAAACGGATGAACCAATTCAAAGGCATAAGATGCAATAAGAGTGGGAGGGATTCCCTCAAGTCCAGCTCCCTTTTAAGTGTCAAGATTTTTAAGTTTTTGGAATAGAGCCTGATTGTCAATAAGAGGCATAATCAGACATGTATTGTTCTCAAAGTATTGTAATTGTTTTAAATAAAAGTTATTACTAACGTCTTGATCTTTAACGCTCAATAATTTTAAATTAATTTGCTATCAGAACTCTGTGATACAATCAATTTAAGTCTTTATTATTAGTATTTAAGCTATTTTTAATATTATAAAGCTGAAGAGTTTATGTAGTGAAGAATTATTCCCATTTAAAAGATCTATAAAAAAGTCCACGACAGCATTA
This sequence comes from Trisateles emortualis, assembly GCA_947095525.1. Lineage (NCBI taxonomy): Eukaryota > Metazoa > Arthropoda > Insecta > Lepidoptera > Erebidae > Trisateles > Trisateles emortualis. Next base: position 13,423,670 of record OX352752.1, on the reverse strand, counting down.
TGTCTATCTCTTAGGGTTTACTCACTATAACGTAATTTATGGGAATAAAAAAATATTTAAAATAATTCATTATCTACGAAGCTATTTTTAAGAACACGATATTAATCCTTAACCCAACAAATACGTTATTCGTCATAAGGGTTTAATTTTGAATAAAAATGTCCTTTACATCATTTTATTTCAACGAATATCCTAGGAGATATTATAGATTTAGTCAAGTACCATTTTTGTAAGGCGGGCGACGATGTGAGAGTGCGCATGCGCGAGCCATGCGGTTAAAGTCCGTATAATGTACGTTCCAAATTACCTCGCGGAAGAAGTCGCGGGCGACCCCTAGTGTAACATATTCATGAACCCAACTAGTCTACTGATAAAAGAATTAATCACTATTATAAAACTTAAAAAGTCTCAGTTCACTGATGAATTTAAAAAAAAACAGTCAAAATAAAACTTACGGATTGTGTTCATCTGGGTTGGGCGTGTCCATCCACTGTTGGAACAGCTCTATCGCATTCTCCTCGCAGCCGGGCACCTTCATGCGGCAAGCCCACGCACTAGTTGTCACCTGAAGAACATCATAAATGTAGTACAGACAAGTGCAACTATAACAAATGAGGATATTGGCAATCTCCATGGAAACGATATAATGCTCTGAATGAAAATTTGTTCATTAACAATATTTTACCCCAAAATATTATCATCATCATAATTAGATCGACCCGAAAGACATCGACAGCTGAATATAGGGCGCTTCCAAAGATTTCTACATCGTTCAGTACTGAGCTGACCTTGTCCATCAACTGCCTACAACCTTTACCAACATTTAATACATGATGCCAAATGCTTATTTAAATCTATAATATTGTATAATGTTATAAAATTTTTATCAAAATGTTTTGGATTGAATCGTCATATAGGTAGTAATTATAAGAGATCGGATTTTTGGATGCATATTTACCTAAGTGAATTACCACAAAGATTATAGTAGATAATTACGTGTTTAACAGATATCTTACCTGCATTTTTACGGCATTCAAGTCGTTTCCATTAATAATCTTCTTGATGAAAAGTCCACCGGACTCCTGATAAGCGCCAGTTAGGAGTTTCCTCATGAACTTTTGGAAGGCGCCATATTCTGGTGTACGTTTAAGCACATTTTCGATCTTGCCAAGTGCCTTCAGACATGTTGAGATGGGCAGGTAATCGCGTTCGTGCGCTAGGTAGCTGGCTAAGCTGGAGGAGAAAAAAGAGGTAAAGCTTAAAATAAACTAACGCGAAACGCCATTTAGGTTTTTAGCATTGGCCGGATTGTTGCTGTGACACCGACATTCATCATCATCGTTTTCTAACTGCTAAGGAATGCCGCATTCCTTAACAGTTAGGCGCGTCTTCAAGTTATACAGTCTTCCGAAGTGTGGACCGGACAGTACATGGAACCTGCGACAGCTACAACTTAATGGTGTCTGATCATCTTGCCGGCATTCTACCTTGAACGCGTTTAAGTTCCGTTCGATTCAGAATTTTTGATTCTATGAATTTTTATGACATGTTGTCTCTCCGGCCCGGCTTGTGTTTGTTCGAATTCCGCCGCGAACGGTCGCGTCGTCGCTGACGCTCACACATTACCTAGCGCTCGGTTAAATCGCTGACGCAGCCACTGATTTCGTCACGCCGAGTCGTGCGCGGTCGCCGCGATGACCTAGTTACCGATGATTTTGTGATTCGCAATTAAGTAAATAATAGTTAAGGCGCAGTTATAACTTGTTGTAAATTATGGCTTCGTCTAAAACGGTAGATATTTAAACCGAAACAGAACGTCTGTTATTTGAGTATTATCAAAACGACGAAAAGACGAAAATTTGGTTACTGATCTCAAAGATCAAATATATGAACTCCAAAGCTAGTTGAAGAATATCCAGGGGCAAAAAATCTTAGCTACAGACAATAGTTTAAACACTGAGAGACCCATTGAATCAGTCCAATATGAGACTGATGAAGAGGAGCTCGCTAAAGAAACTGAGTGGGTACGTCAAAAAAATAAGAAACGGAAATTGAACCTGACACCATCCCCACCTCAACGGCAAGAAGGCAATTCTAAGGAAAAACATCAGAAGATGAAAAAACTCCCTTTACCACCACCAATTGTGGTAGAAAATATAAAAAACTACCAACAGTTCTTCGATCTGCTCTCTGCAAGCATACCTAATGATAAGTTTATCGTAAAAATGATGAACGGAGAAAAAGTTAAAATAAACGCCAAAGATGAGGATTCCTATAGATCTATTACCAAAGTACTTCAACAAAATACCTGCCCCTGGTACTCCTACGAAAACAAACAGGATAGACCGATTAGGGTGATGGCTAAAAATCTACATTCTTCGTGTCTACCAAACAGAATTGTTGAAGACCTGAAAGAAAAGGGATATAAAATCCAAGATGCAGTTAACAAACTGAGCTGGAGGACTAAGGAACCTCTAAATATATTCATGCTTTCGTTTGAAAAAGATGAAAATATTGAAAAAATCTACAGCATTAAATCTATTTTAAGTTGCAAAGTAGAGATCCAGCCACTCAAAACATCTAACCTGATTCCACAGTGCAAAAGGTGTCAAGCCTATGGGCACACACAGAAATATTGTTCTAGAGAACCAAAATGTGTAAAGTGCACAGGTAAGCACCTAACAAAAGACTGCCAGAAACCAGCAGAAGCAAAGCCGAAGTGTGTACACTGTGGTGAGCCACATCCTTCTAACTACAGAGGATGTATTGTAGCCAAAGAGTTGCAGAAAATTAAAAATAAAACATTAAAAAAGAATGTTATTACACCACCCATTCAGGTCTGTAGTGAAAAAATTACCAAAAAAGCCAATTTCGACAAACGTGTGTCTAAGAACGTCACGTTTGCACAAATAACAAAAGGAGCTCAGCCGCGTCCACAGCCACAGCCACAACAACCGGTAAGCTCTCTAATAACGACAAACTAAATAAAATTCTCAGTCTTTTAACGTCATTCGATGAAAGGCTGAAGAAACTCGAAAATAATACTTTAAAAAAATAATAATGTGTCGTCAAATCAAAATTATGGCATGGAACGCAAATGGACTCCTGAAGCATCAAGATGAACTGCAGGTAGTCCTCAACACAGAAAATATTGATGTATGTCTTATATCAGAATCTCACTTCACTAGAGAGTCTTATATTAGAATTAAAGGATACAAAACATACCATGCATTGCATCCTGAAAACACTGCAAGAGGTGGTAGTGCTGTTATTATTAAGGAAAGTATTTACCATTACGTTGAGCATAAATTTGAAGAACAACACATACAGGCTGTGGCTGTCTACGTTAGAACAAAACGTTATCCAGTGACCATATCGGCTATATACTGTCCACCAAAGTATTCTTTGAAAGCAGAGCAGTATAAAAGCCTCCTGAAAGATCTTGGTAATAGATTTATACTGGGCGGTGATTTTAACGCTAAAAACACGCACTGGGGATCTAGATTAACAACTACTAAAGGAAGGGAATTACTATATGCCATGAGAGAAATGAAATGTAATGTTATTTCAACAGGAAAACCCACCTATTGGCCAACTGATCCACAAAAGTTACCGGATTTAATAGATTTCTTCATCTATAAAAATTTGTCCTTAAGCTTCCTTCATATTGAAGAAGGTTATGACATGAGTTCTGACCATTCACCAATAATACTTATATTAAGTGAGACTATAGTTAACAAAGAAAATAGTCCCTATTTAGCCAATAAGAACACAGATTGGATAAGTTTTAAACTAGACTTAGATGCCACTATCAATCTAAAAGTTCCATTAAAAAGTCCCGAACAGTTAGACCATGATCTGAGGCAATTCATAAACAATATTCAACAATGTGCTTGGAATAATACACCTGACTTTAAAAGAAGAGTTACAAACCACTACTATCCTATAAATATCAAAAATCTCATAGCTAAGAAAAGAGAACAAAGACGAATATGGCAAAGAACTAGATTCCCCCCAGACAAAACTTACCTTAATAATATTACAAAAAAACTCAAAAGGGAGATTCAGGCTTTTCACAATGAAACAATGAATACATACCTAAGTCAACTAACTAATGAACGCACGACAGATTACTCGTTATGGAAAGCTACAAGAAATCATAACAGGCCGATTATGCAAATCCCCCCTAGTAAAGAAATTAATGGTAGCTGGGCTATAAATAACGAACAAAAAGCAGCTAGATTTGTACAACATCTGGAGAAAATTTTCAAACCAAATGAACATTCTTTTCATAATATAACAATAACTGAAGCATCGAACGATGACCAAATAATAAGATTCGTTACACCAAAAGAAGTGTACAATGAGATCAAGCATCTGAACTTAAAGAAAGCTCCTGGTTTTGACCTTATTACAGCAGAAGTCCTTCGAAATCTTCCACGTAAAGCCATCGTAAAACTTACCACTATCATCAATGCTACATTCAGACTTCAATATGTACCGGATATGTGGAAAGTAGCTGAAGTTATTATGATACCTAAACCTGGTAAACCACCACATGAAACAACATCATACAGACCTATATCATTGCTGCCAGTTATGTCAAAGTTATTTGAAAAACTGCTTTTGAAACGTCTAAAGCCCATTATAGAAGAAAGAAATCTAATTCCAAATTATCAATTCGGTTTTAGAAATAAGCATTCTACAATTGATCAAGTACATCGAATCACGAACATTATAGAAAAAGCTTTAGAAGAAAAGAAAGTTTGTTCTACAGTTTTTCTAGACGTAGCTCAAGCATTCGATAAAGTATGGCATGAAGGTCTTATACACAAACTTCGAAACATGCTCCCGAGACAGTTGGCTGACATCATAAAGTCTTACCTGACACAGAGAATGTTTAGAGTCAGACAAGACGGTTCATATTCAGAACTTAAGGCGATAAAAGCTGGGGTACCCCAAGGTAGTGTGTTAGGTCCGGTCCTGTACCTATTGTACACCTGTGATATCCCAGAACTGGAAAATAACATCATTGCTACATTCGCAGATGACACGGCTATAATGGCTACAGGGGTCATTCATGCGGAGGCAGTAGAAAAAGTTCAAACAGCAGTTAACATCATCTTTAACTGGACGAAAAAATGGAATATAAAGCTGAATGAAGCTAAATCTGTACACATAGATTTCACAAATAAAATACCAAATTATCATCCGGTGTACATAAATAACCAAGTTATACCGTACGAAAATAGAGCCAAATATCTAGGCATGACATTAGATGCAAAGCTTCGCTGGAAGGCCCATGTTAAGAAGAAACGCGATGAGCTAGAACTCCGCTACAAAAAGATGTACTGGCTACTTGGGAAACATTCCTCGTTGTCAGTGCACAATAAATTATTATTGTACAAGCAAGTCCTAATGCCAGTATGGACTTACGGTATACAGCTATGGGGCTGTACCAAACAGAGCAATATCAACATGATACAACGCTTCCAGAACAAAGTACTCAGAGGTATCGTAAATGCGCCCTGGTACATTAGAAATCACGACCTCCACAGGGACCTCAAAGTGGATTTCGTAACCAGCATTGTAAAAAAACACGCCGAAGCCCATCAAAAAAGGCTTCATCATCATGTGAACGTCGAAGCTATCCAGCTCCTCGACAACACAGACTTAGTGCGACGACTGAAAAGGACAAAACCCTTTGAATTAGTTTTATAAAGTGCTAGTGTAACGTAGTGTATAACGTAAGTGCTACTTGTAAAGAACACATGAACAAAGTGACTTCGCCTTAATAGAGACATTAGGAAAAGTGTTAATGGACACATTCTTATAAATATTTTTTAGTCTACTTAGCAGTTTAGGTTATATTTAAATTACTCATTAGCCTTGTGGCTAGATTGTAATTGCAATGATGCACTTTTTAAGTACATTATTATAAAGAAAAAAAAAAATGTTGTCTCTCCGGCCCGGCTTGACTTCAAAATGTTGGTGCTAACAAAACTATAACGAAACACTTACTTGATAGCTGTCGAGTAATCCAGGTGATTGGTCCAGGCAAGAGCAAAGGCGTCAGAGACGAGTTGGACGCGACCCATGACGGGCACGGCGCTGAAGTCGTACTGCTTCAGTGAATCTATGAGGAGCTCCCAGTTGCGTTTGTCGTAGTTCACGCGGTACGGAGCTGGAGAACAAATATAACAAATAATCTCAATTCTTAAAATGGCGTCTTTGATAAGATATACTACCATTAATAGCAAATTCGGTTTCTATCCAAATATATAGCTATTTTGCCACAGTTGTTCGTTTTTATGAAAAAACCCGGATATTTATCCGTTTATAAGATTAAAGCTACATTTACCTACCTTTCCTGAAGTGCAGACAGTGCAAATAATAGACTCCACTCACACTCAGATATAACATAGAGATAACATATAAATAGTCTTTTCTTTATAATTTTTAACTGTTACTTTCTACTGTTTCATTTACTGTGTCAGGGATTTCTAATGTTGCTGGCCTTTTCGATAGGTAAAGGACATGCTGTCTGTGGTGACTCGGTGAGTGTAGAAGCTTACCAATCATGTCATAGTTGAAGAGCACCCACTCGTTGGGGTCGGAGCCGTGCTCGAAGCGGTGCAGCTGCGCGACGCCCTCGTGCGCCGCGAGCCACTGCAGCGGCGGCGCCGGCGACACCGCGTCGCGCTCGCACAGCACCGACAGCGGCACCCACCACGACGTGCGCGTCACGCTCTTCGAAGCCAGCGAGAAGTAGCGCTTCTGTGGGACCGCCGACAAACCTCATATTTATTACAAAGTTCGGAAACGTTAATACTGAAATAGATCGATGATATCGTAAACTTATCAGACATATTACATACCTGGCAGTGATTGGCACAAAACAAAAATCACCACTATAGTCCAATCAATAAAGTAGTTGTAGAGTGCCTGAGCGGGAACCTAAGTGATTTCTTCAGAAACTTATTCAGAATACTTAGAGAGAAAACATACTAAAAGTCCTGACGCCTAGGAGGCGAGGCGGAGGGAGGAGGGAATGACAAAGGACTAAATTTTAGGGTGATAACCAATATCTCAAACAAAAATGGTGCGTTTTAGCAAAAAAATGTTCTAAGATGAAATGAAAGCTTATAAAATTCTCGATAACTTTGATTACATATACCTACTTTTCCAAATTTCCATCCGTTTTCGAAATACACGCGCTGATTGGTAATATTAGTAATGTCATTTATGTATAAAAGAAATAGGATTAGACCTAGAACACTTCCTTGAGGGACGCCTTGGTGATTATATCGACATTCGGATGAATAGCTTAAATACAGCAATATAACATTGCTGTATTTATCTAATTTAGTAATTACAACAAATTGTTGTCTGTTACTTAGATATGATGATAACGATTGATGTGCAAGTCCTCGAATTCCAAGCGTCTCTAGTTTTTGTAGTAGTATTTCATACGAAACGTAGTCAAAAGCTTTAGATAAGTCAAAAAATAAGCCGGTAGTCAAATTATTATTATTTATATTACTCAGTATTGTTTTCATAAGAGAAAATATGGTAAAGGACGTTGATTTTTGCTTTTGAAAGCCATATTGGTCTTCTACAATAACTTTAAATTTCGTGCAGAACTCAATTAACCTTTTGTACATACATTTTTCAAAAACTTTCGATAGGATGGAGATCAATGTGATAGGACGATAATGTTCAATGTTCTCTTTATCTTGACAGTTTCAATGCATCGGGAAACGTACCAGATGAAAATGAAATGTTAATAAGATGCGTTAAAATTGAAATTATTTCATCAGATGATCTCTTGATAATCTTTGTATTTATTTCATCATAGCCTTCAGAGTTACTGTTTTTTAGTGACATAATTTCCTTTTTGACTTCATCCTCAGACATCGGTTTTACAAACATTGAATTAACTTGAATTGTTTTTAAGGGGTGGCCCCTTAAAAAAAATTCAAGTTAATTCAATGTTTGTATTAATTCAAATGCTTTGAGTTGTTTATGACGTCATCCGTAGTAGTAGTATAGAAATTGTTAAAAGCGGACGCTATGTCTATAGGGCTTAGAGTATTTTTGTTAATTTTTATGGTATCTAGATTATTATTGTTTATGCTGCTATTATTAACTTCATTTTTTATTACTGTCCACGTAGCTTTACATTTATTATCATGTTGGTTTATAAATTTTATATTAGCATATTTTTTTGTATTGTAAATGCATTTTTGTAGTATTTTAGAGTATTTTAGATATTATATTTTATTTGCTGTAGTTTTATTTTTATAATATTTATATCTTAATATCCGTTTAGTTTGACAACTTGTTTTTAAACCTTTACTTATCCTATTTTGTTTTCTTCTGTTATTACTTATTAGTATTAATTTTTACACGCGTTTTCGGAAAGCAGAGATAATTGAATAGACATAACCATATGTTTTCTTTCTAAGTATTCTAAATAAGTTTCTGAAGAAATCACTTAGGTTTCCGCTCACGCACTCTATACTCTCCTTTGAGTCATTCTTTTTATCGGACTACTACACCAAACGTTGATACATAAAGAAAATAAAAATCATCTCGATAAAATTGGACACAAACCAAAAAAAACATTTAGTGATCACCTTATTCTGGATGAAATTGATCAAAAAAGAAATAAAGCATAAAAAATGCTCTGGATAAAAATAGACACGAAGAAAACAAAATTGTCAAAAAAACAACAATAAAACACTATGAAAAATAACATTATTTGGATGATCCGGAACTGAAACTATGACCAGAAGAAGAAGAAACAATTACAATAAAAAAAGAAAAATTCCTGAACTTAAAGTAGTATCTTCAAGATTAAAAATAAATAAACAAGATTTTCACCGTCAGTGTCTGTTGTTTTATAAATTGTAAATCAAATACCTGTCGAAAGGGATGTATCTGAAGAAGGTTCTCTTCAGTGTCAGTTTTCTTCTCATGGTTAGCTTTACTTATAGGAACCTGGCGGTAAATTCGTTTGATTGATGACGTGTTCAAATAACAAAGTGTTTGATATCTAAAGGATTCCGGTGGTCTAGTCTAAATGTAGTTAAAATGTCTTTTAGGGGATCCTCAGCTTGACTAACTTAACAGACTATAATCAAAATCATAACTGTCTTATATCAAGAGGTAATATACACCTGAATATCATTCTTGTTGTTGTCTGCTATTAACGTAAGAAAAAAAAAGAAAAAGGAAAGAACAAAAAGGCGATTCTACGCAAATAAAAAGCGACACAAGCACAAATTGAATTTTTTACTTCAATACATATGTGTAAAAATTAGAGCATGAAAACGTAAGTTGTGTAGCAGACGTGGAACCGACAGACAGACAACAAAAGGAGCAAAAAAAATAATACGCAAGCGTCCGCAACTAAAAGAAGTTACCGCCAGTCCCAAAGAAAAGAGAAGGAGAAGATAGCTTTACTTCTAGGGATCAGAAATGAATGGAAGCTTTTGGTCTAAAAGAGATTTCGTATAAAAATTCAGAAGACGTCCAGCTACAGTGAGAAGCAGCTGCCCTTGACCGTGACATTGACGTGCAAATACAAATATTGAAAACGTGTAATAAGTTACCCGGAAAGAATATCAAGGGGGCAAGCAGTTCTTTGCCAGTCTTTATCTCATTGAAGATTTTATTCATTGGAACTTGGTGGTAAGTTCATTTAATTGTTGACGTGTTTTGCTGCCATTTAGGAAACTGTACGGTAAGAAAAAAAAATAAAAAGTGACGCGAAACAGACTAATTTTGAAAAAAATGCAACAGAGGCATGTAAAAAATGAGATGTATGTAACGATGAATTTTAACGTTATTTAACCCTCAGCTTTATTCGAACTGCTAAAACTCAGGAAGGCTGATATTTAAAAGACAGAGCAGCTAATTAAAACTGAAAAATAACACCGAGCAATAGAGTCCTGTCTGATCTGGTTGTAGAGAATAAGCGCTCTACAACCAGATCAGACAGGTATTTTTTAATAGGTACCACTAAAAACCAAACAAGCATACGGCACACTTTAAATTGAGCAGCTGCCGTAGCCCGTAGACGCTCGCAACGCCAGCGGTATGCGATTTTCACTTTTTTGGGATAATTATTAGGTTAGCTGATTATTTAATGACTACGTATGTACCTGTGTGATGGTAAGTGACTTGTCCTCATAATCCCTGGTGACTGTGAGGATGGGGTACCCAGTCTGCGTGGTCCAGGTATCCATGATCTCCTTGACTGTAACGTTGCGCGTCAGGCCGTCGTACTGCTGACTGACGGCCGTCAGCTCACGCCACAAGTCATCTTGTTCAGCGTTAGCGTATGAATATTTCAGAAGATATCTGTAAATGAGAATGATAGTAGAAAAGTGACAGATTACAGTTTGACGAGACAAAAGACTACCTCGATGCAGCAGTGATAAAGCATACGACTGACCGGCTGGAATCATGGAATTTTGAGTTTTCTCTCTGGAAATGCCCAATACAAGTCCAGAATCCAAAGTAGCTTTCGGTATATGGCCATAGGCTGAACCACTATAATATGGGACCACGTTTAGCTGACAAAATGTCGTGATACCTTCTCCTTCTGGGTACAATGAAATTCTAAAAATCGAACCCGGAAACTATGCGACAGTCATAAGCTAGAACTACACTGCCAAGACAACCATTGTATTTAAAAACTTTCATAAAAGGCCTTTAGAAGTCATTCTACTATGGCTGGCAAAAACGTTTTTAGAACGCGTTTTCGAAATTCTGTGAGTAAGATCGCGATTCAAAATCACACATTTTAGCTTAAGCAATTGCTGTATTCCGCTTTCAAGAAGCTACCAAACCAATCACCGTCATCATTTTAGAAAACAAAAAGAAGAAGACGTCCACTGCTAGACATAGGCTTCCCCTAAACATTTCAATTTCACAGCATTCGTTCCTGAGCTGACCTTAACCATCGGCAACAATATCTCCTCAAAATGATCCACACCAAAACAATAAGTAAATAAATATAAATCAATAACTTACTTATTGATAGCCTTTCTAAAGATGTCCTCTCCAAGGAACATGGTCATCATTCTGATGAGGGTAGAACCCTTCCTGTATGAGATCTCGTCGAAGATCTCTGCTATACGCTTTGGATCGTCGATAGGGACTGACACCTGGAGAATAAGACAATGATAGATGTAAAATTGATACATAGTAGACTTTCCTAAACATATTAAAATGCACAAGCGTGTGCGCAAAACATAGGTGTACTCTATTCGTTCATATTCGTAGTCCTATGTGACGGCATTTAGAAGAAAAATCAGGTCCAAGCATAGCTTGTACTTTCAAAGGTAAGTTACTTCGTAATTTACGACCTTCATAAATGTTACTTTGTAACCTAAATTAATATTGATAACGAGTACATCTTTACTCACAGGGTGGGAAGATTCCAGTGAATCCAGATTGAGTACTGAGAGCATGTTGTCCACGGCATAGTTCCTGTCAGCATGCCAGGTCGGCTCCACCACGTTGACGGCGACAGAGGCGGCGAACGTAGCGAACCCTTCGTTCAGCCATAAGTCTGACCACCACTTCATGGTGACTAAATTGCCGAACCATTGGTGGGCCAGCTCATGAGCTATCACCTGGAAAAAACGTATCATTAGTCATCTATGCTTATAATGACTTATCCTGATTGTCTGATTCTCCAACGCCGAGCTTAAACAGCTGGGGTAACAATTTTAACAATTTTGAAATCTTTTAAATAAAAATGAATCCCTATTTCCCTTTGTCACGGCATCACGCGTGAACGGCTGGACCGATTTCAGTAATTATTTTTTTGTTGTGTTTGTTATTGTCAGGAGAAGGTTCTTATGTAAAACAAAAAGAAAGTTGCGCAGAAAATAGTTTAACACGGACGAAGTCGGGATGGGCCACTAGTTTTATATAAAAGTTCAGTACATTTAATAAGTAAACCAGTCAGGACAGCCCACTACAATAAGATCTTAAGTCTTAAATATATTAATAAGGAAGACTAAATTATTCTTCAATAGAGTCCTAATAAGTTTCTCGTGAAGTTACCAAACACAAGAAGATAGGGTATTGTACTTGCTCACAAGCTGACTGGTAAAGATCTCTAAACGAATTATAATCCTGATGATAATATATTAATAAAAACGTACCTCAGCGACTCTTTCTTTGTTCAAGAAGGACGATTGTCTTTCATCATATAGAAGGTCCGTCTCCCTGTAGGTGATGAGCCCCCAGTTCTCCATGGCGCCGGCTGCGAAGTCAGGAATAGCAATCATGTCTTGTTTCGGCAGAGGGAACGACACGTTGAACCACTGCTCGAAGTAAGATAGTGCTTTTGGCCCTGTTACTGATGCGTACGCCGTCTAAAAAGTTAATAAAAAATAAACTTTGATAGCTTTACATTTGTATTTAACTCAAATAAGGCAAACATTCGTTTGGGTTACATTTTTATTTCACTCAAATGAGGCAAACACTCGTTTGGGTTACATTTGTATTTCACTCAAATGAGGCATACACTCGTTTGGGTTACATTTGTATTTCACTCAAATGAGGCAAACACTCGTTTGGGTTACATTTGTATTTCACTCAAATGAGGCAAACACTCGTTTGGGTTACATTTGTATTTCACTCAAATGAGGCAAACACTCGTTTGGGTAAGATGTATTTTTTTGTTATAATGATATTTTTGTTAAATTGTAATTTTGACCAGCCAAAAATCCAATATTTAAGAAAATAAATGAAATATTGCATTTTTATACCTCTTATTGTTTTTTAAAGTAATAAAATAACAAAGAATGAAATCTAAAATTAAATAACATCTCTCTTCTTATAGTGAAGGTATATTCAACAAGCTAAAGTCAGCTAAATGGAAACACCAGAAACTCTTAAGTGCCAGCATAACAAATATTTCATAGAATAGAACGTAGTTAGGCACTAGGTATTCACCTGTGACAGTGCATCGTTCCTGGCCCAAATCTTGAACTTGGTGTTGGACAGGTGAGAGGGACTGTCCGTGTAAGAGAACTGCGACACCACAAACGCCACAAGGTACGTCGACATCGGCACTGATGTTTGATATGTATCCCATACGAAGTCTTTTTCTTTCTTCCTGTAAATTTATAATATTACTAGTGGACCTGGCAGACGTCGTCCTGCCGGAAAAAGCTGAAATACCGACAGCAGCGCCACCTACCGGGTCCAATTGTGAATCTAAACCATCCAGGGCCCTACCCGAACACACACACAAAATTTCATCAAAATCGGTCCACCCGTCTAGGAGGAGTTCAGTCACATACACACGCACACAAGAAATATATATATTAAGATTATTACATAACGTCACGCTCGTCTGCCATTGGGGTAGGCAGAGACTATGATACGTCAATTGCTTAGATCCAGACATACTTCTTTCCTTTCTTCTAAACTCATCAACTTCGGTGGGGTACTACTCAAGCGGGCAAGCAGGATTAAGACAGGGAGGTCCAGTCTCAACCCTGCTTGCCCTTACAGAAATATACACACAGTGACGTATTTGTGTTCCTCTGCGAGAGTATTTAATGTCCAGTACGGGAGTATCATCTCCAAATTGGGTCTATGGATCTATCTAGAGGACTGTAAAGAGTTGGGATCGAACAGAGAAGTGTGGAAAGTAATTGAGGCCACCTTTCACCCAGCAATAGAAATAATAGGTTGGTTAAAACCATACTCACTTAAAAGAACGTTCTATTTCACTCCAAGGATAATATTCTTCTATTGCGCTGGAAAGAAATACAAACACTTATTAGTTGTCCAGTGGTAAACGCAATTTGGTATAAGAACTTCGATTTCTTATTTAAGTAAACAAATTCTGTATCTATTTTGCTGTTTATCATTGTCGAGTGTAAACAGTTGATATAGGAACAACCGCCCAAATTTATGGAATTTTGTCTTCATGATTTAGTTTCGTCAACTTAGCTAATTTATTTGGGTCACCAACATAAGTACAGCGATATAATACAATAAAAAAGAATAATATTAAATTTCCGCTTACAATTATAGGTTAACCACATCATGCATTCAAATTAAGAGCTTATTCTAAATTCTTGTGAATATGAACGAAAACTGTTTAAATGGAATTTAAATACGAAGATATAATATAATTGACGAATATCGTAAATTATTATAAATGTGAAAGTTTGTGAGATTTGATGGATGTTTGTTACTCTTTCACGTAAAAACTACTGAACGGATCTGGATGAAATTTGGCCCAGAGATAGATTATGGTCTGGAATAAGACACGTGGCGTGGGCAGGCCTCCAACAAGGTGGACCGACGACCTGGTAAAGGTTGCGGGCAACCGATTGACAAGGTCGGCTCAGGATCAAGAGTTGTGGAAATCCTTGGGGGAGGCGTATGTCCAGCAGTGGACGTCTTTTGGCTGAATCAAATGATAGTGGTGACGGATTAAGAATACCAATGTTACCACCCCGGTCCATCCCGAGGGTGTCGTAAGAGTCGACTAAGGGAGTAAGTCAGACCAACAATATTCACCGCAAGAGAGGGAAAACTCGAAACAAAACCCTATACCAACCCGTCTGGCCAGCGTGGTATAGTAGGCTAATATCCCGCCAAATGTATGGAGGAGACCCGTGCCCAGCAGTGGGACGTTTATGGGTTGAGATGATGATGATGAATCAAATGATTCGCCATCTGCTAACGGTGAAAGAAAACATTATGAGGAAACCTACATGTCTTAGAAGAAATTCTAAAGACATGACTGTTTCACCAACCCGCATTAGGCCAGCTTGTGTGAATTAAGCTTTAAACCCTCTCTCCTCTTGATAGAGGAGAGGAGACCCGTATCCAGCAGTGGTACGTATATGGTTTGCTATTATTAGAAGGACATACTTACTTAGCATGAGCGGTCGACTTAACTGGCATATTAGAGATGGCTCTAAACTCCTTGTGATGTCCAATAGTCATGAGGAACCTCGCTTTATACATTGGTTCGTCAAAGCACGGGAACCCTTTCCTCGCTGATATAGCTTCGAACTGAGTCGCTATCAGGTATCTGGGAATACGTGAAACAGACCACAGTCAAATAACTACATGCAGCGGTGTAGTTGTGTTCCTGTGTGTCCAACGAGGTCTTCAGCGCTCATTTAGGGAAGCGATTTTTAATCAACGTTTTCCTATCCCATGGATACTCTATCATGCAACTGACCCTCTAGACAAGTGGCATAAACGGTAGTCGAAACAAAAAGTTAAAAAAGCAAATGTATATTTGACGTAAGTTAACGATTTAATGTCGTATAGTTATGTCAAATCCCATACATTTGCTTTTTTGACTTTTGCCTCATGCCACCCAAGTAGTATACAAAAAAAACAGTCAAAGACTATAACTTACTCTCTCTCTTTCGTCTGCACGTTGACATAAGTACTGATGTACGCTCCATCCAACCCTGGCTTCAGATTTCCATGGAACGGTATAGTGAGGGTATAGTTCAGGGCTTCAGACAACATCGAGTCGAGGGTCACTGTGAGCAAGTTGTAGGTATCGTTGAGCTTCACTCCAGTAACACCCACTGAATATCCTGTAGAATCCCTGAGCTTCAACATTTGCTCAGATATGGTGAAGTCTTTTGCGTGGAGAACTATTTTGTCAGTCATTTTTCTTACATGTAACTGAAACAAATTAATAATATTGTTAAATATGTTTAAATGTATGATCCGTTCAAGCAATTGGCCAATAGCCCTAATCCCCAAAATTTTAACTGCTCTTGCGGTTTACTGTTGACGGTTACCTCGCCATTAAAACTGAACTGAGTGTTGTGGTTCGATTCCCACATGTTACAAAATTTTGTGTGATCTGTGTACTATGTGTCTATCTATACATATAATAAAATCGTAACCAAGTCGCGTCTGTACATTGAATTTTTTTCGAAAAAACAAATTATATACGTTGTATTTATGTTACTGAGGCCAAAAATGTGGTTTATAAAATTTTTGTCTGTTTGTCTGTGTGTCTGTTTGTCTGTTTGTGGCCGCGTTTGTGCGCGATAAACTCAGCAACCACGCAACCGATTTGAATGCGGTATTCACTTATATATTGTGGCAACCTTCCCATAACATATAGGCTTTATTTTATTCCAATCGGTTCACAAATAAAAAAGTTATGGTCACTTTAATAACACACGTGCTATACAAGAAACACGCTTCGATTTATTTAGCTGAAACTTTTTAAAATGTAGTTTGTAAAACCACATATTTTGAAGTTTATATGAAAATAAATTTAAAAAATAATGTGAGGTTTCGGAGATATAGCCATCACCAATTTAAATTGAACTCTCATCAATATCGGCGACCATATAAAATAGAGATCAGCTGACTGGTACATCACGTGTTAACGGTACTAGGTTAAAAGTGACCATTTTACAACGAAATGTAATAGAAGCAGACATTTTAACAGAATGCGGTGCAGGTGATAATCTTCTATACCCCGGGTTCTTTTGATTCCAAACAATTTTCCGTTTAGCGACTCCAGGAAACTCTATGTTTTAATCCTTGAAGTCCACGCAAACGAAGTCATAAACACATACACCAGCTAAACGTCTATACACACATTAATAAAATTGAAGTTTCTGTTTGTAATATCAAAATAACAGCTTTCTATTAAATTCGTGTGGCTGTTTACATAGCACTTACAACAGAAATACAATTTTAACAGTTTTATCTCTCTGTCTATCTGTTTATTGCAGCTAAAATCGTCTTTGATAAAACTAAAACTATATAAATATACTATAAGTACGAATAAAATACGTTAATCATGCCAAGACCTAAGACAATCACTGACTAAATGAAACGCCTAATAAAACTTAAACACAAACTATAATATATTACTATAAAATGAATGCTATTTCATTTTGTGTAGGCGCTAACATTTAACAATACCTTAATTTAGGTAATCAAGAAAGCAGCACAGAAAAGAAAACACTCCACCGAATCTGTCTGTCTGGTCACGATAAACTCAATAACTACCAAACAAAATTTCATGCGATTTTCACCAGTAGACGGCGTGATTCTTTCATTATAGTTTTGCGAGCGTGAATTGGCTGAAATATTACAATGATAGTTGAACGAGTCGGAAAAATCCTGCCATTGGAGGCAATGTTATTTGCAAATAGATCTAAAAAACTCCGCGATACTATGTGTATCTTCGACCAAAAAAATCACTCACAGCGAAACGCATGATCGGCCTCTGTCTTATCGGCATACTTAACTGATATATATTTTTAACTGAATTTTTAAAGATAAGGTTCCATTGCATTGCTTTTTTATCCCTGAACATCGTCATTTAAGAGCCGATTTGTAATATTTTCTTTTTAAGTGCCCGACATAGCTCGAAAAATTGCCTCAATTAAGTGACAATGCGCAGGGCATATAGCTCACAGAACCGATGGCCGTTGGGGCAGAAAGGTTCTAGAGTGGCGACCACGAACTGGAAGACGCAGCGTGGGCAGGCCTCCAACAAGGTGGACCAACGACCTGGTAAACGCGGGCAACCGATGGACAAGGTCAGCTCAGGACCGAATGATGTGGAAAACCTTGCAGGAGGCCTCTGTCGAGCAGTGGACGTCTTATGGCTAAGATGGAACTACTTTTGTGGCAAACAAACATATGGCCCACATGATGTTAAGCAGTTACCGTAGCCTATAGACGCTTGCAATACCAAAGGTATCACTTGCGTGTTACCAACTCATTTTTTACACCAGGGCTTAGATGGGAGTATCCCTGGGATAGAAAGACGTTTCTTTCAAAACGAATGCCTAAGTGAGCGTTGGAGACCTATACTCACACACAGGAACACAACTACACCGCTGTGTGTAGTTATTTAGCTGTGGTCTTCTGTAAAGTGGAGGTCCTTCCCTCTCTTTAAAAAATCTCTTAGAAATCTTTTTGTAATTGGATGGATAATCTTTCATATTGTTCTCAGTTTTTAAGAAATCCAGTTCTGGTGATGGGTTCCGTAGGGAGTAACCTCCTCAAATACTATAGGCATACTGCAATGAATCAAACAAATGCATTCAGGAAGCATCAATTCGTTAGTGAAACTAATAAAGAATACTGCAGATGACCAACTTCTCAATGATAAATATTTTTCCGATGGAGATCAGACATAATGTATCTCAATTATGGTAATTAAATGACAGTAACTAATCACATTCAATGAGCAAATTAAAATGTTACAATTGAACTAATATTATGATACAGCCGGATATAGGCACCGAAACTTCGTAATTAAACAATGTACAAAGTAAAAAATGGATAGTTTCGGAGATAAAGATAATAATTAACAGATACCTATAGGTATACCGAATTGACGCTGAACTCTCACTAATATGGTCGACAATATTAAGTATTAGGGTTATATATTAGGGTTCAACTTACTGGTTTTTCATTCAGTTTTGTTCCGAAAGCTTTTATAAAGTACTATAACTGTATTAAAAGAACAATGGATTAAAAGGAAAGTTCAATTTCTGAAATCCTTGAGCACTACGACGGACCATTATGCCCTTTAAGAATTTAATAATTTTTTAGCCCACATAAACTGTGTAACAGTACCTATCAGGTTAGAAATGACCAATTTAAAACGAAATGTAATAGATGTAGAGATTTCTGCAGGGTATGGCACAGATAATACATAACAATACATAAATTCAAACTATTAGCTAGGCGATGGGCCAATTAAGGTTATTTACGTTTGCGCTAAGACAATTTGAAGAGCAGAACAATCATACAAACAAGGAATATTTCTTCATGAAGTTTATTAATTGCAGAATCGAAATGTTTAAAAGAAAAACGTGACTGACTAATCAACAAACGCACAGTTTAAATCACTAGACACTCAGATAGCTATTGATATGATATAGGCATCCGCTAAAATAAGTATTTTAAAATGTAAACGCTAAAGATGATAATCAGCCGTTGAAAATTTGTAAGGGGATAACTATAGTTTTCAGATTTACAGTAAAAGACTGAACACGCGAACGAAGTCGCGGGTACAGCTAGTCTTCTATATAAATGTAACTTCCGATCGACTGCATCAAATTAGATAATTTTATTTTGTGTTTGTTATTTTCAGGACAAGGTTTGTAAAGAAGAACATATTGGAGAAAAAAATATTATGGCGGTACGAAGTTAGCCGGGGTCAGCTAGTTTTTGTAAAATATTTTCATCCCGGGTCAGGCAATTGCCAAGTTGCGGGCAGTCAATGGAGAAGGTCAACTCCGAATGCTGTGGAAATTCTTAAACCTATGTTCAGCAGTGGACTCTTTTGACAGATATGATAATGATTTACTATAGAAAAGAAGATACTTCAATAATAATGACCTCCTAACAGAATCTGCCCGAGATATTATAGTGTTTGCGCAAACACAAGTGCACTCTTTATTCCCTCACTCTCATAGTCCGATGGGACGGCAATCCGACACGACCGGAGAGAGATAAGGCGAAGGACCAACGGCTTTACGTGCTTTCCGAGACACGGGGGTGTAAACACCACCAATATCCAAACTCCGGGCATCTATTGTGAATTCTTGACAGAAAAACTCAATATCAAATTTTAAAGTATTCCATATTGGGCACCCGTTTTAATGGCACCTGAGTGAATGGCACCTTAGGTATTCCACATTGGGCACCTACCGATATTTTTCGCAGGTGCCATTAGTGGAACACTATAAAATATATAAAAATATCAGTAGGTGCCCAATGTGTAATACCTTAGGTGCCATTCACTCAGGTGCCATTAAAACGGGTGCCCAATATGGAATACTTCTAAATTTTGGCCCGACCCGGGAATCGAACCCGGGACCTCGTGATTAACAGTCACATCGCCCACTGAGTCACCGAGGCAGTAAATAGCAAGTTATAGACTAAAAGTTAATTATTATAAGTAGCAGTAGCCGTCCTTTAACTGATAAAACCTTGACCAAAGAGATTTCACTGTCACAAATGTCACGGTACAATAAATATCATAGTTTTTACAACAAGTAACTGTTACTACAATAAAACAATTATTTACTTATAATACATTGTGTTTATGTTTTTATTATTCATTGTTGTATATGAGGTAGGTATTGTCGATCACCTAGATACTTAATGTATAAATAATTTGTCGATCGGAAAGTTTATTGCGAAAATTATTTGTGTAGACGGTGCAAGGTTATTTTAAATAAAGTTTGTTCATGTTTGGTAAAAGTTTAGGTCCATGTAAAGTGCAGACTAGGGACATTTATGGGTTAATATTTCCGCGTGGTGACGGATTAAGAATACAAAATGTCACCACCCCATTCTATCCCAAGGGTGTCGTAAGAGTCGACTAAAGGAGTAAGTCAGGACACATCCACTGCAAGAGAAGGAAAATTCGAAATAAAACCCTATACCAATCCGTCTGGCCAGCGTGGTGTAGTAGGCTAATATCCCTCCAAGTGTATGGGGGAGACCCGTGCCCAGCAGTGGGACATTTATGGGTTAATATGAAAGTGCAGAAGTCGTCGATATGAAGTGTCAATCCTAGTCTGTTTAGATGTAAAATATTTTTGGTCAAAAGATCTTTTACTCCCACACTTTTTTAATAGAATAATGACCGAATTACCGATTTCGGACACAGTAGCTAATCGCGACGGAGACTAGCTCAAGAGATATTATAATGCTCAAATGTAATAAAATTACAGGCGCATTTCGTTTTCTTACTCTGGATTCTGGATACATATGGGACGGCAATCGGACACAACCTGAAAGAGATTAGTCACAGAAACACGGCAACGGCTTTACGTGCTTTCCGAAGCACCAGGTATAAACATCGGCAACTTCCAAACTTCGGGCATCTCATGTAAATTCCTTGACAGAAAACCCCCATATCTAATTAAGACCAGACCTAGGAACCATGTGATCAGCAATCACTTTCAACGACCACACGACCAACAAAAAGTTTTTTCAATATACCAATACTTTACAGTAACAATTTATGAAAACTAATTTTCATAAATTGATGCACCTACCTAGTTTTGTCTCTGCATCACCCAAAGATTGACTGTTAGAGAATGCCTTTGGCATTAAGTCCGCCATTGTACGATTATGTTGTGCAAGAAGTTTTAAATAAATAAATACGTAAGGAAAGCCCTGCGGAGGTAGCCAAGTGGGCAAGTGACCGACTTGCACGCAAGAGGTGCGAGTTCGATCCCGGGTGGCAGTAACAATGTGAATTTCACTTTATGGAGTTTATATGTACCTACTAATCAAATGATTCGCTGACGGTGAAGGAAAACATCGTCAGGAAACCCACATGCCTTAGAAGAAATTCTAAAGACATGTCTGATTCAGCAACCCGCATTAGGCCAGCTTGTGTGAATTAAGGCCTAAACCCTCTCTCTCTCTTGATAGAGGAGAGGAGATCCGTGCCCAGCAGTGGTACGTATACGGGTTGCTATTATTATTATTATTATAAAGCTAATATCGAGACTTCATAGCGTGTCGTTGGTTTGTACGGATCCTATACGTATCTCATTATTCCTTTGAAGAAATATAATTTATATTGAGATAATAAAAGTCTTTTTTAATGTAAATGTATGTATGTACTTATGTAATACACAATAGGGGATCCATTACTTTAATACATTAATGTTTTATTAGCTATTACAACTTGTTGTGTGACATCAACACATTTTATAGCTCAAAGTTAGAAGTTGGAGGGGATGGGGGAATAACAACACAGTACACATACACGTACGTACGCTTTACATAGATTTTAAATTAAAATCAATGCAATAGATACGTTTATACCATATTTTTCAGAAGGACAAAAAGTTAATAATAATAGGTGCAATAATAGGAAACTTTTGCACATAATAAAATTGTACAACAGCTGAATTAGCATCATCTACCAGTCAACCTAACGAACAGAAAAACGATCAATCTACGTTAGTAAAAAAATGTGCGTACACAAATTATAGAGTACTAGCTGTTGCCCGCGGCCCCGCCCGCTTGGATGTTGGTTATCGCTGTAAAAAATAGCCTATGTGCTATTTCAGACCATAATCTATCTCTGTACCAAATTTAATCCAGATCCGTTCAGTAGTTTTTTCGTGAAAGAGTAACAAACATCCACCAATTCATCCATCCATCCATACTTACAAACTCTCGCATTTATAATATTAGTAGGATCGAGGAAAACCTTCAATACAGTACGAGTATGTCATTCGTACAGCGTGTGCGCGGGCGCAACTAACCGAATAGCAATTAGTCGGCAGTTGTGTCGTTCGTCTGTGTTGTTGTAATAAGTTTTAATAAGGCGTTTTGTTATATTACTAGATATTATATTACCCATGCCAAAAATAAGTTTAAGCTTAGTGTAACTGTTTTTTTATACTACTTAGACGGCAAACAAGCATACGCCCGCTTAGTTAGGACTGCCTTGATGGTCCAGTGGCCGCAGTATGCGCCTGTTGTGCACGAGCCGTTGTGGGTTCGATTCCCCCACAGGACAAAACTTTGTGTGACCCACAAAGAGTTGTTCAGAGTCTGGGTGTAATTTGTGTCCGTTAATTGTATGTTTGTAAAGTCCCTCGCGACACAGAGCTTGTTCTCTAGTGCGGGAGTTGTCTTTTTTAAAGAGAGAGTTGTAAGTTGGTTTTATGTTATGGGTAACTCTGGGATAGGAAAACAATTTTTTTATCTACCGATATTGACGCTGTCCTTTCTTGCAAAATGTTATTACAGATTAACTTTACACGCGTATACAATAAATACCACGGCAACAGTGATTTAGGGATTCCGGGATAATGTGCTAATCTAGACTATCTCTGTGCTAAATTTCATCCAGCCGTTGTGGCGTGATGATGAGTTACAAATATCCATCCATCCAAACCATCGCATTGATAATATTAGAAGATAACATAGATAAAACCACATGAGTAAAGATACCCACAGCACAATCGTATTTCGGAACTTATTTTGCACTTCAAGGTGCTGGACAAAAAAGTCTAGACGCTGACCCAAGAGAAGATGGAAAGGTGTATATACTTAGTCCTAAAGGACATGAGTGTTCAGTTTAAGAAGGGGAAGTGTAAGAGAGTAACACGAAAGGCAGAATTCACCACCAAGAGGTAATATATAGCCAAGGTTAGAGAGAGAGAGGTACTTGACAGAAGACAAAAATGAAAGTTGCTAGGATAGACTACATAAGGAAAGGGAAGACTGGGCTGTGGCGCTGTGGCGAAAATCAACAGAGCCTCTAGACAAGTGGCATAAGCGATAGTCGAATCGAAAAGTCAAAAAAGAAAATGTATGGAATTTACATTAAATCGTAGTCTCACGTCAAATTCCATACATTTTATTTTTTGACTTTCCGATTCGACTATCGCTTATGCCACTTGTCTAGAGGCTCTGGACTGAAAAAAGCTGATTGATTCCCGTGAAAGGCAAATCACGAAAACACTGATTCTTATTATAACTACGACAATTGTTAATAACGCCTACCGTATGTATGGCTTCGTCATGAGGTCCACCATAGATTTAAAGCGCACTGACACATATATACACTTATATAAGGCCTTGGTCAGATCTCAATTAGAATATGCCGTATTGATATGGAACCCGCTCTACCAAAAATACACGGATAGTTTAGAAGGAGTTCAATGTAAGTTTCTCAAAGCAATGCAGTACCGTTGCCGCCATTATATAAATAACAACCCTGGTTTCCTTAACAAAAATATTACCCTTCCAAATTTACAATCTCGACGTCTCTTTCTTGATACAATGTTCTTGTATGACTTGTGCAATAACAGATTCGACTGTTCTGATTTAACGGATCAACTATGCTATATTGTTCCGAGGACTGTCATCAGACGAGAGGTGCGCGTGCGACCACTATTTGCTGTATTCTCTTGTCGCACTAATGCCGGTGTGCGTGCACCTCTACGTCGTATTGTCAATAATTATAACACATTTTTCATAGATTTAGATATTTTTGCATTGTCACATAGCAAATTTAGAAACTTACTTTTACAAAAAATAAATCCTTGAACAAAATACTAATAATATTAATTAGTAAATTAAGATAAAAAAAGCATACTTACCTGTACTTTACTGTAATTTTCGATTTTGTATAAACTCTGATTTCACTCACTGAGTTCACAAGCTAAAATGTTGTTAGTTAAGATGTGGATAACGTTGTGAGCTACACAATAATATATACATTAATGTTAAAATCCTAGTGTAAGTATATTGTGTAACTGTTTGTTTTCCCAAATAAAATAAAATAAAATAAAACAATAACATCGCTTATTTGTCGTTTAGGTGAAGGTAAACCAAAAATAATTACGTAGGTACACATTACCTCTACAATACTATAGGTAAATTATCTTAGAGAGATTTTTGCATTTGTAGTTGTGTACGGTCAGCACATAAGGAATTAAATAATTGAGAACTATTATATTTTTTATACTTTTTATAGTCAGTTACACCAACTGCATCAAATAACATTAAACAATGATAAGCTAGAGAATAAAATAGTTAACAATCATTACATTATTAATCTTCTTCAACTCCAGACATTTCACTCTCGTTCTCATCCCCACTTTCATCAGATGAATCATTTGTGTTAACAATAATTCGTTCTGATATTATATCTAAAGCCTCATCCGTGCCTTGAAATTTGTTTTCCTCTTTAATGGCGTGCAGGCAAACATTTTTCCATTCCTCTACACTTATGCTGTTAAATTTCTCCTCTGCTAACGTCATTATAGAACTCATGTTCATTGTAATATTTCTCTTTGCCACGTAATTTTTCACTATCCCCCATATATTTTCAATAGGGTTCAACTGAGGGTGATACGGCGGTAAACGTAGCACAGTATGGCCGTGCTGTCGTAAGATTTCGTCGATCTTATATTCAACAAATCTGGCCTTATTTTGTAAAATCATTTGATACAACTGAGGCTTAAACCTTTTTTGGTCGTACAATGAAATTCAAATCTTAAATTTAGAATCCCTGTTAATAAACATAAACAAATACTACTACAGCTGCAAAAATCTCTTGAAACTAATTTTACCATACGATGATGATGACGCCAAAGTTTACCTCGGGCATATATCATCATCGGAACATTTTTATTTAACAATGTTAAAATAATAAAATATTGATCAAAAAATATTACACAAAATAAATACTTAAATAATAAAAATGTGACAGACCTTATTTGCTGACCGTATAGTGGAATTCAAATTTCAAATTTTGAATCCGTGTACATATACGAACACTACTACAAATACAAAAATCTCTCTAAGATAATTTACCTATACATCTCTATTAACTTGTAAACCTGTTAAGAACTGCTGCGTGCGTAGGTAGGTAGTGTTGTTAAGAGATCGAGTCAACCGAGACCATTAACCTGTAGATATTGATTATTGCAAGTGTGCCGCGTATTAGTAGATAGGTTTAAGAGAGGTAGAGCACTATACGATTGAGCAAGCTGGACTGGAGAAGGACCACTTAACAGAAGACCACAGCCAAATGACTATACACAGCGGTGTAGTTGTGATCCTGTGTGTGAGTACAGGTCTCCAGCGCTCATTTAGTGATGCGTTTTTAACGAAACGTTTTTCCTACCCCAGGGATACTCAATCATAAAACCATAATGATATTTTTTTAGGTCGTCAATACGCAAATGATACCTTTGGTATTGCAAGCGTTCATAATTATGTAACGGTAACTGCTTACCATGTCTGCCTATGTCCAGCAGTGGACGTCTTTTGGCTGAGATGATGAACTGCTTACCATCAGGCGGGCCATTATAGTATAAAAAAGGTACCCAATGCACTATAATATTTATTTTGTGGTAATAAGGCGACATAGGTAAAGCTATAGACACTTGCAACTCCACTAATCACTTGCGGATTAATGCACAAATATATAAGTTATCTGCCGATGTAGTTTATGTATTTGTCTCTCTAGTCATTCATTTATAATTTCCTAGCTGAGAACATTGCAACATTGCCCCAGCAGAATTAGGATTTCCGTTTCATTTTCTCAATACGATAACATGCACTTTTATTTTTCTACGCTCTAATATTTTGTGTCCGTGAATTGAATGTTTGAAAAATTCTAGCTTAGGCTTGACGTCGGCAGTCGTTAAAAAAAAATGTAGAGATTCGATAATAAAAATTTGATAAAATATAAGTGTAATACTATAACGAAGTACCTATTTGTAGTATCTGTTCAATTCAATCTACACTAAGAAGTATCTTCTAATGTCTATCCATCCATCATTTATCAACCAAAGCCCCGTTATATCGTCTCAACATATACCAAGTCAAGTACCTACCTTATAAAAGCTTGTGACAAACATCCAAACACAATAGAATTGATTCTTATTATTATTCATAGTATAACCTGGTGCTATGGGTCTATGACCTTATTGTCAACTGACGCCCACAAGCCTGGGTATATTTGTTTATTAAAATATTATGACAACATTCTAGAGAGGTATTTTTGGTAAGTGCTATGAGTAAAACGACGTCTTGTACATGCAGTAGAGAGTAAAGATCCTAAAGCTCTTTGGGGAAATAATAATTCATCCATCCATCTCAGCCACAAGACGTCCACTGCTGGACATAGGCCTCCCCCAAGGTCTTCCACATCATTCGGTCCTGAGCTGACCTTGTCCATCGGTTGCCCGCGACCTTTACCAGGTCGTCGGTTCACCTTGTTGGAGGCCTGCCCACACTGCGTCTTCCAGTTCGTGGTCGCAACTCTAGAACCTTTCTGCCCCAACGGCCATCGGTTCTGCGAGCTATGTGCCCTGCCCATTGCCACTTAATTGAGGTAATTCTTCGAGCTATGTCGGTCACTTTGGTTAATAATAATAATATAATAATAATATTCTCTGCTCACGAAGAAGTAGAACTTCCGACTAAAGAAGTACCACTACATTATAAAATAACACAGCCAAATAAATACAGACAGTAGTCATTTGTGTACCTGTGCGTAGTTACAGTGCGCAACCCTAGTGCTCATTTAGGAATCGTTTTTAAATAAATGCTCTTCTATCCCAGGAATATCCAACTGAGTAAGTGCCACAGCCACATAACTACACACATATCCACATATTGTATTGTTTATTTTGATAAGCAGGTACTTAATTATTTTTCTTTTCTTTTGTATTTTTTTGTCTGATTCACCAACCCGCATTAGGCCAGCGTGTGTGAATTAATGCCTAAACCCCCTCTCTCTCTCTCTTGAAAGAGGAGAGGAGACCCGTGCCCAGCAGTGGGACATATATGGGTTGTTATTATTATTATTTGTATTTTTATGTTCGTTCTAATGTACATAATATGTGTACTAACTCTTTATTGAGAGTACGATTGTATTGTATTTTTATGCGAGACATGAAGAAATGTTCCTTTTTTGGGGGAGGCCAATGTCCAGCAATGGACTTCTTTTGGCCGAAATAATAATAACCTGGTGCTACATTTTTTTAAATCAGGAACACGCACAACACACAAGTACCTAATATCCCTAGGTATTACAACCGTCCTGGGCTAGCTACCTCACTATATTGCTCAACAAAATAACTATATCCCAAACCTATTTAGGTGCTAAATTACTCGTCCATTTAAATAAAATTCTAACCCACTTCATACTAGGCTTTGGTCTAAATAAAAACAAAGAACAACTTAGATAAAACAACATTTACCTACCGTTACATATTGACATACAGACAGACAACTTTTCAATCTATTTTTATGTTAATTATTATTTTGACCGTTATGTCAACCAGTTATTAGTATTGTTGACTATTTTTGTGACACTCTTGTCGATAGTTTATGATTGTTTATGGTTTAATGACCGTTGTTTATGACTTTGATCTACTTCTATGTTATATTGGGACATGTTTTGGACAGATTTATGATGAAAGTTTATGTTTAAAATAGTCCTGAGACAGTGTGATTGCTTTATCGTTATTTGTAGGTGGATTTCATGTTAATAAATAAATAAATATACTCGCTGTTCGGTAAGCGATCAGCGGGTTAAGCAACCAAAGGCACGGTAATCCTATAAGTGGGTGACCGCATAGTGGTATTTCATCTGAGCGTATCCGTTAAAAGTCGGTCTGTTAACAGTCGTTAGATCACGACAGAGGCCTAAATAAATAACTCTATACTATGGCATTATTCCTGTACCCTATTGTTACGACACTGATTACGATGTTTGCTGTAGAATTGTGCATTAGCAAGTTCAAATCTTATCTATATACCTATATTAATCAATTACCGTGGTAAGTCTTGCAAAAACTCAAAAATGGCTCAAACGATTTTTCTTTTATTTGTTTTGTTCGCCTCAATACTGGGGCGGTTAAGAATAATAGAAAATTTGGAAAATGTAAGGGAACACCCAAAAAATCCACTGGCTGTCAGATTGGAAATCGGTATTCCATAAGAGCTCTTTTTGACGTTTAGTCAATAGATTGTGCCGTCACCAAGCAATCACAACTGTCAATTTTGCGATCACAACTGTCAGTTTGCCATCGCTGTTTCTTATAGAATCAGCCGGCGGGTACCTACGAAGTCGAAAAATCACAGCTGATGATGATCATCACTTGACAACTTCTGAACCTGATTATTTTAATTTTCAAACTTCCGAATCCTAACAAGGTTTACCGGAAAAATAGTAAACAACTGTAACAGAGTGCATATCTAGATTCAAAACAAAATAACAACAGAAAATACAATAAAAAAGTATACTTACATCAATATCGACGACCCCAAAGAAGCTGAAGTTGGTCTTGGGATCAATATCGAAGGTGTACTTGACGTGGTAGTGGTGCGGCGCCACATGCCCAGGGAGCAGGTACTCCGCCAGCGCCATGTGCACCACGCACGCTACCATCACACAGCCCAGCCAGCGCATTTTTCAAGCTGTCGAGACAAACAATATATTAACATTAATAATGGGCACGGGCACGGGTCTCGCTCTCCTTTATCAAGAGACTGTCTTGGTGGTCCATTGGTCGCGGTATGCGCCTGCTGTGCACGAGGTTGTGGGTTCGATTCCCACACAGGACAAAATTTTGTGTAACCCACACAGAATTGTTCTGAGTGTGGGAGTAATTTGTGTCCGTTAATTTGTATGTTTGTAAAGTCCCCCGCGACACAGAGCTTGTTCTCTAGTGCGGGCGTTGTTAAAAAAGCTTTTGCTCTTTATAATATTAGTTTAGAAATAGTTGTAAAGTCTTGCTTCGAATAATTCGTGACACAGAGCTTGTTGTTTAGTGCGGGAGTTGTCTTTTTACCCACATATGGTGGCCTAAGCCTGTTCAATGCGAGCACCAGATGAGAGAGAGATCAGCCTTGCGAGGCAGCCTAGCAATCCATACCCAGCTTTAGGGTATGGCTCAAATTCTAAGTATGGAATCGTTCATCTGCTTATCTAATTTACAATCACACGTGACCAGAAGGCTGGCTTATGTTTGGCTCAAACAATAAGCATCGCCATTCAACGTAATATTGAAATTAAATATGCCATGCGGTGTAGGTACTTATAAAATCAAATTTTCATGTATATCACTGATTAGTAAAATATTCGAACAATCGTCATTGGTTAAAATAATCTGCCTTATGTATTACCTAGGTATCATTAGGAAGATATACATATTTACTACATAATTAACATGTCAATGAGACCCAGATCTATATGGAATATTCATTATTTAATTACCTCTAGGTACATATTATTATATTGCAGCCTTGTATATAAACGTAACTAGGTATTATAAATATGGTATGTATATTATGTAGGTACTATCAACATAATTGGCGTTTGCCCTCTTAAATAATACTACACGCTGCCCGCAGCTTTGCCTGCATGCCTGGTAAGGTTTGTAAGGACATAATATATGATGCTTTTAATTGCGATAACCGAAATGAGTTTTGAAGACCTGTACTCA
The DNA here is from genome assembly GCA_947095525.1 of Trisateles emortualis. Lineage (NCBI taxonomy): Eukaryota > Metazoa > Arthropoda > Insecta > Lepidoptera > Erebidae > Trisateles > Trisateles emortualis. Next base: position 13,393,653 of record OX352752.1, on the reverse strand, counting down.
CACACAGAAACAACTGTGTGTAGTTATTTGGCAGTGGTCTTCTCTAAGAAGGAGGTCCTTCCCCATTTGGGATTCGTCGCTAATATGGTGCCTTACCTCTTTACTCGTATCTCCTTGCAAACTTTTAATAAGATTCGTTCCGCCATTTAGTTGTGAAAAACTAATAGACAGTTTACTTTTGGACATAAATTTAATATTAAGTAGTACATTTATTAAATACAAAAGTTATAACTTTCAAATGGTTAACGGGTAAATAAAGTGACATGATCTCGTTAGATTCTTTTAGTAATGTAATTTCGTTCGTTGAAGTCAGAAGCGCTTGGTTAAAATGTTATGAGTGGTCGAGGTTCAACGTAGTTGATAGTACCTATGTAGGTATACATATAATATGTTTTATATATGCATAACAAGAATACTATTCGCACATTAATGTTTATATTATCGAGATGTTTACGCTGCGGGTGATAATTCGGTCAGGGATAGTGTTGCCAGGTTTGTATGCACCGTTTCGAGACTATAGCATGGGGTTCTTCAAGAAAGGGGTTATAAAGTTTTTAAAGGGTCGACAACCCTGGTGTTGCAAAGGTCCATAGGCTACAGTAACTGTTTACCATCAGGCGGGCCGTATGCTTGTTTGCCACCTTGGTAGTATAAAAAAAAGGTTAAAAATAATCAAAGTGACGTGATAGTTAAGGTGGTTATCTTGCTACTAACGACGCACCGAGTGTTGGGGATCGAACCTCACGACGAATCTATAGATCATAAGATTTTATGAAATTCGATTTGAGTTCGTCCAGCCGTTCTAACCAACCGATATCTTTTTAATGAAAGATTTATTTTTATTAATGCACAGATTTGTCAGCAAGCATCAGACGTCACATAATTTTCATCCTTCTCAATTAAAGGTAAACGCGATTTTCTCGCGTACTTTTTCTAGGTTTTCATTGCTTTCTTTCTCGATATCTTTGGTCCTACTTTAAGGTACGCTGTCGCGGTTCGTTTTGGTATAGAGATCAGTCAATGGAACAAGCTTTTTTATTTTTTAAGTCAGTCAGTTTAGTTTGTTAAGCTACTCGTAACGTGATTTATTCCGTACTAGCGGTTGCCCGCAACTCCGCCCGCGTGGATGTCGGTTATCGCGATAAAAAGCCGATTCGCTATTCTAGACTATAACCTATCTCTATGCCAAATTCATACAGTTTCGTTCAGTATTTTTTACGTGAAAAAGTTCACATTTAAGTATAATATTAGTGAGATTAATAGGATTGCGAAAGTAAAAATAATAAATGAACTTCTGTCAAACGAGCCACACTGGCAACACTGAAGACGACCCGGGATGTTTTGATGGAACAAAATACGGATATATTATGTATATTAGGTGTTTGTTCATGGTGTTTTTTGTGGTAAACAAATGTTTGGGCGTAGATTTATTGCTAGGGGACGCGGACGCCAAATATACTGAGTGGGACAAATATATATAGGTACAACTTATGAATTATGTAAACCAGGGCCATCCTATCTATCATATTTTGTTTGAATTTGTATGGGGTGGTTTTTTTTTTTTATACTACTTGGGTGGCAAACAAGCATACGGCCCGCCTGATGTTAAGCAGTATCCGTAGCCTATAGACGCTTGCATTACCAGAGGTATCACTTGCGTGTTGCCAACCCATTTTTTTACACCAGGGCTTTAAGATGGAAGTAACCCTGGGATAGGAATACGTTTGTTTCAAAACGCATTCCTAAATGAGCGCTGGAGACCTGTACTCACACACAGGAACACAACTACACCGCTGTGTGTAGTCATTTGGCTGTGGTCTTCTGTAAGGTGGAGGTCCTTCCCCAGTCGGGCTTGCTCGCTAGTATGGTGCCCTACCTCTCTTAAGGTGGTGGTGGTGATAAAGAACAACAAAAAAATACAGCTCTTAAGTAGGTAACTTCTAGGTATTGTATTTTATACAAAAAAGTGATTGCACATGTGATGTAGCGGTTAAGGTGGTAACCTCGTTATTAAGACTGCGAGAAGTGTTGTAGGTTCAAACCCTGCACGAGACCAATATTTGTTTTGTTTTTACGGGTTTGATTGTAGATTCTTCGTGTCCATAAGTTTTATGTTTAACGGCCCTTCTACGATGTAGGGTATCTTCTATGGTGCCGATGTTAAAAATAAACACTAATTAAACGGTGAGTAGAGCTTAAAATTTTATTTTTGTTTCCTTTCTATCCTTATCCTGTACTAGGGAATATGCCCTGTGTCTCTGAGGACTTACAAACATACAATTTACGGACACAAATTACACCTAGACTCGGAACAAACATTTATGAATCACATAAAGTTTTTTCCCGTATGGAATCGAACCTACTTCCTCCGGATTATCAAAGATCAATCTGTATAGAGGTCAGTCTATATCGTATTATTATATTATTAACCAACTTATTTTTTAAATTTTAATTCTATATGTATAATTTGATTTTATGTTCAATTATTAAATTTAATTATGTTTCATAACTTTATTATTAATAGAATTTTTGTACGCCATTTCAAGGCAAAACATAGAACTATTTATAGGTATAATTATGTACCCTTCATCTGTATACACCTATGTTTACAAAAAATAAATGATTTGATTTAGAATTGAATTTAAGTACCAAAACCTAACACTGATTAAATATAATATATTTAATCAGTGTTAGATTTTAGTATAATCAAAAAGTGTGAATTGTTTATAATATAAAAATGGCACAAAGAATGCGTGTAGTAATAATAATAATATGATAAGTATTATTTGTACGTCTACCATTGATAATTATATAATTATAAGATTATTTAATATCGATCTAGCGAAGCGACTGGCTATTCCCGAAATCTCTCTCGCATCGAAAGGTTGAAAAAGTACTGAATTGTTTTTACTTTCTAGTAGTAAGCGAGTTTTTTCTATGTTCTAGCGAGCTTTTATTTAGCAATTTAAAGTGTGTGTTTTCGTACATTAGCATACTATACAAGGAGGGCCAGCTGTAGTAGCAGCTTATAAATACGAAATTAACGATCTGCGTTTTATAATTAAGGTGCGTACAGACTGGTGAAACGTTACATGAAATGTATCATTCTACCTTTCATTGCACGTTCGCTGCAAGCGTGCACGCGTAGCGCGCTCTTACCGCGCTGCTGCCCCGCGTACTCTGCGCGCCAATTTGTGTTCGTTCGAAAATCCGACAAATCACGGGTGCGGCTTGTAATAATAATAAAATCCATTTATTTTCTCTAAACAAAGCTTCTTACATTAAATAATGTAGTAGGTACAGGGCACAGATATAGATACACATGCTCGTTGCGTGCGCGTAACATGCACATTTCGCGCGCAAAAGACGTCCAAACTATGAATAACTGTTACAAAGTGTGTTTCATGATACATTGCAGCAATGTGTACGGCGAATTATTTCATTGTATGATACATTTCATGTTACGTTTCAACAGTCTGTACGCACCTTTACACAGTTTAACAACTAAACCAATTTTATTAAAATTTTGTATGGAGCCTATGGATCCTAAACGTAAAGAAAGGATAATATGAACTAGGTACTCATACTTATCAGGCGGGCGAAGCCGCGGGCGGCAGTTAGTAACAAATAAAACCTACATAACATACGATAGCCAGTAGCCGCACAGTCGTTAAGATATCTTTATAAATAACACGTGGCATATATAATGTGTACAACCATCAACACATTATGTACCTATATACATATGGACCTATGTAGGAACATTAATATAAGATGTGGGTAGGTAATTACATAAATAGTGTAGAATACCTATCTATCAAAACTAATATTATAAAGAAGAAAAATTAGATTTTTTTGTTTATTGGTTTGTTTGTTACGATTTAACTCAAAAATTACTCGACCGATTTTAAAAATTAAAAATTCTTTTATTATTAGAAAGCTACTTTGTCAGCGGGTAACATAGGCTACATTTTATTGAAAAAAATACGGGATCCATACGATAACCTAATAAATGTCCACTCGTGCCAAACCGGGACGTGCAGCTATCATATATAAAATCGTTTGTACAATCAACGCACAGCCAAAACTATTAAGTTACGAGTAGAATGCTAAAATTTGCAACTTATGTTATTTTATGACATAATCCCTAAACGTGTAAAAAATAGTTTAATCCGGGCAAAGTCGGGACGGTTCGCTAGTCTGCTATAATTCCTATATATAATTAATTATAAATTCTTATTTATCGTTCCCTAATTTATCAATAACATAGAATACCCATATATTATAGCCATTATCATTCAATAATGGATTTGAATCTAAAACTCCGCAGAAATAAGCAATAAAAATTGAATTTGCATAATATTCTATGCTACAGATATAGTACCTATTATGCAAGGCATATGCGGCAAGAAGAATGAGCCACAGAGTGACTAATAACTACGTTTTAAAATAAGCCTTCTGGGTCGCGCTTACCTCGGACCAGAGGACTTCAGCAACAAGATCAGATAATTATCATACCTGAATTACCACACCTATAATAATCACATAAAAATATATTCCACAACTAATTCATATTTGCCGTTATTCTTCAAATAATTATTCCAAATATGTTAATAAATAATTCAGTAATTTGTATAATTCGAAACGAGTAAATAAAGCGGTCGATAAACAACAAAAATTTCAAACGTAACAGTGACATCTGTCAAATCATAGACAACGACGTGAGTTTAGAATTGTTTTTTTTATAATGTAGGCCAAGGAAATTATATATGCATTCTTAACTGTCAAGTTTGAATAAGGTGTGTTAAGACTAGTTTCAGGTTTCTATCTGGTATAACGGCTAACTTATCTATGCTAGAATATTATAATTTATTGTATTTCTCATGGTAAGTACAGATTAAAGCTTCCAGAGCTCTTTAAAGAAGCACTGTACTGGCAACAGGGGGGCTGCAATTTAGCGATGTCCTATGTTAGCGGGTGGTAATGCTCTTAGATATAAGTACTACGTATAACCTTGGTAGTGTAAAATTGAATAAGGTAAACTTATCTACTTAATATTATGTTTTTATTTAATAATTGTACAAAGGTGGGCTTAATGCCAAAGGCAATAACTACCAGCCAACCTTTGGGTGATGCAAAAATGAACGTACCTAGTAGGTGCAAGGTGAATAAATCAATCTCGAGAAGATTAAAATTTATAATACTTAACTACTAATCATTCCCTGTACTACTTCCAGACTTTGACTGCCTCCATGGTCCAGTGGCCGCAGTATGCGCCTGCTGTGCACGAGGTTGTGGGTTCGATTCCCACACAGGGCAAAGCTTTGTGTGACCCACAAAAAATTGTTTTGAGTCTGGGTGTAATTTGTGTCCGTTAATTTGTATGTTTGTAAAGTCTCCCGCGACACAGAGCTTGTTCTCTAATGCGGGAGTTGTCTTTTAAAAAAAAGAAAACAAATGCAAATGACTAATATTAAATGGGTTCAGTATTATGACTGAACCCATTTAATATTAGTTTAGTATTAACGTAGCTTATAGAACGCGAGAAAGGAAACCAGGCTATTTAAGTACCTACCTACGACAAAATAAAAAAGAAATCAATAATGATAAAAAGGTTTCACAATAAGGAAACAATAGTATCTCGGTTTGTAGTGTCAAGTGCGAGCGGCCACTCAGCATTATAGATCTATATCTGTGTTATAGATCGTGTGGTGAATTATAAATAGCTCAATGAGGTCAGTAAGTATCGCGAAGGTTGATACACAGAGGTCGGACATTAAGGAATTGTTCCTTATGATAAAAAATATTTATTCTTGTTTACTACAGAAACTTCAACACTTGTTTATACTTATAAAGTGAGAAACAAGCATACGGCCCGCCTGATGGTAAGCAGTTACCGTAGAATATGGACGCTTGCAATGTCAGGAGCATTATTGGCGCGTGATTTGACTGCCTTGGTGGTCCAGTGGCTGCAGTATGCGCCTTCTGTGCACGAGGTTCTGTGTTCGATTCCCACACAGGACAACACTTTGTGCGACTCACAAAGAATTGTTCTGAGTCTATGTGTAATTTGTGTCCGTTAATTGTATGTTTGTAAGAGCTTGTTCTCTAGTGCGGGAGTTGTCTTTTAAACGAAAAAAAATATGTTGCCTCTACAGCCTGTCACACTAGAGTGTTACGGGTAACCCTGGCATGAGAAAAACTTTATTTTAAAATCCGATACCTAAATGAGGCACTAAAGACCTATCATATATAGGTCCCTGGCATAAAATTGTGTACCTAAATACTTTTTTTTTTTTTTTATACTTCTTGGATGGCAAACAAGCATACGGCCCACCTGATGTTAAGCAGTATCCGTAGCCTATAGACGCTTGCACTACCAGAGGTATCACTTGCGTGTTGCCAACCCATTTTTTAACACTTAACAGGCTTTAAGATGGAAGTAACCCTGGGATAGGAATACGTATCTTTCAAAACGCATTCCTAAATGAGCGCTGGAGACCTGTACTCACACACAGGAACACAACTACACCGCTGTGTGTAGTCATTTGGCTGTGGTCTTCTGTAAGGTGGAGGTCCTTCCCCAGTCGGGCTTGCTCGCTAGTATGGTGCCCTACCTCTCTAAAAATACTACGTTATAAGAAAATTTTCTATGCTACAAACTACTGCCTCGGTAGCTCAGGGGTTGACGCGTGTGACTGCTGATCACGAGGTTCCGGGTCGGGCCAAAAATTTATATTGGATTTTTCTGTTAAGAAATTCATAATAGATGCCCGGAGTTTGGAAATTGGCGGTGTTTACACCCCTCGGAAACAGGTAAAGCTGCTGGACCTACGCCTAATCTCTTTCCGGTCGTGTTGGATTGCCGTCCCATCGGACTATAAGAGTGCACTTGTGTTTGCGCACACACTTGTGCACTATAATATCTCCTGCGCAGATGGCTAAGATTAGCCGCCATGACCAAAATTCGGTTAGGACATTATTATATTATTACTAGGATTCGCCCGCGACCTCGTCCGCGTGCTAATTTGGAATATTTTCCCCGATTTTGCAACATATCTCACTACTGCTCCGCTCCTATTGATCATAATGTGATGTTATAGAGCCTATAGCATTCCTGGATAAATGCACTATTCAACAAAAAAAGATTTTTTGTAATCCAACCAGTGCTTTCTGAGATTAGCGCGTTCAACCAAACAAACAAACAAACTCTTCAGCTTTATTATTATAAAGCTGAAGAGTAAATTTGCCAATCTATACTAATATTTTAGTATAGATTGGCAAATTTACACATCACAAAGATATTTGCTCTGTAAAGTAATCGAAGCTGCCCTCTCGCATTAGCTAGATGAGCACACAAATCTCTGCGCAATCCGGTTAGTCACCTGACGTAAGATATTGAAAATAAAACAAACATTCTCAGTCATTCACCTTAGACGTTACCGTTTGAATATATTTGCATAAAAACTTCGATTATAATCGATTAATCACAATTCTATCGATTTCAAAAGTTGTTCTTTTATTTTTATATATTAACAACATTTAATATTGCCCGTGGCTTCACCCGCGTCTATACAACCCTATGATATGGTATAGGTACCTACGCGAAACCTGGAAGTAGCTTGTTCAGAATCAGTAACCTATATCCTTTCCCCATGATACCATCTATCTCCTTGCCAAATTTTAATAAGATTCATTTCTTTTTTGTGGATTGAATTATCTTCAATAAATGATTATTAATAATTAATTATTTAGTCGTGGACAGGCTACAGACATAAATAAACTTGCACATCCATAACTACCCTTGAGCCTTGACAGAAAAAGCGGGATGCTATCGTATGGACTATGCTGCAATGGAGGCTTGTTATATTCCAAATATCTAAAATCTTGAGACTATCTAATAGGTACCTATATAAAAATCTCGTGTCGCAGTGTTTATTATCAATACCCTCCGAAACGGATTGACCAATTTTTATGATTTTATTGTGTATATTTGATAGGTTTGAGAATTGGTCATAGGCTATTTTCATACCCCTAGGTGATAAGGGTGGCGTAGAAATAATTTATATGGCAAAAAACATTTGCTGGGTCAGCTACTATATTTATTTATTCTATGTATACGTAATCTATTTCATTAGTTTCTAGCAACTACAGGCTTTGCTTTTCTTTGTTTCTTCGCGCTAAACGGATTTACTAATAATTTATTCATGGAAATAAAATTATTGTACATACCTAAGTAGTTATAATAATAATAATTAAGTAAATGAATTAAAGTGTCTTCCTAATGATCTTTATAAAGTATGTACTTATGAAGGATACTTATTGGTTAGCTAAGGTTAAGAATTACGTAAAGGTTATACGGGAAAGTGTTCGTTATTATTTACCTTCCTAAGATTTATTATAGAGTTCTAGAGATAACAGCAATTATGTAAATATTTACCCGTATTTCTTTTAATTGCACGTCATTGATGCTCCCGGTATAACAAGCTTTCACTAGGAAAATATTAGATAAGGGGTATTTGATAGTCTAGAAAATTCCTTACTAGAGTAGGTACAAACCTTGTGTTACGAAGGACATTACAAACATATCACAGATACATATGTATTTGTTGTCCATAAACATATATAATCACAGACACAAAATATACCCAGACTTGGAATAACATTTGTGGATTACAAGTTTAAAAAAGTAAACTTTTGTCCTCTGTGGGAAACTGGGAATCGAACACAAAATACTTGGCAGGGTATTGGTGGCGAGATGACCACTTAACCACTAGACTAAACAAGCAGACTGTAAAAATATAGACCAAATTTATGGATATTTGGACTATGGAGGCTATGGAGGCTACGGTAACTGCTTACCATCAGGCGGGCTGTATGCTTGTTTGGTAGTATGTATAAAAAAATAAAATAGTCAATAGAAAATCCACAGTTATCTACATTAAAATTCTAAATAAAAATACAGATATAGTTTTAGATCTAGGTCATGCAGGTATTCTAAATTTGTCTAGACTAGACCGTATCTTTTATATTGGACATAAAAACTGGCTCAATAATGAAAATTTATATTTATGGATGTTAAGTTAGATTTTGATTTAGTAAAAAAGCTTTATTAACGGTACCTATCTAGTATTCGATTAACGGGGTTTTATGGCCTTATAAATATTCCTAAGTATTTTTTTATATTTTTGTTTTATTAATTAAAATAATTATTGACCACTAGCTGTTGCCCGCGGTTCCCCGCCCGTTATTTCAGACCATTAACTATCTGTGTGCCAAATTTGATTCAGATCCGTTCAGTAGTTTTTACGAGTGTGAAAGAGTAACAAACATCCATCCATCCATACTTTCAAACTTTCGCGTTTATAATATTAGTAGGATAAAGAAGTTTACAATGTTGTTTGACTTGCACCGAATGTTTTTAGGCAAACAAGCATACAATCCGCCTGATGATCAGGAGTTACCGTTGCCTATGAACGCTTGCAACTCCAAGGGTATCACTCACGCGAGACCCTGTAAAAACCTTTTAACTCCTTTCTATAAGAACCCCATGCAATAGTCTCTCTGGCAACCTCCGGCAAGGAGTTCATTCCACAACTTAATCGTACATGAGCAGAAATTCCTCAAAACCCGTACAGTGCAGGACAATAATTGAGGTTATCAGATGCCTATTTTCAATTCACAGAGTCCTACTAATATTATAAACGCGAAAGTTTGTAAGTATGGATGGATGGATGGATGTTTGTTACTCTTTCACGTAAAAAATACTGAACGGATTTGGCACTGAGATAGATTATGGTCTGGAATAACACATAGGCGTTTTACAGCGATAACCGACATCCACGCGGGCGGAGCCGCGGGCAACAGCTAGTGTTTTATAACTAAAATGAGTGAGAAACATATCTGCCTATTTCTTCTAGAAACGCGTGATGCTACGTTGATTAAATTGCTAGTCGACGGGAAAAACTACTAATTGTAGTTATTAGTAGAGCCAACGTGCTGTACCCATTATGAACTAGTCGAGATAATCTCTCATTTCCCACCGCCATAGATAATTGATTTTATTTTCCCTCGATAAACTTTCACGAAATTAGATATCTAGCTTATCTATAGTTATAAATATAGATACAGCCCGCCTGATGTTAATCAGATACCGTAGCCTTATGGACGCTTTCAATATCAAAGGTATCACTTGCGTGTTGGCAATACGCAAGTGATATCTTTTTTTAGTATCCCTGTGATACGAATACGTTTCTTATAAAACGCATTCTTAAATGAGCGCTGACGACCTGTACTCACACACAGGAACATAACAACACCGCTGTGTGTAGGTCTTCTGTAAGGTGCAGGTCCTTCCCCAGTCGGGCTTGCTCGCTAGTATGTTGCCCTACCTCTCTTTAGGACTATAGAATTTCTTTTAACATATGTCGGTTTCCTCACGATGTTTTCCTTCACCGTTAAGTTTTGAAAAAAACATTTTCCCATCCCACTGGCTTCTCCATTTGGCAACGAAGGTAGCCAGAGGTAGGTAACCATGACTACGTAGTCAGCGACGTCGCCACGGTGTCACGGGTGAGGTAGGGCGCTAAATAAAATAAATGATTATGATAACTACAAATGATAAATGGCTATCATATGATGGATGCCTTCTAATGCTTGTCAAATTATTTATATTATATATTTAATGAATATATAAGTAAGCGTTTCAATCCGTGACATTAAATGAACAATGGTTTTAATAAGCGTTATAATTAACAATAACGAGTTAATAATGGTGTGAACAGTGCATTTAACCGAAACTAATTGAACTGTTCCAGTAGAGCAGTTGTAGTGATCTTGAAAATTATGATTTGACATTATAATTTAGGGCTTTCTCAAAAAACCCGATCAAAATACTAGAGAATGTTTGTTCTTTAATCTCAAAGCAGGTTTGTTTACAAGAATTTATTTATTCAAAATAAAGACAGTGGAAGAGCACATAGGTCAGCAAGCCCGATCGTGTCAGCCAGTCAGCGAACTCGGCAGTAGGCAAATTAGCTGACACCTCATTTGGCATTTTTCATTCATTGACAAGTGTCACAGTGATGTGTCTATTATGAATGAATTTGAATTTGTGGAGAGACCTTGATCGCAGCCAAATAACTACACACAGTGGTGTAGTTGTGTTCCTGTGTATGACTGCAGGTCTTCAGTGCTCATCTTAGGGATTTTAAAATAACTTTTTACGGCGCGACTCATTTCGCTTGCTTTAATGTAAGTTTGCCGAATGTAACATTGTAAGTATATATTAATAATCTTACATTATATAAGTTAATGAAGTATATCCGCACCCTACAAGCTTTTACACAACGACAAGGCGACGACGCGACGGCGACGTGACGGCGACGACAAGAGGCGGAGAGCACTCTCCATGTTGACACGGAGATAAATCAAAGCGCAAACTAAATCCTCTCGCCATTTAAAGAACTTGTATGCAAAATTTCAAGTTTATAGCTCCAACGGTTTTTGTAGACTTAGATTAAGTATATTGGGTTTAGGCTTGCTAAATTAATCGCTCCGGTAGGACAAGTAAGAATTGACAAATAAAAATAAAAAATAGAATGATATTTCTGATATAAATTAATAATAATAATAATAAATAGGTACTTAATTGTTTGTTGCCACAACAAAAGAAAACATTGCCAGTACCAAAATGCTACTATCTAACAAATAAATAGTAATTATTATCTTTATTATCTTACAAAAAGACAACTCCCGCACTAGAGAACAAGCTCTGTGTCGCGGGGGACTTTACAGAAATACAATTAACGGACACAAATTACACCCAGACTCAGAACAATTCTTTGTGGGTCACACAAAGTTTTGTCCTGTGTGGGAATCGAACCCACAACCTCGTGCACAGTAGGCGCATACTGAGGCCACTGGACCACCAAGGCAGTCAAATAAAAAAATACTGCTAAAATAGGCGTTTGGCGCCTATTTTACACACACGGTACCACATTCAATACCTACGTTAAATGATTCATCATCATCATCAGCCTATCGCAGTCCACTGCTGGATATAGGGCTCTCCAAGGGCACGGCACCTAGCACGATCCACGTTAAATGATTACAGTTAACAAAACCGTGTGGAAGGTTAGGTTACCTACCTAAGCACTCTTAAAAATATTTGTTGTAAATCTTCTAATTTAAGAGAAAAAAGTAAAAATTTATTAGTTGTTTGTTGCCACAACAAAAGCAGAACATTGCCAGTACCAAAATGGTACACTCTAACAAATAAATAGTGTTTGTATTAAGTTTTCCTTGTCTACAATACCTTCCTGCAGTACAAATCTAGTTAGCACTGTATTACGCGAGCGAGTTACGTCACGAGTAAATGAAACATTCACCTGAGGCTCACTATAATACTATCTATTTACTTACTAACAAAACTAGTTGCTCATAACTTGTATAAAAATCTGTTTATCGGAAAAAAACGAAACGGTCCGACATGACCACCCCTAATATCTATTTAGAAAGAAAGAAAAACGTTTATTCGAACATACACAAAACATTGTGGAGGAAAAACATCTATGACTAGCAGTATCAACAATAGCTTACTTGGATCTCTGATAATATTATAATGTATGTTAAACATGTTTTTTTATTTATTTCTATTTTTATTTGTATCTAGCTATATATATATATATATATATATATATACATATACATTATTAAGTGTCGACCACCCACAAATAGATTAAGATAAATATTTATTACTCAATTAAGTAAACTGTAATGTTTTTTCGAGTAATAAAGATATCTCTAAACCGAAAAAAATAGGTACAAAATAGGTATTAAATAAAAAAAAATCATTTACAACATAACTATAAATATCTAATTTTGTTATCCTGTGCGATGTCAGAATAGGTCTCAATCTCAGCTTTGGGCTGCGGCATTTGCATGCTGCAGCGCTATATCGGATTAAAATATTATTGTATCAGGCTCAAATTCTAGGGAGGAAAACGAAGATTACGTTAGTATGTAAACATGGAGACTATTCTTAACAACCTGACTGGCCAACCTAATGACAGAAGTGTTCAGATTACCCATGTAGGGATTTGTCGTGATCTAACGACTTAACTGTCAGACCTTTGATGTGACCTCCGAAGCACGGAGACGCTCAGATAAAATACCACTATGCGGTCACCCATTCACGAGGTTACCACGCCCTTGGCAGCTAAACCACTGATCATTTTTTGATCAACGAGTATACCACAGCCATCTGTTTTTTTTGTAAATTAGTAATTTTTGTAAATTATATTTACAAGAATATATACATAGGCACTACATAGACTCCCGCCAGGTTCACTGAGGCGTAGGTACAGACGACGGATGTATTACCTACTACGAAAAAAATCTTGACAGGATTGAATCCAGAACATGCAGCGTAGTGTTAAATGTTCATTGACCATTTTTATATGTACCTAATATTTGGATGGTAAACATGCATTCCGCTTGCAGACCATACCAGACCAGAAGTATCACTTGCGTGTTGCCGACCCATTTCTTTTTGCAACAGGGCGTTAAGATGGGATATCTCTGGGATAGGAATAAGTTTATTTCAAAACGCATCCGTAAATGAGCGCTGGATCTGGAATCCAGCGGTTTGAAACTTCTCTTATTTGTAAATTAGTTTGTTTATACATTACACGCGCTTCTGTTGTATATTTAAAATAGCGGTACTTATTCACAACTACCGAAAAACAACAGTACAAAGTTATCAGAATTACCTAATCACATTATTGCCCAATAATATTACCTATAGTAAGAAAGACTATTGCCATAATATACGGCTTTACGTTCTTGACAAGGCACACAGGGGTAAAAACATGCCTAGTTACCATACTTCAGGCATCTATAAATAATTTCATGACTGAAAAATTACGTCTTCTGGCCCGTGGTACACTAAAGTGATTCACCTAAGTGTTCTACGGTTAACTTTTTGACTTAAGACCATAAAAAACGATCGCAATATCATTATTTTAGTCTGACCCTGGCATTGAACTTGGGACCTAGTAATCAGCATTCGCACTTAACGACCACTAGACCAACGCAACAGTTTTTAATAAAGTAAATCTAATGAAGGGAATGTAACAAAAAAACAAAAATAAAAAGTTAAGTTAAACATTGTGGTCATTAAGTTTGTCACGAACAAAGCAGTACTTAACTTTTTTTAAAAAGAACATCAAGTACTATGTAATAAATATAAATAAGTTTATGTTTAAAAAATATATTTTTAAATACAAGCTTATATACCTACGTAGTGTATTTTTGTAATTTATGGATTAAAATAATGGGTTGGCAACACGCAAATGATACCTCTGGTATTGCAAGCGTCCGGGCGTCCATAGGCTACGGTAACTGCTTAACATCAGATGGGCCGTATGCTTGTTTACCACCCAAGTAGTATAAAAAATAAATCCAAATACGACGCGGCTACCTTGTTTCGTTGAAGAATTCCTATGGCCACCTTCCGACTTACCATATTATTGCATTGTCACTGAAGTTATGTCAGTATACCAAATTTCAGCTTAATCAAACTCCGGGAAGTGCTTCAAATCTAGTTTACAATATTTGACCCTAACAATCTAACATAGGTAGGTACTAACATACATTGCAGGCTATATAAAAGCTTTTAAAAATAGCACATAAGTAAGCTGCTTTTTAACCGCAGGCGAAAACTAGTTATATAGATAAATGTTCTATTAGTGATCGACCGTCAATTTTGTCGATAGTACATTATAGGTTTCTACTTATATTCGTAAATGAGTGCTTAATAAATCGCAGCTATTTTTGTTGAGCGATATTAGATCATTAATGTGCTAATAGTTTATATAAGAGGTTAATGACCCTGTTACATACTAACTAAGAATACAGTTCTACTTCGTTAGGTCATAGGCGTAAAATGGCTTAGCCTGAGGCGATGGCCATGTTATAATTATCAACATTTTATGTGGCCAGTCTTTTGGGCGTAGTAGAATAGAATAGATTAAGTATGCGGTATTTGGTATTGCAAACAATGTATGCAATACCAAACGATAAGAAGATATCTTGACTGTCCTATTGGTTTAGTGGTTAATGAACCTGGCTGCTACGCCGGTAGTTGTAGGTTCGAGTCCCACCCAAACCTTTGTGTGGTGAGCACGATTCTTTGTACTGTGTCTGGAGGTTGTTAAATTTATCGAAACGAATATTATAAAGAGAAAATATTAGATTTTTGTCTGTTTGTAATGGATAAACTCAGAAACTACTAAACTAATTTGGAAAATTATTTTACCTACAGAAAGCCACATAATCAACGAGTAACACTGTACTAATTTTATGTAAAAAAAAAATACAATTCAAAATTGCACTCGTGCAAACCCGGGACAGGTTGTTAGTGCCAAATAGGTACAATAGTTTACCTATATTGTTTAAAGTCTCGTAAAAGTGTAATAAAATTGCCGTATCTACCTAGACTGTAACGTAATCCAATTAACGCACACTACGTAACTAAACAATTTATATACAATCAGTAGGCTTAGGTATTATGGAGCTACAATTGAAAATAGCTCGACTGATTTGGCTGATCACGTTTTAGTTGTACTTATTCGTATTGTCAGGACGAGGATAGAATAGAATCTTTTTGGAAAATCTATGAGATAAGTAGGGAGTAAGTCTAGCAGGCAATATCCACCGCAAGAGAGGGAAAACTCGAAACAAAACCCTATACCAACCCGTCTGGCCAGCGTGGTATAGTAGGCTAATATCCTTCCAAATGTTTGGAGGAGACCCGTGCCCAGCAGTGGGACGTTTATGGGTTGAGATGATGAGATAAGTTGCAAATTTAGACGGTACTTAATTGGAAAATGACAATAATCATATTAAAAATCTCTGCTGTCTTTTGTTTTTATTACAACAAATTGGAAAATCCATGAGATAAGTTGTAAATTTAGATGGTACTTAAATATAAACTGATAATAATAATATAAAAAAATCTAAGTATTATTATAACATAATAACAACAAATTTAATGCTGCATTGAATATTGATATTTTTATTAGTAAACAACACCGAAGTGCTAAGCCGGGTACCTACGATACTTATTTAAAAGTGAAAAATCTGTAAACGTTAAATATAACTTCTTCACATGAGTGACAATGTTAAGGTTTTTGTCTCACACAATCATTCAACTATCCATACTACTTAAATATATATAATATGCCACTTTTGATGATATCGTAAATGGTTTGTAGAAAGAGTTAAGGCCCCTCTTTTAAAAAATGCTGAAATGAAAAAGAGGTTTAAATGAAACCATTTTTTATTGGCATTTATAGACAAATGACTGCCAAAAAATACAGTATTAATCTAAAAGATGGGTTTCATAATATGGTTTGGTCATAAATTATATAGTAATTCTAAATAGTTTGTAAAAAAATCATCGAATCAGCACGAAATTACTGAGATGTAACCACTTTTATGACTTAAATTTTATTAAATAATACGAAAAAAAAACAATATTTGAAAAAAACATATACACCTATAATTTGGTTATGTTATATATATAGAATAAGTTTAAATTTTAATTTTCGTTCGTTCGTTCGTAATTCAAAGAGTAGGTACATCTGTTTGTATTCCCGCGCTCGCCTAGAGAATTAGGTCGTGTTTGCTTCGCACAAATGCTCAAGGTCATTGGCGATATCACAAGCCTTAATTTGTACCTACTATCCAAATGTAATGAAAACATGTTTATTGTCCTAAATACTACAGCCTATAAACGATACTAATAGGCGTTTTGATAGATACTTATCACTTTATCTCGGAATTGGTAATTAATTAATGTCCGCCTAACCGAATTTCGATCACGGCGGCATATCTCAACGGGGAATAGCCACCTACGAGGGAGATACTCATATCATAGTGCAAGTGTGTGCATTAACTGCTTTTCGAGAGAGTGTAAAATACGCCTATTTCCAAACTTATCTATTGTGAATTTCTTGACAGAAAACCGGCCAAGTGCATGTCGGGTCACGCATAATGCCTACATTGTGCGTGACCCGCACTTGCATGCACTTGGCCGTGTTTCGAAATTACCGTTCCAGTAATTGAGAAAAAAATAAACATCCCTACTTTACATATAAAAATATTAAAAAAAAATATTTTTCATGATTTTATTTTACCTCTTTATCGGCATGACTAATATGTATATTCGTGCCAAATTACAGCTTTCTAGGACTTAGGATATTTGAGCTAAGCTGCGGACAGACGGACGGACATAGCGAAACTATAAGGGCTCCTATATTTACTTCGGAACCCTAAAAACCCAATACCAATTATAAAGAACCTCGTGATAGGCAGTTACACATCGACCATTGAGCCACCGCAACAGCAACCAATGATAAAGACTTTTATTCACATACATATTATGTCAATATCGATCGCATAAATAATTCACCCGACTTGTGGTGGGTTTAAAACAATGTGATCCACAAATGGTTGTTTCGAATCTGGGTGTTTTGTGATTATTATACACACAGTAAATTGCATTGCATTAAATACATGGAATCACCTGTTGGTTTAGCTGTGGTTAGTGACCCTGACATGCAAAGCCGGTCGAGGGTTCGATTCCCATACGAAACAAAATTTTGTGTGATTCATTAAGTTTTGTTTTATTATTCTGAGTGTAATTTTTGCCCGTGATTTGGGGTTTGTATGGCATGCCTTATTCCCCAATGCAGGAGTTGTCTTTTTAAATGAAAAGAAAGATATATATAGGTACCTACAGTAGTTACACAGGCGAGCTTTACTTTAAATAAGTTGGCAACCAGTCAACTTGAGAATGATTTTTATGTAACTATTGTAAGAAAAGGAATTAATATACTTATCACAACATAATTTAAATGTGAAAGTTTAAGTTTGTTACTTAATCATATCTGAATCGCTGAACCAAATTGCGTGCACAATTGTTGGAGATATAGTTTACTAAGTTAGGAGTATTTACACAGCGATGTTGTAGTGTTCTTGTGTGTGAATACAGGTCTGCAGCGCTCATTTAGTGATGCGATCTTAAAGCCCTAGTGTAAAAAAAAATGGGTCGGCAACACGCAAGTGATACCCCTGCCCGCTAGGTATTCCAGGCGTTCATAGGCTACGGTAACTGCCTGGCCGTATGCTTGTTTGCCATTGCCACCCAAGTAGTATAAATCAAACGATTTGTAAACCATTATTATGTTTAGTTTTTTATTTTTATTTATTTACTTCTTGCACAAAATAAGTGTACAATGGCGGACTTAATGCCAAAGGCATTCTCTACCAGTCAACCTTTGGGTGATGCAGAGAAAATTAGGTAGGTGCATTTAGTAATAATTTTCTTTTTGTTCTCTCTGAGAGAGAAATAAATAAACTAATACTCTTAGATAAGCCCATGATAATGCTAAACCACACGCAAAATACGCGCTTATACCTACATTAAAATTGCGGAAAACAACCCACCATAGATTTGATCAAAGCTTACTACCTAATTCTATAAGATAGACTGTAATGAAGACTGAATCGTGGATTAGCTTATCTTTAGAGCTTTTACTAAGTGTAAGTTACAAAATAAAGAATAGACTTATACTTATATCCTATCTACACTAAATAATAAACAAAAATGTATTTTTATTTGTAAAGAATAACCTACTGGACCGATTTTGAATTATTTTAAAAGTAGTAATAATATTAATATTTTTGGACAACTCACACACCGCCATCTGATCTCAAACTAGGCAGAGCCTGTACTATAGCAACCAGACAACTGATAAACGTACTTATATATTTCTAAAAACATACATATATCCTACTAATATTATAAATGCGAAAGTTTGTAAGAATGGATGGATGGATGTTTGGTACTCTTTCACGTAAAAACTACTCAACGGATCTGGATGAAATTTGGCACAGAGATAGATTATGGTGTGGAATAACACATAGGCTACTTTTTACAGCGATAACCGACATCCACGCGGGCGGAGCCGCGGGCAACAGCTAGTTATACATAAATAACACCCAGACACAGAACAAACATTCATACTCATCACACAAATATTTTTCCTAGTTTGGAATCGAACCCATGAGTATGATATTATAGTAAAAAATAAGGATAAAAGTAACACAGTACTTAGATACTTGAGTAGTAGGTAGTTATAACAGTAATTATGTGCTAAACTAACAATGATTATGATGGCACCTACGTTCTACACTGTCATGGAGGAAACAATAATTTATAGAGCATTTTACCTAGGTAGGTATAGGTACCTACTTGCTCAACTTAATGTTGATATTATGTATTGACAAGAAAACTGCCCGTTGTTTGTAGTTTTTCTGGTGATAGTAAATAATTTAGTGAAGAGCAAGTATTTCAGAATTATATCTAGTAATGGGCCCCACCACTGAGGTAAACATATGGAGTAGCTTTGTGACCGTTTATTGTACTCGTATGTTTGTAAAGTCCCCCGCGACACAGAGCTTGTTCTCTAGTGCGGGAGTTGTTATTAAAAAAAAAAAAAACAGCTAACTTATATCTTAATATATAGGTACCTTTAAATGACGTGTCACGTTGTTTGTCCGCTACGGACTTCTAAACTACTGAACCGATTTTAATAAAATTTGGCACATTGTATGCAGTTTTATCCAACTTAAAAGATAGGATATTTTTTATATTTACAAGGGCCTTCAATTTAACTGGGCAAAGTAGGGGCGGCCTGCAAGTAATATATACCTATGTCACAATATTGAAGCCTGTGCTCTTCTCGCTATACCATTATATTATGCCGACGTAGTTTTGAAACACGTACTGTACGGTCCACACTTCAGAAGACCGCATAGCTTGGAGATGTGTCGTATGTGGTCGCGATCCTCAGCAGTGAGGGAACGACGAAGAAGAACAAGTTTTGAAACTACCAAACATTTCGAAGTAAACATATAATATCGATCTCTTTTATTCTAGTTCATTTTCACGATGTCATTAATTAGTTATAGTCAGTGATATTATTTGCATCGACAAGCTCGGTGTTCGACAAAGATTATCAATCAAACAAACTATTTTTATATTTTAGTTATGTAATGTGGATGCTTAAAACACAGCCCTATAAATTATTGGTGATTTATATTTTGTTTTCTATTAAATTATCTATTACTAGCCTACAAATTTTTACGCCTTATTAAACGTTAGCGTTTGAAAAGTTCAGAGTTATTTTTAAATTCATATTTGTTTTTAATTTTAATTAGGCTGGTTAAACAATAAATTTAATCTACAGTTAAAATGAATATTAAAAGTTGTTTTTTTTATAAAATACGTCTAGGCTAGAAGGTAAGTGAGTGCCTTAAATGTTACAGATTTACTTAATAGAAGTCATCAAACAATAAATAATAGGTCGATGTACATAATAAAAAAAAATGTACTATGTATTAAATTATATTAGATATATTTAAATTTATTAAATAAATAAACAAAAAATATATATATTATTATTAGGCACGTCACTTACCTCTACGAACCACTTCTTAATTTAATTCTACAAATAAATCCTTTTTTATTTTTTTCCGCAAAATAAAGACAATATCGTAAAGTACAAAGTAAGTAAATAAATAGAAAGGTAGATACTCACTGTGTCTAGTCCCACAGTCTAACTGCGACTGCCCCGCCTGCCGACTGCCTGACCGACAACAGTGGGGGATACTATTGTAAACCGTTTATACGACACGACATGCCTACGATACGTAATAGGAAAGGTCTAATAATAATACCTACGTGTTAAGTCAGATTGAAAAGAAAAAGTCTATTGCGGTATTATGCTTACTTACAGCTACTTCCAGTCAGTTATATAAATCATCGCTCCACCGTTATGGAGGTATACATATACATAGCCCTTGGTAAACGAAAGGTAGGACGCACGCACACGCCTCATCGCATCAAAGTTGCTGGATTAGACTTGTTTCGGAAGGCAGAGGATCCGGTGTTGTGAGGCAAATTAGAAAAGGCAGGTCCAACAGTCGATTGAAACAGGTTGACTGATTAACTTAGGCCTAACCGGTAGCCATGCTAGTAGGGCTAAGTACATGTTTAGGTATAAATACTGACTCCAATTGCCAGTCGGTTATTTGTTAGTTATAAAGTAGGTAGTCTCTGCTATTCCAAAATTTAATTTAGGTATCTCTATACCAAATTTCAAAAAGATCCGTTCCTTCTGCCATGATTGAGTAACCAAAATTCATCGAAACTTTCACATTTATATACCTAAATATAAGTCAGATAAACAGAAAAATGTCCCACACTCACCGCCCAATCGGCTTAGCCGAATACAACAAAAAAAAGTAAATAACTCACAAAAAACTAACCTGGTAAGTACTACAATAAAGCTGTCAGTGAAATCACATCAAAAAGGGGAACGTGCATGTCCGTACATAGGTACGCAACGAGCTCCTTCATTTCCACTTATAGCGCATGTCAATTTCAACCAACAGCAGGCAGACGCTAAAGAAACAACATTATCAACCTGACTTCAGTTAGTACCTAGGTAATAAACAATGTTAACCCCCTTCAGAGAATGGATTTAAAAATTGCCTTTATCGCAAACTGCAAATCTTTTAGATTTAACCTCTGCTTTCATGAATAAGTCAGTCAGATCAAGTTATAATGAGTCGTGTCGTGGTCGTGAACTAGTCGTGATATATAAACGACGTCACAACAAGTAAGTTTCACTGACGCACGACGTTCGTGAATAGTTCACGAACAAGTTAGTCAATAGTACCTACGCCGCACGGGCCGAGGTGTCAATCTAACTGTCTAACTTAAATGTAACTAACTTATCACTTTATTAACTAACTAAGGTACACCATGTCCAAACTACTTCTGCAACATTTGACATAAGTTACGAATATACTCACGATCATTGCAGTGAAGAAAGGCGTAAGTTTAGATATACCAACAAGCAATTTTGTACGTTATAATAATTAGCACAAGATTCTTTAATCTATACGTATATTATCCTACTTGTCACGACTGACTGATCCATAAACGTAGAGCTTAAACTGGTGAGGTTACTAACTAGAAAATTTGCAGAGGTTCCGAGTGAGTAAGAAGGGTTAGTGAAAAAAATGGGGTACAAAATTGTTTATTCCGAGCGGGTGGACCCGACTGCTAGATCTGTGAATAGTGTTATGTACAGGCGAGCTTAACTCAAAGTTGAATTATTGAATGGTGAAAAATTTTAAGGAAACAAGGGTAGATTCATTTATAAAGAAAAGGAGATTGAATTTTTCTTTGGTCCTTTTTTTCTATTCTATGACGGTCGACATTTATTTTAAACGAGATGAGCTAACCCAAGGCAGGCAAGGCGTTAGGAGAGCTGAGCTTAAGTTAAATAGATAATAAACAACGAACAAAAATCGACAAACATATTTTTTTACAAAAAAAGTAGGTTCTTCTTCTCCGGCCGACGAATTTGAATTTGAACAAGTGTAAAAAAAACTTCTAGTAAATTATGATTAAATTTAATGATGAAAAATATTGACAGATCGGGAAAATCACAGAAATAGATCTGGATCAGAAGAGATAAATAATTTATTACTTTGCTAAAGTCGTTCATATTATTAATTGTGAATAACTCTAAAAAAAATATGTTGTTAATAAGTGAACAAACAACTAGCACAAAAAAACGGAAATATATTATTTCGCGAATCCTTGTCATAAATTCTTAAGGAAATCTGTGTAGTGCCCAAGATACAATCCTAGCTTAGTTTAGGGCAATGTACTGAACTTTTATAGGAAAGAAACTTATTATTATTATAGATAAGTATAACTGAAGCTATCACTATCTTATATAGTGAAATTGTCTAGCTATGAAGATACTCAATCAATGAACTTACTGCAGCAATCAAATTGTAACTAACCTAATTTTAATCGCTACTTTTTACACTAAGTAATCATACTACTTACAATTCATTAACTTTACGTATCTAAAGTCTTACTCTTACTAGCGTAAATTCGTAGAATCTATTGATTAACAATTTAAAGACAAATATTGGATTTTAGCCAGGCAGGTACCTACCTACTTAATTTTGTTAAGATTTCAGTATCACAGATAATTAAAATAACTACAGATACAGATTTTTTTTGCAATAACTGAGCTTGGTAAACGGACCAAAGAAGGATATACATTATGTATTTGAGAGCATGTATTTTTAATCCAAATTCGTTTGTGAAACCCATTTGATTTACAAGGGAAACCCTAAATTATTGTATTAAAACCGTTGATAAACTTGTAAGCGGTATCTGTAAAATAAAGCCCTCACTGGGGACTTCACAAACATACGAATAACGGATACCACCATTTGTAAAGCACACAATTTTGTCTCGTGAAGGGAATCGAACCCACATCAGCTGAGCAATTGTAAATAGCGACAAGCGACCAACCACTAAGCCACTGAATCAACTATGCTATCAAAATTCCTGATACTTACGATCACAGATTATAATAGTCAGGCCTAAACTTGAACTTAAATATTTATAACTAGGGGTCGCCCGCGACTTCGTCCGCATTCGTTCCGTGGTCATTTGGAATATTTTCTCCCATTTTACAACATATCTTACTACTATTCCGCTCCTATTAATCATAGCGTGATTTTATATAGCTTATAGCCTTACTGGATAAATGCACTATTCAACAAAAAAAGTTTCTTTTCTAATCGAACCAGTACTTTCTGAGATTAGCGCGTTCAACCAAACAAACAAACTCTTCAGCTTTATAATATTCGTATAGATAGATGTTTTGTCACCGAGAAGTGCCGAGAACACGTTTGTACTTAGCTATATCCGTATTCAAATAGCTTATGTTTGTTGTTAACTAGAAAATTGAGTCATCTCTGCTTATGCCTACCGTAACCGCCGATTAACTATGATGTCATTTCACACAAGACTTGAAATTTTAACTTCAAATATTTTTAAGAGAGGTAGGGCACCATACTAGCGAGCAAGCCCGACTGGGGAAGGACCTCCACCTTACAGAAGACCACAGCCAAATGACTACACACAGCGGTGTAGTTGTGTTCCTGTGTGTGAGTACAGGTCTCCAGCGCTCATTTAGGAATGCGTTTTGAAAGAAACGTATTACTATCCCAGGGTTACTTCCATCTTAAAGCCCTGGTGTAAAAAAAATGGGTTGGCAACACGCAAGTGTTACCTCTGGTAATGCAAGCGTCTATAGGCTACGGATACTACTTAACATCAGGCGGGCCGTATGCTTGTTTGCCACCCAAGTAGTATAAAAAAAAAAAAAAAAAAAAAAAAAATAGCAGTTAGGCGGAGTTAACAATTATGTTAAAACAAAAGAATCACTATAAATGCGAAAGTTTGGATGCTTATTACTCAATCTCGTCAGAACAGCAGAACACGTCTAAATAAAATCTAGCACAGAGATAGTATCTTAATATACATATATGTATAGATTATAGTCTAGAATAGCACATAGGCTAGGAAAATTCACAATTCAGGTGGTAAAAAGGTCCCAATCAATCCTACTTCCTACTAATATTATAAATGTGAAAGTTTGTGAGTATGTATGGATAAATGTTTGTAACTCTTTCACATTAAAACTATTGAAGGGTTCGATGGATAGCCAATAGGCTATATATACTTTTTTATGAATTGACAAACATGAGGGCGGAGCCGCAGGCAACAGCTAGTATTGATTTAAGTCATGAGTCATTTTTCGATTGAAGGCTTTGATTTGAAGGGTAGTAACAGCCGTTCCCGTATTCCTACTTCTCTCAATAGGTTGATTAGTTTGGTCATAGTGAAGCTTGAAACTACTGTTTCGGATATTAGATGAAGCCAAGGGTAATTTTAGACACATTTACGTTTCGTTTCGTTTATAATCTCCTAATTTCATTTCTTTTTTAACCTAAGTATATACCTAATTCAAATTTTATAAGAAAAAATGTTACATTCAAATAAATATAATACCTATTGCTGTTAACGTAGAATACCACTTACCTTTTTGAACCACGGCGACGGCGACGCGACGAGCACAGTCCCGATGATAAGTTTTTATAAAAACTTTTAAACTCTCACGATTTTTACTAAACATATTACACGTTAGACTGTGTCACAAATCACAATAGCTTAATATTCTTGATAATTCTGACGATAATCGAATAATAATTAGCTACCGACCGCGGGTGATATCTAGTTATCAAGTGTGGCACGCGACTCGGCCACGGACCACGCTTTAAAACTACCCTCGGTTTGTCTTAACATTTTGATTTGATTTACCGGTTACTAAGTACCTAGGTACATTTTTTTTCTAAATAATGAAATTATAGGAACATATGAAGTAATAGGCAGAGTTTATACAATTGTTGGTGATATTTGAATTATTTTTTTATTAAGTTTTAGAATTTACTGCAAGAGAGGGAAAACTCGAAATAAAACCCTATACCAACCCGTCTGGCCAGCATGGTAAAGTAGGCTTATATCCCTCCATTGTATTGAGAAGACCCGTGCCCAGCAGTGGGACGTTGAGAAGTTTAGAATTTACTTATTATAGGTAAGTATATTATCTATGGTATCTAATTTAATTTTAGTTACACTACGTAAGTAAACGTGAAATCAATTATTCGATTTGCAACAACATGCGGCTCATCCGTTCTTACGAATTAAATATTGACACACTGTAATAATACTACTTACCTACGGTGAAATAGTGTATTACCAAGGTAAACAACTCCGGTTTGAAGGGTAGGCAGATACCGTTGCTAATGGAATATATGAGCATGTGAGAAACCAACATACATTATGTCTTAGAATCAGCAGTTTTAGTAATGCTCATGCTTTTACAAGTGTATATCTCGTAGCTACGAAATCAATAGGTCTGCTAAGTTAAGCAAGCTAGCTGCAGTCAGACCGTATATGGATGTCCGTATATTAAAACCCGTTGAGAATCTCCTATGCCTCGAAAAGCATTTAAAGCCGTATGTCCGACGCCTAAATGTCGAATGGTCCGATGACCGCTGGGGTAGAAAGGTTCTGGAGTTGTGAAGAGGAACTGAAAGATGCTGAGTAAAGGTTACGGGCGACGATGGACGAGGTCAGCTGAGGACTTATTATTAGGCATAGACTACCAAGGTATGGTATAAAGTATGGGGGTTGCTTTACGCATTTTTTTTTTAATACTACCAAGGTGTCAAACAAGCATACAGCCCGCCTCATGGTAAGCAGTTACCATAGCATATGGGTGCTTGCAACACCAGGAGTATCACTTGCGCGTTGCCGACCCTTTAGAAACCTTATAACTCCTTTCTTGAAGAACCCCGTCTCTCGGGAAAACCTCGGCAGGAAGGTCATTCCACAACCTAAATCGTGTCAGGAAATTCCTCTGAAACTCCTCGTCAAAGCGCTTTGCACGAACGTGCAGGCACCAAGGTAAACACATCGATGGTCTAGAATCACTCTAGAAGACAAAATGCATTAAATAAGCATGCTCATACATTAAAATATTAAATTACCAAAATGTTGTAATTAGCACATTTGTCTTCTAGACCATCGACATATAAAACCATGGTAAACATTTATTAAAGTAGGTAAATATTTTGTCAAACCTCTTACACAAATTGTGCAATTTTGACAAAATGAACAGTGTATCCTAATAGTGAGTGCTCGTAACATGTTGCAAAATATTCAGTGATGTATCTCCGCAACTGTTATCTAATTATTTATTATTGTATAGGTAGACAAGTAAGTAAGTAGGTATATAGTCAACAAAAAACCTAATTTAGATTCTGTCAAGGAACAGCGAGACGGTGACCGACTGTTAAACAATCTCTTTTACGTAATATACTTACGAAATTTAATTTTAATACTGATTCTGTTTCATGTTTTGAATAACAATATTTTTATTTTGCTTTTCAAAGTTTGGAAAAAATATTAACTTACTTATATAGAGAACAATAAGTACCCACAACAAATGCTATTTTATTTATTACTTTTTAATATTCTGTCTGTAAACCAAAACAGTATAACAATGCGAAGTGCATGGTCAATTTTGCGGCGCGCCACCTTTCAACAACAATGCTGAAAACAATTACCATTTTACTTAAAACGTAAGCGTTACACGACCATGAAGTAGCCTGCCTGGGGAACAATCACCATCTGAGACGAAAGACAAATAACTAGCTAAATTAAATAGGCTACAAATATTTCCTTTTCATAACTATTTACAAAATGTTTTTTACGAACGTGGAAAAAAGGCACAGAATATCCAAATATTATGTGGGATCAAGAGGGAATTGAAACACATATTTAAAGCCCAAAGGTGACTCATACCTCAGTAACTAACTTAGTCGCCAAACTCGCCAAGGACTACCCTAGTAGGCCATAAATAAAACTAACAAATGATTCCAATGATTTATTAACAAAAATCGCCATTTCTATACAATTACATGTATATAATTCAATACTTAACTAAATCTTACATGAACATTATTTTCTCTTTTAATTTGTTGAGTTTCAAAGTTGTTACAAACTGAACAATTACATTATTAAACTAATAACAACACTTCATCAATGACAAAAGAAATTCAACCTTATGGACAAAATGTAAAGTTTGTTTTTGACTCATATTGAACGATTTAATTACTTGAATATAATATTATTTTATGAAAAAAAAAGGTCTCGTACCTATAACCAATATCGAAATAAAGTGATTACCTATCTATATTAGGCATCGCACAAACGAGCCACCAGTGGCGGCCACTGGTGGCTGGCGACAAACAGTTAAATAGATTTTTCATACAATTTGTATAGACATGCCATTACTACACATGTAATGGCATGTCTATACAAATTGTATGAAAAATCTAGTGGCGGGAACTCACGACTTTGTGTCAACTCAAACTCAAAATTCATTTATTTATTTAGGTTACGTATAAAGTAATACATTTTAATATGAAATAATTATAATATGAAAGAGAGGTAGGGCACCATACTAGCGAGCAAGCCCGACTGGGGAAGGACCTCCACCTTACAGAAGACCACAGCCAAATGACTACACACAGCGGTGTAGTTGTGTTCCTGTGTGTGAGTACAGGTCTCCAGCGCTCATTTAGGAATGCGTTTTGAAAGAAACGTATTCCTATCCCAGGGTTACTTCCATCTTAAGGCCCTGGTGTAAAAAAAAAATGGGTTGGCAACACGCAAGTGATACCTCTGGTAATGCAAGCGTCTATAGGCTACGGATACTACTTAACATCAGGCGGGCCGTATACTTGTTTGCCACCCAGGTAGTATAAAAAAAAAAAAAATGAAGGTCATAAAAAAGCAACGATACGCCACCGGTGGCGACCACAAACTACTTCACCAGAAGAGTGAAACTAATGGCAGCGGCCACTGAATTCGTTAGCGCGGTACTAAAGGCGCGAGACACCCGCTGGTGGCAATGGTCGGTGGCTCGTTTGCGTGAAGCCTTAGTTGTATGGTACATATTTTTAGTATCATGGCCTGATTCAACTAAATCGCCTTCTTAAACAAAAAAGCTACAAAAAACTTCAACAAATTTTATTTAATGTAAAAATAATGTATATTGTTGCAATGGAACCATGACCTACTACTTAGTTGTAACACTGCTGTCAAATCATTGTTTAAATCATAACAATTTTCGTTTGAAACTCAACATTATATTAAGAGCCAATTAAATACTAAACATAAGACTACTAAACAATGGTTTGATATGTTGCTAAACAAAAAAAAATCTTTTTTGTTACCCCATTTTTTAAGTCGGTTCAGATTTGAAGACTGTTCATTGACCAGCTATTATCACATATTCTTCACCAACTCGCCGTAAGAATGAAGCGGGTCAATAAAGAAATATATACATTCGTTCTAATTAGCCAGGGGTAATACATTCATTCACAAACCTTCACAAGCATTCGTTGATACCACTTATCATCGAATCTTATTCGTGCTTGCGTACGAATTTTGCGATTCAATACACCGAGGGCTGTACCATGACTTCCTTATTTATCCCAATTTTAAGATAAGATGACGTCATTATTAAAATTCAAATTTTGATCCAAAATAAATCGCAAATAAGGACGTCAAAAAAAAAACAGACAGAGAACTGCCTGTTTTTTTTTTCGAATACAAGTTATTTTTGTCTAGTATTGCCATTGGCTCGAACCAATCAACATTTCTATACAATACTTATCTACTATGAACTAATATTACAGTATTATTCTTCTATAAAAATATAATAATATCGAATTTCGAAACACTCACAACTGGGACAACCCACAGAATACGTAAATATACAAATGTTACACAATACGAACATTTTTGTGTCGCATGTCGACCACTTATAAACAATTTGAGAAATTAAACAAAAATATAAAGACGCATTTACACCGTATAATTTTTGTAAAGCAGTTTTTTTGCAAAGAACGTTTACATGCAATCTAAACTAATATTATAAAGAAAAAAAGTTAGATTTTTTGTTTGTTTGTCTTATTTGTCTTACAATTTAACTAAAAAACAACCGATTTAAAAATTCTTTCACTTCAAAATCTACCATCGGGTAATGTCGGCTATTTTTTAATGTCCACCCGGGCGATGCCGGGGCATACCGCTACTCTATAATAATATCATAATCTTCATAAGAATTACCTACATAACTTGGACAGTGTACATGCCTTTATTTCAAATATACAATAATTTACTGTCATTAAGACCAATTTATTCTATCTATAACATAGTTGTTTTCATAAAGCGCCCTCTACATCCTCTATGCCTTGTCTAACTTGCTGAGAAAAATAACGTCGGCATAAGAACTGTTTCGACAGATTCGTGTGTTGTAAACGACGCTTTATGACCAACACGTAGGGCCGCCATTTTAATACACCAACAAATAAAATGGAAACACTCCCTAATAATAATTCTAACACACATTTTTTTACTAATCCAATTCGAAATATAACTATTTTTTTATAATAGAACAAGAAATCTTTTTTTAATACATTCTTATATTTATGTAACTATTTCATAATTACTGTATAATATAATATGCAAGTTAATTACATATTATGTACATTTATATCTAGTTAATTTATTTATAATTTTTATGCACACAAATACACTTGCTTTAATAATGAAGAACAACACAAACTACACAAAATACATTCAGGAAAATGTGTCTTTAGTTATGTATTTAGAGGCGTTTTTCTCGTACACTGTGTCATGTAGTTACGTCGTTCTTCATTAGCAGGACAGTACATAGGTGAATTTAATGCATTAGGTATTAAGTCCGTCTATGTACTTAACCTTTTTTGAAAAATATGTAGTATATTTTATTTACCAAATAAAAAAAAACTTGAGAGGCGGTCTAGATTTTATACGTTAAAGTTTGATCCCATATGATATGACATTCGCGTATTAGTGGTCAAATGAGGATCAAATCTTTAATCTCGGAGGCACATAACTATTTTTTTATAATTAATTAATGAACACAATATATTAAAAAATGCATACAAAATCGGTGTTGATTGATATTTTATTTATGGCAATAATTCTCGGTGGTTTTATATTCTATTGTCATGTGTGATTTGACCCTTAGAACGGTGGTGACAACAATTTATTTTTAATTTATTTTGTACAGTCAAGTAAAGAATCATATCGGCATTCATATAAACGAATAGGTAATTATCCTTTTCATAGCCTCCCTATCCCTTCTTGGTATCAAGCACAGTGTCATGGGGGAGTTAAATGGACACAAACTACACCCACAATTGGAACAAACATTTATGGATCACATAGTTCTGTCCCGTGGTAACGCTCGACGCTCAGTGGCAAGGTGACCACCATTCAATATACGAAACGTGCCGTAATTTCAAGATAAAAATATTATGATTAGATTAAAGTAGCATTAAAAATACACTGTACAAAATAATTAAACCACCTTGTATCTAGCGTCATATTAACTTTGTCTCCGCAACTTATTTGTCTCATCACATTAAGTCTATGGGCTAGTAAGAAAGTGCGTCCACGTAGCGACGCGACAGCCAGGAGACTTCATATTAAAACATAGACTTGATGTGATGAGACAAAGCCTCCAACAAGGTGGACCGACGACCTGGTAAAGGTTGCGGGCAACCGATGGACAAGGTCTGCTCAGGATCGAGAGTTGTGGAAATCCTTGGGGGAGGCCTATGTCCAGCAGTGGAGATGATGATGATGAGACAAATAAGTTGCAGAGACAAAGTTGCTCGTAGGTCTAGGGTAGGCTACGAGCATCTTAAGGCCGGAGAGTCCGACATAACCGCCCCGCTTCCCCGGGCGGGGCGGTATGCGTAAAGCATTTCCCCTCTACAAAAAAAAAAAAAAAAAAAAAAGGGTAGGCTACGAGCAATTTTGGGTAGGCTCGTAGTACCTTAGCGTTCAGAAATTAAATGCGTGGACTTATTTAACATGATATATTGAAATAAACTATCTAAACTAAGGAAAGTAACTCTGTCTATCTGTCTGAATGATTTTAGCAATGCGATAGATGATATTCTGGGGTACTTTTTATAGCTATAACCAAGATACAACTGGTGGATACCTCGATCAAAAGCTATTAATGATATGAAGACAATTTCGCATACATACATATATATCATCACGCCCGTCTCTTATAGAGATAGGCAGAAACTATAGTACAAATTTAGTATTATAAAAAAAACTATTTGTTAGTAATTTCTCAACAATTATAAAATAAAAATACTCTTTATATTGTTGATTTAAGTTTATTACAAAAAAAATGCACATAATGTTTAGGGAACGTTCTAGTTCTCTTTGGGCGTAAACTTAAGTTTAAATCAATGTTAAATGATAAAATCGGCGAAAGCTTCCGCTATTCGTTAACCTAGGATTTAGATTACAATCTAAATGACGTATTGGTGAGTAGAAATTGACACTATAGGTGTTTTATTTATAAAAGAATATGTTAGTTACTCTTTTATAAAGAAAATAATAATGATAATAATAACTCATATATGTCCCATAGATGGGCACGGGTCTCCTCTAACCAAGCAAGTTTAGGCATCAATCCACACAAGCTTGCTTAAAGCGAGTTAGTGAATCAAAAATGCCTTCACAATATTTTTCTTCTACCCTAACTTTTTTTTTCGAATACCCGAAGTATATAAATACCATATACATGCAGTTTAAAAGTAACTGTACTTTTAACTAATATATCAATTTGCCAGTCTCCAAAACGTCGATATATATAAAGTCAATAGATAAAAAGATTAAAATCACTCCGTTCTTATATATGTTACATAATAATATTATGTACAATATGTAGTATTTAATTATAAATTGTCTTTTTACTACTAATGTGGCTCATATTACTAGACAAGTATATTACACGATTTTGCTGAAGTGTGTTTTGTATTATATATCATCTCTGCACATGTACAATCAAAATAAACAAAATAATCCATTGACTGTTGATTTTTTTCTTAATAAAGAAAGGTATAATATGATTATAATAAAGTTTCTTTAGGCCATGTAAAAGTAAATATTTTTTTACTTTTTTTCTCTTCAAAAAGATAAGTCCCGCACTAGGGAACTAGCCCTACGTCGCGAGGGACTGTTTCTAATAAATCGTTGTCCGGTGTGGGTATCGAACCCACGACGTCCAGCGAAGCAGTCAGGGTCACTAACCATTAGACTAACAGGCCATTGAAATTAAATCTCATTTTTGTGATTAAATTAAATAAATTTCTCATTAGTTTAGGCCACTTTAGATATTGGTAATGCTATGGGCATAGCCGACCTGTGTTACCACTTATAAAATTTGTTAATGCTAGGCACAGCAGCGAAGCAGGGGGTAGATTTTGATTTTGTAACATGATTACAATAATACCCTAATATTTTTCATAAAAAATAATAATTGCATCCATTTTATAATACAAAACACACTTCATCTACAAATATGTATCTTTCAATTCAAGGTAATTCCTAAACGAATATAGAATGCGTTTTAAGCCAAACCCACTAGTACTAATATTAGTTTTACAACATCTCTACTAATAATCATATATGTAAAAGTAACTCTGTTACCTATCCCCGATTAAACAATCTTTATGATTTTTTAAGCATTGGGTTAATAATATCGATCAAATTTTCCCGATAGAAGTGTAAAAATAGTATATTTATATATAGAAAAATGGAAGACTCTAATTGGTGACTAAATTAGATAAATGATTTTAAAAACAACTCTCGTATTAGGGTACAAGCCATGTGTCTATGGGGACTTAACACAAATTACCCGAAAGGAGTTATAAGGTTTTTAATGGGTCAGCAACGCGTGAGTGACACCCCTGGTGTTGCAAACGTCCATAGGCTACGGTAACTGCTTACCATCAGGCGGGCCGTATGCTTGTTTGCCACCTTGGTAGTATATATTAAAAAAAAGACTCCAGACTCGGGACAAACATTTATGGATCACACAAAGTTTTGTTCCTTGTGTGAATCTAACCCACAACCTCAGACTTAGCAGTCAGAGTCCCTAACCACTAGACCAATAGGCCAATAAATGGCTCACAAGTTTAATTTTAGATTGTATTCATCACCGGGTCCAAGACAGTAGATTTATCTTGCCCCGGGACAACCAAATGCCATGGCTTGGTGATAAGCTTCATCACAGATCACCTCTGGTAACGAGAGTCTCAACGGTGGGTACTTTCTCGTAAGTCGTATTTATTGTTTAGAGTGGATTTGGCCAAAAGCAAATACTATATCAATACTTTAATCACTAACTCTAGATATAACTAAAAAAAACAAAATACATAGCGTTATCAACACTATTGCTATGCTAATACAGTTTATATTAGCTTATTTGTATGTTCCATCTCATAAAATAACATTTTTAATTACACTATAACCTTTCAGCAAGGTATATACTATCGGCCATGTCTGTACATCAAACATTTAATTAAACATCTAACAATGTGACTTCTGTTATTTTTTTATATACTAGACACAATCTTACTAATATTATAAATGCGAAAGTCTCGATGTATATATGTTTGTTACTCAATTACTCCAAAACGGCTGAACAGATCTGGGTTAAATTTGGAATAGCACTACTTTTATCCCGAAAAAAAAAACACAACCCATGGAATTGTAGAAGTAGAGAAGTACGTACTAGTACATAGTATACATATATCTTAATATATATATTTCTTGTGTGCGTGTGTATGTGACTGAACTCCTCCTAGACGGGTGGACCGATTTTGATGAAATTTTGTGTGTGTGTGTTCGGGTAGGGCCCTGGATGGTTTAGATTCACAATTGGACCCGGTAGGTGGCGCTGCTGTCGGTATTTCAGCTTTTTCCGGCAGGACGACGTCTGCCAGGTCCACTAGTTATAATCTAAATCTCGGAAACGGCTCCTACTATTTTCATGAACTTTAGTATGCAGGGGGTATCGATCTAGCTAGGTTTCATTTTTAGAAAACGTTAATTTCCAAAAAAGAAAAAAAAAATACTGAGCAAAATCTCGGTCATCCAGGTACTATCAGGTATATCAAGCTCGCCGTCCATTGGGGTAGGCAAAGACTATGGTAGGCCAATCGCTATACTTCTTTCGCTTATTCTACATAAATTGTGTCTAGTATATAATGCGTAATAAAAGTTATAAGGAAGACGTGTAGATGGTGTCTAGCGGGACACGATGTACACTTACATGATGGCACAGCGCTTGTTGTCCGGTAAGTCACGTGCTGGTAGCGGGACGGCGACGGGCGGCTCGGGTCCGGACACGGTACTCTTGAGTGACTCGGGGTCCAACGTGTCCGGGGAGGCTATGGGGGCTGTTAGAGGCAAGTCGGTGTTTATGCCTACGATCTGTTGGGAGAAAAAAAAAAGTTTAGATATGTGTAAAAATGTGGTTAATTTTTTTTTTGTTTTATGACTAATCGTCTAGACCCGTGCATTTGTTCTTTTGTAATTAACTCTCATCTCAACCCATAAACGTCCCACTGCTGGGCACATGTCTCCTCCATACACTTGGATATTAGCCTACTATACCACGCTGGCCAGACGGGTTGGTATAGGGTTTTGTTTTGAGTTTTCCTCCTCTTGCGGTGGATATTGTAATTGATTAACAAACATTAACTCAACCATCCATTAACTCATCAATTCCTGCCTGGGTGTAAATCTGCAGATCGTCTGCGTATAGGTGATACGCATTGCGAAGTTCGTGAGTTAAAATATTGATAAACAATGAGAAGAGAAGAGGAGAAAGTATACCGCCTTGAGGAACACCAGAGTCTAGGTTATGACAGGTCGAAGTATTATCTTCTACCCGAATTGACTGCTGACGACCTCGAAGATAAGATGAGAACTAATCCAGCGCCTCAGCAGAGATCATAAGATGGGACAGGATGGATAGAAGGATGTCGTGACTGACGGTGTTGAAGGCATTGGAGAAATCTACCAAAACCAAGACAGTCTTGTCAAGACAGTGTAGTCTTGGTGCTTTCCACGCCCGCCCGAACATCGCCAGTCACTTTGAGTAAAGCAGTTACCGTGCTGTGTCCAGGTCTGAATCCAGATTGGTGTGGAGAGAGGATGTTGTTAAGGAGGACAAACCTGGACAGTTGACTATGAGCGGATGCCTCTAACACTTTGGATAGGAAAGGAAGGATGGATATCGGCCGAAAATGATAGGGGAGAGAAGGATTGGAAATTTTGGGTAAAGGTCGAACGTAAGCTTTTCGCCACAAATGGGGAAATTGACTTGTTTTAAGGGAAACATTCAGAATATGGGTAATAGGAGGGAGAAGTTGGTCTAGGATAATAGTGATCATGTGACACTCGACATCACACCCACAGCTTTGGACTTAATGGAAAGGACTATCTTTTTGATCTCGCTTGGTGCGACTGGAGAAAACTGAAACTGATCTGAACTAATGTATTGTGTTGATACCGTGTATTTTGCGTACAAAAATCTTTCGCATTAATAATATAAGTAGATCGCGAAAGTTTGTAAGGATGGATATTAGCTACTCCTTAAAAAATACTGGACGGATTTTAATGAAAGTTGGTAAAGTTTTTTTTTTTAAATTTGGTTCACAAAACTGAACAATAAATAGTATCATTTAGAATATACAAGTATCGTGTATGACCTTCTAAAAGTAAACACAGCATGCATTTACATATTTATACACGAGTTTTTTCGTTAATTAGTTTATGTAGATACACGATATCGGCAATATGACGTCTATGTTCGAGTGATGTAAGTTTAAAATACTTGAGTCTAGAGGCGTATATGACAGATGATATAAGAACTGTTTCTGTAGCTTTTCCAGCCGAGATATATGGACTGCATATGATGGGCTCCACACCTGACAGCAATATTCAAGTATTGATCTGACGTAGCAGTTATATAGAAGGATAGGAATTTCATGATCCTTGAAAAACTTAGTCTGACGTACGACAAAACCGATCAAACAAGCTCCTTTGTTATAATGTTCTCAATATGTTCGCGAAAGTCCAATTTAGTGTCTAATACCACGCCCAGATCCCGTATGCTTGTGACTTCAGTGATGGTAGTGTTCGCAATAAAGTAAGTAGCGGGCGTTGGATTTCGTTAAAGTGTAAATTTAATATGAGAACATTTAGAGGTATTGATCGCCATGCCATTTATAGAACACCAGAGGTCAATTGTGTTGATATCACTTTGGAGGGAGTTTATACCGCTGTCATTGGAGACAATTCGGTATAACTTAAGATCGTCTGCGAACATTTGGTATCCGGATGTTATGGCAGAGCATAAATCATTCACGTAAATCAAGAAAAATAGAGGTCCAAGGTGCGACCCCTGTGGGACGCCGGATGGCACAATTCTGGCTACAGATTTAAAGCCTCTAACTTTCACAAGTTGTGATCTATTAAGGAGGTATGATACACGCCATCTAAGCAAAGAGCCACAAATTCCCGCATGAGCTAGTTTTTGTATTAAAAGCTTGTGATCAACCACGTCAAACGCCTTGGAGAAGTTGGTATATATAGCGTGTACTTCTGTTTTATCTTCTACTGCATCGTATATATATGTGACGAAGTCCAAAAGGTTTGATGTAGTTGAGCTGCCTGGTAACAATCCGTGCTGATTGATGCTAAACGTGGGTTTTAGGATTTTAGGTTGAACCAACTTTTCAAACGCCTTACCCATCGCTGATAGAATTGAGATGGGTCTGTAATTCGAAATATCATCCAGGTCTCCTTTTTTATGTATTGGAGTGATATGCGCAAGCTTCCATTTAGTTGGGAAGGTTCCATAAAATAGTGACTCATTAAAAATATATTGTAGTGTTTCTACGAGCTGTTCTGAGCAGTTTTGAACAATTTTTTGAATTGGTGAAAGATGAAAAAAGAATTGTGAAAGATTGGTGGAATAGAATTAGGCCCAGGACCTTACCTAACCCTTGGTTAATATTAATTGATTTACGTAAATGTAGTATGTCTGTTTTAGAAATGGATTATGACCGAAGTGATTCTGGGGATATAACTGATTCTATTACAGTGAGATTGATGCTGTCTGTTTATCAGAATACACGGAGTGAAAATATTCAGAAAAAATATAGCTTATTCTTTGCCCTCCTTGAACAGTTTTGTCGTAGAGGAACACTTTATCAGGAATTTCGTTACTGTTAGTCCTTATTGTTTTCATAAAAGTCCAAAAATATTTGGGATCCTCCTTAATCATCTCGTAGTATTTATTAGGTTAGGAAGTCTCCGGGGTTAGAATATTTTTTGTATTTATTATGAAACTTGTTTTTCTCATTTAAAGCAGGGTATTTACTAATGCTACTGCGACTTAAAGGAGTGTTATTTACGATTATTTGATTAAGTATTGTGTAAAATTATGTCCACAGTATCGTCAATAGTTTGGGATGAATTAAAGTACGCGCGTTATAGTCGATAAATTGTAACTCCTCCCTTATTTTTTTGTAATTACATACTGGATTTTTTGAAGTTTATGATATGAATAAATGAAATATCCATACCTCAGCGTTCCTCCTGTGCGCTGACGGGAGCGTGACGGCCGCCACACGCCGGAAGGGCTCCGTGAGGCGCTCCAGCACGCGCATGCGCTTGTGTCCGCCGCACGTCACCACGCTCTGCGCGTGCGCCTCGGTCTCGGTGGCCTCGCTGGCGAGCTCGGCCGTGTCGTCGTGCTCGGGCTTGCGCTTGCGACCCACCACGGTGCCGGTGGGACGGTTGTGATCCGAGCCCGATGATGATACTGGAACACGTCGTGTAAACATTCTAACTTGTGCTCGACAGTGTATGCGGAGAGATTTGGATCCCTTCGTGAAGTACTAGACTTACTGTGCCGTCTCAAATTACAACACCTATCACTCTTTGACGAGACTTGCTAGAATTTCTTGCCCGTCAGCGAATCTGGCTGATAGGCAAATAAGCTAATATTACGCACCCTCGCCGCATTCCAAATGTTACTCAACCGTGCAAAAGATTGGATGGTCGAGCAACGGCCGAAATACAAATAGCTACCAGAGTCAACTACTACTCGAGGCATCAGAATGTTGAATTTGGAGTCCCACAAGGCAGCGTGTTAGGACCATTGTTGTTTATCATCTATAGCAATGATTTCCCTAAAGCAGTTAACCATGAGACTATACTTTTCGCAGATGATAGTACCATTCTATTTAAAGGTAATAATAAACAGGTGGTTAGAAGCGACATTATTAATACTCTGTCTAATACTAAGAATTGGCTAACTTAAAATAACTTAAAGATAAACATGGAGAAGACTAAAATAATGGTTTTTAGGAATAGAGTTAATAGATTAGGAACTTTAGATATTGAATATGATAATATTATTATTGAGCAGGTACAGAACACAACATTTTTAGGCATAATTATTGATGACAACCTCAATTGGAAGATTGAAGCTCTGTGCAATAAAGTTAATCAATACTCTTACGCTTTGAATATGTTAAAAAAAACGGCAAACAGATCCACAGTTTTGACCGCCTATCACAGATACGTAGTTCCTATAATAAAATACGGTGTAATATTTTGGGGAAATTCTACTGACATTGAAGATGCATTTATAGCACAAAAGAAATGCCACAAATAACGAGTACTGACATCACTTTACCAGTCAACTACCTTTATTAGATCGCTTGACGTTTCGACCAAATTACACCAGTGGGTCGAAGTGACACGTAATCTTATGCGAGTGTATTAAATACTAGCCTTTTTCAGGGTAGTATTTAATACACGCGTACAAACTAATTTTTGGAAGCGCGTATAGGCGCCTTTTGCTAAACGCACAACTTGTACGAGCGTTGACGCGCTTATAAAACTCGTTTCAGAATCCATATTTATACTAACTTAATGCCGAAAAGACTGTATACGCGCAGAAAAAAAACGCTTTTTTGCATCCGCCCTAAGGTAAATAACGCATTATCATGTTAATACCCATTGTTTATCGTGCAACGCGAAACTTTTACAGTTAATAAATTACCTAAAAATTTGTTTCATGACATTCATCAACCAAATGTTAAAAAAATAGTTACTCACCATTAGCACTAGCAGTAGAGCGTGTACTCCTGTTGGCGGCATGCCTGAGCGTGATCTCCTTGAGTGGCTTGTACGAGGACCGGCCGCGGATGGTTCGTAGTCCGCGGAGGTACGAGCTGTCGTCCAAGTTCGCCTCCTCCATGAACGACGACGACTCCGTTATGTCCATCTCCATCGTCGTGTTGTTGCCTGACAATATATTATTTAAAAAGTAAATAAAATGAATATCTATAGCAGCTAGCTGAAATTAAGTAAAAATTGAGGCAAAATGCAGAACAAGATGGCGTGTAAAAAAGCTCGACACGTAATTTAAATAGATAATTAAAAATATAAATAGCATTTGACAGAAAAAAAGAAAAAGAGCCGACAAGAAAGTTTCTTTAGAAGACATTATAAAAGGTTATTTAAGAAACATAAAGAAGAAGGGTACCATTTGAAGTAAGCCCGACTAAGAACCGAATTCCATCTCACCAGAAGACGAAACTAAACTAAGAAACTAAAATTGACAGTATAGTCAAAAGTTACTCAGAATACAGAACAAGTTGTCATTAATACCATTAAATACAGCTCGGCTCTTGATTGAGATACGGAAGATTTTAAAGAAATCGTCAACGTTTTTCAGAGAACAATGAAAAAGCACCAAAAATATTGTTTATCTAGAAAACATAAAAGACCGAGAAAGAAACGACACGTTGCAAACGTAACGGAGAAACTTTGCTTCGTCAATTTCTCTTTAAGGAGATAGTAAAGTTTTGAGAGTAGTATGTCAGATTAAGGACGGAGTTATATATATGAAAATAATGTATACAAGCAAGCCTGACTGGAGACCAACTTCCACCTTACAGAAGACCAAAGCTAGATAACAATATACAACAGTGCAGTTGTGTTTCTGTGAGTGACAGGTCTTTAGTGCATTTAGAGATGTATCGAAATGAAGGCAATTAGTGTGTGTGTGAGTTATGTAAATAAAAAACACAAAAATTCAAAATATTTTTGTTTCAACATTACGATGTAACAGGAAAAATGTTATTTATCAGGTTTATTACATCTCACGGAGAATAACACTACACTAAAATTAGTTAAAGCATAGATTTTTCGATAACGTGCTTTCATAACCAACATAACTTTAGATAAATATACATCCAAATATCAGATCTCTAATCATCACAGAATGAATGAGACAATTTATTAGATCGGCATCACGTGAATTTCATGATGCTCCCGGTAATGTCAGCGTCCATAGGCTACGGTAACTGCTTACCATCAGGCGACCTGCATGGTTATTTACCACCTAAAATCATGTAAGATTGGCACAAAACGAATCTAAACTCGAGGGGACCTATCTCCGGCAGTAGGACATATTTTTTTTTTCTCTTCAGTTTTAAATTTAGTGATATAAACCTTCTTTG
The DNA here is from genome assembly GCA_947095525.1 of Trisateles emortualis. NCBI lineage: Eukaryota > Metazoa > Arthropoda > Insecta > Lepidoptera > Erebidae > Trisateles > Trisateles emortualis. The sequence continues at coordinate 13,352,598 of OX352752.1, read as the reverse complement.
TCTTATCTCTGCACCACTTTGAGTTAATTGGTAGAGAATGCTTCAAGAATTTAGTCCGCCTTTATACATTTTTGTTAGGTATAATACAGTTTTAAATAAATAAATATAAGTGTTCATTCTTCTTGTTATTGTTTGGTTAGTATTTAAGTGTTATATCGTGATCTAACGACTGTTAACACGACGACGTATTAGCGCGCCTTCCGAAGCACTTAATGGGTTATTATTATTAGTATAAGCTACCATTCCCCGACTAATCTAAGGTCCCAGTGACCACTGACCGGTATAGTTGGCGAGTACGGAGGTGTTGGTCTGGTCCGCGAGGCGCATACTGCGGCGGTACGGGGACACCTTCACCCTGGACTTGGAGAAGTTCGTGTCTGTCTTGCGCGGGCACTCCTCGCCTGCGAACATTGCGTCACACTACACTTATCGTTACCGTATTCCATGGGACAGACATATTACACACTAGATTCCACACGCGGTTTCGCCTGCGTGTACAATCCCAAGGGACGGTGTTTTTCCGGACTATAATCTATCTCTGTGTCAAATTTCATCAAGTTCCGTTCAGCCATTTTGGCGTAATTGAGTGACAAATATCCATAAATCTAAACTTTCGCATTTATAATATTAGTATAGTTAACTAAATACTACAACGCGACAGTTGCTGAGTGGAAAAGTAACCAATTTGTACACATAAAGTGTGAGTTCGATCCCAGGTGGCAGTACAAATGTGAATTTCACATTGTGGAATATATAGTAATCCAATGATTTAGGTCATTTAGGTACCATCTGCTAACGGTGAAGGGAAACATCGTAAGGAAGTCTTAGAAGTAATTCTAACAGCATGTGTGGATCTAGGCCTAAACCCCCTCAACTTGACAGAAAATGTGTCCAGCGGGGAGACATATTATATGGGGTGCAATTTTAATTCAATGATTTGTCATCTGCTAATGTTGAATGAAAACATCGTCAGGAAACAATTGTAGAAGACATTTTAAAGGCATGAACGCGAATTAGACCAGCGTTTGTTGAATAAGACCCTGTGATCTCTTGATAGAGGAGAAGCGACCCGTGCCCAGCAGTGGGCCATACATAAAGCAACATTAAACTTACCCTCATTTGCTTCAGCTTCCACAATTTCTACATCCTTCTCCTCTTGGCTCTTACTCTCTTCTGCACTCTTTTCTGGTGCTACATCTATACTCTCTACTTTTTCTTGTCCATCGTTTGCCTGAGTCTCTTCCTTGTCTTTCTTGCTAGATTCCTGTTTCTTGTCAGACTCTTGTTTCTTGTCTTGTGGTTTGGGTGAGTCTGCTGAACGAAGTTTCCTGTCTGTGGTGGCGGGAGCATCCTCTTTTAGTTTTAATACTTTGTCTTTTGGCTGAAATATTCAAATGCACGATATTTTTTTTTTAAATATTCATTTTTATGATTTATATAGGTACTACTAGTCCATTTCGACATTGCCTGGATTAAACCATTTTTAACTCGTTTAGGGATTGAATTTCTAAACTTTTAGTGCTCACTTACGTCATTGAAGGAAAAAGGCTGTGCGTTGATGGATGAGTCAGTAGATCAGAAAAATAACAAAGAAGGTTCTTGTGGACTGGACCACAGTCTAAGATCCATGTATACGTACATGAGTCAATTTTAGATGCAGCCGAGCCGAGTGCTTCAGACATTTGTGATCCATCATTGAAAAGCACAGCACAGCAACAGATGGGGGCCAAAAGAGGAGACATATACGCAGCACTGGCCAGGGGTTGACGAAGAAGAATTGAAAAGAGGTGTCGCACTGGTTTACAGGCCCGAACCCAAAGTCACTTATTAATCATCCTTTATAGTAATCTTATATAGGGACGTTTACGACAAGGTTCTCCTGTAACCTACAAATGGAATTAGTTGAAGAACTAATTTATATCTACTATAAACAATGAATACCATAAATGTAAAATCTGTCATATATACTATATTAGTATATTAGTCTTAATTGTATACAAATTGCATACAATTAAGACGTTTTGTTTAACCAGGTCAATGTTGTTTGCCATAGCAAACGTTGTGTGGATTCGTATTAAGGTGAATTTTACAGGGCGAAATAAAAACTTTGCTATGTACAGTTTTAAAGACAACTCCCGTACTAGAGAACAAGCCCTGTGTCGCGTGGGACTTTACAAACATACAATTAACGGTCACAAAGTACACCCAGACTCGGGAAAACAATTTGTGGATCACAAAAAATTTTGTCCTGTGTGGGGATCGGCAATGGGCTGGTCACATCTGCAGAAGGACCGACGGCCGATGGAGCAGACGTGTCCTAGAGTGGCGACCGCGACTCGGTAAGCGTAAGGTAGGGCGGCCTCCAGCTAGGTGGACCGACGACCTAAAAAAAGGTCGCTGGGACGGACTGGATGCGGAAGGCGGAGGACCGTGTGCTGTGGCGCGTGTTAGGAGAGGCCTTTGTCCAACAGTGGACTACGATAGGCTGATTGATTGATTGATTGTGGGGATCGAACCCACAACACGCCGCGCAGTAGTAAATGGCGAGGTAACCACTTTAGCCACTGAACCAACCGTGCAGTCAAGGTTAGTTTTATAATTTTCATGACTTATGAAATGAAAAAAATAAATACGTCGCTGGCTTTTGGTCCACTACTTGTCCTGACTGAAATCCAAAACTTCTCACACTTGCCTTATATAATTTAACAGTGCGTGATAAGATTATATAATAGGTTGCAAAAGATCCTTCCCCGGACATACTGCGCCAATTAAAATGCACCTGTAAAATTCCTTTTTTTAAGTGACATGTGTCCATTTTTGTTTTAAACCAAAGAAATACATCAACATCTATCTATCTTGTCCTGACTGACTGACTGACACATTCATCAACGCAGATCGCTACAAACTTAATATTTTGGTGGAGTCCTTAAATGACGTAAGTGAGAGCACCAAGGGAGGTATTTTTGGATATACAATCCCTTAACTTTATTTGAACCGGGCGAGGTCAGCTAGGGCCGCTAGTAGGTACCATATGTGTATGACTGTTGTGCAAAATTCTGCTCTTAATAAATACACCTTAAGTAATGTCAATGTGTTCTTTGTGCAATTGTTAATGTGTACAAATATTGAACGTGTACGCAAGAAGTAATGAATGTGTACAATCTGATAAATAGGCTATTTTGGAACTCATTCATTGTATATATGGTAATTATGTGTTGTTTGTGTGCGAGTACGTCATGTGTAGGCAATCGATTATTATACAACATTTTATCATTTGAAAAGATTTGAATTGAGGGGCTGTATCATGACGTCGTTAAGTAGAATAACTTAAAAATCGTAAAATTTCAACATCATTCAACCAAATTTTTAATCAAGATCGGAAAACAAAAACGCTATTATACATGTTATTATTGAAAAAAATAAAAAAAACTACTCTTTTGACAGTCGGATTACAACAGTCGGATTACAATAGAGGACCATATATTATATGGTTACTGTTCTACTCCTAAGGATCAAAGCGTGATGCTACGTGTATAGTAAAACACTAATATTGACTATAGATTATTTACATTTAGTTGATAAAAATTACGTGCAAGTATATGTGTAGTATATAATCGCATCTAAATATGCATGTGAATGTGTAACGCATGCATGTGATTGTGTAGCGCATGCATGTGATTGTGTAACGCAAGCATGTGAATGTGTATTGCATGCATGTGAATGTGTAACGCATGCATGTGAATGTGTAACGGATGCATATGAACGTGTAACGCATGCATGTGAATGTGTAACGCATGCATATGAATGTGTAAAAATATTAAAATATTATTAATATAAATGTATGCGTATGAGTGTTTCTTGAATGCATGCATGCAATTAAATGTGTCGACTTACATCGTCGGCATCCTTGTCAGTCTGTTTGTCGGAGGCGGGGCGCGGCGTCTCGGGAGTGCGCGTCGCCTTCACCTTTAGCGCAACACCACGGGCTACATTAGTACAACCACTCACCACTCACACAACATCAACACTTAAAGAGCGTAACCGACATTTGATTAACAAGCAAAATTGGCACTTATCACCGTTGCTTATGTTTCAAATACGTTCTTTATGCCTTGAGGTATACATAACTTACTGTGTCTTACTATTTAGACTAGCTAACTGAGGATAAAGGTAGTCTAATTGCGCTACGTAAAATCTTATGAAAAAACAACTTCCTTAGACGAGGTCAAGACGAAAGATAGGAGAAGAAACAGGACACTTGTATAGGCGTTTCTTTTCAAATAAGAGAAGCTGATGCGACTTCACTACGTCTATGTTTACGTCTTATGTTTAGTCAAGAGTCTTTAATGTAAGAAACAGTAAGTTATAGATGATATCCTTATGTTTAACTACTGTTTAAGAATGTTAGCAAAAGGTGAAATCAGGTAATTGAATGCGCAGTATTTTTTATTCAAATAGGTCACACTGTGACACAAAAGTAGGTCGATAAAAAATCCAAATAAGACGTCAGCTAATTTGAATACTGTTGAATAAGAGGCTAAGGAGAAATCTGGCAATGGTCGATAAAGTAGATTTAGCTTTATCACCGTTGATCACAAAAAAATGTGATTGAAAAATTGATGAGTGTACATTTTAACTAATATTACATAAAGAATAAACATTCTTAAAAGTAGTTAAACTTCTGCTTGTTAAAGTTACAACACAAACAATTAATAATTAATTCAAATAACAATATTGACTTCCGTTTTTGGTTAATACATAGATTATTCACATTGACCATAAATGGGATCTTTAACAGCCCTTTGACGTATTTGTTTGACGGTATGCTACATGCATCTCATAGTTGTGACGAATGGAGAAGTCCATACAATTGTGATCTGGAACACCCTCGGGTATTTGCATACTTGATAAATGCGGTTATGTGCTGTTAAAAGGTTCAAACATTCTAGTCGATGAACAATCCTTCACCGATAAAATTAATAACCATTCAGATACCATCACCAATGGGTATTAAACAATTTCTTCAAAAACAACCCTCAACTCCCGATTTCCTAAAAACGTCACAAAAACCGTCAAACATAGAAGAAACTACAGGTACCAAATGAAGGTACCTGAGATCGCCTGGTAAAACTTCTGCTGGGCACATTCTCCGGGGTCGGCGGTTCGAAACACTCCACGTCCGAAGTGTCGTCATAGGTCAGTTCCGGGAACAGCTCGTCATGGTCATGGTCGTCGATGACGAGCATGACGTCGTCATCCTCCGAGTCGGCACTCACCGTTCCGTTGAGTACATCTTCAGTGCCGTTGCCGAGCGTCACGTCTGATACTCCGTTGTGTACTCGATCACGGCCGTTCTGTTTCGGCTTTGATGGCTCGGCCTTTTTCGCTTCTGCTTTCTCTTTTTCTGGCTGTATACATAAATTAATAATATTAAATAATAATAATTAAAATGTATATGCAAATTACATAATTGCAAAGAAATCTGACAAAGGTAGCTTGTAATTTGTGTGAGATCTGGATTCTATGCCGTGCCCTTTATTTTAGAACCCTACGCTATACATTTGTGTGTGTGTCGGTGTGTATCAGCGACGCAAATCAACGCGATCAACGAAAAATCAAACCAATCAATAAGATCGCGGGGAAACAGTGCGGGACGAAGTAAGCGCTCGGTTAACCTCTCGAAATCGGGCCACATCGGCCGCCAATCGAACTGCCCTTTGTTTTATTCTAGAACATTCAGTCGAATATGTGATATCCCCGCACTAGCAGAACGCTGCCCACACATTGGTTTTCACAAAATTGTTTTACCATTATTACATTTGTCAATAAACGCGTGCTTCATTGCAAAATTGTGATATTTATTCATGCCCAACTAGCTTTACGAACACATTCAGGTGTGTTTGTCTGTATTTGTAATCATATATAGATAAAATATATTAGGAGTATCCTACTAATATTATAAACGCGAAAGTTTGTAAGTATGGTTGGATGTTTGTTACTCTTTCACGTAAAAACTACTAAACGGATAAGGATGAAATTTTGCACAGAGATAGATTATGGTCTGGAATAACACATAGGTTACTTTTTACAGCGATAACAGACATCCACGCGGGCCGAGCCACGGGCAACAGCTAGTACAATATATATAACAAAACAATAATATGTTTTTAGAATCGGTTAAGTAGTTTTGCAGATTACTTCGGACATACGAACAACTTCATATACATATACAAGTGAGTAAGTAGACCTGTTACGCCTGGCTGCTGTTGGAAACCTGGAAGCTTTCATTCTTGTAGTTATCACATAAGTGTAGTTATTTCCTATTATTAAAAGATGATTGTCGATAAAGAGTGTCATTGATTAAATGGTAGACAAAGGATTTATAAAATAAAAAATATGTCTACCTTTGCATTCTTATCTTCTTTACTGTTATCTTCTTTACTCTTCTCCGCCTGCGGTTCAGCTTTGTCACTCTTCTTTTCTACATCTTTCTTGTCAGATTTCTTTTCTTCCTTTTTATCTGCTTTCTCTGATTTTTCAGACTTCTCTGCGGGTTTCTCTGCTACTTTCTCAGTAGACTTCTCTGCTTTATCGGCTTTTTCTGCCGCTTGTTTTTCTTTCTCTGCATTGGCGGCCATTTTCTTTTTCATCTCTTTTACCGGACTGACTGTACTTCTCTGTGAAGTAATAATATTTACAAATTACATAAGATAATAATAACTTACCATACATGTCTCAATGTTGGGAACTGACATTGTCTCCTCTCCTTTAAGAATACAGCCGATGGTTTAGGACTTTTTTTATACTACCAGAGTGGCAAACAAGCATACGGCCCGCCTTATGGTAAGCAGTTACCGTGGCCTATGGACGTTTGCAACACCAGGGGTGTCAGTCACGCGTTGCCGACCCTTTAAAAACCTTATAACTCCTGTCATGAAGAACCCCATGCTATAGTCTCTTCGGAAAACCTCGGCAGAGAGCTCATTCTACAGCCTAATCGTACGTGGTAAGAAATTCCTCTGGAATCTAATGGTACGGCATGTTTGAGGTGCAAGAATGTGAGGATGAACTCCCTTTCGGTGGATAGAGGTGCGTTGATAAAATGTGGCCGTGGGCATCACCTCGAACAATTCCTCAGAACACAGCCCGTTGTACAGGCGGTAGAATACACACGACGAGGCGAGGTCTCTCCTTAGGCTTAGTGGATCAAAACCGCCTGTGAGCTTGGGATTGTCAACAATCCTCACAGCGCATCTTTAGATTGAATCAAAGGGTCCAAGCTGGTATCCAGGTGCTCCCGCTCAAAGGTGGCAGCAGTACTCCACGTGGGGCCGGACTTGCGCTTTGTAGAGCAGCAGGACTTAATACAAAGATGCGCTGTAGAGGATTGTTGACGATCCCAAGTTCAAAGGCGGTACACGGGGAGGCAAAGTCTCTCCTTAAACTAAGTGGATTACCACTTAGTTTAGGGAGAGACTTTGCCTCCCCGTGTATGTTCACTGTGTTCTACAGCCTGTACAACTCGCCGTGTTCCGAGGAATTGTTTGATATGATGCCCACGACCACATTTTATCAACGCATCTCCCGCCACCGACAAGGAGTTCCTCCTTACATCTTAGTACCTCTATCATACCGTACAGTACGGTTTTAGAGGAATTTCTTTGCACGTACGATTAGGTCGTGGAAAGAGCTCCTAACCTAAGACCGATGTTCGACAGTGGACGTATTTCGGCTAAGATTATAACGATATGTAAATAGGCATGTCCCCTATCACTAACTCACTTTATAAAACGTCCAACAAAACGGTAGTCAAAGTAATAATGTTAAATATCAAACAAAAAATAACCCAAACAGATGTTGGGGCATGCTTTGTAATAAAATAACTTAAACATTAGATAACATACCTTGTCTTTGTCTTCACTGACCGTAGTCTTACGCGACACCTTCTGACTCATAGTTACCTATAAACAAAACAACATTATATTAATAATAAAAGTGATAGGAATTGGTAGCCTTTTGGGCACGTACATAGACAGCGATGATGTCCGTACTCTTGTTTGCGGTAGCAAACAAACATACGGACTGACTAATCTTACTTATATTATAAATGTGAAAGTTTGTAAGAATGGATGGATGGATGAATGGATGTTTGTTACTCTTTCACGAAAAAACTAATCTGGATGAAATTTGGCACAGAGATAGATTATGGTCTGGAATAACACATAGGCTGCTTTTTGCAGCGATAACCGATATCCACGCGGGCGGAGCCGCGGGCAACAACTAGTGATTAAATAAATTTAAAAAAAAAAACATTTAAGCCTTTTTACATTTACAAAAAATGCATGCGTCCACAGGCTACGGTAACTGCTTAACATCAGGCGGGCCGTATGCTTATTTGCCTCCTTGGTAGTATAAAAAAAATGCATTCTTAAATTAGCACTGGAGACCCGAATAAGGATCTACACTTTACAGAGTAGATCACAACGTGTAGTTATTTTTCTGGGCATTAGTGTCTCCAGGACTCCGATTTTTATCAATAAATGCTCAGTATCAAGCTGGAATCAAAATTGAGCCCTGCATGGGAACTAATATAACTCGCAACATAAAGATGCTTATTTCTTCACTTCTGCCTGATCCTTCGAGAAAAAACGTGATGAGCGTTTTTTTTTAATTTGCACAAAGTTTCTATAAATGATGTAAGTGAGCACAAGCAAGTTTTTTGGAACTTCAGTTCCTAAAAGATTAAAGAATTATATATTAAACGCGGGCGAAAACGGAGTTGGCCGACATGACAATCAAACAGTCTATTATAAGTTAACTGTTAGGGCTCATTAAAGAGCTAACAAGCAACCCTTTACAATAATAATAAAAACAATATCTTACATTGTTATTAGCCGTCACGACACATATTAGTTTATCCGTCACTAAACTCATTTTTCTATTTCGCAAGATCATTGGAGTGGAGGTAAGCACTAACCGAGGACTGAATACCGACTACATTCAGTTTCTAGTCGACAAATATGTCCTAGCCTCTGTCTGCACACTAGAATATCCTTTGACTATTTGCAAAATGATTGCGAAATTATTTTAACATACTTTCACTAGATGCATTATACAATGTGACATGCAATTCTCTCGGTGTATATTTGTTTTTGCATCTACATACACTATTGTTAAATTAGTACCTACTCAGTTGAAGGTTAGAGCCATGAAAAAGCGCACATATACACATTATGCTGATTTATTATGCTGCTCAGGTGGCAAAGAAGCAGTCGGCTCGCCGACTGGATTCTTGTGATACCTCTAAAATTTCGACTGGTGTCGAAATTTTTGGGTCGGCACGCAAGTCTAGCACGCAAGGTTTTGCGGGAGAATATCCCTGGGATAAAGAAACCTATCTTTAAAAACGCATCCCTAAATGAGCGCTTACTAGGTAACGTTGCGAGACAAACCAAATAAGAGCATGGAACCTAGATCGAGCCTAGTCAAACCAGCGATTTCACCCATATGCTTTATTTCCTTCCATCTAGCCTGATATTATAAGTAACTTATCGAATATACATATATGGGTAACATAACGGAAAACTGTTGTCCAGTATGTTATCTACCGATACCGGAATAACTTTTTTGCTGCCACCGTGGCTTTCAAAGAAAAAGTTCGGGAGAGTTCTTTTTATTGTAATTTCCAATACGACTTATAATAGCAACCCATATATGTCCCACTGCTGGGCACGGGTCTCCTCTCCTCTATCAAGAGAGAGAGAGGGTTTAGGCCTTAATTCACACACGCTGGCCTAATGCGGGTTGGTGAATCTGACATATCTTTAGAATTTCTTCTAAGACATGGGTTTCCTCACGATGTTTTCCTTTACCGTTAGCAGATGGCGAATCATTTGATTCGTACATATAAACTCTACAAAGTGAAATTCGCATTGGTACTGCCCGGGATCGAACTCGCACCTCTTGCGTGCAAGTCGGTTACTTTCCCACTCGGCCACCACCGCTTTTTTCTTTCCAATACGACTTATCTCGGTGAGATTCCTTTCAAATAATACCATATTTTTAACCATTTATCATCATCATAGTCCAAGGATTTCAATTTTAAGCATTATCGAATAAATTTTCTCTTAAACTCCAATTTTACTTCAATCTACACAGGTAAACCTTTTTCTAAATAGCCCGTACAGACCGCTCCGGCACACAATGACCACCATTATATCTCTCATCATCTCATTATACGCCCATTCTCTGAGATATAACAACGCAGGTGCGTTGTACCATTCCACATAAGGTATATTACCATGATTCTGCACTTATAAGGCCCTCATTCAAGGTCGCTCTGAAGTGCGCCACTTTCTCGACAATATCAGCTCCCTTCTAACGCAACACAAATAGATGGGGTGAATGAACTGTGACGCACACATAGACGCGCGATGTGTTATTGTGTGGTTCAAGTGACTGTTTAGGGCATTATTTGTATGATTTTTAGGCCTAAAAGATTTAACAAAAATCAGTCAGATTTGACATCAGTGTGCTAAAAAGTTTAATTCGAGTAAGCATTTTTAACAACAACCGATAGGGAAGAAAGGTTCTTGAGTGCAGGAAAGTGGAGCGGCCATTGTGGAAACAAATGAGGGAGGCCTACATTTAACAGTGCACGTCATCAAGCCGAGATGATGAAGCATTATATTTCACGGTTTGGCAGTTATTAATACACATTGTGTAGTATATGAGATCAACGAGGGTCAAAAATGTGTTCAGTTTTAGCAAATCGCTGGGCTACCAACAAAAAAATAATGGCTATAAATTCTACAAACAATAAAACGCCGCGTACATGATTCATGACGATGCGTATTTTTTTCACACACTTTTTTGACTTATCGTAATAGTGCCAGCCACAAATTATAGATTCGTCTCAGCTAATTCAATGTACAAAATAATAACCAATGTAGAAAAACTTTTAAGTTTCGATCATTACTAATAAACACCCGTTTAGATGAGAAACTTCCAACCTATTAAAGGGTCATCTGATAACAGACTACTACTAGCTTCCCTGATCACCCGGGGCGGGAGACTGTTATAGTAGTAGTCTAGTAGTCGAGGCTAGTATATTAATACGCGAAGAAAAACCTACGACTACTTTTTAAGCACATTGCGCGTACGGTGGAGTGTGCAATTTGGCATAGTTTAAGTTTTAACGGCGATGGACTACAGAAAGCAATTAAGATATAATTTCGAACACAAGAGATAGATATCAAGAAATTATCTAATTGATATTAAAAACTTTATCAAAATCCATCAGCTGTCCGCAACCTACAATAGGCCGTCAGTCCACCTTGTTGACGGCATGCTTACGGTGAGTCTTTCAGAAAAAATATATTATCAGAAATATTTTATTACAATATTTACTAACCCTTTACCTTACTTACTTAACCTTTCTTGCTTTCTTGAGGGGAGACCCTTCCTAGCAGTAGGACGTATATGGATTGCTATTATGTATATTCACTGGCCTGTTGGTCTAGTGATGAGTGACTCTGACTGCTACGCCAGAGGTCGTGAGATCGATTCCCACCCAGGACAAATCTTTGTGTGATGAGCACGAATGTTTGTTCTGTGTATGTATTTAGAAATATAGTCTTTAGAAGTATGTTTATCAGTTGTCTGGTTACCATAGTATAGGCTCCGACTAGTTTGGGATTAGTAGCGATGTGTGAGTTGTCCCGAAAATATTATAAATATTATTATTCTCTAACCGCTTCATCTTATACCAAGAACCACACGAATGGCTGCCGATAAAGGCCACTAAGGGCCGTTATTACACTTGTGTTAACAGTTGCTATACAACATTACATATTAAAATCTGAGTTGTTGCTATTTATACATAGTTTATTTCCTTTTCTTTTTGGTATAGCGACGAGTGGTACATCGTGTGTTGAGTATTTTGGTACGTTACGTAATAGAGTAGAGGTGCATCATGCAAAGGTCAACACACTTGAAATGTTCTATTAATATAGTTTTAATGAGCAGTATTAAGTAGGTAATTATGTAATCTATTTGTTGTCTAAATGTTAAATACTGTATACGTAAAGCATACATATATACACGTACAAAAATGTAGTTTTTTATTTCAAAAAATATTTACATTAGGTATTATATAAATTTAGGAATAGCTCTCAGCATGGGAAAAGAGGTTCTATCATAAGGTATAAATTGCAATGAAATTCTCGTGGTGTATATGCATTTGTTTCTTAGCTTGAATAACAACATGAAAATAACCTCACAAAAATAAAAAAATAATTTAGGTTACAAAGTAACTTGTGAAGGTCATAAATTATGAATAAGCCAGAAAGATGATGTCAGATAATTTACCTACGGCTAGTTCGCTAACGGTAAAGCAATGGGAAGAACTAGCAAGAAATTCAGGCCATTTATATTATATAGTCATCATTATGGAAGAAATTCCCGGGTAAATCACGTTAGTCCAGTTACCAGTAGGTACCTACATAGATATAGCATGCTGACCAACTTTCAATAGCGAAATGTTATCGCTAGGAGAAATTACCGCAGCTGCGCTGGCGCTGCACCGGTTCTACAATCTTTCAATATCTCGAGTTAGGTACTTCGTAAAGTAACGGAAAGTTCTAGAACTTATTTTCTAATCATGCTATAATAACAGGTCATCATATTTATATAAGTACTCATAAAAGAGTTTTGTTTCATTTTTGTTGGATCGCGCTTATCTCTAACTATAATTATGTACGTCGAATGAAAAAAATCCTTTTGAACTTGATACGCCAATTCTTAAGGTAAATTATAGGCTACATATCATCAAGCTATGACTTAAGGGGAGTATAGCAGACACGAAACTAAATCCAAATTATCCATCAAAGTATGAAATAACTTTCAAATAACACAAGCTGATTCATCGATTAGGTTGACTTTGATGCAGTCAGTGTCTGTCACTACCTACACTTATAATATTAACTGCCTCGGTGGTCCAGTGGCCGCAGTATGCGCCTGCTGAACACGAGGTTGTGGGTTCGATTCCTACACAGGACAAAACTTTGTGTAACCCACAAAGAATTGTTCTGAGTCCGGGTGTAATTTGTGTCCGTTAATTGTATGTTTGTAAAGTCCCCCGCGACACAGAGCTTGTTCTCTAGTGCGGGAGTTGTCTTTCTCAGAAAGAAAGAAATAATATGAAATGAAGTGATCGAGTAGAACCACAGAATACGTAGAACTAAAATAAACCGAAACAGCTCTATGAATTAGTAAGTTGAAGTGGCAATGAGCCGGTCACATCTGTCGTAGAATCGATAACCTAAACTAGTTTTAGAGTAAAGACAGCGTTTGAGCGAACGTGAGGTAGGACGGATGCTGACCAGATGTACGGTGTTTATCGCCCGGCATGCTTTATTTGGGCAACCGATGGACAAGGTCAGCTCAGGACCGAATGATGTTAAAAACCTTGGGGGAGGCCTATGTCCAGCAGTGGACGTCTTATGGATGGATGCTTTATTTATGTGCCCATATGTTTAAGCTAAATTGACAGTTTTATTTAGACTATAAGACTAGTCAATGGATGTCAGCTCTGTAAGCATGAGCTGTCCTCTACGAAAAATCAAAATCTGACCACCCGTGCGTGCAAAGCCGGCCGGCTGATTCTCTAAGAAACAGCGATGGCAAACTGACAGTTGTGATTGCTCGGTGACGGCACAATCCATTGACTAAACGTAAAAAAGGGCTCTTACGGAATACCGATTTTCAATCTGACAGCCAGATTTTGATCGGTTTTTGCGGAGGTTCGGTTTTTGCTCTTACGGACTTCCCCTGCGGGACGTACCTACCGCTAGTTATTAAAATATAACACTTACTGGAGTAACAAAATCCCAAATAGCTGCAAACATGAATGCACTTTCCAATCTTCTACGACAAACAAACAACCTTTAGATTGCTTGACGTTTGGACCAGATTACACTTAATACATGAAGTATGTATATTACAATATTGTATATCAACGCGACAGTAAACAAATCACCATACTCCTAACACTGCACTTTACATACTAACACGAAGATACGCAATGGTATGCCGAAACCAAATTATTCATCATTTTGCTGGTCCGACGTGCATAGAACTCGTTTGACTCCCGGTCAAAACAAACAGGTTGTCCAAAACTTTCTCGAAATTTAATTGTTTGGCACTTTAATTGTTATTCTAAGTAAATGCTTTATGTTATTAATGAGTCATGTAACAAATATGCGGAAATTACGATTTTGTATTAATAATAATAAGGATAATACTATAGCAGACTTAAAGCTGACAAAACTCATCGCTGGGAGGCCTATCATATATTTATTTATTCCATAACAATTTACTGAGTTGAAATGGTACAGCATAACAATATTAATAATAAGAATATTATTATTATATGTAAATTGAATTGTAATCTGAACCCTGGCATAATTTCTGTGACTACCTATTTTAAGACCCTTTTATTAAGAAAGATTATATGCATTTAACATCACGCTACTACCCCAAGAGAGCATGGCAGTGACATCTGTGCGCCTGCTGTGCACGAGGTTGTGGGTTCGATTCCCACACAGGACAAATCTTTGTGTGACCCGCAAAGAGTTGTTCTGAGTCTGGGTGTAATTTGTGTCCGTTAATTGTATGTTTGTAAAGTCCCCGCGACACAGAGCTCGTTCTCTAGTGCGGGAGTTGTATAAAAATAAATAAACGTGACGCGAGTGAGACGAAATCCAAAGTTAACGCGGTTGAAACCGTAGAGAGGTGGCTTATAGCTAGCGAAATGAAGTAATAAAATACATTACCTATACAATGCTAAAGAAAGTAGATTAATTAAGTACTACATATACTAATGAGGCTCGTACATGAAGATAACTGTATGAACAAACTAAATGGAAATATTTAGAGTTAAGTTAGCTCTCGAGTGTTAATAACTACAGAGGAAACCCGCAGGGGTATTCCGTAAGAGCGAAAACCGAGTGACCGCGAAAACGGAGCAAAATCTGGCTGTCAGATTGAAAATCGGTATTCCGAAAGAGCGAAAACCGATCCTTTTTGGCGTTTAGCAATCGTGTGTGCCGTCGCCGAACAATCACAACTGTCAGTTTGCGATCGCTGTTCCTTAGCGAATCAGCCGGCCGAGCTGTAAAAAATTTAAAGATTTACTATTTTACAGATCTGTTGATATTGCGCTCCCCTAAACCACACAAAATGGAAAACAAACTATATGAGTGAAGCTCAAATTCATAATATCAATTTGAGATATTATTATTTCCCAGTTAAATAGACGAAAAATCTTATTTTATTTCTCCCCCTCACCTCCACAAAAAGTTCTAAAGCCGACACCCGACTTTAGAACTTGTCTACCTTTAACATCACGAGGAATGCCGTCCGAGGCAGCTGCGTTATGCCAATGTGGAGATGCGTTTGCCCCGTGAGCCAATTTGAACGTGCCTGACTGACTATCTCTTCAATGCGAGCACCAGATGACCAGCCTCGCTATTTTGATACCTGGCTTTATAACTTGTATCACAAAAAAAAAATTGCTTGTACTGTTTTTCTTTCAGTGGAGCTAAGGTGTGTTTTTATATGCTAGGTACTTTATCTCATTTATATGTATTGGCCCATAGGAACAATGCTAAAAACATACACACTTCATTTAAAATAAGCAATAGGTAGGTACCTACTTAAAAGTTAAATAATTCAATATTACATAACGTGTTCGCAATTATTCTCGTACGAAATGGTGACTATAACCTTGGATAACAAGGTTACAAACACGAGAACCTCAACAAAAACTATTGTTAATGAATATATTTTAACTAGCAACATTTGGATATCGCCTGATGTCGTGTGGGTGACGAAAAAATAGATCTAATTGTAGTTTTTATTTTTATTATTGCTTAAAAGCTATAAAACATAATTTCCTGCAACCGACGTTATTAGTTTGCGGAATGAAATCTCTGTCGAGGTTTTCCAGCTAACCTCAGGATCTATCACTCCGTTGCACAGCACTATTTCCAAATGACAGACTACGTATTATCCGATATTTTTAATATACTGACATAAATATATTGATCGCAGTAAATACCTGCGATAGTTAGCACATAAACGACAAAAACTTTCACATTTAACATCTCATTATATCTAAAATCTATTCGCTAAATTTCGCTAAACAGTTACATGACACTGACATCAGCATATTTATCTAGAGATTGCAAAAACTATTGTGTCTCATTTTTTGCCACTCTTCAAAACTGTGAGAAAGCTTTTTCTTCTATTTGGTACCGAATTTATGTCTGGTGCATTGATCTCGTCTGATTGCCGACAAAAAACTTACATTATAAATAATGAAGCTTTTTCCTGTAATTGACTTTGCATCTAAATCACAGAATACTTTGCCTAAATAATGAACACGAAGAAACGAATTAGGTATTTTATTACCATCTTTTTCTGCTTTGTTGTGCCATACAACAATCACAGGTTTTTGACGTCACGATAGAACCTAATAGATATTTTTTTACGAAAAAACATAACCAGTAAATTTTCCATTTTCTGTAAAAAATAATAAGTAGAAAGAAAGCTAATCCAGCAAGTTTTCCAACAAAACGTAACTCTTTTACAGACTAAAGTTCATAATTGCTGTCAATTAGCACACCACTAAGACAATACGTGTTTGTAGTTTTTTGGGCGAGTGCCACAAAGGTCAACGTACGCGGTAATGATCGGGTGAGCCATGGTTTAATGAGGCCCTGTAGACGCTAAACGTAGAAGGGGGAGTGCATCTCACTAAGGTCGCCTATTTGTCGAAATTCTACCGTAATTTATAATATTTTTAATTTTGATATTTTTCCGCAATCCTGCGCCGTTTTAACTTATATCACAAGCTTCCGTGCGCACAATATTTTTTTTTTGCATCATAAATTGTCTGCAATGAGCTGTGCTTCCTTTTAGAAAACCTTTCAATTAATAAAGTGGGCCTCAAATATCAGTAAGTATTAGATCCAAACACTGGTGTTAATGTATGTATTTAGATTGGTAGTCTATTAATAGTACTTCGGTAATGGATTTAATGGTGCTATTAGTAGCGTGGAGATATAACCACCGCTTTGAGTTAGAACTTTAATAAATTTTATGTTCTTGATGAGTATACGTAATTTGTGGCTTCTAAACGTTTTTTTTAAATTAACAGTCGCCTGCATCACGAAGCTGACGAGAAAACCTTATCAACCTATATACTCGTAAGTGTATGTCAAGATCAATGTTGGAGAGTTATCACACTCATCAAACCCGTTTCTTCGGCTTAGCTATCAGTTTCATTAACCACCACATAAATAGTTTATTTTTCTTTATTGTACACATTGCGAAGAATCTCCAGCAGAGGCCAGGCTACCACAAACAACGACAACTGGCCCTGGCAACTTATAACACGCGCACACTGCGGACCGACGAGAAGATTGTTGAACTGGAGGAAGAATTGAGCAAGCTGCGATGGGATGTAATAGGGCTATCTGAAGTCCGTAGAGAGGGGGAGGAGTCGATAACGCTCAAATCCGTACACAATAACATAGAAACAAATACATATAAATATTACATGTACAAAGGCGAGCTTAACTCAAGATTGAGTTTTCTACCAGCAAACCCAGTGTGGCAGATGAAAAAGATATACATATGAGAAGAGTAAAACCGAAGAGGAAAAGAGTTTTAACAAATATCTAAGAATCTGATGCAGGTTAGCACATATATCTTAATCCACATAAAAGCACTACCTCCGCTGCGTATATCGCATAAAGCAGTATATTTGTTAGTAAACATGGACGCCGTACATACGACCTACATAAGGATAATATACGTAATTAATTACATAATACATATTATACAGTAAGTAAGAGATAACATTGGACTGTATATTGCCTATAAACAAGTGTATTATCGGTACAATTGTAGGTCAATTTGTATTATACCCAGACGAATAACAAACATTGTGAGATGTGAGTCAGTTTCAAGGTTACGAATAACTTTTACATAATCAAAAATATTATAAATTATTTATTTACGAGAGATAACCTAATAGAGAGATAGGTGGACAAGTTAAAGGTCTCAGATTCGAACCTATGACATTTCAAGTTATCATTGAGCTTTAAGTTTCTTTACATACATTTTATTATTATGACTTTTTGCATCGACTTCAGTCGCGAAGCAAATTCTATACAGACACAAGCTTTTTTTCTTTTTTTATACTACTTGGGTGGCAAACAAGCATACGGCCCGCCTAATGATAAGCAGTTACCGTAGCTCCAAGGCTTTATGATGGGAGTATCCCTGGGATAGGAGGGATGTGGGCTCAGTTGACCATGAAGGGAGGAATACGTTTATTTAAAAACGCATCCCTAAATGAGTGCCGGAGACCTGTACTCACACACAGAAACACAAATACACTGCTGTGTGTAGTTATTTGGCTGTGGTCTTCTGTAAGGTGGAGGACCTTCCCCAGTCGGGCATGCTCGCTAGTATGGTGCACTACCTCTCTTACGTCTTTTGGCATCGCGACATCGGCACAAATGCGATTTAAACGTTTAAGATACACCCGTTTGCATATTCCATACAAATACGATTCAAATGTGCAGTCGCTAGTTATCAATCTTTACACTACCTACCACTTTTTTCATCGCTATCGCAAGTTGTACCGATTTGAGCACGTTTGAGATACACACGCGTTTGCATCGAGGCAAAAACTCGTAGTGTGTACATAGATTTACATAATCTGAACACCTACACTGAAAAAAACTCGAGCTATTAAATCGTTCTAGTACGAGATACAACTATGTAAAAAAAAAAAAGAATGAATGGTTGCCAGGGTCAACTTGTTTTTATAGTATACCTACAAGCACCGCTTAGGTTATTTTTTTTTTTTTTTTTTAATACTACCAAGTAGGCAAACAAGCATACGGCCCGCCTGATGGTAAGCAGTTACCGTAGCCTATGGACGCTTGCAACACCAGGGGTATCACTCGCGCGTTGCCGACCCTTTAGAAACCTTATAACTCCTTTCTTGAAGAACCCCATGCTATAGTCTCTCGGGAAAACCTCGGCAGGAAGCTCATTCCACAACTTAATCGTACGTGGGAGGAAATTCCTCTGAAACCGCACAGTGCGGCACGATAAAGGTTCTAAAATGTGTAGATGAACTCCCTGTCGGTGGCGGGAGGTGCGTTGATAAAATGTGGCCGTGGGCATCATATCAAACAATTCCTCGGAACACAGCCCGTTGTACAGGCGGTAGAACACACACAAGGAGGCAAAGTCTCTCCTTAAACTAAGTGGATCAATACCGCCTGTGAACTTGGGATTCTTTTAATACCACTAAGGAATCAAACAAGCATAGTTAGTTTGTCGGGGCGTTATCCGCACTTGGCCGCTCAAGTGGGCCTTTGTACGTGAACCATAACATAACCATAATAATACTACCAGAGTAACCTCCTTTGTCGGGTTTTGATTCCCTTGCGAGTGTCGAAAATGTGCGGCATAAACGGCTGTATCTTTTGATTGCATTGGCTTAAAAGATTTTCACAGCCATAAGGGAAAGAGAGTAGACCTAAGTATTTGATACTAGGAGTCGCCCGCGACTTCGTCCGCGTGGTAATTTGGAATATTTTCCCTGATTTTGCACCATAACTCACTACTGCTCCGCTCCTATTGATCATAGCGTGATGTTATATAGCCTTCCTGGATAAATGGACTATTCAATAAAAAAATAACTTTTCTAATCGAACCAGTACTTTAAGAGATTATCGCGTTCAATCAAACAAACAAACTCTTCAGCTATATAATATTAGTATATATAAATTTCAGCTTGATACCTCCACGCGTTCTTCAAAAGGGTCTTGACAGACAGACAAGATTGACGGACAACAAAGTGATCCTATAAGGGTTCCGTTTTTTCCTTTCGAGGTACGGAACCCTAAAAACGTCAAAATTCAAAATCATGTTTAGGCTATTGGTATAAAGGGCAAAGAGACGGACCTGTACCGCAGTGAACACCTTAACCAAGTAACTAGATACAGTGGTATATTTGTGTATTATCTAAAGTAAACACACGTCAAAACTCAACAGCATTTTAAAGCTAAATAAAGGTGTGTATAGACAGGAAGGAGGTACTATTGAAGTGAACATGTTTTGCATTACAATACGCTTGTGTGTACGTGGCGGTATTGTATTCATGTTGTATTATAATCCTGAGGGTGTAATTAACTCATGGGGCTGTTTGAAGAAACTTGAACGATTAGCGTAATCTAATTATGCTGTTTTGACGCTGGATGAATTGCAGCATAACGCTATGACGTGACAGAGAAAACGACTTTTTGACTGCCTTGGTGGTCCAGTGGGTACAGTATGTGCCTGCTGTGCACAAGGTTGTGGGTTCGATTTCCACACAGGGACAAAACTTTGAGTGACCCACAAAGAGTTGTTCTGAGTCTGGGTGTAATTTGTGTCCGTTAATTGTATGTTTGTAAGGCCCCCCGCAACACAGGGTTTGTTCTCTAGTGCGGGAGTAGTCTTTTAAAACAAGAATTTGTCTTTTTAAAACAAGAATAGACTGTGGGAGTATTTTGTCCAGCAGTTGGATAAATGTGATGTCCCAGATATTGCTAGCGACCATACCTAGGGCATTAGTCGCCAGTTGCCGACCCCAAACTTTTTTACACCAGGGTTTCTCGATGGAATATCCCTAGGATAGGGAAAGATTAGACCTGTACTCACGTCCAGGAACACAACTATACAACTGTGTGTAGTTATTTGGCTGTGCACTTCTGTAAATTGGAGGTCCTTACCCAGTCGTTTACATGGTGCACTACCTCTCTTAAATATTAATAAATTGTTATCTAAATTGGGCTTGGTCGCTTTGTATGTATTTACTAAACGTTGACTTGTTAAGAAGGTTCAAACGAGGTCGTTAGTGTCTATTCTATCCTGGTATTTAACTTGCAAATATCTGAAGAGCTGTACAACTATTATGTCATGGCTTTATCTTAAGGATAATGGTTTAAATACGTGGTTAGAAGATATTTATGTTTCTGTAAGTGTGAAGACAACGTATTAGTCTCAGGAATTTGTACTTGTTTATCTTTGTATGGCTGTGACTTCTTTAACTGTGTATGGATAGCATTTGAACTAAATCTGTCTACACATATAATTACCAATAAACTTACTATAAGATTAAGATTTTGAAATAGGCGAAATAAATGAAACAAAATTTCTTGGGCTAGTTATAGACAAAAAACTCAATTGGAAAGCTCATATTGAACATACTTTAAAAAAAAATTAGCAGCAGCTCTTATGCACTTTATAAACTTACACCTATGGTTAATACAAGCACTTTGCTGATGTCTTACCATGGACTAGTTGCTTCTGTAATACGATACGGCATCATATTCTGGGGAAACTCAACCGATAAAGATATAGCATTTAAACAACAGAAACGCTCCATTAGAAATATGTTTGGTCTACAAGTAATGGAAAGTTGCAAACCATATTTTATAAAATACAAAATTTTTACACTTCCTTCATTGTATATACTAGAAACAGCTCTTTTTGTTTTGCTCTTTTTGTCAAATAAAATAATTTGTTATAAAGGCATAAAGGATTTTCTTAATGGCCTTGATATGTACTAATTTATTTATATTGTTGTTTATAACGCATAATGACATAAATTCATTGTTATTATTATTGAAATAGAGATTATTATTTTCATCAATTATTTTATTCCAATTAATTCATTTTGTTGTCATTTAAATAATAAATAATTTTAGTATGTAAGACATTCAATTTGTATGTTTATAATTAATAGACATGGCATGTTCGAACTACCTATTCTATGCACCTCAAATGTACACATGTTCAGACAAATAAATTATCTTTATCTTTACCTGTCCTGATTGCACTGATTCATCAACGCTGAGCCCAAACCGCTAAGACAACAAATTTGAAATAGATAGATATAGATTGAATATTGAATTGTATCGACGCTTAGCGTGATTAGAGGGCTGGCATATTCCTGGCACAGAGAATAAGGCCATCCAACGTGGCAATGCTGCTAGCCTTCTGGGCACGTTCCCGATAGGCAGTGATTTTGAGGAATATTTTGACGCCTAAACGACAGTTTGTTTTTTCTATTTTATTTAGGTTTATTTTATGTATATCTTGACTTAACTTATCTTACCTTGTAACATATTAACATGTATTCCACCTGCTCGATCTTTGAACCATATCATAACCCAGTGCAATTTTGCAGACCTTAAAAAAAATATTAGAAAGGACTTTCAGATATGTAGTTATCCTTGCACAAATTTATATTTAAGAAAGATGTCGTGGGTTTGAATTCGAGACCTACGCGAAATGGAAATACCAGTTAGCGAACAGACTCACTGAATTGACAACAAGATGGAATAGTTAGCGAATTTTTTTGGGGTTTTGGTTAATCAAAGCATTTTTCAATCGAATTCAGAGAGCAATATACCTACCTACACTATATTTTATAGCAATGTAATCAACAAAAGGGAGGCATAAGTCACGCACACGTCTAAAGAGCTAAAAAAACAGGTTAATGAATAAAAAATCAAGAAGGTAAGCAGTATTAAATAACAAAGAACTTGTTGAACGCGGTAGTACGCGCGAGTGAGCGCACAACGTCACACTTCAATCGGTTTGATATGAAGGGATGGACTTAGGGTGACCGCAGGCTTACCGTTTCGCCTGCATAGTCAGTGGAAGGCCTTGAAATAAATAGTATTTTCTTACCATTTTTGGATGTTAAATAACTTGCGGTTTATCCCATGCCTTATGTTTCCCAGTCATGACGAATTATTGTCCTCTCAATACTAGACAAGAGTTAGGGAATGGAGCGTTTGCGCAAACACTTGAGGCCACTGTATCCCAAATTCGCGGCCAGTAGCACTATCCTACTAATATTATAAACGCGAAAGTTTGTAAGTATGGATGGATAGATGCTTGTTACTCTTTCACGTAAAAACTACTGAACGGATTTGGATGAAATTTGGCACAGAGATAGATTATGGTCTGGAATAACACTATACTAATATCTACAAAATACATATAATTTGGCGAAATTAAAACATTCCACAAAAGCTCTTGAGAGTTGTTAAAGATCAGTTCCAATGTAATTTGGACTTCATCGCACCACAACCAGTCAGACAATTTGTTTGAAAAGACGGCAAATCGAAGATGACCAGCATACGGCCGCCTTCTACAGGCGTATTCTTGGAACATTTTGTTGCTTTATAAACCGGATCGGTAATTTGATGTGGACCCGTATGTCTACAGTCTTCTTTATAGCCCTTATAATAATTACTTTAGACGCACGTAGTAGAACTAATGGGCAATAACGTGATTATGTGCCGTACCCATACGTAGGTACTTTGTTAAGTATGTCACAGATACTAAGTAGGTAGTATTTCCTGTTAACATTCGAGTTTTAACAGTAGTTTAATGAAGGATATACACACAGAAAAGAGGCCTCTTTCATTTTGTTCTGAGGGTATACGGGAGTATTAATAATAATATTAAATACTTAATTGAAATAAAACCATTACACAAAATAATGTGATTTAGGGACCAGTTATCAGGTGGGGGGTCCGTGTGGTGACGGATTAAGAATACAAATGTCACCACCCCTTTCATCCTGAGGGTGTCGTTAGAGTCGACTAAGGGAGTAAGTGTTATCCACCGCAAGAGAGGGAAAACTCGAAACAAAACCCTATACCAACCCGTCGGCCAGCGTGGTATAGTAGGCTAATATCCCTCTAAATGTTTGGAGGAGACCCGTGCCCCGCAGTGGGACGTTTATGGGTTGAGATGTATCAGGTGGTCATCATTACCACAGCCTGATAACGGCACTGTTTAACCTAATCATAATCATTTATCTGTGTGATATTGGTTCAAAGATCTTAAATTTAAACTTCCTTTATAGCTGTCTTCACAAAGGCCGTTGTTAAGCTACCTGCATTAAGTGCGTCTCTAGAACTCATCTTTAAATAAGCGCTTATGGTGATTGAGTAATTCGTGAGATAACCCAATAAAGAAAGTCTAACCTCATTTCTGATTTACGGACCCGCATTTAGCCAGCGTGTGGATACCCCAAGACCTTTATCCTCTCAACCCTGGTCAAGATACAGTGGGACTTATTTGGGTTATTCGCGAGAGCTAAAGAAAAATGCAACGGGTAATGTAAGACGAAAATCTTAAGATAACCTGGAAAATTAAGCTGTAAAAACTACTGAACGGATTTGGATGAAATTTGCCACAGAGATAGATTATGGTCTGGAATAACACATAGGCCACTTTTTGCAGCGATCAGCTAGTGACCAATAAACTTACTATAAGATATGGTGATTTTGAAATAGGCGAAATAAATGAAACAAAATTTCTTGGGCTAGTTATAGACAAAAAACTCAATTGGAAAGCTCATATTGAACATCTTTGTAAAAAAATTAGCAGCAGCTCATATGCACCATGGTTAATACAAGCACTTTGCTGATGGCTTACCATGGACTAGTTGCATCTGTAATACGATACGGCATCATATTCTGGGGAAACTCAACCGATAAAGATATAGCATTTAAACAACAGAAACGCTCCATTAGAAATATGTTTGGTCTACAAGTAAAGGAAAGTTGCAAACCATATTTTATAAAATACAAAATTTTGACACTTCCTTCATTGTATATACTAGAAACAGCTCTTTTTGTTTTGCTCTTTTTGTCAAATAAAATAATTTGTTATTATAGCATAAAGGATTTTCTTAATGGCCTTGATATGTACTAATTTATTTATATTGTTGTTTATAACGCATAATGACATCAATTCATTGTTATTATTATTGAAATAGAGATTATTATTTTCATCAATTATTTTATTCCAATTAATTCATTTTGTTGTCATTTAAATAATAAATAATTTTAGTATGTAAGACATTCAATTTGTATTTTTATAATTAATAGACATGGCATGTTCGAACTACCTATTCTATGCACCTCAAATGTACACATGTTCAGACAAATAAATTATCTTTATCTTTACCTGTCCTGATTGCACTGATTCATCAACGCTGAGCCCAAACCGCTAAGACAACAAATTTGAAATAGATAGATATAGATTGAATATTGAATTGTATCGACGCTTCGCGTGATTAGAGGGCTGGCATATTCCTCGCACAGAGAATAAGGCCATCCAACGTGGCAATGCTGCTAGCCTTCTGAGAACGTTCCCGATAGGCAGTGATTTTGAGGAATATTTTGACGCCTAAACGAAAGTTTGTTTTTTCTATTTTGTTTATTTTTATTTATGTATTTCTTACCTTGTAACATATTAACATGTATTCCACCTGCTCGATCTTTGGGTACAGAACGTGTCTTAATGAGAGGAATTTATAGTTCAACCTCTATCGCTAAAGTTCGGGTTATAAGCTAACCATCTCATAACCCAGTGCAATTGCACTGGGTTATGAGGTTATACGCAGACCTTAAAATAATATTAGAAAGGACTTTCAGGTATGTAGTTATCCTTGCACAGATTTATAATTAAGAAAGATGTCGTGGGTTTGAATTCGAGACCTACGCGAAATGTAAATACCAGTTAGCGAACAGACTCACTGAATTGACAACAAAATGGAATGGTTAGCGAATTTTTTTAAGGTTTTGGTAGATCGAATTCAGAGAGCAATATACCTACCTACACTATATTTTACAGCAATGTATTCAACAAAAGGGAGGCATAAGTCACGCACACGTCCAAAGAGCTAAAAAAACAGGTTAATGAATAAAAAATCCAGAAGGTAAGCAGTATTAAATAACAAAGAACTTGTTGAACGCGGTAGTACGCGCGAGTGATCGCACAACGTCACACTTCAATCGGTTTGATATGAAGGGATGGACTTGGGGCGACCGCAGGCTTACCGGTCTGCCTGCACAGTCACTGGAATGCTGACTTGAAATAAATTGTATTTTCTCACCATTTTAAATAACCTGCGGTTTAATAAATAAAAAGTTTAATCCCATGGCTGATGTTTCTTAGATATGACGATTTAATTGTCCTCTCAATACTAGACAAGAGTTAGGAAATGGAGCGTTTGCGCACACACTTGAGGCCACTGTATCCCAAATTCGCGGCCAGTAGCACTATCCTACTAATATTATAAACGCGAAAGTTTGTAAGTATGGATGGATAGATGTTTGTTACTCTTTCACGTAAAAACTACTGAACGGATCTGGATGAAATGGCACAGAGATAGATTATGGTCTGGAATAACACAGGCTACAGGCTTTTTGCAGCGATAACCGACATCCACGCGGGCGGAGCCGCGGGCAACAGCTAGTAACAAATAAGACGGCAACAATATAAAAAAAACATAAGTTGGATAAATGAACACAATGCCAATTTACCTCAATATCTACAAAATACATATAATTTGGCGAAATTAAAACATTCCACAAAAGCTCTTGGGAATTGTTAAAGATCAGTTCCAATGTAATTTGGACTTCATCGCACCACAACCAGTCAGACAATTTGTTTGAAAAGACGGCAACTCGAAGATGACCAGCATACAGCCGCCTGATGGTAGGCAGTTACCGTAACCTATTCAACACCAGGCGTATTCTTGGAACATTTTGTTGCTCTATAAACCGGATCGGTAATTTGATGTGGACCCGTATGTGTACAGTCTTCTTTATAGCCCTTATAATAATTACTTTAGACGCACGTAGTAGAACTAATGGGCAATAACGTGATTATGTGCCGTACCCATACGTAGGTATTTTGTTAAGTATGTCACAGATACTAAGTAGGTAGTATTTCCTGTTAACATTCGAGTTTTAACAGTAGTTTAATGAAGGATATACACACAGAAAAGAGGCCTCTTTCATTTTGTTCTGAGGGTATACGGGAGTATTAATAATAATATTAAATACTTAATTGAAATAAAACCATTACACAAAATAATGTGATTTAGGGACCAGTTATCAGGTGGGAGGTCCGTGTGGTGACGGATTAAGAATACAAATGTCACCACCCCTTTCATCCTGAGGGTGTCGTTAGAGTCGACTAAGGGAGTAAGTGTTATCCACCGCAAGAGAGGGAAAACTCGAAACAAAACCCTATACCAACCCGTCCGGCCAGCGTGGTATAGTAGGCTAATATCCCTCTAAATGTTTGGAGGAGACCCGTGCCCCGCAGTGAGACGTTTATGGGTTGAGATGTATCAGGTGGTCATCATTACCACAGCCTGATAACGGCACTGTTGAACCTAATCATAATCATTTATCTGTGTGATATTGGTACAAAGATCTTAAAGTAAAGCTTCCCTTGTAGCTGTTTTTACAATGACCGTTGTTAAGCTACCTGCATTCAGTGCGTCTCTAGAACTCATCTTTAAATAAGCGCTTATGGTGATGGAGTAATTCGTGAGATAACCCAATGAAGAAAATCTAACCTCAATCCTGATTTACGGACCCGCATTTAGCCAGCGTGTGGATACCCCTAAGACCTTTATCCTCTCAACCCTGGTCAAGATACAGTGGGACTTATTTGGGTTATTCGCGTGAGCTAAAGAAAAATGCAACGGGTTATTTAGGACGAAAATCTTTAAATAACCTGGAAAACACAACACACAACTTTTTATTCTCAACAAATACTATACTACAGCGATTATCTGGCAAATATTTCAAGGACAATAGTAAAAACGACGAGTCAAAAGATAAGACAATAACATTCGACATGGGAATTAGACAATGAAATGCAGAGGCCATTCATCTTTAGATACACGAATAATAATAGAATGAAAAAAGTGAGGATACAAGTCAGTGTGCGTTAACGGATACATTTGTGCTACATGTGTAAGGTGCTAATATTTAGAATATATATCTCTTAATATATATCAAAGTCGGGTTTGTTTATTTATTTATTGGCAAACCAACTAAATACATACATGGCATTTACATGAAACATAATAATAAACAATGTGTCTCGCATGCATCTAAATTAAAGGAAAGCACAGCAGTGTCTTAAACTATAAAAAGTTAAATAGAGGTAACAAGGTTAGCGTGATATTATTCCAGTATAGATACAATGTTGTGCAAAAAGAGTTATTTCATGTTATTATAAATACATTTCTTAAATGACTTCAAATTACCGCTGAAACAAAAAACTATTCGAACACTTATAACTCGAGAACGGCTGGACCGATTTTCATGGTTTTTATATTGTTGGGTTTGTCTCCATCTTGAATAGCAGAATAAAAACATTAGAAAATTGATTTAATGTATAACCGACATCCACGCGGGCAAACAAATATTTAAATCAAACATGATTTTAGAATAACAATACTTTTCATCTATATTAAATCAAATCATTAATTTCTTTGAAATCATGGATAAATGTTACATAGGTCTTGTCAATAATAAACAATATTTGTTAAATATTAACGTTAACAGGCATGCTAAATTTCGGAATCCATACTAATATTAAAATTGCGAAAGTAACTCTGTTTGTAACCTCTTTGCGACTAAATGGCTTAACAGATCTTAATGAAATTTGTCAAGGAGATAGATGGTATCTTGGAGAAGGACCTAGGGTAATTTTTTATTGCAATAACCGACACACAGGCGGGCGGAGCTGTGGACAACTGGTAGTATATTATAATTGGAACATTAGGTACCTACACAATATAAATTGTAGAATTAAATAGTGACCCAACGACCTGGACTGGTGATCCGTCACACAGGATTTTCCTAGTACAGACTCCCCTCACAAAGGATCATAACCTGACTGACTTTATACACATACTCTGTAACCCTTTGTGAACAGAAAAGTTAATGTGAAAAGTAAATCAAGAAAGGAGTTATAAGGTTTTTAAAGGGTCGGCAACGCGTGAGTGACACCCCTGGTGTTGCAAACGTCCATAGGCTACGGTAACTGCTTGTTTGCCACCTTGGTAGTATAAAAAAAAATCTAACAAGAATACATGCATAACACTACATTAAAAACTGACTTGATAGATTTCACTGAAGTACTAATATCTACCAAGATTGAAATATTATCTTTTGCCAGTCTAGCAAATATCAGCATAAACATAAATAAAATCACACAGCTCGTGTGGCATTTCTGCTCAAACAAAATTGCCATGTGGTGGCTATAAATAGGCCACTGTCTACAAGTGGACATCTCCGCGTGTAAAGGGTTTAATGACTTATGATGACAGAGAGATAGCACGGTAGTGTTAGTCTACATTTTCTATTATATCACTAAAGTGGCATATTTTCATTTAAAATTTAATTTTGGAATTATGGTAGACTAGCTGTTGCCCGCGGCTCCGCCCGCGTGGATGTCGGTTATCGCTGCAAAAATGTAGCCTATGTGTTATTCCAGACCATAATCTATCTGTGAGCCAAATTTCATCCAGATCCGTTCAGTAGTTTTTACGTGAAAGAGTAACAAACATCCATCTATCCATTCTTACAAACTTTCACATTTATAATATTAGTAAGGATGTCAAATGTAGTTTACGTTACGTCATTTTGGGACACAAACACGTGTCTTTAAACGCCAATTCTACTGTTACGCGACGTGCCTTACGTAACAGATAAGGGCACCGATAACCCTAGCCAATTGAGACTTAGCAATGCAAAAGTGCTTCAAGATTATCCTGTCATGCATCGGGGCACTTCAATATACGTTTTTTGTATGTCTGGTAAAATGCAAGGGACTGCTTGGTATTTGTGTGCATTCTACGTGTTGATTGAGTGGAAACATTCTACTTGGCTTCTACAAGCCATGTAGAATGTTTCCCCTATCACTACGATTATCATTGTACTAGGGGTCGCCCGCGAGTTCGTCCGCGTGGTAATTTGGAATATTTTCCCCGATTTTGCAACATATTTCTCTACTGCTCCGCTCCTATTGATCATATCGTGATGTTATATAGCCTATAGCCTTCCTGGATAAATGCACTATTCAACTAAAAAAGATTTTTTCCAATCGAACTAGTTCTTTCTGAGATTAGCATGTCAACCGAACAAACAAACTCTTCAGCTTTATAATATTACATTTATGTAAGTAAAATAAGTAAATAAGTAATGAGTATAAAGTATAGATTTGGAATTGTAAACTTGAAAATATTTTCGTTGGTAAAATAATAAAAACCGTAAGAGCGAAAACTGAGCGACCGCGAAAATGGAGCAAAATCTGGTTGTCAGATTGAAAATTGGTATTCCGTAAGAGCGAAAACCGAGCCTTTTTGACGTTTAGCAATCGTGTGTGCCGTCACCGAGCAATCACAACTGACAGTTTGCGATCGCTGTTTCTTAGAGAATTAGCCGGCCGAATGAATTGATGGTAATACAATAAACTATGTATGTTGTGTGTTATGAATTAATTTTCAAAACACTTGTGAGTGGCAATCCCTCTTAAAGAAATCATACACTCACTACCTTTAGATTGCTTGACATATATGTAACGCAAAGCCATCTAAAGATAAATAATACAGTGCATTAATATCCATCGTTTATTTTATTGTAGGTATAAACAATTACAATGTTCAAATACTTGGTTAAACAATGCTTTGTTTAAAGAAAAAACAATGTAAATGTAACATTTGTTCATACATATTTCATGAATATTTTTTGTATAGAAGTATGATAATGGTTATAGCCGCGTAAGGAAATAGTGAATTGATTTCTATGAGTCATGTTGTGAGGTTTGTTAGAGAAGATTTTTGTATTCAGCCCTGTGTCGCGAAGGACTTTACAATCATACAATTTACGGACACAAAGCACACCCAGACTCCGGACAACCATTTATGGATCACGCAAATTTTAGTCCCATTATAATGATGTTATGTAGCTTGCGTTGCGGCAGAAAGGTTCTGGAGTGGAGACCACGAAGGAAGATGGAACGTGGGTAGGAAAATAACAAGGTGAATCGACAATCTGGTGTGGGTTGCGGGCAACCGATAGATTACAACGACAGCTCAAGACCGAACGCTGTGGAAGTCTTCGGAAGAGGTCTATGTCCAACAATGGACGTCTTTCGGCCGAGATATAGTCTAATCCCCTAAAGCGGTTTAGAACTTCTTAGGGCAATATAATCAGGAAACCTAATACTTTTATAGTACACTTTTATAAGGACTAGAAACCGACGGTGATCGTAATTAGAAATTCATCAAATAAACTATTGCCAATTTTTGACCATTTTTTAACTGTTCCATACTAAAGAAATTATTCATCTAACACAAATATTCTAATACTAAATCAATTTTATCAAACATCTTTATCGATATTGATAACAAAGTTCATTGACCCACAAACTTCAAGTTAGGAATAAACAAACATAGACATACAGGCAAGTTACCAATGAGTTTACATACAGTTATTTAATTATATATCAGTGAATAGTAAGTTTCTAAAGTCCTCCGCGACAAAAAAGAAAGAAAGTCGTCTTAAAATCTAGATGTTGCCTGTGTCTCTCCCCGCATGGATGTCAGTTATCGCAATAAAAACTACCCAACTCCTAGCCAAATTAATTAATGTTAAGCCATTTGGTCGTCAAAAGGCGACAGACAAATAATTACTTTCGCATTTATAATATTAGTAGGAATTTATGTATGTTTATGTAGTACAATCTCGTATAATTTATTTATTTTTTATTCGGAAACAAACGCAAAAATAAATGTTAAGAAATATGTTTCAAAAAAGACCTATAGTTTCAATAATGGACTAAACATATTTACTTATTTTTACTTTCCCAAGAAGTATACGTACTCCATTTTTATTTTAGTGGTTTTACTGATTACTTCTCCATTTGCCCTTTGCTTTCAAATCCACTTTCGATCCTCAAATAAGACAAAAAAAATGTCATTGTGTGTCTAGGTAATGTATGTTTAAAGTTCCCTGCAAAACATAAGGCTTATTCCGTAGTGCAGAAAAAAATATCACAACTCTCAAATGTGTCCTAAAATTTAAATATAAATAACTTGAATGGTATGTATAAATGAATGACAAGTGCAGTGTTATCAGTAGGCTATGTAAACATAGGAGTTTGTAAGATAAAGAGGTTATGGACAGGTGCAGGCTAGATAATGTATTATCTTACTGGACATGGCCTTTTTTGCTAGCAGTTTATATTAGTTTTGTTAGTTCAGTTTACATTATAGCTTTTGCGTGAAAGAGTTACAAACATTCACTCATTAACTTTTGCATTTATTATTTTAGTAAGATTAGCTATTTTGTGTCCTAACAGATCCAGTGCCATGTGTATTGTTACTGTCATGCTTTCCCTTCTGAAGAATTGGCCTATTAAATGTAAAAAGAATTTATGGAATCTGATTGGGAATTTCAGAGATTAGTGCAATAAGACAAACAAACTTTTTAGTTTTATATATTTTTTTATTTTAACTGAATATCACTGTTATCTATACATTTCATAAAATTTGTAAACAAATTTTGTTTGTGTATACTAATCTCTAGTATAGCTTGACCTAATTGAGTTATATTGAGTTAAGCTTGGGCCTTAAACTATATCAGTGGCCATCATCAGACTGAGATGATGATGATCATGAAGCTTGGGCCAGTTTTAAACTCAAACTCATATATTAATTTAGTTCTTTCACATAAAAACTACTGCACGGATCTGGATAAAATTTGGCATAGAGATAGGTCTGGAATAACGAATAGGCTATTTTTTATAGTGATAACTGACATCAGGGAGCAGCGAGCAACCGCTGCTAGTAGAATTATATTTTTATATATACTTATTAAATTTAATGTATGTGGACTAAAATCCCTTTTAGTAACTATGGGTGTGTTACCTGATAAAAACAGTAAATATTATTATCTTTCACATAGATAAACCATCAAATCTGTAGATAAAAAAAGACTGAGATATACGTAATTATGACTTATAAGGGCCGTGGCTACTACAATATATAATACATAAATATATTGTAGTTGATTGCTGTCAACCTGTCAGCTAATTAGCTGTAGGTAAATTGGCTGACATCATCATATTTCTGGCTTATCTTGCTATATTCATAATTAATAAATTTCATAAATGCTACCCTGTAACCTAAATTAATTTGATTTTAACTGCGTTTTTTAGGCCATGGGGGCCTCTGCGGTCTGTTTAAGTATAATTTCAGCCATCTAAACTGATATAATTAATGAATTAATTCAGTCCCACTAATAGAAACATATCTATTCGATCTCAATAGTAATATTTTACTTTTTGCCGTAGGAGTGTTGTATGATGACAGATAAAATCTAGCTGTCTTAGGCAAAAAAATAAACTGGTTTTCTCATTAAAAAATAATTCTGTTTTAGTGTACGATACGCGCCAAAAACTCGCCTAAACCAGTTGTCTATCCACATAACGACAATAGAATAGAGCGAATCTACAAAGTAAGGTCAGAGAAGACTTAAAAAAACAATTCTAATTTACACCTACTTCCTATTAGCAACTGGAGCTCGAATTTCATTCAAATATAGTCCATTTTACTAAGAAAACATTGTATATACTACGTAATATGAGAAGCGCACGTAACACGGCTCAGCACCGCATTAGATTACTTTTATACAACAATAATTTTTGTACGCCGACACAAATAATGTACAGGTGCACAACTATAACCTAAAACGAATAACTACATAATAAACAATATCAGTTAACTTTAGTGCTCATCGCAATCATTTATTGGAAAGTACAGGCCATGCCTATAAATGTATAATTCAAAAGTTATCGAAAAAACATTCAATTGAAAATGATGGCGGGCGGCACAATGGCGCGCTTGCAATTATAAAGGAAAATACATTAGAAAACACGTAATACTTACGTTGTAATAGGATAAGTAATCCACACACACTTTAAAATAACACTGACTGTAAAATCACAGAACTTAGAGCGTAACAATCAAACAAAACTGAAAATTATCGAGAAGGCGTCGTTGAAACACATAGTTTCTCCGGAACAGTATGTGTTGCCAGCTTACTTTTCATAAATCATACATAATAATATATCATACGTATCTAAGTTTGAACGGTCGCATGTCGTAGCGTCGAATACAGAATAAAGTATGAAGAAAATGGTGATAAATAGATCTTTTTTTTTTGTACAAACTGATTTGATTATATTATTAGCTAGTTTTTTATTTAACGATATACTCTATTCGTTCTTAGTTGACACAAATAATTAAAAGAATTGACATTTTCAAGCTAGTAACACTATGTGATGATACGAGACTTATTATTTTACCAAGAATTACGGGAGTTCTCTCTTTAACTTTATATGCTAATGTTTTGATTTAGTTCCTCACAAGTCACAAGATTGACATCAGAATTGATTACAATAGAATAATTAAAAAAGCTAGCGTTCGTCTGCAGATTATGTTTTTAAAAAGTAATGAAATAAAATTTGACGTATAGGTATAGGCGTATGGCCTTCATTAGCTTTTACACACGCGTTCAATTTATTGGAAATATAGGTACGTGATAGTAATAAGTAATGTGAGTAAGTTGACATTAATTATTATTATCACGTAGTGTGTGAAATTTAGTAAATTTATTTTTCGTTGTCAAAATTAACAATAAATGTGTGGCATATTTAACATTATAGCAGCGTATGCTTTGTATCATAGATACACGGTCTCATTGTCTCATAAAAACAATGTCAAATAGCGGCACCTAATACGTAACGTAGAGATGTGTATGCATAATGCCGTCCAAAAAATAAACCAGACTATTCGTTAAATTTTATATAGACAGATGACCTAATAGTTTGACCAAAAAACGTTAATGTACTACGACAATGCGACTGAGGTCGTGTTATGCACGCAAAAGACAGGTGCGCAACATAGTAATTTTAAAATAAACCGAAATATTTATTACATTGCTAATAAACGTATTATTTTACATGGGCAATTATTAAGAATATAATAACAAAATTAAATTTATCGAAAGAACGACACATCAACCTATTTTTGTGCTATAAGTGTATATATTTGCATCTTTGACTCATTAACTGCACAATAAGGCACCGTAAAATGTCACATTGCTAGTGCACTGCTGACGACTGCTTCTGCTGAAGGTGACTGAGTGCAAAACTGTGCGGGTGCCGTTTTTCAGTGGCTATCGTGCATCTGATTGTATATTTGATTGAAGAGCTTATGTATACAAACATTTTAAATCAATGTTTACAATACACTTCAATTAGAAAAAAAAATGGTAATTTAAATTAATTTGTTGCAACTCAGTTGTTGCCTGTTGGTCTTCTGTCAAAAAAATCAAATGTCAAAATAAACATAACCAAAAACCATGTGCGTATTTGTTACACACGGCATTTGTTTCTAAAAATAGTTACTTGTTCTATATGAACTTGTGCCATGGATTACGTGGTGGGTAGCGTGGCAGCCTTAATAACTGGTAACGTGACTCCAAACCGACCTAGGCTGAAAAAAAGAGCGTTAACTCCGACAAAACATCAGCCTTCTCCAAACGTTACTCCAAAAAGTGAATTTGTTGAAGACAGATCTATATTTCTTTCTCCAAGTATGCAGAAAAAGAAGGCTATTGTCAAAAAATCACCGAAGAGGATCTTTCAGAACCCAGATATGGACGCTACGGATGATGGTGACGGTAACCTAAGTGTCACTAGTCCTAAGGCTGATAAAGTTAAAAAACATTTGAAAGACGACCTAGATAACGATACTTTTGTAAAAAAAAATCCAACTGAGTCGAAATCACCTAAAAACAAAGGTAAAAATAAAAGAGAATCTACACCTGAGGAAATTAGTAAGGATGAAAGTGGATGTGTTCCTAGTGAAAACACTCCAAAAAAGAAGAAAAAGAAATCTATATCAGAAAATCAGGATCTGTCTACAACACAATCAGACATTTCAAGCTTACCAAAGAGCCCGAAGAAGATCAAACAGAAACGTAAATCAGTCAAAGATGACGAGAGTAATAAAGAAAATGATGAAAAAGAAGAGGAAATACAAACACCTAACATTACTGTAAAAAGTCCTACGAGACAGAAAAAAGACTCCAATAATACAGAAAGTATACAGACAAACAAAGAAGCAACCATTGAAAATGTAAACATCACACCTTCTAAAAAGAAAAATAGGAAACGTAAAAAGAAACTGGCACAGCAGACTTCTGAGATAAAATCAACAGACAATTTAGAAGAAACCAACAATGTAATTGTAGAAAACAATCAAGAAACTCCAAAAAAGAAAAAGAAGAAATCAAAAAAATCGAAAGCACAGAATAAATCTGAACCGATGGAAACTGATCAACCAGCATCAGAAAATGAAGAAGATGACAATACAAACACAAAAGAAAATAATAAATCTAAACTACAAGTGAACCCTAATGCAGTTACAGACAAAGAATCAGACTCCGAACATGAATCAGACAATGAAATAGAATCAGAAAATGAAGAAATAAATAAAAAGGTCTTTGAATCGGAGCCTCTGGTTGACGAAAGTTCTGATGAAGACGAGGAAAACAAGAAAGAAAAATCTCAAGAACAAAAAGAGGAGAAAAAAGAAAAAAAAGTTAATAAAGAGAAATCAGAAATAGACACAGAAGATGAAATAAAAAGAACAGTGTTTGTAGGCAATGTGCCTTTCAGTAATAAATGTAAGAAAGAAGTTAAGAAGATATTTAATAAACATGGACAGATTGAAACAATTAGGTAATAGTTAGTAGTAAGTTTTCTCTTAACTAGAACATACTTCAAAGGATTGGCTCAATTAAGTTGCAAAGGAGTTATAAGGTTTTTAAAGGGTAGACAATGTGGGAGTGATACCCCTGGTTTTGCAAGCGTCCATAGGTTACGGTAACTGCTTACCATAGGCTACTATAGGTATACTGGTTTGCCACAAAAGTAGTATAAAAAAAACTTAAATTTACTCCAATACAGAACCTAGTGTATACACAATTAGTATTGTATAAATGATGTCTAAGTCATCCTCTTTGTCTTTTCTCTTATAGGATCCGCACAGTCCCAGTGAAAGATGGCAGATACACTCCAAAGTTAGCCGTGATCAAGAACGAGCTACACCCGGAGAGAACAACAGTGAATGTGTACATCAAGTTTAAGGAGCTTGATTCTGTTGAAAAGGTACTTTACATTACGGTTATCTTCAATGTACAACTTTATGTAACTTTTTTTTACACAACTTCATTGTGCATTCGTATTTTCAAAGCTATTGTTTATTATAAATGTGCATGTAGTTGTTTTTGCTATACCTCTTGCGTCTCGCCCACCCATTTGCTGTGTTTCGTTGATTTTCGGCTGTAGTCTTCTGTCTTTCTTCTGTGTTTTTTTTTATACTACCAAGGAGGCAAACAAGCATACGGCCCGCCTGATGGTAAGCAGTTACCGTAGCCTAAGGACGCTTGCAACACCAGGGGTATCAATCGCGCGTTGCCAACCCTTTAGAAACCTTATAACTTCTTTCTTGAAGAACCCCATGCTATAGTCTCTCGGGAAAACCTCCATTCTTCATTTTTCATTCGTTCAATCCTCCATAACCATTCCACAACCTAATCGTACGTGGAAGGAAATTCCTTTGAAACCGCACAGTGCGCCACGATAAAGGTTCTAAAATGTGTGGATGAACTCCCTGTCGGTGGCGGGAGGTGCGTGGATAAAATGTGGTTGTGGGCATCATATCAAACAATTCCTCAGAACACAGCCCGTTGTACAGGCAGTAGAACACACACAAGGAGGCAAAGTCTCTCCTTAAACTAAGTGGATCAATACCACCTGTGAACTTGGGATCGTCAACAATCCTCACAGCGCGCCTTTGGGTGGAGTTGAAAAGGTCCAAGCTGGTATCCAGGTGCTCCCGCCCAAAGGTGGCAGCAGTACTTCATGTGGGGTCGAATTTGCGCTTTGTAAAGCAGCGATCTTCGGCCCGCAGTGAAGTACCGCTTTGCTAGCACACCGAGCTTTCTAGATGCCAGCTTGGCCTTGCTCACTAGTATTGTGCCCTACCGCCACACTAAAATAGTAACAAAATAAACTGCTTTCTAGAATGTGGTTATAATTTAACGCTGCCTCTCTTAACTTAGAAAAATATTGAGATGCTTGATTCACCATCATCTCAGCCAAAAGCCATCCACTGCTCGACATAGGCCTCCTCAAGGATTTTCACAACTCTCGATCCAGATCCGACCTTGTATGGTAGATAACATGCCCTAAATTATTCATTGTATATTGCAGGCTATAGCAGAAAACAACACTGTACTCAACGACCATCATCTCCGCGTCTCTCGTAGTTCAGACACGGGTTCAGAATATGACCCAAAGTGTGCCATCTTTGTGGGGAACTTACCGTTTGCCCTGGAGGACGAGGTGCTCAGACAAAAGTTTGTGAACTGTGGCGAGGTTGAGTCTGTCAGGATTATTAGAGATAAGAAGACTAACGCTGGGAAAGGTGAGTTGATAAATGTAATATGGTGTACCGCAAAGAGTGTTCTAAATATCTATCTATATTATACAAGAAGGATTTAAATTCTTTTCAAATTTATGTTCTAATGCCACATTTAAAGTTAACGTGTTTGTAAGAATGTTAATAAATGTAACACCCCTGATAAATGTCGGAATTTTACAAATATGCAATTGTTAGGCGTAAAATTAATCTTCACTCTCAACTATTATCTCAGGCAATTGGCACACTGCACCGCATCACGCAGTGTAATCGTGGGAGTGCGTGTTCTTACGACTTGCGTTGCTTGAAAGTATCTCTCTTTTTAAACGCATTCTCACATAAAAAAACGTATTCATGGTTTGTGGTGCGGTGCAGTGTGCCAATCGTCTTAGGGTAAAAAAATAACTCAAGGTGAGCTCAATAACTCGGTCTTGTACCATGAGGTGTGAGAATCTTTCGAAGGAGAAAGAGGGACAGAGCTATACACTCTATATAGCTCCGTCACTATTTCTCGATCGACTGTTCATTCTATTCAATGTTTATGTAACTAAAAATAATAAACTACTTTCAGGCTTTGGCTATGTGAACTTCGCATCTAAAGATGGCGTAGAACTAGCTCTAGCGCTTACAGAAGAAGACCTAACTATTAAGAATAGAATCATTCGCGTTAAGAGATGTACACTGCTCACAAATAAACAAAAACAATTACCTGATAATAAAGGAAAGAAACAATTTAATCAAAAACTTCAAGGTGATCAAAGAGGGCCACCAGGGTTTCAAAGAGGACCACAAGGTGGTCACCGAGGGCCACCTGGAGGTCACAGAGGACCACCGGGAGGACACAGAGGGCCACCAGGTGGTCAGAGAGGGCCACCGGGAGGTCAGAGAGATAACCAGACTTTCCAGAAAGGAGGGAACCGAGGCTTTCAAAAAGGAGGAGCCTATGGTGGTCCAAGAGTAGGGAATAAAGATGACGAGGGTAGAGATGGAGCTCATAGAAGGATCATGAATAAAAGGAAGAATCAGGTAAGAAGATTGATTTTGTTCTTATTGTTAGCAGCTAGTCAGACTTACCTACCTAATTAGTTTATTGTTTTCAAGTTTTGGCATTTATCTGCTAAAGCTGAAAACCGCTGCTAGATGGCATATACTTGGAGAGGCTTATGTCCAGCAGTGGACTGTGATAGGCTGATGATGATAATAAAGAACTTCTCATGAAAGACGTAACAATTCCCAAAATCAATACACAATTTATGTAAACATTTTTAGAAATTTTGTACTATTCTAATACAGGATGGCAACTCTGATGGACCTCCAAACAAAATACAAAAGAACATAAGTCAGCCCAACAAAGAGAAGAAGACCAGAAAAGAATTTGTTGGTATGACTGCTGAGAAGAAAAAGGTTAGTCAAAATAATTTATTGAACCTAGTGATAAAAATGTCATGTGATGTAGGGTGCCATACAAGCGATAAAGCCCGACTGGGAAAGGACCTTAAAGAATACCAACCGCCAAATAACTTGTGTGTGAGTAGAGACCCCTCTGGTATTGCAAGCGTCCATAGGCTACGGTAACTGCTTAAAATTATTAATGGCGGGGTCTATGTTTGTTTTCCACCCAAGTACCTACTATGAAAAAAATATAAATAAGTAACTGTATTGGGGGTTTCTTTTTTTTGAAAGACAAGTCCCGCACTAGGGACAAGCCCTGTGTCGCGAGGGACTTTACGAACATACAATTCACGGACACAAAGTACACCCAGACTTGGGACAACCATTTGTGGATCACACAAGTTTTTGTCCCGTGTGGGAATCGAACCCACAACACGCCTCGCAGTAGTAAATGGCGAGGTAACCACTTAAGCTACTGAACCAACCGTGCAGTCAACTGGTACTGGGTAGGGCACCACTGGTGTGTAGTGCCACACACCAGTGGTGCCCTACCCAGTAAGTTGGTAATATTATTATTATTCTATTCATCCTACCTACAAGGTCTAGCTATCCAAATTTAATAACGCTTTTATCGCTCAAAGGGTAGGCAGAATTGTCGTGGAAAGATGTGTGTTTTAAGGTTTTGTGAGCTATGTTAGGCTGCGCCGGATATAGGAAAAAAAGGGGGGGACAGACTGCGAGTTTGCCACCTACTAGGCAAAATTAACTAAGAAATATATTAAAGTACATTGTTACCATTATTTGTTGTCATTTTTTTTTTCATTATTTTATTGGCAATAAAATGCCAGCCCCTCCTCTTTGCCGGGGCGGCTGCCCCATCCCCCTACCCCCTAGATCGGGGCCTGATGTTAGGTTTCATGTTTTATGATGCAAGGCAAATTCTTTATAGTGGTACTGTTTATTTTCAGAAACGTAAATTTGGCAAAGGAGAGAAGAAGAAGAAGGCTCTGAGCGAGATTTTAACGAAATAGTGATGTGATATGATGATGTGATGTCAATGTGATGATAGTGATGGTGATGATGCTTCCATTGTAAGTTATTGGTGTTATTATCATTAAATGCTAACTTTTAAAGTACAATTTGTTTGTGATCTATATTTTCCCGACTGATTCATCAATGCAGAGCCTAAATCAGCCTTAATCGCTGAGGCTGGAAACTTGAAATTATGCACAAAGTTCCCTTAGATGACGTAAGTGAGCACTGGAAACTGAGAAGGGAATTTTGGAAATTCAATTCCTTAACAGGTAAATAATTATGGAACCAATGCGAAGTTGGGGTGGGTTGCTACTGATTTATACAGGGTGATACAAATGACTCTCCATTTGTATTTTTGTCATTTTTGTAATGACAACTATATTAATACCTCTCTAGGTAACGCACTATACTAGCGAGAAAGCCCGACTGGGGAAGGACCTCCTCCTTACAAAAGAACACTTTTTTTTTCTTTTTGTTAAAAGACAACTCCCGCTCTAGAGAACAAGCTCTGTGTCGCGGGGGACTTTACAAACATACAATTGACGGACACAAGTTACACCCAGACTCAGAACAATTCTTCATGGGTCACACAAAGTTTTGTCCTGTGTGGGAATCGAACCCACAACCTCGTGCACAACAGGCGCATACTGCGGCCACTGGACCACCGAGGCAGTTAAAAACACTGCCAAATAACAACACATAGACACATAGCGGTGTTCCTGTGTGTGAATAAATCGCTCATTTAGGGATGATTAAATTTTACATAAAGTTATTTTTGATTTATATTAATAATATTATAAAGTTTGTTGTAATCCAATCTAAATGTATACCTACAGTCAATATATTTCTAATTAAAAATAATAATTGAGTACTTTGCAGAACTAGCGCCATCTATAACCAATGAGAGACAAATTGTGAATAGTTTTTATTAATTCTGAAATTAAACTTAAGTCTAAAGGTACAAAGTTATCTTATGAACATATTTATTCATTAAATAACATATAAAATAAAAATACATAATATTTATTTGGTACAGTATTTATTGTATAGTTGTCATTACAAAAATGTCAATGTTAGCAAAAATAATCACAGTCTGACACTTTAGGTACAATTTAATTAAAACTAAAATACAAACATTCGTTGCGAGCGGCATCTATCGGCCGCGCGACACAATTACAATATTTATTTGCTAAAGCGACATCTTTCGACCGAAATAATGAAAAAGATATATTTTATACAAACGCCGTATACTTAAAATCTATGTATTTATCTACCGAGTCTATCCGAAACAATCTAACTTAACTGTACATCACTAAAATAAAAATGATGTGACCATTGATTACAGATTTCTACCATATAAAGTTTATGTTGCCTTTCATTATTACAAGATGGCGCTGTACTCAATTATTATTTTCGATCTTGACTAAAATAATAATTTAAAGTTCGAACCAGTATTTTTGTTCCAAACAGGTTTTAAAAAAGTTCCTTATACACCATTATTGTCTATGGCACCATCTTATTCTATGGTAACTCATTAATCAGGTATGTTCAACATTGAATGTCAAAATCTTACAAATAATGTCCCTTACCAAAGATAGCTAAATATTTTTGTGTTTATATCGGGGATTTAAGATTATGCCACTACTGGACACTGTACTCTATAGGGAACAGAATAATTTAATGTTTGAATAATGCTTAGGCAAATATTCTTTTTTTTTTTTTTTGTTTTTAAAATTTGCCATCTACATTTATACATGTGATTTTACAATATTTGATTAGTTATTTTTTTGTAGTTAATACTTACTAGACATTAAAAAGGAATCTTGAGTCTAACTTCAGCTTCTTACTTTTATTTCTTTAATATTACGAAAGGCAAATCTCATATAATCTCTATATTTCTCTACAACTTGTAATTGCAAAGCTTACTTTTAATGACATTCAATATTTAGGTAATCAAATTGTGTATAAATGTCCCGATCAAAACACAAAAATACAAATTAACCCTAAAAAGCGTTGGACCAATCATTATTGCTAACATTCCCGTTAACCCTACGTAGATACTTGACACTAATGTATAAATATAGGCTACTATTTACAATCCGACTAACAGTCATTTAGCTATAAGTACTAAGTCAAAAATCAGTTTGTTCATATATTTGAGCAATAGAATATTAAATATTTACAGACAAAATAACCGATGAATTACTTTTTAATTTCAATAATTAAAAAAAATAAAACATTGGCAACCTATTCTGATAAATATTTGGAATAGACAGGCTGTATACTTTCGACTTGTGTTTTAGAAAAAAAAGGTTGACAGATAGAATATTATAAATGAAATGGCAAAGGTAATGTGTTATTATGCTTATTTTATTTTTTGTATTTTCGATAGTATACAGCCGCCATTGAAACGTCTCCCTTCACCTTAGAAAGAAGAAATTTTTATACTGACTATAAAGGCGTGATCCATACAACAATAATAACAGATTTTTCGTGAAAAAATAAAACAGAAAAATATTGTCTGTGTAAGTCTCTCACTATTGTGTGTGTGACGTCATCAGTGACGTACTGGTATCGCGTGCCTTTACAATATGGCGGCGTTTAATGACGTCAACAAATGTGAGATTAATTAACAAAGTTTAGTTATACAAAAGTATAATAATTATGGATCTAAATACTAAAAACATGGCTATTTGAGCAAATAAATCTTAAATTTTATTTTGATATAAGTAATATTATTTGCACAAAAACACTATGTGAAATTACGTAAACAGTACTACGACAAAAAATATGCACATCGGCAAATATTGTTGTTTAGGTATGTGTGTTATATAGAGGCATAGTTATAATGTTGTTAACAATTTGGAACCCAATACCTACAGCATATAGAATCATTTTTTTTGCGTTTTCATAGTTGCATTTTTCAAAGATGACAGTAAATGTCGCTGGACACACTTTTAGTCATAGTCTCGTACTTATAAATAAAATTTAAAACAATAAAAAACAGAATTAATGCGTTTAAGGCCGGCAACAGACTTGAAACAAAACCTTTAACAAAACTGCGCAGTCAGTTGCCGGTATTATAGCCAATTGCTATACTTAGAACCCTATTGACTGAAAAATGGGATTATAAGAAGTGGTTATTACATAAATGTAGGTCTTACATCTCTTTTTGTAACCCCATACTTTAACCAAGGGTTGTATTAATACATTTTAATCGAATAATAACAGAATCGGAGACTCAAATTAAATGCCATTAAATTTATATAATACATTGAAGAATGGATAAAACGCCTCTTATGGACCGGAGCCAATTTGTTGGCAAAAACTAATTTCTTTTGAACTTTAGTATAGTTAACGTGACGATTAGGAATAAGGCTATCCATGCCAGGGTTGATACGAAGCCCATGTAGACCTCAGGGTCTGTGATCGGCCACCCTCTTGTGAGGATAGATCGTAGGGAATTTGTGGCTAGGGTAAGAGGAAGGCATAGGGAGACATATCGTAGGATCCAGGGCATGCCCTCGATGGGCCAGATGACTCCACTGAGGAGTAGGGTGGGGTAGAATGAGCCGAGAGCCAGTTGGATCGCGTTACGCTCCAGTTCACACGCGGCGGATATCACGAACCCGAAGCACATTCCGCAAAGTCCTGAAAACAAAAAATATGTTATTAAATATGTACCTATGTACTTATCATGGAAGATTTCTACAATATTCGCCTCGCGAGGCTGTACATCCGGTGCTCGCATACAGGCAGTCAGTCAGACAGACCACATTCAAATTGGCTTGCGAAGCAAATACGTTTATAAATCACGAAGATGCCTCGCGAGGAATGTCGATACCCGCCTCTACAGTAGGTACATAAGGTGTTATTTCCTAATGCGACAATTTTATTTCAATTTAAAATTATCAC
This sequence comes from Trisateles emortualis, assembly GCA_947095525.1. Lineage (NCBI taxonomy): Eukaryota > Metazoa > Arthropoda > Insecta > Lepidoptera > Erebidae > Trisateles > Trisateles emortualis. Next base: position 13,307,729 of record OX352752.1, on the reverse strand, counting down.
TTTACGCACAATTTACATTGACTCACAAAATCAAAGAAAAACCATGTTTAACTTATCAATGAATAGGTGTGATATTTGACGGAAATACTAGAAACTAAATATTTCCATAATTATAAGCAATATACATTTGTATTACCTAATATTTTAAAGAGAATATTGTTGCATTGTATTATTGTTTGTTGACTACAAACAAAAATACAATCAAAACGAATTTTAAAAATTCTAGTAGGTAGTCTAATATAAGTAGCTAGTGAGCGGACCGCGATTTATCATATTTATATCATCAATGTTAACAACAAAATTAACAATCTATACTAATATTCTAAAGCTGAAGAGTTTGTTTGTTTGTTTGGTTGAACGCGCTAATCTCAGAAAGTACTGGTTCGATTAGAAAAAAATCTTTTTTTGTTAAATAGTGCATTTATCCAGGAAGGCTATAGGCTATATAACATCACGCTATGATCAATACAAGCTGAGCAGTAGTGAGATATGTTGCAAAATCGGTGAAAATATTTCAAATTACCATGCGGACGAAGTCGCGGGCGACCCCTAGTAACTAATGATTTAGAGAGGTAGGGTACCATACTAGCGAGCAAGCATGGTTGGTACTAAGGACCTCCTCACAGAAGACCTCAGCCAAATAACTACACACCGCGGTGTTTCTGTGTGTGAGTATAGGTCTCCAAGATATTCCATCTTAAAGCCCTTCTGTAAACAGAATAGTTGCCAACACGCATCCGATACCTCTGGTATTGCTAGTTTGCCTCCCAAGTAGTATAAAAAAATACTATAAAATAATAGGTAGGCAAGCAAAATCTTCTAGGACAAATATTAAGATGAATATTTGCATTCTCAGTTTGCTTTAAAAAAGTCAACATCTTTGTGTTGATTTTTTAAACCAACGCTAAACTAATGATAATGTTAAACAACAGGTACCTTTAATATACAATGACTAGGCAGTTTATAGTGATCGTTAACCTTCTTGTATTAGTCACGACTGACGCACTAATCATTTGTTAAACATCTTAAAAATATATACATTTTTTATCGTCCTTACCATCATTACGACAAAAAAACGCATTATAATATTTAAAATGAGAGGGATTATGCTAATATTGATGAAATAATTAGGCAAATTTGTTGTTTAGCATATTAAATTAAGGAAATGAATTTTAATATAAAAAATGTTTTATAAAATGGTTTTCGTAAAACTACTATTGATGATTTTGCATAACCTTAAGGCAATTATTTATCAGTTATTTGAGACGATAGTAGTCAGATGCACTCACTGTTCAAATTAATCAGCGGGTTAAGCTACCAAGGGCTCGGTAACCCTATAGATGGGTGACCGCATAGCGGTATTTATCATCATATGCATCTTAACATCTACTTGCTTCAGAGTTCCGACTCTTAATAGTCGATAGATCAACGACAGCGGCCTAAATATGGGCGATCTTAATAACACGTGGCATAAGCGATAGTCGAATCGAAAAGTCAAAAAATAAAATGTATGGAATTTGACGTGAGTCTACGATTTAATGTCGTAAACTTACGTCAAATCCCATACATTTTCTTTTTTGACTTTTCGATTCGACTATCGCTTATGCCACTTGTCTAGAGGCTCAGCCCCTCTAGACAAGTGGCATAAGCTCCAAATCGATTAAATTTCTACAAACGGTACCGCCTCAACAATGTCGATCCCAATTTCGTAGACAAGTGTCAAGATTTTACCAACATTTGTCATAAATTCTGATTGCCACCTTCGAAACTAGTCGACTTATATTATATTCTTTTTATAAATTGAAGCCGATCGGCAGTTTTGGCAATCGAATTCGCTCTTCTTATTACGTAAATGAGCCTGACGTTAGCGAACACTAACACCTTGTAGTTGACGCTAAAAAATGGCGGATAATCGATCAGCTGATATATGTTGTGGAAGTTTTGTGATTATTTTACTGTAATTCTTTGTTTGTTTTTTCGTAAAATGCATAAAGTATGACTGCTGTTGGCTGCGCATAATAAAGAAGTATGGCTCACGTGCCGCAAAATAAATATTTATTGACGATATTATTATAAGCTTCAAATTACTTTCAACAACCGCGAGTAGATGGCGCTGTACCTAGTCACAGTATAAAAGAATCGAGCGAAGGTTCTGCCCTAATTCGTCATAATTATTTTCTATTGACTTGTGTTTATATAGCAGTCATTTTGAGAATTGTTTCGATTTATTGATTCATTAAATTTATTAGAGGTCAAATATAAACTTTTACTTTTTACTGTTTAATTGGTTAAATTTATTAAAATATTATATACTTAGTAGGTATATTGATTTGTAGACCAAAAGTCGTTAGAAAAGTTGTTATTACGTTTTTTGAGACGGTAAAGCCTTAACAAAACCCGCCAAATTGGCAACACTAAGCGCACTTCACAAACGAATCAAAATGTCAAAATAACATTCACTAGTAAAATCAAGTAGACTGAGAGTTTGACGAGTTCTTATTTACATGACTCCCAAATTGTTAGCGACATTGCAAAGGCGTAAGCGTTTATTGGGAAGTGCGCTTAGTGTTACCATTTTAGCGGCTTTGTCGCAAAAAATTAAAAAAATAATAAAAATGTTTCAACGTCATAAATAACGTTCGTTATTTGTAAATCTCTCTATAAACAATTAATCCGGCATGCATTACACTTATTTGCTTTAAACATTGACAAGAAATAATTATCTTGGCTTTCCTGAGTAATATCTTTTCATTATGCGCAGCCCACAAAAGTCTTATTTTTATGCATTAAAAAAAACTAATTAATATAATTTGCGATATATGGGTGTACAATAAAAGTTGTTACAGGTTTAAGGGTATTACCACATATTTCGACCATTAGACTGGCAGGAAAACGTTACAATGTAGGTATATGATATGACTCTATATGAAATCGCTAACTAACTTTACAATAAATATTATTGTAAAGTATGTAGGATTTTTTTTGTTTTTATTATATGTCAAAATCATATTATTGTAAGTACATATTATGTTACATATCAATAAATATTTAATGCTTATAAACTACATTAGGACCTACCAATGAAAATGTAAATTTTATTGTATTATTATAATTATAAATGCATGACAAAATGAAATGATAGAAAACATTCAATTAAGCGTGCAAGTACCTATTTTATTTTATCACTTAAATATTTATCGCCTGAGTAATAACATTTATTCCATTGTAATAAATTTATTTTATTTTTAGAAGGCTGGCAACACTGTGATCGCCAGACGACAAAAATGCTCTCAATTTTAACCTTTTTACAATAATTTGTGTAATTTCAATTAAATTCCAATTTAATATGTACGTGAAATTTATAGAATAATTATCTTTGCTGACACAGACAGTGTTTGGTTGTTTGTTAATAAATAAGTACTATAGAAACTGCCCCGAACAGTGATTTGAATATGCTGTTTATTGTTATTTGAAGTGTCATCGTGTATAAGTGTAAGACGCAGGGAGTATATTACATATTTACCGTAATTAGCACCCCACAACACCTACATACTCTGCCCGTGGCCCATATTGTATGTATTCTATATGAGCTCATAGAGATATTTACGTATGTGATCCACGTACATGCAGCACTCACTGGTAGTTTCGTTCTCGTTTTGCTTGACGAATATAATATGTGGAAGCAAGATTGACGAATAACAACTTGCTTCATTACAGCAAACACATATGCACACTGTATTACTTAGTTGTTAAATGTTGTTGCCCTAAGCATAAACTTAAATAGACTCACTTTCGCTCAGCTACTGTCATTTTTCTTGGTAAAACATATTGAAATTATTAATTAACACACCTACTCAAAACATAGTACCACTCTTTTTCAATATCCAATAATTTTTAACACAATTACTGTCCTTTTCCACTTTACACACCTACATTTTCACTCTTGTCATCTCAACATTTGTTTTTCTTTCTATCTCTCAGCTGTTTCATTTACTTTTAAGGTACTTGGTGATACAGAAAGCCTTGTTATACGAAGACCCGTAGAGCAATGGCTTAGGAGACTGAAACCAAGCTTATACTAACGCTGCTTGAATTGAAGAAATACAATGAGGACAACAGCCAGCTGTTAAAGAAACGCAGTGACTGTAAAGAAGAATTACAATCAATTAATAACAGAGTTGCTGAGTTGAAGGGAGAGCTATCTACACTACACCATCAATATGTAGAATAATTGGACCAGCGCGATAAACTACAGGAAGAAGTGGAGTCCTTCAGTAGTTGTAGTGATATGTATTTAAGTTCTTTGCATTGCATTCCAAAGTTAAAATAATGTCTTAACACAGCATTTCTAAAAAATAGTTTACTTGATTACACTATTCGGGTTCTCAACAATAGTGAAACTCAAAACCTGTTTCTGAGCTCTTATGTGATAAAATAAATGTGTTAAATGTTTTGAAAAATAATAATATTGTTTGTTTGAAAAATATAAAAAATATTGTTGTAAATAGTAGAAATAAATAAAGGAAACATTTGAAATTAAGAAAATTAATTAGAAAGCTTGAATTCAACTTTAAGAGGTCAACAACCATTAAAAATTATCACAAATTAACTGTGATTTAATCAAAGAGCGTGTGACATTTCTTTTAGATATTGATAATTGTAGCTAACAGTTACTTAGCAGTAAATTAATGTATGAGCAGGATACAGTCATGAGCTTAAATTTAAAAAAAACAGAGCTTATTTCCCATACTTTTTTGTTTCTCAAATATCATCTTTAAGATCAAATATCACCAAAAGAATATATTGTTTAATAGTTACCTAGTGGCATGCTTTCATTAATATTTTTTTGTTATTCTGTGGATAATGTGGTTGACTGCAATATTGTTAATATTATTTAGTTATTGTCACCCAAGAACACATTATATTGTAGTTGTTTGTTGTCCCTAATAAATAAATAAATACCAATAATAAGATGTGTTTAACGTGTTCACAAACAACACCTAGCATTAAAATGTAACACTTTAATGCTAGGTGTTGTTTGTGATGTGTCACAGTCGCTCAACGGTGAACAACTACTTTATAATGATTCTGTAACTGTGGTTCCACTGACTCAATAACACATTCAGAATCTTATAGCAAGAATGTAATTATATTTTCTGACCAATTAGTCAAGGGTTTGGGCAGTTTAATTAATAGTCATACTATTATTATTAATTTAGTTAGAAATACTGTTTGTTTTCCGAACAAAATAAAATAAATATACTGAGTACCGCGTCACAAATATTTGTTCACCTGGAAGATAGTTTGCTAGTTTTTTACTAGTCTGCTCATTTTAATGATCAATCCACAGGGATTATTTTACTTGGTGACAGCTTATCTGTCACAAAAAAAGATATAACAGTTAACTGAAGTAATGATATCACTTCATGATAGTTTAGGGTGTAGATTTATTATTTGTGCCTTGCCATATTCTTATGCCTTATTAAATAAACAAAACAGGCATATAGAGAAAATCTAAATCTATTAATCTATAATAGTACATGTCGCCTTCGCGACTTCATTTTATTTTTCTACAATAGTATATTTATTAGTTTTTTTTACCGAATATACTATGTACCTTTTCTTATTTTATAAGCAACAAATTGCTAAATTATTAGCATTTCATTTATTTACCGACACAGGTACTCATAGGGTATTGCAGGATTTGGTAAAACTCAGTAGTATGAACACTACCAATAGCAATTTACATACATCTAATAATTTAAACTACTAGATGTGACAAAGGATAAGCAGCAGACATATAGTCTAAACATAGTGCACCAGAATATTCAGGGATTATCCGGCAAGGAATTAGAAGTAGATTTATTTTTAAACAAACATAGTATTAATGTGCTTTATGTTACTGAACATTGGTTAAAGAGTGATCAATTATTATTATTCAATAATGAACATTACACTATTTCTGGTGCATTTGTAAGAAATAAGGCTATTCGTGGTGGCATATATAGATAGATATAGCAAATCTTTGTATCGAGCGCCCTATTGAAATGTCTTGTGTTGAGCTTGAGGAACATATCATAGTCTGTGTATATTATTTTTACTGTATATCTTTATAAATATATTTATATTTTATTTACAAAGATAAACAGTTTTAACATTTTGGAGGTTGCTATTTGTTAAAAAAAAGTATATTTTTGACAAATAGCAACACTGCCAAAATGTACTAGATATTTTAATTGTTAATTAAATAAAGTTTGGTTCCATCTTATTTTCATTATTTTTTATGTAACTTATACCTGAAGTTTAAAAGTGGATCGTATTGATAAACAATGAAAATTTACATTCTGTAGCTTGTGGTTGACACAGAACTAAGAATGTTGCTGTTCTCCAAAATGTACAAACATGGTAGTGTTAATAATTATATACTTTTATATTATTATATTTACAAAGTTATACAGTTTTAACATTGTGGAGGGGTTGTTGTTTGTTAAAGAAAAAGTATATATTTTTTTAACAAATAGCAACACTTCCAAAATGTACTATCTAGGTATTTAAAATTTTAATTGTTTAAGGGTTAGGATACTGCCAACGACCTTAGCATTTGAGCGAAGCGATCACGACTCCCGCACTAATTCTCCAGACGAGTGCGGGGATACAAACATAATAATATTTACTCTTAACAAAACACAAAATTACGCAAGGTTTGTCTTGTTAACATTTTAATTTAGTTTAGTTTTATTGTATTATCTTTAATTTTAGTAATCTGAGGAAACGTCGTGGATTGTACATTAATACATTCATTTAGTAATTAAGATATATTATACATACTGTACAATTGTTTGTTTTCCCAATAAAGAAAATAAAAATAAAATAAAATACTCTTTGACTAGACGTCTTATTAATTTATAATAAATTAAAATTCGTACTTATTCTAAATATAACATAACCAAATTATAGGTGTATGTTTTCTTTAAATATTGTTTTTTTTGTATTATTAGATAAAAATTGAAGTCATAAAGTGGTCACATCTCAATAATTTGGTGCTGATTCGGTGATTTTTTTACAAATTATTTAGAAATTATATACAATTTATGACAAAACCATATTATGAATAATCTTGTTGATAATAATATAATATAATTTATTTTTTGGCAGTCATTTATACCAACAAAAATGGTTTCATTTACACCACTCTTTTTATATATTTATTGAGATAGGGGCCTAAATTAAATAAAGACTGTTTCCATGTTAATTTTATTTAACTTATACCTAAAGTAAAGAAGTGGATCGTATTGATAAACAATGAAAATTTACATTCTGTAGTTTATGGTTGATACAGCACTGAGAATGTCTCTGTCCTCCAAAATGTACAAACATGGTATGTTAATGTAGTGTTAATAATAATGTAACTGTGAAAATAAGGGTTTACAGTTATCTGACTTTTAAGGCATATGGCCCATTTTGCACCTCTTAAAACATAATATATTTTAAAACATAAACAAACAGTAACAAAACTTCCACAAAATATATCAGCTGATCGAATATCCGCCATCTTGATGAGCGAATTCGTTTGTCGACAGTGCCGTTTCGCTTATCGAGTAGGTTGTATCAAGATTTGTCTTCACATTTCCAATTCTATACGTTGCATCAAATTACACATCGTAAACTTACGTCAAATCCCATACATTTGCTTTTTTTGACTTTTCGATTCGACTATCGCATATGCCATTTGTCTAGAGGCCCAGGTTGGCCACTAACCAAACGATAAAAAGAATAGCTAGTAAAATTGGACTTACCTTGAAGTAAAGTCAGCATTATAACAAATACAATATTGCCATTATTCTTGACTCCAAACACGACAATCATGAAGATCAGCACCAATGCGGTCTGACCACACATGACCACGAACTGGGTGACCACGTGGGAGAACAGGATCTCGCCGGGGGATACTCCAGCCACCCAGGACCGGTCCAGGAGACCTTCCATACGTTCCACTATCAGAGCTGATGATGTTAACGCTACTGCCAAGAAGAAGACAATGCTGGAAACAGAAATGGCATCATTAGTGGGTTGTTGTTAATTATGGAATGAAAAGAAAGAAAAGACCACGTCTAACGTTCGCGGAACTGAATTCTGGTGAAAATACAGGTTAAGAGTTTATGCGCACACACTTGTGCACTATATTACTTCTCACGAAGACTGCACCGTTGAGATTAACCGTTGTGACCGAAATTTGATTATGACGACAAGAAAACCTGGTATTCTCTTCTAAAAGCTGATACTCACGTCAAGATAACTCCAGGCGCAACGAAGTCAGTGAAGGAGGGGTTCTTGTTGCCGTAGATGGGGTCCATGAAGTCGATGGGGATGTCGCCAAGCTTGGGGTTGTAGTGACACGTCTCTAACAAGTCCTGGAATATGGAAACCGAACATTTAGTAAATGAAGCGCGAGAAAATTGTACCTATGTGGTACAAATCTGGTCAAGGTGCTAACCCTTAATAATTGGGCAAAAGGTAGAAAGGTAGTAACTACCTTTCTACCTTTTGCCCAATTATTTAAGGAAAGAACTTTACTGAGCCTGAACTATAACTGTTATAGTTCAGGCTCAGTAAAGTTCTTTCCTTTGGCATCCTTAGGCCCTCATATTATAAATGCAAAAGTAGCTTTCTATCTGTTACCATTTCTAAACTAAACGACGACGATTGAGGCGCTCATAGTTAGATGCGGTTCGGTAAACAACGGGTTAAGCAACCAAGGGCGCGGTAAACTTAAAGATGGGTGACCGCATAGTGGTATATCATCTGAGCGACTCCGTGCGAAGGACACGTTAAAAGTCGGTCCATCAGTTAGATCACGTCATCAACGCCGTTAGATCACGGCAACATCAAATCTATACTAATATTATAAAGCTGAAGAGTTTGTTTGTTTGGTTGAACGCGCTAATCTCAGAAAGTACTGGTTGGATTAGAAAAAATCTTTTTTTGTTGAATAGTGCATTTATTCAGGCAGGCTATAGGCTATATTACATCACGCTATGATCAATAGGAGCGGAGCAGTAGTGAGATATGTTACAAAATCGGGGAAATTCCAAATTACCACGCGGGCGACCCCCAGTTTAGTATGAAATTAAGAAGTTATATTTGTTACCTTAGCGAAGTCCCTGTAGGAGAACTGTATGTCCCTGTTGAGCATGAGACCTATCTGCTGGTTGGACATGTCGAGCCAGACTTGTACCTCGGATGACATGATCGTGTCGTTGTCAGCCGTGTCAGCTATGGGAGAAACGTTAGTTATTAGAAAGAGTAGTCTAGGTGTATTTTGTGTCCGTTAATTGTATGTTTGTAAAAATCCCCCGTGACACAGGGCTTCCCTGGTGCAGAAGTTGTCTTTGAAAAGAAAAAGAAATAGGAAAGATTTGATTTTTTTGTTTATTTGTTACGATTTAACTCAAAAAATATTCGACTGATTTTAAAAATTCTGTTACTATTAGAAAGCTATATTATCAGCGAGTAACAAAGGCTAAGGGACCCATCCGAAAACTAAATAAATGCCCATCCGTGCCGGTATGTGCCTCTAGTAGAATATCCTTACTAATATTATAAATGTGAAAGTTTGTGAGTATTGATGGATGTTTGTTACTCTTTCACGTAAAAACTACTGAACGGATCTGGATTAAATTTGACACAGAGATAGGTTATGGTCTGGAATAACACATAGGCTACTAACTACTAACTTTTTACAGCAATAACCGACATCCATGCGGGCGGAGCCGCGGGCAACAGCTAGTAAATATATATAATAATATGGTCTGCATGTATGTGCTCACCCAAAGCCAGCCTAGCCACAAGTGACTCAGTATAGTTCTCGTTGAAGTAGAGCGCGCCCCAGGCCTCCCCATCAGCGACGGCCTGCTTGGCGTCCTCCAGCGTCACGTAGTACTCCTTGATGGTATGGTTGTTCAGGTGGTCCAGGTACCGACACGACAGGTTCTTCATAGAACACGACGAGTTGTACGGACAGTACCCGTCGATTATACGGACGTCGTCGTTTACTACAGCCTGCAAAATTAATATAGATTGATTGGTTAAAAGGTGGACCGACGACCTGGTACAGGTTGCGGGCAATCAATGGAAAAGGTCGGCTCGGGATCTAGAGTTGTGGAAATTGGGGGAGGCCTATGTCCAGCAGTGGACGTCTTTTGGCCGAGATGATGATGGTAATGATGATGATTGGTTTTGAAGGTTTTCAACTTAAAAACGAGCAGAGGATTGCCACCTTTAGACGACGCAGCCAAATAATTACAAATAAAGCTGACGTCACTCCAATACGTAAAAAGCGGATTTTCTGGAGTCTCGGATGGCACAATAGGTGTGATAGTGCTGCGGCCGGAACCCGAGAGGCACAGGTTCGAATCCTGCTTCGGGATCGTCTTTTGTTACATTGCTTTAAATATTTAAATACAAATAACTACACACAGTGATGTAGTGGATGTATATGATAAGAGGTGACTAAAGTGTCTTGCTGTTAGGCTCTACTTCAACCTCTGTTCAGTCAGCAAACCCCGTAGTAAGCAAATTAGCTGACATCTGACTTGGTATTGTTTTATCGACCTGTATAAGTATCACAGTTGGCTGCCTAGGTCTACAGTACCTACTTATTTAAGTGACACGTTATTCAAAATACCGTATTCGTAACACGTCGGAAAATTGAGGCTAGGGGAAAAAAGTACTTACCAGTTTAAGTCCACTAGGATCTCTTCCAATAGCGAGACAGAAGAGTATGACCTGCATGACGGGCAGCACGAAGATGAACAGCATCACGCCGATGTTACGCCACATCCTCAAGAAGTTCTTCTGAATGAGGGCCTTTATCTTACCACGAGAGGTTAGCTGGAAACAGAGACGAAGGAAACTTGTAATAATGTTTTTTATTTATAATATAATAAATTAGCCTACTAATATTATAAATGCGAAAGTTTGGATGGATGGATGGTATGGGTTGAACGGCTTAACGGATCTGGATGAAATTTGGCACATAGGCGTGTGTGATTATACAGGTTGAACGCGCGCGTAAAGTCACGGGCGAAGTCTAGTAACAAATATGTAAACAGTTAGCAAAAGGTGAATGTTTGCAAAACGGGAGTTTTGCTATGGGGGGAAGTGGAAACTTTTCTTTCTAACTCCTCCAATTTACTTATGATTTTTTTTTTTAAAGACAACTCCCGCACTAGAGAACAAGCTCTGTATCGTGTACTTCACAAACATACAATTAACGGACACAAATTACACCCAGACTCAGAACAACTCTTTGTGGGTCACACAAAGTTTTGTCCTTGTGTGGGAATCGAACCCACAACCTCGTGCACAGCAGGCGCATACTGCACCCACTGGACCTACTAGGCAGTCAAAACATTAATTTGGTTTCCGTAGGGGGACCCCTACTGTTAATAAAAGATATACTTGCAGTAAAGTCCCCCGCGACACAGAGCTTGTTCTCTAGTGCGGGAGTTGTCTTTTTAAAAAGATAAAAAAAAGATAATTTGCAGTGGTATAGATTTAAATACACTCTAGTGTAAACTAAAATATGTAGGGAAAAAAATCATAGACACTTACATTGAAACAGTCTCCAGTACAGTCCTCGCACTCTGGTGTCACAGCCACTGTCACTTTGCCAGGAATCTGGAAGTTAATGGAAGTAGAATTAGATCAAATTTATATAGACTTTAGGTAACAGAAAATAATTCCTTTATTACAGGCAACTTGAATATTAAAATTGTAGATCCAAAATACATTCGGACACAGACACAATGTCCCAGGATAAAACAAAATTTCTGAATTATGAGGAATAGAGCCGACTGCAAACTGCTTAAACAAATGGGTCCAGTGGGGTGCTTTATTGATTGAGTCCACTGTTTGCCCAGTAGTGAGACCATTTTAAAAGGTACTTACATCACCGTTGGAGCCGGCAGCATGCTCTACAATCAGAATCTCCTTGCTTTGATGGAAGTTCAGTCCTCGAACTTGAGGGTCGTCAGCCGCGTACGGAGCCTCCTCGCGCTTCGACATCTTGTTCAGCCCTAGGGCTCCACCAGACACGTTCAACTCCACTACTTGGTTTGCTTGACCTGGAAAGAACATAAATAATTTTATTACATTTTCCGCGCTTATTTATGTGATAGGAATATTCCGTAGTACCAAAATATTATCCCGGGACGTCTATATTGACTATCCTGTCGCTAACCACTAGACCAGTGGTTAGTGACAGGTGAGTGGACCCCTACCTGCTAAGCCGGAGGTCATGGGTTCGATTCCCACACGGGACGTAAAATGTGTGTAATAATTATCGACACACATTTTACGTCCCGTTATAATTAGTTATAATTATTATAACTGTCAAATTGTGAGAATGAGGCCTAGTTGGCTGTTGTTATATAGTTATATTCTATACTTCTATTTATATATAGAGATTTTAATCATAATTACCGATATATTTATACTTATAGCACTTTTCACTCTCTTATAGAATTTCTCTGTTAGTTAGTAAGTAGTTCTTAGAAGTGTAAATTTCACTGTTTAGTTCAACGATGTAGAAAATATGCACACGCTTAGGTTTGAGAGAGAGAGTGAAGCTATCTAGAGGCAAACAGACAACGGTTTTTTGTTAAACAGTTCCGCTACATAAACATATAATAGTAGTTTTACTTTTCTTGTATTTTTCAAGAATATTAATTTTACCATGATTATTAGATTTATTACGTAGTAGCTTCCGCCCGCGCGTACAATCCCTCGGGAACAGATTTTTTTCGGGATAAATAGAAGCCTATGTGTTATTCTAGACTATAATCTATGTCTATGCCAAATTGAATCCAGATCCGTTTAGTAGTTTTTGCGTTAAAGTGTAACAAACATACATTATTACAAACTTTCGCGTTTATAATATTAGTAGGATCTTATTCGTTTTACTTTTGTTTAAAGACAGCTCCCAACATACTTAAAGGGGAAGCCCTGTGTTGTGGGGGACTTTACAAACATACAATTCACAGATACCAACTACATACAGACTCGGAACAAACAAAAGTGTTGGAAACGAACCCAATATGGCGAGACGGGTACAAAGTACAAAGGTGAGTCTAATTCAACATTGAGTTGTCTTCCAGTGAACCTTATAAATAAAGATTTTGTGATTTAAACATATTAGTTGTTTAGACTTTTTATTTATGCTACCAAGGTGGCAAACAAGCATACGGCCCGCCTGATGGTAAGCAGTTACCGTAGCCCATGAACGTTTGCAACACCTGTCACCACTCACACGTTGCCGACCCTTTAAAAACCTTATAACTCCTTTCTTGAAGAACCCCATGCTATAGTCTCTTGGAAAAAACCTCGGCAGTGAGCTCATTCCACAGCCTAATCGTACGTGGTAAGAAATTCCTCTGGAATCTTACGGTACGGCATGTTTGAGGTGCAAGGATGTGAGAATGAACTCCCTGTCGGTGGCGAGAGGTGCGTTGATAAAATGTGGCCGTGGGCATCATCTCGAACAATTCCTCAGAGTACAGGCGGTAGAACACACACTGACTGGGTTGTAACTATGTGAATATTTCCGGACAAGCCCAATGGGAAATTCCATTAATTTTCTCAAGGTGGTGAAGATGAGTCATCATAGTTAGCATTGAGAAAATTAATTGCTTATTCTCGTAACTTCGGTAACCAACAGCACAGGTTTATGATGGAGTCGTTTAGCGACCACCACGGTATTCCAATATTATGGGATGTATGATGTATTGGACTGCCTTCGTGGTCCAGTGGCCGCAGTATGCACCTGCTGTGCACGAGAGTTTTGTCCTGCGTGGGAATCGAACGTACAACACGTTCGATTCCCACGCAGGACAAAACTTGGTGTGACCCACAAGGAGTTGTTTTGAGTCTGGGTATAATTTTAAGTTAATTGTTTGTTTGTAAAGTCCCCCGCGACACAGGGCTTGTTCTCTAGTGCGGGAGTTGTCTTTTATAAAAAAAACATCTAAGTATGACAAAAAGATCGATTTAATTTATTTTTTCTGAATGTAAAGCAGGCGAAAGAACTCTGATAGTCTGTGCGTTTTCACAACTATAAGGCTGAACGGATTTTAATGAAATTTGGCAAAGAGAACAGATGGTATATTGAGAACGATATTTAATTGGATACTTTTTATCCCGATAACATCCACAAATTTCCTTCCCGCCGTTATTATAATACAGCTAGTAGGTACTCCCTCTATATATTGTTTTTTATTTAAATGACTCAATGACTCAGATAATTTAGTCATTGTTTAAAACAATTTCAACGCAAGTAATTAAGTAATACCTAGGTACCTACTGTACCTATTGTCCGCGAGAGCCCTTACAAGACGCAGATCATTTAGGTTACATCTAACAATAGATGGTGCAGTAGCCTTGACTGCGCTTGCGCAACCTCACGTCACAATCACTCATTAACTACTTGTATAGTCATGAACCTTCGACACGTGAGGAAACTCCCAAATAGTCGTATATCATCACGCTACTATACACTAGAGGATTAAATTACTTAACCCCTTTTATACGAAGGGGGCTAAGTAATTTAGTCATCTTAAATTATAAAATACTACGGGTTTGCCCGCGACTTCGTTCGTCCGCGTGGTAATTTGGAATATTTACCCCGATTTTGCAACATATCTCACTACTGCTCCGCTACTATTGATCATAGCGTGATGTTATATAGCCTATAGCCTTCCTGGATAAATGCACTATTCAACAAAAACATATTTTTTTCTAATTGAACCAGTACTTTCTGAGATAAGCGCGTTCGCCCAAACAAACAAACTCTTCAGCTTTATAATATTAGTATAGATGTATCTCTAATAATAAAATACTCTTTCAAGTAATGAAAGAGTCTACTCTAGAGGTGGTCCCATTGGCACCAAATCAGGATGATGATGGAATCCCAGGGAAATCGAGGGCAACCCTCAAATGTTATAGGTATTAACAATGTTTTGAGTATATTTTATACTTTTATCACTAAAAATAGAAAAAAAAATTAAACAAAATAAAACAGACTTTATAAACCTAAAAATAACTGAATACAGATTGAAATCGGTGCCAAGCTTAAAAGTAATATTAGGTGACAGGATGAACCTAGTACCGACCGAAAAAGAGTTTTGAGAATCGGTCCACAAATGCGGGAGATATTGGTGAAAATACTGTCGAACATAAAATTTGCTCCTTTTTTGAAGTCGGTTAAACATGTCAATGGGGATACAGTGCCGCCGCAATGTGCGTACAAAGTGCCAGGTTCGAGCCTTGAGTTGGGTAATCTATTAGGGATCTATGGAATTTACGTTCTAGTCCTTCTCTGGACGCATTTAGGAGAAACTCCAAGGAGCATTTCCTTACAAAATAAATGTGTAAAAGACTATGTAAGTGATTATATGTATAATTGTATATATTCTGTATTTACGTATGTATTTATGTATGTATTCTATATGTATGTATTCTGTATTTATGTATGTATTTTCTTATATCGTACTATTATTACTGTGCTATATTATTATCTTTACTAAATGTACACTAAGTTTACCCTTCCTACTTTCCTCTGCACTTTCCATCACTCAAAGGTTTGCTGTAAGAGAACTCAACTTTGAGTTAAGCTCGCCTTTGTACATAATAATGTTATATATTTGTTATCTATCCTGTATCTTATTTTGTGTACATTAAAGAATTAAAAGGTGTTTAGGGTCGGTGAGCAATCGCGAACAACGCTTATGCAAGTCGTGTGGCGCAGCGGCGGAATCCCTTTTTTAGTTATATTATAAATCTGATAGATAGAGTCGAACCCGTGACACGCCGCGCAGTGGTAAATGGCGAGGTAACCACTTAAGTCACTGAACCAACCGTGCCGTCAAGTCAGTACTATCCAACTAATGATTCTGTCACTTAGTCATTGAGTATTAGTTATTAACTATAGTAAGTAAGGCAGGTGACTAATGAACGTCTCTAAGAACGTATTAAACGATTTGTCATATTTGTTAGTGTTATTATTCAATTTATTATAAGCTGTCAGCAAGTAGATTGTAAAGAAAAGATGTATGGTCTCTTTGACTTCAAGGACTATGAGTAGAACCTTGGTAATATAATCTCTTCTCTTCGTTTTTATCCGTCACTTTTATGGTTACTGCTTTGCTCATAAGGGCGATAGCGTGATGTTAGATAGCTTATGACTCTCCTCAACAAATGCGCTATAAAAACCTAAAAGAATTTTCCAAATCGGACTGGTAGATTTTGAGATTAGGGCATTTAAAAACAAACTGGACTGCCTTGGTGGTCCAGCGGCCGCAGTATGCGCCTGCTGCGCACGAGCTTGTTCGTTGGGTTCGATTCCAAAACTTTGTGTGACCCACAAAGAGATATTCTGAGTCTGGGTGTAATTTGTGTCCGTTAAATGTATGTTTGTAAAGTCCCCCGCGACACAAGAGCTTGTATTCTAGTGCGGGAGTTGTCTTTTTAAATAAAGATAACGATAACTTTACAGCTTCATTCACTTACTCAAAAATAGCGTTTTCGCTATTTATGACTATAATCTACTTCTATGCCAAATTTCATTTAGATTCGTTTAGTAGTTTTTACATGAAAGAGTAACAAATATCCATAAATACATCCTCACATACTTTTACATTAATATTAGAAGGATTCAGTAGATATTATTTATTTTAAATTTATGAAATTTGGTTAAGTATAAAATTGATAGCTAACGCAATTTATTTGTCATTCATTCTCTGCTAAACAAGTGAATGTATGCATAATTAAATTTGGTAAGAAGATAGGTAGTAAACTGAGGAAGGACAAGTACAGCATGGAGTAGAATGACACCTAAATAAAAATATTATATTTTTCATGGAGTAGTTTGGGAACTCTTCAGGGACCCAATGTAATCACAATAACCGACATCCACGCACGCGAACCCTTTGGGCTGTAGCTAGGAGACAATATAGGGCATATTTCTTTTAAACTAAACTTCATGTTAATTATACAAAGACGGTATAATATTAAAGTCTATGCAAATAATGTTGCAACGATCGTCGGTAGTACGAGTCGATATTAATTTGTTCGCGTGCTGAGCCGACCTTACGAAATGGGTAACAATGCAAGGTCCGTCTTAAATGGGACATGACCATCTTTCGACAATTATTTTCGTCATAAAATGTTTTATTTGTCATCTTTATGCGCAGTTGGGTAAGTCTATAGCTTCACTAGATGCTAATATATAGCTTCATCTATCAATTCGGTACCTAACTAATATCTCCATTTAAAAGATAACTTGCTTTATCACCGCGTTTTGAGCAACCAATATTTGCCCCACTGCTGGGCACAGGTATCTCCTCTATCAAGAGGGATAGAGGGTTTAGGCCATAATTCACACACGCTGGCCTAATGAGGGTTGGTGAATCAGACATGCCTTAGAATTTTTTCTCAGACATGGGGGTTTCTCACGATGTTTTCTTTCACTATTGGTACTTTTATTCGGGACAATCCAACCCACATGCCCACCGCTGTGACTCCTGTGAGCCAGCGATAACCAACTGATACACCGAGTTTTGACACTCATGCGTCCCGTGGACAACTAAACCTACTGGTTTAGTTGTCCACGGGACGCATGAGTGTCCAAGACAGTAGTCTTGGACCCCGCAACGAATTTAATCAGAAGTAAATAGGAGGAGTTAGAAAGAAAAGTTTCCACTTTCCTCCATAGCAAAGCGGGCGACAAAATAAATAATCACTATTGGTACTGCCAACCTGGATCGATCTCTGACCTCCTGCGTGCAGGTATTGGTATTGGGATAATCATTCAGGGATAGCAGCTTTTTGGATTAAAGTTGGGGAAGTAGCTCAATCTTGAGGAAATTGCAGGCCAATAACGCCATTTATCTGCATTGTGTCATGGTCTTTAGCTTTGTATATTTTCAAACTATTAAGTGGGAAAGCACACAGCCCGCCTGATGGTAAGCAATCCAACGCTTGAAATACCTGGGGCATCAAACCGTGTTTATTACACCGTAGTTTTGATTAATGATACGTTTCTGGTATAAGAAAACGTTTTCTCAAAACCGCATCCCTGAATAGCGAGTTCATCTGATCATACTAAAATATTTCCTAACATGTTCCTAAAATGCTATTTCGTATAGTGAAGCAGTTAATATTTTGACGCCAGAAATATGTTTATTCCCACTAGCCATATAAACATTTCCCAAAGGTCTAACGAGGCAAATAACACAACAAACACGCAATAAAAATACATTATAATACAGTTTGCAATAAGCTCTAATCATGAACAAATTGTGACTATAACAAAGCGAAGCCTCGTAAACTTTTATGTTTACACATTATTATACCTCATTTGGTACAGTACTTACATATGTGTAATAAAACCTACTAGTCTATGAACTCGACCGATGATGGAGCAACGATTAGGGCAGGTATGAAGGAGAGCGGAGTCTCCCCTCTGGACCGCGATGCTTGCGGTATGGTATTAATTTATTTTATTCTACAATAATTATGGCAAACGAGCTCGCAGATCACCTGATGGTAAGTGATAATCGCTGCTCATAAACGCGATTGTATTTCCTCAGCATTGCAAAAAAAAAAATACAACCGAACCGCTGCCTATCGTAAGGAAGGAGGGGTTAAGGGGAGAAAGAAGGGCCTCCGGCACTCAACACTCACCAAACGAAACGCAGCAGTAAGAGTACCTACTGCTACTTCACGGTTATATTCTGTGAGAGGGTAGTACTTCCCGGTCGAGCCGGGCCATTCATGCTGAAACCAGCAAGGCTTTACTCTCTTCAGCCCTTCTAGACAAGTGGCATAAACGGTAGTCCAATCAAATCGAGTAGAAAGCTAATGTATGGGACATAAAGTCGTATATCTACGTCAAATCCCATACATTTGCTTTTTAATATAATCGATTCGGCTACGGTTTATGCCACTTGTCTGGAGGGTCTAGTGCGTCGCAAACACGAAACGTATTGTATTTTTTTAGTTATTTTTGTATGTGTACGACGACGGTAAAATTGGATATAGGATTGTCTTTGTACCCTTGCATGTTACGGAATAGTCGTCAGACGCATTTTTTATACTACTTATGTGGCAAACAAGCATACGGCCGGCCTAATGTTAAGCAGTTACCGTGGCCTATGGACGCTTCACAATACTAGAGGTATCACTTGCGTGTTGCCGACCAATATTTTTGCACTAGGGCTTTAAGAAGGAGTATCCCTGGGATAGGAAAACTTTTATGTTTTGTATTCACACACAGGACCACAACTGCACCGCTGTGTGTAGTTATTTGTCTGTAGTCTTCTGTAGTTGACTGACTAGAAGGATTTATTACGCATATGGTGCTATTACATTATTAACGTTAAGTGGTGATTTGTAACCGTGTGTTATTTCACAACGATATAAATAATAGGGATATTAATAATGTGGAACAGTTTGCTTAATGAGTTAGTATATTAAGAAATACCCATTAATTTAGGTTTATCGGTGTAATTTTATTTATTACTTGTAGGTACTAGTATTAAAACTGTTTAGGGCTAATCAAATGTGAGTTTACTTTGAATATATTCATAGGTTTTTTATTTATTATGACCCGAGCTCACGACATATATACTTGTGATGAAATTATGAGAGTGGTTCAGTTAGTACTGAGTGCTATGATTTATTTTCTGACTGCCAAAAGAAGTTTTATAATATTCATTTTTAGAGTTAATATACGGTCTATGACACTCATAAATAACGTGGCTATCATTGGTAAAAGAATTTTCAAAATCGATTCAGTAGATCCAGAGATCATTTATTGATTAAATTTCATTGGTAATATTAGGTATATATTAGCTGATTATAACATGTCCAGATATATTGCCGTTTTATATATTTTAATTATGCCGCTACTTATTAAGTTTATTTTACTCAATTCTGTACTCAATTTCAGCGGTACGCCGACTCGATAGTATTATTTGCATCTCTTTCATTGCTATGCAGATTGACAGTGACGAAATGTTTTCATATACTCATGAACAAGTAAGTCCTAATGCAACAGTGTGCTTACCTTGTTTCCTTGAGAGTTTGAGGAAGACATCCTCAAGAGATATACAGCTGTACATGGTGAGCAGGGCCTGAGGTGACTCCTCAGCTAGCAACCGACCGCTTCTCATCAGACCGATCTAGAAAACAAAATGAAATATTATTAGAACGAGTACTACAAACCCTATTAATATTATACACGCAAAATTTGAGGGATGGATGTTTGTTACTACTTTACGCAAAAACTGCTAGATGGATTTTGATGAAACTTTACAGTATTTTAGCTTTAACATCTATAGTCATATAAAGAGAAAAGTTTTGTCTGTAATGAATACATTAAAAACTAATGGATCAATTAAAAAAAATCTTTCACCTATAGAAATCTACATTATCAGCAAGTATATCTTTTGTTAACAGTAGAGGTCCTTTCTATCAAATTAATTTAATGTTTGTTGACCAAATTAATGTTTTGACTGCCTCGGTGGTCTAGTGGCCGCAGTATGCGTCTGCTGTGCACAAGGTTGTGGGTTCGATTCCCACACAGGGCAAAACTTTGTGTGACCCACAAAGAGTTGTTTTGTCCGTTAATTGTATGTTTGTAAAGTCCCCCGCGACACAGAGCTTGATCTCTAGTGAGGGAGTTATTATATTATACTACTTAGTTGGCAAACAAGCATACGGCCCGCCTGATGTTAAGCAGTTACCGTAGCCTATGGACGCTTGTAAAAAAGAAAAGAAATACGTTTACCCGTGCGGAGCTGTGCTTGTAGTCTATATTTTATTTTAAAAAACGAAATGTATGCAATAATATCTACCTCTCTTTTTATTTTGCGTAGGTACTTGCTAATACATTTCAAGTATTAATCCTTACTAATATTATAAATGTGAAAGGTTTGTGAGAATGGATGGATGGATGTTTGTTACTCTTTCACGTAAATACTACTGAACGGATCTGGATGAAATTTGGCACAGAGATAGATTATGGTCTGGAATAACACATAGGCTACATTTTGCAGCGATAACCGACATTCACGCGGGCGGAGCCGCGGGCAACAGCTAGTACAAAATAATTCAGAAAGAGATAATGAGAGATGAAATGAAGCTACCGTTGACGGCAACAGTTTCTGCGCGCCTAGTCCGATATCTACGCCTTTCTTTCTAAAATATCATTAGCTACAATGCATACGACTTTTAAAAGGCAGAATTTAATAGCTGGCACTGCGACATTGCTTACAATAAAGAAAATATAATAATGGATAGCAACAACTCGATGGCTTTACGTCATAGCAATTATAATTATTATTCAGTTTGAACTACACAGACAAATGAGAAATATTATCTATAGTTTTTGTTTTTGGTTAGATACAGAAGAAAAAAGATAATGTGTTTATTTTTTGTTCTTTATATACATCAGCTATTATATCTAATAATTTTAAAGATATTTTTCTATACTACACGCTAAAGTGATAAAGAAGCATACGTTTGCTTCATGGCGAAGAGTTACCATAGCATTATAGACGTTTTTATTTTAAGACCACAAGATTCGAGCGCTAACACATTATTATTTTTTTTATTTTCAGCCTGTACTGTCCCACCGCAGGGCAAAGGCCTCCCTTTACTTTTTCCACTCAACCCGATCTTGTGCTGAAATCGACCAGTCTTTTCTGTCCCGCCATCTTAGTCTGGGCTTACCACTTACACATTGTAATATTAAAAATATTAAACTTCAGACAAAGTTGCTCTTGAATATAGTATGTAATTATCTTATTAAACGTTGGTTCAGCGGCTTGGTTACCCCACTGTGCGGCGTGTGGTGCGTTCGATCCCCACACAGGACAATAAATTGTGTGATCCATAAATAGTTGGCCCAACCTGGTTGTACTTTGCATTTCTTTAATTCAATCAATCAATTTATTAAATAAAATACATTAAATACATGTTTCGATACTGAGCTTTTCTTTTTAATTGTATGTTTATTAAGTCCCCAGCGACACAAGGCTTGTTCCCTAGAGTGGGAGTTGTCTTTTTAAAAACAAAGAAAGATATTAGCTAATCCTATGTGGTTAGGGGCTGTCCATGCAGCTGGAGAACTTCGACCCTTTGGGTTCTTTGTATGTCTTATGTGTTCTGCTACATTTTGATTTCATACATGTTTTGTTAAATTTTCGTCCCGTGTAAGGATCGAACCAACAACACGCTATGGTAAATGGTGATGTAACCTCTTAAGCTTTATGTCCGTGTGGTGACAGACTAACAATACAAATGTCACCACCCCATTCCATCCCGAGGGTGTCGTAAGAGTCGACTAAGGGACTAAGTTATAGAGACAATATCCAATACAAGAGAGTGAAGTTTCGAAATAAATCCTTTTTTTTTTTTTGAAGAGGGGAAATGCTTTACGCATACCGCCTTGCCTGGGGCAGCGAGGCGGTTATGTCGGACTCTCCGGCTCAAAGGTGGTGGGCGGCCGGCATACCGACTAAAACCCCCCAGTGCACCAACACCCGCCTTCACGGGTGGACCACTGGAACCTGATATGACGTCAGTGGTCCACCCAGCGGCTGCCCGCTTCACGCGGACTCCTTCCCCGTTGACAAAAACCCTATACCAACCCGTCTGGCCAGCGTGGTATAGTAGGCTAGTATCCCTCCAAGTATATGGAGAAGACCCGTGCCCAGCAGTGGGACGTTTTTATGGGTTGTGATGATAACCATTTAAGCCACAGAACCAACCGTGCCGTCAAGATAGATCTAAATACTGACGTACATCTGAATTCTGACGTAGATACAAAGATCAGACAGTGTTTGACGTAACACGTTGACTACACGTTTTTAGAGAGGGGCGGATTTAAAATGATCGAATCATTTTGTAATCTGACACGTGACTATAAACGTGCGCTAACATCATTATAATCATTCGTTAGAGATCGTCAAACTTCTTATTAAGCTTAGTAGGTACATACATATAGACAACCCTTTTTTCTATATATTACTTGAGTGGCAAACAAGCACAGAATTACCATAGCATACCAGCTTACAATACCAGAGGTATAATTGCGTGTTGTTGACCCATTTTTAAAATTTATACACAATATTTATTTAATTTTTTTTTTTTTTTTTTTTTTGTTTTTTAAAAAGACAACTCCCGCACTAGAGAACTAGCTCTGTGTCGCGGGGGACTTTACAAACATACAATTAACGGACACAAATTACACCCAGACTCAGAACAATTCTTTGTGGGTCACACAAAGTTTTGTCCTGTGTGGGAATCGAACCCACAACCTCGTGCACAGCAGGCGCATACTGCGGCCACTGGACCACCGAGGCAGTCAGTTAGTCAGTTAAAGTTAATATACACAAATTCGTATAAAGGCGGACTTAATGCCAGAGGCATTCTCTACCAGTCAACCTATAAGGTGATGCAGAGATAAAACAAAGTAGGTGCACGAATCTAAACTTGAAATTTAAAAAAAAAATCAAACAATAATACTGTAATACTACATAAGTACATATTTAGAAGGAAGTACATACATATAATAAATAAATATAATATAAATATATAATACATATCTATAAATTAAAGAATACAATATATGTATATCTATGAAAGAGTTTAGGTGTGTAAATAAATAGCTTTATCATTTACGAAAGCTGACAAAGTCTCTTCATAGAGTTGAAAAAACCCGTGATCAGCAGATGCACTTAAACGGATTGCAATTATTATTATTTACACAAAGTATCATATATTTTTCCTGTCTTGTAGTTAAAAATAAAAAGAATCAAAATTGCCTTGCGTTGCCAGTTTATCCAGACAAACCTGTCCTATAAGTTTTATTGTTTGTATTTTTTCTTTTATTTATATCCAGAAATAGTAAAGAGTACTTTTAAGTATTGGACGATTGTAGGAATTTTATTTTATTTAAATACTAGGGGTCGCCCGCGACTTCGTCCGCGTGGTAATTTGGAATATTTTCCCCAATTTTGCAACACATCTCACTACTGCTCCGCTCCTATTGATCATAGCGTGATGTTATATAGCCTATAGCCTTCCTGGATAAATGCACTATTCAACAAAAAACGTTTTTTTCTAATCGAATCAGTACTTTCTGAGATTAGCGCGTTCAACCAAACAAACAAACTCTTCAGCTTTATAATATTAGTCTAGTATAGATAAAAGCCAATAGTGGTGCGAAACACGAACAGGTACATTTAAAAATAAGTTGTTGAATAAAAAAATATTTTATTGACATTGATACAAAATAATTGTAATTGGCGTACCATAGTCTCTGCCTACCCCACGAACGTAACAAATAAATTTACTTATAAGACTAAAAACTTTTCGGTAACGAAACACCAAATACTGACATTAAAAAGATTCTCAATAAAAACATTGTAATTTTTTTCTAGTTAGCTGATGTACAATAAGCTTTATATAAATTTATGTATGTATATGCTAATACCATCTAAGTATACATATATATTTGTAATCGAGGAAGCATTGAGACCTCGATCGCAGGTTTTTTGAGGTTTTCGATACAAAATGCGACCGTTCAAGGAGATCGGTGTCAATTGTCAATGCAACTGAGTTACAACATATTGTCAAAGTTTCTGTTCAGTTTTAAAATTAAATATTTATAGGTAAAAGGAGGTTGTATGTTTAATAATGTCGCTGTTAATTATGTAATTAGTTTGTGCGAAATCATAATAAGACTAGTTTCCGCCGGCGAATTCGCTCGCGTGGTTGTTAAAAAGTAGTCTTTAGCATTTAGGGATAGTGTTGGTTTCTATTAGTACATTCAGAATTGGATCAGCCCCTCTAGTCAAGTGGCATAAGCGATAGTCGAATCGAAAAGTCAAAAAAGCAAATGTATGGGATTTGACGAAAGTTTACGACATTATATCGTAGACTTAAGTCAAATCCCATACATTTTATTTTTTGACTTTTCGATTCGACTACCGTTTATGCCACTTGTCTAGAGGCTCAGTAGTTTTAGAGATTACCCCCTACATACAACCTTATTTTTTTTAATAATTCATATTAGTATGTTTTGGTTGTGGAATTAGCTCCCTGTCAAAGTTTTCTCGAGAGACTGGAGCATGGAGTTTTTCAAGAAAGGATACTAAAGTTTTTAAAGAGTCGGGTTACTAATGAATTATATAACTACCGCACTTAGGTAACAAGCCCTGTGTCGCAGGGGACTTTGCAAATATACAATTAACGGACACAATGTACACCCAGACTCGAAACAATATTTTTTGCCTGTATACCACGGAACAAAACAAAATTGATTTACTAAATCTATAAAACGCCGCGCAGTGTTAAATGGAGAAGTAACCATTTAAGCCACAGAACCAACCATGCATTCTTGATATTTTACATTACTGGGTAACCATTACTTAGCATGTATATAAGAGTTAAAAGGATCTAAGTAAGGAAATGTTGTACTTCCGACATCTTGTGTATATTTATGGTCTTTTATTATTATACGCATTTTTTTTCCTTAGTTGGCATGAAGTCAAACAACTAAGTACGTAGGTATAATAATTATAATAGAAACACTGACTCATTAAATGTTTTGATGGCACGGTTAGTTCAGTGGCTTAAGTGGTTACCTCGCTATTCACTACTGCGCGGCGTGTTGTGAGTTCGATCCCACGGGACAAAAAATTGTGTGATATAAATAAATGGTTGTCCTGAGTCTGGTTGTACTTTGTGTCCGTTAATTGTATGTTTGTAAAGTCCCCCGCGACACAGGGCTTGCTTGTTCCCTAGTGTTGTCTTATCCAGCTCTAGCTGTACCCACACCGTTTCCACTTCTTTACCTAATTCTATGTGTGTAATTTTATATACGTTTGTTTCTTTGTTTTTGTGTTTATATATTCTTTATTATTGTGTGGACTAAATCATGTTGAATTTGAATTATCCTTTGAGACGTTAAATCTGCCTATAGGTACTTAATATAATAAAGAGGTCAAGTTTCTAAGTTCGGATGTAGGGAGTCATCTCTGAAATTTAATAATAATAATATTTTGGGACAACTCACACACCGCCACCTGATCCCAAACTAGGCATAGCCTGTACAATGGTAACCAGACAACTGATAAACATACTTATATATTTCTAAATACATACATAATATAGATAAATTACACCCAGACACAGAACAAACAATTGTGCTCATCACACAAATATTTGTCCTGGGTGGGAATCGAACCCACGATCTCCGGCGTAGCAGTCAGAGTCACTAACCACTAGACCAACAGGCCAGTCAAATTACTGATCTGTTTCGGGAAAATCTTTTACTATAGGAAGCTAACCGTATCTGGTTACGTGGGTGGATTAAGGCCGACTCTTCTCTACTTTCTTGATATAGGATAGCACTGCCCAGCAGTGGGACAATATGTAAGTGTACTACATTATATTTGATGCTTTTGGGTACTTTTTACCGTCATACCATGCAAGTAAAGCTGCGGTCGGAAGCTAGTGTGTAATTTACTTCTTTTACGTCTAAAAGCTTTTTGTATTACAAAACTTGTTTGCGCAAAACAAATTGTGTTTTTTTTTTTGCGTTTCCTATACGATTTGAACGTCACTCGTACCAAGGTGTGACACGTAGTACGCAAATGAGGCGTTTTGACAAGGTAACGAGGCGTTTTCCTTATTAACTAACTACTTGATATGGGGTCTAGGCAAAATTATACCCTTCGATCTTCAAGGCTTATTATAGAATAACAATAATGTTATCTTGGGACATCATACACAACCTTCGATCCCGGACTAGAGCTTTTGTTATGGAAAACCTGGCTATTGGTAAACAAACTTATATTTTTAAAATCCATCCTTACATCCATCTCAGCCAAAAAACGTCCCACACTGTGAAAACCCTGATTTTCTGTCACTATGTTTTTATTTCCGTAATCGAGAGTCCTTATGTTTCCAGCACTTGAGTTCAACTACGACTTCGATCTGACTTGTAGTTAATTAAAAAAAAAAGCCTAAGTTTCATAATATCCGCATCATGATATCCGAATAATTGAAGTTATTTCAAAAACGAAACTCCAGTGTCAATAATTTTCATTGATTAGTCAGACAGTGAGCTACAATTTTACCAATTTCTGTTGCTTTAGTGTAAATGGGATACGCGATATGTCTTTTTTTCATTGTTCGGTTTTATTTAACTTACTTTATTTTTTTTTTAAATGACAACTCCCGCACTAGAGAACAAGCTCTATGTCGCGGGGGACTTTACAAACATACAATTAACGGACACATTCACAAATTACACTCAGACTCAGAACAATTCTTTGTGGGTCACACAAAGTTTTATCCTGTGATGGCCAATCCTTTATTTTATACACAGTTTTTAAATCACAAACTAATTGTTAAACGTGTTATCCAAAAGTTGATAAGATGCATGTACTGTATAAAATCATAAATGTATACTCACACAATGCGCCTGCCGAGCCTCTTCAATATAATGCGTAGTGATAATGACAGTTTTGTCTCCGGAGCTGGTGATCCTGACCAAGTGCGTCCAGATGGACTGACGCAGCAGAGGGTCCACGCCCACCGTGGGCTCGTCCAAGATTAGCAGCTCTGGATCGTGCATCAGCGCCACTGCGAATGATACTCGACGTTGTTGACCACCACTGTTGACAAAAAAATAGTGATATTTAAAGCAAATTCAGAATATTATGAGCTCTAATCACAGCCAGAATTGATTTTTGTAAGCTCTACAAATTGGTATCGCTGATTCGTGAAGTGTTAGGAATGTTGCTACATTGATATTACGAATATAAATTGTATAAACGGATGTCAACACCTTCCTATCTCAAAGGACGTTTTGAGTTCCTTCATAACACACATTTGAAATTCTTGCGGTCATCAGAAAATTTAAAGTTGAAAATGCCATTACATTCCACAATCTTCTATGACAAGTCATTTACAGTCCTGGCCACACGTCTGTGGAATGCATTACCGATAAAAATTCGACGCGCCCAATCCTTGGCTTCCTTTTAACTGATGGTTAAAGATCACTACCTATCTTTATAATTTATTTTTATTTTATCTTCATTATCTATTAAAATAACTTATTTAATAAAATATTGTAGATATATATTTAGTGATAATTATATATATGTATATATATATATATATATATATATTTATATGCTCATCTATATTATTTGAAGTACCCCAGATCACTTACTCTACCAGTACCAATAAGTCCATCCAAAGGTTGTCTGGAAGAGATCGCTTTTAGCGATAAGACCGCCCATTGTACGTCATTTTATTTTAAGGTTTTTTATTGTCTTTTGTTTATTTTATTTGGTGTACAATAAAGAATATTCTATTCTATTCTATTCTATTCTATGTCTTCACATAGTTATACCAAAGCCTATTTGTGAGGACCTATAATTGGCTACTTGTTGTATATCTTTGTAAAGCTGTTGGTCTTCCAATAAGATAAATAAATAAATAAATAAATATAGGGTAGATCCACATAGGTTTAGTTATTTTTATTTGTCGACTGCTGCGCCAGTCTAAATATACGAGCTTGGGCATACTGGTTGTTGTTTTTTGATATTCTCCCGAACAGCGGATTGAACTTGAAGAATCCTAATTTTTCATTTATTATTATTGATTTATTTCCTATAAGAAGAAAAATTCCTTCTTACCAAATGGTCGCAGTCTTCTTTTAGTTTTAACTTTTTTTTAAATACTACTTGTGTGGCAAACAAGGATATGGCCTGCCTAATGTTAAGCAGTTACCGTAGCCTATGGACACTTGAAATACCAGAGGTATGTCACTAGCGTGTTGCCGACCCATTTATTTTTACAGCAGGGCTTTAAGATGGAGTATACCTGGGATAAGAATACTTTTATTTCAAAACGCATTCCCAAATGAGCACTGAAGACCTGTACTTACACATAGGAAGGTTCTGTAAGGTTCTTCCCCAGTCGGGTTTGCTCGCTACTATGTTGCCCTGCCTCTCCTAACTTAACTCACTGTGGATTACACGATGAGTGTTGAATCAGATAGTAATGACTACTTTTACATTTATAAAAAGACAGACATCCGACCTTGGACCTTCCCGAACACTCGACAAAAGAACCATGTCGTGATGTCAAGTCATAATTCAAAATTTCACCTCTCAATTGCTTCAAGTGTATAGTGACGGGGAAAGTTGATAGGTGATGTAATAATAACAATGACTTTTATATTTATAGAACAACGCTTTTGTGGTTATATTCTTGAAAGCTTATAAAATTTTTAAGGGTCCTTTCTAGGAAGTTGATTCCGTAGCCTTTGGATGCTTGCAACACCCCTCTGGTGTTGCAAGCGTCCAAAGGCAGGCACTTGCGTGTTGCCCACATAATACTTTTTTATACCAGGGCTTTAAGATGGAGTATCCTTGTCAACTTTAAAGTCAAACTCATTTATTCATTTAAATATATTATTTTGTCATCCATTTTTGTCATAAGAAAGTAGTGCGAGTGCCTAAATCAATGTCAAATACACAAAATACTGTCAAATACAATGTAAAAACTGGTAATGATGATAAATAATTAAATTTTCTCTATCCATTTTTCTTTGCACTTTATATATCGGTCACGTATAATCGACACAATGGCAAGATATCTGCCTACCCTATCAGGTGTTAAAAGCGTGATCGTAGTTAACATACGTAGGTAAATGATTCGCACTTATAATGTTAGGATATGACATTTGTGATGTAGAATTAGCACCTCGTTGCGTATAACGGAACTCTACACTAGACATTACGTTGTCGTGTACATATTTGTGTGCTATTAAGTACTTAGATGTATTTCTTAGTGTACCTATGTATTGTAGTTTATATTATATGATGTAATAACGGTAAAAAAAATATATTTATTCAAACAACCACGGGACAATCATAAAGAGCACTCAATAAGCAAAATAATAGTAGAATAGGCTAAAATGTAATAGTAAGAAAGGTATAAATATCGCACTTAGTCATCATAACCCATAAACGTCCCACTACTGGGAACGGGTCTCCTCCAAATACATGGACGGATATGAGCCTACTATACCACGCTGGCCAGACGGGTTGGTATAGGGTTTTATTTCGAGTTTTCCCTCTCTTGCAGTGGATATTGTCTCCATAACTTACTCCCTTAGTCGACTCTTACGACACCCTCGAAATGGAATGGGGTGGTGACATTTGTGTTCTTAATCCGATACCACACGGATAATATCGCACAAGTGCGCGGAAATTATTGGCCGTACATTTAAACATTTCAAAAGGTAGATAAACCAAGTCATTTTTGTCCGTACCATTATCGTGCTGTGTTCGATTCCCATTTTAGCCAAATTAGTATTATTTTTATTTTGAGCCATGCTTTACAAAATAATCAAATCCTGCTTCAATCTGTCCGACAAATAAACTTGAAATCTTAATCTTGTCTATACCCTCATTTTCGTCCGTACCATTATCGTGCTGTGTTTGATTCTCATATTAGTCAAATTGGTATTGTTTTTATTTTGAGCCATCCCTACAAAATAACTAAATCCAGCTTCAATCTGTCCGAGAAGTAAACTTGAAATCTCAATCTTGTCTATACCTCTAAACCCACTTATCTAAGAAACTAAGACACTAACATATTAAAAAAAACTGTCACTGATTGAAAACTACATGTTTCTTGAATACAAATACACATAAGCGAGTAAACCCACGGGCAGAAGCTAGCAAATAAGCGCCGCTCGTCGCGGCCGACAGACAAGTTTGCTTTTTTGTTTTAAAAATCAAGTAATTATCAAGTTGCAATAAAACATTTACGATTATTTTGTTTTTATTAATTAATATTAACGACATAAAAAAATGTCTACAATATTATTATGAGTAAAAGTGAACTAAACAGATAGGGTATTGATTTTAAACTGTAATAATCTACATAATATAATTACACGCCACTAAAACCTCCATAATCTAATATAAAAGACAATACAAACAAATTAAATTAACATCCAACTACCCGCAACAAACCATAACTGTTTACAATGGCGGCCATATTAGTCCTCCGATACGCCACTTAAGGCACAACGAGCGTATCGAATGAGTTAGTACGCGTTTGATACGCTCACTACAATACATGCTTATGTTTGTTTAGAGACAAAAGGTCGATACTTGTTAATTGTGATCTGGTTTAACTGAAAAGATTAGCGATTTGTCATGGTCTATCAGTCGGAGAAATGTCCATTGATGATGTCACTCCAAGACGTAAAACAAGCGGTGGACAAATTCAAACTCCGGACTGGAGTAGGAGCTCGGATGGCACAGTTGGAAGTGCGCTGGGCCGGAACCCGAGACGCGCAGGTTCGAATCCTGCTCCCGGCTCGTCTTTTTCCACATTGCTTTAATATTTCAGTATATTTGAGAAATTTCTATTCATGACAAAAAGGTATTTTGAAAGGTAGAGTACACAAGCTAACAAGCCCGACTGAGGAAGGACCTCCACCTTACAGAAGACTACAGTTAAATAACTACACTCATTGGTGTAATAGTGTTCACAATATTTAGATGGGAAACAAGTATACAGACCGTCTGATGGTAGATAAGCAGTTTCCATAGACTATGGACGCTTGGTTAGTCATCACTTGCGTATTGCTGATACAATATTTTTTTACATCAGGGTTTTGAGATGAAGTAACTCTGGGATACGAAAACCTTCTCTTTAAAAATCTATTTCTAAATGAACACTGTATACATAAAAACACAACTACACAACCCCGTGGCTTTATTTAGCTGTGGCTTCCATTATGAAGGTCTAAAAAGAAAATAGTTTGTAAGATAGTTTTAGCATTGCTTCTATTTTACAGTATGGTAGAAACTCTTAAATAAATATAAATAATAATGTCATCTGTGCAACACCTGGAAAAGGCCCAAGTCATGAATTACCTAAATGTACCTATAACATTGCCTTAAGAACTATATACTAATCTATAATCCACAAATTGTTTGTGGATTCCACAAACAATTCCACCTACAAAATGTTTTATAAGATTTTTTTTAATGTTAATAAATGAAAAAAAAAATGAATATAAAATTATGATTTTTTTTATGCTACTTGAGTGGCAACAAGGTTGCGCTTACTGGCTTGAATAATGCCCTACTTCTCTTTAAAATGCCCAAAATGAGCACTCTCTAATAGATAATTTGAGAAAAAGAAAATTTGATTCATATGACCACAAGCGTTCTAAGTGATAAACTAAACTAACATCAATAAGAAACTTAAGTATTACATAACATATTATATACATACCTACTTAATACAGACAGTAGATAATTAACCTGTCACTCAAAGCAAAGATTATTCATAAAAGCAATAACATTACCTATGTATATATGCAAAAATATTTCTAGAATGTATAATTTTAGTTTTGTATTAGGTTTCAAAATGCATTAGACAAGTGCGGTGTCAAACAGAGTGAGTTTTTAAAACAGGCTTTTATACTACTTAGGTGGCAAACAAGCATACGTCTGATGAAGCCTATGGACGCTTGCTTTCCAGAAGCATAATTTGCCTGTTGTCCAACACACCAGGGGTTTTATTGGAGTATCCCTGGGATAGAAAAACATTTTGTTAGAACGCATCCGTAAATGAGCGCTGAAAACCAATCACACACAGGAACATAACTACATTCCGTAAAGTGGAGGTCCTATCCCAGTAGGGCTTGTTACGTTGTATAGTGCTCTACCTTTCTTATTTTTATTTTAGGGATAGGATTTTAGTTAGAAGTCTTGGGTTTAAATAAGTAAACTCTAGGTGTACAAGGTAGGATAGTGCACTATATAAAATAGTCTTAAATATACTTAACCTACAAAAAGGTAAAGTTTGTGAGGTTGTAGGGGGTAATCTCTGGATCTACTGAACCGATTTTGAAAATTCTTTTACCAATAAAAAGCCACATTATTTGTGAGTGTCATTGCTATATATTAACCCGAAAATGTACAACAAAGTGGCCACAGATTAGCTAGTGTACAATAAAGAGTTATCTATATTTTGGATTAATCAAAAAATTGAACGTGCCTACAGAACTCTCATAACCAGGGGCATTACCAGCAAAACTAAACATCTACAAATACTAGTCTGTACAAGATATTTTTTACTTATTATATATTTGACAGGAAACTAGAAAATACATACAAAAACTAACTAGAATCTAGTACTAATAACCATTTACGATAAAAACTAACAACTTAGTCACAAACCTTTGAAACAATATTGCCAATAAATTCTGTAAAATACCTAGTATTGTCGACTTGTTAATATTGACTGTCAATACTGACTGATGACGTCATAATGTTTACATATAACAAGTCAAGTTTACATAACCCAGGGTTTGTTTCCTTTCACAAATTAAATGTTCGCCTGACGTTTATAAGTATGTTTATCAGTTGTCTGATTACCATAGTACAGGTTCTGCCTAGTTTGGGATCAGATATATGTGTGAGTTGTCCCAAAAATATAATTATAATTTGCTTGACTCAGCCTGAGTTTACTGCCTATACGTATAGCGCTTCTTTAAGGATTTCTAGAAACTACTCACCAGCAGAAACACAACACTACCCATGTCGTGTTTTTAGCTGTTTTCTGTAGGATTCAATTAAAGGGTAAAGTGCCCTGTCTCTATCTTCATGATTCGGTGAAAACAAAACATGGTAATTTCGTGAAATCATTGTGATTTCGAAGCGTTTATAGCCAGGTGCTGTTCGGTAAATAATCAACGGGTTAAGCTACCAAGAGCGCGGTAACCCAATGGATGGGTCTGCAAAGTGGTATTTTATCTAAGCGTCTCCGTGCCTCAGAGGGCACGTTAAAAGTCGGTCCTGACTGTTTGTTAGTAACAAATTTATAATCATATAGATAACTCATACCAAAAATGAGCGTTTGATCAAAAATGATGGTAAATCTGACGATTTAAATCTTTGACTAAGAAATAATTACCTTTTTTTTTGTAATAGTTCGTAAGCTTTCTGATTACGTTCAAAGTTTAAAAAATACAAACTTATTTAGTAGACAATACTTTATTATGGCAGTACTATATATATCAATTAAAACTCTTCTGAGAAATAGAAAAGATTCTGTAAAGATTCCAATTTGAGTTACCAATCCTTACTAATATTATAAATGTGAAAGTTTGTGAGTATGGATGTATTGGATGTTTGTTACTCTTTTGCGCAAGAACTACTAAACGGATCTGAATGAAATTTGGCACAGAGATAGGTTACAGTCTGGAATAGCATATACGCATATACTTTTTATCGCGATCTACGCGGGCGGAGCCGCGGGCAACAACTAGTCATTAAATAATTTATATGAACTTACCTCAAATTCTTCACCATTCTGTTCTCGCTGGGTAAGTCGAGAAAGTCAAGTAAGAACCGGAGACGCTCGTGTATCTCCCTGGTCTCCATACCGAAGATCCAGCCGAAGTACATCATCGTCTCTTTGATGGTGAACTCTCCGTACAGAGCTATTTCTTGGGGCATGTAGCCGACACGTTTCCCGGGAACTCCGGAACCTGAGGAAAGATTAAGGAGTAAGTTGGACAATTGAAGAGTTAGAGCTAATGATGAGTGACCACCACCCTTAAGACGCAGCGTGGGTACGTCTTCCGAGATGGACCGAAACTTGGTAAACCTGGCAGGGTGCCGATAGATAAGGGCGGCTCAGCAGCGAATTTTGTGGAAACCTTTAGGGGAGGCCTATGTGCAGGAGTAGACGTCTTTTGACTGGAGATATAGGTAGAAGGGCTGTTGTGTTGTGTTATTTTTAGGTAAATAAAATTTGAATTCGATTACCGGGATGCAGACCGCAGCAAACTTTGATTGCAAAGCAGACATATGCTGTGGCCACAGACAGTCAGGTTAAGGTGCCGAAGTATCTCCATGTCCTTGGAAATTTAATGCCGCCTCAAAGCTAAAAATTGTCAACAATACTACTTTTTTTGACTGGCCTGTTGGTCTAGTGGTAAGTGACTCTGACTGCTACGCCGGAGGTCGTGGGTTCGATTCCCACCCAGGACAAATCTTTGTGTGATGAGCACGAATATTTGTTCTGTGTCTGGGTGTAATTTATCTATAATATGTATGTATTTAGAAATATATAAGTATGTTACTTATCAGTTGTCTGGTTACCATAGTACAGGCTCTGCCTAGTTTGGGATCAGATAGCGTTGTGTGAATTGTCCCGAAAATATTATATTATATTATTATATTATTTTTAAGTTTTTTTTTATACTACCAAGGTGGCAAACAAGCATACGGCCCGCCTGATGGTAAGCAGTTACCGTAGTCTATGGACGTTTGCAACACCAGGGGTGTTACTGACGCGTTGCCGACCCTTTAAAAACCTTATAACACCTTTCTTGAAGATTTCTTAATTGACTATTATAGTATTCTGGACAACTCACCTTTGGTACCTGGCTTCCCACCGAGGACCCATATCTCTCCGCTGTTCAGTTTCCGTCTGCCTACGATCGTAGACAGCAGTGTCGTTTTACCGCACCCTGACGCTCCTAGAAGACCGTATCTGTAAATATAAATATATATTAATATCATTAAAGAACTGTACAAAATACTACATTACTTCTATAAAGGCAATGAAAATAAATAAAGTGCAAAAGTTACCAAAAATATATACATAAACAAAATGACAATAAAATTAAAACTTAGAGGCGGAAGGGATGGCTTATAAGGAAATTAGAAATCTCTTGTTACTCAATCGTATTTTTGTGAAGAAACTGTGTTTTTTTCTACTAGTGTCTATCTATATCTATACTAATATTATAAACGCGAAAGTTTGTAAGAATATATGAATGTTTGTTACTCTTTCACGCAAAAACTTCTAAACGGATCTGGATTAAATTTGGCATAGAGATAGATTATAGTCTGAAATACCACATGGGCTACTTTTTATCCCGAAAAAAACTCTGTTCCCGAGAGAATGTACGCGCGGGCGAAGCCGCCTCCTTCTTAATAATAGTGTTTTGCCCCGAAGTTTCGCTAGTTGTTTTTTTATACTACAAGGTGGCAAACAAGCGTACGGCCCGCCTGATGGTAAGCAGTTACCGTAGCCTATGGACGTTTGCAACACCAGGGGTGTCACTCACGCGTTGCCGACCCTTTAAAAACCTTATAACTCCTTTCTTGAAAAACCCCATGCTATAGTCTCTTGGGAAAACCTCGGTAGGGAGCTGTTTTACGTACATCCTATGATTCCTATGTAATAGGAGCAAATTTGTAACTGTATACCGCGCACAGAGCCGGGCTCCATGCTGACATTAAGTATTTCTCGACAAAAGATCGCAGTATCATTTTTTCTCAGCACAGCAGCCATGCGCATTACCATTACGCCATACTATACACACAATAAACATAATTCCTTCATGAAAACAGCATGAAATTCAAAGAATGCAGTATCCGTAAAACCCATCGCACATGACGGCAGTTTCCCAAATCGCCGAGATCGTAACGGTCTGTCGCTCAGCGTCGCAAGCGCATACGAGGACGAACACCTTGCGAAACTATCAACATTTACATTCTATTTTACCCACATACTTACTAAAAGCCATACTTGATTCTTATTAGTAAAGAAATAGAGTTTAATTTTGCATGTGTTTATATATTTCTTTCGGATGTGGTCAGTGTTTCTTCATAGTTAAGGACAAGACTTAGTATGATTGCGGGAAGACGACAATTGAGGATTTAGTAGATGTGTCTTGTTTGCCAATTGTTTGAGGATATGGAGTAGTATGGTGGTCTTACCATTAATACTCAAGGCTTGTCAGAATTAGTAGAGGCACAAATTAAAGATATAAAAGATATAAAACGCCTTCACCTTGTTATTTGAGTGGGTATTTAGAACGTTACGAAAGTGGTTACCTCACTACATCTACGTAAGGTATATTATGTGCAATCCCGACACAAATATATGTATATAATTATATACATTAAGACCCTGATATTGTACTTTGTTTAGTTCGCCATGACACATATAATTAATATTATGCTTTTTTAACAAAAGGGCAGGCAGAGGTACTGCCTACGTTTTACCAGTAGGAGTTTATTTCTTAGGTCCAATGGAAAAAAATACAAAAATTACCAAATTCTTGGATTGAACCTGAGATCTCAGCACGGCAGTATATACCACTGTGATACTGAGGCAGGTTTTAAAAAGACAACAATTTAAAAAAGACTTGATTTGTTGGTAGAAATCATGAAATGGATGGCAAAGCTAAACAGTTTGTTTATTTGAAAGCGATTTTTCATCGACAACGCGTGATAGCCAGGTATACAATCAAATGTTGTATTAAGAGAAGGTTTTTTTGCTTTTCATTTTATGTATATTGGTGTATTTACAGAAAAACGCAGTTTTATAAAATAAAACCCCAAGTAAAGTGCGTTTAATGTAGGTTAGCCGTCCAGATAGGTATTGTTATTAAACAAGAGGGCCTGATTAGGGCTCTGACGTACCAGTTAACCCGTAAAAACAGTGAGTTCAATTAGACCTTAACACCAGATGAAACGTCTTAAAAGTTAAACACCGATTCAAACCCGTTGTCCATTATAAAAATAAATAATTGCATCAAGATGAATGCAAAGATAACAAATAACTAATGATGTATTTATTTAGTGTTTATATATTGATAATATTTATTGATTCTCATCATACAATAAATATTTTAGCATCATCATGTTTCCACTGGTTTTTTTCAACGTGACATCATTAAATTAGGTATTATATTTAGTTATAAGAGGTTCAGTAATATAGCATTCGTTTACCACGTCTCCTTATGAGAATATTACAGTCTAAGGAGCTCTTTGCACACTGTGGTAGTGAAAACAAAATAAAAATTAAGACTGTTTCGCTTGAAAGACTAAGCCAAAAGGGATTGCTTTTAAAATTAACTATTAAAACTGGTAAAATCTCTCTAAGAACGTTCGAAATGGTAAATACATTATAGGGGTCTTACTATTCCTTTATTCTCATAGTCCCATCGGAATATGAGAGTGAAGGAATAGTGAATGGACCTGTTTTGCCCACTATAATATGTCCTGCGCAATCCTACTAATCTCCGTTGAGATTGGCCGCTGTGCTGAGACTGAAATCGGTCTGGACGACTATTATTATTATTACTATTATAGTAGAGACCCGTCAATTTTTGAAGTAAATACTTATTTAGGCGCGTTGAGCACTTTTTGTGTGAACAAAAATCATGGAACTAAAATCACCTAATGCTTTCCATATTCAAAAATAATAATCTAATAGCTCGACGATACAATTCACAAGTTACTTAGTTTTCACTTCTATCAGTCCCCAAAGACTACCCCACGCATGTTTGTTCTTTTTAGATGTATGGCAGATAAGTCGTTCTTGCATCGCTCTGTTCAGTCACCAAAAATAATGTCTCTTAGACTTTATACCATCATCTGCAATATACGTAAAGGCCATGATGATATCGACAATCTTTTAAGTAAATAAATTACATCACGTAAGTTATTTTAGTTACAAACATTTTTTTGTATAGATACGAGTATGCATATTGACAAGTCTGTGCTAATGAGTTCAATCAAAAGAATAACCTTAAATATTATATGTATGAATGTTTTTGTATGGTTTTTTTTTGTATCATACATGATTTATTATTAAAAAATAAAGGTTGATGTTTTTAAAAGTGATGAAGGTAAAGAGAGAGTATAGCCACGTACTCTGCCGCCCTGAAGACCACATAGTGCGAGTAGCCAAATAGACGCCGTGGAAGACCGCCTGCCACCTTCATTAATTCTTCAAAATGACCTTAAGGATAAAGGGATAGACGCCGCGACTGCGCAGAATAGAAATAAGAGGATAAGAAAGGTAGGGCACCATGAGCAAGCTAACAAGCCCGACTGGGGAAGGACCTCCACCTTACAGAAGACCACAGCCAAACAACTACACACAGTGGTGTAGTTGTGTTCCTGTGTGTAGAGGTCTCCAGCGCTTATTTAATGATGCGTTTTGAAACAAACGTATTCCTATCCCAGGGATACTCCCATCATAAAGCCTAAAAAAAATGGGTTGGCAACACGCAAGGGATGCTTCTGGTATTGAAAGCGTCCATAGGCTACGGTAACTGCTTAACATTAGGCAGGCCGTATGCTTGTTTGCCACCTAAGTAGTATACAAAAAAGTGGAAAAGGCAGACAAGAAGAGCCGACCCCAGATGATGGGATAAGGTTTAGAATAGAAGGAGCAGATGAAGGTAAAGAGAGATGCTGATGAGGTTACGCGGTATATCTGCTCATTCACCGGTCACACACCTATGTTAATTGTTACGCCAATTAGTATGCGATTCGTAAATGATAACACATCACAATCAGTACCGAGTACTTGGACTGATCAATATGGCGCAGCCATTTAAATTGTCAGTTAAGTTTGACGTCACACTTCTATTAAGGTCTTCCCGTCTGTGTTACGATACTATAAGTATATTGTTAATCGAGTTAAAGATTATTAGTTCCTGCGTGCGTAAGACCGCCCACAGAGTACCTACAGGGTCTATCCTATTCTGTACTAGTGGTCCTCCTCGGCTTTGAACGCGTTAAACAATTTTTAGCCGTGTTAAGATTGACATTAATTAAATAACTATTGCGCAAAATGTCAAGTTTAAAGCGCCAAGAAATTCAAGAGAAGTAAGGCACTATACTAGCGAGCAAGCCCGACTGGGAAAGTACCTCCACCTTATAGAAGACCAACACACAGCGATGTAGTTGTGTTTCTATGTGTGAGTACCTACAGGTCTTCAGTGCTCAATTAGGGATGCATTTTAAAATAGTTCTGATCCCAAGGATACTTTATCTTAAAGCCCTGGTGTTAAAAAATGGTTCGGCAACACGCAAGCGATACCTCTCGTATTGCAAGCGTCTATAGACTACGGTAACTGCTTAACATCAGACGGGCTGTACGCTTGTTTGCCACCTTAGTAGTATAAAAACCGAATTAGTCAGCTAGAAATCATTCTAGGGACTCCATCTCCAAGGCGCTTTATCCTCTTTGAGCGAGCGGGCAAATGGCGATGGATGCGGGAGAAAGAGAGGGAGGGGCTTACATGCCACACTAGTAATCCTAGTGCGATATAAAATGTTTCTTAAAAGCATCCCTAGATGAGCACTGGCACCTCGTGACACAGAGTTTGTTCCCTAGTGAAGTAAATAATTTTAACAAAAAAAAAACCGACTTCAGTACGGCAAGTTGTAAAATTTTCAATATTACAACTTGCCGTACTGAAGTCGGTTTTTTTTTTGTTAAAATTATTTACTTCACTAGGGAACAAACTCTGTGTCAAGAGGTGCCAGTGCTCATCTAGGGATGCTTTTAAGAAACATTTTATATCGCACTAGGATTACTAGTGTGGCTATACTAATTGCTATATGTGTGCCTATAACTTTGAGGAGTTCCCTCATTTCCTCATGGATCCCATCATCGGAACTTTCTTTTGATGATAATGGGACCAAACTGGAAGTATGTCCAGTCAGACAAAAAAAGAATTTTTCAAATCGGTCCATAAATGACGGAGTTATGCGGTGCAAACATTAAAAAAAATAAAAAAATACACACGAATTGATAACCTCCTCTTTTTGAAGTCGGTTAAAAAGAAGTACAGACTGGTAGTAAGTCTAGTGCACAAAGCCTAGTGCAAGTGCCCCATTAAAACGTATCGTGACATAGTTAGTACATCCTAAGTACAAAACAATTGCACACGCATTGTTAACCATTTCCTCACTACATATAAGCCGAAGTTGCGGTACGTTTGTTATAACAATTACATTTGTCAAAGGTTAATACTCTTTTGTTCTGTGACCTTCGTGGTGTTGGCGTGATGACAGCTTCCTTCTCGTGATTTCTTATCTGTTTATCTAATAGGTATCAGCCCCTCTAGACAAGTGGCATAAACGCCAGTCGAATCGAAAAGTCACAAAAGCAAATGTATGGGATTTGACGTAAGTATACGACATTATATCGTAGACTTATGTCAAATCCCATACATTTATTTTTTTGACTTTTCGATTCGACTACTGTTTATGCCACTTGTCTAGAGGCTCAGGCCTACGTCATATGATTGTTAATGTAAAGATGTTCGGAGCAACGCTGCAATTTTTCATGGCGTGTTTTGGGTACGATTCCTACTTAGTAAATATTGTAATCTACACATTATTGTTTTGAGTCTGGGTAGGCTTTGTATCTGTTATTTAGGTACGGAGGCCGTGCATTCGATTTCCACACGGGACAAAATTTTCTGTGAATCATAAATGTTTGTTCGGAGTCTGGGTGTAAGTTGTGTCCGTGAATTGTATATTTGTAGAGTGCACCGCGACATAGGGCTTCCTGCCTAGTGCGGAAGTTGTCTTAAAAATAAAATATCTAGCACTGGGGGCACCCCATTTAAAAAAAAAATGGAGTATCCAACAGACCAAGGCAACAACGCATTAAGATATTGTATAAAATGAAATGTCTCCTAAAACCAGACCAAAAACCAAAAGATTTTCTCCCACACAAGTACCTACCTACTTCTATAACGGAGCTGCCTCAATTTATGTATGAAAACAATGTATAAGAGAAAACTTTATTATATTACATTATATAGGTTAAGAAAGGATATTGTATATACTTATGTAGATGGGAGCAGGAGGGAGGCGGGAGCAGGTACAGAGGTTTAGTCAGTATGGCGACTATCTATTTTTTTTAACTCCCGCACTAGAGAACAAGCTCTGTGTCGCGGGGGACTTTACAAACATACAATTAACGGACACAAATTACACCCAGACTCAGAACAACTCTTTGTGCGTCACACAAAGTTTTGTCCCTGTGCGGGAATCGAACCCACAACCTCGTGAACAGCAGGCGCATACTGCACCCACTGGACCACCAAGGCAGTCAATCTATGGTAGATCCCTTAGTCGGAGAGCCCGACAGTCCCGCCTCACGTCCCCGGACGGGACGGTAAGGGGCTTCCCCCTCTCAAAATAAAGGATATGTAATACTCACATGGTTCCCTTGGCGACAGTCATGTTGAGGTTGCTTAGTACGTGGTTGGGCCTCTTGTTGGAGCCGTAGTGCTTGAATGCGTGTCGCACACACACCGCCTGTTGACGTTTCTGCCATATCTGTTACAAAACAATACGTAATATATTAATTCAATGTTTAAAACTATACGTACATACATATCATCACGCCCGTCTCCCACTGGGGTAGGTAAAGACTGTGGTACGCCAATAGCTTCGATCCAGCCATACTTCTTTCGCTTCCTCTACATTCATCAACCTCTTCATGCATGAACGTCGGTTCTGGGTACTCTTAATTTTGCACATCATCTTCTTACTTACTACCTATATTCTTATAAAAAATGCGAAAGTTTGGATGGATATATGAATGTTTGTTAGTCAATCACACCAAAACGGTTGAACGGATGTGGATGAAATTTGGCATATAGATAGAATATAGTCTGGAATACCACATAGGCTACTTTAAAAAATAACTATGTTCCCGTGGAATTGCACGTACGAGTGAAGTCGTGAGCGGAAGCTAGTATGAGATGATTGTCTGACTGATTCATCAAAGCAGAGCCTAAACAGATGGGCTACAAACTTGACATTTTGTACAAACAATCCTTAAATATATAGTATGGGGTTCTTCAAGAAAGGAGTTATAAGGTTTTTAAAGGGTTGGCAACGCGTGAGTGACACCCCTGGTGTTGCAAACGTCCATAGGCTACGGTAACTGCTTACCATCAGGCGGGCCGTATGCTTGTTTGTCACCTTGGTAGTATAAAAAAAAATGACGTAAATGAGTACTACGAAAGGATTTTAGAAAATTCAATTCCTAAACAAGTGGACCTTAAGCATCCACCAATAAGTATCTAACGGTTGTAGGCAATGAATGGATACGATCAGCTCAAGACCTAATGTTGTGGAAATTTGTCCTATGGCTGAAATAATGAATCCACCAAGAGAGGTTGGGCACCATACTAGTGAGCAAGCCCGACACACAGTGGTGTAGTTGTGTTCCTGTGTGTGAGTACAGGTCTCCAGCGCTCATTAGGGATGCGTTTTGAAATAAACGTATTCCTATCCCAGGTATACATCAATCTTAAAGCCTTGGTGTAAAACAAATGGGTTGGCAACACGCACGTGATCTCTAGTATTGCAAACGTCCATAGGCTACGGTAACTGCTTAACATCAGGTGGACCGTATGCTTGTTTGCTACCCAAGTAGTCTCCTCCTATTTACTTCTGATTAAATTCTTTGCGGGGTCCAAGACAGTAGGCTTAGTTGTCCACGGGACGCACGAGTGTCAAAACTCGGTGTATCAGTTACTCCGCTGTTAATCCTGGCTCACAGGAGTCACAGCGGTGGGCATGTGTGTGGGATTGTCCTGATTACCCAAGTAGTATAAAAAGTGATGATGAAGTCGGGGCAAGCCAACGCAAGAACCAATAAATGACATGTCAATTGACATCTTCCTATCCACAAAAGGGTTCTTTTAATGTCCATCTAAAAGGCTAGTCATACGTACAGTAGGATTTTCCTATTATTTAATAGTTTCCCCTTTAATCAATCACAGCTAAACTGTCCATTGGCCCAAACTAACACGTCACCGGTAAACAATAAAGCTGATTGTGTTCCTCAATCGGCTACCTTTACATTTGGTCGTAAGTGTTCATTGTTTCAGAGCTAACTACCTTCGTCATGTGATTCAGTATAACGAGAAATTCTTATACTTCATTTCTATGTACACACGTATTTGTATAGATACTTAAATGATTTATAATAAGAATTATATGTTACTAGCTTCTGCCTGCGACTTTGCCCGCGCGTACAATCTCATTTACTCGTATGTTGCATTATTATTTTCTATTAAATAATAAAATTGATGATGCCAATACGTTATCGGCACCAAATCATAATTCATTTGTAGGACTCGGTATACGTTTTTTTAACAAATTACCGAAAGAGATAATGAATTTGCCCTTACACAAATTTAAACCTACTATTAAAAATCATCTCATAGGGAAGGGCTATTATACAATAAATGATTATTTGAACGATAAAAAGTCTTGGAATTAGTTGCATTAT
Source organism: Trisateles emortualis (assembly GCA_947095525.1). Classification (NCBI taxonomy): domain Eukaryota; kingdom Metazoa; phylum Arthropoda; class Insecta; order Lepidoptera; family Erebidae; genus Trisateles; species Trisateles emortualis. Next base: position 13,263,470 of record OX352752.1, on the reverse strand, counting down.
ATAGTTGTTTGTTTAATTTACAATAAATCAGCTTAGTACATAAGTTCTTATTTGTGACGTGAGGCACATTGTGAATTCTAGTGATAATTCTATACTTTTTCTTTTTTTTTCTTTGTTTATTTCTTTAGTAGCAATACGTTAAATTTTACAATATAAATTGTCACTATTCACATATTGCCTTATTCTTTAATAGCAATATGTAAATTGAAGCAGACTTTAACACCATACTTTTTTTTTTTTTTCTCTCGCACGACCAGTACTAAGTACGATTACCTTATTTTATCAATATAGTTAGTATCGTGTTTTGTCTGCATCAGCTTGCATGCTATCATTCTTGTATTTTACAAAAGATTGTAACTATCTGGCGATTAAAAAGAGTGGCCTGAGTTTCTTGCTAGTTCTTCTCAAAGCTCCACGTCAGCGAACTAGCCGTAGGAAAATTTTGCTGACATCATCTTTCTGGTTTATTCATAATTTATGACCTTCATAAGTGTTACCTTGTAACCTAAATAAATAAATGAATTTTGAGTTTGAGTTTGAATCAATACATTCGGTTGCGCTTGCGCCCCTTACTTGCCGCACCGCAGCAGGTACGGACGAGCACCGCACAATATGCGCCCACTAGTCAAACGATCATACTTTTCTTTTTTTTTAAATCACTCCCGCACTAGAGAACAAGCTCTGTGTCGCGGGGGACTTTACAAACATACAATTAACGGACACAAATTACACCCAGACTCAGAACAATTCTTTATGGGTCACACATAGTTTTGTCCTGTGTGGGGATCGAACCCATAACCTCGTGCACAGCAGGCGGACCATGGCTGGACCACCAAGGCAGGTAGCTTCACTCATGTATACCATTCCTCGGGAACAGTGATTTTTTTCCAAGATAAAGATTAGCCCATGTGTTATTTCAAGCTATAATCTATCTTTGTGCCAAATTTCATCCAAATCCATTAAGCTGTTTTGCTTTGATTGAATTACGAACATCCATCTAAGTTTTTGCATTTATAATATTAGTACAGATTCTATTTAAAACAATAAATCTGTGACTCATGGAGAGACAACGCTTTAATAAACAAGTGCGGAGAGCAATGAGTTTACAAACATAGATATGATCAACATACTTTTCTTAAACAATGTACCGTTGAAATGAGAAAATAATGTATGAAAACTAGCAGCCCGCCCTGACTTCGTCTGAGTTAAACTATTTTCAACGCAACTCTTTTTTTTTCATAAGAACCTTCTCCTGACAATAACAAACACAACAAATAAGAATTACTGAAATCGGTCCAGTCGTTCACGGGTGATGCCGTGACAAAGGGAAATAGGGATATAATATTTTCGGGACAACTCACACAACGCTATCTGATCCCAAATTAGGCAGAGCCTGTACTATGGTAGCCAGACAACTGATAAACATACTTATATATTTCTAAATACATACATATTATAGATAAATACACCACAGACACAGAACAAACATTCGTGCTCATCACACAAAGATTTGGCCTGGGTGGGCCAACAATCGCGTGTTGACTTGTCGATTATTTACGAAATAACAGTTTACTTTTCGTGTTAATACTGTGTTATTTTTAAATTTAATGTCCTTGGGTGATAGTTTTATTGCCACATTTATTTACTTTTGCAAAACATTATTCGTTTTTTTCTTGTTAAAAGATTCCTCGTAGGGTCATTACACTACGAACCACCGTCAAGGCTCCATTGTGGATACAGGGAAGTCAGAAAGAGCTCTGTATCCGCAACGCCAGTGCGTCCTTCCTAGTATAACTTATGGAGCTGATACGTGGACAGTGGACACTTCAACACGCACAAATTTAAAGCAACGCTCCGAGCTATGGAGCCAGCTATGCTTGGGGTTCCTTGAAGAATGAACTTTGCAAAGAGTTTATCTGGGAAAAAATTAATGACGTAGCTCGCAGATTAAAGAAGCTAAAGTGGGAATAGGCTAGTCACACCCTTTGAAGTAGGTACTTATAGCCACTGGAGGTTGGCGTAAACAAGTAGAGTGAACAGCTCTGTAAACGTAACTCAAATAGGTTGTTGGGCTATACTGAATGCGGAAGACGAATTAATTGAATAAACCTACCAACAAATTCGACGATAAAGATAAAATAATATACTAAAGAGACAAGAAGTAAAATACATTTGTTTATAACTGGCTTACTTACAATGTCAAAAATAACTATTAAAATACAAGGCAAAAAAGACAGGTCGCCATCTCAGAAAAATGCTACACACACTAATATTCTGATAGCAATGGCTATTATGCTCGAGTCATTGGTCAAACTAGTCCCACTTTAAGACTTTTAAGGGTTACGTAATAAAAGAGTCCCTAATACGCTACTCTACTGCTGTCACCCTACTCTCTGTATGTCTGTCATATGTCGTGGTTCCAGCTCAAAGGAGTGAATTAAAGATCCTACACATTAGTAGTCAAAAGAAGAGAAAGACAAAGTTTTGGGTCGTTTTGCATTTTACACCATATTCAGGTTCTACACAAAATATCTAAATCCGCTATTTTTGTTACAGTTTTACAGTGTAGATATAATTGATTCGAGAAACTTCAGAAATACAAAAAAGAGTGGCTATCAACGTTGACAACTTATAGATTATTTTTCATAAATTAAACTAGGTCAGGAATTTAGATACTGTAAGTATTTAAACAACAAATACAGAAAATGCCAATTGATGACGTGGTTTACAGGCCGTTACCGAAACAAATACTTTTTTAAATTTTATGAATATAAGTAATATAAACGTATTACGGAACCCTCAATATAGCACCGACTCGCACTTTCTTTTTTTAAACATGCGTAATTAACTAAAAATGGAAATAAATTAATTACCATCCAAAAGTATAAATACACGGTATTTCTTGAAATAGGTGATGTTAGAGGTAATTTATAATTTATTATAAGTAATATTATATCCATAAATTATTACTTTGAAAATTGACCTACTCAAATTAAATAAATGATTATATTATATTATTACTTTCAACAAATTAATCGCCGAAAAATATCACACATACACAGATATGTAGAGGAAGCGAAAAAAGTATTCCTGGATCGAAGCAATTGGCGAACCATAGTCTCTGCCTACCCTAATGGTGACGGGCGTGATGGTTTGTTCGTAGGTACATAGCATTGAACAGTAAGCTAGTATACGTATAAACAACTACGTTTCCATATATATTGAATACGTTGCCGAGTGCCAGCTACCCTGTCAATGGATTGTTAATTGTTTTCAACATTATAATGTGTATAATGGCGAACAATTATATTTATTCTTTATGTGTTTTACAGTGATAAACAATTATATACGTATAATTGTTAGAGCGATAGTTACTGAGTAGCCATTAGTGTCATTAATTAATAGGAGAACTCTTTGAAAGATATTCAGTGTGTAAATATGAACAAAATTTGATAAATCTCAAATATTTCGCTTCTGCCGTTTGAACCGCTTAAAGCCTAGTTTGCATCTTTAAGTGGATAATAATGAATCACATAGATAACTGGCGGACCCAACAGATGTTGTCTTGTAGGGCCACCTACCGGGTCTAACTGTAAGTCTAAACTATTAACAGACTGACTCAAACATACACAAAATGTTATTAAAATAATTCAAGATGTTTCAGAGTTCAGTGATAAACACACGTACGCATTTTTTATTAAAACATATCTATTCTCTTCATTTTCTTCCTAATATTCTTAAACACATATTTAAAGATGTATTATATATTTTGTATCATAAATGTGTGGTGTACAATAAAGAATTTTCTATCAATTTATTACATATATAACTGACCGTGACTTCACTAAGGCCTGATCAGAATATCAGCGCTGCAGTTTAAATGCCGCAGCACAGAGCTGAGATTAGGACTCTTTCTGACATCATACAGAATATTTTTTTGTTTTTGTTATTGTGTGTCTATTGTTTTTGTTTGTATCTGTTATCTTGTGTATGTTCGAATAAATGCTTTTCTTTCTTTCACTGAAGAATTATAATAAACTTCCAATGCTCAAAGCATATCTGTCAGAAATCGCTTGCAACCTTCGCATCCGACTCTTTCTAATTCCTATTCTACTTGGGTGGCAAACAAGCATACGGTCCGCCTGATGTTAAGCAGTTACCGTAGCCTATGAACGCAACACCGGAGGTATCATTTGCGTGTGTTCGACCCATTTTTTTTACACCAGGGCTTAAGATGGGAGTATCCCTGGAATTGGAAAATTTTCATTTTAAAACGCATCCTTAAATGAGCGCTGGAGACCTGTAGTCATACACAGGGACAATAATTTAACATATATTTTTTTCAATTTATTTATGTTGTTATGGTAATAAATATCTTTTATCTTTTTTTATCTTTAAAATTGTTCTAAAGATTTTATAGTCTTTTATAAAAAATGTCTCTGTCAAAATGAATAAATTGCTTGCACTTGTACTCGTAGCTTAAGTAGTAATTTAAGTGGTTGTCTCGCCATTCTCCACTGCGCGACATAATGTGTGTATGAAATGTCTGATCCACAAATAATTGTGCCGAGTCTAGACGTACTATGTGCTTTGTATGATATGTAATGCGATCCATGTGCGTTAATTTTTAACCTATGCTTATAAGCATAAGGTTAAAAATTGTGATACGGCATTATACGTCTCTTTGTCATAAAGTAATGTATAATAATAAATGTATAATGACGTACCGTACTGTCCTGTTTTTCAAATGGCGGTGATGAGAACTGTATCTGGCTCATCTTGGAATCCTTCGCGTCGCCCATCGGCGACGGAGGCGAGGTCTCTCTGTAGACAAAACAAACATTACATTAGTATAAAATACACTTTAATATTTAGGTTATGAGAATAATTTAGGACATCTCCCAGACGGTTATCCAATTCCTAACGAGGCAGAGCCTGTACCTACTATGTTAACCAGACAACCAATAGGTAAGTATACTTATATTATTATAGAATAGCTGACCCGTGCCCACTTTGTTGGGCATTTTTCGAGTTAGTATATAGCTAATGACGTAACGGCTTTCTACGCTTAATACATTTGTTTGCCACCGTGATAAATACATAAAAGTATAAGGGGATTATGGACATAAAATCTGAAAATCAACAGAGATTTTTAGATTTTATGTCCTGTGATTTTATTGATGTAAAAACTGTTTTTTCATTTGGGGTGAAATCTCTCTCTGGGGTTTTTCATCAATTTGGGGTGTTTTGGTATTTAACTGTACCAAGAAAAGCATTTTATACGTTTGTAAAGCTAAGAAGTTTTCACTTTTAAGGTCCCTTTAATAAAAATATGAAGATATATGAGGTGTAAATAAAACCATTTTGTTGGCATTTATAGACAAATGACTGCCAAAAAATACAGTATTCATCTACAAGATGTGTTTCATAATATTATTATGGTCTTGTAATAAATTATATAGTAATTCTAATAGTTTGTAAAAAAAACATCGAATCTGCACCAAATTATTGAGATGTAACCACTTTATGACTTAAATTTTTATCAAATAATACGAAAAAAAAACAATATTTGAAGAAAACATACACCTATAATTTGGTAATGTTATATTTAGAATAAGTTTAAATTTAAATTTGAGAGTACATCTGTTTGTATCCCCGCGCTCGCCTAGAGAATTAGGTCGTGTTTGCTTCGCACAAATGCTCAAGGTCGTTGGCGATATACGTGCAGTCCCACGACTGATAGTTTTTTTTTCTTATTCGAGTTTATAGACGTCACTACGCATTAATTAAAAATACATAATAATATACGCGTCCGCGGAAACATATTAGCATGACGTTGTGTCGTTTATAGTCATAGCAAATCACCTTTATCTAGAAAAAAAGCGAGCAAACGACTTCCTAGTAATACAATTTAAAAAACATCAGTGTAAATGTATGTTTTATGTTTATAATTATACATAATTGTCATAGTACGCAAGTGTCAGGCTGTCAGGTCACTGGAGGTCAATGTCAGGTGAGAATACTAAGAAGGAAACATTTTGCGCATGTTTTTTTTAAGTCTTGTTATAAAAGCAACTCCTGCACTAGGGAACTAGCCCTGTGTCGCGGGGGACTTTACAATCATATAATTCACGGAAACAAATAAGACCCAGACTCAGAACAAACATTTATGAATCAGACTAAGTTGTGACCTGTGTGGGAATCGAACCCACGGCCAATACCAGCGGTAAGCGGGCCAGTACCAGCTTAGTGACTTCAGGCTCATCTATTGGAATACATATTGTTTATATCAATGGGTAAGGCGGTCTTAGACCGTCTACTAGACTAGGCTACTCGCATCCAGCTACTCCAACCCAGTAGCAGGAGTAGCTGGACGCGAGTAGCCACTGGGCTAAAGTAGCTGGATGCGAGTAGCCTACGATAGTGCTATGTATACCCTTTGAGAGCTACAGCTCTACGTTCACACTAAGCGAACTATTAGTAATATCCATTAATCCAACACAGCAAAAAGACGTAATATTCCATTAATGTATTAAATATAATTCTTCATAAGTATGTTTGCTAATATATATATTTTTTTTAAAGACAACTCCCGCACTAGAGAACAAGCTCTGTGTCGCGGGGGACTTTACAAACATACAATTAACGTACACAAATTACATCCAGACTCAGAACAAATCTTTGTGGTTCACACAAAGTTTTGTCCCTGTGCGGGAAATCGAACCCACAACCTCGTGAACAGCATGCGCATATTGCACCCACTGGACCACCAAGGCAGTCAATATTTCAAAGCTTTATACCATAAATATTTCTCAACATATCCAAATAAAGAAATACTCTATGTATTAGTAAGAATCGTACAGAGGCGTGCGGAACTACTAGGTCTTGTACTAATCAGCGTGCGCGCATCGACGCGTGAGTAGTGTTGAGTTTCTTTCGACCTTCATTAGTTTCCTTCAACTAAAAACTTGTGTTTCCTTTATATTATAAAGTAATAAGTATTTTATTATAATTGTATAGTTATTTTATACAGGTGCTCTTTCTGTCTACTTATTCTCAAAGTCTATAGGACCATAATCCATTACGAACGCAGTTTTTAGAATGACAAAAACTAATAATGAGGATTGCGGAGACTCAGATATTTTTGCCAACAGTTTACAAAAATATGTTTTGAGATTGTAATTGAATTTTTTTTTAATTAAATAAAGTTATTCTGTAAAATTCTATTTTGTTATAATGCATGTTGTGGCATCTTAATTTATATGTTAATCATTTGATTTAAACATTTATGTGTTTTTATCTAGTTATATATCATGGAACAATGAATTAACACTTGGTTGTCCTTAAAAAATAACGAATAGAACAGATAAGGCGCAACACCTTTATGTGCTTTCCGAGACATGGAGAGGTCTCTATATATTTTAGAAAACGGTCTACCATTTTCAGATGGGTTCCTCTATCTATGATTTAATCTGCATTGTTATTTCCAAGCCAAAATCTTATAATTACATACACTAAAACATTCAACCTCTTTGTTTTAATCAATTAATTCTAGTCAGACATCAAACCATTTTGATTCCACCTGCGTTCCACGTTTTGACATGCCCTCACGGTCGCATGGCGAAATTGTTGCGATACGACGTTGATGGACTATTGCTGTCCCTTTCTAATGTACGTCCTTGACGCCTGTGCGTACGGGACAGCGATTTATCTTGATTAAGCTATTTATTTTAATTTTATGATGTCTTGGTAATGTTAATGGGTTGTTGCAATGATTTAGATCAGTCAGTAAACGTTGTAGTTTTCCTCCTCTTTTATTTTTAGAAAATAGTAAATAATTATGTGAGACATTAGCTTATATTTATTGTTTGTTTGTTATACAAGATAACTTGTACTAAGAAGCATAGAAGGACTTTACAGATACACAATTTTCAGACAATAACTAGCCCCAAACTCGGTTATCTGTGGATCAGCACAAATATGCCTCGTCTGGGTAGTAAACCCTACTATTAACCACTAACAACAAGCTTGGGGTTCTTCAAGAAAGGAGTTATAAAGTTTTTAAAGGGTCTGCAACGCGTGAGTGACACCCCTGGTGTTGCAAACGTCCATAGGCTACGGTAACTGCTTACCATCAGGCGGGCCGTATGCTTGTTTGCCAGCTTGGTAGTATAAAAAAAAAATACGGCCCGCCTGGTTACCATTTGCCGTAAGCTCACAATTCCTTCAATCCCTGACGTATAAATGAACGCGTACCACCAATTCTCGTGTAATTACCACATTCCATAATAAATATTCCATACGTGTCGTATGTTATACGACCTTGTAGTAAGCGTCACGTTCCAGCGCCGTTAATACGACATTTATTACATTAAGTGTGACGTACCTATATCTGTCTTCACCACTACTATGGTGATTATCGAATTATGAAGGTATTGCGGGTTAAATTGATTTAAGTTCTAGTTTCCGCTTACCACTTCGCCCGCACGTATAATCCCATGGGAACAGTTTTCTAGACTAAATACTATCTCTGAGCCAAATTTAATCGTGATTGAGTAACTGCTTACCGGCGGGCCGTATGCTTGAATGCCTATTTTGCAGTTTAAATAAAAAGCAAACATCCATCCAAACTTTCTTCTTTATATAAGTATAGATGACCGTGGTGTCTCAGATTTAATTCCTGGTCTTCTTCTTATCGAGTGGTTAATGACCAACCTAGTGACCGAGTTGTTTATATCACTCTAACGACTGTTAATAGTCGGGACCGACTTTTAAAGTGTCTTCTGCACGGACACGCTCAGATAAAATATCACTCCTTCTTCCTTTTATTTTATAGTAATAAGAAGGCAAACATACGGGCCGCCTGATGGTTAGCAGTTACCGTAGCCTAAGCACGCTTTCAACACCAGGGGTATCAATCGCGCGTTGCCGACTCTTTAAACTCTTTTCTTGAAGAACCCCATGCTATAGTCTCTCGGGAAAACCTCGGCAGGGAGCTCATTCCACAACCTAATCGTACGTAGGCAGAAATTCTTTTAAAACCGTGCTGTACGGCACGATAGAGGTTCTAAGATGTGAGGATGAACTCCCTAAATAAGAAGATCAGACTTACAATTTTATTACTACTGAATTCAATGATATAAATAAGTCACGTAAGATAACGTCGATTGTCAGCACACGCGGTGCTATAACGTGCTAATAATGGCTTCTAGGAAGACGCAATATGGCGGAAGGCACACGCAACCAAAAACATCTCGATTTATTGCTCTGCGGTTAAAATTAAGTGGTTTAAATGTACTTGAGATTACCCATTGAATGTTAACTAGGCTTTAATACTCATAATAATACTCATAATACTTTTTATTTATAAGGGGCACTTACACGTCATTCATAGGTAGGCATAAATGTACATCATAAATTTAAAATAACACATTATTTTTTTTAAGAAAGAAATAACTAATACAGTGGTTTAGCAGTAGAAGACAGTAGCTACAAACTTAAGTAATATTTAAAAATAAAATACATTTAAAATATTGTGTGTATACTGTAATTCAAATGTCATTGTTAATATAATTTAAAATTGAAAATAAATTAAAATAATAATAATAAATCAATGTCATGTCAATAAAGTCAAATGTAGGTAATGTCAGTATATAATGTAATTCAATGTCATTTAAATTTCAGAGTAATTAATGTCAGAATTATGGTTTCATAGTTATTAATTCATTAATTGAATAAAACGTTTGCTCGAGAAGCCAGCGCTTGAGGCGAGTTTTAAAGCTGCCTAGGCTAGAGGCATCAGTGATTGATGCCGGTAGTTTATTATATATTGTCGGGCCCATAACATGAGTTGTCTTAGACGAGCGTGTTAGTGTTCTCGACACACTTACAAGGTTCTCCCGGTTCCTCGTACAGTACGAGTGTAGGCTACTGTGCCGAGAGTACAGGCTAAGATTCATTCTTACGTACACTGAAACTTGATATATTACTATCGAAGGTAACGTGAGTATTCCTAATTCTCTAAAGTATGGCTTAGCGGAGATGTCTTGCGGTACTCGCACAATGGCTCGAATGGCTCTTTTTTGCATCCGAAATGCTCGCTCCCAGTCAGCAGCACGTCCCCACAGCTCTGCGCCGTACTGGAGCACTGAGTGGACTGTTGCGAAGTAACACGCTCGTACTTCATTCACGGACACCACTCGTGCTAAGCGACTAAGAGCAAAACATGCACTACCTAACTTTTTACAAATTTTGTTTATGTGCTTTTCCCACTTTAGGCATGTGTCTTTACAACTTATAAGTGCGGTTTTACTCGCTTAGTATGCCGGTAACATTATTTATTACATTTCATAATCCGTGATACATTTTGTAAGATTACTCAGATAGTAGATAAACATACGGCAACCTGGGGGTAAGCAGATACCGTAGACAATAGACGCTTGCAATACGCGTATTACCGACCTAACAATGTGTCCCAGGGCTTAGTGATGAAGTATCCCTGGGATAGGAAAACATTTAATTAAGCACGTCCACAAGAACACAACTACGCCGCTGTGTGTAGTTATTTGGCTGTAGTCTTCTGTAAGGTGGAGATCCTTCCCCTGTTAGGCGTGCTAGCTTGTGTGGTGTACCTTTTTTAAAACCTACGTCTCCAACAAGAACGTAAGTCCAATCTCACTGCTAAGCCGGAGGTCATGGGTTCGATACCCACACGGGACAAAACATTGTGTGATTAATTATAAATCTTTGCTCCTAATCTGGGTGTGATTTGTGTATGTGAAATGTATGTTTGTAAAGTCCCTCTGGTTCTCTAGCGCGAGAGTTGTCTTTGTAAAAAAAACAAAATAATAAAAAGCAAGTCCATGTGGTGACGGATTAAGAATACAAATGTCACCACCCCCTTCTAACCCGAGGGTGTCGTGAGAGTCGACTAAGGGAGTAAGTCTAGCAGACAATATCCACCGCAAGAGAGGGAAAACTCGAAATAAAACCCTATTCCAACCCGTCTGGCCAGCGTGGTATAGTAGGCTAATATCCCTCCAAATGTTTGGAGAAAACCCGTGCTCAGCAGTGGGACGTTTATGGGTTGAGATGATGATGATGAATAAATTTAATTCAATAAAATAATTTCAAATAAATTATTCAATTGTTAGAAACTTGTTTGGTGACATTGCTAACATTATTGTGTATTTCCTATTGTTATCTTATACTGCAAGTATGAAGTAAAAGTATGTTTCTTATACTGCAATAAATAAAATAAATAAAAAGCAAAAATATAATTATATCTTCTAAGTCGCCTTGAGCTGTTCTATAATATAAATTTGTTAAAGTGACCACTCATATATATCTATATCTATGCATTAGTCTTCAAAATACAATGAATTGACAAACACAAAGATGCTTCATCTTATTTGTGGTTCAACTTGATTCAATGATGATGTCTAAGTAAGGGGCTTTGACCCTAAGTTTCGGTGGTACACGAAACATTTAATTTTCGATGCAGATTGCTTCAAGGTTCTGACGAAATATTTGATCCGGCATGAGTTTCTGACACGCCTCAAATATTTAGAATAATCTGACGTGTTTTTAATCCAATCATATTAGTTGGGAAAATCATGTCGTCCACAAAACTACAGTCATGATTATGATTTTTGTACCTAAGCAATACTTCAAGGCGTAAATTATCCTTACTGATATTATAAATGTGAAAGTTTGTGAGAATGGATGGATGGATGTTTGTTACTCTTTCACGTTAAAACTACTGAACGGATCTGGATGATATTTAGCACAGAGATAGATTATGATCTGGAATAACACATAGGCTACTTTTTGCAGCGATAACCAACATCCACGTGGGCGGAGCCGCGGGTAACAGCTAGTTAGAAATATTTTCTTTGTTTATTTGAACGTGCAGACGGATTTGAAAAAATATTTTTGCATTTGATATAGATATAAAGGTATTTAACATAACGCTACATCCCAAGGAGAATGGCAGTAACAATAACGTGACACGGGGTAAAACTGCGGGAATCAGCTAGTGTTATAAAAAAACGGAAATATAAATACGATACGGTAGTATTATAATTAAATCAACAGGTCGGATAAGGAAAACACACACATCCGTATAAAAATCCTCCTAAATTACATAACAAAGTAATATTATAAATGAAACAAATAAATAAATAAATTATAGTATAGCGTAAGTTATTCTCTATATTATGATAATATGTCTGTACGGTAAGTTAGGTGGTTACTTCGCTATTTACTACTGCACGGCGGGTTTGATCCCCACATGGGACAAAAAATTGTGTGATCCACAAATGGTTGTTCGGAGTCTGGCTGTGCAATAGTAAATGGCAAAGTAACCACTTTAGTCACTGAACCAACCGTGTAGTCAAAACCAAAATGCACAGCACAATATTAGCGAGTAACCTAGGCCACATTTTATTTTAAAAAAATAAGGATCCTCTACGAAAATAAAAAGAAATGTCCACCCGTGCGAATCTGGGACGTGGCGCTATTTTATAGGGGTCGACCGCGACTTCGTCCGCGTGGTTATTTGGAATATTTTCCCCGATTTTGCAACAAATGTCACTACCACTCCGCTCCTTTTAATCATAGCGTGATGTTATAAAGCCTATAGCCTTCCTGAATAAATGCACTATTTAACAAAAAAAGAATATTTCTAATCGCACCAGTACTTTCTAAGATTAGCGCGACCAAACAAACAAACAAACTCTTCAGCTTTATAATATTAGTTTAGTTAGTGTATATGTATTGTATCAATAACTAATGTCACTAAAGAAGTAGTGCAATCATGAATCGTAGAATTATACAGTACCTTCCTTATAATGTGAATTTAGCGAGATTTCACCATGATACGAACGAGGCAAGGTTGTTGACGCATCAGGTCAAGGCTCCGCGCCGTCGCCGCGGTTGGCTGACGAATCACAACCGGACACTTTACACTGTTCATTATGAACACTTGACAGGAGAGGAGAATGTTTATTAAGTGAAAACAGTTATTTAAGATTATTCAGTTTTAATTTTATTTCATTCAATATAATTATGTGGTCTATAGTCAAAGTCAAGCTCATTTAGATTAAATACATGATACTTATGAACGTAAACATAAAAACAAATGCCAGTAGTTTTTCTTACGGCCAATTCGCTGACTATAGTAATAACTAATATGGTCTCTAAGTAAAATAATTGGCAAGAACATTTACAATTTGGTATAAGTACAATATTTGAGGTAAAAAAAAATGGACGAAAACCATTTGACTTATCCTTACTAATAGTATAAATGTGAAAGTTTGTAAGAATGGATTGATGGATGGATGGATGTTTGTTACTCTTTCACGTAAAAACTACTGAACGGATCTGGATGAAATTTGACACACAGATAGATTATGGTCTGGAATGACACATAGGCTCCTTATTGCAGCGATAACCGACATCCACGCGGGCGGAGCCGCGGGCAACAGCTACTATGTAATATTTAAAAAAAGGTTGATACGGACATATTTTTAATTTAAGTACTTTATTTTCTTTATTGACCATTTAGTTGACATTTATTGTAATTTTGTAAGATTAATATCTAATGATAATATAATTGTTTGTCATTTTATATGATTTATTATGATTTTTGACATTTAAGTTGTTGCCAACCATGCAGTCAAATAATTGTCTCGCATCATAACTACTGTAATACTATCTAAAATGTACACAACGATTATACTTAAATATTAAAGCAATGTGGAAAAAGACGAGCCCGGAGCAGGACTCGAACCTGCGCCTCTCGGGTTCCGGCCCAGCGCACTACCAACTGTGCCATCCGAGCTCCTACTCCAGAGTTCGAATTTGTCCACCGCTTGTTTACGGCTTGGAGTGACGTAAGTTTTATTCAAACGTTAGCCGTTACAGGTCTATACGTACAACATCTTCCAATAGTGAGGAAAGAATGTTATTAAACACAACGATTACTTATTTTTAATCTACAGATGCACAATAACATGGTTCATATACAAAAGGTCAAGCTATTTTTAGATTTAAAATATGTTACATAAACATTTTTACCAGTTATTATATAGTTATATTGTAACATTTAATTGCGAGTCAGTCAGCCAGTCCGACAGTCTATCTACCAGGTAAGATAAGTGCAAGGATGTGAGGTCTGTCAGTCCTCACATCCTTGCACCTCAAACATGCCGTACCGTAAGATTCCAGAGGAATTTCTTTCCACGTACGATTAGGCTGTGGAATGTGCTCCCTGCCGAGGTGTTCCCAAGGGACTATAGCATGGGATTCTTCAAGAAAGGAGTTATAAGGATTTTAAAGGGTCGGCAACGCGTGATTGACACCCTTGGTGTTGCAAACGTCCATAGGGTACGGTAACTGTTTACCATCAGGCGAGCTGTATGCTTGTTTGCTACATTGGTAGTATAAAAAAATAGATAGTAATCGCTCCATGTAAAATACTGACAAAAATATAAATGTTCTGTCGAAATCTGTTACATTGGAAGCCCAAACTAGTTGAGAAATGGAAAATGATAGTAACACAGGTTGATGACCTTAGCGCCCATAGCGGTAGTAAGGCCTAAGGTTTAAGTATATGGAAGCCCTTGAGCGGCGAGGTCTTAAAAGGTCCTTAACATTTTTGGACAAAATACGTATACCCCGTAAGGAAACATAATATGTCTGGTTGAAACGGCTAATTTCTACTTCGCTAGAAATTATTATATTACGCGCAGTGTAAACAAAAGTACTCATAATATTCGCTCATCATATTTTCATACTCTATTAAAATAGGTAGTAATATAATATTTACTTATATAGATTTCTTATTCCGTTTCTAATCACGATATAAGTAACCCAAAAAGCAATCAAGCTCAAGTTTGCCGCATATCAGACGAGTTATAGGCTATTGTGGTAGGCCCAGGCTTAGATTGTGGGACGAGTTTTATGTGTACAAGAAAAACTGCCTCTGTAGACAAGTGGCATAAACGCTAGTCGAATCGAAAAGTCAAAAAAGCAAATGTATGGGATTTGACGTAAGTTTACGATATAATGTCGTAAATATACATCAAATCCCATTTGATCCGACTACCGATTATGCCACTTGTCTAGAGGGGCTGGTCTATTTAAGCACAAGATCGGATTGATTGAAAGAAGGAAAGGAAGGCTTTTAATCTGCCGTAGGTCAATTCAGGCTAAACTGACTGATGTACAGACTGATTTTGATGCTCTGCATCTGTACATGAAAAGTAATAAAACCTCTATCGGGCGAAACGCCCAATCAAATATTATATTTTTTTGTAATTTGGTCGTTTGGCCCGCTCGGGCGAACAAATGGCGGGCGTAACAACCTTTAACTCAATTAAATTATCTCCAATAATAATATAACCGCAAGTGACTCAACACCAACAGAGCATGCCCTTTCTCGTTGTCTACAATCTTACTTTCACCACGATCAAGATGTATATGAGAACAACATATTAACAATACATTCTACTAATTTTAATCATTCTTTATCTCTTTCTTACATAACCAAACAGAAAAAGACAGAAATAGTCACATATCTCTCCAAAGCAGGGTAACAGAACGGAATGATTCGTTTTAAGTTAATAATTAGCGTAACGACATGGGAAGTACTTCTCTCTTTCTAATTTTCAATGTTAAAAAGAGACAAACATACATACAAAAAGGCGAATACCTACAAGCAGAAGATTTATAATGAGTTTGATGACGAAATCTTTTAGTAATAATAATGATAATTCATTAATGTAGCCTTATTATGTATGGATTTCCTGTTTGCTAATTATTTTGCGTTAAATTAATTAAAATCGCATACCGTGAAGTAGCTACATAATTAAAAATATTGAGACTCGTTGTATACTTCGTTGACTTGTTGATAGAATATGTTTCTCCGTAACTTAGTTACAACGTATGTTAGTAAGAGAGGTACCTCACAAGCGAGCAAGCCCGTCTGGGGAAGAACCTCTACCTTACAGAAGACAAGCCAAATAAAGCTACACAAAGCCATGAAGTTCTGTTGTAAATTACAGGTTGCCAGCGCATATTTAGGGACGCGTTTTTAACGTAAATTTTTCTCCATTACAAAGCCTTGGTGTTAAGATTTTTGGATCGACTACACGCAAATGACACCTCTGGTATTGCAAGCTTCCATAGTCTACGATAACAGCTTGCCACCAGGTTAACCGTATGCTTGTTTAAATGCCGTATGCCGTTTGTTTGTTTGTTATAAAAAACGTAAAAGCAAAATATAAAGTTGTTTTTCTTATCTTACAATATT
The DNA here is from genome assembly GCA_947095525.1 of Trisateles emortualis. NCBI lineage: Eukaryota > Metazoa > Arthropoda > Insecta > Lepidoptera > Erebidae > Trisateles > Trisateles emortualis. The sequence continues at coordinate 13,247,155 of OX352752.1, read as the reverse complement.
GCATATTATTATATTTTCAAAAACAAAAAAGGTTTAAAATAAAAAAAAAACAAGCTAAGTAGTAAAAAAAGGTTAAAAGCAAAATATATTTACGTAAGTAACACTAAAAGTTGATTTTTTTTAAAATTTTATTTATGCATTTTTTTTCCTTATTTTCGCAATAATACTATAATTATTATATAATATTGCCTAAAACCAAAAATAATAAAAAAAAGCATACCTTCCTCGTTTATAAATTACAAATTAATTATGAACAATTAATACAATACATTGTTAGAAGATAATGTTTTTTGCTGAGTTTGTGTACGTGTGGTGGGTGACTCACACAGTTTTGCATTGTATGCTAAAATTTATCGTCAATATACACGTACTTGTATATGTATTATTATATATCTTATATTATATACCTATCTATAATATCTACTGCTGGCACGTCCCGGCATGGCACGGGTAGAAATTTCTTTATTTTTAGTAGGGATCCCATTTTTTTCTTCCAATAAAATACAGCCCATGTTACCCGCTGATAATGTATCTTTTTAATTGTGAAAGAATTTTTAAAATCGGGTGTGTAGTTTTTGAGTTAAATGGTAACAAGCAATTATTAGTTTAGACGTAGACGCAGTGGGAGTTTATACGAAAAGGCTGACGGTCCTGGTTTGGTATATAAGTAGTTTTAAATGATTAAATAAACTTTTTTTACATACAACATACGGTCCACCTTATAGTAAGTTGTTACCGTAGCCTATAAAGACTTTATACCTTTTTTTTATACTACTTGGGTGGCAAACAATCATACGGCCCGCCTGATGTTAAGCAGTAACCGTAGCCTATGGACGCTTGCAATACCAGAGGTATCACTTGCGTGTTGCCAACCCATTTTTTTACACCAGAGTTTAAAGATGAGAGTATCCCTGGCATAGGAATATGTTTCTTTTTTCTTCTTTCAAAACACATCCCTAAATTAGCGCTGGAGACCTGTACCTGTGTTCCTTTCAGTCGCAAGTCATACATTGTCATAAGATATGTGTCATCAAGTCATCACTACAGTGCATAATGTTTCCCACTGTACAGCTCGGCAACAATCGATGGTAGATAATTACTACTCACGTAATATCTGCGTGTGGCTATGAGAATAGCGTGTATTAAAATGGGTGTCAGGTCTTTAAATATCTTCACGCTCTTCTCTCATAAAGGCTAGGTAAAGTAAGTTATAGTACAGTTAGGTAAGTAGTACAGAGGGACAGCCAAGCTGTTACCTACCGTAAAGTTAGTGCTTTATTGAGGCGCTCATAGCCAGGTGCATTCGCTGTTCGGTAAACGATCAGCGAGTCAAGCAACCAAGAGCGCGGTAACCCTATAGATGGGTGACCGCATAGTGGTATTTCATCTGAGCGTCTCCGTGCTTCGGAGGGCACGTTAAAAGTCGGTCCCGACTGTTATCACTTTATCAGTCGTTAGATCACGACAGAGGCCTAAATATGGCCGATCTAAATAACTCTGACACCAGGTTGGCCACTAACCAAACGATAAAAAAAAAGTGCTTTATTTGTATTGTATTTGCAGCATAAAAATGCCGCAGCCCAAAGCTGAGATTAAGACCTATTCCGACATCACACAGGATAGAATAATCATGTTGAGGTTTCATACTGTTAATGTAAGTGCCTATTTCATTATTCTTAAATGATAAATTTTAATTTTTATAATTCATTACTATTTAGATAAAAATATACAATATTGAAATTTATAATATATAATTAATAATATAATGTTACTGTATTGATTCATTTAATTTTCCATATATTTGTACGCCTCCTGTGGAATAACATGTAGCTTTAAGTATTATTAAACACCATTACATGTATATTTTTTACGTTGTAATCCACTCATGTTATAACAAATAAATTAATCTTTTCTTATCTTAATGGTTATTTATGGTTTCTTCTTACCTCTCTTTCTTTATGTCCTGTGTAGGTATATTTGTAACGTATTTCATTTTAAACCTTGTTAGAAGAAGGACATGTACTTGTATCTATATAAAGCGGTGGTGGCCGAGTGGGAAAGTAACCAACTTGCACGCAAGAGGTGCGAGTTCGATCCCGGGCGGCAGTACCAATGTAAATGTTACTTTGTGGAGTTTATATGTACTAATCAAATGATTCACCATCTGCTAACGGTGAAGGAAAACATCGTGAGGAAACCCGCATGTCTTAGAAGTAATTCTAAAGACATGCCTGATTCACAAGACAAGACATCAAATAGAGGGTCTAGGTCTTAATTCACACACGCTGGCCTCATGCGGGTTGGTGAATGTCTGATTCACCAACCCGTATTAGGCCAGCGTGTGTGAATTAAGGCCTAAAATCCCTCTCTCTCTTTTGATAGAGGAGAGGAGAGCCGTGCCCAGCAGTGGGACATAATATGGGTTGCTATTATATGTACTCGTATCTAGCGCTAAGGATATATCTCAGAACCGCTCATAATTAAAAGAAAAAATCCCAATTTTTTAGGATAATGCCGCTAGAAAGATCGCAGTTTTAGAAGCTATACATTGACAATAAGACATCACCTTCCTGTTCGATAGGTGCGCGGTGTTCACACGACACTCTTATGGTTTTATGTCTGTCTGTCTTATGTAATATATAAATGTAATCGTGATAGCAGCTAGACTGTTGTTCAAGGCACATGTGTACAGACAACTCCCGCACTAGGGAACAAGCCCTGTGCCACATTGGACTTTACAAAAATACTATTTACGGACACAAATTAGATCCAAACTCGGGACAAATATTTATAGATCCTACAAAATTTTGTACCGTGTGGGATTCGAACCCACGACCACAGCTTAGCAGGCAGGGTCACTAACTACTAGACCAACAGGGCAATCAAACATTTCCATTTCCAATTGAAAGTGATAACACTACACTACGTTTTCTTCTACGTTTGACAAGCCGGCTCCGCCCACTGCCACTTCAGGCGGCTTATTCATTGGGCTATGTCATGTCGATAACTTTGGTTCTACCTTAATGTATAATAAAAAAGGAAAGTAATAATTCAAAATAAAAAGTAAAAGTGTATAACAATTACGTAATGACAGATGAATAGACTTTATTATTGATATTACAATAGATATAATATTATCGGCTATTGATAACTATGAATGTGCTAGAAAGGGTATAACTTATCAGGAGAAAGTGCATTGTTAAATATATCTTTTGTTTACATATCCACATTCTATATACCTACATATTCCCCATATATTCTTATCCCAGGAATTTACTATTACAAAACCGACCAACTAACCCTAACTTTTTGGTTAAAAAGACAACTCCTGCACTAGAGAACAAGCTCTGTGTCGCGGGGGACTTTACAAACATACAATTAACGGACACAAATTACACCCAGACTCAGAACAACACTTTGTGGGTCATTCAAAGTTTTGTCCTGTGTGGGAATTGAACCCACAACCTCGTACACAGCAGACATACTGCGGCCACTGGACCACCAAGGCAGTCAAAGGAAAGTGAAGTGAAGAAACAAGGCACCTCAAGTTTTTTTTAATACTATTTGGGTGGCAAACAAGTATATAGCCCGCCTGACGGTAGGCAGTTACAGCCTATGGACGCTTGCAATCTCTGCAGTATCACTTGCGTGTTGCAAACCCATTTTTTTATACCAGGGCTTTAAGATGGAGTATCCCTGGGATAGGAACACGTTTCTTTCAAAACGCTTTCCTAAATGAGTCAAATGCTTATGCTTGTTTGCCACCTAATAAATAATGTCTTCCTAACTTAATTTCAGTCACGGTGGCTAATCTCAATGGAGACTAGCCATCTGTGAGATATATTATAGTGCACAAGTGTGTGCGCAAACACAAGTGCAGTCTTTATTCCCTCACTCTCATAGTCCGATGGAACAGCAATCCGACACGACCGCAGAGAAATTAGGCAGTAAACACTACCAATTTTCTAAACTCCGGGCATTTATTTATTGTGAATTTCTTGTCAGAAAAACCCGTTACAATTTTTGGCTCGACCAAGAAATTGAACCCGGGACCTCGTGATCAGCTAACTCTTACTTTAACATATCGTCCACTGAGCCACCGACGCAGTTAAACATATTATATTGTAGTAACTAGAATATTTCTGTGTTTTAAAGACTAGTTATCCATTTCCCTACCGTGCCAAATGCAGTTATTTCATAGCTATCTGTCATGGTGGCGTGAGTCAATCAACTATGGTTATATCACTCGACGTAATATTGAGATGTTCAACTTTGATTAGCTATCAAATTGATTAAAATGCTTCATTTTGACCTAGTTAAATTGTTTTTGGGATATTTGTAATGCAAACAGACATGGGGCATGGCTGATAGTACTTTTGCATAGGCCTGTTGCCGACCAAAGAAAATTTTACATCATGGTCTTGTAATGAAGCATAGGACAGAAAAATCTTAATTAAAAGACGCATCCCTAAATGAGAGCTGTATAGGTTTGTTTGGTTACGTGACGTAAAGCATTATTTTTCTTCAACTCGAAAAGTTTAACACCAGAATTTTGGGATAGAGTATATCTGGGATAAGAATATAGATTAAAATATGTAGGACATGTATATGCAAACAAAAGATATATTTAACAATGCAAACTGCCACAGGTTTGCATTGTTAAAGAATATTAAATCAAATATTTTAAAATAGTGATTGTCAAATAAATAAATCATGTGCAAATTCTGATTTAGGATATATTCGATTGTGTTTGTAAAGTTATTTTGAAGAAGACTTATAAAAAGAAGAATCTAAATAAAAGGGTGTTTCATTTATGCACGGATTATATTGGAGATCAGCTTGCACCTATGCTCACCCTTCGTATGCCAGTCGAGACCAGACACGAGTAGGAGCTGGGACTTTAAAGTACCTACTAGATACCTGAGGCTTACGTCTTGAGTGATAAAATCTGCAAATAAATGGGCTATTTCGAGGAGTTATAAGGTTTTTAAAGGGTCGACAACGTGCGTGTTGGAATCTTCAATATGCTACAGTAAATGCTTACCATCAGGCGGGCCGTATGCTTGTTTTCTTTTTTAATAGTATGTATTTGTTTTTTAGATATCAAACAACAGAGTAAGTCATGCTCCAAGAATGCCAGCTATACACAATAGAGAATTATTCAAAGATTTTCATTTAATACTTTAATGTATGAGGCACATTTCTGCATATTGTTAACGATTGTTGTGTGGTCCGACCACAGGAATGCCTTGGGGCAACTGCCCTCGCTGACTCGTGAGGATACCTTTGTGATGGTTATTTTGTAGATTATTATAGGCTCATTCTTTAAAAAACGAGGAGTAATGTAGACCACCTATGTCTATGGCTTAGTTATGTTTTATTGAAATCGCTTTAGATGTTTTATAATTATACTGCCTCGGTGGTCCAGTGGCCACAGTATGCGCCTGCTGTGCACGAGGTTGTGAGTTCGATTCCCACACAGGACAAAACTTTGTGTGACCCACAAAGAATTGTTCTGAGTCTGGATGTAATTTGTGTCCGTTAATTGTATGTTTGTAATGTCCCCCGCGACACAGAGCTTGTTCTCCAGTGCGGGAGTTGTCTTAAAAAAAAAAAGATATGCTTTTTTATAGTATGCAAAGTATATGTGTCATGGATTTTTGAAATTATTCATTGTTAAATTGATCGTACAATTTTACAGAAAAAGATTATTTTAGAGCTGACATATAATGAGATAAGTCCTTTTAAGTCTTTTAAAGGTTATATATCACATCGTAAAAGCCATTTAACGTATGCTGAATGTCATTTGCCCATTCCTTTAAACATTAGAGGCTTAAGGCACCAAGATGAGCAAAAATGAGTTCAAAATTATACCGCGAGACGAACACCAGCCAATAAAAAATGTAAATATCTCTCAATAAAAAATGTAGTAATAGTTATACAGTTAGAAAGCATTGTCTGTGACATAATTCTTAAATCACATGGCCAACTAAGCCAACATTAACATATTATTCCACCTACTTGATAATTAAGCAAAAGCGCCAATATTGGTCCACACAGAGCCAACTGCTTGCCAAACACCGTACGTAAAGGTCGTGTTACATAAGCTCGGATGTGATCGCCGACACACTTACCGACTTACTGCATACGGCGACGCGGCTTGACCGAATTTTTTGCCGCCATATTTCGGTCAAGTGTACATCACGTCATAGGGATGGAATGTGATTTGCGAAAATTGTTGGATGACCGACTTACTAGAATAGTTTGAAAGTACTTTTTTAAACGATTACAGTGACAAATAAGGATACGGCAATACTTTTGGAATACCAGAAGCATCGCACATTGCCATCTAACACAAGACACATCACATCACCGTTAAATATTATAAATGCGAAAGTAATTTTATTTGTCTGTCTGTTTCTTTATCACGACTAAACGGCTGAACGGATTTTAATGAAATTTGGCAAATAGATTGATGGTATCTAGAAGAACATAATAAGAATTTCGGTCACGGCGACTATCTCAACGGAGACTAGCAATCTGCGCGGGCGATATTATAGTGCACAAGTGTGTGCGCAAACTCTCATAGTCCGATGGGACGGCAAGCCGACACGACCGGAGAGAGATCAGACGTAGGACCATCGGCTTTACATGGTTTCCAAGGCAAGAGGATGTAAACACTGCCAATTCCCGAACTCCGGGCATCTATTGTGAAGTTCTTGGCAGAAAACCCCAATATCAAATTTTTGGCCCGACCCGGGACTCGAACCCGGGACCTCCTGATCAGCAGTCACATACATCAACCACTGAACCACCAAGGCAGTTTCCAGAAAACATAGAGCGCTGTCTGCCTAATGATACCTTTCTTTTAAATAAGTAAGTCTAAGGTCACCACTGGCTGTTACACATTAGAATATAAATTAATGACATCTTTTATATAATAATTAAGTGAAACCGTATTAAGTTTGGTAAGAAAATTATATTATATATGTATATAAATAATATTTGCAATTTTTATATAATCACGAATATTAAGTTGGAATGATATTATTACAAAACTATTTATCATAATCTTTTAGATTAGAATGGGTAAGTAAATTATACTATTGGCCAACACCGTGGCGAATTGATTTTGTTTTTAGTTTCTATTCGCAGCTTCCCTAGTAAGTACAAGCAACAAAATTATGTGTTTAATAAGGCGATATTTGAGAAGCGAATTGATTTCTTTACATAGGTACTACTTAGGTGGCTAACAGGCACTTGCGTGTTGGAGACTCCTAAATTTTAGCAAACCATGGGGCTCTTGATATCATGCCCCGCGTGCCCTGATACCTGCACCTTAGAGGAGCTTATGGACGCTACTGAAAATGCAAAACTCGTAGCTAGGTTCTGGGCTGACACAATTTAGATTGCCATCGACACGCTAAGAAGAAGAAGAAGAAGAATTTTAGCAACAGGATTTTGTGATTGAGCGGCACATTATTTGTTCCAATTACTCAATAACACTCGATCCAAACAACGAACCAAGTCCTGTATTTAGCAACTGTAGGTAAAAATACTACTCTACCAAGCCAGTTAACATTATTTAGAAATTCTACATAAAAAAAATTAAAACAAAAGGCAATTAAACAGTATCATAACATAAAAAAGAACTACATATAATATAACCATACTTATGAATTAAATAGTAGGGTAACCAATTCAACATCGCCATTACAAAACGCAACTCTTGATTCTTCCATAAACAATAATAATTACCTATATTTGTAAGTACCATAATTACACATGTACTCTCTGAATTCGCATTTAAAAACAGAACGTTTAATTGTAGAACGGAACACTCTTGCGCAATTGATCCGACCAGTAAGTGACATAACGCTGATGAAACTATTACGTCATCAGATCATACCGACTATTGAGTAGATGTATAGATCAAAAACGTGCTGCTGTAGTAGCTGAGTGGGTGAAAAACGTGACAAAGAAAGTTATGAGTGTCGACTCCGGGCGGTAGTAAATTACTGCCAACATACGTGTTTTAAACCTCACGTCATCTATATCTTTGTATTATTATTATATTTTGGTTTTTTGGAAATTTCATCCCTAAGGGATTGAAATAAAGTCCGTAATTTTCAAAGTAAAAAGCATGAAATTTCATATACTTGCTACTGGTTAAAAATAAATGTACACCTTTATCAGGACTTCTCGAAAATTAAATCCTACGGGGTTAAGGTATGAACGGTAGTATAAGTAATCCAGGGCGCGGGCCGCTAGTGTTGTTAATTAAATAGAATATTATTATTATATTACACATGTTGCTTACTCCCATAAAGTCTTTTAGTCCGATAGGACAGTAATCTAACGCTACTGTGGAGAGATTAGCAGTCGTACCATGACATGCTTAAAGCGATGTATTTTCAATCCTAATTAGAATTTTGTTTTAATAAAGTAAACATCTTAGAAACTTTTTTTTTATACTACCAAGGAGGCAAACAAGCATACGGCCCGCCGATGGTAAGCAGTTACCGTAGCCTATAGACGCTTGCAACACCATTCAACACCACCAGGGGTACTCGCGCGTTGCCGACCCTTTAGAAACCTTATAACTCTTTTCTTGAAGATCCCCATGCTATAGTCTCTCGGGAAAACTTTACATTGAAGATTGAAAATAAAAAAAATGGAAAAAAGCCTGACTCTACCAGTCCCCGTGGATCTCTATAAACATTGTATCTCATTACGTTTGCATAGTTTCATAATAATCTGTTGGTAAAGTATATGAATAAGCAGTAGCAAGTTTTGAAACCATATTAGTCATAGTACAACCCTGGGGCAGTCCTGGCAAGGTGTGTACACACCTGTACAGGTGGCAGCACTTTCTTTCTTTGTTCTTTGTCTCTTTTTTTTTTTGTTTGTTTTTATAAGACAACTCCCGCACTAGAGAACAAGCTCTGTGTTGCGGGGGACTTTATAAACATACAATTAACTGCCACAAATTACACCCAACTCAGAACAACACTTTGTGGGTCACACAAAGTTTTGTCCTGTGTGGGAATCGAACCCACAACCTCATGCACAGCAGGCGCATACTGCGGCCACTGGACCACCAAGGCAGTCAAATACATATATAGCACTACCAGTAGTATGATGGGATGGTTAGTAGATAGAGTCATACATCAGTTTGTTAAACACAGTAATAACTAAGATATGTAGATAAACAAAAATGTATAGAAATATACAGAGCTATTGTGATTGTATTGATTGAAAGAATTTTAATAATTAATGATAAACATATTCGTTGTTTTGTTTACGTACGTTTTGTTTATTTAAACAGTTTATTAGCTCGATGCGGACACAATAAACAGTCACTGTCTTTCTTTTACGAACAATACACAATTATGAAGAAAGTTAACAATAAACAAACCACAAGAGTTTGGAATTGCATTTTATCCATCTATTTAATATAGAGATATAGGTACATACATATTGACATTGCGAAAAAATAAAATATTTTTCTGAATAACTAGGTTCGATCCGCATAGTGGTATTTCATCTGAACGTTAGATTACGTCGTAGGTCTAAATATGGGCGATCTAAATATCTGTGTCACCAGGTAGACCACAAAACAAATGATAAAAAGAAGAGTGTTTTTTTCTGGGGTAAAAAGTGGCCTATGTGTCAGTGCCAATTTCTTTCCAGATCCATTTTGCCGTTTTGGCGTGATTGAGTAAAAAAAACATCCATTTATCTATCCAAACTTTCTTACATTTACTTAATAATAATATTCAACTCTAAAATTCTAGAACCAATGAATCTACAGAATAAGCAAGTATGATATTTGGAACATAAAAATAAATTCTTTGATTTTGGGAATCGAAAAGACAGCACTCAGTGTGGTATAAGGCAAGGTGACCATTGGACCACACGTGCATCTCTGTTATTATAGCCTACTATACACCACTTATTCATTCCCAACCGTGAGACATTAATTGTACTTCGGCTACCACTTAGCACAAATCATATGTTAATTTTCTTATAAAATATAAAATGTCGCATAAGTCCTTCTGGTACTATTAATGTAGATACTATGAGAACAAAGTCGTAGGCGTTAACAAGAACCACACGAGTGCAAGGTTTATACCATATAAGAAATAAACAAATCAGTTTATTATAAAATATACTTATACCGCATATCCTTCAGTTTTCTAAAGACATCCTTGTCACCCTATAAGTATATTAGAATATTAAAATCCGCCGTATTTTTGTATGAAAGGTTGCTGGCAACCGATGGACAAGGTCAGTACAAGACCAATTGCTGTGGAAATTCTTGGAGAAGGCCTACATCCAGCAGTGGACGTCTGTATGCTGAGATTATGATGATGAGGTGTCTTTCGAGTCATCCTACTCCTTTACTCCATAGCGTGATATTGTATAGCATATAACCTTCATCAATTAACATAGTATATTTAACTGGTTTGGGCCCGTGGCTTCTCCCGCGTATTCAATATTTGGTAGCAATGATTTTGACCGTAAATGTGCTATTTCAGATTATAAATCTATCTTTGTGCCAGATTTTATCCAGATCTGCTCAGCTATTCTAGCGTAATTCAGTAAAAAACTTTCATCCATCCCTCAAAACTTACTGCCATACTCCCTTTAGGTAGTAGCGTGATGTTAAATAAACTTAAACCTTCATCAATAGACAGGCTATTTAACGCGACAGTAATTTTCCAAATCGGACTTATAGTTCTTGAGGTTAGCGCGTTCAAACATACAAACTTTTCAATTTTGTAATATTAAGTTACATTACAGTAAGTATACGTTTATAGTTAATGCGCCTGCGCCGGTCACCGCTCACGCCTTTCCATTTTCAACTATACCTCACAAATGTATCATTATATATATAAACGCCATTCGCTTACCGTAGTCTGTTTACTGTAACTACTATAGTCACAATGAACAAATGGCGGAAAATTATATAATACAATATAATAGTTATTGCTAATGGAAACTGAGGTGGAAAACTTACACTTTTCCTTCACTCAATTCTTTTTTTTTTTTTATACTACTTGGGTGGCAAACAAGCGTACGGCCCGCCTGATGTTAAGCAGTATCCGTAGCCTATAGACGCTTACATTACCAAAGGTATCACTTGCGTGTTGCCAACCCATTTTTTTACACCAGGGCTTTAAGATGGATAGGAATACGTTTCTTTCAAAACGCATTCCTAAATGAGCGCTGGAGACCTGTGCTCACACACAGGAACACAACTACACAGCTGTGTGTAGTTATTTGGCTGTGGTCTTCTGTAAGGTGGAGGTCCTTCCCCAGTCGGGCTTGCTCGCTAGTATGGTGCCCTACCTCTCTTAAAATTCGTTGGTAAAAGTCACTAGAACCAATAATAAGAAACTGTAGCTACTCTTTTTAATCGCTAGAGTATTATTAACAACTAGCCGTTGCCCGCGGTTCCGCCCGCGTGGATGTCGGTTATCTCGATAAAAAGTAGCCTAAGTATTCCAAACTATATTCTATCTCTGTGCCAAATTTCATCCAGATCCGTTCCTACTGAACGGATCTGGATGAAATTTGGCACAATTTTTTACGTGAAAGAGTAGCCAACATTATATACATAAATCCATCCATTCTCACAAACTTTCACAATTAATAGATTAGTAGGATAAGATTTAATATGAGTTACAAATATAAGTTATAATTTGTGGTAACCTAAAAGTAGCCAACACACCATTTATATTGTTAGAGAGGTATACTAGCGAGCAAGCCTGACTAAGGAAGGACCTCCCCCTTACAGACGACCACAGCCAAATTACTACACACAGGGGTGTAGTTGTGTTCCTGTGTAAGAGTACTGCCCCTGTGGCTCAGTAGTCAATGTGTGTGACTGCTAATCACGAGGTCCCGGGTCGGGCCAAAAATTGATATTGGTATAGGTGCCCGGAGTTTGGAAATGCTTTACGTGTTTCTGTTCCGTTGGTCCTACGCCTGATCTCTCTCCGGTCGTGTCGGATTGCCATCCCATCAGACTATGAGAGTGAGGGAAGAAAGAGTGCATTAGTGTTTGCGCACACACTTATGCACTATAATATCCCCCGCGCAGATGGCAAGTCTTCGTTGAAATTAGCCGCCGTGGCCGAAATTCGGTTAGGAGGACATTATTATGAGTACAGGTCTCCAGCGCTCAATTAGGGATGCGTTAGCCCTGCGTCTTTGCTTAGGCTATGCGTTGATGAATTAGTTAGACAGTCAGTCGGAACTAGCAAATATACATATATGTAATAGGTACATACGATTTGTCAAACTTACATCATACTGCATCATACATTGCGATAATTGAGAACATAATTGTATTATGGGTTGTTTACTAATTGATGAATCGATTAAGGCCATGATAATCAAAAGCTTATCGATTTAAATCTTGATCGATATATCAATCGTGTAGCGATTGATATACTTTGTTATTAATATTATAATTAGTATATGAAACTATAATATGTTATGTATTATGTTGCCAATATATTATGTATATGGTTTATCGATTACAAAATGATATATCTAAACTATTACACATCTATCTATACTAATATTATAAAGCTGAAGAGTTTGTTTCTCTGGTTGAACGCGCTAATCTCAGAAAGTACTGGTTCGATTAGAAAAAATTTTTTTTTGTTGTATAGTGCATTTATCCAGGAAGGCTATAGGCTATATAACATCACGCTATGATCAATAGGAGCGGAGCAGTAGTGAGATATGATGCGAAATCGGGGAAAATATTCCAAATTACCACGCGGACGAAGTCGCATACCCCTAGTATCTAATATTTGAGACAGAGTAACAATTTTTTTTCTGTGATTGATTAATTAATGATTGATGTAAGTGGATTTTTGGAAATCCAATCCCTAAACAGCCTTTTTTTTTATACTACCAAGGTGGCGCGTCGACCCTTTAATAACCTTATAACTCCTTTCTTGAAGAACCCCATGCTATAGTCCTTTTAAGCTTTGAACCAAATATTTAGCAGATCAATATTCTCTCTACCATATTGTTTGATATATAGCCTTACAAGTCTTATTTGTCAAATGTTAAAAAACCTACAAAGTTAATACATCTACCCATATAAGAGCAACAGTTTATTATTCCTCAGGTCTTTATGGAGTAGACACATCCGTTTTAGATATTACATAGTTCAGGGTTTCTCAAAGTGACGTGTACCACTTGGGGTATACTTACCAGTTACAAAATTATCGTCCGCAAATTGATACCATTTGCAATTTAGATTAATTTTAAAAGTACCTAGTATCATTAATTTTATATCCATCCTAGTGTATAGAGGAGACCCATGCCCAACAGTGGGTCAGTTAAGGGCTAAGATGATGATCGTTTATTCTTTTTTTAACTTCTTTTTAAGCGGTTATATTTAGTATTTTTTAAATAATTTATTAAAATTTTACCTCATCCTTTTTGACAGATTGATCTGATATTTGGTAATAAAATACTTTATTTTGTTTTGTTCTATCGATAGTCTGTATGCAGTGGTTCAAAAAGCCTAATACGGGGGTACGTGGAGTCAAAAGTTTGAGAAACTCTGACTTAGTTGATTGGTGGGTCAGTAAGTGAGTAGCAATAGCGCCCTTCGATAAATAGCTGGATAATAACGGTCATCCTGTCACAGATACATTTTAATTGACTTAGGGTTACCAAACGTTTTGGATAGTTCTAGAATATTATATTATTAGTCTATTAAATAAAATTTATAACTACAGATTACTGTATCTTAAATCACTATGCTCACGTGCATTTATTTATACTTATAAAGTTGAATAAATTAAATCTTGGAGCTGGATTCGAACATGCAATTATAGGGTTAATATAATATCCGACTAAAGCACTAAGGGGCAAGCCATGTGCCGCGAGGGAATTTACATATACAATTCACGGACACAAAACGCACCCAGACCCGGAACAAACGTTTATAGAACACACGAAGTTTTGTAAACAACACTCAATTATTAGTAGACGGCCCGCATGTTGGTAAGCAGTTACCGTAGCCTATGGACGCTTAAAATAGCAAAGGTATCACTTGCGTGTTACCAACCAACAAAAAATAAACACCAGGGTTTTATGATGGAATTACCCTGGGATAGTTCAATGTTTTATTAAAAACGCATCCCTATGAGCTCTGGAAACCTGTACTCACACACAGGAACATAACTACATCGCTATATGTAGGTATTTGGCTGTGGTCTTCTGTAAGGTGGAGGTCCTTCCCCATTCGTGCCTGCTCGCTAGTTTGATGCCCTTCCTTTCTTAATTTCTGGTCCAAGTTTAAAACAATTCCAATAGTAATTACATGTTACGAATCACATACATCCATTCAAGTATTCATACAGCAATCTTATCATACTAAGGACGTCTTTCACCGAATCTAAAAGGTCAATCGTTACTTCGGTTTGTCAGCGAGTTTTCTCTAACCTTGGTCGTCGCTTGCGCACTCTGTGCTCGTATGCGATGCGTGCGCGCATCAAGGTTCACGTTGCAACATAACTACGCGCGTATAATGATGAGTAACGCTGATAACGTACAGTTGATTTGTTCCGGTGACAGACGACGAGATTCGATTCAAATATTCGATATCTCTATAGCTATCGTTTTCTTAGTAACCTATTTGATTGAAAGATAGAAAACTCTTTATTGTACACCAATTACATTTATGATACAGCTAATATCACGTATTTATTATCTGTACTACATATATATATATATCTATGTTAAATCATTTGTTCTGATTGACAATCAAAACTACTAAGTCTATAAAGCTGAAATTAAAAAAATAAGTTTATTTTATAATGTAAAGATTTTTGGAAATTGTTTGATTCAATAACGCAGAGCATAAGCTAATCGAGTCACAAACTTGAAATTTTTCACAAAGGTTCTTAAATTACGTTAGGGTGTAGTAAAAAGAGGTTTTCTGGAAATGTAATGCCTAAAAGGGGGAAATATTATTTAATTCAAACAAAGTTGGGCTAGCCGCAGTTGGAAGGTTTTGAAGGTGAATTGTCGAGCTGGTGTAAGTTACCGGTAGCCAATCGATTTAGGCAGCTCAGAGCCTCTAGACAAGTGGCATAAACGGAAGTCGAATCGAAAAGTCAAAAAATGAAATGTATGATTTTTTTTTTTTTTTTTTATACTACTTGGGTGGCAAACAAGCATACGGCCCGCCTGATGTTAAGCAGTATCCGTAGCCTATAGACGCTTGCATTACCAGAGGTATCACTTGCGTGTTGCCAACCCATTTTTTTACACCAGGGCTTTAAGATGGAAGTAACTATAGAAATAAGTTTCTTTCAAAACGCATTCCTAAATGAGCGCTGGAGACCTGTTCTCACACACAGGAACACAACTACACCGCTGTGTGTAGTCATTTGGCTGTGGTCTTCTGTAAGGTGGAGGTCTTTCCCCAGTCGGGCTTGCTCGCCAGTATGGAGCCCTACCTCTCAAAATCAAGTCTACGATATAATGTCGTAAACTTACGTCAAATCCCATACATTTGCTTTTTTGACTTTTCGATTCGACTATTGCTTATGCCACTTGTCTAGAGGGGCAGGACCGAAAGCTATGAACGTTATTGCCAAGCAGAGGTCGTTTTTCAGTTGAATCTTTGAATATAGGAAGCTTATTAGACTAACAAGAGGACTCAGATCCGCTATGTAATAGAATTACGTATTTACTTTATATTCAATATGTAAATATTATACTCAGATTCAAAATTCATTTATTCATTTAGGTTACAAAGTAACTCTTATGAAAGTCAAAAGTTTAGAATGTAACAGGAAATCCGGATAAGTAGTGCTTGCTAATTTGCTTATAGCTTGATAACAAAAGTAGAACCATAAACATTTATTGTAATAGCTAAATAATGTGTCAGTTTGACTGCTTTGGTAGTCCAGTGGCAGCAGTATGCGCCTGCTGTGCACGAGCTTGTGGGTTCGATTCCCACACAGGACAAAACTTTGTTGTAACTCACAAAGAGTTGTTCTGATTCTGGGTGTTATTTGTGTCCGTTAATTATATGTTTATAAAGTCCCCCGCAACACAGAGCTTGTTCTCTAGTTCGGAAGTTATGTGAAAAAAAAAACACAAGTTACAATTTTGAAAGTAAAGTGGCACAATTAAAACATCACATAAGATCTAAAATATTTATGACTCACTGTTGCCCGCGGCTCCGCCCGCGTGGATGTCGGTTATCGCTGCAAAAAGTAGCCTATGTGTTATTCCAGACCATAATCTATCTGTGTGCCAAATTTCATCCAGATCCGTTCAGTAGTTTTTACGTGAAAGAGTAACAAACATCCATCCATCCATCCATCTATCCATTCTTACAAACTTTAACATTAATAATATTAGTAAGGATTTAAAAGACACCTTCATCATTTTATATCAGTTGTATATTTTATGTGCTCTCTCACTTTTATTTTTCTTTACCACCATCCCCTTAGTACTTTGACTACCATCAGGCGAGTCATATGCTTGTTTGACACCTTACACACCCTTGTGCCCTGTGCTTGTTACACCTTTAGGTATAAAAAACTAAAATAATTTGTTAAACACACACACACCTAACGGTTTGTCATAATAATATGGATTATGAGGGCGTGATTTCTGCCTACCCTGCGTGCTGTCTTAAACTTATTATATCATGCGAAATCATTCAAAATACGTACAAAATAGGCCTCTTCACATGTTTACGGAAAGTCAAGGTGAGGTATTGTAAACGTATAACTTTATTTGCACAATCATTATATTTGCTTGCCTTTTAGTTTAAGAGCCCACCAGTAATATTACTGTGTTTGAAAGTGATCAGTCAAGCATATGTACATTAAGTTATGAGTATTTTATGAGCCGTATATCCATTTACACTAATATTATAAAGAGGAAAGATTTGTATTTTTTTTTTACACCACTACGGGTGGCAAACAAGCATATGGCCCGCCTGACGTTAAGCAGTTACTGTCTAGCCTATTGACACTTGCAATACCAGAGGTATCACTTGCG
The DNA here is from genome assembly GCA_947095525.1 of Trisateles emortualis. Classification (NCBI taxonomy): domain Eukaryota; kingdom Metazoa; phylum Arthropoda; class Insecta; order Lepidoptera; family Erebidae; genus Trisateles; species Trisateles emortualis. The sequence goes on along the minus strand of OX352752.1, from coordinate 13,230,094 downwards.
TGTTGCCAACCAATTTTTTACACCAGGGCTTTAAGATGGGAGTATCCTTGGGATAGGAATACGTTACTTTCAAAACGCATCCCTAAATGAGCGTTGGAGACCTGTACTCATACACAGGAATACAACTACACTGTATGTAGTTATTTGGCTGTGGTCTTCTGTAAGGTGAAGGTCCTTCCACAGTCAAGCTTGCTCGCTACGGTGGCCTACCTCTCTTACAATTAATTATATAAATTTATAAATTCCTAAATACTGAATCTTTGCGCTATTTCGAAACAGATTTTGAATTAATAGCTTCTACATTCTTTGTGCTAAGGTCAAAGAGGTTATATAACAAAAGGTTGCTTAATACGTGGCAAATGATTGTGAGTTGAATGTATAGAGATTTATTAAAGATGAATATTATATTTTCTTTGTCTACGTTCTGTGTCGTGTCTATGAACTGAACTATTCATTAATAAATACGTGGGTTTTTGTGCTTTATTCTGACAACAGAATGGCACTGTATTGTACATCTAGTTCACGTTTCTGAAATCAGTAACATACTGTACCGTAAATGAAAAGCTAATGGTAAATTATAGTATTTTTTATGAGAACAACGAAGTTAGATTACAGATTTATAAGGGCCCGTTAAGTAGAATCACTTAACTGGCACTGGTAATGATGGGCCGGGATCTGCGGCGCTTTATCCTTAGGACTCTGATCGTGAAAAACCACGTCACAATAAATTTTAATTTTATTTGCATCCACAGGTACGGTAATTGCTTACATGACGGGGCGTATGCGTGTATGCGCTTTCCTTTTCTCCTTTCAAAATTCATTGAAGACAATACAAACATACAATTCACGGACTCAAAATACGACCAGATTCGAAACAACGCTTGTTTTTCGTTTGTATAGTTAAACGCGCTAATCTCAGAAAGTACTACAACTGGTTCAATTAGAAAAAATATTATATCAAGCTATGGTCAATAGGAGCGGAGCTGTAGTGAAATATGTTGCAAAATCGGGCGACCCCTAGTATATTATATATAAGCATACGATATTATGAATATCAGAGATGTCACTTATAAATCGCGTGTAGTCGAACTAAAAGAAAAAAAAATTAAGGCCTAAACCCTCTCTCTCTTGATAGAGGAGAGGAGACCCGTGCCCAGCAGTGGAACATATATGCGTATATCGTGTGCTTATTTAAAAGATAATACTTGATTGAGACGACAGAATACACCAGCATCCATCTGTGTCGTTACTTATAATAGCTTGGAGATATGGCTGTGAATAATTAAGACTGCAATACATGATCATTATTTGAAATAGTATTATTGTGAAAACCTCTGCGTGTAGTCTCACAATATTTATGTATAGAAATGCGTAATGGCGCACTTTGATTCAGTCGTATATTTTTATTGGTGATCAGAACATACCGCCATTTTTGTTTGTCCTAGTTATACATCGATAGTATAAAGTAGGATTTATACTTCGACCGTAAAAATGTGGTTTGTTTGTTACCTTTCTACGACTAAAGGAGATAGATGGTATCCTAAGGAAGGACATTGGGTTTTTATCGCGATTACCGACATCGGCGAGCAACAGCTAGTGATATATAAATCTTATGATTTACAATAAATATTTATCAATTTATCCTATTAGACAACACGAAAAGACTCCTGCCAAGACGCTGAGAACCATGAAATAATAGAATTAACATCCTGGGAAAACTCACACACTGTCAAAGTGCAGAAATAGTTTTTTAAAATGAAAAATATTTTTTGAAAACTTTACACAGAACAAAGTCAAAGTCAAAATCATTTATTCATTTAGATCAAATTCATGATACTTATGAACGCCATTAAAACAAATGCCAGCATACTTTTTTCCTTAGGCCAATTCGCTGACTAGGGTAGGGCCTCGAGAAGAATTGGCAAGAAACTCGGGCCACTCTTTACAATAATTACTCAACATAATCCTAATTTTTTTTTCATAGTTAGTCTTAAAAATAATATAGATAGATACAGATACAAGTTCAGTCTATTTTCATTAAGCGAAAATAATGTACACGTCTGAATTCATAGCTATATACAACACTGTTATGTCTCTCCGTCTGTCACAGAACAAAAAGAAACTGAAAACTAAAAGAGTACGCGTTGATGTCTTTTCTATGTAAAATTGTAACTCTACTTCTGTTATCTTTATTTACCTTTCTTTTCATATGTTAAATAAGAAAGGAAATAAACCAAGTCATGTTAAATAGATCAGATGTTTGAACGCGCTAATCTCACGAACTACTAGTACAATTTAAAACTTACTTGATCGAACGCTACATTAATAACTAAATTACACTATAAACTGCGACCTCAATCAGATATTTTTTTATAGGTTAATACCTTTAAATACAATATCTAATTGTTTTTAAGTAGGGTAGGTTAGGTTACTTTAATGTTAATAACTATTCATGTAAATATCTTATGAAAAAAATCTATATTAATAAAATTAATCTCAAGCGACAGGCTTCACAGGTACCTATGGGTGGCGCGTAGCAACGACTACTTTGATTTATTGGTATTTAAAATAGTTTGAATGAAGAAGAATGAAGAAATAATGGTATTATTAAATATTTTTAGCATTTTTGCTATGCAATTAGCTCACGTATATTTAAATATTTAAAGCAATGTACATATTTGTCCTAAGTGCTACCGACTATTTTTATATACATACCACAAGTGCAAGATTTCTTTTATACAAAAATACTTACTTCATTTACTTCATTTCTTTTATACAAAAAAGTTTTTTTTTTAAATATTTTTGTATAAAAAAAAACAAACAACCAAAAGGGATGTAAAATCCTCATTTTTTTATTGTTGTGAATACCTTAATTAAGAAACGTATATATGTATATTTTTTTCATTACCTTCTGATTACTTGAAGGTAAAATATTTGACCTTGCATTGCCTAAAAGTTATTAACATGGTAATAAATATAATAAATACAAAATAAATTGTGACGAAACATTTGCATAAGTTTTTATGACAGTACTTTTTTAATTTGGAATTTATAATATTATACTAAATCGACCTTCTATTTTATAAGTATAGAGTTGACTATGTATTAAAGCAACGCTTTATGTTTCTTATGGACTCCAAAACGGCTGGACCGAATTCAATGAAATTTTGGCAATTTTAGATTAGTTTGGTAGTAGTGAGGGGAGTTTGCTAGCAATCGGATTAATTGATTTTTTTTAATGGACTCGTCATGACTATCATAAGAACAATATTGTAACTTAGATGATATAGAACTAAAACAACATACAAACATAGAGACAAAGAGATAATAAGGTGAAAATACATGCATACATATCATCACACCCGTCTCCAATTGGGGTAGGCAGAGACTATGGCACGCCAATTGCTTCAATCTAGACATACTTCTAAGGTGCAAATCAAAAATGATTTAAATACCCATTTACTACAAAGCGGTCACCTATATAAAAGCCAGCCTAACCAAAGTGTACTTAACTCCGTAATGCCGTATTCATTGATGTGTTTCCCAGATCAATGACTGCAACGCAATAGAATTGTTATAAACTAAAGGGTATAAACACCATTTGAGCATGACAATAAATTTGTTTAATTCACTGTAAAATAGTGTTGGGACTAGCACCTATCGATGTATCGATAGTGTCCCAATCGTTTTATTATTCATTTATATTTCGTACGTCAGGCTAATATTTTTTCTATCGACACGCAGCATCAAAAAGTTCTTGTTGTGTTTTATAAAAAAATGGTAGACGGTCAGTTTGCTTAACCTTTCAGAGCCATCGAGCTTTGGAAGGCATCCTGTTAGGATTGCCTTAGTAGAAAAAGTCTGCCTACCCCAGTGGAGACTGGCGTGATGATATGGATGTCTGTATGTAAAAATATCGATAAAACGATATATTTTCTAACAACACTAATGCGAACTGGCACACAAATCCGTGTTACATTACAATCATAATCGCAACCTCTATACGCAGTTGCTTCACTACATACATAATGTATGTAGCCGCTCGGAAGGGCATCCAAATTCCTGAAGACCTGTTCAAAATCGGTCCAGTAGTTTTTGAGATCAGCACACACAGACATGCACGTGTTATATACTTAGTGATACTTTTGCAAGCAGTGTTTAATCGGTTTGTTTGTTGAAGTTGTTTAAGAAAACAACATGGAAATTAACTGGTCTGTTGGTCTAGTGGGTGGTGACCCTGACTGCATAGCCAGAGGTCTTGGGTTCGTTTCCCACCCATGATAATTTTTGTAATAATTAGTCATTTATATTAGCTTTCACCTGCAGCTTTGCTCATGTTTGTTTGGTTCGACTCTCGGTTCGAGGAAAAATATGTTAAGTTTTCTGTTAACAATGATCATCTCTGAGCTCTGAGCCAATAGGGAAGAATGGATTGATGTTATTAGTGCTAACTGCAACATACTTGAGTCGTATAAAGGATTGCTAAATAAGATACTTTGTAATTATAAAACTTATGTTTTTTGAATAAACGCTCTCTTTGACTTACTTTGTCTCTATATAAGGTTGTCTGGAAGAGATCGCTCTTAGCGATAAGACCGCCCATCGTACCTACTTGTTTAATGTTTAATTAATTCTTATTGTAATTGGTTTTAGTACTTATGTGGTGTACAATAAAGAATATTCTATGTATCTATCTATACTTGACTTACGACGAAACACCTGTGTTTTTATTCCACCCATCTCCACACCATGCACTATTTTAAAAACAACAAAATGTTATGAACATTTTCACATTATGTTATACATATGTTGCATTCACATTGTCATGATATAATTACCTAAGCTATAATTAACAAATAGCACCCTAGCTGCGTATTACAAAAGTCCTAATCAGAGCACGATGGTTTTATAATTTTATTTTGTCTTACATTGTTTGTTATATAACGCATTCACTTACACGTTGCGTAACAGACAGAGATGGAATGTATCTGAATAGCGTCGATATACTTGCGGACAAGATACATTACACGCTCTTAGCTAAAATAGCGTTAGTCTGCTAATTAGCTTGCGTCGTTTGTCGATAAAACTGACTTGACTGCATGGATGGTTCAGTGGGTACAGTATGTGCCTGCTGTGCACGAGGTTTTGGGTTCGATTCCCACACAGGGACAAAACTTTGTGTGACCCACAAAGAGTTGTTCCGAGTCTGAGTGTAATTCGTGTCCGTTAATTGTATGTTTGTAAAGTCCCCCGCAACACAAAGCTTGTTCTCTAGTGCGGGAGTTGTTAAAAAAAAAGTGGTTTAAATGGTTGTGGGTTCGATCCCGATTAACAAGGGACAAAACTGTGAGATTCACAAATGTTTGTTTAGAGTCTGGGTGTAATTTATGTTTGTGTCACGGGATCCTATGTCACGGGGACATGACACATACATGTTTGTAAAGTCACCCGCGACATAGGGTTTGTTCCTAGTGCGGGAGTTGAAAACAAAATTATTCGCGTCGATCGATAAAACTCGTGATCCGGGCTTACTCGTTTAGGGATTGAATTGTAATCCCCTGATAGTAAGCAGTTACCGGAGCCTAAGGACGCTTATTGCAAGGGTCCATAAGCGGGAGCATTACTCGCGCGTAGTCGGCCTTTCTATTTCTTTTTCAGAAGACAACTCCCGTTCTAGGGAAAAAGACCTGCGTCGCGGGGAACTTTTACATACCATTTACAGACACAAATTACATCTAGACTCGCACATTCAAAGTCGGTCCCGACAGTTAACAGTCGTTAGATCATGACAGGGGCCTAAATATAAGCAATCTAAATAACTCTGTCACCAGGTTGGTTTATAAGAAGAAGAATAATTATATATTCAAGGCATATGACGTAAATCCAATGTTTCTGTTTGTATCTTTTTGCTTTTATAATAGTGATACAAAAAATTGTTTTGATGTTACGATACGAACGATAAACCTGTTGATGGATTCATTTTCAAACAGTTTGAATGAAGCATGCATCCGAGTTATCACGTGTTCAATTAAATACGGGGCGTTTGTAAAAACCCACATTTTGTCACGTTTTATAGATAGGCGATATAATACGTCGATAACAGATGCATTAGCATATTGTAATGTGTTAGCTGCTCTAAGATGTTACCACCTCTTTGGTTCAGTGGGTTAAGTGGGAAAAGTTTCGGAATGGTTTTGGAGTAACTGGCCTTTGTTTCCTATCTTCATTATTTTTTTTTTTATTTGAAATTCTTAAGATGACGACTTTATTACCGAAATAGTCGAAATTCAAATTAATTAAAAAAAGTAATTCGCTATAAGGAGGTCGTGGTATGTCTCCTAAGATGCCTAAGCATCATCAGTTCACCACAGAATGGCATTGACCTGAAATGTTGGTAGCTCTAACGATGTTTTTACTACGTTAGAGCAAAAGAAATGTGTTATTTTATTAGTTTTTCAAAAAAACCAACTTAAATTCGTGAGACTCATTAACTCCTGCAATAAATAAAATAACAACCATTTGCGGATCCCGCCTATTTTTTGTCACGCGTGGGCATCGAACCCATGCAGTCTAATTAGTACAACAGTGTATAAACTATAGAGCCCAGTTGGAATTGCATAAATTTTAACACTTATATGTATTAGGCATTTTTTTAAAGACAACTCCCGCACATGCTCTGTGTCGCGGGGGACTTTACAAACATACAATTAACTGAAACAAGTTACACCCAGACTCAGAACAATTCTTTGTGGGTCACACAAAGTTTTGTCCTGTGTGGGAATCGAACCCACAACCTCGTGCACAGCAGGCGCATACTGCGACCACTGGACCACCGAGGCATTAAAATGTAATGGAACCTCTTGAAAAATATTTAACTATTCTTCTTATTATCGTTTGGTTAGTGGCCAACCTGGTGACAGAGTTATTTAGATCGCCCATATTTAGGCCTCTGTCGTGATCTAAAGACCTATTAAAAACATATGAAACAAAGCGCATCTATCAAAATTCTAATATATTACTAATCGCGTGTTTAAAAACCTATCCCAAGAATAAACTGTACGATTTTATTGCACGCCAATACACACGCAAGGCTGTTGATGACGATATCAATACAAACATACCGAATTTCAACCATAAATGCATGTATTTAGAAGTTACTTTTGTTTAAGAGCGTATTCACAAAATAGCGCAGCTACAGATTAGGTAATTATCGGTCGACCGGCCGCGTGCGCGTGGCGAGTGCGCGTGTGTGCGTGATCCTCGCACACATACATTGTTCGTGAAGTATGTTCGGCACAGTGCAGGGCCGCGTAAACTTTATTGTTATATTACGGTAAGATTTTTGGTGTTATAATAGGTATTTGTATTGTAAATTTGTAGAATATGTTATTATTAGAGAAGTAAAGGAACATTTTGGCATACCATATATATTCTAATACATATTATTATTATTATAAATGCGAATGTTTGGATGAATTGATGTACCTAAGTACCTATGGACCTTTTTCTTGCTTGTTTCTGTCTGGGGTTGTAAGTGCAGGTGAAGCCGTGGGTGGAAACTAATGCCATAACATGATACCTAGCCTACAAAAAAGGAGTAGGTAGTGGTGGTTTTTTGTAGGCTAGGTTAATACACCACAGCCAAATTATTTATTTATTTAAAACTTTATGCACAATCGCACACAGGCAGACTTAATGCCATAGGCATTCTCTACCAGTTAACCTTGGGTGATACAGAGATGAACATAGGTGCACTCAAAAACAAAAAAAAATGGATAAAACAAAGAAACAAATTTAAGATAAGGATATAGATTCAACAACATCTAAAAAAAATATGATGAATATATATGCTGTGGTATATATAATATATAAAATAAATATACCTACTTACATAAAATATATAAATATAAACAAAATTGTTATGAAAGTGTTAGACGTACTAATTCCGGCGATTCATCAGCGAGGAGAGCCCAAACCTTCACCTAAATTACTACACACAGCGGTGTAGTTGTGATCTTATGTGTGAGTACTCCTGCGTTTTGGAAGAAACGTTTCCTATCCCATGGATACTCCATCATAAAGCCCTGGTGTTAAAAAAATGGGTCGGCAACACGCAAGTGATACCTTTGGTATTGCAAGCGTCCATAGGCTACGGTAACTGCTTATCATCATTATTATTTTATTTTATTATTTTAATTTTATTAATTTTATTTTTTATTTTATTTTACTTATTTTATTTTAGAAAAACCCAATATCAATTTTTGGCCCGACCCACCACACGACGTCACACACATCCACCACTGAACCTAACGTTACTCTCCTTCGACAGTAGTAGGCTTGTGGGTATCTTACACGCAGAGAGCCTACAGCGCCCTCCGCGTTCAAAATAACAACGCGCTAAGGGCGTTGTTACGGCTGCCCCGCTTCTGCAGCGCATCGGGTATGTTTGCCGGGGTGCAATTGGATTGTTTCTTCACCGCGATTTTATTTTATTTGCTACACACGCGACTACATAGTATATTTAACAGAATTAGAATGTGATTTAAACGTAAGGCTCAGTGGTGGATGTGTGTCACGAGGTCCCGGGTTCGATTCCCGGGCCGGGAATCGAACCCGGGACCTCGTATTTTATTCCATTTTATTCCATTTTTTCTATTTTATTCCATTTTTTTTCCATTTTATTCCATTTTTTCTATTTTATTCCATTTTATTACATTTTTTTTCCATTTTATTCCATTTTTTCTATTTATTCTATTTTATTCCATTATATTCCATTTTTTCTATTTTATTCCAATTTATTCCATTTTATTCCATTTTATTCCATTTTTTTCCATTTTATTACATTTTTTCTATTTATTCTATTTTATTCCATTTTATTCCATTTTTTCTATTTTATTCCATTTTATTCCATTTTTTCTATTTTATTCCAATTTATTCCATTTTATTCCATTTTTTTCCATTTTATTCCATTTTTTCTATTTATTCTATTTTATTCCATTATATTCCATTTTTTCTATTTTATTCCAATTTATTCCATTTTATTCCATTTTATTCCATTTTTTTCCATTTTATTACATTTTTTCTATTTATTCTATTTTATTCCATTTTATTCCATTTTTTCTATTTTATTCCATTTTATTCCATTTTTTCTATTTTATTCCAATTTATTCCATTTTATTCCATTTTTTTCCATTTTATTACATTTTTTCTATTTATTCTATTTTATTCCATTTTATTCCATTTTTTCTATTTTATTCCATTTTATTCCATTTTTTCTATTTTATTCCAATTTATTCCATTTTATTCCATTTTTTTCCATTTTATTACATTTTTTCTATTTATTCTATTTTATTCCATTTTATTCCATTTTTTCTATTTTATTCCATTTTTTCTATTTTATTCCATTTTTTCTATTTTATTCCAATTTATTCAATTTTTTTTCCATTTTTTTCCATTTTATTCTATTTTATTTTATTTTATTTCATTTCATTTCATTTTATTTGCCCGACCCGGGAATCGAACTCGGGACCTCGTGACCTCGTGATCAGCAGTTACACACATCCACCACTGAGCCTAACGTTAAAATCACATTCTCTGGACCTCGTATTTTATTCCATTTTATTCCATTTTTTCTATTTTATTCCATTTTTTTTCCATTTTATTCCATTTTTTCTATTTTATTCCATTTTATTACATTTTTTTTCCATTTTATTCCATTTTTTCTATTTATTCTATTTTATTCCATTATATTCCATTTTTTCTATTTTATTCCAATTTATTCCATTTTATTCCATTTTTTTCCATTTTATTACATTTTTTCTATTTATTCTATTTTATTCCATTTTATTCCATTTTTTCTATTTTATTCCATTTTATTCCATTTTTTCTATTTTATTCCAATTTATTCCATTTTATTCCATTTTTTTCCATTTTATTACATTTTTTCTATTTATTCTATTTTATTCCATTTTATTCCATTTTTTCTATTTTATTCCATTTTTTCTATTTTATTCCAATTTATTCAATTTTTTTTCCATTTTTTCCATTTTATTCCATTTTTTTCCATTTTATTCCATTTTTTTCCATTTTTTATATTTTATTCCAATTTATTCCATTTTATTCCATTTTTTCTATTTTATTCCATTTTTTTTCCATTTTTTTCCATTTTATTACATTTTTTCTATTTATTCCATTTTTTCTATTTTATTCCAATTTATTCCATTTTATTCCAATTTATTCCATTTTTTCTATTTTATTCCAATTTATTCCAATTTTTTTCCATTTTATTCCATTTTATTCCAATTTATTCCATTTTTTTCCATTTTTTCTATTTTATTCCATTTTTTCTATTTGATTCCATTTTTTTCCATTTTATTTCATTTTTTCTATTTGATTCTATTTTATTCCATTTTATTCAATTTTTTTCCATTTTATTCCATTTTATTCTATTTTATTTTATTTCATTTCATTTCATTTTATTTGCCCGACCCGGGAATCGAACTCGGGACCTCGTGACCTCGTGATCAGCAGTTACACACATCCACCACTGAGCCTAACGTTAAAATCACATTCTAAACATAAATCATTCAATTATTTGACAAAAGTATGACCGTATAAGATTATCAGTAGTAAAATAATAACATTAGTATGATACGAGTACTGTACCCACTGTTGACGATATCTAATAAATTACGTAAACTGAGGTTCGGCGGCCAGGAGCGCGAGCGACATAGGTCCTTCCTCTAAAGGCGCACGCGCGGCACTGAATCATGCATCATGTCAGTGTTGCGAACTTGCGAGTTTTATACGTTATGTTTGATCACATATAACAAAAAAAAAATACTATGAATTAATCAGAAATATATTTTATTTTCAAGATAAAGCACTATATTTTGATAAGGTGAAGTATTTTTATACTTTATTTTATTAATTTAAAGTTGGCTGCATGTTTTATAACACGCGATTTTTGACGAATTATTGTTGGATAAATATGTTTGTTGTTCTCTAAACCTCATAAAATCGCAAATTATTCATTAAAAAATCACTTGTAGACTATATGCTTAGTACTTACATATATGTTTTAAAGTAATAGGTATAACCAATTCTACAAAATATGCTGTCTGCGATGCCCCGAATTGCGCCATTACGAATTCGTGTGTTGGAAAATAATTATTTAAAAAATAACCAACCACGTTAGTAGACTTTGACTATAGTTAGCCCCTTTGTCAACGACATATCTATAACTAAACCTTGGAAATTGAAACCTGCATCAGTTCATAGCTGAGAATTATCACTTAGAAAACTGCGTATTTTTGCTTATTTTACTGAAAAGTGTGAATACGCTCTTAAATACTTACATATACGCAATCGGAGAGATCATAATATCCTTTTAGTTTGTACATAATTTGTTAAGTAATTTAATATATATTTAAGTATGAACATAACATTTTGTATTTCGTATCTAGTTCACGAATTACGGTATAACTAGTATAACCACCCCGGTTTCATTTGGCCTTGGCATGTCATTATTTTGATTTCTAATTTCATCCTTACTTCCTACTAATATTATAAATGCGAAAGTTTGTAACAATGGATGGATGTTTGTTACTCTTTCACGTAAAAACTACTAAACAGATCTGGATGAAAAAAAAAAACAGATTTGCACAGGGATAGATTATGGTCTGGAATAACACATAGGCTACTTTTTACAGCGATAACCGACATCCACGCGGGCAGAGCCGCGGACAACAGCTAGTCTATAATATAAAAATGAATCTTTGAATGTGTTGCTAGGCGCAAATCACGAGAACAGCTGAACCGATTTCGCTAATTCTTTTTTTGTTGTGTTTGTTATTGTGAGAAGAACGTTTTTGTAAAAGAAAAAATTAAGAAGGTTGCGCTGAAAATAGTTTAACCCGGGCGAAGTCTGGGCGGCCCGCTAGTATGTTATAAGTGTAGCAGCTACCCGCTCTTGGCGACTCTACTTGCTTTGATATCTTGATAAAAATTAACACAACACTCAGTGTAGTTTTTTTTTTTCACGCACGTTAGACGTTCGAGCGAATAAAAGGGACGGAGCTATACATGCTATATATGTAGTTCCATCTTTCTTTCTCGAACCACGTAGTGTGCTCATCCAAAAGTAATTTGGTTGAATTTTTAATTTAATAATCAAATTTGGGTCAAATTTCACATTAATACATCCAAATTTTAGGTATGGGTTTTTTTAAGTGACAACGGGCGTGAGATTTTACAAACATCAAATTAACGGGCACAAAGTACACCGAGACTCAGAAGAACCATTTGTGGATCACACAATTTAATATTATTAACCAGATAGAGACAGGCAGACAAGAGAGTGACAGCAATAAAGCTCCGTTTTATCTAGGGATGAAACTCTTAAAAACAAAACTACTGATCCGTCCGCCATACTAATTATTCTTGAAGGCATTTTCAACTAAACAAATATGTTATTGTAGGGTTCTTTATAAGTCAATATATCGCACCCACAGTGGAAAGTTGAATCTTATTCTCAACAGCAAAGGTTCAAAATTGCGCATTGACATTTCTAATGATGATTATAAGATATGGTATAATTAAAATAAAAGTTTTTGACGGAAAACCCCAATATTAATTACTGACCGAAGGATGAAACCCGGAACCTCATTCAACACTCATTACCACACCGCCTTCAAGGCGATCTTAAAATAGATTAAAACCTTGATTTTAATACCGGGACTTTTTAGTAATAAAATTGTTTTATTTATTTATTTTTGATACACGTACTTAATGTCTTAGACTTCTCTACTTGTCAATCTTATGTAGAGATAAACAAAATAGGTGTGCATGATATATACGTGACATCACTTCACCAGTCACCGTGTGACCACGGCCCGTGCAAATTGGTCGAAACGTCAAGCAACCATACTAGCAAGCAAGCCCGACTGGGGAAGGACCTCCACCTCACAGAGGACAACAGTCAAATAACTACACACAGCGATGTAATTGTGTTCCTGTGTATGAGTACTGGTATCCAACGCTTATTTAGGGATACGTGTTGAAATAAACGCTTTCCTATTCAAGGGATACTCCATCTTAAAGCTCTGGTATAAAAAAGTGATATCTCTGGCATTGCAAGCGTCCATAGGCTACGGTATATGCATTTTATAATTTTTTGACAAAACATACACCTGAAATTTCCTTTTATTATGTATTAAATTACTTATACTCTTGATTAATTTTGAGTAAGACAAGTTTCATAATGCATCGCTAATATGCTGTGTCACTTAACATTTCTGTCTGTTACGCATATGTTTAGTGAATGTTACTATTGCATATCTTATAAATATGTAATATATTAATAAATATTTATCTGTCTGTTCATCTTTTACACATTCTGACTTAGGAAAATAGTTAGTCTTAAAAATAGTTCTCGGTGGCACAGTGATAATGCCGTCTACCGTGATGAGGCTCCAGGTACGACCCCCGGGTCGGCAAAGTGATGGTAGGAATTGAGCCCTACCATAATCGCGCTAGAAAACAAGCCCCGTGTTGCTGAGGACTTTACAAACATAATAGAACAAATATTTATGAATCACACAAAGTTTTGTATCTTGTTGGAATCGAACCCACAACACTCGGCGCGGTGTTGTTGATGAGGTGAACACCTCGACCACTAGACCACACGTATACTGTGCAGTTAATATATACCTAATCAATATACATCGCGTTTGACTTCGTCATAAAGCTGAAGGCTTAATAAATCTTTATATTATAAGCAAGCTATCAAAAGCTGAGCACGGATCGCCTCCATACATTTGGAGAGATATTAGCCTACTATACCACGCTGGCCAAATGGGTTGGTAAAGGTTTTGTTTCCAGTTTTCCCTCTCTTGCAGTGGATATTATGTGCCGAACTCCCTTTAGTCGACTCTTACGACACCCTCGGGATAGGCCGGGGTGGTGACATTTGTATTCTTAATCTGTCACTACACGGAACGGTCCAGCCGTTCACGCGTGATGCCGTGACCAAGGGAAATAGGAATTCATTTTGATATATAAAGATTAAACGTAATGTCATCGGCTATGTATACCTCCACCACTCGATCATAATCAATACCAAAACGACTTACGACTAGCTGTATCTTACACAACACTGAACAGGTATATTTCATCAGATCAAAGTTCGACAATACCGCCGACTCATTGCCACTTATCACGAAATGTGTACTCAAAAAACTAAATACGTACCGCAATAATGTACAAAAGAATCCCACAAACAGGAAATATTATAAATTATTATTGTTTTTGCAAAGAAAAAAAGATACCTAGTAGTAATTATTTGTTCGCTTTAGGTAATTAATGCTTATAATTTTGGTCATGTGCAAAAATGCAGACATTAATAACTGAATTATAAAATTAAATTATATCTATATTTAAACTGCTTAAAATCACAAAATTTCAGGAACAACATAATTGAAGAGCGAACTCTTGAACTTTGAAAAATATCCAATGATTAATATCAAGAGATTATTGACCGCTATAAACTAAAAGTACAAGTCATCGAGCTGGGCTTATAAGTAGACACATATATCTTTCTAATATTATAAATGCGAAAGTTTGGATGGTTAGATGGAATGTTTGTTACACAGTCACGCCAGAACGGCTGTGACGATCTGAAGATGAAATTTGGCATAGAGATAGATTATAGTCTGAAATAACCAGCCCACTGATTATGGACTTCAGTAATGCTCTGGACACAGCCACAGAACATATGAAAAGAGGTGACAGAAGCCAAGCTGTTGCCTACAAAAGATATCAATACTTCGGGGACGTGATGCTATGTAAATTATAACTGCCTCATTATTCTAGTTGTCGTTGAGTGTTGAGCAAATACTAGGCATTAAGTTTGGATCGTTCTCGTTATGAGAGTTCGATTCACGGGTCAATCCAAAAATGGAAGTCTTTTCTGTCAAAAATATCATACAATACGCATCATAACATGGGAAATAAATAATATAGTTTTGTTAAAATGTAGATAATTAATATATTTTAAGTACTTGACTTGTATTTCTAATTATGTGGAACCTTTGAAAACCTGCGCTTCCACAATGCTTAATGCATTTCATCAATTTTTGTTTGTATTCTAAAATTGTACCTCAGACTAATATTAGTCTGAGAATTGTACCTATTGTATATTGTAAGTACCTAAACAAGAAATAAATATTTCTCTCTCTCTCTCTCTTTTTCTCTCTCAATAGATGCCGGAAGTTAGGAAAGCCGTTTGTTCTAATCTCTTGGTCGTGTCGGATTTCCGTCCATTGAACTATAAGAGTAAGGTAATAATGAGTTCACCTGTGTATGCGCACATACATGTATCAAAAAAATTTTGCAAGTTTAAAACCCGCTAGTTTATAAGTTATACTAATATTAAGGTTGCTTTGCTTATATTACTAGACCACAAACTATTCTAACACTAAAAGGGTAATGACCAGAGAAAAATACAAGACCAGGTGCTTCAAGGCCATACATCGTTAACGTGACTTATGGTTACTTTGACCCGCGATTATCACTTTACAATCACAAAATTATGAATATCTAAAGACAAAAATCGGCGTATATTCAGTGATTAATAGAAGTAGTAAGATATGCCACCAGAAATATATATTAACATATTATTACTAAGCAGTCTAATTTCATAAAAATAATTTTTAACCATTTTTTTGTGGAAAAACTAGTTTGTCTGTTTCTTGTTATTTAATCTTGAATCGTCCAGCTAGATGTGACTAGATTAGAATATTAATTTCAATGTATATAGCCGTTTACCGGGTGATGATTATGAAACATCGTGAGGAAACCCACATGACTTAGAAGAAGAAAAAAAACGTGTTTGATCCACCAACCCGCATTATGCCAGTGTGTGTGGATTTAGAACAAAATAGCATATTTTATTTGAAACATGGTAACAATTTTTGTAAAAAAAATGAGAAGCACAACATATCAATCAATCCAAATACGCGCTGTGAGAATTGTTGACGATCCCAAGCTCACAGGCGGTATTGATCCACTAAGTCTAAGGAGAGACTTCGCCTCCTTGTGTGTGTTCTATCGCCTACCTGTACAATGGGCTGTGTTCTGAGGAATTGTTCGAGATGATGCCCACGGCCTCATTTTATCAACGCACCTCTCGCCACCGACAGGGAGTTCATCCTCACATCCTTACACCTCAAACATGCCGTACCGTAAGATTCCAGAGGAATTTCTTACCACGTACGATTAGGCTGTGGAATGAGCTCCCTGCCGAGGTTTTCCCAAGAGACTATAGCATGGGGTTCTTCAAGAAAGGAGTTATAAGGTTTTTAAAGGGTCGGCAACGCGTGAGTAAGACCCCTGGTGTTGCAAACGTCCATAGGCTACGATAACTGCTTACCATCAGGCGGGCCGTATGCTTGTTTGCCACCTTGGTAGTATAAAAAAAAAAAATATCTCACCGCATGAGCGGCTCGCAAAATGATTAAAACGTTTAGGCTTACATCCTCTCAGCCCTCTTAACAGAGTAGAGGAAACCCGTACCTACGAGTGCAGGACATACATCAATTGTTACGTCTGTTTACCCAATTTCTTTTAAGAAAATAATGCTTTTAGAGTGTATAATATATAGGTACATGACATACAATATACAGTAAGTATATCAGCTTCTTTAGTTATAGAAATCACAAAAAAAACACCTTGGTTCTTTAGTCTGGCTATTATAAAACCTGGAGTACCTATGAAAAAGATTTCAGTTTTCTTATGAGTACAATATCGATCGTCTTCAAGAAGCGAACGAATAGATATATATAAATCATTGTATAAGTTGTCTACATCATCATATAACATCAGATGGCACCGTGGAAATACGTCAGATTATCCAAGAAAAAAAAAGATCCGGCTTGTCTACTTTAAAGTCAAAGTCAAACTTATTTAGATCAAATACATGATACTTATGAACGTCATAACAACAAATTATGCCAGCATACTATTTCCTACGGCCAATTCGCTAACTAGGGTAGGGCCTCGAGAAGAATTGGCAAGAAACTCGGGCCACTCTTTTTAATCGCCAGAGTTACAATATTAGTGTTAACAAAAAGGGACGGAAACCATTATACCATACAAAATTAAATTTAGGTAAAAATATTGAATTAATGAGGTAACAGTAGGTAAACTAAATGAACGCACAGTAAATTTATATATTATATACTTTAACGTATCCATTGAATATATACTTTTGACCATAACTCTTGACATTTCGCGGTAAATTTCACAGTTAAATACTTATAATGACAATTACCTCGTAGAGGTATATTTACAACAAAACAACATTTTAGGTGTACAATTATTTTTCGAACTTCCTGATTGATTTGCAAGTGCAATGACACCCTGTTAATTTGACAATCACTTATATTGTACCGTTTTTAGAGTATCCATATTAAAATTATAATTGTGAAAGTAACTCTGTTAAGAGGCCTTGGAATCTTGATTAAATTTAGCAAAGAGATAGATAGTAGTCTTAGGAAGAACATAGGGTATTTTTAATCGCGATAACCGACATGAAAGCGAAGCCGCGGGCAACAACTAATAATAGCAACCCATATATGTCCCACTGCTGGGCACGGGTCTCCTCTCCTCTATCAAGAGGGAGAGAGGGTTTATGACCTTAATTTACACACGCTAGTCAAATGCGGGCCCAAGCAAAAACTTGATGGAATTACATTTATATGTATCAACAAACTTGAATACCAATATTTATAGACACGTGAGCCGTTACACGAGACATTCCCCAGATATCTTGGCATCGATTGTCGGATTGAACTAAATCTATTGATTGTAAACGTCGGTATTCTCCAGAAATAAATCGATACATATACTCGTTTTATGTGGAAATACCCGTATTAATTTATTGGCACCACAGATATAATGTAAGTGGAAAGGAATATTCCATACGAGAGAAAAACCCTCTTTGTGGTTAGGTACTATCGACAAAGTTGGTTTCTGCCGTTCTCACATTGGGTGAGGCAGAGACTAAAGTATAATTTTTATATTTATTTAACACAAAATGGTATAACAACGGAAGATTTTACATTTTTTAAGGTTAAAGAAGTGATGCGATGAACATTTTTTTTATATACTACTTAGATGGCAAGCAAGCATACAGCCCGCCTGATGGTAAGCAGTTACCGTAGCCTATGGACGCTTTCATCATCAGAGGTATCACTCGCGTGTTGCGAACCCTAGTTGTTTCACGCAATTTTGATCCTAAGGTCTAAATCGCTTGGCGATTGTCGAACGGTAACTTTGCCAAACGTACATTATTATATTGTCGCTATAATCTTGTGGGGCAAACAGGTTTAAATCAAATACGTTGTGTTACAAATATGCTTTGTTAGAAGTAATTAGTTTTAGTTATAAAATGTGGCAATAAAGTGCATTGTTAACTGTAGCGTTTTTCCCCAGCGCAACAACGCTAACTTAGACTTCCGTTGCGTTTTACGTGCAGATTTTAAAGAGGTCGAAATTCTACCATAATTGCATTATGCAGTCTATCTCCGTATAATCATCTGTTCAAAATCTTACATTCCTTCTATGCGCGCAATGTACTTCAAAATCGCAAAATGAAAACCGTGGATTCGATTGATTTTGTTTTCGCGGGCAATACCGCGGGCAATATGTACACACGGCAACGAAGATAGCTGCACATGGCCGCTATATGAAGATTAGTTTTTTAAGAAAACCATTGTATATTTTATGTAGAATTTGGTAACAGCGTACAATTAGACTAAACGTATGGATAAAATTATATGCCACAGAAATTCATACATTGATTGTCTTAAAAAACTAATATTCATATATATATATTTGAATATTAGTTTTGTATATATATTTTTTTTTTATACTACTTGGGTGGCAAACAAGCATACGGCCCGCCTGATGTTAAGCAGTATCCGTAGCCTATAGACGCTTGCATTACCAGAGGTATCACTTGCGTGTTGCCAACCCATTTTTTTACACGAGGGCTTTAAGATGGAAGTAACCCTGGGATAGGAATACGTTTCTTTCAAAACGCATTCCTAAATGAGCGCTGGAGACCTGTACTCACACACAGGAACACAACTACACCGCTGTGTATAGTCATTTGGCTGTGGTCTTCTGTAAGGTGGAGGTCCTTCCCCAGTCGGGCTTGCTCGCTAGTATGGTGCCCTACCTCTCTAAAGTATAGGTATATCATCACTCCCGTCTGCCATAAAGATAGGCAGAGACTATACTAATTGCTTTGACCCAGACATACTTATTTTGCTTCCTTTAAAATATCATTAAAGTCATTGTTTCTTTAAAATTTTTAAAGGTATAGTAAGTAGAACAGCTAACGACAGAAATATTTTAGTAGAGCAATGTAATTTAAAGTGTCTATGTTTGCAATATAATCAGCTGATGTTTATGTAATAGTTAAGTTTAATAAATATGAGAGAGCGCGACTCATTTGCCACAGGTGGAGCTGCTCTACTTAACTCATATTTCGTATAGTTAATTTATTGCTCATGTCGAAATTACTGCCTAGAGGTCAGATGTTTAAATTATATCAACATTTTTAGGACTCGACTGATATAACTATTATTACAAATGTAAATCTGTTTTCGTTACATTTTCACGGCAAATCGGCTTAACGGATTTTAATGGAAATTGGCAAAATGATAGATGGTATCCTTGGGAAGGTTATAGAGTACTTTTTATTGCGACAACCGACATTGACGCGGGCGGAGCCACGGGCATATATAAATCTGAAGATTTGCATAGGTAAACGCGCAAATTTCTGAAACTACTGGATTTGAATATTTTTTAAATTTGATAGCCCAATTATTGGGATTGAGAACATGGCAGTAATCCTGACGAATTCCGAAAATAACGCAAGTGAAACCGCGGGGAACAATTAGTTATTGTTATGATAACATATTCTTCATCAGCGACAAGTGTCTGGCAAACTTGTACAACTTGTACCTATTTTATTTATGTCATATGCACGTGCAATAACAACCTTATATTCTTAGCATAGGGATAGCATGCAATGATATGCAATCAATTAAGTCATTAATTTATTATTTAATAATTATCGTAAATACTGTTTTAATAATGACAGATAATAGCACAAAATTGATGGAAGAGTCGCGAGCTGACTCTAGCATTCAAAAAAGTTATTTCAAATAATGACTGTCGTAATCACAGATATAGATATGTCGTAATCATCGACAGAATGATTATGAAAATATGTTAAATCAATTTTGATGTGTTTTAAATTGAGTCTAATGCAAGATCTTATGCAAATTATAAAGAAAAATAATTTCTGGGTCAAATTGGAACGCGCCGAACGAGATCGGACTTAGCCGATGATTTTCGCAACATTTAAAAATTTATTTCGTACTTGTCTGTGGTCAAATTATCGAACATAGACTAATGGAGGTTAAAGTATTACATTATAAAACTTGTCCTGTAATCTTTGGACTACCATTAAGATTTAATTAAATCACATCGATTACTATTTAATCATGTTAAACTCGTTTGTTAAAAACTTACGTTATAAGCATCTTGGCGGCCTTTGGTCAGCTTCCTTGTATCATGTACTCAATTCACAGCACAGTACACAGAAAACAAAACACAAAAATAACAGATTATAATAATTAATAAAAAATGTACAAAACACACTCACACACACACGTAACGCGGAATTTGCGTAAAGGTTTACGAAACTTTCTAAATCGTGGCGCGAATATTTCGGCGCGAACGCGGACGTGTGATGTGCGGCGCGGTCGGTCGCTTACTGACGTTCCGTTTTCGCTCGGAGCCGCAAACCACGTTCTTTTTTTTTAAACCGGCTCCACAGACAACAGCACACAGTGTCTTAGTGGCCAGTCCGCCGTGTCAAGCAAGAAGGTATGACGCAAGCAGTTTCGGCAACGCTGGGTTTTTTTCATTGCCCCAATCGGCACACACACATTCGTAATGACTAACTTTATTCGGTTGGTTCGTTCGCTAATTTTATGTATAACATAGTCTTGTTATTGCGACTCAATAACCAGACAGAGAGAACCTCTCAGCTCTACCAAGAGCTTGAAAAAATGAACCTACAATAGTTCATGTACCTATGTATGTATTCAGAACTATATTTCTAAAATTTTAAGTGAACACAACATAGCATAACCTCTGTTTCAGTGGTATTTAGCTTAAAATGGTAAAAAAGGGGGAAAGCCTGTCCAATATACCGGGCACTATTCCAGTGTCTGAAGTGATGTAACCATAGGTGGGGTGGTATTGGGTTGTGCCGGCGAAAAATACTCAGTATTAGAGTATTTTTCGCCGGCACAACCCAATACCACCCGACCTATGGTTACATAGGCTACCAAGGCAATTAAAATAAATAGGATTTACGATTGCGAAGATATTCGCGTACAATATAATTATAAGTCCCAACTGACTGACTGATTCATCAACGCAGAGCCTAAACCACTGGGGCTTAGACATGACTAAACTCTCAACGGAGGAACTCTAGCTATCTCCGCAAACGCTGGTGCACGCTTTATTCCCTTACTCTCACAGTCTGAACAGACTTCGGACTTAGGTTGATCGAAGCAAAGAGAGTCTGTCCAGGTGGAGATTCATAGAAAATACCAACCTGGAGTGTACATGTAGTGCTGATCCGCAAACTATAGGACTCTTAATGTCGTGCCCTGCATGGCCAGATCTCTGCACATTGGGGAACCTGGATGCTACTGATAACTCTAAACTCAGTCACTCAGTGGCTAAGTTCTTGGCCAATACAATTTAGATTGCTATTGACACGCTAAGAAGAAGAAGATAGTCCAATGGGACGGCAATCTAACACGACCGAAGAGAGATCAGGCGAAGGACCAACATACGGCCAACACCAAACAAAAACCAAAGGTTTCGCGCATTGCCACCCATTAAAAATCGTTTTAACCAATTTCCAAACTTCGGTCATCTATTGTGAATTTTCTGGCTGAAATAATCTCTATTTTGGGCTCGACCCAAATCGAACCCAGAATGAGTAGTCGCACTCAACGACCACACGACCAAAGAGGCAGTTAACATCAAATAATAATAACGTCACAGTTAATGAGAAAAAATTAACAATCTATTGTCTTTATATGTTGCAGGACAATAGGATAAACCGGATTTTTGCAATAACTCTAGGACTAATGAAAAATACCGGATAATGTGAAATTAACAAAGAATTTCGTTATCATCCGAGGTAAATTGTGAAAAATATTTTTTTACAATTCTTTCTTTACCCAGTTGGGCTTGCTCGCTAGTGTAGTCACAAGCGAGCAAGCCCGACTGGGAAAAGACTTCTTCCTTACAGAGGACCATAGCCAAATAACTACACACAGCGGTTTAGTGTTTTCCTGTGTGTGAGTACTGGTTTACAGCGCGCATTAAGGGATGCGTTTTAAAAAGACAGGTTTTCCTATCCCAGGGATATTTCATCTTAAAGTTCTGGTGTGAAAAAACAGGTCGGCAACACGCAAGTGATAACATCAGGTGCGCGGTAAAAAAATAAACATGAGCGCTGATTGACTAACGGCTACATTCAATCGTCATTTGACAACAATCAGCGTTTGAGTTTCCAATCATCCTTGGATTTTCGCAATGATCCTAAAAATATCTAGGACTAGGACGTCGGACGATCTTAATGTCAATGTGTGTGCATGTAATGTTTTGTCAATAAAATAAAGCCTATGACACTCACAAATAACGTGGCTTTTTATTGGTAAAAGATTTTTTTAAACCGGTTCATTAGATCCTGAGATTACGCCCTACAACTTGACAAACTCACAAACTTTACCTCTTTATAATATAGTATTATAGACGATAGTGAAATTCTTCATTGGTTTCCTAATAGCTGGTTTTTTTGCAATCGTCCTAGAGTTTTCGCAAAACTCCGTTTAATCCGATTATCCTGCGACAATATACATACAAACAGTAGATTAACAAAACATTATTTTATTATGTACAGTTCATGACCCTTTAAGTAATTACGAGAGATAATCATCATGATTGTACGTCTGCTTGTTTGTATTTATGTTTATTAATTATGACGTAATTGAGAGGCTAAAGTTCCGGGTTCGACTGAAGTTGTGTTGAGTTTTTGTGTAAAATAAAGTTTGTGGTGTCAAATTGGCAGTCAGTCACGAGGTTATACTGATTATAAACTGTTGGGTTAGTTTACAGGATACTAAGGTATGCGGCCCTGGCTTCCTAAGCGTGGCAAATAAGCATACGGCCCGCCTGATGTTAAGCAGTTACCGTAGCCTATGGACGCTTCTGGGTGACCCGTGAAGGCGGATGTTGTGGCGGGCTTTTAGTCGGTATGCCGGCCGCCTACCATCTTTGAGCCGGAGAGTCCGACATAACCACCTCGCTTCCCTGGGCGGGGCGCTATGCGTAAAGCATTTCCCCTCTTAAAAAAAATGACTTTTGGACGCTTGCAATCCTACTTAATATTATAAACGCGAAAGTTTGTAAGTATGGATGGATGGATGGATGGATGGATGTTTGTTACTCTTTCACGTAAAAACTACTGAACGGATCTGGATGAAATTTGGCACAGAGATAGATTATGGTCTGGAATAACACATAGGCTACTTTTTACAGCGATAACCGGCATCCACGCGGGTGAACAGCTAGTACTAGATACATGTCACTTGCGTGTTGCTGACTCATTTTATCTGGGACACTCCGTCTTAAAGCCCTGGCCTATCTCTGGGATACTCCGTGTTTCTTCTTCTGAAACGTTTCTTTCAAAACGTATCCCTAAATGAGCGCTGGGGACCCTAAGTCACACACTGGAACAAAACAACACCACTGTGTGTAGTTATTTGGCTGTGGTCTTCGTTAATAAACATTTCTTTCTTTCTTTCTTTCTTTCTTTCTTTCTGTAAGGTGCAGGTCTTTCCCCAGTCGGGCTTACTCGCTAGTATGGTGACCTATCTCTCATAAATTACAAAATGTAAGCTTGACAACGCGCCAGAAATACTCCTGGTATTACCACTTACCATCAGGCGGACCGTATGCTTGTCTTTCTCTTCAGTTGTATAAAAAAGGTGAATCATAAAAACGTAAATTTCTTCAACATATATTTTGATATCCATAATTAAAGCTACAAAAATATCCAATGTAAAAACCACAGACTATAAATAAACATGGACAATGTTATTTTAGATTTAATTATAGACATATACATAATAGATTGTTTGAATATTTAAAGACAAAAGATCAACAGGTCGTTATTTCTTATTATATATGCATATAAGTTTTTTTAGACGTGGACACAGCAATAGCCTAAAATTTTTAAGTCAAACTGCCTTTTATATATTTTTAAGGCAAACAAGCGTACGGCCCGCCTGATGTTAAGCAGTTACCATAGCCTATGGACGCTTGCAATACTAGAGGTATCACTTGCGTGTTGCCAACCCATTTTTTTACACCAGGGCTATAACATAGAGTATCTCTGGGATAGGAATACGTTTCTTTCAAAACGCATCCCTAAGTAAGCGCTGGAGACTTGTACTCGCACACAGAAATGCAACTATACTGCTATGTGTAGTTATTTGGCTGTGGTCTTCTGTAAGGTAGAGGTCCTTCCCCAGTCGGGGTTGCTCGCTAGTATGATGCCCTTAAAGAGTAATAAGTAATCGCTGTATACATTTTAGCTAGTATGATGCGAGACAATTATTTGACTGCATGGTTGGTAAACAACTCAAATGTCACAAATAAGGTGGAGGTCTTTTCCCTGTCGGGCTTGCTCGCTAGTATGATGCCCTACCTCTCTTGCAAATATGAATGAAGATTAAAAATAGTGGCTTGTATTTCTGGCCAGTAAAATACAAGTCTACATTTATCAGCAAAGTAATCGTCATAAAATTGAGATCACCGTTTTGGATTGCCTCTGACAGTCATACCTCGACTGTAAAATGACAGCATGGTCAGTTGCTTAAGTGGTGACCTCCAAATTAACCACTGTGGGTAATGTTGTTGGTTCGATGCCGACACGGGGCAAAACTTGTATGATCCCTCAAGGTTTATTCTAAGTTCGGGTGTTCTTTGGGATCGTTAATTACTTAGATATAATCACGCCCGTCTTCCACTGGGATAGGCAGAGACTATGGTACACTAAGCAAACATACTTCTTTCGCTTTCTCTATAATATCATTAATTGTATGTTTGTAAATTCCTCTTGCGGTACAGGGCTTGTTTCCTAGTAGTTGTCTTTCCAAAAATTACCTTCATAACTGTAACTTGTATTGTAATCTATCTATCTCTATCTCGTCTCCCTCTATCTCCTCTCTCTCTATCACCCTATCTAATACGAATTTGGATTTCAAGTTAGAATTGCAGTCTACAAATATCATGAATGTGAAACTCTTTCACTCTTTCACGTGAAAACTACTGAACACATCTTGATGAAATTTGGCATAGCAACGAGGCTGCTTTCTATCGCGATAACCGACATCCACGCGATTGAAGCCGCGGGCAACAGCTAGTCTTTAATAATCGCTAACCATCAACAGAGTTACTTCGTTTCTCACAATATTCATTAGTAATTATAATAAGTATTCAATAATTATTAATAATTAAGAGTCCTTGTACGATATACTTTGCCGTTTCAGTGACGTTGAGATACCAAGAACCTAGTAGTAGGCGGGAAATACGTCGCTTAGTCAACTTGATGTTATTCAAGAATTAATTATCGTTTTAGTGCTAACTTCTAGAATCGAAAACATTTGAACATAGAATAGTTCATGCACCTACGTGCTACAGGGCTGCCAACATAATATTATCTTATCACTAGGGCTCACCCGCGACTTCGTCCGCGTGGTAATTTGGAACGTACATTTCCCCGATTTTGCAACATATCTCACTACTGCTCCGCTCTTATTGATTATAGCGTGATATTATATAGCCTATAGCCTTCCTGGATAAATGCACTATTCAACAAAAAATATTTAAATTAAACCAGTACTTTCTTAGATTAGCGCGTTCAACCAAACAAACTCTTCAGCTTTATAATATTAGTATAGATGAAATAATATACAATATCATGCTTTTGAACGTTGTTTTTATACTAACAAATGATCTGTCTGAATCCTGATGGTAAGCAGTTACCGTAGCCTATGAACGCTTGCAACACCAGGGGTATCACTCGCTCGTTGCTGACTCCTTAAAACCTTCTAACTCCTTTCCTAAAGAACCCCATGCTATAGTCTCTTGAGAACACCTTGGCAGGTAGCTTATTCCACAATCTAATCGAACGTGGTAGGAAATGTGCGTCTAATTCCTCCTGGGAAGACCCTGAATAAAAGTTTACATGATAATATGTGATGATAATTTTTTTTCAGCATTTATGACTGACCTATTGAACTAGTGATTAGTGACCCTGCCTGTTACATCGGAGGTCAATTCTCACGCAGGACAAATCTTTGTGTGATCCATAAATGTTTGATCCGAGTGTGACTTCACACGGCTGGACATTTATTTAGTTTTCGTAAGTTTATTTAGTTTCTTTATTTTATACTAGCTGTTGCCAGCGGCTCCGCCCGCGTGGATGTCGGTTATCGCTGTAAAAAGTAGCCTATGTGTTATTCCAGACCATAATCTATCTTTGTGCCAAATTTCATCTAGATCCGTTTAGTAGTTTTTACGTGAAAGAGTAACAAACATCCATCCATCCATCAATACTTACAAACTTTCGCGTTTATAATATTAGTAGGATAGGATAAAATCTAATCATTTTTTATTTAAATCAATCGAATAGTTTTTGAGTTAAATCGTAACAAACAAGCTAAAAATATAAAGCACAAATAATAAATGTTTTTCTGTTTATAATCGCTTAGATATAGCCTAACAGACAGCAATAGCAAATTATTTTATGCTCAGATTATGAAACCATAGGTTTTATTTGGTCACAAACATCTCGATTCTACTTAAAAAGGTGACTTGAATATCGAGTACAAACGTTTTCCTACCCCAGGCATATTTCATCTTAAAACCCTGGTGTAAAAAAAAGGGTCGGCATCGCGCAAGTATTGCAAGCGTCTATAGGCAACGGTAACTGCTTTACATCAGGCGGGTCGTATGCTTATTTGCCACCCAAATAGTACATAAAAAAACTAATATCCGCACTAAGATTTGCGTCATTAAATGTGTGAAAAAATATATTAGACCGTTACCAATTTCCGCCGAATGATCGACGCTTCGTGTGACCAAAAAGCTGGCCTGTTTCTTGCACAGAGAATCAGCATTGCCATTCAACGTGGCAATGCCGCCAGCCTTTTGGGCACTTTTCCGGTTGACAGTGATTCGGAGGAATATTATGACGCTTAAACTATTGCCTTTTATTTAATTAATTAGTTTTTCATATTAAGGTTTAGTGAGTTTTTAATATTATTCCTGTATATATATAAGTTTTAATATTATTATTTTTAATATTATTCTTGTATATATATAGCATTAATTTACAATTAATTAATTACTATTTGTAATCAAAATCGTTTCCAATTTTGTTAATGATTATAGTGATTACGTCTTTGATAAAAAATATAAGAAGGATTTTTTTTTCTTATTGCCAATGGTGGCTGACGAGCCAAAGACGGCCAACTAATCCTACTAATCCCAACATTTCAATCAAACTATTTAAGGATCTCATAAATGTTTGTACCGCGTGGGGATCGAACCCAGAACACGCCGCGCTGCGTAAATGGCGAGGTAACCACGAATCAATCGTGCGGTCAATGCTAGTGTGGTATCTGTTTATCATTGTAATACGAAGAGGTAAAGTTATTCCTCAATGTTTATCTTAAATAAATTATATTATCGACACGTGTTTAGCCTCTACATGAGGCCTCGTGTCGGCTTGGCAACGAATGTATAAAAAAAATTAAACAACTTATATTTAAATAGATATACACGCATATTTTCTGTGCCTAGCAAAACTACCAATTAGTAATTATTTCAAGTATGAATGTCAATCATGCATGACAAAAAAAAATGACAGACCAGTGATCATTTCATAAATCTTACATACATACTTATTTACATATTTATTAAATGTATATTTCGTGAATAGTTATTAGGTAGTTTGTTGAATATCATTAAATATAATCAAGTAAATAAGGTACGTGTTTGAGAAATCAATAAAAAAATCTTAATAATATTTAATTTAAATACCCCGACACGTGCTTAAAATGTCTTTCATGACTGGACTGTTGGTCTAGTGGTTAGGTACTCTGACTGCTACGCCGGAGGTCGTGGGTTCGATTACCACCCAGGACAAATCTTTATGTGATGATCATAAATGTTTGTTCTGTGTCTGGGTGTAATTTATCTATAATATGCATGTATTTAGAAATATATATTATATGTGTATCAGTTGTCTGGTTGCTATAGTACAGTCTCTGCCTAGTTTGGGATCAGATGGCAGTGTGTGAGTTGTCCCAAAAATATTATTATTATGTTCCACAAAAAAGCTCGTAACATAGACTGTTACTTCGCTTGCAAAATCATATAACACCAGGGTTGTGTATTATGGCTGTGGGAAAGATAACGTTTCTTTAAAACATAAACGCATTTCTTAATTAGTACAGAGGTGAAATTTGTACTCACGCACAGCACAGTACTTACCAAATCTCACGACAATCTGATTAATGATACTCGAGTTATCGTCGAACAATCATTTCTACATACATATAATTAGGTAATGCCTGCCTTGGTGGTCCAGTGGCCGCAGTATGCGCCTGCTGTGCACGAGGTTGTGGGTTCGATTACTATACAGGACAAATTTTATGTGTCCCGCTAAGAGTTGTACTGAGTGTAGGTGTAATTTGTGTCCGTTAATTGTATGTTTGTTAAGTCCCCTGCGACACAGAGCTTTGTTCTCTAGTGCGGGAGTTGTCTTTAAAAATAAAAAAGAATTTAAAAAAACATACATACAAACGCCGGATTGTTCCATTAGACTCAGAGAACTTAGCTCGTTTCGCTCGCTCGTCCAATAATATTATTAACATACATATCATCACGGCCGTCTCCCACTGGGGTAGGCAGAGACCATGGTATGCCAATTGCTTCGATCCAGACATACTTCCTTCGCCTTCTCTACATTGATCAACCTCTTCATATGTAAACGTCGATTCTAGTACTTTTAATCAGTTCTCCTAGGGCGGCTCCTACCGACATCTCCATTAATTCTTACACGATATACCTCTTTTGTTATTCTTCTTTCATTCATCCTTTATAAATGTCCAAACCATCCTATCACCCCCCCTTTTCAACTTTTGTCACTACACCTTCTTTCAATCAACATCGTTCTATTATGTCAATGTTTATACTCTGTCTAGCATTGTAATATTATTAAACTAGCGGCCTGCCCCGACTTCGGTTAAACTATTTTCAGCGCAACTTTCTTTTCTTTTACATAAATAAGAACCTTCTCCTGACAATAACAAACACAACAAAAAAAGAATTACTGAAATCGGTCCAGCCGTTCACGCGTGATGCTGTGACAAAGGGAAATATGAATTCATTTTTATATATAAGATGAAGAACATAGAGTTATTAACAAAATAACTTAAAATATCGGATGTACGAGTATGATGTCCTTGCTACAACCAGTTTCATTGGACTTTACTCACCGCCATCGCTACAGCCGCGGCCGGTCCGTGCCGCCTTGACGCACGTACAGAAAACATCGACAGATATTTTGGCAGATAATATCGATGACCGTTCATTAATGATACGAAATTAAATTATTCTAGAGAGGCAGGTATTCCTTACCTATTATATTATATTGCAACCTATATAAGTCCCATTGCTGGTCTTCTTTCCTCCTTCAAGAGAGTTGAGGGGGTTACATCAACACTTAATTCACTTTTTTAACAAGATTTTTTTTATACTATGGCTGATGGTATGAAGTTACCGTAGCTTGTGGACGCTTGCAACTCATTATGGTGAGTTGGAAGCATCCGTCACTTGCATGTTGCCAACCCAATATTTTACACCAGAGCTTTAAGATGGAGTAGCCCTGGGATAGGAAAATGTTTTTTTTAAAACGCATACCGACCACAGCCAAATCTACATCGCTGTGTGTAGTTATTTGACTGTGGTCTTCTGTAAGGTGGAGGTCTTTAAGCAGTCGGGTTTGCTTGCTAGTATGGTAACCATTTTTGTGGTCTAAGAATAAATCTGTTACACAATTAAGCATATCATGTACGGAATACTAAATAAGATAATAAATTAAGAATATCAGTAAAAAATGAAAACAAAAAGTATCCGCGTATGTGAGTGACGTCTAGTAGGTAGTCGTTAGTACCTATATTACAGGGGGTGAACCTTATCTCGTATACGAGGCATAATCGCAGATTTCAGGCTAATAACTACATTTCCACAAAAGATTGCAGAGAAAATTAGATCGAGCGACACGTGAGTGATTCCTCACATAATGCACGGTCCATAAGCAACCGAAACTGCTTACTATCAGACAGACCGTATGTTTGTTTGCCACCTAAGTAGTATAAAAAGGTAAGCCAAAAATAATGTCAGCTAATTCACGAACCAAAACGAACAATCTTTAGACCTTCCTTCAACAAATCTAATCATAGTCTAGGCGACTGATAGCAGATAATAGAAGAGAAAAAAAAAGTAGAGATTGAACTCATGAAGCGGCCTCAGAGACCTAAGTCATGCAAGACGCACAGTCAAATAAGTAGATATTTCATTATTATCATCATCTTAGCCAAAAGACGTCCACTGCTGGACATAGAACTCCCCCAAAGATTTCCACAACTCTCGATCCTGAGCCGACCTTGTCTATCGGTTGCCCGCAACCTTTACCAGGTCGTCGGTCCACCATAATCCATTTTTTTTATACTATTTGGGTGGCAAACAAGCATACGACCCCTCTGATTTTGAGCAGTTACCGTAGCCTATGGACGCGCGAACTTGCGTGTTGCCAACCCATATTTTTACACCAGGACTTAAAGACGGGAGTATCCCTGGGATAGGAATACCCCACGTTACCTACGTTACTTTCAAAACGCATCCCTAAATGAGCGCTGGAGACCTATACTCACACACAAGAACACAACTACACCGCTGTGTGTAGTCCATTTAAACATATTCATCAGACGTTACACGTTAACCTTTATGCGTTTATTGTATGAGTCCATCGGGCAGGGTCAAGACTCAAGGTATTTAAAGGTCATACAACCAACTGTTACCTAAAAAAAGAATTACTAAACGTGTACTTTTCCATAAGTTTGTTATGTTGCGGTTTTAGGCTGTTATTTCTGTTTACTGAATTTTCCGGGAAGCGCATGACTAACGGTCGATTAACCGGTCATTTTCTTCATATTTTTATTAACAAAAGACACCAGTGATGTTCCTGGTATGGCAAGTCTTTTAAAGTGAAAACTTCTTTAGGTATATTAAGCACTTTGGGTGAACAAAAATCATAGAACTCTCGTCCACGTCACCGAACACTTTCTATATTCAAAAATAATAATCTAATAGCTCGACGACACAATTTTTTTCTTTTTTCTTTCTTTTTTAAAAAGACAACTCCCGCATTAGAGAACAAGCTCTGTGTTGCGGGGGACTTTACAAACATACAAATAACGGACACAAATAACACCCAGACTCAGAACAACTCTTTGTGGGTCAAACAAAGTTTTGTCCCTGTGTGGGAATCGAACCCACCAACCTCGTGCACAGCAGGCGCATACTGCGCCCACTGGACCACCAAGGCAGTCAAAAATTCACAAGTTACTTAGTTTTCACTTCTATCGGCAGTCCCCAAAGACTGTGGTTTATGGATTATGGACATTGGTAAAGGCTCGAACCTTAAACTGCGTATCATAATATCGAACCTTGTTTGAAGTAAACATAGTTTCATAGAGTCGTAGTCTTCGGGAAAACTGTGGTAGTAATATTCCAAGAAAAAAATAACACTGGATGTTGAAAGCTAACTCTGCTGCTTCGATTGCCAATACAAATCATTGAACGCCTGGAAAATCCTGATTCTAGCTTTGTTTTTAGAAGGAATACAATTATGTAAGTTATGCCTTCACGTTAGGGTCACCAATACAGATTCTTATCCTCATATTTAAATTATCAATAAAGTAGTTTATGTAGTGTTTTGGTGTTTTGACTGCTTTACCTTGCATGCTACCATACTTGTATTTTACAGAAAAAATTAACTTTCTGGCGATTAAAAAGAGTGGCCTGAGTTTCTTGCTAGTTCTTCTCGTGGCTCCACGTCAGCGATCTAGTCGTAAAATTAAGCTGACATCAATATCCTAATGCTCGACCTTCATAAGAGTTACTTTGAAACCTAAATAAATAAATGAATTTTGAGTTTGAGTTTGAAATGCTGTTGATTACCTTACGCATACTTTGCTCTACACATAATCGCTTACATTCCCTATACTCTTCAACTATCAACAATAAAGTTACTATTAACAACATCTAAACAAAAAAAGCCATGAAAATATTCAAGGTTACATCAAATACTGTAATATATTATACAATTATACGGTAACATTAATTTAATATGAAAGGTCATAGGTTTAGGGAAATATTGAGAAATATATGTAAGTACAAAAAATACTGATTATTTTTCTATACTAATTAAGAGGCAAACAAGCATACGGCCCGTTTGATGGTGAGCAGTTATCATCAGTTGCAGTATCAAAGGTATCCGTTGCCGACCATAGTTTCAACAGAGAATTGTGATAAAGTAGCTCTGGAATAGAAAAATTATTCGTTAAAACGCATGCCTAAACGAACGATGGAGACCTGTACTCACACACAGTAACACAACTACACCGCTGTGGGTAGTTATTTGGCTGTTATCTTTTGTAAGCTGGAGGTTCTTCCCCAGTTTGCTAATAAAAATATAAAATACCACTTTTGTTCGCTCTGAAACTCACGATCAAATTTACTGTAAGGTAGAGTTTGTCATTATGATTCTTTCTTTTTCAAAGAAAACTCCCGCACTAGGGAACAATCCCTATCAAGTCTCCTAGTCATCTAGAGTCTAGGTGTGTCACGAGGGACACACCTAGACTCAGAACAACTATTTATGGATCACACAATTTTCATTTGTCTCGTGTGTGGTTCGAACCCACAACACGCCGCGCAGTGACAAAAGGCAAGGTAACCACTTAAGTCACTGAACCAGCCATGCAGTCGATTAGGAAACAACAAAGAAAATGTTAACAAAAAAACCGACTTCAGTACGGCAAATTGCAGAATTTCAAGAATTTCAAAAACCTTAAAAACGGCTAGATTACATTGATTAATTATGAAGTTCCATTGCCTAGCTACCTTAGCAACCATAATGGAAACTTATTTAATCGCCATTCGTAAAATACTTATTATTGAGAAGTTCAGGTGGCCATCTGTGGTCTTCTTCATCAGTTTTACTTCATCATATTTAATTTACTTTCTGAATGCAAATGTTTGATGTGTGCCTATAATTTTTGAGGAGTTCCCTCTATTCCTCATGGATCCCATCATCAGAACTTCCTTTTGATGAAAATGGGACCAAACTGGAAGTATGTCCTCTCAGACAAAAAAAGATTTTTTCTAATCGGTCCATAAATGAGGGAGTTCTGCGGTAACAAACATAAAAAAAAACACACACACGAATTGATAACCTCCTCTTTTTGAAGTCGGTTAAAAATTACATATATAATAAAATTCATTAAAGATTTTAAACAAGATAGTTGTGTTGTTTGTCTGTATTGTAATAATTTCTACGGCTCCAAAAGAGTGTGAACATTTTCCGCTTTCTGCATCTCATGCAACTCTCTCCTACAAGTAATTCTGAGGTAACATTTTATTTTAATATAGAAAACGATTGTTTGTATACTTTATCTACAAAGATGGTTGTAGATATTATGGTTTCTTGTGGTTTAGTAATTGGACCTAGTTATATTCTTCGTCCGCGTGGTAATTTGGAATATTTTCCCCGATTTTGCAACATATCTCACTACTGCTCCGCTCCTATTGATCATAGCGTGATGCTATATAGCCTATATCCTTCCTGGATAAATGCACTATTCAACAAAAAATATTTTTTCTAATCGAACCAGTACTTTCTGAGATTAGCAAACAAACACATGGCCCGCCTGATGGTAAGCAGTTACCGTAGCCTTTGGAAGCTTGCTACTCTGGAGGTGTTACTCGCGCGTTGCCGACCCTTTAAAAACCTTATAACTCCTTTCTTAAAGAACTCTATGCTACACTGCTGAGTATAGTCATTTGCCTGTGGATTTCTGCAAAAAGGAGGTCCTTCCCCAGTCGGGCTAGCATTCGTATAGTGCTCTACCACTATATAACCTAAGCACAATATCAAAACAACTGAAATAACAAAACAAATATCTATAAATGAAACCTCTAACCTCTAGAAACAAAACCATAATCATTATGCTATTATTGTTATTGGAAGACCACAGAGTAAAAAAACAATAAAATCATCTATTGCATACGTTTCCGTAATAAAAACAACTAAAACTACAAACTTAACAATTTTTTTGATATAGCAATCAATTTGTTTACGTCAATAAACACCATGGCTAATAAATATATCTTTACTATTTGGTATTTATAGCACTTTTGTACAAAAAAGTGGCTCGGCAGAGGTATTCCGTAAGAGCAAAAACCGAGGCACCGCGAAAACCGAGCAAAATCTGGCTGTCAGATTGAAAATCGGTATTCCGTGAGAGCAAAAACCGAGCCTTTTTGACGTTTAGTCAATAGATTGTTCCGTCACCGAGCAATCACAACTGTCAGTTTGCCATCGCTGTTTTCTAGGGAATCAACTGGCCGGTCATTAATTTATTTATGTCTATAAAATGCAAGTTTTAAAGGAATTTAAGTGATGTGGCTTTTTAAATAACTCTAGCGGTATGTCCCGGCTTCGTACGAGTGGATTTAGTTATTGTAAAAAAATATATAGCCTATGTTACTCGCTGAAAATTTTGCTTTCTATTCTGGTTCAGTAGTTTTTGAGTTTTTTATTACAAACAAACAAAAACACAAATCTTTTATCTTTATAATATTAGTATATTCTAGCTTCATCGGCGTGCACAGAGAGAGAGAGTGATTATTTTGCGGGATAAAAAGTAAAGCCTATGTGCTAATCTAGACTATACACACTCACTCACTCACACGACACTCATCTTTTCTATCCTACCAGTTTTTCACCTTAATGTGTTTGTCTGGTGTTTTTGGTTTCATCACTTTCTGCACTAATTGTAACACAAATAAAATTGTAATCATATATCTGGCGATTGAAAACAGTGGCCTGAGTTTCTTGCCGGTTCTTTCCTTGGGCTCTACCCCTGTCTGTTCAGTCAGCGAATCTGGCAGTAGGCAAATTAGCTGACGTCTCATTTGGCAATTTCACATTTGTCACAGTGTGATCTATATGAATAAATGATTTTGAATTTGAATCCTGAGCAAAGTTTAGTCCAGATTAGTTCAGCCGTTTTGGCGTGATTAAGTAACAAACATCCATCCATCCATCTAAAATTTTGTATTTATAATATTATGTTATTCATTTATTTACAGAAACAATAATTATACATTTTTTACACTTTATAAATCAAACTCAATTTTAAACTTACAATATAAGAAATATATAAAATAAAAATAAACAAAATAGGAGAATTCTTTTTTTATAATATTAGTAGGATTAGAAAGATAGCATCTCGTCTGTCTCCTAAAGAGTAAACAGCCACGGCTAGTCTATTGTATTTGTAAATTGTATATTTGTTATGCTCTTTCAGTAGTATAGAAAATATGTAAACAGCTCACAATACTCATTCTTCCAATAGAACAGACAACTATTATCTTTAGCTTATTAATAATACGAGGCGCTCATAGCTAGGTGCACTCGCTGTTCAGTAAACGATCAGCGGGTTAAGCTACCAACGGCGCGGTAACCCTATAGATAGGTGATCGCATAGTGGTATTTCATTTGAGCGTCTCCGTGCTTCGGAGGGCACGTTAAAAGTCGGTCCCAAGTCCCAACTGTTATCAGTCGTTCTAACGACTGATAACAGTTGGACTGAGTTATTGAGATCGCCCATATTTAGGTCTCTGTGATCTATCACAGAGACCTAAATATGGGCGATCTCAATAACTCTGTCACCAGGTTGGCCACTAACCAAACGATAAGAATAATAATAATAAATGTCGGTTTAGTAAATGTTATCAAAATTACTACTAAATGCACCTACCTAGTTTTCTCTGCATCACCCAAAGGTTGACTGGTAGAGAATGTCTTTGGCATTAAGTCCTACACTTATTTTGTGGAAGAAGTAAATAAATAAATAATACGAAACCAGTTGAAGGTCCTGTAGCATGACGTGTACAAATGTGTCGTTCAAGTGAGAAAGAGGGAAAGAGCTATATAGACAAGCATACAGGCATGGTATGTACCGCTCTAACCGCGGGAGGGTCCTGGTGACCTGTGTCACAGGTTTTCTTTAAACCTATATCAGGCACCAGTCTCTAACAAAGTTATGACCAAATGTTAACCACTAACTGTATCATATACCTACCTAGAATTAAGTAACCTTGGGAAGAGAAAATAAAATATTATTATTATTATATAGCCTGCCTGATGTTAAGCCTAGCTTATTGACGCTACCAGAGGTATCACTTGCGTGTTGCAAACCCTAAGTATACTGAGTCAACTAACAAATTTTGAGAATTGCACTTTTAGTATATTAACAACAATTAAATCATTTCCTATTTACCTGTAAAAAATAAAATTCATATCTCCATAAATAACATTTAATTCACTTTGATTAGTAATTTTTAATGTAACCATTCTCTCTTCTTATCGCCTTCCTGTAAAGTTATTAGAAGTATAGTTAACTCAGTATACTTAGGAGGCGTCGTTTTTATACCAGGGATTTAAGATGGAGTATCCCTGGAATACGAATACATTTCTTTCAAAACGTATCCCTAAATGAGCGCTAGAGACCTTTAGCTTCGTCCTTCTAGCTTGTTCGAACGACCCACGTTTAACTGTTGATGGTACAGGCCCAGGAAGCCACGCCTTACCATACAACCACCATTACCATCTTACATACATACAAAGACAAGACAAGTATTTTGCATTGAAGTGCGAAATACGCCATTAAGTTACGTAATATACGAGTACTTACATATAACAAATATGTTTTACGTTTTTATATGTTTAAGTTTAGGCTGGTAGCAGCTGGATGTAAGAAGCCGAGGATCGTGCTAAGTGACGTGAACTTGGAGAGGCCTATGTCCAGCAGTGGACTGCTGATGGTGATAATAAGGATAAAGTAGAAATTAATTCAAAAAAGACACAAACGTAGTATAATGTATATAGAGTATACAGTTAAATAGAAGAGTTGTGTAAATGAGAACTAAAATAAGTGTATTTAAGTACCAATCCCATTATGTGTTCTTTCGAAAAGTGGTAGAGCACCATACCAGAGAGGAAACCCGACTGGGGAACGACCTACGACACTACGGTGTAGGTGAGCTCCTAAGTGTGAGTACAGAGTCTCCAACGCTCATTTAGGGAAGCGTTTTGAATTAATCGTTTGCCTATTTCAGGGAGACGACATCGTGAAGCCATGTTGTAAAAAATGGGTTGGCAACACGCTTGTGATACCTCTGGTAATGCAAGCGTCCATAGGCTACGGTAAAGTTTAATTTTACAAATGCACAATATACTAAAATGGTTTCTACGCGCGACTTTACACACATTCTGTTAGATTCCATAATTTTGCAGGAAACACTACTCAGTGAAATCAGCTAATAAAATAGTTCTAATAAAAACAAATTTGGGGAGTTTCGGTTTTTTTTTTATACCACTTGGGTGGCAAACAAGCATACGGCCCGTCTGATGTTAAGTAGTAACTGTAGCCTATGGACGCTTGCATTACCAGTACCAGAGGTATCACTAGCGTGTTGCCAACCCATTTTTTTACACCAGGGCTTTAAGATGGAAGTAACTCTGGGATAGGAATACGTATCTTTCAAAACGCATTCCTAAATGAGCGCTGGAGACCTGTACTCACACACAGGAACAATACTATACGACTGTGTGCATGTGTGCAGTTATTTGGCTGTGGTCTTCTGTAAGGTGGAAGTCCTTCCCCAGTCGGGCTTGCTCGCTACTATGGTGCCCTACCTCTCTCAGATTTTATTAAATAACATTATTTTTCCATTTATTTAGGACAATTAACAATTACCTTCATTGGCAGTTTACATGAATGACGTTATATTATACAATTTACTCACAATGTAATCAGCTCCATTATCCACTTATGCGTATTTTTATTTTAAGTAAGTACACTAATACAATATACAGATATAAATATACGAGTAATACTTTCTAGGCAAGTTAATGTCTATATACGTTATGCAGTAATACATCCACTGTGGTCACATACACAAACACACACTGTCCGTGACAGGATTCAACTTATATAATATAGGTATATGTATATATAATATTATTAACTCAAGACAATAAATACATAAATGTTATTTAAAGTTTATTTATGATTTCTTCTATGTTTTGTCTAAACAATGCAGGTGAGGATGCAAAAATTTCGACATCAGTAAAATGACTAATCTCAGCCAAAAGACGTCCACTGCTGGACATAGGCCTCCCCCAAGGATTTCCACAACTCTCGATCCTGAGCAGACCTTGTCCATCGGTTGCCCGCAACCTTTACTAGGTCGTCGGTCCACCTTGTTGGAGGAATGCCCATACTTCGTATTCCAGTTCGTGGTCGTCACTCTAGAACCTTTCTGCCCCAAAGGCCATCAGTTCTGCGAGTTTGTGCCAGGCCCATTGCCACTTAATGGACTATTATATAATTTCATTATTCTTTGTAAAGGAGATCGCTCACCTGCATTAGTTTTACAATTTTTAGGTGCAAATAAATTACGTTTTCGAGTGTTACGAATTGAATGTGAGCCACTAGGTGTGTATATATATATATATATTTGATTAATAATGTTTATTACAATAAAATTTATTATGAGAAACATCATACAGTAAAATAAGATCTAAGAGCATTCTTCTCATCTCAAGATTTTGCTATTCGAATTTATCCAAAAGTTTATCGTAAGAGGACCTAGAATGGAAGCAACGATAATTCATAGACCGCAAGAACTTTCGTTGGACGGATTCTATTCGTTCATTGTATTTCATCATCATCATCATCATCATCTCAACCCATAAACGTCCCACTGCTGGGCACAGGTCTCCTTCATACACTTGGAGGGATATTAGCCTACTATACCACGCTGGCCAGACGGGTTGGTATAGGGTTTTGTTAGTGAGGGTGTCGTAAGAGTCGACTAAGGGAGTAAGTCAGGCTGACAATATCATTGTATTTTATTTTTTATTTTTTTCTTTAAAAAGACTACTCCCGCACTAGAGAACAAGCTCTGTGTCGCGGGGGACTTTACAAACATACAATTAACGGACACAAATTACACCCAGACTCAGAACAATTCCTCAGAACAATTTTGTCCTGTGTGGGAATCGAACCCACAACCTCGTGCACAGCAGGCGCATACTGCGGCCACTGGACCACCGACGCAGTCAAATTTAATATAACATAATGTATTTATAAGATTTGAGACATTCTTAGACTACGATCTTCCACCATGTTACTCGTTACTCAGCCAGAACAGTTACATAACACAGTTGCATACAATAACATATTATG
Organism: Trisateles emortualis; assembly: GCA_947095525.1. Taxonomy (NCBI): domain Eukaryota; kingdom Metazoa; phylum Arthropoda; class Insecta; order Lepidoptera; family Erebidae; genus Trisateles; species Trisateles emortualis. The sequence continues at coordinate 13,190,255 of OX352752.1, read as the reverse complement.
ACAAAAAACTAGTTGTTACATGAAAATTTTCCATAAATACATCTCCTTGTATATAACAGAGTGTGTTAACGGCCTTCATGAGTGAACTGCTGACCCCTACAACACTCATGGCGTCACCGTAATGACATTACTACTAAACATAGTCAAGCCTATTTTTAGGGTTCCGTACCAAGAAACGGAGTTTTTAGTTACATCATATAATAAAAATATTTTACTTATATACCTACAGGTTTGTACGGAACCCTTGGTGAGCGAGTCCGACTCGCTCTTGGCCGGTTTTTTTTATATAGATGTAATTTTTTTATTTTATTTATACTTTAAAACAATATTTATAATACAAGTAATTTACAACGAAAACTATATTTACACAAATTAGAAATAAAAAATAAAAAAAACACAAAAAGGAGGGGGGGGGACTGCTTAATAGGCGTCGTAGATGTAAATTGTTTTTTAACCGACTTCAAAAAGAGGAGGTTATCAATTCGTGTGTTTTTTTTTTTTTTTATGTTTGTTACCGCATAACTCCGTCATTTATGGACCGATTTGAAAAATTCTTTTTTTGTCTGACTGGACATACTTCCAGTTTGGTCCCATTATCATAAAAAGAAAGTTCCGATGATGGGATCCATGAGGAATTGAGGGAACTCCTCAAAAGTTGTAGGAACACATATAGCAATTGCAATATTTTTAACAACTAATCAATCATTTGCATTCAGAAAGTGTAATTTGGTGAAGTAAAACTGATGAAGAAGACCACAGATGGCCATCTGAACTTTTCAATAATAAGTATTTTACTGATGGCGATTAGATAAGTTTCGGTTATTGTTGCTAAGCAACTATTAATAAGAAATAATGACGTGAATGAATTGAGCGCGGATTGCACAGATTAAATATTGCTTTTAATACCTACTTGACCTGTGTTCAGCCCGACGCTCAGTCGATTTTATTCGATTGTAACAAACAAATATCTGAAAATTTTACAACTTGCCGTACTGAAGTCGGTTTTTTTTTGTTAAAATTATGTTATTATCTATACTTATATTATAACCGCGAAAGTTTGTAAGATTGTATGGATGTAGGGATGTTTGTTACTCTTTCACGCTAAAACTACTGAACAGATCTAGATTAAATTTGGCAAAGAGATAGATTATAGTCTGGAATAACATATAGGCTACTTTTTATCCCGGAAAAAACTCTGTTCCCGAGAGAATGTACGCGCGTTTATATAGTAGTAGGATTTAATGAGAAACTATCGATTAAATACTCAAGACTGTTGATCATTCAATTTGCTAATTGATTAGAGATTGATTCAACCATTTTCATCTCCATCTTCGAATAGCAAACGTCACAGTATCCATACCATGTGAAATTTACTATAGTAAAGTTTTAGGTAAAATACGAAAGACAGTTTCTGAGATAAGTTTTTACTACTACAAACTTGAAACTACACTGCACTGTAAAGTAAGGAATCGATAATTGATATTTTATTTATTAAAAACGTCGGCCGTGGCCATGAGTTGGCTAAACGGTTGCGCTGGCGCCGCCATACGTCTGGAATTTTGCCTACGGTATTTGATAATAGGCTCATAATAATATAGCTATCTGGCAAAAAGTGTAGCGGGGATACATGGGATACATTCCTGCTTATACCTTCATTAGAAAAGCGTGATATAATGTTACGTTGTGTTATTTTTAACTAATATATAATATATAATGGTAATCTGGAATATTTTCCCCGGTTTTGCAACATATCTCACTACTGCTCCGCTCCTATTGATCATAGCGTGATGTTATATAGCCTATAGCCTTCCTGGATAAATGCACTCATCAACAAAATAAGTTTTTTTTCTAATCGAACCGTGATTATCGCGTTCAACCAAACAAACTCTTCAGCTTTATAATATTAGTATAGATGGCAAACCAGCGTACTGTACGCCTGGTGGTAAGCAGTTACCTCAGCTTATGGACCCTTGAAATACCAGAGATTTGATTTGCGCGTTGTCGATCTAAAAATTTCAACAATAGGGTTTTTCTATTCTCCAAAAGGAATTCCTAAATGAGCATTTAAAACCTGTACTGTGCAACTACACCACTCTTTGTAATTTAGCTGAAGCCTTCTATATGATAGAGGTCCTTCTTCAGCCGGGTTTACTCGCCTGTATGGTGCCCTATTACGTCTCAACCCACTAAACGTTCCACTGCTGGGCACGGGTCTCCTCCAAGCAGAGGGATATTAGCCTACTATACCACGCTGGCCAAACGGGTTGGTATAGGGTTTTGTTTCGAATTTTCCCTCTCTTGCGGTGAATAACACTTACTGCCTTAGTCGACTCTTACGACACCCTCGGGATGGAAGGGGTGGTGACATTTGTATTCTTAATCCGTCACCACACGGACTGGTGCCCTATTATGTCTATAAAAATATTGCAACTTGGGACTCAAAATTGCTATTTAGCAGTATTAGGTACTTACTAAGTATTTCACACATTTATCCATGTTAGGTGACTATTTAGACCACATTCCATTGCTAAGTGCTGGAGTTAACGGAAATTGGTTTCGGTACTTTAGTAACGTAGTTATTTCAAAGATAAATGTTTGGTAAAATGTTTAGAATGTATTAGAAGGCAGGATCCTTTCTACTGGCGTTTTACCGCTGTTGTGGTAAGAAGTCTTGCCAGTTCTTTCCTTAGACTCTACCTCTGTCTGTTCAGTCAGCGATGCCATCATCATTTGGCATATTTCAATGACCTGCATAAGTGTCCCAGTGTGATCTATATGAAAAAATTATATTGATCGATATAAAGGAATAAAAAAAATGTAGCATTCAGTATTTTTTCGGTCACTTAGCACAGTTAGGCAGATATGGCCAGAATATTTTGCGAGTAAGCCCGACTGGGAAAGGATCTCCACCTTACAGAAAACCACAGCCAAATAACTACACACAGTGGTGTAGTTGTGTTCCTGGGTGTGAGTACAGGTTTCCAGCGCTCAGTTAGGGATACGTTTTAAACGAAACGTTTTCCTAGTATAAAACCCTTCATCCTCCATTATTCCTCATCATAGTTCCCTCATTATAAAACCCTTGTGTTAAAATTTTTGGGTCGGCAACACGCAAATGCCCATCTATCGCGGGTACGGTAAAAAAAATACTGATGTAGTTTTTTTTTTTTTATACTACCAAGGTGACAAACAAGCATACGGCCCGCCCGATGGTAAGCAGTTACCGCAGCCCATGGACGTTTGCAACACCAGGGGTGTCACTCACGCGTTGCCGACCCTTTAAAAACCTTATAACTCCTTATTTATAAATCGGTTTTTTTTTGCACCAGAATTAATGGCTTGAATCTCTAAGTATATCGGTAGCACATGCATGGCATCGGCAACGCAATACTTACCACACTAACGCGGTTTGTAATCAGCCCCCAGGCAATGTTAACAACTTTGACATTATAATAAGTTTAATTTCACTGGTTCAGATCTCAAGGCGCCGGACGCTCAGTACACGAAACTATGAGAATGCAAATTGAGTGATTGAAACGTGAGCAAAGTTCTGGCGACATTCGACCTCAGAGGAAGGCCGGCAACTATCTCACTTTGGTCGGACCACCGAGTATTATTAGGGAAATCCATCGATTACGAAATTACCATAACTATTAATAACATTGTGTGTTATTTTGGTTGCGATCAAGACCACATTTAGACTAAACAAAAAATATATAAAATACCTAACCTAACTATGGTATAATACCTACTATTTTTCTTATTACTATTAGGTATACTCGTATTTGTTTTATTATATTAGACGCAATAATAAATAGGTTCTAAAGTGGCGACCACGAATTGGAAGACGCAGCGTGGGCAGGCCTCCAACAAGGTGGACTGACGGGGTATTCCTCGAAGCGCACCCATTTTGAAACGCACCTAACGAAGCATTCAGGTGCGCTAAGGAAATCATAGCGCATTTTTTTTTAAGACAACTCCCGCACAACTAGAGAACAAGCTCTGTGTCGCGGGGGACTTTGCAAACATACAATTAACGGACACAAATTACACCCAGGCTCAGAACAATTCTTTGTGGGTCACACAAAGTTTTATTCTGTGTAGGAATCGAACCCACAACCTCGTGCACAGCAGGCGCATACTGCGGCCACTGGACCACCGAGGCAGTCAGTTTGGAGGAATACTTTAGGTGCGCTTCGTTAGATGCGTTTTAAAATTGGTGCGCTTCGAGGAATACCCCGGTCTGACGACCTGGTAAAGATTGCGGGGAATGATGGCTGTTTACTGCTCCATCAACTGTGTGAAAAATAGCAAGGTAAACACTTAAACTACTGAACTACTTAGTTACCTATATATAAGGCTGCAGAATATCTTTTGTGTGGGAACCTCTCACGGCAAAATATTATGCTCTGAGACCACATAGATAAAAGAAAACCTAAGCTATTGAATTAGATCGGGATAAAACTGAGCTTGAGAAATACATTGTATTGTCTACATAATTATAATGTTTATTGATTGCTGTTAATAATAATATCAACCTATATATGTCCCACTGCTGGGCACGGGTCTCCTCTCCTCCATCAAGAGAGAGAGGGTTTAGGCCATAATTCACACACGCTGGCTTAATGCGTGTTGGTGAATCAGACATGTCTTTAGAATTTCTCACGATGTTTTCCTTCACCGTTAGCAGATGGCGTCGTCAATCATTTGATTCGTACATATAAACTCCACAATGTGAAAATTCACATTGGTACTGCCCGGGATCGAACTCGCACCTCTTGCGTGTAAGTCGGTTACTTTCCCACTCGGCCACTATCGCTGCTGTTGTATTCATAAGATTAAATGTGGATAGCATTTCATCATCTCAACCCATAAACGTCCCACTGCTGGGCACGGGTCTCCTCCATACATTTGGAGGGTAAGCCTACTATACCACGCTGGCCAGACGGGTTGGTATAGGATTTTGTTTCAAGTTTTCCCTCTCTGACAGTAGATATTGTCTGCCTGACTAACTCCCTTAGTCGACTCTTACGACACCCACGGAATAGAATGGGGTGGTGACATTTGTATTCTTAATCCGTCACCACACGGCTACGGGTAGCATTTACTAAGATTTATTAGCGTCGATTATGTACAAAAAGTATGTATATCATAATCTATCCCTTAATGAGAGAGGTAGGACACCATACTAGCGAGCAAGCCCAACATGGGAAGGACGTCCACTTTACAGAAGATCACAGCCAAACTACTACACACAGCGGTGTAGTTGTGTTCCTGTATGTGAGTACAGATCTCCAGCGCTCATTTAGGGTTGCGTTTTAAAAGAAAGGTATTCCTAGCACAGTAATACTCTCATCTTAAAGCCCTGGTCTAAAAAAAAATGGGTTGGCAACACGCAAGTGATACCTTTGGTATTGCAAGCGTCCATAGGCTAGTATGTATTATTGTCTATCGGAATATATCTATCACTGGTACTTCACTACATATACAAGGGAGAAAGTCCGACCTGGGAAGGACCTCCACCTTACAGAAGACCACAGCCATATAACTAAACACAAAGGTGTACTCTTTTTTTATACAACTTGGGTGGCAAACAAGCATACGGCCCGCCTGATGGTAAGCAGTTACAATACAATGGCTATCACTCCTATCACTCGCGAATTGCCGTCACTGTAAATACTTGGTAAGTATAATAACATTTTTAATACATAATTTAGTCATTAGGAATCATTCCAAACGAGCCAGAATCATCTAGAACTAGATAATTAGCTGTGCCTACGTGAGAAATGGTCATGAACGCAGACGCCATTTTGCTATTGTTCCCGCCGGCTGATACTCTAAGAAACAGCGATGGAAAACTGACAGTTGTTGTGATCGCAAAATTGACAGTGGTGACGGCACAATCTATTGACTAAACGTCAAAAAGGGCTCTTACGGAATACCGATTTTCAATCTGACAGATAGATTTTGCTCGGTTTTTGCGGTGGCTCGGTTTTTGCTCTTACGGAATACCCCCCCAGATAAATTATATAAATACTACCTATTGCCCGCGGCTACGCCCACGTGGATGTCGGTTATTGCTGTAAAAATACCATAATCTATCTCTGTGCCAATTTTAGTTTTTACGTGAAAGAGTAACAAATATCCACCCACCCATCCATCCATCCATACTTACAAACTTTCGCGTTTATAATATTAGTAGTAATCTAGGTATTTAACCTAGTTTTTTTACGTCAATAATTTCAAAGGGAATATTTAGGTTGGTAGGTAATTTTAATTGACTGCCTTGGTGGTCCAGTGGCCGCAGTATGCGCCTTCTGTGCACAAGGATGTGGGTTCGATTCCCACACAGGACAAAACTTTGTGGGACCCACAAAGATTTGTTCTGAGTCTGGGTGTAATTTGTGTACGTTAATTGTATGTTTGTAAAGTCCCGCGCCACACAGAGCTTGTTCTCTAGTGCGGGACTTGTCTTTTATAAATAAAGAAAGAATAATTATCTATTAGTATATAACTATATAATTACATGCTCTGACTAACTAATTTATCAACGCAAATCCTAATCCGCTGAGGCTACACACTTGAAATTTTGCACAAGCGTTCCGTTTTATTTTATATTACTTAGGTGGCAAACAAGCATACGGCTCGCCTGATGCTGAACAGTTACCGTAGCCTATGGACGCTTGCAATATAAAAGGTAGGTATTACTTGCATGTTGCTGACCCATTTTTTTACAGCAGGGCTTTTTTTATACTACCAAGGAGGCAAACAAGCATACGGCCCGCCTGATGGTAAGCAGTTACCGTAGCCTTTGGACGCTTGCAACACCAGGGGTAACACTCGCGCGTTGCCGACCCTTTGGAAACCTTATAACTCCTTTCTCGAAGAACCCCATGCTATAGTCTCTTGGGAAAACCTCGGCAGGAAGCTCATTCCACAACAAACTTGGGTGACAAACAATCATACGGCCCGCCTGTTATGTTTCGTTTCTTTTAAAATCCTTAAATGAGCGCTGTAGACCTGTACAGAGGAACACAAACTACACCGCTATGTGTAGTTGTGGTCTTCTGTAAGGTGGAGGTCCTTCCTTTTATTAATTAATTATGAAAGTGACCACTAAGAAGGGATTTTGGAAATCCAACCCCTATAGAGATAAGAAATTGTCGAACGGCGTGTTACTTGTATAAATATCAAATTGATAAATTTAGGTAAGTAATTATGTTATTAAGCACAGATAATATCACTAATAAAATAAACGTACGAGTATAATATGAACCGTATTTTATTTATATGTAGATAATCGACTACTAGATATAATTAATTATTATGCTAATATTTAAAGACATTTTAACTACGTCGCTCGTTTTTTTATATTTTCGCAAGAAACAGAGGTCGTCAAATGATAGAAATGAGGTCCTATTAAAGTTACATAGACTGCCATCTAGTGTCGACAAGCAACATTACGCAATTTACACACAGCGCAACTAGTTCACATTAAACTCAATAGATGGCACTATCCACATATTACATAATATAATCACGTGTTACTATTCACGTGTAGATGGCGTTTTAGGCACAACTTGTATTCTTAATAATATTTATTAGCAGGAGAAAGGCATCCAATTTCTATTGAAGTCTATAAAGCCGTTTATTGAATGAAGTATTACAAACATCTAGGTTATTGGGCTTGCTCATCGACCTCTCAGTTATACGCGAAAGTGGCTCTTACGTCATTGGACAGGTCAGAATCTCATAACGCTTGCATCATTGGGAGGAAGTTATATGAAGCTGTACGTGTTTATTTTGTCTGTTGCTTACAAACCCGTTATGATATACTCCTACGTGATACGACAGCCATTGTGTAGTGGACAAATCGCCGTGATTGCTGACAGATTGTCCGAAATGGACAAGCCAGGGTCGGACGCAATGTGGCAACCCTGACACGGTCAACTTTACATCATAGATTACATTATAATGCGTGTGAGGACCTCACCATACTATAACAAATTCAATACCTATCGGTAGACCTATGCTTATATTAGTTTTAGTAGCTGTGTGTGTTTACGGCGTGTCATGTGTTCGTACGTGTGATGGACCATCACGCAGCTAGAAGGATATAAGGTAATAACGTAATGAATTAACATACATTCGTACTAAGAGAGGTAAGCCCGACTGGGGAAGGACCTCCACCTTACAGAAGACCACAGCCAAATAACTACACACAGCGCTGTAGTTGTTTTTCTGAGTGTGAGTACAGATCTCCAGCGCTCATTTAGGAATGAGTTTTGTACGAAACGTATTCCTATCCCAGGGATACTCTCATCATAAAGCCCTGGTGTAAAACAATGGGTTAGCAACACGCAAGTGATAACTCTGGTATTGCAAGCATCCATAGGCTACAGTAACTACTTAACATCAGGTGAGTGAGCCGCATGCTTGTTTGCCACCCTAGTAGTATAAAAAACATATTTTTATAAAGTAACGTCATCCACATTCCTATGTAATTCCTAATATTCATTAAGTTATCGAGATACCCATTGAGCAGTACTGAATCCACAATGAAAACGGGGATGCAGATAAACTGCGAATCTAGCATCCTCTTGGCAAAATTGTTTAATAAAATACTTTTTAATATAGTACCTACTTTAAAAATACAATCGCACGTAAATCTAAACTTAAGTTTCGATTCGAAGATCTTTGGATAATGAAGGCGGTCTACAAATAGGGCCTAGTGGCTGCCTCTCAGCATTTGCCGCCAGGGGCTAGTGCCCCTCCCATCCCACCTAGATCCGGGCCTGCCGTTGAGAAATACTTGTAAAGTTGTTCCAAATAATTACATACTACTATGATAGGTTAAAAAATTGTGAATTATCTATGATTATAATATTATAAAAAAAGGTTCTAGAGTGGCGACCACGAACTGGAAGACGAAGCGTGGGCAGGCCTCCAACAAGGTGGACCGACGACCTGGTAAAGGTTGCGGGCAACCGATGGACAAGGTCGGCTCAGGATCGAGAGTTGTGGAAATCCTTGGGGGAGGCCTATGTCCAGCAGTTGACGTCTTTTGGCTGAGATGATGATGATGATAATATAATTATGTAAGGTACTCACGCCGTAGTCCAACTGAACATCTGCTTCACCCTCTCCGACCGTAAATCTGTCGGAATCGACATATTTCTGTAACAAACAAACAAAATGTTATTAACATATTAAATTTTATGCTTTGGTTCTTGTAAGTGGCCGGCATGATTGCCTAAGAGGCAATGGACAAGGTATATAGCCTGCTGAGCTGATGGCCGTTAGAAAAGGTTTTGTCTGCCACCAACGCTGCTCTAATCATCTTATTAAGGTCAGTTCTTTAATTCTTTATTGCACACAAATTATAGTCACAAAACAAAATACTTAACAAAAGACATGTACAAAGGCGAGCTTAACTCAATATTGAGTTTTCTTACAGCAAACCAATAGTGATAGAGGAAATATTGTTGTACTTATAAAAGTATAAGAGCATTATGAAGTGTATAACAGAAGGAGAAAATAGAAGAAAAAAGTAAAAACACTAAAAATAACTAATAATATTGTATACGTACATAGCGTATACTTTCATAAACATATATGTATACTTAATACAATATATACCTACACATGTATAATTGAGTTCCGAATGTTGTAGAAATTTTTGGGGGAGAACTATGCAGTGGTCGTCTTTCGGCCGAGATGATGTTAAATACAATGAAAAGAGGTGAACCTGTACCTATTACACAGAAGACAATTTTCTTTTCTTTTAAAAAAGGGAACTTCTGCACTAGGGAACAAGCCCTGTGTCGCTAAGCATGCTAAGTGCACCCAGACTCGGGACAACCATTTATCATACGAATTTTGTCCCGTGTGGGGATCGAACCCACAACACATCCCGCAGGGGTAAATGGCGAGGTAAGCCACTGAACCAACTTTTTCTAATACAACGGGGATGTAGCTCACTAGAGAGCTCACGGCCGAGGTTTATTTATGGTCAAATCCAAAGTCAAAGACCATAAATAAACCTCGGCCGTTTTAGAAAAGAAATGGTTTTCAAATATATAAATAACTAGCTGTTGTAAATAATCAGATATTGTATTTAAAGGTATCAACCTATAAATAAAATATCTGATTGATATCGCAGTTCTGAGGAAAGGTGCCCAAAAGACTGGCCACATTTTCACGCTGCATTGCAAGGCTAATACGTTGACCCAAGTAAAGGCCAGCGTTAGGATCGTGAGATGACTCGACCAAACGCCTTGATATCTCACGATATAATTTGTAGGCACTTGCGCCCCATGGTCCTAGAGTTTCGACCCCAAACGGCTCAAAAATGTAAGCTGATACCTATTGTATTTGTTATTAGTCTCTGTAAGATCTCAAAGCCATATTAAGGTAAATTTCATTCATCTCTTAGGGTCATCTTGCCGTTGAAGGGTGTTCATATTTGTAAGTACTAAATACATGTTTATTATGAAGCAAACACAATAATGTATATATTCACATAAAGCCATTATGTACTCAAGCTAAATTATTTATTATTTACTAAACCTTGACGTGACTAGCCATCAAATTGACTACTTATATCCCACAGTACAAAAGGAACTTTAAAGTTACCGAATTAAAGTTGATTTTTATTTCACGTTTTGGTGAGAAATCAAGGCATGGTGTCAAAGGACTTTGAACTTAATGACATTAGTGTTTAAGTTGACTTTATTTCAGTGTTAAATATGCATCAAACTGAATTGTTTTGATTAAAATTTTGAGATCGTAACTAATAACCTTGCGACTTGCACAAAACCACTCGTAAAACAAATAGTACAATACACCTTACTTAAAGACGGAAAGCAGACATTTTTCTATATTAATTGTTGTTAAATTGTATTTATAATAACATTGTAGATTATTATATCACCCGATTAATAAAACACAATCTAAAATTTACATTAGATGTGTTTCAACTTGCAGCGCTATCTGTAGTTAGATAGCTAAAACTTAAGTAGTACCTGAAGCTTTCAATAGATGGCGTTGCATGTCTTTAACTAAATCATAATACAAAAGACCTTACATAAGTAGATCACAGTAGTATACAGTAGGTATTAATCTTTAACTTAAAAGTTTATTCGTGTAGGTGTCGCTAGTTACCAGCGTTTCCAATATTTTTTAAACAAACATCTAAAAAAACTAAAACATCCTTTGGACCGCGGAACAATTTTCAAGCTAAACTCTACTTCATTACGAATAAAATACGAGTAAAAGCCAATTATTCATTGACTAATCTTTTAATCGCCGAATTTATACAGCTCGGTTCTTATAGGGTGCAAGGGTTTATAAGAAAGTAGGTAGGCACCTATCTGCCTATATTACGAAAGTTAACAAGTTAATTCACAAGATTTTTTTTAATTTTTTACTTAGAATGGTTGACATTTCATTTACTTCTTCATCAATTTATTCGATGAAATAGGTAGTAGGTAAATTACGTAGGTAATAATTTACCAACAAAATGACAAAATGATGTGTCACGATGACTATCCTTACTAATATTATAAATGTGAAAGTTTGTAAGAATGGATGGATGGATGGATGGATGGATGTTTGTTACTCTTTCACGTAAAAACTACTGAACGGATCTGGATGAAATTTGGCACACAGATAGATTATGGTCTAGAATAACACATAGGCTATATACCTATATAGGCTTTTTGCAGCGATAACCGACATCAACGCGGGCGGAGCCGCGGGCAACAGTTAGTTAGATATATATTCACAAATAGGTATCTAAAATATCCTACCTACTTATTATTATTATGTTGCTAGCATATAACACACAGGACCGCCATTTTATTTTTCGGCTAATGGTCGACATTATTTAATTCCATTAACGTTTTCTTTTATTTATATATTATATTATATTCTTTTGTATTTTATACTATTTTTTCACATGACCAGAAGGTGGGTTTAGTTTCTGATCAAAGAATAATGCTAATTTTAATTTATTTTGGCAAATGAATGCTTGAACTGTTTTATTTTTGAGTCACACAGTCAATCGAATGATTCAAAAGCCGCCTCAAAGTGGGCTACAGAAGAATATGGCGAAGACTTATGAAAAAGAACTTGTAACTGAAACCCTTCTATATAGATGGAGAGCCAGCAACTTATTTACTTTTGTAATTTCATAAGTCATGAAAATTCACAAACTCTTTGTTACTTTAGGGTTTAACACCCTGGTCACAGAGGGTTGCCAAAACAACCTTTTATTATTCTGCAAGTAGGTATATAGGAGTTCATTTGTGAATTTTCATGACTTATGAAATGTCAAAAGTAAATACGTGAAAAAAAACGTTGTACCACTTTTAAAGCACATTACGCGTACCGAGGAGTGTGAGATTTGGCATAGTAAAAGTTCATACGGAGAAGGAATATTGTAAACATTTACTGTCGAATTTTCACCTCCAAGTGACTTCTAGTAGGTACCAATAGGTAAATGTTTGCCATAATTGAGAAAATGTAGCTAGGTATATATCTACTCACGTGTTTTGATTGATACAGCATTCATATTCATTTAAATTTTAATTATATTATTTTATTACCTTATCGCAAGGTTATTAAATGTATGTTTTATTTGCTGAATTTCTTATATTATTAAGATTCATAACAAGATATTATGTCTAAGTATATTTAATTATAAATACTTAATCAGTTTGTTGAACAACAAATTAATTATTTTAAGTTAAATATATACATTATTTTATTGTTTTACATTTGAAACTTACACAAAAACTTACTTATTTAAGAGAGGTAGGGCACCATACTAGCGAGCAAGCCCGACTGGGGAAGGACCTCCACCTTACAGAAGACCACAGCCAAATAACTACACACAGTGGTGTAGTTGTGTTCCTGTGTGTGAGTACAGGTCTCCAGCGCTCATTTAGGGATGCGTTTTGAAAGAAACGTATGCCTATCCTAGGGATACTCCCACCATAAAGCCCTGGAGTAAAAAAAAATGGGGTTGGCAACACGCAAGTGATACTTTTGGTATTACAAGCGTCTATAGGCTACGGTAACTGCTTAACATCAGGCGGGCCGTATGCTTGTTTGCCACCTAAGTAGTATAAAAAAAAAAAAACACATATAATTACTTCGCCTGACCGTATGCACGATTCATCAACGCAATGCCTATATCATTGGGGGCTACAGCAGGCGCGGATCCAAGACTTGGTTAAGCAATCTTAGCTTATTTCACTGATTCAATATTTCAGAAAAGTGATACACAAAAAGTTAAGAAGAATAGGGAAGAAAGGGAGGGCAATCCATTGCCCCTTCCACTGGATCTGTGCCTGGGCACTAGGCACGGAGTTTTTTTTAGAACAGTATTTTTATACTACTTAGGTGGCAAACAAGCATAAAGCCCGCCTAATGGTAAGCAGATACTGCTGCTGTAACCCATGGACGCCTGCAACATCAGAGGTATCACTTGCGTGTTGTCGACACATAACAGGGTTTGATGAAGTATCCATGGGATAGGAAAACTTATCTCTAAAGGCATCCCTAAGTGAGCGCTGGAGACCTGTACTCGGGCGCTGAGTGTAGTCATTTTGTGGTTATCGGTAAAGTGGAGGTCCTAACCCAGTCGGGCTTGCTCAATTGATTGGTGCTCTACCTCTTAAAAGTGAGCACAAAGAAGGGATTTTCAGAAATGTTACCCTTAAGGCGACAAAATAAGGGATGTTTGGTTGTATGGAGGTCCGTAATTTTTAAAGTAAGAATATCGTATAAGTATCGGCATTTTCATAATTTTACCCTTAAGAAGGTAAAAATGTTTTCTTTTAAATTTTAACCCCTTATGTAAAAATTGTGGCGGACCGCTTAGTTTTAATTATAACATCACCTCTTTTTCCGACGAGAAAGACTGCACGTGCGGCTAATTATTGGTTTACGTGGTCACATCCGTTTGGTATAGCGGAGGGGATATACAAACACACAAAGTAAACACACTCAGTATATAGCCATAATAGGAGGTGCAGATGCCTTTCTTTTTATTTATGTATAATTTGTGTGATCCATAAATGTTTGTTCCGCGTTCAGGTGTACCGTAGTTTGAATAATAATAACATTTTGGGATAACTCACACACCGCCATCTGATCCCAAACTAACCAGAGCCTATACTATAGCAACCAGACAACTGATAAACATACTTATATGTTTCTAAATACATTATAGATAAATAACACCCAGACACAACAAACATTTCTGCTCATAACACAAATATTTGTCCTGGGTGGGAATCGAACCCACGACCCCCGGCGTAGCAGTCAGAGTCACATTATCATCATTAACTAATATCGCTGGGGGATATGTATGTTAAATCCCCCAGCAATATTCCTTAGTGTGGTAGTCGCTATAAAAACAATAAAACTGTTTGAAGAATTGCTAACTTTCATATCTATTTTATTACCAGAGCCTCTAGACAAGTGGCATAAGCGATAGACGAATCGAAAAGTCAAAAAATAAAATGTATCGAAATTGACGTGAGTCTACGATTTAATGTCGTAAACTTACGTCAAATCCCATACATTTTCTTTTTTGACTTTTCGATTCGACTATCGCTTATGCCACTTGTCTAGAGGCTCAGACCCTCTAGACAAGTGGCATAAGCGATAGTCGAATCGAAAAGTCAAAAAATAAAATGTATGGGATTTGACATAAGTCTACGATATAACGTCGTAAACTTACGTCAAATCCCATACAATTGTTTTTTTGACTTTTCGATTCGACTATCGCTTATGCCACTTGTCTAGAGGCTCAGGCATTCAAAAGAAACGAAAAGTTAAGTTCACATGCTATTACTATTATCATAATAATGATTTATTTCTCACCACAATAAAAGGTACATTTACATTGGTATATAAAGTGTTATATTAAACGGAACCCAATGGTCTAGTGGTCGTATAGTAAGACTGCTGGTCACGATATCTCGGATTAGATTCCCGGATAGAGCATCAAACAGATATTAGGTTTTCTGTCAAGAATTTTACAATAGATGCCTGAAGTTTCGAAATTGACAGCCTTGAAAAGTACTCAAAGCAATTGATCCTACGCCTGATCTCTCTTCGTCCCAACGGACTATGAAAGTAAGGGGAATAAAAATTGCAATTATATTTGCACACAGGCTAGTCTCCTAGATTAAGGTTATAAGGTTTCTAAAGGGTCGGCAACGCGCGAGTGATACCCCTTGTGTTGCAAGCGTCCATAGACTACGGTAACTGCTTACCACCAGGGGGGCCGTATGCTTGTTTGCCTCCTTGGTAGTATAAAAAAAAGAATTACCGCCGCCGGCGCTGTGGCCGAAATTCGGTTAAGAAGACCTTATCAGACATGCATGCTTGTTTGCAATCTAATAATAATAATTGCAACCCATTACATCCCACAGCACGGATCTTCTCTCCTGTATCAAAAGAGTGAGAGGGCTTAGACGTTAATTCACACACGCTATCCTAATGCCTAATATTAACCTAAGTAAAATAAGAATGGCGAATACATTGAAATTCTACTTAGTAACTGATTGATGTTAAGTTTATACCGACAATATAATATAATATAATGTAAATTCTGCAGAATAAACGCTAATGTCACCTAATTGCACAGCCAAGTGTAATGACGGTCATGAGAGGTTAAGGCTCACTATAATTTGTTTACATCATACGTCTTATAATCATACATCCTACTAGTCAACTCAGCCGTTTGACGGAACAACGATGCAAAGTCAAAGTCATTTATTCATTTAGATCAAATATTCATAAACGTCATAAAAACAAATGCCAGCATATTTTTTTCATACGGCCAATAGGATAGGCTGTCTAGGGTAGGGTCTCGGGAAGAATTGGCAAGAAACTCGGCCGGCTGATTCTCTAAGAAACAGCGATGGTAAATGATAAAAACTGACAGATGTGATCGCAAACTGACAGTTGTGATTGCTCGGTGACGGCACAATCTATTGACTAAACGTCAAAAAGGCTCGGTTTTGCTCTTACGGAATACCGATTTTCAATCTGACAGCCAGATTTTGCTCGGTTTTTGCGGTGGCTCGGTTTTTGCTCTTACGGAATACCCCTGCGGGTCACTCTTTTAGTCTAACTTTTTTTAATGCGGTGCGGATAAAGTTAAGCGGAGTCCCCCTTCCGCCAGCTACGCGATCCCTACGGTAGGACGGCTGGGGATCACGCTCAGATATAATAGTATGATAGTTGGTAAACATCTTGAAATTGCGCAGAAAGCATTTTCTAAGTCTCTTTGGTGGTATGTGCGGGGCGCGGGGGGCGAGACACGATAATAAACCAATCACAGGATTGAAGGATTCACGTCATTGGTTAATACTGTCGAGCTGTGCAGCTTGCAGCACTGTCCATGCAGGAACTACGCCGGGAAGTCGATTGCATTTGTCTCGTTTTTTGTAGGTATATGTGTACGACAATGATAAAATAATATCGTTATTTCCGTTATTTCTAACAAGTGACTACCCTAGTATGTAAAGGAATAGTCGACGCCATTTTGCGCCTCGTCAAAGAAGTTGACTATAATCGAATTTATTTGATACTAGCTGTTGCCCGCGGCTCCGGCCGCGTGGATGTCGGTTATCGCTGTAAAAAGTATGTATTATTCCAGACCATAATCTATCTATGTGCCAAATTTCATCCAGATTCGTTCAGTAGTTTTTACGTGAAAGAGTAACAAACATCCATCCATCCATACTTACAAACTTTCACGTTTATAATATTAGTAGGATTATCGACGTACGAGATGTGGGCGTTCTGCGTCTCCTGCGCAGTGATCTTTGATCTGTGTGAACACTGAACATGTTATTGTCACATGTTACATTAAACGTTTCGGTCATTTACTATTGCTAGAGGTCGCCCGGTGGTCGAAATTCGACCGTAATTGCATCGTGCAATCGTTTTCCGTATGAACTGTAACTGTGCTAGATTACAATGCGCGCAATGTGCTTAATAAGGAGTACAAACATTTATTATTATTATTATATATAATAATAATAGCAACCCATATATGTCCCACTGCTAGGCACGGGTCTCCTCTCCTCTATCAAGACAGATATAATAGAGAGATCAATTCACACACGCTGGCCTAATGGGGGTTGGCGCATCAGACATGTCTTAAGAATTTCTTCTGAGACACGTGGGTTTCCTCCCGATGTTTTTCTTTACCGTTAGCAGATGGCGAATTATTTGATTAATACAAATAAACTCCACAAAGTGAAATTCACATCGGTACTGCCACCCGGGATTGAACTCGCACCTCTTGCGTGCAAGTCGGTTACTTTCCCACTCGCCCACCACCGCTTCACATATTATAATAATAATAAAATATTAATTTCTCTCGATAAGGTATATTGCTCTGTTACTTAACATTACACAGAGTAGTTACCGCATAAATTTGGACCTTAGCGAGAGCTGGAGCCTGAACTGGTTTCGAAACTGTTACAGAAGCACGAGTCTTCTGTCACAGTTTCGAACCCAGTACAGGCTAGAAGACAGGGTATAGAAGACAAGAGGGCTATGTCTAGAAAAGGAGGATGTATCTTATTTTATGCTATGAGTCTTAGGCTATACCATGACATCTTTACAGCGATTTATATTCCACTCTTTAGTATATCAACTTTATTTTTAGAATTGTAATTAAAATCTAAAATGAATAGCTTAAGAGGACGTCATCGTATAGCCTCTAGCAACCCTCATACCGACGTGGTAGGTACCTACATGACTGACTGCACTAATCGGTCATCAAAGATTATATATAATTATAATGTTTTTACTTTACAACAAAAACAGATTGACACGTGTTTCTCACTCATACGTCACTTATATATCATAATTATTTTATTTATTAGTAAAAAGGCATAATATACCTAATTGTTTCATATCCTACTAATATTATAAATGCGAAAGTTTGTAAGAATTAATGGATGGATGTTTGTTACTCTTTCACGTAAAAACTACTGAACGGATCTGGATAAAATTGGGCACAGAGATAGATTATGGTCTGGAATAACACATAGGCTACTTTTTACAGCGATAACCGACATCCACGCGGGCGGAGCCGCGGGCAACAGCTAGTACAATATAATATGATACGAAAAGCAACAAAGCATTAAAGATAAATAAAATACATATTTATAATATGAAATTTAAGTAAATAATTAGTATAATTATATTAGTTTGTGTAACCATTCTAAATAACAATAGCATAACTTATTATATAACATAATAAAAATAATTATGTTTAATTTAGACAGAATAGTGATAAAATAATAATTTACGAAAATTTGACAGACACAAAATGCACCAGATTTGCATGCACAAATTCAAATCTGGTGTAACCACAAAAATACTAGACGGTTTGTAGCTTTATTTACTCCAGAAGAAGAAAGAACTCGAAACTCAAAAAACTCAAAATTCATTTATTTGTACTGTAACACTTATGAAGGTCATAAATTATGAATAAACCAAAAAGATGATGTCAGCTAAATTTTCCTACGGCTAGTTCGCTGACGTGGAGCGATTTGGTGTCGTACGTTCAGTGGATGGATTTGATTTTCTAAGGTCTCATACGAACTTATGCAACCTGTTGGAGAATTTGCAAAGAAGATCGTTACCGATCTTCAGCAGCCCCTGCCAAAAAATAAGTTGCTTTCCAGCTAGACGCTGTGCCTGGACCATCAAAGACCAAGAGGAAAGTAACTCTGGCCAAGGAAAATGTCCAGAAAGAGCACGACCGCGACTATTTCTGCACTGTATGTAAGGAACAAAGTCAAAGTCAAACTCATTTATTCATTTAGATCAAATACATGATACTTATGAACGTCATAAAATCAAATGCCAACATACTTTTTTTCCTACGGCCAATTCGCTGACTAGGGTTGGGCCTCGAGAAGAATTGGCAAGAAACTCGGGCCACTCTTTTTAATTGCCAGAGTATAACATTTACAATTTGGTACGAGTTACAATATTAGTGTTAACCAAAAGGGAATTTAAGTAAAAAAAAAAAGATTTTTTTTTAATAAGGAAACAATGCAGGGAAAAAAATGAATTTAGCTTTCCACTGTATGGCAATGAGGGATCCTTTCCTTTTGTATGTATAAGATAGAAACGTGTCGAGATCACATTGCGTTCTTAATAAGAATCTAAAAACTATATACCTATTTAGTATTTAAAAATAAATCATGCCAAGATTGACCAGCCAACCCCAAGTAGCACCCGTTCACGAGCATGACGCACGGACCAGCCATCATTTCCTTCGCCATATTAACACAGTTTGTGTCCCCTCCACTAGAAGGTTGGATCAAGTGCGATGCATATCGAGGGGACCCATGAGGCATGTTCCTCTCACACGGGTCTAGGATCGTATTTTCGTGACAATTGCTTCGACTAGAATTGATTTATGAGTTCCTAATCTTTTTGCCCGCCACAGGAATTTGTTTTGCCCGACCAGGTTAGGCAAAATGGATTATGATATGATAAAAACCGTGATATTGTCCGTGTGGTGACGGATTAAGAATACAAATGTCACCACCCCCTTCCATCCTGAGGGTGTCGTAAAAGTCGACTAAGGGAGTAAGTCTAGCAGACAATATCCACCGTAAGAGAGGGAAAACTCGAAAGAAAACCCTATACCAACCCGTCTGGCCAGCGTGGTATAGTAGGCTAATATCCCTCCAAATGTTTGGAGGAGACCCGTGCCCAGCAGTGGGACATTTATGGGTTGAGATCAATGATAAAAACATATTGTTATAATCACCATGTTTAAGTTTCGAGATATTTTTTTTTTTGTTTTAGTCCCAAACATAAATACATATAGTTCCTAATAAACGAAAAACTGATTAAAGAAGTTGATTTTCTTTGCCTTTTTTATTACGCCACACTTAGGCTATTCTTATTGCCCGCACGTCCCCTATGGTTCCCTACTTCTCTTTTATTAAAATTATACTCGCAACAACTATATCACTCGGTCACTTAATATGTACAACTAAGAATTTAATGATTAAGACTTTCAAAGCTTCAACACTTTAACAGCATACATGATTATGTACCTATTTTCTTTTTCTACCAAAACTGTTTTGATACACTCACGTCACTCTATTGTTCATAGTTATTTTTGGGTACCCCTGTTCTTTTTGTAGTTATTTTTATATAGACTGCTTTATTAATAAATGAAAAAATAAACATAATATTAACCTAAAATGCATGCTATGCACACAGCTGTCAAGATCAGAGCTAAAATACAATATACAGGCGTTATTAATGTTGTATATACAAAGCAATGTACTTAGTATTTGACTTCGCTTATACTAAGCAAAGTTTATATAAGTAAACAAGCTGTGAGGGCTTATTTATCCTTGCTTATGCGGGTAACTCCGTCTGTCTGTCTGTCATCCTTTCACGACTAAACTGAAGAACCGACGTTACAAAAGACCACTAAAAATTACTAAGTCTAAGCGTTAATTCAGGGATGCGTTTCCTATCCCAGGGATACTCTATCTTTAGGATGTAAAAAAACACTAGATCAGCATCACGCAATTGATAACTCTGGTCTGTAAGCAGTATTTAGTAAGGTTCCGTAAGCTACGGTAACTGCTTAGCACTGCGTCGTATGCTTGTTTGCCACCTATACATCTCAACCCATAAACGTCCCACTGCTGGGCACGTGTCTTCTCCATAAATTTGGAGGGATATTATCCTACTATACCACGCTGGCCAGACGGGTTGGTATAGGGTTTTGTCTCGAGTTTTCCCTTTCTTACAGTGGATATTGTCTGCTGAACTTACTCCCTTAGTCGACTCTTACGACACCCACGGGATGGAATGAGGCGATGACATTTGTATTCTTAATCCGTCACCACACGGAGCACCGAACGGATCTTTATGAAAAGCCAAGAACAAAGACAGTATCCTAGAAAGAGAAAAAGGTTACATTTTGGTATTGCAAGCGTCCATAGGCTACGGTAACTGCTTAACATCAGGCGGGGCGTATGCTTGTTTGTCGCGAAAACCGAAACCCACGAGGGAATACCCACAAGTAACAGCTAAATACTAAAATAGTGTAAAGATTATTTAATAAAACAAACTATGTCGTTAACAACATATAACTGTATAGACAAATGTAATTAACATATTGTAGCGTCAACTGCCATTGTCAATAATAATTGAGAGGAAAAATACGGCAATTATAATGGGTGGCACGTAATAAGAGTATTACTTGGATGCGATTCAATGATTAAAATTGTATTATAGTATAAATACCACAAGACCACAGCCAAATAACTACACACAGTGGTGTAGTTGTGTTCCTGTGTGTGAGTACAGGTCTCCAGCGCTTATTTTGGGAAGAATGAAGATGAGAATCTAAGATTATTAAGCCCTGGTGTAAAAAATGGGTCGGCAACACGCAAGTGGTATACCTCTGATTTTGCAAGCGTTCATAGGCTACGGCTACTGCTTAACATCAGACCGGCCATATGATTGCTTGCCACACAAGTAGTATATATTTTTTAAATTGCTGATGGTGGTGACCCGTGCCCAGCAGTGTGGCTTAATATGGGTTCCTATTTTTATATGAATACTAGTTTTTGCCTTCAGCTTTGCGAACGCATACAATCTCATTAAAACATTGTTTTTTTTTCGAGATGTTAAATAGCCTATATGGCCCCATTTTAGCAATTAGCCCTACTTGGTCGCTGTATGTTCTCCTAGGGCGGACTCTACCGACATTTCCATTCATTCTCGCACGATATACCTCTTTTGTTATTCTTCTTTCATCTATCCTTTCTAAATGTCATCCCCTTTTCAACTTTTGTCACTACATCTTCTTTCAATCCACATCGTTCTCTTACGTCACAGTTTTTCAATTTGACTTACATTATACAAAGTTAACCATTTACATCTTGACCGCATCGTTAGCGCTTAACCTCGATGAACAGACGCACAGACACACAGGCCGCACAGTGGCGCCCCCTGACGGGCCTCTTTATTACTATAAATATTATACACAACACATATTACACAATTACGAGATGTTTTATTGCCTATTCGTGTATAATATGAAGATTACTCGTATTCTATTCATTGTTTGTGGTAGACAAGCGCGATTTTAGATGAAGCTGTAGGCTTACGCATTAATCTGAGAGGATTTCATCATCTCAACCCATAAACGTCCCACTGCTGGGCACGGGTCTCCTCCATATATATATCCTCCATATAGCCTACTATACAACGCTGGGCAGACGGGTTGGTATAGGGTTTTGTTTCGAGTTTCCCTCTCTTGCAGTCGATGTTGTCTGCCTGACTTACTCCTTTAGTCGACTCTTACGACACCCTCGGGATGGAAAGGGGTGGTGACATTTGTATTCTTCATCCGTCACCACACGGAAAAGATGAGAGGATTTAATCAAAGAAAATAAGAAAAAAAGTTTAAATCACCATCCGTGGTCGCTGGTTGACTGGTTGAAAGTCAACACGGTCGGTGCAATTCGACCGGAACGTCGGATAACAAAAATATATTTAGGGATGCGATTTGAAAGAAACGTATTCCTATCCCAGGGATACTCCCATCTTAAAGCCCTGGTGTAAAAAAATTGGGTTGGCAACACGCAAGTGATAATCTATGGTATTGCAAGCGTCCATAGGCTACGGTAACTGCTTAACATCAGGCGGCCGTATGCTTGTTTGCCACCCAATTGGATAATAAAAAGATATGAAAACCTACAAAATATTACGCGATTTAGACATTCTAGTCCATTATAGTATTAATATGTGTACAAATCGTGAAAGTTTAAAAGTTTTATACTACTTGGGTGGCTAACATGCCTATGTACGCATGCAATAATCACTTGAGAGTTGCTGACTCTTTTTTATACCAGGTCTTTAAGATGGAGTATCCCTGGGATAGGAAAAAATCTTTCAAAACACATCCCTAAATGAGCGCTGGAGACATGTACACACTCAGGAACACAACATGGTGTTCTACGTCTCTGTAGGGTCAAGGAAGAATTGCTTTTATAGAATTTTTAATATAAACAGATTGCCTCATTGGTTCGACGTGGACAAAGGTATAGGCAGAATTCTATCACACCCACATCGCCATTTACGTAATTTCAGACGTGAATATAGACCTAGTAAAATTCTATTATATATGAGCTAATGCTATGTTTCTTTTGAGATATTGACACGAGGATCGAACACCGAATCAAACGAAATGGAAAATTCAAAATCATCCTACTAATAAGTATTATAAACGCGAAAGTTTGTAAGAATGTATGTTTGTTTCTCTTTCACGCAAACACTACTAAACGAAGAGATAGATTATAGTCTGGAATAACATATACTTAGGCTATTTTTTTTTCTATCGCAATAACCGATATCATGCGGGCAGAGCCATGGATAACAGCCAAACATATATTAATAAACATCATACCGACAAGACGTCAGCTAATTTGCTGTACTACCAGGTTCACTGACTAAACAAGCAGGGATAAAGCCTAAGGGAATAACCGGTAAGAAAGAGACATCAATATAGTTACTATTTGATTTGTGTACAAATTTGTGATGGCTGCCTTTATCTTAGATGCAACGAAAAACTCTATACAAACACCATCCATTGGGAGGAAACAGATGAGAAAATCCGAAGAAATTCAATTTAAGAACGAAAATTAATCGCTAAAAGAATGTCATGGTACACATGACATTCTGATGATTAATTTTCGTTCTTAAATTGAATTTCGCACTACGAAAATCATTAAGTTAGGTTTAAAGTTATATTACGAATTAAGATCAAAAATGAATCGCTATAAGAACGTTATGGTACTGCATCAGATCATTTTTTTAAACTCCAAACAGCTTTTCTAGTATTGTGTCATACAGAAATTCCATTTCTCTAGTTCTCTACATTTTTTATAGATAGATCTAATGCATCTAATCAGGGATCGGTCAGTGACTGGAGGAAACCGGTCCATTCTGGAATGTTACCTCATTACATAGTGCTGTCTCCCTCTACCATGACGTCAATAAATGCCGGATTAATGACATCCCACGCATTTTTTTATTGGGAATAATACAGGCTCTGTATTTCTTTAACTATTTCATAGCCTATAGGAGGAATTTGTGGATGGGATTAAAACCTGTTTTTAAGACAACTTATTCGTTTTTTTTTTGTAAATGTATCCCAGTTTTTATAAAGACAACTATCGCATTAGAAGTCAATTAATATAGCCTTGGTGGTCCAGTGGGTGCAGTATGCGCCTGCTGTGCACGAGGTTGTGGGTTCGATTCCCACACAGGGACAAAACTTTGTGTGACCCACGAAGAGTTGTTCTAAGCGTGGGCAGGCCTGGTTCACTCCGCTGTTTAGGTATGAATCTACAAGTACCCGGCCGCAACATTTCCAGGAGTATTATTTAGTCGAGTGTCGCGCGCGCGCATCGCGCCGGTCGCGTCGTTGGTTCGACGTAAGTTTACCTACGAAACGCACACGAAGCCGTAATTCGTCACCGATTCGTTTTCGCTTTTAAATATTTTAAAGAAAATAAAGGCATAAAAATATTCCACAGTATTCGGCTGCTTAAATAGTGATAAGGATCCTAACCTCTCGTTTTTCAATATTCCAAAGGATATTGCAAAGTAAAGAAACACGTTATCATTTAGAAAAACATAATTTGTACGTACCTATTTGTAGCAAGATTTTGATATGTAGACTATAGGTACAGCACTGTTTTTATAGAGACGTATTATTTATTTGTCCAACCAATTAAGTAGGTACTTATTTAATTGGGAAAATATATTATAGCCGCCTATCACTCAATAGTTTTAAATTTCAACTGGACAAATGGCTCCAAACAAACCAATGACAAACTCTAATACCTATTTTTAATTTAATCAAAAACATAATCATGGGCGGAGCCGCGGGCAACAGCTAGTACCCATTATTATAATTTGTTCTTTAGTGGTTTGACCAGTCCTGTGATGTGGACACACACTGCTAGTTCTTATAATTTAATTACTACATGTCCAGATTTATTTAAAAAGTCACTCGTTTACAAAAGTATAATAAGTAGGTACCTACCTAAACCTAACAGGTACTTCAGATCAAAATTGATCTCTAAGTGACAACCATAATGTCCAAAAATACGCAATACAAAGGGAGCCAATTTGTAGGTGAATAAACGAGTAGGTAGGTTTTGTGCTGGGGAGCTGAATTGCGCTCTATTGTGTGCGAGCAAAGTTGATATTTGTTTAAATGATTTAGCGAAGTGAACCTTCTGTACCTGTACTATTAAGTATTCTGTGGCGTGGGTGTAATTTGTGTCCGTTAATTGTATGTTTGTAAAGTCCCCCGCTACACAGGGCTTGTTCTCTAGTGCGGGAGTTGTCTTATTGTAAAAAAAAATGGGCTTGTAATACATCCAGACTTAGAACAACTATTTGTGCACAAATGTTCCACTCGAACGGGAATCGTAAAACACGCTGCGTAGTGGTAAATAGTGAGATAGCTACTAAAGCAACTGAACCACTTATAAGTTGTCGTAATATCGAATTAGGTATAACAGAATGGTGTGATAAATTTTAAAAGATTTTAAGTAGGTAACCAGAAAACAAACATCTGATAGCGGCATTTTCTGTTTAAATAGAGAGAAATAATAGGTAGGGCACCATACTAGCGAGCAAACGCGACTGGAAAAGGACCTCCACTTTACAGATGACCACAGCCAAATAACTACACACAGTGATGTAGTTGTGTTCCTGTGTGTGAGTACAGGTGAAACGTGTTCCTATCCCAGGGATATTCCATGTTAAAGCCCTGTTGTAAAATATGGTTCGGCAACACGCAAGTGATATCTCTGGTATTGCAAGCGTCTATAGTGAGTGCTTAATACCAGGCGGGCCATATGCTTGTTTGCCGCCTAAGTAGTATAAAAAAGTGGTAATAGCCGCTTATGGACTTCAACAATGTCACAGCTAAGTCCACAAAATTCCATACCTGCTATACATTATAATTTCTTTATCCGGTTTTCTACCACGTACGATTATGGAACGAGATGCCGAGGTTTTCCCAAGAGACTATAGCATGGGGTTCTTCAAGAAGGGAGTTATAAGATTTTAAAGTGTCGTCAACGCGCGAGTGATACCCCCGGTGCTACAACCGTCTATTTCTTCAAGATAAGCGTTATAAAGTTTTTAAAGGGTTGGTTGAAGTGATACCTCTGGTGTTGTAAGAGTCCATAGGTGACGGTAACTCCTATTTACTTCTGATTAAATTCGTTGCGGGGTCTAAGACAGTAGATTTAGTTGTCCACGGGACGCACGAGTGTTCAAGCTCGGTGTATCAGTTGGTTACTCGGCATGTGTGTGGGATAGTCCCGAAAGGTGACGGTAACTGCATACCATCAGGCTGGCCGTATGCTTGTTTGCCTTTTTAGTACTATAAAAAAATACAGTTATGAAATTGTTCAAATTCACCAATATGGCGTGCATCCTTTAATCATATAACACATCCCGATACACTTATATATTGCACAAACCCTCATTAGGCATGCTTATTAAACATAATTATATACCTACCTAGTTATTGTGTGAATAGAATATTTTCGACAACCTTGGTACCTATTTGAGTTAAATTGGGAAATATATTTTGTATACTTAACATGAATACGACGATTTTGAAACAAACGAGTTTTTTTAGGCTTCAGTACCTCGAAAGGAAAATTCGGAACCCATATAGGATGACTTTATTGTCCGTCCGTCCTTCTGTCTGTCAAGATCCTTTTTCTCAGGAACGCGTGGAGGTATCAAGCTGAAATTTAAATCAAATCGATGGCTCCTAAGTATACTGAGTCAACTAACAAATTTTGAGAATTGCACTTTTAGTATATTAACAACAATTAAATCATTTCCTATTTACCTGTAAAAATTAAAATTCATATCTCCATAAATAACATTTAATTCACTTTGATTAGTTATTTTTTCTTGGTTGTATTAACAATTTTAATATAACTATTCGCTCTTCTTATTGCCTTCCTGTAAAGTTATTGGAACGAAGTTCCTTATCGCGCGTTGTGAAAGGGGGCTAGACGGAAAAAATTCTTACGAAAAGTTGTCACGACACATTTTTGATTTTTTTATTAATTTTATTAATTAAAAAATAAATTAAAATTTAAATAGAAGCTTCAAATTTAATGAATTATGTTTGAATTTCGACCACGGGCGATCACTAGTATAAGGAGTCTTAAGGAATTATTTCAAGCATGTGTAGATAAATCTGTAAAGTACTTCGTTCCTATCTGGTGTCCCACGACACCACTCGGTTTTTTTAGAAGTATAGTTGACTCAGTTTACTTAGGAGCCGTCGAAATACTCAGTTCTACTGTCCCTTAAAGCCAAAGTTCTAAGCCAACGCAATCAAAAGATACAGCCCTTGATGGCGCTAATTTTCGACACTTGTAAGGGAATCAAAACCTACAGGGTACTCAGAATCTTGAAATTTGGCACGAAGCAACGTCTTATAGCACTGAAAAGGAAAAATTGCGAGCAAGCGCATACTGCGGCCACTGGACCACCGAGGCAGTCAAGTCTGTATATAGAGATCCCACTAAAACATTTTCATGTAACGCCAAGACGAGGACATACTTACCGCTTGCACTGTACATAAGTTATCAGATCTCATCAATTAATTTTTTAAAGAGGTAGGGCATCATACTATCGAGCAAGCCCGACTGGGAAAGGACCTTACAGAAGACCACAGCGTTTACCTACCTTGTTATGAAACAAAGTACGGTCCCATAAAATAGGTACATACCATGTTGTGGCGAAATTCGAATCAACGGCTCTGAGGTTACGTGCTTGGGTCCACGGCGCACTTAAATCTGTTGGAATTTTTCCACTGTTTGTTATGTCTCAATTCGTTAGTGACGTATGCAAAATTATTCGTTTTATGTTTGTTGGGGATTTTATATAATTTTTTAATATATTTACTCTGGCGATGGTGCAGTTGTTAATGCAAGTTAAGTACCTGCACTGCACAAATTTGTGTCGCACACACAGTTGTGTCAAGTCTGGTATGGGTGTATTACGAGTCTGTTAATTGCATGTTTGAGGCACAGAGCTTATGTCTTAGTGTAGGAGTCGTTTTTATAAAAAAAAACAACTAAATCAAAAGCTGATATAAATCAATTTTCTTTTTACATAAAAATACAATTTCCGCTCGATCCAAACATACTTCCTTCGCTTCCTCTACATTTATTAACCTCTTCATGCATGTAATATAATTTGTTAATATATTATTTACTTAATACAGTTATTACTCTGGCGACGGTGTAGTGGTTAGATTTTACATCGTCATTTAGACCGCATGTAGTGTAGGTTCAGTACCTGCACTGCATAATTTTGTGACGCACATTATACAGTTTTGCCAAGTCTGTTAATTGCATGCTTTAAACACAGGGCTTATTTCCTAGTGTAGGAGTCGTTTTATAAAAATAAACAACTTTCTTTTTAAATAAAAATACAATTTCCGCACTAAGAGTCAAGCCCTGTGTTGGATATACAAGGACTTTACAACAGACACAAATAACACCAGACTTGGACCATCCATTTGTGGATAACATATTTATGTTCCTAGTGTTTTGATTAATGTAAATGCTGTGGTAACTAGTAAAGCCACTGACCTACCAAAACAAAGTCTGGTAAAAATCACTTAAAGCATTTAGAACAATAATATTGTAACTTATTCTGTATCGTAGAGGTAAAGAGAGTAAGGGCACCATACTAACGAGCAAGACCGCCTCAACTGCCTTAGTGGTCCAGTGGCCGCAGTATGCGCCTGCTGTGCACGAGGTTGTGGGTTCGATTCCCACACAGGACAAAACTTTGTGTGACTCACAATGAGTTGTCATGAGTCTGGGTGTAATTTGTGTCCGTTAATTGTATGTTTGTAAAGTCCCCCGCGATACAGAGTGCGGGAGTTGTCTTTAAAAAATAAAAAATCTTTTGAAAGAAAAGCCCTGGTATAAAAAATGGGATGGCAACACACACCTCTATTTTTTTTATACTATTGGTAGTATAAAAAATAGAGGTATCACTTGAGTGTTCTCAACCCATTTTTTCCCAAGGCAAACAAGCATACAAGCATCTGGTATTGCAAGCGTGTTTGCCACCCAAGTAGTATAAAAAAAAACTACTGAAGCCACTGAACAACTAAAACCAATTTAGTAAAAATCACTCTTAGCATTTGGATACAATAAGTACTATTGTACTTTATTCTGTTTCTAAGATGTATTTCGATAAATTTATAAGTGATGTAAGATTTAGGTACAATTAAGTGTAATACAAATAAATAGGTATGTACGTATTACCTAGGTTGAAGGTAGTATATCAGACTAGATGAAAATTATTGCCTGTTGTCAAGTTGGAAAGTGCTTGCGTGTATTATGCTAATTCAACCTGCTTGAAGCCTAAGAATTTTCCAGTTATAAATTTATCAAAACCTCCAAGTATTCGTGCAAAAATGAGAGCTACCGTATGTACGTATTGTCAGTAGATAGAGTTGGTAAAAACATTGTAAGAAGTAAATGAAATCAGGACGGAATGGTGTGGTAATCTTGGAAGGAGGCCTACATCCAGCAGTGGATATTTAAACCTTTTAAAAACTAAAATTATAAAACTAAATTTACAAATAAGTAGAAAGTAGTTTAGGAGAGGTAGGACACCATACTAGCGAGCAAGCCCAACTGGGGACGCACCTTAACCTTACTGAAGATCACAGCCAAATAACAACACACAGCGGTGTAGTTGTATTACTGTGTGTGAGTACAGGTCTCCAGCGCTCATTTAGGAATGCGTTTTGAAAGATAGGTTTTTCTATCCCAGGGATAATCCATCTTAAAGCCATCATGGTGTAAAAAATCGGGTTGGCAACACGCAAGTGATACCTTCGGAATTGCGAGCGTCCATAGGCCACGGTTCCTGCTTAACATCAGGCGGGCAGTGTAAAATTTAATAAACACTAAGTTCTAACATTCGAAATGAAGAAAAATGAATACTATACGTTTGAACACATTATGAAGACAAATTTATAAAAGCAGTCAATTATAGTGAATGTATACCATAAGAACTGTAAGTAGCCTTTAAAGACACTTACAACAGCCTTCCTTCCTTTTCGTCATCTGTTTTCCACCCAATAAACACCAGACAAAACCAACTTCCATCATTTTTTTAAATGTGAAGGTAAAGTCGGTAGCCCTATACGAAATACCAAGGCTGCATATATAATTCCTTGTTATTTACCATAGTCTTTATTTTGAAGGTAGACAGGTAAAAGTTTAAAAAAATATCATTTCCGATTCTCCAGTTATGGCGCGTAATTAACTGTCGCCATTTTGTTTTAACCATACCTACACGTTAATTTGTTTTTGAGTTATTAATTACTTTATGATTTTATCATGTTCGTTTTTTATTTACTAGCTATCTGCGCGGAAGGTATTATAGTGCACAAGTATGTGCGCAAACACGGGTGCAATCTTTATTCCCTCACTATCAAGTCCAATGAGAGAGCAATCCGAGATATTATTAAAATATTAAGTATTATTTATTGTGAACTTCTTGACAGAAAAACCCTATATAAGGTTATGACCCTGTCCAAACCAGCATGGTCAACCATAGACGGAGCGTGTAGAACTCGCGCGTGAAGCCGCCAAAAGTCATACTAAATAGCAATGTCATACGTTTTCGTTTTCGCGCGCAGTCGATTTGAGCCGCTAGTGAGTACGCAAATCTAAACACGTTTTGACAAAATATTATTATAATGCCGTATTGTGTAGTAAAACGTTGTAAAAATACTTCAGAGCGGCTCAAATCGACTGCGCGCGAAAACGAAAACGTATGACATTGCTATTTAGTATGCCTTTTGCCGGCTTCACGCGCGAGTTCTACACGCTCCGTCTATCTTATTCTATTAGTCTGAGGGTCAACCATAGCACTCGACAATCACTAGAAAACTGAGGCTACAAAGCTATTTTGTTGCCTTATTTTTACATTACATTATTCTCACGTACCTGTACCTTGTACTTACTCGTACATACAATACGTGGACGTACTTAATAACTTCGTATTTTTGTCAAAACTGGATTTATACTACTGACTAGCTTACTAGCTGTGAAAATTACCACGTTTATAAAAAAAAATAACATAGTATAAGTACTTATGACGCATATAATACAAACGTGACATTTTTTTTACTTTTAATTTTATTCGTTCAAATTTAGAAATCATTTATTCATTTAGGCAACACTGTATTAACACTTGCGAAGGTTATTCATTTAAGAATGTAAAAGGAAATCCAAAAAGATGATGTTATATGTGTTAAGAAGAATAGTATTAGAACCTATTTACTCTATTATTTTTTTTTATAAACCTTTGGAATTATTCAAATCCTTAGCAACGGTTGTTGTTGAGTTGTCAATAAAACTTTATTCTGGTCACTGTATAAAACACGATCTTTTATTGTTAAATTAGTTTTAACATGGTAGCAGAGCGTGGTTCCCAGTGAATGAAAGGAATAATAATCAGAGTATCTAAATATCCTATTTTTCTAAGCACTCTGGCAAGGAATTAAATATGAATATGCAATCGCCAAAATGTAAAATTGATATTGGCCACCTGGAAGGCACGAAAAACTGGTCTACATGGAAATTTAAGGCTACGCTACTACTAAGAGGTATGCCTGGTGGATTGGATGCGGTTACGGGTATATTAAAGAAACCTGTGGAACCTATTACCACCGATCCCCATGAAGTTTCTTTATATCAAACAGCTCTTGATAAATACAACCAAATAGATAGTAACGCATTACTATTACTTACTGCGAATATGTCAGACGAAACCCTTCAAAAGATTATGCGTCTCAACTCGTCTAAAGATGTTTGGGATGAATTACATCGTTTATTCGACGGTACATCTGAAGACAAAAGTTATGCCCTTTGTATGGAGTTTTTTAGCTATTGTAAAGATCTGTCACATGACATTACGACTCATGTCGCCAAAATCAAAACCATTTGGTCAGATTTGAAAGCAGAATTAATGAAAATAGAGAAATATGACTTACCGGATATCCTTCCGGATATCCTCCTAATCTGTAAGATACTCGACACTCTACCTGAAACTTATTTCTCTTTCAAGTCAAGTTGGATGCTAATGTCAAAGGCAGACAAAAACATAGAGAATCTGACTACGCAACTTTGTGCCTATGAGCGTTCTATCTCGTTGAGAAACGAAGGTCCCGCAGAAGCTCTTATTGTACAGAGTAATAAGTTAAAGAAGAAATGTGGATACTGTGGAAAAGTCGGTCATAAAGTGAGACAATGCTATAAATGGAAAGCTGACGGGAAGCCATCCAAGCCTGAAAAACAACAGTCAAGCAATCTCAACATAATGCTATTGCCAATTACCACTGACGTAAATTCAATGCTTACAAACTATGATACTACAAGTTGGTTCGTCGATAATGGAGCAACTAGCCATGTCACTTGTCGAAATGATTTGTTTTCTAGTTTTCAGCAGTTTGATGATGCTCGGACAGTGACTACAGCTAATGGAGCGACTATCAAAGCTGTTGGCAAAGGTACTGTTGATTTAAACGCTGTTATCAATGGCAGAAAATCCAGATTAAGACTCTGTGATGTATG
Source organism: Trisateles emortualis (assembly GCA_947095525.1). NCBI lineage: Eukaryota > Metazoa > Arthropoda > Insecta > Lepidoptera > Erebidae > Trisateles > Trisateles emortualis. The sequence continues at coordinate 13,157,499 of OX352752.1, read as the reverse complement.
GTACGTACCTGATATAAAGCAAAACCTTTTTTCTGTATTGGCCGCTCAAGACAGACTAAACAACAGTGTTTTCATGTCTGAAAGAGATCATTGTTTGTTGAAAGTTGGAGAACAGTTAATACTGACTGGCAAAAGAGTCAAGAATGGAGGCTTGTATAAGCTTAACGTGGAGACTATTATGAAGCCAACACCATATTTGAACGCTTTGTCAACAGATAACTTGTTGCAACTTTACCACGAACGGTTCGTCCATCAGAACAAGAAACATGTTAAAGAAGTTATTGAAAAGGAACTCGGTATTAAAGTTAATCTTGATTCTGATTTATGTACTGGGTGCATTTATGGAAAAGCACACCGGCAAGCATTTGGAACGAGAGATCGAGCTGAAGTACCTGCGGAAATTATACACGCTGATGTATGCGGTCCATTTCCCCCTTCCTTCAATAAATTTCGCTACTTCGTTCTGTTTAAAGACGATTACAGCAAATACCGACACGTTTATTTCATGCAACAAAAGTCGGAAGTTCACCTAAAGCTTCAACTAATGTTACAAGAATGTAAAGTGGCTGGACATGTTGTCAAAGAATTGCTTAGCGATAATGGTGGTGAATTTAACAATGAGAACGTCAGGTGCATTCTACAGGAAGCTGGAATAAGACAAAGGCTCACGATGCCATACACGCCGCAACAAAATGGCGTCAGTGAACGCGAGAACAGAACCTTAGTCGAAGCCGCTCGCACAATGATGCATGCTCATGAAGAGTTACCCCAAACTGCATGGGCAGAATTGATTAACACTGCTGCATACGTCTTGAATAGAACTGGTCCAACTTCAGAAAATGGCAAATCGCCATTTGAGTTGTGGTTTAGGAAGAAGCCAAAGATTAATCACTTGAAAATAATTGGATGTGAATGTTACGCTCATGTTCCTCAACAAAAGAGATCGAAGCTATCCAAAAAAGCCGAGAAGTGCATTCTCATTGGATATGAAGGTGACGATGGCTATCGCTTACTGAGTAAAAATGGTAAACTCATACGGTCAAGAGATGTTACTTTTAATGAATCAGTACTGACGCCCTTTGGCCAAGTTGAAGATTTAAGAGGTCAGCCCTCTATCGAAATATACTTTCCACTTTCAGTACAACCGATGTGTGATGCAAGGGAGGATAATGCCGACGAAAGCAGTTCAGATGGCACTTCAGGTAGCCCTGATGAGCCTAGCTCGACTATGCCTCCCCCATCGTCGGATCCAATTGTTAGTCAAGGAGTAGAAAGCAGCCAAAATTACGTTACTGAAAGATTTGATCCTGTATTAGAAGCATCACAGCCAGGATCACCTGGTTATGAAGATGCTCTAGATGATGATATTGATAATGAGGCATCAGAAAACTCAGATAATAATATCAAGAATAGAATGATTTTACGAGATAGAAGTCAGATAAGACCGCCTATTCGATTTGGAGATTATGTCATGATGTCAGCTAATGTTCTTAATGGCATCAATGAACCCAATTCCTACAAAGAAGCAATTACTAGTTCCCATAAAGATCAGTGGGTCAAAGCAATGGATAGTGAGGTAAAGTCTTTAAAGGAAAACAAAACCTGGATACTGGTTGATCTTCCAAAGAATAGAAAGCCTATATCTTGTAAATGGATATATAAAATCAAAACCAATGCAGATGGCTCACTTGACAAATTTAAGGCAAGACTAGTTGCTCGAGGATATACACAAAAGAAAGGAATTGACTATGATGAAACTTTCAGTCCAGTTGCTAAAATGACAACTATAAGAGCTGTCCTAAGTGTTGCCGCAAATGAAGGTTTAAAACTCACACAGTTTGATGTTTCAACGGCATTCTTGTATGGTTCATTGACTGAAGAAATCTACATGAATCAACCTGATGGGTATTCTGATGGATCAAAGAAGGTGTGTAGACTCAAGAGAAGTCTATATGGTCTAAAACAGGCACCTCGGTGTTGGAATAAATGTATGGTGGATTATTTAAAATCAATTGGATTTAAACAATGTGATACAGATCCCTGCTTATTTATCCGGAACCGTGGAAATAACAAAATTATTATTGCTCTCTACGTAGATGATGGCCTCGTAGCTGCAACAAATGAAGATGATTCTGAAAAGTTTATTAGAGAGTTAAAAAGAAGATTTAAAATCACTATAAAAGATGTTACTTATTTTCTTGGACTGGAAATAAATCAGAAAAATGGTGATATACGAGTGTCACAGAAGCACTACGCTCAAAAGGTGTTAGATCGCTTTGGTATGAGTGATTGTAAACCCGTTACCACTCCTATACAGAAAGATAGTCTGCCAGAACTGGATAAAGAGTTGGTAGAGCTTACTTCGTTTCCTTATAGAGAGGCTGTGGGTGCACTAACATACCTAACTGTTGGAACCAGACCTGATTTAGCATACGCGGTAAGCGTTATATCCCGTACTTTAGAGAACCCTTCCAAAGAAGACATCCAAAAGCTAAAACGTATACTACGATATATCAAAGGGACGCTGGATTTTGGAATAGTTTTTAAGAAGAGTTGCAAAACTGGAATACTGGAATGCTACAGCGATTCGGATCACGGTGGAGATCAGATTACTGGACGATCAACGTCTGGTATATTATGCTTATACTCTGGAGGAGCAATATCTTGGACAAGTCGACGGCAAACTTGTGTAGCAATATCAAGTACTGAAGCCGAATTGGTTGCTGCTAGTGAGGCGGCCCGAGAGATTGTTTGGATCAAGAGACTCTTTAATGAGATATCTAACTTGAAGGAGACACCCAAGTTAAAAGTTGACAATGATGCAGCCATAAAGATCTCACATAACCCAGAGCTTCACAGAAGAACCAAGCATATTGCAATAAGACATTTTTATGTCAGAGAACTCGTTGCTGATGGCGAAATATGTGTGGAATATGTTCCCAGCGAGTTTCAACTAGCGGATTTGCTGACCAAAGCATTACATAAGCCACGAATAGTCTCAATCGCAATGCAGATTGGTTTGATTGCGTAAAGGTTATTAAAAAAGGGGAGGATGTTAAGAAGAATAGTATTAGAACCTATTTACTCTATTATTTTTTTTTATAAACCTTTGGAATTATTCAAATCCTTAGCAACGGTTGTTGTTGAGTTGTCAATAAAACTTTATTCTGGTCACTGTATAAAACACGATCTTTTATTGTTAAATTAGTTTTAACAATATGTACAATATTACATATTATGTTACAGTCAACATTCTTAACCGGTTAAAAGTACTTTTGACTAAGAAATATCGGTTAATACCTAGTACTTTTAACTATAGCGATAGGTTAAAAGTATTTTAGGTTAGGTAAGCTAAAACTGTGACTCCCTATGCACGAGCCGAGCATGCCGCGGGAGCCAGCGATTCTTAGAATCTAATATTTACATACGAACAACAAAAATATCATGTACATATTTAAATATAATATAATAATACTGGTCTTGTTGAGAGCCATCTTTCTGTGCTAGTCGCAAGTCACACTTTTGAGTCTTTGGAGAAAAAAAATTAAAACTTAGTATCCGAAGGCGCTTTTCAGAAATAAAAACTGTGGAACATGCGCCTAAAGTTGCTTCATCGGCCGGGTACACCTATTATAGTAGAACTTTTGAAGTAATAATTTTATATTGCATAACAACTATTAGCATAAACTCTTTTCGCAGAATATCGTTTGGCATAAACTCATTTAGCATACATTGAAACCCATAATTTTGTAAGTCAGAATCATCTGTACGCATAATTTTGGTATCCATAATAATCACAATGTATAATCATCACATCGCAGAAAGTTCAAAACCATATTCATCTTTTGGCATATATTTCTTATCCTTATCTATTTAAAAGTAGAACCATCATTTCGCATAATGCTTACAGCAAGAATCATATTTTATGATTATTGCAACACTTTTCCTTACCTTAAAGCAATAGGAGCTAATATAAGATTAGTTTAATTTTGTTTTCTGATTAATTTAATTGTTTTTTTTTAGTAATTGTAATAAATAAAAGTTGATTTAATGATAATTATTTGGTTTTTATATCCTTGCCCATGAGAGCATGTTCGTTTCTGGCATATGGTCTCTGGTTTCATAAGAGGTTACAGTTCTAACCTAACCTAACCTACGCATTTTTAAAGAAGAAAGTAACCCAATCTATATTATTCTAATTGAAATTCTATGATCTTCATAGTATGCCTAGTCAAATTATGCCAAATAATCTGTACTCTAAATGAACGTTATGCTAAATGAAATTATACAAAATTTTAACTATGCCAAAGGTAATTATGACAATAAAAATTCTACTATCTTAAATGTATGCCATTCTAAATTCGGTCCTAAGCACATTATGCCTAAAAATATTTATGTCAAATATTTTTTATGCCTAATAAATGATCGACTAAAGAAGTTTCTGCGAAGTCAGTTATCCCAAATAGGTTTCGGAGTATCAAGTTTCTACCAAATAGACCGCACCCTCATCGGCCTATATGTATTTATCTAAAAAAATATTTTAGATAAATGCACCTGAACCATACCATACCTAAAACGTTTTATTTGAAGAATTTATTTTGTTTTTTTTTATAAAAAACTCACGCAACGTTCGTCATTTTTTATTTATTTTAAACTACTTAAAATAGGTGGGTATTCTACTTTTGCATTTTAAATGCATCTCCTGAACGATGATTGCTGACAACAGCAGAGGGAAAATTTTTGGGGTATTGGAAACACAGTGCTTAGAGGTGAAATTTCCATAAACCCTTCTTAGTGCGCAGTTTCATCGTTTAAGGAAGCTTGTTGCAGAATTTCAAGTTTGTAGCCCTAGCGGTTTAGGCTCTGCGTTGATGTATCAGTCAATCAGTCAGTCAGGACAAGCATATGTGTATAAATAAGATGCTCTACAGACTGTACAACGGGCTGTGTACCGAGGAATTGTTTGGTATAATGCCCACGGCCACGTTTTATCAACGCACCTCCCGCCATCGACAGGGAGTTCGTCCTCACATTTTAAAACCTTTATCATGCCGTACAGTACGGTAGGTTTTCCCGAGAGAATATAGCATGGGGTTCTTCAAGTTCGGCAATGCGCGAGTGATATCCCTGGTGTTGCAAGCGTCCATAGGCTACGGTAACTGCTTACCATCAGGCGGGCTGTATGCTTGTTTGCATACATAACACAATAACATACTTACTGACTACTGGATTTATGTAATTTGCGACGTTCTACGCGACTAAGGAAATAAACTTTTGTACACAATAAACTATTTTCCATTCTCAATGTCAAGGATGACGAGACTATTTGCGTGTATGTACTTAGCAATTTTATTGTGTACATACCTACCTATATTTATTTAATATTATCCACCACCGGTTAGGATGGAACTTACACCTTACTTGTTACAAGGAGGGTTCTTTCCCATTTGACTTACGCTAGAGTTGTTTTTAATACATCTTTCGAGCGCGAAAGAGGGACAGAGCTATACAAGCTGTATAGCTCCGTACCTCTTTCTCGCGTGTCCGTTAATTGTATGTTTGTAAAGTCCCCCGCGACACTTGTTCTCTAGTGTGGGAGTTGTCTTTTTAAAAGAAAAGAAAAATAGGAGTTGTCTTTCCTTTTTAAAGAAAAGAAAGGCAGTTAAATATCAAAATATAGCCTATAACTTTCCTCAAGAAATAGGCTTTCAATAATCTAATCCAACTGGTAGTTTCAGAGATTAGTGAGTTCAAGCAAACAAACAAACTCTTCAGCGCTATATATTAGTATAGATACTACATAATGTAAGGAAATAGATTTTCTCATATTTTTCTGCAATTTTTCATTCATTCATTTCCTTCATTGTTGCAGTGACAGTGACGTAACACCACAGATAACATACGCGCCACAGATGAAAAAGGACCACAGATAAGTGAAAGGAGTCCGTATGCTTGCGACGTTGCTGTTATTATAAATTACATAACATTTGACCGGTATAAAAACCAGTCTGCAAGTGGGACACGTGGAAATGGTATGCTTTAAGGAAAAATATATACATCAAGAATGTATTCGACTTTTTTAAATGTTTTATGTAGGTACAATATTATTCATGTAGTTTATGCAATTGTATTTGTATAACGTATATACTATATTCAACATATTCTCTTTTAGTTCAATATTTTTTGTACATCTAAGTCTTCACCTACTTCGTATATCTCTGCGTCACCCTAAGGTTGGCTGGTAGAGGATGCCTTCGACGTTAAACCCTCCATAGTATGTGCATAAAATACAAAATAAAATAAATAATTTATATATACTTACGGAATTAACGCGATTATGCATAATTTACCTTTAGATTGCTTGATTGTGTTTCGACCAGGTTACTTTGACCGTGGTCACAAGCTGACTGGTGATGAAAATTAATATCATTGATCTTTAACGATCATCTTTGAAGATGGTGAGGGAACTAAAATATTGATTTTAGTTCCCTCTCCATCTTTGTGTTATGTAACCAAAATAAAATATCGTCTTTTTTATCTAGACACGGAAAATATGTAAGTAATTTAGATATTCAAATAATGTAGGTAAGTCATTTTAAAATTTGGTTTCTAATTGGCTCTTTGCAGAAATTATAAGTAAATAAGCTGATTACATTGTTATAAACTGGCTTAACCGGTTTCTATTAAACATAGATAGCAGTTTTTGACTTTTTGTCACAATATATTATGATATATACTCAACAACACGGTCGAACATGGGCTCCAAATAATAACAAACTCGGGTTTTATCTTCTTTACAAAGCTACCTAGTATAAAACAAGGTTGCTTCCCGCCGGCTGATTCTCTAAGAAACAGCGATGGCAAACTGACAGTTGTGATCGCAAACTGACAGTTGTGATTGCTCGATGACGGCACAATCTATTGACTAAACGTGAAAAAGGCTCGGTTTTTGCTCTTACGGAATACCGATTTTCAATCTGACAGCCAGATTTTGCTCGGTTTTCGCGGTGGCTCGGTTTTTGCTCTTACGGAATACCCCTGCGGCTCTGTCTTGTCTTGTGTACACTTAGATCTTCTATTCAACGTTATGGATTTTGATGCAGTTTTGACTATGATTCAGAGAATTTCTTTTGAAAGGCGTATATCGTATACATCGAAGCAAATCAAAGGCGGGTCGTTAATTCTTATTATTTTAATGACCGAGTTGACTAACCTACTCTTCGTCCTGAGGAGATCGTCTTCAAATCTTAAAATCAATTCTTACTGGTTTTATTGGAACTGCCTCTATCATACAGAACATTTTATAGAATGAGCTCCCTGTCGAGATTCCTTAGAAAGATTACAATATAGAGTTTTTAAAGAAAGTTAATAGCTGAGATTGGGACTCATTCTGACATCACAGAGAATACCTATTTTTAGTGTTTCTACGAAATTCAGTCATACGATACCGCCTGAAAATAAGCAGTTACCGTAGCCTATTGCTTGCAATACCTGGGCCTCACGTGTGCTGACCAAAAATGTAACATAACTATAGCATTTTGGATAGTAATTTGACTGTGGTCTTCTGTATAGTGGAGATCCTCACTGGGGTTTTTTTATGTTTTAAAGAACACCTCCTGCACTAGAGAACAAGCTCTGTGTCGCGGGGGACTTCACAAACATACAAATTAACGGACACAAATTACACCCAGACTCAGAACAATTATTTGTGGGGTCACACAAAGTTTTGTCCTGTGTGGGAATCGAACCCACAACCTCGTGCACAGCAGGCGCATACCGCGGCCACTGGACCACCAAGGCAGTCATGTCAGTCAGTTTGGTCGCTTGTATGATGCTCTACCTTTTTAAAAACGTTCTGTAGACTTGTTGTCTATATCTACGTCAGTCACAAAGAATATAGGTAATACATAGTACGTCAGTGAATGCAGAAATTTAACTCATTCAACGATGAGTGGACAAAAAACCACGCCCCGAAAGGTTTCCGTTACTCAAGTCCATAATGATAACAGTAATAAGAAGCTATTAAATAAAAATAAACGTAGTTTGCACTTCCTTTATGGCATATGTGTAATTATATGTTTTGTAAGAAGTTAACATTTAAGGTTACAGGCATGGAAAACTACACCTTTAATGATGCCATATATATTACATACGATTCGCTATATTAAGAGGACCTTTTCGTGAAATCGCGAAGAAACACACCTATATAGTTAAAAAGGAAACCGATCTAAATACAAAAGTTGATCCAAATTGTTAAAGCCGTTTTCGAGAATCGTGTACATTGACTCCCTAACACGAATGTTTATCTAGAGCTTGCATCCAGTGCTTCTCTACAGCTCTGATTAGATCATCTGTCTATATATCAGGAGGTCATCCTATGCAGCATCATATTTCCCGCCAGATAGACCCAATTCACAGCAAGTCTTATGGACTACCACTTATTTTCTACAATCCGGGTACAAATATTATTAATTTTAATTGTTGTCCGTCTCTAAGATACGTTTCCCTCAGTCAGATTATCACGAATTACTCATAACATAAACTCAGGTGTTACAATATATCTCCAGTGCAATGGAATCCAATAAAATTGCTTCATTTATATGTCAAAACATTGGCATTAAAAATTTGAATGGTCAACTCGCAAGTAATGCAGATATCTAAACGTGGGCTGTGGTAAGTTTTATTTTTATTTTTTATACTACTTGGGTGGCAAACAAGCATACGGCCTACCTGATGTTAAGCAGTTACCGTCGCCTATGGACGTACATTACCAGAGGTATCACTTGCGTGTTGCCAACCCATTTTTTGACAACAGGGTTTTAAGATGGGAGTATCCCTGGGATAGGAATACGTTTCTTTCAAAACGCATCTCTAAATGAGCACTGGAGACCTGTACTCACACACAGGAACACAACTACACCGCTGTGTGTAGTTATTAACCTATAGTCTTATGTAATGTGAAGGTCCTTCCTCAGTCGGGCTTGCTCGCTAGTATGATGCCCTACCTCTCTTAAAAAGTTAGGGTAGCTGCATACCAATCATACCATAAGGAAAAAAAGGTTCTTATAAAAAACATGTCCTCTTAACGTGAAGTAAATATACTTTAGCAATCAAATATGGCCTCCGTCCTATACAATGTCAAATACAACGACACAACATAAATAATACAAATATACACAGCTCGTAAAACACTAACGATTTCCTTTTAGTTAACCTAGACAATAGTATTGGAATACAGTTCCGGGAGATGCAAAATCTGATGCATTTATTAATTTTTTCAGCTAATAAATGGCGCTATGGTTTTTGTACTAATTCGGTGGCAACAAACATACTCCCTACAAAGTCAGAATCTAATATGTATTTACATCAAACCACAAAAAGTGGACCTGGCAGACGTCGTCCTGCCTGAAAAAGCTGAAATACCGACAGTAGCGCCACCTACCGGGTCCAATTGTGAATCTAAACCATCCAGGGCCCTACCCGAACACACACACGCAAAATTTCATCAAAATCGGTCCAGCCGTCTAGGAGGAGTTCAGTGACATACACACGCACACAAGAAATATTATATATAAAGATTTACGCAACAAACTTTAAAATTTCAATATACAATATTAAAAAAATGTGCCGAAATTGGTGAAGGAGCGATTCCCCTTCCCGTTTCCTTTCCACCTCCTCCCCTGTAAAACTTTTAAGGTGACTTATTTCAAGATTTTTACTAATATTGTATCTAACCATCATAATATGTTTTCAGAAGTTATGAGCTGCTGATACCTTACCTTCTTCTTAGTCCGCATTATTTCGACTGGCAATTATAGAACCCTACATTACGCGTGTACCGACACGCACTTTGCTGGTTATGTACCTAGCTTTAACGGTCTCATTGATCGCAATTCAAATCAAGATGAAAAACAAATTGCTATAAGGACGTCATGGTATACACCAAATGCTGTGAATATTCTTCGAGAAGGCCCATGTATCCACGCATCCCTAAAATAGCACTGGAGTAATGTACTTGTCCGTGTGGTGACGGATTAAGAATACAAATGTCACCATCCCGTAACATCCTTAATCGACTCTTACTAGACCCTCACCCAGAGAGCAAACTCGAAACAAAACCCTAAACCAATACCAACCCGTCTGGCCAGCGTGGTATAGTAGGATAATAACCCTCCATGTGTATGGAGGAGACCCGTGCCCAGCAGTGGGACGTTTATGGGTTGAGATGATCATGACGAGATGGTGACTGTACACGCGCAAAAGAACACACAACGTCATGTGTAGTTATTTGTCTGTAACCTTCCCAACTGTCGCTACCTTTCCTAGCTGTGGCCTTCTTGTAAGACGAAGGTCCTGCACTTAAAGCCAAGACCAAAAGGCCACAAATTTAAACTTAAACTTCATAAGTGACCTTTCTCCATCCATTATATTCTATACTTTCAGATGAACAATAAACATATTGTGCAATTGACAATAGAATTCTTAAAAAAAAACAAAATAGAGTTATGTATTTTGTTTTTTTAAAAATTCAAATCAAAATCAAATGCAATAATTTAATAATAGGCTTTTGTCTACACACTCGTCATAATGTAAACATTGAGAAGCCAATGCGAATTTCATCTCATAATAATATTGTTTATTTATACGTAGGTACATGCAATAAGGAGGCTGTTCTCAAAATAAATTTCTAGTATGGCTCGGTGACAATGCTATTATAGTAAGACGTAGCTGAGTAGCTATATTTCAACTATCACTATCCCTTTCTGTATCATTACGACACGTAATGATATAGAAAGAGATAGCGTTTATCTATGGTATTCATGAAAAATCTATAAGCAAGTAGGTACGCATAACGCACATAAAAATGAAAAATGGTAAGGTAGCTTAAGTATTTTTTTAAATTTCATTGCTCAGTAATACAGAATAAATAATAATGTCCTCGTATAATTCAAAATTCGGCCTCCAACTTTGTGTACCGAAAGACTTGGTAATAGTTTGCGAGCAGCCGATGGCTAGCCAGGTCAGGACTGAATGCTGTTTAATTCTTTAGGGGTGGGTGGCCTATGTCCAGCGATGGACATATTTCGGCTTAGTTGATAATGAACCGAATTTCGATCACGGCGAATAATCACGACGAAAACTGGCCATCTGCGCGGGAGATAGTGCGTAATATACGCAAACACAAATGCACTCTTAATTCCCCGCAATCCGACACGACCGGAGAGAGATCAGGCGTAGGACCAACGACTTTATAAATAATAATATATTTTATCTTTCCAATAGTGAAACAATTTCTCCAATCGATACAGTGGTTCCGAAGTTTACTTACCACATATAACCAAACATAATCAGCTCTTTCTCTTTATAATATAAGTAGTAGTAGATTAACTTGTCAATGAACTCTTATTGGATAATAATTTCATAATACGTAACATCGTTTTTATTGAAAGTAGATGATTTATTATGAATCAAAATAATTCTACACACTTTCTCTATACAATTACACTCATAGTGGTAAAATAAACACAGCACATACCTAGTAGAAGTTTTGAAAACAGGAATAAGTGTAAGATACACACAAGTACTTAATACAATAAGAAGTATGCGTTATTTAGCATCATCCAAAGGTTGACTGGCAGAAATTATATCACTACTTAATTATGTATTACTTACTACTGATGAAATAAATTAACATTAAATTGTACGAGTACATGCATTATAAATTATAATAATTTTATATAAGTAATAATTTCTAAATTTACTCATTAAATAAATTACAATAATACAACACAAAATTATAGTTCATTTAAAATATCTATCAAAATTATTTTATTTACCTGCTACAAAATCGCATATTGTATAAAATTTAGCTCTAATTAGTAATTCATGTAGCTGTTTTTTAAATAAACTTATGTTCTTTCTTTTAATATCAACTGGTATTTTATTGTATATAACGGGCGCCATACAATATGTGCTTTTGTGCATTAATGTCGTGTTAGCTTTTTAATAAGCAGCCTGTTGCTAACATTGTCTCTCCTGTTACTGTCTGACATTTTTCAAACATATCAGGGTTTGCTTCACAAAAACTGCTATTTCGTAAATATAGATTATTTATTCTATTTTATTTCAATGCTTATTTCTTTAAGAGAAGAACACCCTCGGATGGAACGGATCCGAGGGTGTCGTAAGAGTCGAGTAAGGTATTAAGTCAGGATGACAATATCTACTGCAAGACAGGGAAAACTCGAAACAACCTGTCTGGCCAGCGTCGTATACTAGGCTAATATTTCTCTAAATGTATGGAGGAGACCAGTACCCAGCAGTCGGACGTTTATGGGTTGAGATGATTATGATGATGGAAGCGGCAAATTCATCTCTTGATAAAAAATAATAGACAATCAGATTTTAGTCAAAATCCGTTCAAACCCGACGGAAAATGTAGCCATACCGCATTTTTGATCTGCATCCTAGAGAAAACTTTCTTAGGTATGTCTGCTTTTAATATGAATGAAAAATCTCATTGTGTCATTTATGTAGAAAGAAAACAAATTATAAAAGGCATAAATAGAGTTTGGCTTTGGGGGAAAAGCAGGGGTTAAAGAAGACCTGCAGGCTTACTATGGAATCCAATACCAATCTCAATCCCGTTCCAATCCCGAACCAGTTTCAATCCTACAGGCCACTGATTACGTTTGAAATTTGACATTAGCTCAATCCTAATAACATTTTGGTACTCTTGACACGATTTTGACATAACAGATCAAGTTTGGAATCGAGTTTGCGATCGACGTTATACGATTACAAAAAGCTAACTTTTTTTGGGATCGAGTAAACTCGATCCCAAAAATTACACACAATAATAAATTATTGTGTGTAATTTATTAAGAGATGGTCATCAATAATGGCACGTTTAGCGCTTATATATAATATTTTGAATAATGCGCATGCATTGGATGTGTGACAAAGGCAGAATTTAAACCAAATGGCGCGTTATGCCGACAACGCATTTTCTATGGGTTACAATAAAATAGAACACAATAAAACATTATCTAATACTTAAAAGAGATTTTCGACGTAATTAGAACTTTTGATACCAAATCACGTAGGTACTTAAGTAATTTTAAGGACTTATTTTCTTAGTTGCTAACTTATTTCCCTGATTTATGAATTTATTACTAGCGATTGTGTGGTGTAAAATGCAACTATTATGTACGGTGGGCAACGGAGATTCTTTAAAAACTAATCTTCATATAGCGGCCCTGTACAGCTATCTTCGTTGCTGTGTGTATCTACCTACATTAGTGCATAAGGTAACTAAAGTATTTAATTTGATAAGGACAAATAAGTCGTACTGTCTTATAAGCTTTCCGAACTCCACATACCTAGTTTGTATAATTTTTTAAACATATAAATGGTTAGGTATGGAAAGCTACCCGTATAATATAGACATATGCCGTCGCTGACAATTTTGTTGTTCTAATAAAGATAAACATGTCCATCATACATGTTAAATTTAAAATAGGACAGCACTTTCTATGAAAGCTAGAGGGCTTGAATTCTTCCGACATCATCATGAACAATCATCTTCATATTACAACAAATTAACATAAAACGTAAATCATAGTAGCTATGTATCATCTAAAATAACATAAAAATCTATATCTACGCCTTATATACTTATAAAAGTAAGATATAGTCCCTAAAATACATTTAAATATATATATTGTATTGTATTTGACAATTGTTTGTTGACAAGTTGAATCAGCGGGAACTTTTTAATGGAGGGTTGCCATTGTAATCATATAATTTATAAAATGTATTTATTTATTAATTAAATATTAATATTTAACCAGCTGAAATATATGCGAAATATACTTTTAAATTAAATTAATAAATATTTCACTTTACTTAATAATATTTTATTTGTTAGTTTAATTTTTTTATTTGTATGGCAGCCCAGTATAGTCGATCGTGAACTCGATTCCAATTTCAATTACGATCGTGTTCAAGAGTGCCAATTTTATCACACACAGCTCGCAGTACAAAATGACATTCTAATTTCAATTTTTAAATGGAATCGAGTGTCAAGGGTAGACCTGCAGATCTTAGGTGTCCGTAGAGGTAGAGGCAGCAAATTCAACTTCACGCGAGAGCTCTACCTCTCTTGGGTTCTAAAATAAATTGGTTAACTAACCCGTCTGAATACTAACTCAATGTAGGTAACGGTAGTAAGTACGCGACAACTGACACAACCGGTCATCCATTATAATTTCATCATTAGGTGACACCTTTAAGTCGCACGTCGCTTGTTCGTTCATGTTTATGAGCAAGTTTACTATACCATCTCAACCCATAAACGTCCCACTGCTGGGCACGGGTCTCCTCCATATATTTGGGAGGGATATTAGCCTACTACACCACGCTGGCCAGACGGGTTGGTATAGGGTTTTGTTTCGAGTTTTCCCTCTCTAGCAGGGGATATTGTCGTCTGCCTGACTTACTCCCTTAGTCGACTCTTACGACACCCTCGGGATGGAACGGGGTGGTGACATTTGTATTCTTAATCCCACACGGACAAAGTTTGACAAAGTTGAAAGTTTACTAATCCACAGATAATCAAATTATATTGTTTATATTTTTAACGTAGTATCAAGCCACTTTGGTATTTAGTTATTTTAGCATAAATGCGAAAGTTTGGTCGTTAAAAGGCAGGCGTGACAGACAAACAGTTGCCATTTCACGACTAAACAGTTAAATGAATCTGAATGGAATGAAATTTGGCAAGGAGATAGATGGTATCCTGAAAAAGAGTACCATCATAGGGTTTTTTATCGGCTCTTCTTTAGGGCTTTTTATCGCTATAATCAACATAAACGTCAATAAGTTTTAGATTTTAGAGCGAAAGTTGTCTTTAGAAATATACCTAGAGAGATAGAAAACTTAAAAAACTAGGTAAGTACCGATCTGAATTAAAGCCAAATATTATTTACCTAAGCAGGGGTGTTTAATTAAGTAGTTACCCACATCAGATAATTGTAAAACAATGAAACTTTAATATTAAATTTTCTACAAAAGACTTGGTAATTTTAGCATAAAGTTTGTATCACTTAATGGAATTTTATTAATTATCAAGTTAATTCACTGTAGATAAAACCTAGTGCGTAGTATTTACAGATATTAATTACCTAGTTAGTTTAGCCCAAGGTATTATTCGTCGTTTTCCATTTTAAATGGACGTGCAAAGTTCAACACAGTAAATTGTTAGTTCCCAGTAGTTTATTCATATTCATAGACATAATTACGCACACTTTGTTCCACGGAAGTAGGCAGAAACGGTGAGTCGGCGGCAACACCTGTCACCTGCTTCTTAAACTGTACTTGCACACCTTTAGTAATATTTCACACTAGCTTTTACCCACAGCTTCGCCTGCGAGCATATTTTATTTTAATAAAATATTCCCATGTAATATTCTGTTGTGTATGCTATAACATTGTGAAGTTTCATCAAAATCCGTCATGTGGGTTTTGCGTAAAGGTGTTACAAACTTTCGCGTTTATAACAGATTTATTAGTACGGTACGACTTTAAGTAGAGTCAGTATTTTAATACCTGATGATCAGACTATAGAACAACTTCTATAATCTAACACTAGTTCACACTTTTTAGAAATTTCTCCTCACTTTTCCCGCCAAGAATACTAATGTCGACCCAGAATTCGAAATTTAAAACCAACGACTTTTCGTACGGCCAACTCTATAATGTAAAAATCAGGTGTAAGTATGATGAGTCATGATGAAACTGAAAGTACTGTTAATTGCTTAAAGAATTTCGGACGTTATATTGCCCAATGAACAACGTATACCGATATCCGGAACAAACATGCACACTTAAGAACTTATAGAGACCATCGCACACAAGCGAGCCACAGCTGGGTCACTTTCTCTCACAACCTTGATTCCTTACTTCGAGTACGTTAACACTAACAAACGTAAAATGATGACATTTTGTCAATGCACTGTTTAAACTTTTACTTTTGCGGATTCAAAAGAAAGTGTTTAACAAGTAAAATTTTCTACATAGCGTAACACACCACTAGATATTATATAAATAGATTTATTAGTATTACTAACGGAAACTTGCATCACTATCTATCAACATCATAGTTTATTATCTTTTCATTGCACCTCTAATGACAGACAATTAAAAAAACAAAATTAAACTTACCAAAAATCCGAATAGGGATGACAAAATTTAAAAAAACACAGATAACACAAAAAAATTAGGTCACTGTCACTGAATTTTCGCGCGTAACCGCACACGTGCACAAAACACTTTCTTTTTTCAAATATTATTTCAATTTAAAAAAACAAAACAAATATTATAAGAATACACAAGCAGGTACTACGGTTGGCCACGTACGACACGGACAGTGGCTTCGCCGGTTGTGGTAACCGCAAGACGATTTCTTGTTTACACATCAAACTGAGAAACTCGTACTAACCGATCGCAGGGAAAAGTTATCGATGGAAATGCATTTCCGCATTTTGTATGTCGTTTCAAAACGGCTGCGTAACAAACCACATTAGTGTTGTGCTTGTGGTGTGTTGAAATAGTTGTCTTGTCCGTTTTCGCAATTATGCGCGAGTAGGTAAACACTAGGTCTCTACGAATGTACCTAGGTAATTGTTAATAACGTAGTTACGCGAATCGTTCTAGCATACCTACATATTGTTTCTATGTTTTATTGCTATTACTTAGCCATTGGTCATTGATATAAAATATCTGCAATTTACCATTGTATTACGAACAGATTTATAAAAATTAAGAAATACAAAAGAGCATTTTACAGACTTTAAAATTTTGTACACATAGGTAGGTATATAATTATTAGTATTATTACTTACTTCATAATAATAATGGACAACGGGTCTAAAGGTTTTCATACCTTTTGTTAACAGACGATTCGGTCGAATTGCACCGACAGTGGTCACAGGTGGACTCATAGAGATGTACTGTAACTCAATGGGTGGACTCTAGACTTTAAACCCGTTGTTCATAGTATCTAATAAAATATTTACCGATTTTAACAGGAAATGTAATTTTAGGTCGGTCTTGTATTTATAGTGGTTTAAGTGATTAAGTACCCCACACTTAATCATAATTATCAAATAAAATATATAATTATAATTATCAAATATAATATATAAAATGGGTTAGGTTACTACGCAGAAGACAATTTTCCATATTCACAGTAAAGTTATCCTGTGTCATGGCGTTTTGATTAATCAATTTTACAGTGCTAGAATCTTTCGAAACATAGAGCAGCCAACTTATTGTTATCGTTTAGGAGCGGCGGCATAGAGTCAAACAGCCTTTTAAAACTACGCAGAATATTTGCCTACGCTCAATTAACATTAATTTTATGTTGAACAAGAATGTCGAGGATTCAAGTTTGACATGATGGGCTATTGACGATCTAGTGGCAACCAGTTTACAGTATTAGCCGTTTGACTTCTAAACCTGTTAATTGAGTTATAGGCTTTAAAAACAATTTTGCTACAAACCTATAATGTGTTAATATATAAGTACTTAGTCAATACTTTTTCAGCTTAGTGAATAACTTACTTTTATTTCTACGTGGAAAGAAAGAGATAGGGCGAGTTCTAAAAAATACCCTCATAGTCTTCTGTAAGACAGTTTTCTAGACAGCACTACAGCTACAAAAAAACCTCTACCTGGGTAGTGTTTAGTTTCTGCTGGACAGTATAGCTTTTAGAGCTCTATAAAAAAGTGCTATAATTGAAGCAGGGGACCGTTATGAAGGACTGGGTATCTTGTTATCTTAGTGGCATTTATACAAAAAATAACATTTTATTGCAAAACCTTACAACTTTTTTTTTTCTTAAAAAGACAACTCCCGCACTAGAGAACAAGCTCTGTGTCTAGGGGCTTTACAAAAAATCAATTAACGGACACAAATTACACCCAGACTCAGAAAAATGCTTTGTAGGTCACACAAAGTTTTGTCTTGTGTGGGAATCGACCCACAACCTCGTACACGGCAGGCGCATACCGCGGCCACTGGACCACCAAGGCTTGATATTTTGGAGTAATTTTGAGCAACGACCAAGGAACCATGGGCTTACCGAAGAGGCTGTCATATAATTTTATGGCATATTTATTATTTACCTTCCTCTCTGGGGCACTACAACCGTAACAGGCTAAGTACCTACACTAAACCCTAAGGTTGCCTGGAAGAAATCGCGCTCAGCGATAAGGCCGCCCATTGTACTTTATTTTCTGTATGTATCTAACATAAGTTTTGTTATATTATGGTGTACAATAAAAAATTATCTATCTATCTAAACCCGTACAAGGAACTAAAGATATTATAATAAATAACTTTCTAGCAATTGACATTTGGCCTCTCCGTTTAAGTTATTTGACTATCGTATTTCAGATGTATCTAAGTACGATCGCTAGGTACTAACATATTGCTCAAAGCGTCAAGGGCAGTCAAACTCCTTTTTAAGATGTACCTACCTACCGAAAGTAAGCAGATTATTGTTAGCAACCAAACTAGGCAAATATGTCTAAAGCAACACTGTTTTCAATTTAATTATATCTTAACTAGCGACTACGACTTTGGGAAATTTATTTTTAAAGGTATCTACCTATCACTAAAAGATGTTAGGTAAGAGGAACATACGCAAATAGGAAGCCAGTTTTAAGCCCAACTTTAATTATATTACTCCGTGAGTCCGTGTGGTGACGGATTAAGAACACAAATGTCACCACCCCATTCCATCCCGTGGGTGTCGTAAGAGTCGACTAAGGGAGTAAATCAGGCAGACAATATCCACTGCAAGAGAGGGAAAACTCGAAACAAAACCCTATACCAACTCGTCTGGCCAGCGTGGTATGGTAGGCTAATATCCCTCCGAATTAATGGTGGAGACCCGTGCCCAGCAGTGGGACGTTTATGGGTTGAGATGTATTATATTACTTGCAAAAGGTGCCTGTTTTTTGCTCGGTGTGATAACATCGGTGTTAAATTTGATTGCTAATACTAATCTTTAAGGAGCTTGTACTAACAGCATATAGACCAACAACAGGAACATTCACAAACCATACAAATTAGATACTAACCTATGTAGGTATATATATAAATATTCAAACCAAGAAAATACATCTTTTTTTAATACTTCCCTTATACTAGTGCCTGGTATTCAGGCATAGTAAAAGGAAAATAAAGATGAGATTCTTTCTAACTTTATGGTTCAGGCCTATGGGTGTAGAAGCGTAAGGTGGGTATGAACGACGACATTAAAACTAAGACCACAATTTTCATTTTATTTTAATTATTTATTTATTATTACTTACATTTAATAATTTCATATCAGCAGATAACTATAAAAATAAAACGTTCCATCTGTCACGTGCTACATGGGTACCACTAACTAAACGCAAGTTTTGTGAATGTGAAACTGTCAATTGTGACTTTGTGGTTATGTTATTCTAATTTAATCTTATATTTTTATGTAATAAAGATTAAAGGGCAGCCTTAAAACTATGGCTCTATTGAAAACACTACTGACACGTTATGTTTGTATGTATTTACTTACCTACTCAAGTTAAGAAATTATGTATTTGTATAAATCTTTCCATTTTGTCAAAGTCAAATTCAAATTACTCATTTAGATCAAAATATGTATTAGACAGACTTATGAACGTCATAAAAACAAATGCCAGTTTATTTTTTCCTAAGCCTTTTCGGTGACTAGGGCAGGGCCTCGAGAATTGAAAAGATACTCGGGCCACACTTTTGAATCGCCAGAGTTTAAAATTTACTGGTATGAATTACAATATTTTGGTCTATAGATAGACATATTTTCTATGAATAAACAATTTTACTTTACTGTTAATTTTCAGTTCCTAAAGATATTGACTGCACGGTGGGTTCAGTGGCTTAAGTGGTTACCTCGACATTTACTACTCCGCTGCGTGTTATGGGTTCAATCCCCACATGGCACAAAAATTTGTGTGATCCACAAATGGTTGTCCCAAGTCTGGGTGTACTTAGTGTCACTTAATTATATATTTGTAAAGCCTAGCGACACAGGCTAGTTCCCTCGTGCAGGAGTTGTCAAAAAAGACAGAAAAAAAAACATTTAGCAAATTCTACATTCATGAATTTCCATAACACTGACCAGAATCGATTGAGCTTATTTTTAACAAGAAGTTATACTTTTAAATTAAAAACTAAATTATTAATTCCAGTGCAAACAACATGGCGAGCAACAGCAGTAAGATATTCATCTACTGACCCAAAATTGGCAAAAGATGACGACAGCCCTGTTGAAATGGAGAACCCTTACAAAAAAGAACGTCGTCTCTGCATATTATGTAAACTAAATATTACACCGGATTATAAAAACTACCGATTATTATCTCAATTTCAAAGTCCATATACTGGCCGCATATATGGTCGGCATATAACTGGCCTATGTGAGAGTAAGCAAGTATTAGTTGAGATTGCGATTAGGAAAGCGCAGAACTGTGCTTATATGCCTTATTATTACAAAGACAAGACATTCTTAAAGGATCCTAAATTATTTGACCCTGATAACCCTATTAGATCCCATAAATTTTAAGTCTGTTGTAGTGTCTGTAGTGCAATGTAATGTCGATTGGTTATAAAAAAATAAATAATGTCTTGTATAATGTTTTATTATTTCCAACCCTAAGATGATAGACTTCATTATTATGTAATGAAAATATCCTTACTAATATTATAAATGTGAAAGTTTGTGAGAATGGATGGATGTTTGTTACTCTTTCACGTAAAAACTACAGAACGGATCTGAATGAAATTTGGTACAGAGATAGATTATGGTACTTTTTACAGCGATAACCGACATCCCTGCGGGCAACAGCTAGTAAATTATATCTGGTGACAGATCTACTCTCCTCTTATCAAGAGAGATGAGACCGTTTATTATTTATTTCAATACTCTTAACAGCTATATATAACACAGAATATTAAAAAAAATGTTTTATAAGCATACATAACATAGCATTTATAATTTCGTTACATGGCCAAGATGAAGAATCTTCTATTGTGTTTGGTCAGCTGGTGTCTGAGAGGTTAATCCAGACTGGCCAAATGCAGGTTGGTGTATCAGACATGCCTTAAACAAATGTGCATTTCCTCAAAATAAAAAATAGGACCACATTCAGTCCCATTTCATAGTGTGGCTGCATGGTATGTTAAATTAATGTAGCCTATAGCACTGTGATGGCAGATGAATTGGTTCGGACAGCTAGGAAAACCTAGAATAGTCTGGCACAGAAGAGACTGAAAAGTATTCGTGGAAGCCTTTGCCAAATGAAGCAATTTTCAGAATTGTACCAACAGTTTCTGAGATTTTACCTTACGTCCAAACTTTACCTCTTTGTATATGATAGTTTAATTTTATGTATTACTAGCTGTTGCCCATGATGTCAGTTATCGCTGTAAAGCCTATGTGGTATTCCAGACCATAATCTATCTCTGTGCCAAATTTCATCCAGGTCTGTTCAGTAGTTTTAATGTGAAAGAGTAACAAACATCCATCCATTATAATATTAGTAGGATTGAGCAACATCTACATTAGCATAATAAAAAACAAGAATATGAATACTAACTTTTATTAAATAAATTCCTTAAAATTAAATAATGAAATAATTATAAATCCTTATATTGCCCTAAAATGATGCTGGCATCATCGGGACTATTAAAACAATCATTGTCTGAATCATAACCAACTAAAGACGCTGGTATTTTTAATGCTTTTAACATTTCAGAATAATCCATGCTTTCTTTGTCTGGAAACTTATTTCTCATTAAATCCAGTAATTCCATTAATGCATCTTGACATCCTTTTTGCCATTTTTTAATCAAAGTTCTTAGTTCTTCCGTGTCAGGGTTCAAAGATTGAGCTAAAAGGAGTTTCTTTTTGGCTTCTATTCTCTTTCTAAGATTGTCAATGTCCCTCTGTGTAATAGATCCAGTTGACTTTGCCTTTACAGGTTTAGACACTTTTTCATAAGTTTTCTTTACTAATATAGTTCTTTTGTTGTCGAAATCATCATCATCATCGTCATCAAAACAGTTTTGAGATGAGGGTTTTGTTTGTTGTTCTACACATACTTTCTCAACTTTTGTTTTAGAGGTTTTTGTTGTCTTTAATTTGTTCTTAGGAGATTTTGATTCTATCTTATTAAGTTTTATTTTAGTAGTTTTATTGTCAACAAAATCATTATCATCATCATCAATGATGGCTGCGGAGGACTTAGTCGAATTTTGTTTATGTAAATTAATTAAAGGTGCTTCATCAGAATCAGAATCAACTAATACCACATTGTTATTGCCTGCTTTTTCACTATCTGTATTGCTATCATTACTTTTTATATTTTTAAATATTTTTCTTTGAATAACAACTATGCATTCTTTTTGTAAGGCGTTAGGACTTTTTTCTTTTATTGTGTATACAGCTTCCTCTTTATTTTGTTCTACTAAAGGAGTACTCACATTGGATTCATTCTTTATATTGTCAATTATATCAACTTTAGGACTAATTTTCACAGGGGAAATGCGCTTCTTGCTCTTTCCAGATTTTGTTCGGGCGGGCGTTGATACCAGCTCAATATTTTCATTATTAAGATTACCATTGCAAGGTGCATCTACAATTTGCTCTGCAGGACCATTTTCATGTATTGCTTCTGATTGAGATGGAATATCCTCTTGCGATTTATTAATAGTCGATATAAGAGTCTTTGACTTTTTTCTACGAGGTATTTCTACGTTTCTAGAAGGGGTTTTGACGATATCTTCCACTTCATTTTCATTTTGACTTGCAATATTTGAAGTTTCTTCGATATTTGCATCAGCTACACGTTCTTTTCTCTTCCTAGTTTCTCGTTTCTCCTCTTTGACATCTGAACTGGTGCTAGATATAGGAGAAATAAAAGGAGAAGGTCCACCCTTCTTCCAGTTTCGAGAAAGACCAATTCTTCTGCAAGGTGTCAATAAAGACTTACTGATACCACCCGGAGTCTTTGGCGAATTAGAGTTGTTGGATTTTAACGAGGTAACATTCTTCATTGTTAAATTATAATTTATTTATTATTCATTTTTTGTTTATTAAATCACTTGACATAATGACACCCCCAATCTCCAATGTCTCAAATCTCAATTATTTTATTATTTTTATTCCCGCCATGAACTCAGTCAGTGTTCACAGACCTCAAAAATAAATTCGGTGGAAATGTACTATAAAAAAAATAGACGTATAACTTTTTATACATAATAATAAATTGTAATAGAAATTAAAAATAATTTAAATAACTTTGTTTGGTTAAAATACGGTGGAAGGGAAACGCTCTCGAAAACGGAAACTGGTAAGTACAGCTGCTAATTCTAAAAATAGTTTGCATAAAAATATAATAAAAAATGCGGTTATTAAAAAATATATCCATTATATTTTAACGACATATTATACCATTTTCAAATAATCATATGCTTTAGTTAAAACACACACTTTAGAAATTTTGGATTAAAAGCCTAAATATCAATGTTGCCATTCGTTCAAATTGATTTATTATTGCATAATATTTTGTAATCAATAAAAAAATATAGCAATCTAAGATTTAAAAAAAACCGTTTTACTAGCAAAGGCGTACTTATTGAAAATCCTTAAATTTGTAAATTTTAATTCAAATATTATTGCGTGATGCACATTTTTCATTTTTCACACCTTCATGTATCAGTGGAAAGATGACAGATAAAATGAACGAATGAATGATTAATTTCCCGTCGCCCGTCACCAATCCAATCTTTCGCTTACCATTCACCATTTCACTCACGTCGCTCTCGTATTTAAAAATATTTCGTATGCCGTGCTGTGTGTTATCGATACGACTGATTATATTGAAACAAACCGATTCGAAAGCGATTAATTAACGACGCGTTGCGCGTTGGACAGTATTATCAAACTGCTGACAACTGGAAACACGTGAAATTGTTTCTGTTTTTGTGAATAAACACATTACATAATGCCGCTGCTCAGGTTGACAACAGGCACTTTCGGCCAGCTACGTACTTTTGCGACGTCACCAGCCCTAGGCAAAAGAGTGAAGACCTTCGCTGTATACCGTTGGAATCCTGACGAGCCCGACAAAAAGCCGTACACGCAGAATTTCGAGGTAAACTTGGACGACTGTGCGCCGATGGTTCTCGATGCTTTACTCAAGATCAAAAATGAGATGGATCCGACTCTTACGTTCAGACGTTCATGCCGCGAGGGTGTGTGTGGTTCTTGTGCCATGAACATCGACGGTGTAAACACCCTGGCTTGCATTAGTCATATTGACACGAACTGTTCGAAACCCACTAAAATTTACCCATTACCTCACATGTATGTTGTGAAGGATCTTGTTCCTGATCTGACGAACTTCTACCGCCAGTACCAGTCGATAGAGCCGTGGTTACAGCGTGACAAGGAAGCTGTCAAAGGTAAGGAAACCCAGCTCCTCCAAGATGTTGAAGACCGAGCTAAACTGGATGGTCTTTACGAATGCGTGCTATGTGCTTGCTGTTCAACCAGTTGTCCATCCTACTGGTGGAATGGTGATAAGTACCTAGGCCCTGCAGTCCTTATGCAGGCCTACAGGTGGATCATTGACTCCCGTGACGATGCCACAGCAAAACGTCTAGATAAACTTAAGGACACATACTCAGTCTACCGTTGTCATACTATTATGAATTGCACACGTACTTGCCCTAAGGGTTTGAACCCTGGACGTGCTATTGCCCAAGTTAAAACTCTGCTATCAGGACTGGTAAAGAAACAACCTCCTATTATGGACCCTGCAGGTCTTGACAAGCAGACAGCACACAATTAACACTGCACCTTGTTGATATGAGATTTCTTTTTATCACCATGTAGTATGTACTTAAAAAGGTTTAATCAGAGGAACCTCAATTAAACTACCTTAGGAAATGTTACCACAGGTCTAAAACTGTAAGTAGTTTTTAAGTTTGTAATACCCATGAAACAGTAAGGGCTGTAAATAATAAAAATATACATAGAATCAAACAGTAGTTGCATAAGCACAAGAAGCCATATTAAAAAAATAAAGGATTTTTTTATTAAGCAGCGGTAACTGCTACATTATAAAGGTAACTTTATTTTGTGAAATGTTTTTTCGAATCATGTACAGCCACACAGTAAAATGTGAAAATTTTGTTAAAAGTGACCTTTAGCATTTTTTGGATATTTCAATTTACTCTTTTGAGAAAATGAAGCAAACCTCTTTTTAAACTGACACAAAAACTCTTCAAGTTCTAAAGGTGTAAATTGTTCTAAGGTTAAAATGACGATGACTATATGCATGTTTTTTATCTTGAAATAACTATCTGACGTTTTGCTAATTAATGTATAAACTGCAACAAATGTTGAGTATTATAATCTCGTTTTTGTAATAGTTTCAAATGTCTGTAGGCCAAAATAGATAATATTGCAATAGATTATGAAACAGACACAACTTTTTAAACTTTTGGCTGTCATTTTTTAATGAAATAAATACCCATGGTGCAATAAGTGAAGATGAAATGTTTATAAACTCATAATGGAAAATCTTCCTATTGCAATCATGGGGGTCAAAAGGTTAATAACTTGACTTGTTAAGTCTATAGTACAAAATGGACATTTTCAATAAACTAATAATAGTAATAAATTGTGAAATTATTCAAGTATTAATAGTAAGAAGTATTTTATTTACGAATGAAATTTTCATTTTTTAAATTATTGTGCATTGCATGTTGTATTTATTGTTCATCTCATGTGTACGCATCATAGTGTATTAAAGTTGTTAAATAAATAATCATTTAAGTAGATTTTGTTTTATTTGTTGCCGAGATAGTAAACTTAAAGAATTTTCTAGATAGATCACTTCCTATTGCAGATAAAGCTATTATTTGTAGAGTCAAAGTCAAACGTTGATTACTAAGGATGTCCGTCGTACGTCATAAGAGGGCGCTGCCTGATGGATGCACACGTGGTGTTTTTATTACACAAGACGCTATACGCGTTGCGGGGAGGGCTATTTGAAGGATGACGTGGTATTTTAATTCACAGGACGCAATACGTTATGGCAGGCACTGCTTGAGGGATAGACTCCCTACACGTGGTATTTTTACTACACAAGACTCTTTAGGGCATAGAAGGATGCAACCTCCCGGACGGTTTTTCTTTCTCAAAATCTCAGATCCCGAATAAACTTAACGGATAATGCCTACAGTTTCTCTTCATTCTTCTCAGAGGTTGGCCCCTCACGTCGTATTTTTATTTCTCAGAATTGAAGAGTCCTCACTCGTGGTATTTTTATTACACAGGACCCATACAGAATTTTCTTGGCATTATCGTTAGACGGAACGCCCGCCTGGGCGGCCATTGCGTATTGGTACAAACAGTTACAAAGGAGCAGGTAGCTTCCCGTGCGTGTTGTCAGTACCTGCGCTTTTTTATGTGTAACCCAACCCAATCATAAGTGCCAGTTTCCTAGTGCTCGACTGTCAGTAACTAATGAGCCAGAATTCAGGCGACTCAATACACTTGGACTTTGGAAATTTTGGGGTCTTATGTCCAGCCGTCTTTCGCTTAAGACAATGATAATAACGAAAGAAGTTGTAACACTGGAATGGCTGTGTAACAACCAAGAGAGGTATTTCGCCGTGGTCAAAATCCGAATGGCATTTATTCAATTTTTGACAATGGTATCTATGCTCAAAACATTAGGTTTTGTATAAGCAAGTTATTTATGTTTTTTTTTATATTACTTGGATGGCAAACAAGCATACGGTCTGACTGATGTTAGGCAGTTACCGCAGCCTATGGACACTTGCAATACCAGAGATATCACTTGCGTGTTGCCAACCAGGGATACTCCCATGTTAATAAAATATTAAGATGGGAGTAACCCTAAGAATAGGAATACGTTTCTTTCAAAACGTATCCCTAAATGAGTGCTGGAGACTTGTACTCACACACAGGAACACAACTACACCGCTGTGTGTAGTTATTTGGCTGCGGTCTTCTGTAAGGTGCCGGTCTTTTCCCAGTCGGGTTTGCTCGCTAGTATGGTGCACTACCTCTCTTTATTTACAGGTTTCTTTATGTATCTACGTATTATAAAATCAAATTATATACCTACGACATTATTTCATAGTCATTCAATATGGGAACTACAATTTATGGAAAGTACATTAACTTCAGATATTAGGTAGGTATATATTAGTTAGTCTACCTTGGGCAAACTGTCCAGGTTGGTAGAAACAACTTCGAGAAAGAAATCAACCGTAGGATTCAGTTGGGTTGGGCAGCATTTGGCAAACTACGTCACGTTTTCTCTTCGCCTTTACCGCAATGCC
This sequence comes from Trisateles emortualis, assembly GCA_947095525.1. Classification (NCBI taxonomy): domain Eukaryota; kingdom Metazoa; phylum Arthropoda; class Insecta; order Lepidoptera; family Erebidae; genus Trisateles; species Trisateles emortualis. The sequence goes on along the minus strand of OX352752.1, from coordinate 13,130,027 downwards.
TGAAGACGAAAGTTTTCAACCAATGCGTCCTACCTGTTATGACGTACGGTGCCGAGACGTGGACGCTCACACGGCTCACAGACTAGTTCACAAATTAAAAGTCGCACATCGGGCTATGGAGCGAGCTATGCTCGGAGTCTCTTTGAAGGATAAAATTCGCAACGAGGTAATCCGACAAAGAACCAAAGTTACCGACATAGCTCGCAGACTTAGCAAGCTGAAGTGGCAATGGGCTGGTCACCGACCGACGGCCGATGGAGCAGACGACGGTAAGCGTAAGGTAGGGCGGCCCCCAACTAGGTGGACCGTCGACCTAAAAAAGATCGCTAGGATGGACTGGATGCGGAAGGCGGAGGACCGTGTGCTGTGGCGCGTTTTGGGAAAGGCCTATGTCCAGCAGTGGACTGCGATAGGCTGATTGATAGGTTAGTCCATTCAGACAAATTTCCATGATTGCTGCTTTGTTTGAAAATATACTGAAGACAATCGTACAATCGTTATTCTTAGTATTTATGAAACGTTTTAGAAATTGTTTTGATAAACATGTGGATGTTTATGGTTTTCAAGAGGACATAAACGAAAACAATTAGGTATGCCTATTTTCAAACTTTGGTAAGTACCTAAGTATAATAGGTACCTACCTCAGACCCATCTACAGTTCATTGTGTGTGTATTAGTGTGCATTTAGATTTTTTGTCTTCATAGCATGTCATAGAGGTGGTGGCCGGGTGAGAAAGTAACAGACTTGCACGCAAGAAGTGCGAGTTCGATACTGGGTGGCAGTACCTACCAATGTGAATTTCACTTTGTGGAATTTGTTTAAGTTTTGTGTAAGTATTAGGTAATAAAATGATTTACCATCTGCTAACGGTGAAGGATAACATCGTGAGGAAACCCATAATGTCTTCAGAAGAAATTCTAAAGACATGTATGATTCACTAACCGCATTAGGCCAGCGTGTGTGAATTATGGCCTAAACTCTCTCTCTCTTTTAGTAGATATGAGACCCGTGCCCAGCAGTGGGACATATATGGTCATAGCTGGTAGAAAAGCGTGGTTCTTTTCAATAAAATTTAGTATCATCATCGGCGGTACCTAGATAGAAGTAGAAATGTAGGTAACCCTAGCCTACCTGTAGGTAGTATTAAGTAATCTGTATCCTAGCTGTAAGTTGCCTTTGTGGAAGATGAATAAATAAATATTATGCGCGCTAGGTACTTAGGTACATATTATTATCTATTGCTTTCCTAACTGTTATGTACAAATAGATATCTACTTTTTTGCTTATGTTGGATTCAAGCCAATATTTTAGATTTAGACAATGACAACTTTAAAGAGTATTCAACTGTTTATTTTTAGGTTTTAGTATTTGATTATTGTTTAAATGTCCAAACTTTTTAACCCGTACCATGAAGTCTTCATTAAGGTTACAAAGCAACACTTATGAAGGTCATAAATTATGAATAAGCCAGAAAGATGATGTCAGCTAAATTTGCCTACGGCTAGTTTGCTAACGTGGAGCCATGAGAAGGACTAGCAAGAAACTCAGGCCAATCTTTTTAATCGCTAGATAGTTACAATCTTTTGTAAAATACAATTATGGTAGCATGCACGCTGATGCTGACTGCATCAGCTTGCATGCACGATTATCATACCACTGTAACGTTGAGTAGGTGAAGGAGCAGTCTCCAATCTTATGGGCTAGTTGACGCGCGTCCAGAAACACGAAGAAAGAAACACTTATATTATATCTATAAAAATAACAGCTTCATAAAAAGAACACTCAGGGAGTAGTTTTGTTGAGCACCCGCTAAGTAGGTAATATGCACTTAACTGACCGGGCGGCGACGCGCAGGAGAAATATATTATATTCGATCTAAATTTGAAATTCGTAAACAATCAACTTAGCTTAAGGGTTGTACTTATACAAAATTCAAATTAAGACAGAAAATAACCCAAAAAGCCCACCCAGTTTTAATCGCTATACGTAGGTAGGTATATCATGGTGGTAGCCTCAGTAAATTTTAAAAACTTTATACCTATATAGCTACTAACTCTGACAATTTGCAGCTTGTCATTTTTTTTAAAGACAATTCGTTTTAAAGTGTCTGGAATTAACATTTTTATGCCTTAAACACCTATTCTCATTATAACCGTGGAAACACGGTAAATTAGATACGTGTGTAAAAAATATGTACCTACTTACAGATTTCTATTGTTTTTTTTCTTTTCTGCTTATGACGTGTCGGGTATCTAAGCGTGAAGGTGATAATATAAAAATCACTGTCTATTACTAGTAGCACCTACCTATAGCGTGAAGTGTAACATTTTTTAGTTAGACGAAATCATGGTAGGGTGTATGTTAATTACATTATGATTGTTTCAAGCATAACTATGCCTGAATAGGTACCTTATAGGGCAAGCGTCCATAAGCTACGACGGTAACTGCTTAACATTAGGCGGGTCGTATGCTTGTTAATACTCCCAAGCACAGATTAATAAATAGTTTAAGTAACTATCCTTACTAATATTATAAATGTGGAAGTTTGTGAGAATGGATGGATGGATGGATGTTTGTTACTCTTTCACGTAAAAACTACTGAACGGATCAGGATGAAATTTGGCATAGAGATAGATTAGGGTCTGGAATAACACATAGGGTACTTTTTACAGCGCTAACCGACATCCACATGCAACAGCTAGTCTAATATAAAAAAACTCCCTTAGCAATAGACTGTTGTATGAATGAATAAATCACTCAATACTGGGTCAATCCGACCTCTTCCGAAATAACGCCAAGTTACGCTATCATTTGGAATATTACAAAGTTAATTAAAGTCACAGTTATGAAACGAGTTTTGTAATATCATTGCTTTGAATTGAACACAAGTTGGTAAGTACCTACATTATTTACCTCGGTAGGTACCTACCTACATTAATGGTGTTCATCGGGCTGGCCTAGCCCCTAACGAGTGCCTCCTATTTTTTTTATATGACGTAGGTACAATGAAACCGAAAGTGCGGATGCTTGTGTCAAAGAATACAATAGATTGATACAAATTTCGTAACCAGATGCCATGGTGCCGGGCCAGCCCGATGAACACAGTTTAATGATCTATCTGACGTAGTTAATAATAATAATAGCATTCATTGTAAACTAGTTCATCGAACACCCTATCCCATAGCACAACATTATTCGATTTCACATGTTGCAATAGCTCTACACTTGCCATAGGCAGATCATGGCTGTACTGCAATGGTGCAGCTGTGGCATGACTATGGTAAGCGTCTGATCCCATTTTAAATTAAAATTCTCTAAGGGCCTATGTCCCCGCGTAAGCCTTCCAAAGGCCCGGGTATTCTCCTTGAATTATGGGTAAATACCCGTGATAAAGAGAGACAAAATAATAGTAGTAATATTTTCGTGACAACTCACAGATCGCTACCTGATCCCAAACTAGTTTCTTTAAAAAGGAACTAGCTGCCTACCTACTCCAGCAAACAAGCTCTGTACTAGAGCCCGGAGGACTTCAAGACGCATCCTACAATCAAACTCAAAACACCTATCTGTGGATCACAAATATTAGATCCTAACAAAATCAAACCCGCAACATTCGGCGCGGCCTATGAGGCGAGCCTGGCGAGATAACCACTACGCCATACGTGATTTTATAGGACAGGGACCAGAATAGAATAGAGCGTTATTTTCTCAAATATTACTATTATTATTATCGTGTATTACAGTAGGTAGACAGTACCTAGTTATCCCAGTAGGTACCTACTCACGAGCAAAGATTAAAAACAACATTACCTACTCTATTTCGTTATCAGTAACTGCACTGACCACACGCAAACAGTCATTATCGCTAATCTAAAAAGAAAGTTCTTTTATTTCAAACTTTTCAACGACACACCTAAGATTACATTATTTTACAGCAAATGTTTTGCACCTATATACATTGTAATCTCAGGCATAGCACAGAATACTTAAATTACTTAATAGTACAGGTGGCATAGCTATTACTATTACCACAGATAATATAATACTAGTAGCTAAACAATAAATTTACCTAGTGAAAACTCTTTTCTATAAAACTATGCGATGCAACAGTTAGAGCTAGGTAAATGGACCTATATAATAGGTTATTAAGTAGAGAGTTAGATGTTTAGAGCAAAACGCAACGCTCTCGCTTGATGCTGTATTCTAGTAGTGTCTGTGCTTGAGCGCTCTTCTCAATGCACCTTGCATCTTTCTATGTCATGGTCATACCACAGTACTTATATGGAACTCTTTCATAGAATAAAGAGTTCTTTACACTGTGGTCATAGGCTTGTTCTATATCTACGCCCTTGCATGTTTTAACTTTCACATTTTACTTGACCGACCTCGAACTCCTTCAATTGTTTTTCTTATTTTAAAGTTAAGGTTTAAAAGAAAAATACAAACCTTAGAACGACTATTTTTACATACGTAATTATTTATACCGAGTAAACACATGTTTCGCTTTCATTGACCACGTTACCTACACGTTAGTGATAATGTTTTGGCGGAAAAATAAAAATATTTATATATTTAGCTCCTTTAACCTGATCATACTAATAACTATTCAAAAAAAAGGAAAACACACCGCGTTTTCTTTTTTTTAATTATAATTGTAGATTAAAAATAGTTTTAGCATCTATTATGTTCACAGAGGCTATCTTAGGTCATTTTGCGGTGACCGCACTTTTTTTAAATGTTTTGTAGATTCATCTTATCAGCATCCAACATTATTTTTGGCATGGCAACAGTATGACTGCTTCGATAGCGCAGAGTGGTTGTTTACCTATGTAGTTACCAACATACTACTTTCTTTTTGGATTTGGTCTCTATACCTCACAATAAAAGCAATAAGATTGTCCTCTTTACATGAGTCGTCAAACGTCCTTGGTCAATAGAAGAGGTGTCTTACAAAACGGGTGGTACCTAAATTAAACCTCGAATCAATAGGGTTTTCAGAGCTACCAAGAAAATGCTGAACAGGGTATTCCTTGGAATGTGCATTAATGGAATGGAATGTAAAATGTGTGGGCTCTCGAAATAAAAAAAAAATAAGTATCTAGTAATTATGAATGTATAGTAGGTACTTAGGTAGGAACATTAAAGTATAATAAATGAATGTATTTAATCAAATGACCATTAAACAATCAACAAGTTCTTATTAATTCTCTTAGGTACCACTGTTTGTTATCAATTTCAATGACTCGGTTAGCGTTGCGTATGCGCTAGCTAACTACCTACTCAGTTTCGATAGGTGGACTTTTAAAAAATAATATTTTTATAATGCCTACGTATTCAGTAGATGCACTTTTCTTTATATTATTTTATTTTATGAATATAGTTGCCGATTATTGATTGCGCAATTTGTTCGATCGGGACACAGGCATGGTCTAAGGAGAATCTTTATCATATAATGAGGACTCAAAATAAATACCTAGGTACCTACCGCCCATGACCAGTGCGCTAACGCATCGGAGGTTTTCGAACTTCAACCGCCGCAGATTTTTTTTTTATACTACTTGGGTGGCAAACAAGCATACGGCCGCTTAGCGTATGGACGCTTGCAATACGGGAGCTATCACTTGCGTGTTGCCAACCCATTTTTGTACACCAGGGATTTAAGATGGGAGTATCCCTGGATTAGGAATACCTACGTTTTTTTCAAAACGCATCCCTAAATGAGCGCTGGAGACCTGTGACCTGTGAAACTTCCATCTACTGAGCAATTTTGACAACAAAACCAAACACCACTTTACCCAACCGGGGATCGAACTTGGGACTTTACATCAGTCCAGCACTTCCACCACTGCGCCACCGAATATGTCAAACCTGATAATAATGCTGTAACATTGCAACTTACCAACCTTATGACCTTGATATTAAAATGCCGAACGAGACGTACGACCTCTATCATAAACTGATAAAACTGTCTGTGAACTCGTTATGTACCTACATAATTATTTGCGTAATATTATAAACTAGCTGTTGCCCGCGGCTCCGCCCACGTGCATGTCGGTTATCTCTGTAAAAAGTCTAAGTATGTGTTATTCCATACCATAATCTATCTCTGTGCCAAATTTCATCCAGATCCGTTTCGTAGTTAAAGAGTAACAAACATCCATCCATACTTACAAACTTTCACATTTATAATATTGGTAGGATTTGACTGGCCTGTTGGTCCAGTGGTTAGTGACTCTGACTGCTAAGCTAGAGGTCGTGGGTTCGATTCCCACCCAGGACAATATTTTTTATTCGATGAACACGATCATTTGTTCTGCGTCTGGGCACAGAATACTTAATAGTAGTCTGGGTGTAACTTATCTATAATATGTATGTATTTAAAAATATATAAATATGTTTATCAGTTGTCTGGTTGCCATTGTACAGGCTCTGCCTAGTTTGGGATCAGATGGCAGTGCGCGTGTTGTCCCGAAAAATAAATACGAAAGTTTGGATGGATGGATGTTTGTTACTCAATAACGCCAAAACGGCTGAACAGATTTGGATGAAGTCAATTCTAACCTGGACTGTAAATGGGATACTTATTGGTATATAATAAATATAAAAAACAAGCATATATTTGCCTAAGGACAAGTTACTACCATAGTTTATGGACGCTTTTATTCCTTGCCATGCCGTAGTCCTACATAAATAAATCTACTTCAATCTACACATTATCCCAGCAGTACAAGACAGAACTTCCCCTAGCTGCTAGCTAGAAGACTACTTACCAGCAGGAACACCACAGTCAGTGGTGGCATCACTGTCAAAATCCACTACTGACCCCATTACCCAGGCTGCCGTATTCTGAAGGGTAAACTCGATAGAAATACTAGCCCGACAGACTATTTTTAGCGTAAAATCTACAAAAGGATGTATTTAAATAAAAAACATGTTTTGGAATAAATTATATATATTATATGTAGGTAATAACAACGTATTAATAATTTCGGCGGCATTTAACCGTAAGATAAAACATAGAGAATTAATTAACTATTTAGCTATACTTACAAAGATAAATCAAAACATATTATAGTACAACTTATAAATAAATCATACGATATATACATACTTTTTATTATTATCTATGGTAAATAAATTTGGCGGGAGCGCCATATTGAATTAAAAATGAATCCAAAGACCCGCCATTTTATACAAAACTAAAATCAAATACACATCTCTTTAGAATAATATAAATTCTGTTAGTAAATGAGTATTAATTTAATAAAAACTTGTATTATTAGGCTAAGCTATTGGTGTTTTTTTTTAATTTTATTTTAATCACGATTCGTTTTCAAACAGGTCATCAGATCAGATGGGAACTTAATAGAAAGCTAAGCGCAGATGGCGCCACTGAAGTACGACTATGTCAAATGTCAGTCAAACTATCCTAGCATTATTGAGCTATAGTGTGTTTATATAGAAATGTATAATCTCAGGAACAACTATAGTCTATTCACGTTTAGAAAATAGTGACTCTTCATTGACGGCACAGCTTAGCCAAGCCCCTTGACCTATCAGATCATAGTAAATTTGAAAGACGTGTCTGTACTGTCTGAAGAGCTTTTAACAACTGTCATACTATTATGTCAGTCCGGTATTGATTAAATTTTCACAAAATAAAAGCTGTGCTTTCTACTGATAGACAACAGCTAGTACGTTAGAAAACAATGGCTTATCTGGCGGGAGAACTTATGAAATATCCATAGATGAAAATTTTGCAATTAATTGAATTTAATATAAAACCTTCTTTGAAATGAGTTAATCATCTTCATCAAGCACAGATAATATATGTACCAATCACAAAAAAAACTTAGTTAATCTGTTAGCTAAGACGTGATTATCAAACATTCGCAAGTTAAACTGTATAGAAACGAAAATAATTCATAAAGGTGACGAATTAGACGTCAGCTAATATGTCAACTGGATTCGCTGACTAAACAGACAATGGTAGAGATAAATAAAAGACCTGGTAATAACGAACGACCTTTAAAAATAACCTAACACTTGAAACTAACTCTTTCTTTGATTCCCGTAATGACAAATTTATGTTCTACAGTGTCGCTATTATGATTTCTATGGTCTAGCTAGACTATTCTAAACAACTGTCACAAGACAATTATATTAGCAACTTTATATTATAATAAAATATATTACACATTTAAACAAAATTAAACTTATTTTAAATGTTAACAATACAAGCGCTTTGATATTGCTTATTGCGATTTACTTGCCGAAATTAAATAACCAATAATATAATAGACTAAAATAGACTTATATGTACCATAGTGTAAGTAATAGTCTACTTATACTATGCTGCCGAGGGACCAAAGAGGTTGGTCGTCAGTGGCATTTTTTAAAATCCATATAAATAAAAATCAATAGCCACATGTATAATGGAACATCATCAAAAAAAAATATTTTCTGCGTACTATTTATTTTTGTGACGCCTATAATTTTATTTTATTTTATTAAAAAAAAAAGGCAAAAGATAGACTATCATGGAAAAAGGAAGAAGAGGCATTTGCCCTGCAGTGGGACAGTATAGGCTAATAATAATATATTTTTTTCTTTACTAAATTGCATTGATAAATAATAATCTTTAGGCTTAAATTGATTATTAATTTCGGCTTTCAAACATTTTGTTATTTCTCATTACGCTTGTATCCCTAAGTGTAAGTAAATTCACATCTTATATATTACGAGGCGATACTATCGCCATCTATCGAGCAAGCACATTTCATACTAAAAATTTAACTGAAAATCACAGCAAAATACTATTCCGGTGGATGTATATTGGTCTCAACAGGGAGATACAAGGGAGGGAAGTGGGCAATTACTTCTCTCCCAAGGATCAAACCCTTGTTATAAGTACCAAAATCCCGCCACTTCTTATCGCAAACAACAGTCAAACTTGAGACTACTCGCTCATTCAATGAAGTAAACAATTTTCATTAAAGCCAGCCTTTAGAGCAGTGAGATCGTGTATGTGTATTTCTGGAAGTACGTGCACTAGAGGAATGTACACCCCAAGGTACGTGTGGCTGTTTGAAGGAGTACGGGTGACAAATCTTGTTATCGTGGTGTCGGTGCACGAGCACTTAACGCGCATTTTAACAGGTTGAAGGACAGTGAACGCCTATAGACGTGTCGGCGCCATACAACCGACGACATCGGGAGCAGTCGGAGACACTTAGCTCACGACCGCACAGACAGACGGCCATTTCTTTTCACATAGAACTGTACAGTTTTATTTTATCGGCAAATATATCGTTATACATACAGTCCATTTTTTTTAATTTATCGAAGCAAAGACCAGGCGTCTTCAGACGTCATGACAATAAAACATCAACCCCTCTAGACAAGTGGCTTAAACAGTAGTCGAATCGAAAAGTCAAAAAAGGAAATGTGATGGGATTTGACGTTAATTTACGATATAATGTCGTAAACTGACGTCAAATCCCATACATGGCGTTTTTGTCTTTTCGATTCGACTACCGTTTATGCCACTTGTCTAGAAGGACTATTGTGCCTACGTTACTGTTCGTCAAAGTGTTAATTCGTATCAGTATTATAAATATACCTATTTTACAGCCCACTTTATTCCCTTTATATAATTAGGATCCACAGGTATGCAATATAAAACTAATTGGGTATCACTGCTTTAGAGGCTTGGTAGCTAAATTTATTAATTGGCAATTATTTAATTTATTTGTAATCGTAATGTGCGAGGTATCTTAAATTTGCTAACCCTAGTACCCCTAGTACGAGTTCTAGATTTATTAAAAGATTACGATTTTCGTAGTCGATTACCTCGTATGTACCTACTATAATAATATAATGTCCTTTAACCGAATTTCGGTCACGGCGGCTTACCTCAACGGAGACTAGCCATCTGCGCGGGAGATATTATAGTGCACAAGTGTATAAACACAAGTGCACTCTTTATTCTCTCACTCTCATAGTCCGATGGGACAGAAATCCGACACGACCGCAGAGATATCAGGCGTAACACCAACGGCGTTACCTGCTTTCCGAGGCACGGGGGTGTAAACACCTCCAATTTCTAAACTCGGGGCATCTATTGTGAATTTCTTGACAGAAAAACCCCGGGACCTCATGATCAGAGTCACACATATAGACCACTGAGCCACCTAGGCAGTTACTACTAAAACATCAATGATGTCTTCAAGAACGAATACTGCAAAGTACAGTAAGTAATTTTCCTTTTAATGGCGGTGCTAACACTCGTACTAGGGCTACATTAAGATTGACAAGTTCCTCATTTATAAGTACAAATTAAATACTATTCGGACAATCACAACATATATATAAATTCATGCATCATTTTGTTATACGCCATCTGCATCAACAATACATTTACTAATTTTTAAATGTACTCCAAGGCCCGGAACAGACGATTTAATTTTCTCCGCCGCGGACAAGTCTTCGTAACAAAATAAATATGTCTGCGAAGACTAACTAAGCATTTTATTTTAAAACGCAAACAATGAATATTTCGCTCTAGAACTTTAGTATGAGGTATGTTATGGAAGCGCTTGTTGCGGACTAAAGTCCACCATGTTAGGCCAGATGCTTGAATATGAATTTAATCAGCTATTATATTATATAACTTAGAATTATAATAAGACTAAGTTATAGTAATTTAAAAATTTCCTATATATTTTTATTCATTAGATTAACCAACAAGCATCTTTCTTTATGCTTACATTAATTCAGTGCCCGTGACAATGAGAATTATGATTCAAACATTCGATTCCCAAATTCTTATGCTTCATACGTCTTTACTATTTATTGTTTCTATAATAATTTATTCAATATTTACCAACCGTTCAAGACTTAATCATGCGTTACGTTTTATAAATAAATTTTCGCGGACAATCTGCCGTCTGCACGGGGCCTTACCGGAAAAATAATTGAAAGGACACCTACCCTTACAGTAAGGGTGCGACAACGTCCCTTTTTAGCTTATATTATTCCTCCTAGAGAGATAGTGTAGCTTCGGCTTATATAAGTCTGATGTGTCATATCTTTGCACCTTGTTTCTTGGGGTGGACTTCATTTTTCCGTTTGGTGTTGGAGAGGTGGCAGGGGTGTTTTGTTCGTAGTTTTCTATCGATTTGTCGCTGGATGGACTGTTTGGGAGGTCTGTAAAGATAAAAAAGTATTTATTGAATTATTTTTTTATATCACCAGTAATTATCTTTATAGACATTTTTATAAACAGAACGTCTAAGACGAGCTTTTAAAATGAAAACAAGATCCTATGATAACGAAAATATAGTAAACCAAACTTAACATAATGTATACATAATAAAAAAGAACTTATAATTACGAAAACTAATACGAATTAAGAAAGACCTAAACCCTCTCTCTCTCTTGATAGAGGAGAGGAGACCCGTGCCGAGCAGTGGGACATATATGGGTTGCTATTATTATTATTTTATACGCTTGCAATACGCGCGTAGTTTGCGTGATGTCGAACACACAGTACAAGATTTTGAATGCTTGTAACACCAGAAATTTGTGATATAGATAATCCTAAAACGATTTTTTTAGGTCTGAAGACCTAAGCCATGTGCTATGTCTAATTCTAGACTTTTAATTTGGACAGTAATAATAACTAGCCAACTGACTTATCGCTCAATTAGTTCATATCAAAAGTAGTTAAAGATATAGTCAATTTAAATAGTCTGTAATTTTTAAGACTTACCTAGAATTTTAGCCAGTAGTCAACCAATATAGTGTATAGTTTTGGTGACTATCTAGCATATACAGTAGTCAATTTATATAATTTGTAGTTTTGGGGACTTAGTAATCAGTCAAAATAGTCATAATGACTATCTGACATATTTAGTCAGTAGTCATCTAGCCAGTAGTTGGTTGACTATGTGACATATATGCATGTAGTCACATAATATACTTTATCTGACTATCAGGCATATTTAGCCAGTAGTCATTGTATCTATATCTCAAATAGACTCACTAGTTCGTTTAGGTCTCGGCAGCCCAACCCGTCTTGCTCTGCCCAAATATTTCGACCTTGGGGGGTTAGAAACCCTATTGTTGTTTGATATTTCTTCGGTTTCTGAAAATGGTTTTGGAAAAAAATTAATATTTGATTTTTAGATTTTCGCTGAGCTTCGCTTGCAAACATATAGGTCAAGATGGCGGTCTATAAAGCGGTCGTCACTTTAATAATATATAGGTACGAAATAAGTAGAAACCAGTGACTCCTCCTAAATATCGGATTTACACGATTATCCGCGCGGTACTCTTTGTTTCTTTGTTACTTAGGAGGCAAACAAGCATACGACCCCCCCGTACAGTAAGCAGGTACTTAAGCAGATAATCTATAGGTGAAAGAATTTCTTAAGATTGATTTTTTAAATATGGTAGCGGCTGACAAACCAAACCTGACATTAAAAAAAAAGAATAATGTCACAAAAATTCGCAAAAAAAGTAATAATTATAAATTAATAATAAATAGCTTATAAGCGGTGACCGAGTGGGAAAATAACCGACTTGCACGCAAGAGATACGAGTTCGATCCCGGGCGGCACGCGGCAGTATCAATGCAAATTTCACTTTGTGGACTTTGTATGTACTAATTAAATGATTCGCCATCTGCTAACGGTGAACGAAAACATCGTGAGGAAACACACATGTCTTAGAAGAAATTCTAAAGACATGTCTGATTCACCAACCCGCCGTTTTTTTTTACTACTTGACTGGCATACACGGCCCTGATGTTAAGCAGTTACTGTAGCCTATGAACACTTGCAATATCTGAGGTATTACTTGCGTTTGGCCGACAATTTTTTTTTACACCAGGGCTTTAAAATGGAGTAACCCTGGGATAGGAATATGTTTCTTTCATAACTGGCGATCTTAACTCAGACACAGGAACACAACTACACTGCTCGCTATGTGTAGTTATTTGGCTGTGGTCTTCTGTAAGGTGGAGGTCCTTCCCCGGACGCGCTTGCTCACTAGTATAGCGCCCTACCTCTCTTAAATCTAACGACTGTTAACAGTCGAGACCGACTTTCAACATGCCATCCCAATCACAGAGATGTTCAGATGAAATACCTTGATTGAACTTACCTTTTAACACAGTACAAGAACTCACCCTACTCTACTCTACTATCGGAATACCTATGATTATAAGCATGAAATAACTGTTCAGACTATTTAATTAAATGATATCAAATAGCACATAAAATTTTAATTGAACTTATTCGCAAAAGCAAAATAAAAAAAGCACATAAAACTTACCCTCAGTAGTAGAAGAAATCTGGTCGGAATCACTAAGCTTCCTTATCTTCGTCAAAACGTGTCTATTATTATTTTCTGTACTCTCAACTTCATAATCTTCTATTTTCCTCTTTAAATGCACCTCACTATCTATATTGGACTCGGTGCAATAGTCTATAGTCGGATTATCAGATTCTATAACACTACCAAGTATAATTTCCATAACTTCTTGTCTAGATGTTTTGTTTACCATCTCTTCTAATTTAGCATCATAATCACTTGACAGCTCAAAGGAGCATTCAGATTTGACAGGACTAAATACTGGTGATGGCGATTTAGATTCGTAACTATTTGAAATGGGTGATTTAGGTTCATAGTTATTGTCTAGAGGTAAAGTTATCTCTGATGAGAGACTTACATTTTTAACCACGTTTTTAGCAGACTTTAGCAGTTTTAAGTGACCATTTTTGTAATAATTAACTATTTCGTAATCTCCAATTGTTGAATAAACTTCTTTTAGTATGTTCTCTTCGTATGAATCGCAGTTAAGTAAAAAGACTTTGTTAGAAGATGTTTTTTCTGTAAATGTTTTGAGAAAATTACTATACTGATGTCTTTTAATTTCAGCATCATATTTTTCATGTTCAGCAAAGTATCTGAAGTAATCTTCTGTATTTTGAATTGGTTCAGGTGTCGGTGTTTGAGTTTTTATCGGTGCCTCTATAGCATCATCATGTTTTTCAGTTTCATCACTTGAGATTGGCTCTTCTTTGATTGTAGGCTCGTCGGTTTCCGACAACTCTTCAGTAATTATTGTAATTTCAAAATATTCTGTTCTTTTCGTATTATCATCCTGGCTTTCTTCCTGGTAATCCAATTTCACATCATCTTTTTTCTTCTCTGAAGCTTTACTTATTTTAGAAATTTCATCCATTAGTTGAGAAAATGGTTTATTTTCGTTATAAGTGTTAGATTTTTCATCTGTTTCTTCATCAATTATCTCTTGTGTTGTATCATTAGCTTCCGATTTTTCTTCCTCGTTATCCTTTTCTAGATTTTCTTGGATATTAGAATCAGTATCTACGGCTATTAGCTCTACTTTCATTTGTTGTTCAGTATTGAAAACTTGACTGTCATTATTTACTTCGTTAGAATGAGAAACGCAAGCGAACTCTAATTCAGGCCCAGGAATACTAGAATAGACTTGACTCAAACTTGGCCTAACATTCGCTTGAAATTCAAGAAGTAACGCAGCTTCTTGGTTCATTCTTTTCTGTTCTTCGTCTAAAAATTTACGCATTTTCATCATGCGTTTCGCTTCTTCCAAATTCGCGGCAAATTTTGGCTTTTTTAGCGTCACGTCCGGAACGAACGGTAGTCTCGGAGGGCTTGCGATAGGAACTTCAAGATGATTCTCGACTCTTATAGGTTTCTGACTGCTTTTGGTATCACTAGCATTAGTGATAACTTGTTCTTTGTCACAAGGGCTCGCAGACTCTCCACTAGTAGATGTGTTATCTGATTTAGAACTTGATTCTTTACTTTCTTTCTTACTTTCGGTTGCTTTTGAGCTTGAATGGTTTTGCGAGCCTTTGGAAGAGGAACTACCATCGTTTGAATCTCGATCAGTGGATCGCCTACCATGGTTTCCTCTACCAGACAAACTATAATGGTCGTCAGTATCTTTTTTTTCTTTTTTCTTATCTTTCTCATCATGTTTACTCTTACTACTGCCCTTTTTATCTTTATCAGATCGATGCGAGCTAGATTTAGAATCTTTTTTGTCTCTTGAACTTTTATCGGAACTCCTATCCGATCTTTCTTTGTGACTAGATGATGTACGCTTATCATCTGAAGACCTTTTGTCACTTTTATCACTTGAGTGTCTATAACTTGAGCTAGAACTGCGATGTGATTTAGAGTCCTTGTGACTTGAACTTTTGTGACTCGAACTCCTGTGTTTAGATGAGTCTCTACTGTCTTTTTTATCTCCTCTATCTCTAGATTTTTCTCTTTCTCTATGACTGGATTTTGATTTGCTGTGGTCATCTTTGGATTTTTTGTCATGCCTGCTGCTATCTCTCGAGCTGGATTGTTTTGAGTCGATTTTTTTATCTTTACTGCTAGAATGTCGATGTGAATCTCTGGATCTGTGCGAACTCTTATAACTGCTGCTGTTTTTTCTCTCATCTCTCTTTTTATCTTTCTTCGTATCTTCAGAAATTTGATCGCTTAGTTCAGCTGCCTTTTCTACATGGTTAGTCTTGCTATTAGCATCGCTTTCATAGTCAATTTGTAGATTGTTGCTGTTAGAACTATCGTCGTAGAGAGGTGTATTAAAAGCGTTGATATTAACTTGATTGTTAAATTGATAAGAAAGGTTAGCTTGTTCATCATCTTTCTTCTGTGTCTTTTCCTCGGAGCTGTTATCTGGCGATTTGGCTTCAATGGCGAATCTGAAAGTGCTAGGTTCTTTTTTATCGTTTTTATCACTCTTGCTGTCAGAATCATTGTCAAATGCCTGTTGAGCGTCACAAGAGTTTTCATTGTTGTAATTTCTAATAGGTGTAAGTGGGGACATGTTCCTTATTATGGAAGAATCGCTGCTAGAATCATCATCACTGTTTACATTTAAAGATTTAAAGTATGCGTCTTTGGGCAAATTAGGCAAAGGAATCTCGTCTGGGTGAGGAACTTCAGTTATAGCTTGCTCAATTTTATCTAACTCAAACTTCGGAGGACTATTGTCTGGCGGTGGAATATTCTCTAGTTTTATTTCTTCAATAAAAGGTTTGATTTTATCTTCACTGTTGTCAGAATATATAGCTATTTCAGTAATAGTGGGTATTATTTCTTCCTTAATCTTCTCAACCTCAGCTTCTTTCTTTTCAACTTGCTGCTCTTCTTGTTTTACTTCTTTGTGTTCTTCTACATCCATTTTATTATCTAGTACCACATCCTCATCCATTGGTTCTGCTTTTTCATCATTGACAGAACCAGGGCTGACAGCCTCAAGGTCTGTCGGTAAGAGATCCTCAGAGTCGTTCTTTCCATTAGAAGTTTCTGCTGTGGCTATAGATTTCTTTCTAGATATACCTAAGTAGTTGTATACTAGGTCTTCAACTTGGGGAATGAAGACAGATGCTACCTTCGGGTTCACTACCTGATCAACAATTCTTTCTACTCCTTGTTCTAAGTAGTTGCCACTGAAAAATAGGTAAAAACCATTATTTTCAATCATAGAATTTAAATACTATTTCTTTTCTTTAAAAGTTATTAGTAGAAAATTAGATAAAACAACAGTTTTCTTTATAGGGAAGTCATTATCATTGCCGGTTTCTTCACAAATCTAATTTAAGATTCTCCAGTTTATAGATTTGAAAAATATTTGCCATTTCAGTTATTTGATGTTTTAGACGTATTTCATAATGTTTATAAACGTAAGAAGAGAAACTTACTCTAATATATGTTTCCTTAGCTTCTCTCGGAGCTGATTCTTGTTGAGGTCTGGTTTCCAACACTGGCGCGACAGGAACGAGGACACGGAGTTCTCCACGCGCTGACGAAGGTTCTGATAAGCAGGGCGAGTGTCCACGTCTGCGATGCATTCTTTGCGAAACTGGAAAATAATTACATGATAATACTTTGATAAAATATCAGCTTCGACAACTTAAAATATTTATTTATATCATAAGCCGCTGGGATGGTAATTTGCAATAACAGCAGAGGCATCAGGCAAAGGTCCTACTATATTTACTTTCTAAAGTGATTTCAGAAAATAGACACTTTTTTTTTTGCATTTTCATCGCATGAGTGCTGAAGACCTGTACTCACACACAGGAACACAACTTAACCGCTGTGTGTAGTTATTTGACAGTGGTCTTCTGTAAGGTGGAGGTCTTTCCCCAGGCGGGCTTGCTCGATAGTATGATGCCCTAAATCTCTCAGAGGTAACCATAGAGCAGAGTTTTACAGCGATTTGATTTTCTTATAGGGCATTGCATTTCACAAAGTTCCCACAAGATGTGGAAGTTCTACCTATTCTTGGCCACAATAAAACATGACCAGGTTTATCTAATAAGATATACATAATACATGTATATATTTCCACTAAGTTTCAAATGGACAGATTGAATTTTGCACTGAACAACATTTTAATGTAATTAAATATTTTTAGCATTTTTGCTATGCAATCAGCTCAAATATACTTAAATATTAAAGCAATGTGGAAAAAGACGAGCCCGGAGCAGGACTCGAACCTGCGCCTCTCGGGTTCCGGCCCAGCGCACTACCAACTGTGCCATCCGAGCTCCTACTCCAGAGTTCGAATTTGTCCACCGCTTGTTTATGTCTTGGAGTGACGTCTTTTTCTACATTGCTTTAATATTTTAATGTAAAATACTATATTAATCTGTTTTAAAACAATCTTAATAAATTATTGTTTTTTTGTTCTTATTTAAACAGCAATCAGTGTTTTATTATAAGCAGATGTTTTAGGTGATATATGGACTGGTTAAGTGTCCTCTCCAGCAAATATTATTCTAAAATATGACGAATTGCCTGATCTGTTTAGCAACGGAGAACCGAGACTTCGAACCGTGACTATACAATACTTGGAGTCTATTTCAACTCCAGCACAATTTGCTTCTAGATATTGTCACCAATGTTGACTGTCTTCGTGGTCCAGTGGCCGCAGTATGCGCTTGCTGTGCACGAGGTTGTGGGTTTGATTCCCACACAGGATAAAACTTTGTGTGACCTACAAAGTGTTGTTCTGAGTCTGGATGTAATTTGTGTCTGTTAATTGAATGTTTGTAAAGTCCCCCGCGACATAGAGCTTGTTCTTTAGTGCGGAAGTTGTCTTTTAAAAAAAAGAAAAAAAAAAGAATGTTTCTCCTGTTTTATTTTATGTTATTTTAAGTCCCGTGTCATATTATGTGCTATGGTTACAAGTTATATGTACATATCCATATTTTATTCTATTTATATTTTGTATAATATTGTTATCTTTACAAATTTTAACGATTGTACCTACCAATAACTTATATGTGTGGTGTATGCTGCTAATGTATAATGTTGGTAATAAATAAATAAATAAATAAATAAAATGTCCCTTCCTTATTAGAATTATTGGATTATTTGCTATATTGTTATTGCAATTCATTCTTTCTTATCAATCTTTCACTGAAGCTTTGATTGATCACTAGCCCAAATGTGATCTCAAAATTTTTGATGCATTATTGTTTTTGTTGGATCTAATAGAACCTAAATTCTTGTAACATTATTGTTTTAGTTTTCATATTTAAATTTAATTACTTAATTTTATTTTAGTATGGTGTGGTGGCTCAATCCCTTTATTGTACCACAAACTGTAAATATAATATTCCATACTCGATCATTAAAAACACCAGAGTTTCTGCGCAATTCTTCTTGAGGCCCTACCCTTGTCAGTGAAATGGCTTTAGGAAAAACTCTTTTATTTATTTACATACCTACACTAACATTACAGGTAACCTAATGCGTTAGAGTAGTCAACAATAATAATAATACATATTAAAATAATTATATCTACTTAACATAATACTTTTTAAGAGAGGTAGGGCACCATACTAGCGAGCAAGCCCGACTGGGGAAGGACCTCCACCTTACAGAAGACCACAGCCAAATGACTACACACAGCGGTGTAGTTGTGTTCCTGTGTGTGAGTACAGGTCTCCAGCGCTCATTTAGGAATGCGTTTTGAAAGAAACGTATGCCTATCCCAGGGTTACTTCCATCTTAAAGCCCTGGTGTAAAAAAATGGGTTGGCAACACGCAAGTGATACCTCTGGTAATGCAAGCGTCTATAGGCTACGGATACTGCTTAACATCAGGCGGGCCATATGCTTGTTTGCCACCCAAGTAGTATAAAAAAAAAAAAAAAAAAAAACTAGAATTTGCAGGTTTACTTTTTTTGTTTATTTTGACCTTCATCATGCATTTGATCAAAATAAGTAAATGACTTTTAGTTTTGAGTATGATCAATTTGAATTTTACAATTTATTTACGCTATAATTGCAGCTACTTTGTAATATTATTATCTCTGGTCCAACTTGTGTATTGATAGGTAATCAAGGAAACGAGTCCAACCATTGTGTGTCATAAATAAATAAATATTTGATTAAAATTGCAATTTATTTGGTACTCTTAAATGAACAAAACAAATAAAAGTTATTTTTTTAATAATTGTTTTTAAATGTAACAATGGTTCATAATGAATTAATTCATTTTATTACATTCTGTTCATTATTTTAAACGATTTTCTTGGTGACTGATGTTCATGCATGAGAAGGTTGATAAATGTACAGGAATCAATAGAAGTATCTTTATCTTTTTTTAAAAGACAACTCCCGCACTAGAGAACAAGCACTGTGTTAACAACTGTAGGGGGACTTTACAAACATACAATTAACGGACACAAATTACACCCAGACTCAGAACAAATCTTTGTGGGTCACACAAAGTTATTCATGTAAATAGTAATATAAGTTTGTCATGTGTGGGAATCGAACCCGCAACCCTGTGCACAGCAGGCGCATACTGCAGCCACTGGATTTGGTGTACCATAGTCTCTGCCTACCCCAATAGGAGACAGGTTTGATGATTTAGGTGTATATATTTTTCATTTTACAAATATAATAACATCTAGCTATTTAACTGGTGACTTTATTTTTAGGTGCATTTTAGCAGAAGATTTAATTTTATTTAGCTCCCACTAAATATTGTTTTATTTTATCAATTATCATTTAGATTTATATATAAACGACAACTTATTGGGTGTTCCATGTTCAACATTCTGGGATGATGAATAATTTTTACAAAATAAGCAACAAAATTTGTACCAAACAGGTGAATAGCTTATATCTGTTAGTAAGTGGATTTATTACTATTGTACAAGGTTATTTTTTTAATTATGATGTTCCTTTTACAGAACATAGTTCAATAGGAACTATGGTAATAAGATGGACTTACAATATCAAAATTACAAACTGTAAGATTAAAATTACAATCAGTTATTACAATTTTTGTAACAATGGCTGATTGTAAGCATTTAATTCAGATATATTTAAAAAAAAATCATTAATTTGAAATAAGAATACCGCATAGTACCTACACATAGCTTATTTTAATATTCAAGCATCATTTAGTATTGGATCATCAAAGATGTCTAATATTCAATCAATACCAACATTTTCCATTTTTATTTTGCTTCATTTGTAATTGCAGTAATGGTAACTATTAAGTATTGATCAAAATCCGTGAATAATTAAAATATTGAAACCAGATTTAGTTATGCTTAGAATATTCTTTCATAATCATGAGTGTGGAATATCGAACGCGAAATAGATGATTAGTTCAATGACTGTGTGTAAAGGGACATGAAAGGTCAGTCTTTGGAGTAAAAAGGCGATTATGTAGCCCTTCACATCATTAAAGGATCCCAATATAATATAATATAATGCTAATCGACTTACCTGATCAAATATTCCTTTAGATTTTAGCTCGTACACTAGTTGATCAACCAGACGAGGATCCCCCGGCATGTATTGCAAATGCGCCATATTTAAGGCATTAATTGATTAAGATATTAACAAAATTAATATTCAATCTACTTGAGGATAGAATAGGGATAATATATAATTTTAAAATGGAAACTAAAAATATTTAAAACACAGAAGAAAAGAAATACGACAAACACAGTCAATATTTTAGGGACGTTGTGACAGATGTCGATAACTTTATATCGATAGTGGCTAAATTTATGATTTATCGTCTATCGATATTCAGTTGGTTTATTTCATCTTTCGTAAATCAACCGAGATATTCACCATGAATGTTTAATAATACAAACTTTTAGATTATAAAATAAACAACACAGTCCTTAATAAAGGTTGATATTGTTCATGCAACATTATTATTATTCCTCCTCCTTTTCTCAATCACTTATTCTTTAGTTAACCGATAGGGCTTCAAACTTGAATTTTTGTACATAGGTTCCTAATGACCTTAGTGAGCGCTAGAAGGGATTATTCTAAATTCAATTTCTAAATTGATAAAAATAGTTTAACCCGGGCGAAGCTGCGACAGGTACTGTATATCGTAGACAGAGAAATCGTAGGTGAAAACCGTAGACAGAGAAAGTTAGTGATAACGTAGGTTTCTCTGTCTACGCTGTATATAGTCTGTTATACATGTATTGTCAATAAATAACATTTCCATATTTACTAGGTTTAATATTGAAATTGTGAAAAAATATAGAAATAATAATAATATAGAAATGTGAAATCGATAAATTATATGTAAAACAATATTTTTATTTACGTCTCTAACGTCATTTAAAGCATGCTAATAGGCAAAGAAATATTGATCAAACAGCCGCTATGTTACTATTTTTTAATAACATATTTGGGTTATATCTTTTAATTACAAAGAAATATTTTCTCTTAATTTTGGTCTATTTATTTAGCCTAAAAATAAAATAATTTATAGCAAATATTTGCTAAATATCTTTTTACGTAAAGAAACGTAATTCGAGTTTTGCTTCTAATCACAAGAGAGTGCGCTGCTAACAATTTCACTACTGTCAAATTTCAAAAAGTTGTTTGTTGTTGTGTTTTTGTATTGTTCCAATCTAAAAATAGTGCAAAGAAAGTAATTATGAAGCCATTTATAGTAAATAATGAAGAACATGATAGAATTTGTTCAGGTTTAATTCAGAGAGAAAAACAGGAACGTCTTGCTGCAGGTAAGCGAGAGCAACACTTTCAAACAAAACGTTAGATTTTACCCGTCCGAATTCACGAGGCACTACTTTCAAAATCGATACCACAAAACATTGACTTACAACACGGTATTTTTAAATTAGCCGCATTATCATCATCTGTTATGTGTTGTTGATAACCTATGTTGCGGATAGAAAATATAATTAAACGAATAAATAAAAGTGAAAATGAATAAATTAACATCTTATACGATAAAAGAAATACACAGAGCCTATCGCGATAAGTTACTAACACCCTCGAGTTTCGTTGATTTATGTTTGCAAAAAGCTAAACAAACCAACGAATTGAACGCGTTCGTCACCATTACTGAAAATGAAGCGGAAAATCACGGTATTGAGAGTGAAAAAAGGTTTTATATCGACAAGAAAACGAAGACATTGGATGGAATAACTATTGGAGTCAAAGACAACTTTTGTACTGGCAATATAACAACTACATGTGCTTCTGAGATGTTAAAGAACTTTGTGCCAAGTTATGATGCTACTATTTATGCAAAATTGAGAGAAGCAGGTGCCTGTCTTATTGGCAAATGTAATTTGGATGAGTTTGCCATGGGTGCAGGTACTATTGACTCTATATTTGGTCCTACTCGCAACCCATGGGCATATGAAAAGGACAAATGGAGGATTGCAGGCGGTAGTTCAGGTGGCAGTGCTGTAGCTGTCTCTTCTGGCTCTTGTGTGGCAGCTATTGGTTCAGATACTGGTGGATCCACTAGAAATCCTGCTGCATTATGTGGAGTAGTTGGTTTAAAACCCACTTACGGTCTTGTATCCCGATATGGCTTGATACCATTAGTAAATTCTATGGATGTTCCTGGCATTTTAGCTAGAACTGTTGAAGATGTGACTACAGTATTAAATGCAGTTGCTGGTCCTGATGTATTTGATTCTACAACATTAAAAGATGATTTCTCTCAGATCAAATTAAACGATATTGATCTGAGTAATGTTAGGATTGGTATTCCTAAAGAATATCATTGCGAGGGTATGAGTAAAGAAGTTATTGATACTTGGAGTTATGTGACCGATCTACTTGAAAAAGAAAACACCATAGTAAAGTCTGTTTCATTGCCTTATACGTCGGTTTCAATATCAGTGTATTCAATATTGAACCAATGTGAAGTAGCAAGTAACATGGCTAGGTATGATGGTATAGAATTCGGTCTTAGGTCAAATCAAGAATATTCTACGGAGGAACTATACGCAACTACAAGGCTCAAGGGCTTTAATAACGTTGTCCGCTCAAGAATTCTTGCTGGCAACTATTTCTTACTAACAAGAAACTACGATAAATACTTCCTACAGGCTTTGAAACTACGAAGATTGATAGCTGACGATTTTAAAAAGGTTTTCAATGGAGAGGATGCAGTTGACTTACTACTGACACCTACTACATTAACCGATGCACCATTGTTTGATGAATTTTCTTCAAAACATAATAGAGATCAGTGTGCCTTCCAAGATTATTGTACACAGCCAGCCAACATGGCTGGTATACCTGCAGTCTCAATACCAATACGTTTGTCAAAGAATAACTTACCATTGTCATTACAATTGATGGGCCCGTGTCTTTCTGAAGAATTGATGTTAAATGTTGCTAAGAAAATTGAGAGTATTGTTAAGTTTCCTGTTTTGGGATCCGTGTAAATAAACATCAGCTCATCATCAACATAAGCCCTAGTGTTCACAACTAAGTACGATTGCACCTTGTATCCAGCTGCTCCAAGCCACTTAGCGAAAATCATCATTCCTAGCCTGAGACCATCGTATTCTATGATAGCCAACATGCTGAACATGTCTACTCAAACCAAAAACTGTACATCGTCAATTATTCAAATAGCAATTGTTATTGTTTGTTACATTATTTAATTTGTATGAAAACAGGTCTTTATTTTATTACTTCATTATAATATATTCATATATTGGTAGATGTATATCCGAAAGAGACAGATAGCTATTGCTCAAGACATTGCTGTAGCCATTGTGTACACTTTTTATTATACCATAGTTTGTTAATAAATGTTTTATTTGTAGAATGTATTGTGGATTTATTTAAAAACTAAGCCCGTCTTGACTCGTCCGAGGTTAAACAATTTTTTACCCCTTCAAAGAAAAGTTGATTGTGAGAGAAAAGGACAAACAACCTCTATTACAGAAGTCTGCAGCCAAACAGTTTCTTGAATTAATGTTTTTCTTAATCCACTGGTGCTCATTACATAAAATTCAGGTGTTACAAGATGTAGGATGAACAACGCGCAAGTAATGGTCATGGTATTGCAAGCTCCATAGGCCACGGTAACTGCTTACCATGTTTTTTGTCATATTCATTACACTAGTAGTTTATATAATAAGCTAAGTGGGAATTGGGCCAAGCGCAGTGGAGGTTTCTGAAGTTACTTTACGCAGGTACCTACGCAGTTCATATCATCAGGCTTGTTTGCAAAATTCATAATTACCTTATTTTAGTTACTATTTTTTAAAAATTTTCTTTCATGTTACAGCGGGATTAACATCTGAAATTTTATCGCAACTCAATATTTCCATTGATGCCTTACCACAAAGAAGCCAGCAGCTGCTTCGACAGACCGCTGAAGCACAGCACGCAATGGACATCGATCAACTCGATCCTATAGCAATATCAATACACCAAACGCGCGAAACAAGACAAAAACTAGACGATGAATATGAAATACTAAAACTTAAACAGAAGAACGTTGAGTTGCAAGCAAAAATAGACCGTAATAACAAGTTTTTAGAGGATTTGAGAAAAGAATTGCAGTCGTCGAAGGATTCTCTTGCGGGACAGAATCCTAATCCGGATAATATACATGATTATATTCGACAATTGAAGCAAAAAGTTGCTTCTTATGAGGAGAGCTGTGAAAAAGCAAAGGTAACTTGATTTGGATCATATTATGGAAATTTCTTTTAGCGATATGGCCGCACTAAAAATAATAGTAAATTAGAAAGATGCGTCCGTACTGTCTGACCTGAAGGGCTTACTTCAGCTGGTGGCTATTATCTCCCTCAAGGATTCAACAACGCTCGATCCTGCGCCGACCTTATCCATCGGTTATAATTGTCAAGGCGCGTGGCTAAGTTGACTGACAACGAGTCGGTATTTTCCTATAGGTATTTTTTTTTATACTATAATGTTAAGCAGTTACCGTAGCCTATGGACGCTTGCAATACCAGAGATATTACTTGCGTGTTGCCGACCCATTTTTTACACCAAGGCTTCGCATCCCTAAATGAGCACTGGAGACCTGTGAGGGTAGGGTAAGGTATTTATTTCTTTTTTGCTTATAGGCAAAATACACGAAGCTGTCAGTGCCAGATGGCATACTACCGTCATCACTTCAGGCATTAGTGACGTCACTGGCGGCGCGTCGTGAAGAGGCCGCTGAACTCAAACTGCGCGCTGACGACGTGGCACTGACCAGGCAAGCGAGGGAAACGTTCATTAGATTAAGGAAATAAAGATTTTTTTAAAATATTGAATATTATTTTATTAAATACTAGTTGTTGCCCGCGGCTCCGCCCGCATAGATGTCGGTTATCGCGATAAAAAACCTATATGCTATTCCAGACTATAATCTATCTCTGTGCCAAATTTCATCCAGATCCGTTCAGTAGTTTTTGCGTGAAAGAGTAACAAACATCCATACATCTATAATTACAAAAAAAATCACATTTATAATATTAGTAAGGATAGCTGACCCGTGCCCGCTTCATTGAGCGGTAAACATTTTTCTTGTGATGATGAAATTATGAGTGTTGTTCGGTTAACAAGTTAAAAAAAAAGTACTGAGTGCTATGATTTATTTCCAAAATATTTTAAATTTTAGGGTTAATATATAGCATACGACCCTCACAAATAACGTGACTTTCTATTGGTAAAACAATTTTCAAAATCGGTTCAGTAGATCCAGAGATTACCCCCTACAACCTCACAAACTTTACTTCTTTGTAATATTAGTATAGACTAGCGGCACTGATTTCGCATATGGACATTTAGTTTTCGTGGAAATCCCTTATCTTCTGAAAAATTTAATATAACCTATGCCGCTCTGTGATAATTGGCTTTCTATAGATGTAAGAATAAAAAAAATCGGTCTTGTAGTTTTTAATAGATGCGTTTTTGTTATAGCTTCGCTTTCCTAAGGTACTCTATTGAAATTTCAGAATAAAATAGAGCCTTTTCCAAGATGTTTTCTTTACATACAGACAAAATAATTTAAGTTTGGCCTGTTGGTTACGTGGTGGCCCTGACTGTTAAGCCGAAGGACGTAGGCTCGATTCCCACACGGTATTCATGTTTGTTCCCAGCCTGGGTGTAATTTGTGTCCAGTGTCCGTGAAGTGTATGTTTGTAAAGTCGCCCGCAACATAGGGCTTGCTCCTTGTTAGTGCGGGAGTTGTCTTAAAAAAAGTACTTAGTTTTTTGGGGTCATTGTAAACCAACAAACAAAATGATAATTTACATGCGTTTCGCATTAAACCCACAACACATTGTTCTGTGGAAAATCGTCGCAAGGCAAACCTAGAAAATAATAACACAAAATGCAAATACAACATATTAAAATGATTTATTCAATAAACTAATAAAACAAAAATAATTATTACAATGATATACAAAACACATTTGTTTTCATACTACTTTCTGTCCGCGGCTTCTCATTCTCAATTATATACATAGCCTATGTGACATGGGCTACTTGTACTTTGTATATAACTTACAACGCTTAACAATGGACCTAAATAGCATTTTTGAAATCGGAGCAGTAGTTTCAAAGATTATCGCGTTCAAAGATACAAACTCTTCGGCTTTAGGTATACCTAATATTATATAGATTATCGATTTAATGTATAAATAACTATACTAACAATAATACCAGTTATATCTGGAAAGTGTCCTAAATTAATTATATTTGTGACAAGTTAAAGCTGTGTCCACAAACGTGCGTTTTAGCTATGCGTTGCGTGCACTATGACATTGTATGCATGCGTCAGAAAATGACACAAAATGAAGTTGCATGCGTCAGAACAAGAAACAAGTTGAAGTTGCATGCGTCATAACAAGATAAGTTGAAGTTGCATGCGTCAGAACAAGACACAAGTTGAAGTTGCATGCGTCAAAACAAGACAAGTTGAAATTGCATGCGTCAGAACAAGACACAAGTTGAAGTTGCATGCGTCAGAACAAGACACAAATTGAAGTTGCATGTGTCAGAAAAAGACGCAAGATGAAGTTGCAAGCGTCAGAACAAGACACAAGTTGAAGTTGCATGCGTCAGAACAAGACACAAGTTGAAGTTGCATGCGCCAGAAAAAGACAAGATGAAGTTGCATCGTCAGAACAAGACACAAGTTGAAGTTGCATGCGTCAGAACAAGACACAAGTTGAAGTTGCATGCGTCAGAACAAGACAAGATGAAGTTGTATGCGTCAGAACAAGACACAAGATGAAGTTGTATGCGTCAGAACAAGACACAAGTTAAAGTTGCATGCGTCAGAACAAGACACAAGTTGAAGTTGCATGCGTCAGAAAGACTCGGTTTTATTTGAGACCACTAAAATTCTTTCATGTCAATTGTCCTAAGAGTGGGCTGAGTTTCTTGCCAGTTCTTTCGTTAGACTCTGCCTCTGTCTGTTTAGTCATCCAACAGTATGCAAATTCACAGTGCGTAAATGATTTTGATCATTATAAACAAGAAGGATATTTTAGC
Source organism: Trisateles emortualis (assembly GCA_947095525.1). Classification (NCBI taxonomy): domain Eukaryota; kingdom Metazoa; phylum Arthropoda; class Insecta; order Lepidoptera; family Erebidae; genus Trisateles; species Trisateles emortualis. The sequence continues at coordinate 13,102,157 of OX352752.1, read as the reverse complement.
ACTTGATGAAATATTTAACACTAGCTTCATTTGTGATAAAAAAAGTAGCCTATGTGTAATTCCAGACTATAATCTATCTCTAATGTGTAATTCCAGACTATAATCTATCTCTATGCCAAATTTAATCCAGATCCGATCAGAAGTTTTTGCGGTGAAGAGTAACAAACATATATCCATACATTTGTAAGACAAACTTTCGCGTTTATAATATTAGTAGGATTCCACGCAAAAATCTAGCAGAATATGTTAGATTTTTTGAAATAAATGAATTGTTTTAAAAGCAATGTAAAGTTGCGTTAGTTCCATTCAGAAGTATGTTAATGTTATTTATAACTCTACGTTGTCGGTTGGTAAAAATATTCTTCTTCAGAGGAATCTTGAAATTCTTCTACTACTTGTATAGAATGTTTCGGACACACCACGCAACGGCATATAGTCATCGTTTGTACTGACGAACAAAAAATAAAAATAAATACATTACAGACAAAAAAATAACAAAACAAGCACTAGAGATTACTCCTTGGATATTTTATCGCGTTCTCTATCACGGCTGTGAGAGTGAAAGAGACAAAGCAATGGTCCTATGTCCTATGGTTAGTAGTTGTCTCTGATTGGTCCATGTCTCATGCTTGTACAGCCAGCAACAAAATAAACTGAACATTGAACGTTATTCTGGACCTATAATCTATCTCTGTGCCAAATTGTCTAGCCGTTTTGGCGTAACAAACATCCAAACATTCGAATTTTTTGACGACGTCGCTATTCTAATAAAAGAAAAATAAAATAAAAATATATTAACGTTGTGGTTTTGGCTCCGATTGCTGCAGCTTCAGGTTGAGGATATGTTGTCCCATGCCAAGGTTTCCCCTCAAACCCCAAAGGTAGTAGTTCTCCGTCTCGGTGTTGATGGCACAATCTTTCTTCGTTTGAAGAGCTTTGTCTCGAGGCTCAACGGTCTGGCTGTGGATTTCTGAACGAAGGTGGCTGTAATTCGTTTGGGTGGAATGTGTTTGGCAGTTCACTATTGATGCCTGTAAAAAAACAAAGTTCATAAATATCAGCATTTGATCTAAATGAAGAGTTTGACATTGTATTTTTTATGAACCTAATAAATAAATCTATATCGACACCCGTGATTACAATCCCCCGCGAACAGCATTTATTTTTCAGGATAAAAAGTAGCCTCATGTCAGACTATTATCTCTCTGCCAAATTTCATCGGCGTGATTGAGTAACACTTATTCATCCATCCATCCAAATTTTCGCATTTACAATATAGCTATATAGCTGGCATGCAGCTCGTTGAACTGATGGCAGATTGGGCCAAAAGGTTCTAGAGTGGTGACCACGATGAACTGGTAGATGCAGCGCTTCCAGGTGAATAACAAGGTCGACCGACGACCTGATGAAGGTTGCGGGCAACCGATGGATAAGGTCATCTCAGGACCGTAATCCCTGAGAACGGCTTATCTCCAGCAGTGGACGTCTTTCCGCTGAGATGATAATGACTGTATGATCCTCAAAGTCAAACTCATTTATTTATTTAGATCAAATGCATGCACTTCAGCATATTTTCTTTCGTACGAAACCCTTAGCATTGGTATTATAAAAATATATATGTTACCCATTGACAAGCCCTGCGCTTCCACTCCCATAGGTCCCAGGAGTAGTTCTTCTCGTGGTATTCGTCTACTGGGTGCGCCTCCGTCTGGACATCGCGGTCGAACACTTTCACTGTTATACAACAATATATACGTATTAATAATAATACCAATCAAAATATCACAACCTTGGAAGAAAATTGGGGAATAAAGAGTGAACTTGTGTTTGCGCACACACCAGTGCACTATAATATCTCCCGCGCTGTTCAGTAAACGATCAGCGGGTTAAGCTACCAAAGGCGCGGTAACCCTATAGATGGGTGACCGCATAGTGGTATTTCATCTGAGCGTCTCCGTGCTTCGGAGGGCACGTTAAAAGTCGCTCCCGATTGTTAACAGTCGTTAGATCACGACAGAGGCCTAAATATGGGCGATCTAAATAACTCTGTCACCAGGTTGACCACTAACCAAACGATAAGAAGATAAATAATCTCGGTTGAGATTAGCTACTGCGACCGAAAATCGAAATTAAGTTACATGTTTGTATTTCAGCCTTCCTGATAGCGAACAGACGCGTGCCCAGCATTAGGACATAATATATGGGTAGCTATTTTATACATACATATACATATGTCCCACTGCTGGGCATGGGTTTCCTATTATCTATCAAAAAAAACTTACTACTAATGAAATGAATTTATATCATTTGAATTGAATAAATATAATTGTATTTACATGGACATTTTATCAATGTTTTCGTTCTAACTTAATCATAATAAATATGATGGCTGGATACCGGATAACCGGAGTAAGTACTCAGGATAAAAAATGAAATATAGGAAGATATTTTTATTTCAATCGGCCCATGGTCAAACAGTGTACTATGTGTGTGTACATAACATTCCCAATGATTTGTGTCAGTGTGTATATACGATATATAGTTACAATAGCTACATATCAATAACTTCGTCTTTTAAACAATAGACTCACAGATGAGTCCAAGGCACTTGGTAATGACGAGGTAAAATGTATGAAACGCACATGTGCGTCGAGGGCACATAGTATTACGTGTTGAAACGCACATGTGCGTCGAGGGCACATAGTATTACGTGTTGAAACGCACAGACGCGTCGAGGGCACATAGTATTACGTGTTGAAACGCACATGTGCGTCGAGGGCACATAGTATTACGTGTTGAAACGCAAATGTGCGTCGAGGGCACATAGTATTACGTGTTGAAACGCACATGTGCGTCGAGGGCACATAGTATTACGTGTTGAAACGCACATGTGCGTCGAGGGCACATAGTATTACGTGTTGAAACGCAAATGTGCGTCGAGGGCACATAGTATTACGTGTTGAAACGCACATGTGCGTCGAGGGCACATAGTATTACGTGTTGAAACGCACATGTGCGTCGAGGGCACATAGTATTACGTGTTGGCCTCCGAAGCACGGAGACGCTCAGATGAAATACCACTATGCGGTCACCCATCTATAGGGTTACCGCGCCCTTGGTAGCTTAACCCGCTGATCGTTTACCGAACAGCGAGTGCACCTAGCTATGAGCGCCTTATAGCTAGGTGCACTCGCTGTTTGGTAGGTAGACAGAGATTAGATTCTTCCTTAGGTACACTATTACATGTTTTATAAGAAATTCTAAAAATATGCCTGAACCAAACGCATTAAGTTGTCAGACGCGTGCCCAGCATTAGGACATAATATATGGGTAGTTATTAGCTATACATATATGTCCCACTGCTGGGCACGGGTTTCCTATTATCTAAAGAACTTACTACTAATGTAACTATATATTTATGAATTATTACTTAATAACTCACAAAAAATATATTATATAATAATAAATATAATTGTATTTACATGGACATTTTATCAATGTTTTCGTTCTAACTTAATCATAATAAATATGATGGCTGGATACCGGATAACCGGAGTAAGTACTTAGGATAAAAAAATGAAATATAGGTAGATATTTTTATTTCAATCGGCCCATGGTCAAACAGTGTACTATGTGTGTGTACATAACATTCCCAATGATTTGTGTCAGTGTGTATATACGATATATAGTTACAATAGCTACATATCAATAACTTCGTCTTTTAAACAATAGACTCACAGATGAGTCCAAGGCACTTGGTAATGACGAGGTAAAATGTATGAAACGCACATGTGCGTCGAGGGCACATAGTATTACGTGTTGAAACGCACATGTGCGTCGAGGGCACATAGTATTACGTGTTGAAACGCACATGTGCGTCGAGGGCACATAGTATTACGTGTTGAAACGCAAATGTGCGTCGAGGGCACATAGTATTACGTGTTGAAACGCACATGTGCGTCGAGGGCACATAGTATTACGTGTTGAAACGCAAATGTGCGTCGAGGGCACATAGTATTACGTGTTGAAACGCACATGTGCGTCGAGGGCACATAGTATTACGTGTTGAAACGCACATGTGCGTCGAGGGCACATAGTATTACGTGTTGAAACGCACAGACGCGTCGAGGGCACATAGTATTACGTGTTGAAACGCACATGTGCGTCGAGGGCACATAGTATTACGTGTTGAAACGCACAGACGCGTCGAGGGCACATAGTATTACGTGTTGAAACGCACATGTGCGTCGAGGGCACATAGTATTACGTGTTGAAACGCACAGACGCGTCGAGGGCACATAGTATTACGTGTTGAAACGCACATGTGCGTCGAGGGTACATAGTATTACGTGTTGAAACGCAAATGTGCGTCGAGGGCACATAGTATTACGTGTTGAAACGCACATGTGCGTCGAGGGCACATAGTATTACGTGTTGAAACGCAAATGTGCGTCGAGGGCACATAGTATTACGTGTTGAAACGCACATGTGCGTCGAGGGCACATAGTATTACGTGTTGAAACGCAAATGTGCGTCGAGGGCACATAGTATTACGTGTTGAAACGCACATGTGCGTCGAGGGCACATAGTATTACGTGTTGAAACGCAAATGTGCGTCGAGGGCACATAGTATTACGTGTTGAAACGCACATGTGCGTCGAGGGCACATAGTATTACGTGTTGAAACGCAAATGTGCGTCGAGGGCACATAGTATTACGTGTTGAAACGCACATTTGCGTCGAGGGCACATAGTATTACGTGTTGAAACGCAAATGTGCGTCGAGGGCACATAGTATTACGTGTTGAAACGCACATGTGCGTCGAGGGCACATAGTATTACGTGTTGAAACGCAAATGTGCGTCGAGGGCACATAGTATTACGTGTTGAAACGCACATGTGCGTCGAGGGCACATAGTATTACGTGTTGAAACGCAAATGTGCGTCGAGGGCACATAGTATTACGTGTTGAAACGCACATTTGCGTCGAGGGCACATAGTATTACGTGTTGAAACGCACAGACGCGTCGAGGGCACATAGTATTACGTGTTGAAACGCACAGACGCGTCGAGGGCACATAGTATTACGTGTTGAAACGCACATGTGCGTCGAGGGCACATAGTATTACGTGTTGAAACGCACATGTGCGTCGAGGGCACATAGTATTACGTGTTGAAACGTAAATGTGCGTCGAGGGCACATAGTATTACGTGTTGAAACGCACATTTGCGTCGAGGGCACATAGTATTACGTGTTGAAACGCACATGTGCGTCGAGGGCACATAGTATTACGTGTTGAAACGCACATATACGTCGAGGGCACATAGTATTACGTGTTGAAACGCACAGACGCGTCGAGGGCACATAGTATTACGTGTTGAAACGCACATGTGCGTCGAGGGCACATAGTATTACGTGTTGAAACGCAAATGTGCGTCGAGGGCACATAGTATTACGTGTTGAAACGCACAGACGCGTCGAGGGCACATAGTATTACGTGTTGAAACGCACATTTGCGTCGAGGGCACATAGTATTACGTGTTCAAACGCACAGACGCGTCGAGGGCACATAGTATTACGTGTTGAAACGCACATGTGCGTCGAGGGCACATAGTATTACGTGTTGAAACGCACAGACGCGTCGAGGGCACATAGTATTACGTGTTGAAACGCAAATGTGCGTCGAGGGCACATAGTATTACGTGTTGAAACGCACAGACGCGTCGAGGGCACATAGTATTACGTGTTGAAACGCACATATACGTCGAGGGCACATAGTATTACGTGTTGAAACGCACATGTGCGTCGGGGGCACATAGTATTACATGTTGAAACGCACATTTGCGTCGGGGGCACATAGTATTACATGTTGAAACGCACATTTGCGTCGGGGGCACATAGTATTACGTGTTGAAACGCACATTTGCGTCGGGGGCACATAGTATTACGTGTTGAAACGCACATGTGCGTCGGGGGCACATAGTATTACATGTTGAAACGCACATTTGCGTCGGGGGCACATAGTATTACGTGTTGAAACGCACAGACGCGTCGTGGGCACATAGTATTACGTGTTGAAACGCACAGACGCGTCGGGGGCACATAGTACTACGTGTTGAAACGCACAGACGCGTCGTGGGCACATAGTATTACGTGTTGAAACGCACAGACGCGTCGAGGGCACATAGTATTACGTGTTGAAACGCACATATACGTCGAGGGCACATAGTATTACGTGTTGAAACGCACATGTGCGTCGGGGGCACATAGTATTACATGTTGAAACGCACATTTGCGTCGGGGGCACATAGTATTACATGTTGAAACGCACATTTGCGTCGGGGGCACATAGTATTACGTGTTGAAACGCACATTTGCGTCGGGGGCACATAGTATTACGTGTTGAAACGCACATGTGCGTCGGGGGCACATAGTATTACATGTTGAAACGCACATTTGCGTCGGGGGCACATAGTATTACGTGTTGAAACGCACAGACGCGTCGTGGGCACATAGTATTACGTGTTGAAACGCACAGACGCGTCGGGGGCACATAGTACTACGTGTTGAAACGCACATGTGCGTCGGGGGCACATAGTATTACATGTTGAAACGCACAGACGCGTCGGGGGCACATAGTATTACGTGTTGAAACGCACAGACGCGTCGGGGGCACATAGTATTACGTGTTGAAACGCACAGACGCGTCGGGGGCACATAGTATTACATGTTGAAACGCACATATACGTCGAGGGCACATAGTATTACGTGTTGAAACGCACATATACGTCGAGGGCACATAGTATTACATGTTGAAACGCACATATACGTCGAGGGCACATAGTATTACGTGTTGAAACGCACAGACGCGTCGAGGGCACATAGTATTACATGTTGAAACGCACATATACGTCGAGGGCACATAGTATTACGTGTTGAAACGCACATATACGTCGAGGGCACATAGTATTACGTGTTGAAACGCACATATACGTCGAGGGCACATAGTATTACATGTTGAAACGCACATATACGTCGAGGGCACATAGTATTACGTGTTGAAACGCACATATACGTCGAGGGCACATAGTATTACATGTTGAAACGCACATATACGTCGAGGGCACATAGTATTACATGTTGAAACGCACATATACGTCGAGGGCACATAGTATTACGTGTTGAAACGCACATATACGTCGAGGGCACATAGTATTACATGTTGAAACGCACATATACGTCGAGGGCACATAGTATTACGTGTTGAAACGCACATATACGTCGAGGGCACATAGTATTACGTGTTGAAACGCACAGACGCGTCGAGGGCACATAGTATTACATGTTGAAACGCACATATACGTCGAGGGCACATAGTATTACGTGTTGAAACGCACATATACGTCGAGGGCACATAGTATTACATGTTGAAACGCACAGACGCGTCGAGGGCACATAGTATTAAGTGTTGAAACGCACAGACGCGTCGAGGGCACATAGTATTACATGTTGAAACGCACAGACGCGTCGAGGGCACATAGTATTACATGTTGAAACGCACAGACGCGTCGAGGGCACATAGTATTACGTGTTGAAACGCACAGACGCGTCGAGGGCACATAGTATTACGTGTTGAAACGCACAGACGCGTCGAGGGACATAGTATTACGTGTTGAAACGCACAGACGCGTCGAGGGCACATAGTATTACATGTTGAAACGCACAGACGCGTCGAGGGCACATAGTATTACGTGTTGAAACGCACAGACGCGTCGAGGGCACATAGTATTACGTGTTGAAACGCACAGACGCGTCGAGGGCACATAGTATTACGTGTTGAAACGCACAGACGCGTCGAGGGCACATAGTATTACGTGTTGAAACGCACAGACGCGTCGAGGGCACATAGTATTACGTGTTGAAACGCACAGACGCGTCGAGGGCACATAGTATTACGTGTTGAAACGCACAGACGCGTCGGAGGCACTCGTTGCGTTAAATTTTATAGGTATTATTATTTGGTATGTACCTACCAGGTACATTTACTGAACATTTTTCCCAATCTTCGGACGTATCTAACTAAAATTGGATATTTTCAGTTGGCGATATTAGTGATATATAGGTATTGTACCTAGTAATTGTCAAATAATTCTAGTTATGTAGGTACATCATGACATTTTTGGTTTGACATTGTTTTTTTAGCACGTAAAGCAGTTTTATTTAATCGGCAAACTTTATTGATACAGTAATTGCTGAACTATAGTTTATAATTCGATTTTCCTCCCAGTCCCGACATTATAAATCCTGGCGTTCCTCCGTGCAGTCTCGCCGGGTGATTCTCTAAAAAACAGCGATGGCAAACTGACAGTTGTGATCGCAAACTGACAGTTGTTATTGCTCGGTGACGGCACAATCTATTGACTAAACGTCATAAAGGGCTTTTACGGAATACCGATTTTCAATCTGACAGATAGATTTTGCTAGGTTTTTGCGGTGGCTCGGTATTTGCTCTTACGGAATACCCCTGCCGGTATCTACTACACACACAAGTGTGTGTAGCCGCACAGTCGATGCGTTAGGTTAGACTCGCGAGGCGTGTTTACCGCACGCTCATCGCGACCGAATCACACACGCAGCGCGTGTTCGGCCGCACTCTCGTCGTTGCTCGCTGCTCGAGTGCGGTAAACACACATAGTGTGTCAACTTGCCGTATGGCTGGAATTTCTTAATCTATGTTGGCCTATCGCCGTATATTTAAATCTTCGGTTATTTATTATGAATTCCTTAATAGAAAAGAAACAATATTTCTGGTCCTGGAATCGAACTTGAGACTTCACGATAAGCAGTCGCTGTAAATAAATAAATATGCATAGCAGGTATACCTTTAGCCACACGCTTGGTGACCAGACCCTCGACATCCTTGAGGGTATACACATCTTCATATATGTTCAGTAGATTGATCAGGTGCGGATGGTTACGGGCATAGTCCAACGCTCCATTTATGTATCTAAAATATACATTTACAGTACAATATTTAGACAAGTTAAATCCAAAGTAGTCAGAAGTCACGTTCATGACAGAAGAAAGAAAGAAAGAAAGAAAATATTTATTTGCAAGAAAAGCGGTACAAATAAAGGTGTTACAAAAAGTGTTGGATCATCACATTTTACCAGTTCTGGCATGCAAACATTACAGCAAATATTATAATTAGCTTCAATTAATATTATGTAGTATCTAACAATTGCCTAATGAAAATAATTTTACATTTTTAAAACTTATTTATTATAATTGATTACCCTTATTACACAAAATATATGTACTTGTTAGAGCAGGGTTGTTTATACGAATAATTCCATCTTCTTGATTCATAGTTGTCTATTCAAACAACAGTAAATAACTTTATCACAATAAAATAAAATAATATATAAAACAACTTAAGAAATTGATTACTTAAACAAATTAAACAAGCAAAATCACGTAGATCCGTCTGGCTCGAGTGTCGACAAACGAATGGCACGCTCTCGCTCCGCACGTCTTTTATAATTATATTATTATCTTAGTGAAAGGTGTCGGTAGTGGGGAGCTTCAGAACGGATGACGCGTTGTTTGTCGCTCGAGCGGCTGACGTCACGATGAATCATGCGTTGTTCGATGATTTTGCGATGCTTATAATATTGGCGCCGATACGGCCATTCTGATAATAGGCGAGTCCCTGCGCCTACATCACATAATAATCTGAAATTGTAATATAAGTCTGTTAGTTTTCCTAAACACGATGCTGTTAGTTACATGAGTATCAACCTCATAGCCTCAGCGCTAATTTTGGTTTAGACTCACAATACGTCAACCTCATAGCCTCAGCGCTAATTTTGGTTTAGACTCACAATACGTCAACCTCATAGCCTCAACGCTAATTTTGGTTAGACCACGAAATGTTAACCTCATAGCCTCAACGCTAATTTTGGTTAGACCACGAAATGTTAACCTCATAGCCTCAACGCTAATTTTGGTTAGATCACGATTAGATCAGATCTTACTTTCACATTGCTCATTTTGATCACACGATAATACTCACGATAATAGTCTTTTTTACATATTGTTAGATTAATTCAAGGCTTCGTCATCCTCAATCTTTTTTGTTCATCGCCGATATGGCCACATTACTTTCTTCTTCTTTGCCTTGCCCTTTCCCATTTTACTTGGGGTCGGCACTCCGTATCATTCGTCTCCAGGCAACTCGGTCCTGGGTTGTCTCTTTGTTGACTTGGGCTTCTTTGAGGTTCTTATTTACTATAGACATCCATGTGATTCGGGGTCTTCCTCGTCTTCGGGGTTTAGTTTTTATGTCTAGTGTTTTTCTGGTCATGTGGTCGGATGGTCGCCTCATGATGTGTCCGTACCACCGCAGACGGCTCTCCTGTACTTTGTCTGGAATAGGTCTCACTTTGAAGGCCACATACAATATGGCCACATTACTTTGGACTCCGAATTTAGGAGCACTCCTTAATTGCTCATGACATACCTTTCTTGATCGACCACGACCATTAATTCGACGGATTTCATAACTGTCATGTGATAATACCTTTCTCATTTCAAAAGGTCCATCAAATTTTGAACTTAATTTAGTACCGAGTCTTGGAGGTTCTTTTAACAAGACATATTCATTTTTCTCCATTGAGTTAGATCCAAATAGAGTCGACGCTTGCCCGCCAAGCGCACGCCCTCAACACCTGCCACTCCCGCCAGCCTCCGGGCGCAGAAACTCCCACCACTGTTTATATTCGAAAAAAAAAACCGGCAAACTCCCTGAACATACCGCTGTGTGCGCCAAGATAGTGCACCAATAACACAAGAAATACCACAGCATCCAAAGCAATCAGCCTGCACAAGAAAATAAACAAAAACAACTATTTTAAAATTAAATACGAAGAAAATACCTTGTGGACGCCATACTGCCCTGCCTGACACAGATCAAAACACTCATATGCACAGCGCAGGCACAACACCACACACACACAAGATCGTTTCCACACTGTGCATCTGAATGCTATGTTTTTGAACTCCCCTCTATCCAAATTAGACCCCATTGCATACCCAATCAATGGCCGAGTTATGAGCAAAAGAAGAAACAACAAATCAAATCAAATAATTAAATCGGTTCACAAATACACAAAAACCTTTATAATTTTGCAAAGCATTCAACCATAAATAAAAAGAAGAAATCAGTCACACAAACAAAAACCATAAAAAGCTTCCGAACTCCAATGAAGCCCGTTAGGCACAAAACCACTAATAGGCACATTGTCCGGTCCGTAGTCTGCAGCTCACACCAGTCTACACTTCTGCCATCGCCGCAGCTGACTGGCTGATAGAAATCACTTAAAGCGAAAAAACGCTGCATGAATGCACCTTGTGGCCAGACGACCACTACCATCTCAGCGCTGCAAGCGAACTATAATTCAAACTCCTTCAAAAATGCCTGTTCCACTCCTAAAAGAGTTCAAACTTGACACAAATTCCGCTCAACGCGGCTGCTCCACTGTCAAATATTGCCTGAAAGTACTTGTTCCCAATTCCAACAGAAATACCATTTTTTTTTTTATATCATTTTGTTTTTGACTTGGCACAGATTAATGTTCTTTTCGGCGTTTAGTCGCTTGTAACAAATTTCCTAAGTGTGTTCAGGTATAGAACAGTAAGTGCATTTTTTGTTTTTATCTTTTGCCTTATTTGTTTCCGACAATTCTGAGGTAGACGGAATTGATTGTTGTTCAGTGCGCAGGCGTGCTATAGCGTTCTGTTTATCCCGCTTCTGATGTTAGAGCAGGGTTGTTTATACGAATAATTCCATCTTCTTGATTCATAGTTGTTTATTCAAACAACAGTAAATAACTTTATCACAATAAAATAAAATAATATATAAAACAACTTAAGAAATTGATTACAAAACAAAAACAAATTAAACAAGCAAAATCACGTAGATCCGTCTGGCTCGAGTGTCGACAAACGAATGGCACGCTCTCGCTCCGCACGTCTTTTATAATTATATTATTATCTTAGTGAAAGGTGTCGGTAGTGGGGAGCTTCAGAACGGATGACGCGTTGTTTGTCGCTCGAGCGGCTGACGTCACGATGAATCATGCGTTGTTCGATGATTTTGCGATGCTTATAATATTGGCGCCGATATACTTAATAGTATTTTATATAATTTTTATAACAGAAGTACCTTTAAAATATATCAATAAAATATTCGGTACTTTATTATATACCTTTATACACATCACATAGCAATTATTTTGAAATAATGATGTCTTACAGGCTGGCATTAACAATCTAGTTGGATCTCTTTGACCTATAATTGAATTGTCACGAGCACAGGAGAAGAAGTTGATAAATGTAGATAAGAGGAAACGAAACAAGTACTTATTTGTGTTTATTTCTTTTTGAAAATACTTTTGGTACTTATGTACAATTGGCAATTAGCGTACTATAGTCTCTGCTTACCCCAGTGCCAGCTTTAGTACTACTGGCGCCCTTGGTTATTGTCTTGTAAGTTTGCAATGCCGGTATAAGAGAGGTAGAGCACCATACTAGTGAACAAGCCCGACTGGGGAAGGACCTCCACCTTACAGAAGACCACAGCCAAATAACTACACACAGCGCTGTAGTTGTGTTCCTGTGTGAGTACAGGTTTTCAGCGCTCATTTAGGGATGCGTTTTGAAAAAAAACGGAGTCCTATCCTAGGGACTCCATCTTAAAACCCTTGTGTAAAAAAATGGATTGGCAACACGCAAGTGATACCTCGGGTATTGCAAGTGTCCATAGGCTACGTTAACTGCTTAACATCAGGCGGGCCGTATGCTTGTTTGCCACCCAAGTAGCATGAAAAATATTATATATATAGTGACCTGTGCCGAGCTTACCTTTGAGGTTCAGCGCTGAACTTGATAGCCATCTTTACACTGCAGAATCCATAGTAGCAACCCTTCTCCTTAATCACCCCTATCTTCGTCATGCTAGGGACCAGAGCACCCACGCTCAAGCATATAACACAGAAACCTAGAAACTGAAATTGAACTAAATAAATTGTAAGGTTGGACGCCATATTTTTATGTCATCTTAACTTATTTACGTCCCACTGCTGGGCACGGGTCTCTTCCATACATTTGCGAGGAATGTAAGCCTACTATACTGACTGCCTTGCTGGTCCAGCGGCCGCAGTATGCGCCTGCTGTGCACGAGGTTGTAGGTTCGATTCCCAAACAGGAAAAAACTTTGTGTGACCACAAAGAGTTGTTCTGTGTCTGGATGTAATTTGTGTCAGTTAATTGTGTGTTTGTAAAGTCCCTCACGACACAGAGCTTTGTTCTCAAGTGCGGGAGTTGTCTAAACAAAATACCACGTTGGCCAGCTGGGTTGGTATAGGGTTTTGTTTTGAGTTTTCCCTCTCTTGCAGCAGATATTGTCTGCCTGACTTATTCCCAATTATATACTGGCGCAGAGTGGAAGCGCATCGAGGCGTCCATCTAAAACTTAACATAGCAAATTCACCCTTGTCTCCACAAACTAATGAAAGGAAGAAAGAAAGAAAGAAGACATTAATTCATTTCTCGCACAAAAAAATTGAATACAGTAAATACATATAAGTACCTACCTACATTGAATAAAACATAAAAATATTATTTAAAAAAAGAGAAAAAAGTATGTAGGTAGGTAGGTACCCCACTCAACAAAATATTTAATAATTTTATGTGCGAGCCTGAATAGGTCGCCATCTCAGCATAATGCTACATACCTATAGGTATTTAGCGCTGGTATTCTGACGGCGCCTTTATAGTGACGTCACTATCACAACTACCACATTATAGAAAAATGTCTTTAATCACACAACAAATACACATATTCCTTTTGAGATAAAAAGAAGCCGACCGAATTCACGCGCATTCGAATTCATGTCTCTGAACACGACCAACGTCTTCTTTTTATCTCAAAAGGAATATGTGCATTCGTTTGTGGAGATAAGGGTGAATTTGCTATGTTAAGTAGTATGACTTAACCCTTACGACGCACTTGAGATGGAAAGGGGTGACATTTATATTCCTAATCCGTCACTACACGGACTTTTAATAAAGACTTACTTGAATATTTTTCTCTCTAATGCTTGAGATTTCATTGTAAGAGATGTAATTTTTTATGAACGCTAACATCATACGGTCTTCAATGTTCAACAAAAAGCTCATTCTATCCTGGAACATAAACAATAAAATTATGGCTACTGAGGTAGGTAGTAATCCTCGACTGCACGTTTAGTTCACACCTTATCAATTACCACTGCGCAGTTTGTTATGCAGTGTTGGAAGGAGAAGAATATCCTGGCTAAAGAACTTACGCCAGTGGTACAACAAGAGCACCCGTTCTCTATTCAGTGCTGCTGTGTCAAAGGTCCAAATTGCCTTAATGATCGCCAACCTTCATTAAGAAGATGGCACCCCAAGAAGAAGAAGAAGTGTGTTATGAGTTCCGATTCCCACACGGGACAAAACTTTTTGTAATCCAGAAATGTTTGTTCCAAGTCTCAGTGAACCAGATATTTACAGAGACAGAGTAGTTATTTTGCTGTGGTCTTCTGTAAGGTGGAAGCCCTTCCCAAGTCGGATTTGCTCACTAGTACGGTGCCCTACCTCCCATTCTTTTCCTCGTGTATCACTATTAGCAAATACAACTTACAGTATCTGAGATAACTTTCATTCCCGTTAGTAGATTGTCGACGACATCATATGGTATTTTGATGTGTTCCTGTATGCCATTGAGGATAGACATGATCCTGTTGACGGTGGAGACCAGGTACATCACGTTCTGCATTGCGCGCCAAACTTCCCATAGTTTTCTGAAGAGTGGCTGGAAACAAGATAAAGGAAGATAGAGAAGGAGGCCGGGAAGCTGCAGATACAATCTATTGATGGATACAACAACTACAGCGTGCGAATGTGGAACCAAGCTCGGCTCCTGTACTGCCATCTGTATTTTGAGCGACCTCTGTCACTGTTAACGCCATAGAGATATCAAAACTCTAGGCTTGTTTAATTTAAATACTTGACGTAACATCAACACGAAGAAGAACCAAATATTGAGAGTGCAGACTTTGGCAACACTAAAGTTAAAGCATCATCAGCTGGATGTCCACTGCTGAAATTATCCTCCAAGGATTTCCACAGCAATATCGGCACCTTCACTAAGGGACATCGGTACAAACTTGTTTGTCCCACGCTGCATCTTCCTTAGCCGCAATTTCAGAACCTTCCTGCCCCACCAGGCATTAGTTCAGCGAGCAAGCTTCAGGACTTATAAGTCCTGCCTATTGTGACAATGGCAAAAAGAGATGGAGAAGAAAAATAAGGCTGCTTACAAAAACATTGACGACGGGTACAGCATCTTTGTATCTAACGGCGGTGTGCAGTTCTTCGAGCACCACCTTCACTTTCTCCACGTACTCTATGCCTTTCTGTGTCATGTACTCCACGTCAAACAACAGCTTGCGAATAAAGACCTCGTATTGACGTTTAAACGCTAGCAGTTCAAATATATCGATGTAGCTATCCCTGGAAATATACTTTTTTTCACACAGTAGTTAAATAATTAAATATGAGTAACATTATAAAACATCAGCGGGCTCCCTGAGCTTTTTCGGACATATTCTGCGACACCCTATGCATAGTCTGGTAAAGCTCTTGATTCTGGGCCGAATAGAAGGTAAACGCGATCAAGGTAACGCCGGCGAGATGTTCTGACGCCATCAAGAGGGCTGTCGGAAATAGCATGTACCGTGCGGTCCAAACTTCGGAAGACCGCATTAGCTTGGAGACGCGTCGTATGTGGTCGTGATTCTCAGCAGTGAGGGAACGACTATGATGATGATAAAACACTATAACTTTAATAGGTTTTGGCTAGGCTACGGCCCGCTAGGAACAATGACCCAGCCTGGTAGGAAGATCTTCCCTTTTCGTCGCAAATGTATGATAAC
The DNA here is from genome assembly GCA_947095525.1 of Trisateles emortualis. Taxonomy (NCBI): domain Eukaryota; kingdom Metazoa; phylum Arthropoda; class Insecta; order Lepidoptera; family Erebidae; genus Trisateles; species Trisateles emortualis. The sequence goes on along the minus strand of OX352752.1, from coordinate 13,086,135 downwards.
CTCCACATGCTTACCCTATCGATGAAAAATACTACTGCGGTTACCTGCAGTAGTATTTTTCTGAGCATGTCCGCACCGCCTAGCCATTGGATAAAAAAGTCCGAAGAGGCGGAATACTTATACCAGCTATGAAAAATGCTTTTAAGCTGAAAAAAGTATAGATAACGATGTAGCTCACATAGTAAGATCATTCTGCTGCTTAACATTAACCAAGACATTGCCAGTCTCGTCCTCAATAGCGACGCAGTCCTGAATGGCAGTGGTGAGGCTGTTCACACTCTTCATCACAGATATCAGTGAATTGGAAAGTGACGCCAGACATGCTTTACTTGCATCCACCAGGTTAAAGGGCACTGGAATATACCAACACTATTATTTATCAAGAAAATGGCAAATATAAGAATGGCCCGCCTGGTGATAAGTAACGCATAATGTCGCATCACGTAGAAATAACGCTGAATGAGAGTGGATATGAATGTTGGATGGAAGAGAACGCGACATGATGGCTGTAGGTAGGTACCTATGTTTGTTTGTTGCGCTATCCGTTCGCTAAAGTAACTCCTGTCTGATGCCTTTCCAGGACAAAACAGCGGAACGAGTCTTAAAGAAATTTGTTTTTACAGCAGTAACATATGATGACATCCACGCGGAAAGAGCCGTCGCCGATATTCCGACATCTAATTGTGTCTATTGAGCAGAATAGGTAGGAAAGGTAGAAGGTTTCTTTACGTGATGCGACATTACACTATCACTTTTTTCATTTCCTCACCGTGTCTTCCTTTAACACTTACAATCTTGTATATTCTCTCCCCCTTTTTTGCAGTCCCTGTTGAATAATCTAACGCCTGACACAATCTCCAACAGTTCTTCTAACTGTGAGAGCTTCTCCACCCGCGGGAGAGCCACGAACACTTTCAGATCGTCCATCGAGAATACGCTTTCTAACGCAGCCATCCCTTCTTTTAAAGTCTAAAAAATTAATCAGACTGTGAAGATTTACAACAAGAAACATTAGTTATTAGAAAAACTTTTAAGAGCCGGGTTTCATGGCTAAAATGTTGAACTGATTTTGATGAAATTTGGTATAAAGATAGCCAATATAAATAGAAAGATTATGTAAAAGGGCAGGCTGCCTATCAAATTAATACACCTTACAACAGCAAACATGAGCTATTATTATAGTTTTAAATATATGTAATGTTTGATGTACTAACAGCAATTAGGCCAGGGTTCCCCAGCCCGCTACAGAGAATGATATAAATAGATATCTTTCTAAACAGCTTCTTGAACTCAGCCTCATCTTCTGGTTCAGGGTCCACCTCCATAATTTCGTTGACGAGAGGTTTGAGACATTTGCTTATTGAGTCCTGATGTTTGTCAATAAGCACGTCCATTTTGTCATAGTTCGTTTGCATGATGAACTGGGTTCTTAAAGTATTCAGTGATGTTCCACCACCTGGAAGAGTGATTTCAGAGAAAATACTGATACAGAATCTGCAGTTGTAAAATTATAAGCATCTATAGCTTTGCTTGGAAATGTGACCAAAACTAGGTCTACCTGCCATAGGTATAGTTTTGAAAAGCAACGTGTTAGAGGACTAATAAAGGGCAAGCAATGAATATAACTTTATTAAAGATTGCAGTTGCTTTAATGACTTATTTATTTTTAAAAAGACCACTCCCGCACTAGAACAAGCTCTGTGTCGCGGGGGACTTTACAAACATACAATTAACGGACACAAATTACACCCAGACTCAGAACAATAATTATTTGTGGGTCACACAAAGTTTTGTCCTGTGTGGGAATCGAACCCACAACCTCGTGCAGGCGCATACTGCGACCACTGGACCACCAAGGCAGTCAAAGTCAAGTCAAGTTTGGAGACGGGGGACAGATCATGACGCACTAATACGCGAAGTTAGGCAGCCTATTGGCATTATAATTACTTTAAGAGAAATCTTGCTGAGCCCCTAGATCCCTGTCAACATTAAACCAGGACTATCTCTATCCAAAATATAATAAAATAGTACTTACGCATAATCATTGCTCCGCACTCATCAACAAAATAAGCCAAAGTATTTCTGTTGATAGTGCTAGTGAACAACTTTCCATATTTTGGATTCAGCAGCAGTAAACCAATCATGTAAGTCACAAAGTCAGGGTCCACCGTCACATTTTGGGCCTGACAGTTTCTTGTGACTTCATTAGCCATATTCTTTACTACATTCTCGTTGCACGCCATGGTGGAATTATGTATGTAATATTATGTATATATATTTTATTTTATGTAGAAAATGTATGATAAATTAGTGATCTCAAAAAATGACATGGAAGTTTTGATAGTCAATGTTGTCATGGCAATAGATTAAACTTGTTAGCAAGGAGATTGGTAGTTATTGTTACCATCTTGGCAACGGTGTTTTGCAGACGATCGATTTTTTAACGAGCTAGCGAAATTCGCAGTCTAATAAATTGATCGGCCGGCTGATTCTCTAAGAAACAGCGATGGCAAACTGACAGTTGTGATCGCAAAATTTACAGTTGTGATTGCTGGGTGACGGCACAATCTATTGACTAAAGGCGGAGAATCATTGTTCTCCGATTATGAGACATTTCGTGGAGAGGACTGTCAATTGGAAAGGTCTGATTAACAGTATTCTCCTTGGAGTGTTTACGTAATTTATCATGTTACTAATACTAACATTAGTTATAAGAAATTTTCTACTAACAAAATGGATGTAAATTATCTGAAATAAAGAATTTATTATTATTATAAACGTCAAAAAGGGCTCTTACGGAATACCGATTTTCAATCTTACAGCCAGATTTTGCTCAGTTTTCGCGGTGGCTCGGTTTTTGCTCTTACGGAATTACCCCTGCCGGTGTTTGGATGTTTTTGTTCGACGATTACTTGAATATCGTTGATCAAATCATTATATTTGGTAGGCGAATTAATGAGACAAAAAAGATTTCCTAAGTTCAAGCAAGAGCCAAATCAGTCAAGGGGTTGCAGATAGGTATAATATAGGGCGACAAACATCACAAGTTACAAGTTGGGGCGTGTTCAGTTAATAAATACAATGAAATATAATGACATGTAACTTTTCAGGTCTTTTTAAAATGTTTATCTTAAAATCTGGTTCCAAATTTATAGATAGATAACTCATTATTGTACACCAAGTTACAATTTTGTCTTAATGATAATTTCATAGCTATGTATTGGGCGCCCTTATCGCTAAAAAGCAATCTCTAACAAATTTACTGTAGAAAGACCGTTGGAAGGCTTGTCATTGTCGAGTAGGTATTTGAATGATGACCCGAGTATTCGAAAGCCTGAATAGCTAGCAAGAATCTAGTCATTTCAAACGAAGAACGACTACTGCTGGACATAGACCTCTTCCAAGGATTTCTACAGCATTCAGTCTTGAGCTCACCTTGTCTATTCGGACTGCAACCTTTAGGTCTTCGGCCCACCTTGATGGAGGCCTGTCCAAAACTAACAGTAAAATAGTATGTAGTCAAAAATAAAACAGCATAATTATATTTTTCATAATTTATTACCTTTCTCCGTCCCTCACCGAGACAATCAGTCATATTTAATTAGACTTACATTTACAGAATGAGCCTGGTACAGTCGGCAACAAATGCAGCTCAACATTTTGATTTTTACACAATAAAAAGTTTAAGACTCGGAATTTTATATGAATTGGTTCTAAAATATATTTAAGTATATACACATAAATTGCATCAAAATAAAGAATAACATCAAACTATCAGCCTGTATCAGCCTACCTGCATAGAATCACGCTTGTTTCTCAGAGGGTGAGCAGAGACAGATTTCCACTAAATTAAAATATTAATATAAATTTCAGATTAATTCATTCACTGACATGATGCATGATTCAGTGCCGCGCGTGCGCCTTTAGAGGAAGGACCTATGTCGCTCGCGCTCCTGGCCGCCGAACCTCAGTTTACGTAATTTATTAGATATCGTCAACAGTGGGTACCGTACTTGTATCATAGTAATGTTATTATTTTACTACTTACTCTTAAATGCCATTTATAAAGTTCAGCTACATTAGATGCATTTTAGTACATAAATTAGGGTCGAATACGACATAGCTGCTAATTAAATAAACATATTATTATAAATTAGATACCTTTATGACTTGTATATCAAAGTACTAATGGACTATTTATTTATTCTTTACTTTGATGCAGTTTCTGTCTATCAGTTTGGTATTATTAATATGTCTAAACAGCTATAATCTTTTCACATTGAATAGAGCAAAATAAAATGAGAATTATCAGTGGTGTGCATTCTATATAAGCAAAAAGACATTGCCGATCCTGGTAATCAGTCGAGGGTACCGTGACGAGGCAGGCGCGGCGCTAAGTTTTGTTTTAGGGGAATCGTAGCTCATATCACTAACTTAATATTTCGGAAAAGTAATAATATGTAAAGAGTTTACAAGAATTGGTTGCAAGCCTGGGGGGCTGGATCCACGCATGTGACGAGCTAACCTCCTTCAGTTGTCAAGATTGCTCACTCGTGTCCTTGTGGAAAATTCCAGGGCCGGCAGTGCCTATTTGCCCGTATATAATGCACACCAATGATACTTACATAATAGATATTACTTATGTCAATATACCTACTATAACTTAATAATTATCTTACACATGTTAAGTTTGTAAAATTAAATAATGCATATACTTATCTTTAAACTTCACTAGTATATAGGAAGGCGATTCAATATATAAAATATACAACAACAAAAATTCGTCTCAAAATACAATTAGTAGCATTTTTAATAACTTTAATATCCTAATTTTAAAGTAGGTAATAAAACAAACTTTTAATTCCCCTTTAACAACGTTTTTTTAAATGTTTTATAGTCAGAGTGCATTTCAAGACCATTCCAATAAGCCCAAACACGGCTAGATTACATTGTTTAATTATGTAGTTCCATTACCTACCTTCTGGCTTCATCATCACATCAGTTCAATAGTACAATTTTCATTTGCTACATTACATTTGCTTAAAACCTAAATGAAGAAAATCTAATCGCCAGCGGTGAAATACTTATCATTGACATGGGGTCTCATCAGGAACAAATCAAAATTAGTACGAATAAATACCAATAGATGGAGTTACATATATCGATTTGTTATTTACGTTTATGTAAAATTCAAACCTGGAAGAAATATAGCCTGAAACATATACGTACATATTTTAAGAAATCCTACTAGCATAGGAAAATGAAATAAAGGGCTCATAAAACAAAATTACAATTATATATTTACAAATTTCAATAATGTCGCCGTAGTCCTGGCGGCAGTATTTTGTACTACTAAGAAGTTGAAACTTGCGAGTGACTTGTGAGTAATGGCGCGGGCGCTGTATGCATTTTCAGATTTTTATAAATTAAAATACCTACCTGGTTTTGAAGTTTACTGTTGGGTCATACTACTTACTCGTAGGTATAAAAATATATAAAGCTATGTGAAACAGTGACTTATGTTAAAAATAAATAATACGGGCATATGTTTTTTTCTCTCAACAAAAAACTTTAAAAATGTTTTACGTTATCAAAGTTATCAACAAAAATATTGCATCCAAGATATATAAAATATTTATAATAAAATATTTTAAAAACTAAACAAAAACTAAATACAAAAAGTGTATCCGAGGTTGGGATTCGAACCCGGCTCGGCCGGTTCTACGGCCGGTACGGTGCAGCGGTGCTACGGTATCGTACTGTGGGAAAATTACCTATTTGTGAATTCAGACTGATACTAAATAATTACTGTTTTACTATATTTTTACAAATAATTCAAAAAAATATTATCTGATATAAAAACCATCTACAAAAAACAAATTTCAAAAAGTGGACATGAATCTGGGATTCGAACCCAGTACCTTCGGACTGTTGGACTAATACCAAAGAATGCTATAATTTACTCCATTCATTAATGACATCGACTGGCCTGTTGTACTAGTGGCACAGATTACTAAAGAGTTACTACGTAACTAGTGGTTAGTGAATCTAATCCATGAGGGTTCGATTCCCATTCAGGACCAATCTTAGTGTGATATGCTCTGTCTGTCATCTGATTACCATACAGGCTGTGCCAAGTTTGGATTTAGATGGTGTTGAGTTGTCACAAAATATTATAATTAACCTAATTTGACTAAGACAGAAACAATTCAAACAGACCCTTATCACTTCAAACAGATTATTTGTTTATTTGCACTGATAAATTAATTGCTTATTATAGTTTCACGAATATTCTTTTTAATAAATCAATTTATATTATAGGTATACCTAATATAAGCCATCAACAAAAAAATAAACCTAGGTTAATAGGTATATTAACATTTTAATATACCTAAACGGGAAAAAATTGTTTAGCCCGGGCGAAACCGGGGCGGAGCGCTAGTTAAATACGGAAGCAAACAATCAAAATAAGTATATTTCGTAAAGCGCGTGACCTTGAGCGAGCAAACGTGGCCCGAGCCCGAGACAATGAGTGATACCTACCCTTTATGGTCGGTAGATCTATGTGAGTGATGAAGTAGGTGCCTACTATATCTTGTGAAAAATATAATTTTAAATAAAGTGTCGCCATCTGTTGATTTTATGTGTATGCACGTAATCTGTTGGATACAGACATCTACAGATAGATAGATAATTAAAATTTAGCCCGAAGGTTAGCCCGAGTTAGCGGGGAACCATTTCTTTGTATGGGATGGGGTATCTGTACTAGTATTATATTATCTGTGTCATTGAGAAGTTCCAGTGGTCATTTGTGGTCTTCTTCATCAGTTTCAATTATCAGTTTAATTTTAAATAATACTTTCTGAATGCAAACTTTAGATTTATTGCAAAAAATACTGAAATTGCTATATGTTTGCTTATATTATTTGATGAGTTCCCTCAATTCGTCATGGATGCTCATCAGAGCTGACTTTTATAAAAAAAATGGGTAGAATTAAATTAATTAAATCGCCTTCCTATATATGTAAGGTTATCAGATGTAAAAATCATTAACATTGTTAAGAATATGTCTTTGTAAATATAAATTCATAAGCACAAAAAGTTATTAAATTATAATTTACTCACTGTGTAGATATGTAGGCTACCTACATACCTACACAGTCTTAAAAATTAGAATTTATTTTTACACCTGGTAACCCTACATCGTAGATTAATATCATAATACAACGAAAAATACAAATAAATGCATTACACAATGCAACAAGTTATAATTAGATTAAATCTAATTATTTTTTAAACTATAATTATGGCGCATAGAACAAAAGATATCACGCCTTACCTTAAGGGGTTAGGCAGAGCTGCTACCACGTTTCGCGTTAAAATATTTATTTTCTGCCGAATGTTAAAATAAATACTGGGTGGTAGGAAAACGCTCTCTAAAATGAGAACTGACCGCGATGCGTGTAGCTATTGCAAGACGTCGGATTAGCTTGCCGGCTTATTCTTTAAGCTATGTCTATAACTTTGGTTCTTTGCCGGATCACCTGGTTCCGGATTCGTTACTTTAGGTACAACGAGGATAGCGATATAGAAATTTGAGCGTAGTCAAGTAATTATACGTTTATTTGACTATTTGAGAAAGAAGATGCAGAAATACATTTGAATTATCGCATTTTTAGTGCCTAAAGAACATTTCTCTGCCACCCAGTATTTTTTTTTATTTGCATAAAAAAAGTAATTTTTTCACGTTTTCGAGCCAACATGTTGGCTAACGCGACAACACGAGTTCGGTTAACTGATTGTTAACTAATGGAAAAACGAATAAGGCGCGTCATATAAGAAGAACGCACACAACATGAAACACATCTCCATGTTGGGTGATAGTCGAGCAAAAACAAAATATAAAAAAGTATACGAGATACAAAAAGAAACAGCAAAAATAATATAAAAATGTTTACTTGTGGTCTGGGTGACTTTTACAAATCAGATAGCTTCAGACATTGTGTCAATTATTTTAATAAACAAGCATAATAATAAGTTTGCTTAAACTACTTTTCATAGTTTTATTTTGTGTTATGGCTCCATCAGTTTAGTTATACCGATGATTCTGCCAACGACAAGGTGGAGAGAGTGGGGTTAAAAGGACTACAGGTTGGCCGGTATCTATAGCTAATGGTTTCTTTTGAAGGCTGTATAAAGGACAACACAAGTATGGAGTAGGTTAAAATGGGTTTTAACGTAGAACGTTACTTTCGCAATGTCATTTTCGCAGTAAGTCACTTTCGGATAAGGACGCTTTCACAATATGTCACTTTCTTTAAAAGTCAAGTCATGCGGTAACTAATTTTACTCTTTGTTAGCAATAAGACTTATACTTATGAATGACACTCTGCGAAAGTGACTTTTCACAAAAGTGACCATGTCCTAAAATTATGTTTTGCGAAAGTCACCAAATCTTTGGCGATATAATTTTGCAAAAGTGACGTCTAGCGTTGTGATATGTTATAAGGTTGGCATTACTGCCACAAATAGGTTGCGAGTGCCATTGCATCATTATGAAACTTATCATGCAGACACCCGAACCTTACAGACAGCATTATGAATTACATAGCATTTAGGATAAAATGAGTTAAAAATTGTATAAAATATACGTTTTTTTATAATAACTTATTTACATTAGTCAGATTGACCACATTTAATTATAGACTATTTGTGGTCACTGATTAGTAAAAATTGGTCTTAATCCCTACTAATATCATTAATGCGAAAGTAACTCTGTTGCCTTTTCACAAATAAACAGCTGAACAGATCCTCATGAAATTTGGCAAGGAGATAAGATTGTATTCTCAGGATAGAGTACTTTAAATCGCGATAGCCAACATCTACTCAAATATAATAAAATGTACTTACCACTAGTTTGTCAAAGTAACCCAGACATTCAAGTTAACTTAATCATCAATAAAATGATTTTTCAGGTACTTCATCATACCAAACGTATAGAACCTTTGTGTACCTATAACTTTGTATAATGGTTTGTCACATATCGCAAATTGTCTATTATTAGGGTCGGTTAGTTGTCGTTCCTTGATAATGGCCCATACACGCTTGACTACCTCATGCCGGGGTAACTCTGTAGCTCCAACAAGCTCGGATAGCGCTGGAGATAGTTTGATTGCCCGGGTATATCCACTGCCTTTACCACCTTTTTTGGTTACGCCTCCCTGTAAATAAAAAGATATATAATGACTTAAATTATGGATGAAGAATTACTATGAAACTAAAAGTCGGTGTTGACTGAGTAGGAAAGTAACCGACTTGCGAGCAAGAGGGTGCACGTTCGATCTCAGGTAGCAGTACCAATGTGAATTTCACTTTGTGGAATTTATATGTACTAATCAAATGATTCACCATCTGGATTCACCAATGGTGGAGGGGAACATCGTTTCCTCATGATGTTTTCTTTCCAATGTTACCCACATGTCTTAGAAAAAAATCTAAGGCAATATCTGCTTCATCTGCATTAGGCCAGTTTATCTGAATTAAGGCCTGAACCCTCTCTTTCTCTTGATAGAGGAGAAGAGACCCGCGCCCAGCAGTAGGATATGTTGCTATTATTATTAACTATGAAACTGAAACCCTGAAAGAGATCATACTTTGTAAGAAAGCTGCTATCATATTAAGGGATAATAAATTTTTTAAATTACCTTTTTCCCTTTAGCTGGAGTCTTCTTCTTTTTATCTTCAGCCTTTGCCTTCCTGCCTTTCTTTTTACCAGACTGCAACATAATTATTATAACCATATTAAAAAATATTTTATTGCTTAAGTGGCAGATGTTAAAACTTATCTAAAATTTATTCATCATCAAGACATCTATGTTAAAAATCGAGCGAGCTCAGAGGGCAGTTTTAAAAGTGGGTATCTTCTTGTCTTTCCTACATCCAACCAAAGACCTATATAAACTTACTGGTGTCTTAAATGTGCGTCAATTGTTTATTAGGAACACTGTCCTTCGAAAACACTCGGAACTCTATTATGATCCCACAGCTATCGCAAATAAGCGACGTAAACACGCAGTATGTTTGACAAAACGGTTTAACACAACTTTTTCACACCGACATTATATATTCCTCAGTATTACCTATATAATAATATTAATAAAATCCTATCTATATATCATCTTTCCAAAAATCGATGTAAAGATAGACTTTTTAAATGGCTACAAACGCTGGATTATGATAGCACTGAGCAGCTTATGCTGGTACAATCTTAACACCTATTTGTTCATATACACGCACATACACACATACGCATGAACACACAACACACACACACAATTATCACTTCTCTTCCATATACGTAGAATAAGTAGTAGATTGTAACTCAATACTAGTTACCTAAATCAAGAGTGAGGGCCTGGTGATCTGTAACACAGGGTTTCCCTAGTACGGACTCCAGTCTCTCACAAAGGATTTTATTTGTAAACACATTATTATGTACATAATTAAACTAAGTTACGCCTTTGTGAAGAGAGAAATAAAATTTATTATTATTCATAGGCTATGCCCAAAAAAAAAAACTATAACAGTTTGAATGGGGAGCACCAACACATAAGTCTGTTAATCTGATTGCTACCAAACTTCATAGAATCATCCACTGGTCTCGGTCACATCGGTTGCCCAATGTGGAATGTGAATTTTATTACCCTGTGTACATAAACTATTAATGTATTTAAAAATAATAAAGAAGAAAACTCACTCCCCAATCTTCATCTTTCTCTTCTTTTTCTTCTACTTCCTCTTCTTCCTCCTTCTCAACTTTCATTTTTGTATCTTCTTCTGACTCATCCTCCGAGTCATCTTCTGACTCCAGACTGTTCACATAGTCCATTACCAGTCGATCAATTATTTTTTTCTTAGCCGACAAGTTGGTCCCAAACTTTTTCTCCAACTTCTGTATAACCTTTTTGGTAGTAGTATCTTTAAGGCTTGCATTTGACAGGATTTCTGTAAAGTAGATGTAAAATATGTATATGAAGTTGTTGAACAAGACAGCTGTAGGTCTAGTAATTAGTGACTCTGACTGCTACGCTAGGTTTGCGGGTTCAATTCTCACCCAGGACAAATATTTGTGTGATGAGCATGATTGTTTGTTCTGTGTCTAGGTATATAAGTATGTTTATCAGGTGTCTGGTTGCCAAAGTAAGGCTCTGCCTAGATTGGGATCAGATGGCGGTGTGTGAGTTGTCCCAAAATATTATTATTATTAAATTCTGTGGCCTTAATTTTACTGATTTATGGGACCATACAAGAGAGCAAAGCCAATTGGGGAGGAATGTCTACCTTATAAAAGGCCACACCCAACAGTGTGTTGACTACACTGTTTGAGGTCCATGGCAATGTTGTAATGATAAATATTAGGGTTCTTCTGTGCTCACAGCCACCCTCAGGCACGGAGCCCTTCCAGCCAGGGGCTCTGAGGCATTTTGCCTGTAATGCCACGCTATTGTTGCGCACCTGACACCCAAATAACTACACAAAGTGGTGTAATTGGGTTCCTGTGTGTAAGTATGCTCACTGCTAATATAAGCAACATTAAATAGCAATGCAATGTGTGATACTTCTGGTATTATGCTCATAGAGTTATAGACTATGGTAACTGCTTACCATCAGGTTGGCCATACCTATGCTTGCTAATAGTCCTAATCATATAAAAACTACTGAAAAAAATGGATTCCCAACATAAATCTCGATAATTGAGCTCTCAATTGAAAGGGTCAATTATAAATTTAATAAGATTTGCTTATCCGAATAATAAGATTTCCGGGTGTTCAATGATTAATGATGAAGTTTTTAAATTATTCCAAAACAACTTGTTGTGGCGATGCATAAAACGGAACGCGATAATGGCAGCTCGCTCGCTAACTTATTTGACAACCACATTGTTATTGGTTATTTTATGTTTTATTTACCAAAATAATCATTTTTGTTCCTATCATGATTTTATGACGCTTTTATTTGGTACATACCTACGTAAAAATATGTTTGTTTATTTACTTTTAGTATTAAAATGCACATTTTAGTACAACATTTTACGATTCGATATCAATTTCGACACAAGTCATGGACTCTGCGATTCGCTCCGTATAAAAATAAACCATCAGTACAGAGATGCGAGGAAACACCTAAAAATCACAGCGACAATGAAAATCAATCCGCATTTTTATTACAATCAACTTTTAGTTGAAACATTTTCTTTATTTCTCCGTAATAACAGAGATATTTCAATAAAAACGTATGATTTTGTGCAACACCACTTCTACAATACTTTTGGAAGCCATTTTACGTATACCGGGCGATTACTATTTTAAAGATTTTATACATTTATGTAGTTTACTTACTCTTGATTTCCTTTTCAAGTTCTTCCTTGGTGATTTCAGTGTCATGAGTGGCACTGCTTTCCGAAGAAACATCAGAGTCTACCATGTTTCCTACTTAACGGATGGTTTTCTTCAGAATCGTCGGATTGCTATGCTCACAGAGTAACTAATCAGCTATGCTATTTGCTAGCCACACAATAATATACCTACGCGCTAGATGTAACACGGCTTCGCTACGAAATTAGCCGATGATCACTTCGGTTTCAGTCGGGCTCACTCAATGCTCCAATCAAATTTCTATGCAGGAGGTCTATCACAAAAGTAAACATAAAACACCTCAGATGATATTACAATAATGTAAACACAGCAAATGTTCCTGAAGATTTAAAAAAGAACACTCCAACTCTACTGTGATGCGAAGAGGATACCAAATACAAATTAAAATTACAATTTACAAATCTGCGAAGCTTGAAGAATGAAATTAATGAAGATGAATGAAAGTTCTGTATCTACTATAAATAATAGTCTGTATTGCCTTGGTATAAAGTCTATATTTACTTCTTTCAATCGTTCTATTTTAAAATGCGTTCACGATAAATAAATAAAAGTAGAATATAGCATTTTGTGAATTTAGTAAAATCCGAAATGCAAATGCAATTTAGTGAATTTCGAGGACTACTCGGTATTTTTCCTATTTTATTGTGATATATGATATATGTATTATTTATTAATAATGAGATATGTAACTGAATGCATTTTTTGAAACGTCAAAAACACGCGTTTTTATGTGTCAATGTCAAATTTCTAACCTGAAATTGAAAATCAATGACAAAGTTTATCATTTCTGTAAATTTTAAATAATTAATAATGGCTAAAGTAAAAAACAAGAGGAACTCAGGCCAAGCCGACAAAGTTCACAATAAAAGAAAGACTGAGATTAACAAGAAGAAACTCAATCCGTTTGAAGTTCATATTAATAAAGAGAAAATAAAAGTTTTGGGCAAGAAATCTAAGCATGATCGGGGATTGCCAGGAGTTTCACGCGCTAAGGCTGTCCAGAGGGTAAACAACTTAATTTTGTACATAACCTTTTATTTACACATATGCGTACTAAACAGTGTTTAAAATTTATTGGTATTATCATTTATAAAATTAAACAATACTCTTTCCCTTTTTGTTATAGAGGAAAGAAACCCTAGGCACAGAGATGAAACTCATGAATAAGACTAATACATTCATAGACCGACGTATCGGAGAAAAGGACACCCAGATATCTGCTGAAGATCGTATGATAGCTAGATTCGCAGCTGAGAGACAGAAACAACATGGCAAGAAAAATATTTATAATTTAGCTGACGATGAGATTTTGACCCACAGGTCGGTTACTATTATTGTATAATTTATTTTTTCATCATTTGGTTCAATGAAACAGCTGGATGCAAGAATCCATGCTATAGTATATTTCACTTAACATGGGTACTGTGACATTTGAATTTAAATCTTTTCTAAAAGGCTTTTATAGCATTGAATAGTTTATTAATGATTAACAGTAGACTGTTAATTTGATAACCTGATTACATCCCGCCATTAATTTAATTTGAAAGAAAATATAAGAAAGTTATTGACAATTATTTTAATTCTATTTAAATTTTGTATTGCTATGCATTGAAATTTATTTGAATAATTATTATGAAATTGGTTTTTATTATAGTATTTGTGATTAATTCCTAATGTGTAATTTATGATAGGTTTTTGTGTACCTTATTAGTTTTATATATTATTAATTTTATATTGTTTTATTAATCGTTTTCTACACAATGCATATTGTTAAGAAATAAAATACTTAATACTTATGACGTATGAATACTTTAGGCTTTCAATTAGCCAGTGGATGAGATTAATTCAATCATTTTCTTTTATTTTTGTTGTAAAATGTTAAATGTCACAGTACCCTTGCTATGTAAAATAGACTATAAATGGTGTGCACTTAGAGAGGCCTATTTGCGTGGGCTGATAAAAAGTGTGGCATCGGTATGTGCGATATGATTGATAAGGTATTTGTATTTACAGAGGTCAAACATTGGAGCAGATAGAGAAATTTGATGACCCTAGATCAGATGAGGAGGAGGATGATGATGGCAGGAAGTTTGGTGGTGGATTGGGCAGTAAGTAGATTCATGCCTTTATACTGTTGCCTGCGGATCTGCGGATGGCAGTTACCGTGATAAAAAGTAGCCTATATGCTATACAGACTATAATCTATTTATGTGCCAAATTTTATACAGATGTGTTCAGTAGTTTGTATGTGAAAGAGTCGCAAACTTTCACATTTTTAATATGAGTAGGATTATAAAGACAAATTGGATTTGTATTTTTATATTTTTGTCCGTAATGATTAATCTCAAAAACTACTAGACTGATTGAAAATTCTTTTACTTATAGAATACTATATTATCAGTGAGTAACAAAGACTATATTTTATTTAAAAGAATTCTATTAGAACGGGATAAATGTCCACCAAAGCGAAGCAGGTGTTCCGCTAGTTACTAGATAATAAGAAAAGGAGTTCTGATAAAATATTATTCTCTTTGGTACACTAGATGCCCTACCTATTATTCTTCTTTTTCACATTTAAAAAGATAACAAATTAGAGGAAAAGCTCTGTGTTGGGGAGGACTTTATAGACATATAATAAATTAACACAAAGTAGGTAGATGCACCCAGACTGAAACCCAGACAGAGCATTTGTGGATCACACAATTTTTTGTATGATTATTTGTTATTACCACTTAAGTCACTGCATCATGTCAAGCCAGTCAACCATGAACTCATTGGTCATGATACTCTATATTCTAGCAAAATTATAATAATTATTGTTTAAATCTTTGTAGATGACTTTGTGTCTGAAGGCCACTTTGGTGGTGGAATTCTATCTAAAACGGACTCAAAAGATGGAGCTAAATCACACAAAGATTTGATAGAACAACTAATAGCTGAGTCTAAGAAGAGGAAAGTAGAGAAACAGAAGGAAAAAGAACAGACTCTAGACTTAACAGAGAAGTTGGACAGTGAATGGAAAGATTTACAGCCAGTTGTATTTAAAAAAATGAGAAAGGAAGAAAAAGAAGAGTCAGCAATTGAGAAGTTGTTAAGTAAAGCTGAGCAGAAAAGTTTTGACTATGATAAGATGATGAGGGAACTGCGGTTTGAGAAGAGAGGAACTGTAAGTAGCTTTTATTTTTTGTTGTGGATGAGACAGCAGAAAGACTTTGTAGCCTAATATGTCACACTTATTTAATAATTTTTATTGTTTTAGCCATCAGATGGCTTGAAAAACGACGAAAAACAAGCGAAGGAAGAAAGAGAGAGACTGGCACAGTTAGAGAAAGAAAGAGAACAGAGAATGTTGGGAGAAGAAGAGAGAACTGTTGTCAAGGCCCAGCAGGCTAAGGTGAAACATAGGTAAGTTTTATTTTTAACTTATCTTGGTTATTTCACCCCCTAACACAATAATGTTGTTGTAGAGTAGTTTAGTGATTACCTGGCTATGCAGACTTAAAGAAGAAAAATTAAAATATAAATGATTATTCCGAGTCTGGTGCTTTTAAAGGTAGTAAAATCTAGCTTGATACAGGAATGGCAGAATGTGGCCTTGATTTTTCACTGGGTAGGATTCAATCATATGAATGCAGAGGTCCTGGTTTTGATTGTATCGAGCTAGGTGCTACTAAGTTTGTCTGAAGAAACAGTGCTTAGTAGTCAGAACAGCCTAGACTAGACCTCTTATCCTAGTCTGATTACATGGGGCCTAACATAGCTCGTAAAACTTGGCTGTCATACACCTCTGCCTAATAATAAGTTGTTGTATTAACATCTGTTACATAGTTGTTGGTTTGATCATAATTAAATATTGTTGTGTTAGGTCCGCAGAAGATTTGGACGATAACTTCGAGTTAGAGGACGAGAAGGATTTCATGTTGGCGTACGATAAAGATGGAAAGCCATTGGTGCCTGAGAATATGCTTAAAGATTTTTCAGGTAAGTTATACTTTTTTTCTTGGACTGATACTTGTTTTTACTTAAAATTTCTGTTCAGAATAATGATTAAAGCTGCTTTTGTAAAAAACTTGCATGCTGTCAATAACGCTTTGCTTGCATGCAATTATTGTTGCAAGATGATGTTCCATTTAAATTAATTTGATCTTAACTACCTAAAAGTATTTTGATTTATAAATGTATCTTATTTGATTAATTAGTGCCAAACGCGAAACCAAAGTTTGATGACGGAATATCTGATACCTCCGATGAAGAGGATGGAGAAGATGAAGAAGAAAGTGAAGAATCTGACCCTGAAGCAACTAATAAAAAAGATAATAAAGCTCTTAACCAAACCGCAGGGAAGAAATCTTTAAAAAGTGATTCCGAAGCAGATTCTTCGTTAGAAAATGATGTAGAAACAAATAAAAACAAAGGGAATAAGAAATTAATGACAAAAGATGATAGTGACTCAGATGTCAGTGAAGCAGATGGGGAACAAAACAAAGATAAGTCTTCACAATTAATTAATAACACCAAAGCAAAAATTACTTCTTTGAAATCTGACGTTAAAAACCAAAAAACTGAACAAAATTCTGTAAAACAAAACACAATATTACTACAAAACAATAAAAACGATGACAGTGAAGAAGACAGTGCAGCAGAAGAGGAAGAAAGTGGCGAAGGTGAAGAAAATGAGGAAGACGAAGAAAATGAAATGGACTTTAATAATTTGGACGAGTTAAAAGAGTCTGATGTGGAAAGTGAGGACGAAGTAGCGGAAGAAGATGTCGAGAAGATCAGTTCTCTGTTTGATCTTAATTCAAATGAAAGTGATAAGCTAAAGGTAAGCATAGTGATTGTATTTTTTTTGTCAAAATAAGCAGTATACATAGCTTGTAGAACCGATGGCCGTTGGCGCAGAAAGGTTCTGGAGTGGTAAATACGAACTGGAACACGCAGCGTAGGTAGGTCAACAACAAGGCGGATCGACAACCTGGTAAATGTTGCGAGCAGGCAAAAGTCAAGGTTAGCTCAGGACCAAATGCTAAGGAAATCCTTGAGTGAGACCTAAGCAATGGACTTCTTATGGCTGAGATGATGATGATGATTAAAAGCAGCAACGTTTAATTGGACTTCAGAGATAGAAGTCACTAGTTCTAAATTGAGTATGCGATCTCATGAAGTTTTACCACAATCATTAGTTTGCGAACCGAGTATACAGTTGTATCCAACAGTATTTCTTAGAAATAAAATATAACACGTTTCGCTCGTTAAAATGTTGATAATGATAGTCAAATAACATAATAAGATGATTGCTTAGTTAGCTACATGCGGTTTAAATTTGTTGTTTTTGTTTTTCAGGAACTATTAACAGGAAAAACACCATCACAGCAATCAACTGCTATACAGAATCTTATTAAAAGTTACGACCCAAGTCTATCAGAACACAACAAGGACAAACTCAGCCGACTATTCGCTTACATGCTACAATACATTAACGATATATTCACTAACTTAAAAGAAGAAGGCGAGATATTAAAGTCGTTTCTCATATTCGACAAATTAGCTCCTTATTTCTATGATTTAGCACACACAAATAAAGTATCAACAAAAAAATATATAGCAGAATTACTCAAAGAAAAATATGGCAACTTTAAAAAGCGGCAAAAGCGCGTTCCAGATATGGATACGTTAATATTTTTTAAATTGATATCTCTTTTATATCCCACTTCAGATTTTAAGCATCCTGTGACAACGCCTGCTATGACATTTATGTCTGAAATTTTAACGTTTTGTAGATTTTATGATGCATATTCGATATCAAGAGGTTTATTCATAACTACCCTCATTTTAGAATACACAACATTGTCTAAAAGATTAGTTTCCCCAGCTATTAATTTTCTTAGAGGCATTCTATATGTGAGCTCCAATACTAGTGTTTTAAATCCAATACAAGTAGTCCCGCCTTTTAGGTTACATAAAGACGCGAAAATTTTAAATTTAGACAACGACTGTTCTAAAATTGACGTACAAAACAAGATGGTGGCAAAGGACTTAGTGTTGCCAGAAATAAATGATGATTTTAAAATACGTTGTTTGTTAATTAGCATGAGTATTATGAAAGAATTTTTCGATTATTTCAATGATATTGAAGCGCAACAGTATTTATTCGAGCCACATTTAAAGTTAGTCGATAGAATCGATTTGGATTTGTATCCGAAGAAAGTTGTGAAATCGATTAATGGTATTGTGCAGTATATGAAGTCTAGTTTGGAAGTGAAGACTTTCACCCCACTGTGTAGAGAGAAGCCCAGGCCTAAGGCGCTAAGGCTGTATGAGCCGGACATTCAAGAAGTGTAAGTATTTATATAATTCAGGTAAAATTGTCATTACTGGATTAAGGTGGCTTTTACATCAGAGGTGTGTGATCATCACCTCAGCCAGGTGATGCCTACTGTTCCACATAGGTTTCTCTTATTTGTTCCCACAAAGGCCAGTCTTGAGCAGCCTAAATCCAGAGTTTCCATGCCGCTCTGACCAGATCATCTCTCCACCTGGTGGGGGTCATCTCATGCTGCGTTTTCCGATCGTTGTTGCCTACCTTTTATTCCCTAACGCTTAAAGCCGATAGACGTCTAGTGCTGGATATAGGTCTCCCCCAAAGATTTTCACAGAATTCGGTCCTGACCTGACCTTACCCATCGTCTGGTCATAATATTTGGCGCGCTTCATAGCTTAGCTCCAATTAAAAGAGTTGAAAAGCTCCACCTCACAGAAGACCACAGCCAAATAACTACAAATGGCGGTGTAGTTGTGTTTCTGTATCTGAGTACAGGTATCCGCCGCTAATTTAGGAATGTGTTTTGAAAGAAATGTTTTCCTTTCCCAGGGATACTCTATATTAAAGCCCTGGTGTAAAGAAAATAGATCGGGAACACGCAAGTGATACCTCTGCCATTGCAAGTGTCCATAGGCTAAGCTAACTGCTTAGCATCATTCAGGCCGTATGGTTGTTTGCCACCTAAGTAGTACATATAAAGAAATGCTATGCTCAATTTTAACAGTCTATTTATTTATTTTTTGTGCATTCTGTATTTCAGGTTCACTGGTAGCAAGAGTTCCAAATTGTCGAGGGAACAAGCAGAGAGTCAGCGGCTGAAGAGTAAATACAAGAAGGAGATGAAGGGAGCTCTGAGAGAGATCAGAAGAGACAAATCTTACATAGCTTCTGTTAAGATAAGACAGAAGATACACGGGTAAGTTTTTATCAAAACTGTCTGCATGCCTGATCCACCAACGCGTTGGACCAGTATATTAAAAGCTAAACCCTCTCTGCTCTCTTGGTAGAGGAGAGGAGACCAGTGCCGAGCAGTGGGATGTATATGGCTTGCAGTTATAAGTCTTAGCCCAACGCTGAGAAACTTATAATGAAGGGTTTAAAATTGAACACTATACTATCTAAAAGTTTCACCTTTCAATATTCTTTTTAATTTTTAAATTATCAGCTACTCAAACTTTAACTCTAATGTCACATACACATCCAAACACGATGGGGTAGGTAGAAATAGTAGTAGACGTAGAAAGGAATAATGAAAAGGGGGAAAGCGTTATATATCTATACAAATATTATAAACGTGAAAGTTTGTAAGAATGTATGGATGTTTGTTACTCTTTCACCCAAAAATGTACTAAACGGATCTGGATTTAATTTGGCATAGAGATAGATTATAGTCTGGAATAACACATAGGCTACTTTTTATCCTGGTGAGGAATGTACGCGCGGGCAAAGCCGCGGGCGGAAGCTAGTTTCTAAATATATACAAAGCGGGTAAATACTTATACATGCTATGAATAAATCACACGATAGATAGAGAGAGATAGAGATATTTTTCTTTATTGGGACAAGAAACAGTTGCACATTACAATTTTACCCACAGCATAAAGCTAGCTTAATCTAGATCAAACGTACAACCCACACTATTGTCCTCAGCAGAAGTAAAGGGCAGAAAATTTAAAGTGCGCGTAACTGTAAGCGTTGACTGCCTCGGTGGTCCAGTGGCCGCAGTATGTGCCTGCTGTGCACGAGGTTGTGGGTTCGATTCCCACACAGGGACAAAAATTTGTGTGACCTACAAAGAATTGTTCTGAGTCTGGGTGTAATTTGTGTCCGTTAATTGTATGTTTGTAAAGTCCCCCGCGACACAGAGCTTGTTCTTCTTGTTGTGCGGGAGTTGTCTTTTAAAAAAAAAACAACATATTTAATAAAGTAGTAAGTTATTATAGTAGGAAGTGAATCATTAAATTAAATTATTTATTTACTAGTATCTCACGTGCTTGTGTCTTAAATTTAAGGTCCGAGAGAGCAAATATATCAATATTTGTGAAGTGTGTGTTGTGTAGTAGGTAGGTATTATAATAAAAATTATGAAACTCTGACTAATTCGGTATTTTGTATTAATTTTCAGTGACAACATAAGAAAAGACAAAGTAAAACAGATATACAAGGATGCGTCGATACAACAAGGCGAGCTAAACAAAATGAAACGCATGAAGTAACCAATATTGTATATTTCAATGTAGCTAAATATAAATACTTCAAACTTAAATATGTTTTTTATATGGGAGGTTACCATGATCAATGGAAGAAGGAAAGGGAGGCCTTTGCCCTGCAGTGGGACAGTAATTTAATTTATTTATTTCCAGACAATATTAAAATGTCCATAGTGTTGTTAGTAAAAAATCTTAGAACTATGTTAGTAAATAAAATTTATTATATTATTGCCCGTTCCATCAATTACATTTTCAACAAATTAGAAGAAATTTAATTAAAATTCTAAAGACATGTCTGATTCACCAACCCGCATTGGGCCAGCGTGTGTGAATTAAGGCCTAAACCGTCTTTCTTCTTGATAGAGGAG
Source organism: Trisateles emortualis (assembly GCA_947095525.1). Taxonomy (NCBI): domain Eukaryota; kingdom Metazoa; phylum Arthropoda; class Insecta; order Lepidoptera; family Erebidae; genus Trisateles; species Trisateles emortualis. Next base: position 13,064,801 of record OX352752.1, on the reverse strand, counting down.
AGGAGACCCGTGCCCAGCAGTGGGACATAATAAATAATAGCAACCCATATATTATATGGGTTGCTGTTATTTTTATTATATAGCTGAAAGTTTACCAAATATAAATAAATATAACTATTAAGGATCTTCAAGGAAACTAAATAAATGTTTACCCGAAGCCGGGTACGGCAGTTGCCAATTAATTTTTTTTTTTAAATATTTTCGGGACAACTCACACATCGCTATCTGATCCCAAACTGGGCAGAGCCTGTATTATGGTAACCAGACAACTGATAAACATGTAATAGGATATTGAATTAAACACGGTGACTCTCGGTTAACAACTAACTGTTTATTACGTAAACACACAATATAAAGTACAATAATGCTTATACAGCATATACCTACTACAACTCTGACTGCTACGCCGGAGGTCGTCGGTTCGATTCCCACCCAGGACAAATCTTTGTGTGATGAGCACGAATGTTTGTTCTGTGTCTGGGTGTAATTTATCTATAATATGTATGTATTTAGGAATATATAAGTATATATAACCTTTACATGGCGACCCTGCCAGTCGGGTGCAGTGGCGGCGCCGGCGTCACTTTGATGTGTGTGCATTCCAGACTTGTATCATAAGCGCACGTTACTTTATACAGAAAAACAGTAAAATGTGCAATTCTAACACTCCGAGAAGAGAAGAAGTCATAATTAATCAAAATGGTATCGGGTCTTCTAATTCGGCTACTACAGAACAACTACAATTTCATGTATCGGCAATCAGCATAGTTTTGATGATCGTATTGGGTTTGCTGTTGATACTGGCTGCCTATCTTCTGTACAAAAGTTATAAAAATTGTCATCGTACATGGATAAATGACCAAATTTTACGTCAAACTTTGAGGAGGTCATTTGCTCGGCATGGGCATGGAAATACTGTGGACATCAACAGAGGTTCAACGACGCATGGGGTAGGATGTTCAACGTGTGGACCTAGCGCCAGGCCTACAATGTCTACAGAGGAGTTCGTACTAAAACCAAATCAGTCATAAACTCTTCGTGAAAGTGATCGCTAAAAGTGGTGTTGGTGTTGTGTGTGCGGCAAAATGACCTTGTGAAGAAATGCGCTCTATAATGGTAACCCGATTTATGTAACTTTATGATTTTTTTTTTTATTATTATGCTCTACTCGTAGTTTTTGTATGTTACTTATAATTTTTCCTGTGTTTTAAAATGGCATATTATGGCTCATGAGCTTATAGACATATGTGACAAATTGAAATTAATTAGAGAAAACTTAGTTAAATTGAGTTATGAGAAAAGAACGCCTGATCGTTTGAGAGAAAAGTTAAATGAAGCAACTATTGTGTACACTAATTATACGATTTTGTTTTCGAGTATTCAAAATCAAATAGATAAGAAAATATTTACTGGAGAAAGTTTGTCATTAATTAAGTCTTGTAGTGATAGAATCAGCGAATTATATTTAGAAATAAAAGAGTTTTGTAGTAAGTCGCATGTGCGTATAAGTAAGAGTAATAGTGAACTATTTGGCTCAACATCGAATTTAACATCCAAAATGGAATTTAACCTAAAAACAGCCCTGAGTTTGTTACCAGTTATGAATAATCAGGAATCAATGACTAGACAATTGATAGATAGCATTGATTACTATAACTCTATTTTAAAAACTGAACAATGTAAATTAAGTTTAATAAACTTTGTTTTGAAGAGTCGCCTTTCTCAAACAGCGAAGCTTAAGCTTAAATCTAATTATACATCCGTAGATGGATTATTAACTGATATGCGTACTATTCTATTACCTAAAAAGAGTTCTGTTGCTTTGCAAAATAAACTTCAGACTTTGAGGCAAGAACAGAAATCGATTGACGACTATGGCAAAGAGTTAACTGAAATATTTACAGATTTGTCTATCGCGCAAGCTGATGGCAGGGAAGAGAGTCTAAAAATTTTACAACCGTTAAATGAAAGACAGGCCATTAAACGTTTTGCGGACGGGCTTCGTAATAAACGTCTAAGTACTATTATAGCAGCTCAAAAATTTGACACGTTGCAGGACGCTATTCAGGCGGCGATTGATGAAGAGACGATCGCAATGCCGTCTCAATCGGGAGACATTTTAACTTTTAATAAAAAACGAAATAATTTTATAGGTTCTTATAACAGGGGCAATTATAATTATTATACCACCCGCCAAAATCGAGGGGTTTCTACATATAATACACAGAGCAGACCAAATGTCCATCGAGGTACTACGTTCTACAGAGGTCGTGGTCGTGCCTCCAGGGACCAAGGTCGAGGTCAGTCAACACTACACAGAGGTATGTATTCAAATACTAATTACAGGTATAATGCATATAGAGGTCAACAAGGACCGCGTCGAGGCGTAAATATTAATTTATTGGAAAACGAATCCAATACCAATTCATCGAATACCAATACATCAAAATTTTTTCGTGAATAAAGGGTTTTTATGTGCAAGTGATAGTACATGTTGCATTGATTTAAAAGTAAATAAACATAACTGCTCGTTTCTCATCGACACGGGAGCTTCCATTTGTGCTATTAAATATAAACATGTCGTTGAATTACACATACCGGTCCATAAAGATATAATTACAATAAGCGGTATCGGCGGTACAATAGAAGCAATCGGATATGTTTATTTAACGCTTAGTAACACTTATGACTTCGAAGAAACTTTGATAAAGCATAAGTTTTATGTTTTTGATTCCTTACCATGTAAGGCGCAAGCTATTTTAGGTCAAGATTTTCTAACTAAATTTAATGCCGTTCTGGATTTTAATTGTTTAACTTTAACGTTAAATAAAACAATTAATAATAACTTAAATAAAAATATAATCCTTCCAATAAAACCAAGAAAACAAGTGAATTTGAATGGGTTTACCTTGCCTCCAAGATCAGAATCTTTACATTATATACAAACGAACTTCACAGAAGAATGTTTTGTTTCTTCATCCGAATTACAAGATGGAATATTTCTCGCTAGTGTATTAGTTCAGCCCTTAAACGGTATGATACCTATTTTAATATTAAACACTACTGAGAGAGAGATATATCTTGATAGTATTCAACCAATTATACAGAATAGTAGCGATTATAATTTGTGTACTTTTAACCAATGTTCAAAAGTTAATGCCGATCGTGTCAAAAAATTATTTAGTTTATTAGATTTAACACATTTAAATGATGAGGAGCAAATAATTATAGAAAATATTTGTGCGAAATTTTCGGACATATTTTTGTTGCCAGGTGACAAGCTAACTACGACCAATATTTTTAAGCATCATATTAATTTGAAACCTAACACTCAACCAGTATTTAGTAAACCGTATCGTATTCCTTATACACAAAAAAGTGAAGTAAATGAACAGATTAGTAAGATGTTACAGGACGGTATAATTGAACCATGTCAATCGGAATGGTCTAGTCCATTGTTATTAGTTCCTAAAAAAAATGATAATTCTGGCAATAAAAATTGGCGAATGGTAATAGACTACAGAAAACTAAACAATTGTGTACAAGACGACAAATTTCCGCTTCCGAATATTACCGAAATCTTGGACTCCCTTTCAGGTTCCATGTATTTCTCTACTCTTGATCTTTCAAATAGTTATTATCAGTGTGAGCTTGACCCTGAAAGTCGTAAATATACAGCTTTTTGTTCGGGACACTATAAAATTTGTGATAAAATAGGTTCAGATAAAAAATGTACTGCTTCAGCCTCAGGCCAATATCAAATGACGAGAATGCCCATGGGTTTGAAAACGAGCCCCAATGCCTTTTCAAAATTAATGACTGTAGCAATGTCAGGTTTGACATACGAAAAATGTCTAGTTTATTTAGATGACCTTGTTGTTTTTGGGAATTCTTTACAAAATGCAACAAAGAATCTCATAGACGTTTTTAATAGACTACGTCAAGTAAATTTAAAATTAAATCCAAATAAGTGTAATTTCTTAAAAAAAGATATTTTATATTTAGGTCATATTATATCGGGTGATGGTGTCCTACCTGACCCTGATAAAATTCGAGCATTAAGTAGTTGGCCAGTTCCGAAAAATATAGAAGAATTAATTAGGTTTGTAGCGTTTGCCAATTATTACAGGAAATTTATTAAAAACTTCGCTAATATAGCGTATCCCTTAACTCATCTAACAAAGAAAAATGTACCATTTATTTGGGATCACAAATGTCAAAATGCATTCTCTACGTTAAAGGATATAATTTCGTCCCCTCCTGTACTCCAATATCCCGATTTTTCAATAGATAATTAATTTGTATTACAAACAGACGCTTCGCAACATTCACTGGGCGCTGTTTTATGTAATTGTAATAAGAAACCAGTGGCATTCGCAAGTAGAAATTTGAACAAAGCTGAACTTAATTATCCCACGGTGGAAAAGGAACTGCTGGCGATAGTATGGGCCATCAAACATTTTCGTCCATATTTGTATGGTCGGACTTTTATAATTCAAAGCGATCATAAACCTCTTATATATTTATTTGGGATGCGAGATCCATCTAGTCGCCTCATTAAATTTAGACTATTACTCGAGGAGTATGATTTTATCGTTGAATATATAAAAGGTTCGGAAAATATTCCGGCCGATTCAATGTCACGATTGCCTATAACGTCAACGGGTTTAAAAAATATGCATGAAAGCATTATTACTATTATGACGCGATCACAATATAAAAGAAACTCTGAGTCTCAGATTACTCCGAGTGCTATGGATCCTACTGACAATTGGCCTGCGCAACCAAAAGTTGTAGAAATTCATAGTAAACCGAGTTTTTCTGTAGAACTTAAATTTATTGACAAAAATATGCTAAACAACTTACGTAAGTGGAATGAAATCGAATTAGAAAATAATATATTTTATTATTCACCATCGAGAATGGTATTGTATATAAATCCAGTCTCCCAATCACAACTGACGCAAGCCGTATTTGTGAGGGAACTGAAAAGATTTTGTGAAAAAATAAATGTGCACGAGATAATATTTGTACGAAGTAAAATTCATGATGATTTTATAAAAAGTCTTATCAAAGAAATAAAGACGTATAGAGATTGGTCCGGACCACGGTTATGTATATTAAATGACATAAAAATAATTGAGGATAAAGATGACCGAAAAGTAATATTAAACGATTTTCATCTTCTGCCAACGAGTGGCCACGCTGGCATAAGACGTATGTATAACAATATCAAAAAATATTACTTTTGGCCAGGTCTTGAAAGGGATGTGAAGGAATTTATTAGAAAATGTAACAAGTGCCAAAAGCAGAAACATAGTTCTCATTATATCCGAGAGCCATTGGTTGTTACAACCACCGCTAATTCGGCAATGGAAAAGGTTTTCCTAGACGTAGTAGGTCCATTGGATAGGGACGATTTCAATAATTCATATATTTTAACTATCCAATGTGAACTAAGTAAATATGTGGAAGCTTATCCTATGATATCTAAAAGTTCTAATGAGGTAGCAAAAAATTTCGTCAGTAACTTTATACTACGGTTTGGAATTCCAGATAGAGTCGCAACTGATAGGGGTACAGAGTTTTTATCATCTGTATTTAAAGAAACGTGTAGCCTGTTAAATATTACTACTTTAAACTCTACGGCATACCATCACGAAACAATAGGGTCCTTGGAAAACAGCCACAAACATTTGGGTAACTTTTTAAGAATACAAACAAATAACCATTCTAGTTCATGGAGTACATGGCTACCCTATTGGTGTTTCGCTTACAACTCGTCGGTGCACAGTGCTACTAAATTTACACCGTATGAACTAGTATTCGGAAAAAAATGCAATATTCCATCAAATTTAACTCAAAATAAAATAGATCCTCTATATAACTGTGATAATTATCCTTTAGAGCTAAAATACAGGTTACAAACATCGCAAAAAGAAGCCTATGACAATTTATTGCAAAGTAAACTACTTAGGAAACAGAAACATGACCTTAACTGTAATTCCATTACTTATAAACAAAACGACTTAGTATTAGTGAAAAACGAGACAGGCAACAAACTCCAAAGTGTCTACGACGGGCCGTACTTAGTAGTGAAAGATGTTTCGCCAAATGTTGAAATTTTAAAAGATAATGGAAAAACTGATTTAGTACATAAAAATAGAACGAAGTTATATTATTCGTAATTTTATATTATTATTAGGTACCTAGTTATAGTTTATTACTTTCAATGTATTTTCATTACATGTTCTGCAACACGAACATATTTACTCTATATTATAATGTTTTCTTCATATTAATAGCTTTTATTTTTTTTGTGTAATTAAAAATAATAAATAAACATTGTATACCTATCTATTTTACTAAACTATTGTTTTAATTATAAGCCATGCATTATTATTTGCATTAACTAATTAAGATTTGTATACATTAAGTATGTTTTGATAATATTTTTTAGTTTAAATAAAACAAAACTATTGTATTATTTTATTTTTTTCCTTTCGGGGAAGGTGTAGTAGGTATATGCTGTATAAGCATTATTGTACTTTATATTGTGTGTTTACGTAATAAACAGTTAGTTGTTAACCGAGAGTCACCGTGTTTAATTCAATATCCTATTACAACCTTTACAGAGTCACTAACCACTAGACCAACAGGCCAGTCAAAAAGTTAGTTGTGACATAAAGATATAATATTAGTATTGTTCTTGATTAAGTCTCCAACAAGCGTAGTTAAGACACGTAGCGAAGGCTAGCCAGGCTATGTATGGCACCATGAGGGAACCGGCCACTGCTGATGTCTGGCAGAAGCTGATTGTGCAGGCCACTGTGACTGCATCCAGCATCAGCATGTGACCTAAGGCCTGGGGGACAAGAATACAGGTAACAGACTTTATTGTACACCATTTACAATAATTTTACAAAAACTTTTTATAAATAAGTCTGTACAATGGGCGGCCTTATCGCTAACAGCAATTTCTACCAGGCAACCTTTGGATGGATATGTGAGTAGGATTTAGCGGTAGTTGATCGCGTACTCAATATTTATAAATAATAATTTCTATATATAAAGTTTAATAAAAAAAAAATGCATTTAAACTTATAAAATACATATTATATATTTATTACCTACTTCTTTTTTAAAGATATCTCGGGCACTGGTTAACAAGCCTTCTGTCGCTATGGACTTACATACAATTCATGGACACAAATTACACCCAGATTTAAAACAGCTAGGTCCTGTTTTGTCTTGCAACAAATCTGAATCTCTGAATTAAATTTGGCATAGATTCGTTGTAAAAAGACAACTCCCGCACTAGAAAACAAGCTCTGTGTAGCGAGGGACTTTACAAACATACAATTAACGGACTCAAATTACACCCAGACTCCGAACAACTATTTGCGGGTCACACAAAGTTTTGTCCTGTATTGGAATCGAACCCACAACCTCGTGCACAGCAGGCGCATACTGCGGCCACTGGACCACCAAGGCAAACAAACAATCAATAGTGATAGATTATAGTCTGGAATAACACATAGGATACTTTTTATCCCGGAAAAAATCTCTGTTCCCGAAGGAATGTACGCGCGGGTGAAGCCACGGCAGCAACTAGTAAAATATATTACTATGTAAGTATAAAGAACATATAGTTTGAGGGATATTAGCCTACCAGTGCCCAGCAGTGGGACGTTTATGGGTTGAAATGATGATGATAAAGAACATCTTACCCAACCAAGTTGATGTAGTCGAAAGAAAATAGGAGTCCACGTGAAATTAAATAGTAGTTGTATGCCGTACAACATCATTGGGATCTTTGATTCATCTGAAAATATTAGATACATAATAATATCTTTATTACTTAAAAATGTTTATGTTTATTTATTTAAAGTCCCCCGCGACACAGGGTTTGTCTCTGAAGTGCATAAACTCATAAACTTAAATTTATTTATTCATTTAGGCTCTCTTGTTCATTTATAGATTTAGATGTATTAAAAAAAATTGAGTGAACATTGTTCCCGAAATTTAATTCGGGTCACCATTATTTTTTATAAAAACACTGGTGACCACGAAAGATCAGAAGAATAAAAATAATATAAATATTACATAAATATACATGTAAACCATTTGGAAAAAATATCTGCATGATAGTGAAAACCTCATCAAAATCCGTAGTTTAGAAGATCTAATTAAGTTCTCGAGCAGGCCCGACTGGGGAAGGACCTCCGCCTTACAGAAGACCACAGCGGTGTAGTTGTGTTCCTGTGTGTGAGTACAGGTCTCCAGCGCTCATTTAGGGATGCGTTTTGAAAGAAACGTATTCCTATCCCAGGGTTACTTCCATCTTAAAATGGTGTCAAAAAATGGGTTGGCAACACGCAAGTGATGCCTCTGGTATTGCAAGCGTCCATAGGCTACGGTTACTGCTTAACATCAGGTGGGCTGTATGCTTGTTTGCCACCCAAGTAGAATAAAATAAAATAAAAATAAAATGTGTACATAGGGAGGGACAGTGGGAACCTATAAAAGATTACCTGTAAACCCATTAAATTCATTATAAATCATATATGACGCATATCCCATGGCAGTATAAAGAATTATCCAGATTGGGGCGAACAGTCGATCTGGCGGAGTCCATGAAGGTTTACGAAGGAGCTGGTACCACGCCTTACCATCTGGGCGTCTGACCTGGCCTATCATACTGATAGTGCTGGCCCAGCCACCCATGTTGGGCAGCAAAATTGCTGTTATAATTGACCAGTTTATCATGATGCCTGTGGACAAAGATTTGGTTATTTTAGATCAATGTATGTTTTTTTATTTCAAACAAGCATACGGCCCGCCTGATGCTAAGCAGTTACCGTAGCCAATGGACGTTTACAACACCAGGGATGTCACTCACGCGTTGCCGACCCTTTAAAAACCTTATAACTCCTTTCTTGAAGAACCCCATTCCACAGCCTAATCGTACGTGGTCAGATCTTTTTTTAAATTCAAATTAGGTAAGAACCCAGGGCCCTGAGACGTATCTTATTTTCTTATGGACAAAAGGTGTGTAGGAAGTGATTATATGTCAAACATTGTGTTGCGTAAAAACATTCATAAAAAAATATTTTGATTAGGCAGATATTTTCGTTGAACAAATGACTTCTGCGGGTTAAATGCGCATATAAGCTCAGTGCATGCGGAGACCTTGAATTCTGCCCAACGATCTCGATAAATCTGTTTAGGTATCCTAGATATTTATAGAATTCTAATTAGGTTAACAGATAAAACTGAATGTCAGTAAACATCAGTGAGGTGACGGGGTAAACACGTTCATCTAGAATTCTAGATAATTGACAAAAAAGTACCCCAAAAGCGCAATTCGTCGAAAAAAAGTATACATAAGTAGTACCTACTTATAAAAAAAAAACAGACCCGGGAATCGAATCTGCACGTACAACATATAAAAAATACAATCGTATAAAAAAGGTATACAACTAAATTTTATCTACCTATACAAATAAATGAAATTGGAGCCTGTTTGTAATATTAAAATAACCTCTTTACTGTAGGTATAGGTAAATTATCTTAGAGAGATTTTTGCATTTGTAGTTGTGTACGGTCAGCACATAAGGAAATAAATAATTGAGAACTTTTATATTTTTTATACTTTTTATAGTCAGTTACACCAACTGCATCAAATAACATTAAACAATGATAAGCTAGAGACTAAAATAGTTAACAATCATTACATTATTAATCTTCTTCAACTCCAGACATTTCACTCTCGTTCTCATCTCCACTTTCATCAGATGAATCATTTGTGTTAACAATAATTCGTTCTGATATTATATCTAAAGCCTCATCCGTGCCTTGAAATTTGTTTTCCTCTTAAATGGCGTGCAGGCAAACATTTTTCCATTCCTCTACACTTATGCTGTTAAATTTCTCCTCTGCTAACGTCATTATAGAACTCATGTTCATTGTAATATTTCTCTTTGCCACGTAATTTTTCACTATCCCCCATATATTTTCAATAGGGTTCAACTGAGGGTGATACGGCGGTAAACGTAGCACAGTATGGCCGTGCTGTCGTAAGATTTCGTCGATCTTATATTCAACAAATCTGGCCTTATTTTGTAAAATCATTTGATACAACTGAGGCTTATACATATTCGATCAATATGAATGTTAAAATAATAAAATATTGATCAAAAAATATTACACAAAATAAATACTTAAATAATAAAAATGTGACAGACCTTATTTGCTGACCGTATAGTGGAATTCAAATTTCAAGATAATTTACCTATACCTACTTATATCTTGTAAATCCTTACTAATATTATAAACGTGAAAGTTTGTAAGAATGGATGTATGGATGCTTGATACTCTTTCACGCAAAAACTACTGAACGGATCTGGATGAAATTTGGCACAGAGATAGATTATAATCTGGAATAGCATACAGGCAGCATTTTTATCGCAATAACCGACATACTAAATGCTTATGGGATATATACACGGTACAGATACAAAAATATTTTCGTCTGTCTGTCTGTTTGTTCCGGCTAATCTCTAAAACGGCTGCGCCGATTTTGACGGTACTTTCACTGGCTGATGTAATAAGGAGTAACGTAGGCTACTTTTATTTTAAAAATCTTATTTATTGTGATATTATATATTATTTATCCACGCGGGCTTAGCCGCGGGCAACAGCTAGTTTTTAATTATAATAAACAATAACTGATTAACTGTTATGCAAGTAAGTACCTACTCAATACCACAATTAGAACGTATAAATAAAATAAGATAGAGTTTATTATTAGCAAAAGGAAAATTAGTAACCACAAGACCACAGATAATATAGTAGGTACACAAGACCATTGTATCAGTGTTAAATACACACTCTAATCTAACTGGCCTATAAACAGCTCTAATTTTTATATATAAAAATGAATCCCTATTTCCCTTGGTCACGGCAACACGTGAACGGCTGGACCGATTTTGGTAATTCTTTTTTTGGTGTATTTGTTATTGCCAAGAGAAGGTTCTTAAGTAAGAAGGTTCTTTAAGGCGGTACAAAGTTCGCCGGGACAGCTAGTTAATAATAAAAATAAACATGTGTGGTGTATCATCATCATCTTAGCCTGATAATGTCCACTGCCGAACGTAGGCCTCCCTCATTTTATTATTATTATTATTTTTTTTTTTTTTATACTACCAAGGTGGCAAACAAGCATACGGCCCGCCTGATGGTAAGCAGTCACCGTAGCCTATGGACGTTTGCAACACCAGGGGTGTCATTCACGCGTTGCCGACCCTTTAAAAACTCCTTTCTTAAAGAACCCCATGCTATAGTCTTTTGGGAAAACCTCGGCAGGGAGCTCATTCCACAGCCTAATCGTACGTGGTAAGAAATTCCTCTGGAATCTTACGGTACGGCAGGTTTGAGGTGGAAGGATGTGAGGATGAACTCCCTGTCGGTGGCGAGAGGTGCGTTGATAAAATGTGGCCGTGGGCATCATCTCGAACAATTCCTCAGAACACAGCCCATTGTACAGGCGGTAGAACACACACAAGGAGGCGAAGTCTCTCCTTAGACTTAGTGGATCAATACCGCCTGTGAGCTTGGGATCGTCAACAATCCTCACAGCGCGTCTTTGGATGGAATCAAAGGGTCCAAGCTGGTATCCAGGTGCTCCTGCCCAAAGGTGGCAGCAGTACTCCATGTGGGGCCGGACTTGCGCTTTGTAGTGCAGCAGTCTTTGGCCCGCGGTGAAGTACCACTTTGCCCTGTTGAGCACACCTAGCTTTCTAGATGCCAGCTTAGCCTTGTCTTCCAAGTGATGTCGGAACTGGACGTCACTGGAGATGTCGACGCCGAGGATACCAATGCTCTTGGATATTGTAAGGGCTGTGTCTTGGAATTGTGGAGCCATAGCAAATGGGGCTTTCTTAGCGGTGAACGCGCAAACTTGTGTCTTACTGGGGTTAAATTGGACTAAATTTAGTCGTCCCCAATCAGAGACTCGTGCTACTGATTTCAGACACAAGTTTTTCGCGACTTTCATCAACAATGGAACGAGGGATCATGTCTCCACAATGGCCGATCTTGAGCTGCCTGTGTGGTGTATGTATGATTTTTATTAAGGAAAAGTTTTACATTAAATCTTACATCTAAACACAGACTATTTTCACAGTTTGTCTGTGGGAACGATCCGTACAAATAAGCATGAGGTTAAATTTGTTTGTTTTGTTTTTATTTACTGTTTTTTTAAAGACAACTCCCGACTTAACAAACATACAGTTAACGGACACAAATTACACCTAGACTCAGAATTGTTGGTCACACAAACTTTTGTTCTATATGGGAATCGAACCCACAACCTCGTGCACAGCAGGCGCATACTGCAGCCACTGGACCTCCAAGGCAGTCAATATTGCTGGTAGTGCAGATACATTTTAACATTACATATTTATATATTGTCGCGGTAGAATAATTTGGCAAATTTACCTTTTTTATGCTCTTTTCTTATTTTAACAAGCAATCTGTTGAGAAGGTATGGTCCCGTTTATCAAGCTTTCTATCTGTTTGGTGATAACGTTATCGACCAAAAGACCACCTTTAAATCCAATAAGTTACTTCTTTCTACCTTCTTGTCTGCTAAAAGGATATTTTGCTAAAGTTTTGACTGCACGCATGACGCATAATTTTTTTTTTGTTTTTAAAAAGACAACTCCCGCACTTGAGACCAAGTTCTGTGTCGCGGGAGACTTTACAAACATACAATTAACGGACACAAATTACACCCAGACTCAGAACAATTCTTTGCGGGTCACACAAAGATTTGTCCTGTGTGGGAATCGAACCCACAACCTCGTGCACATCAGGCGCATACTGCAGCCACTGGACCACCGAGGCAGTCAATAATATTTAATCAATAATAATATTTTGTTGCGTATTACATTCTCAGACGAGTGTAACGTGTAAGGTCAATATGGACCATTTGTTCCAAGTCTGGGTGTGTTTTGTGTCCATGACTTCTATGTTTGTAAAACAGCTCGTTTTTTAGTAGGTACAGATAATTTTTTAAACAGAATCTGGCTTCACCTTTAAATAAATCATGTTGTTTGCAAGCAGTTTGCAAGCTAATACAATATCTTAGAATCCTCTGGTATTACAAGCATCCATAGGCCGCGGTAGCGGGTCAGCACCAAGCAGGCACTATAATTTAAGTAGGTAAGTACCTACATTTAAGAATTTATAAAAACGAAAATAATAATAAAAATTAGTAACTTACCGTTTTGTTCAAGTTTATTCGGTATTTATTAAATGGCGTAACGAGGCAGGACTTCGTAATGATGCGCACGCGCAGGGACACTGATTGCTACGCCTGCGGTACTAAGTTGTTATAGTACTTTGATATACATAAGTACCTAAGTACATGATTACATCAGCCCGTTCTTACAAACAATGTTAACAATTTGTTACTTATCTACCACAGAATAAATAATTATAATTAACTACTAGGGTATAATAATATACCTAATATAATTATGTGATGTCATGACTATTAGCGACAAACAATATAGGTAGTAGTCGGTATTTTAAGTATTCAAATAAAATAAAACGCTTAATTAAATAGTTTATTTATAAATTCAAAAATAAAAAGTTATAAAAATTGCCTTCTAGATCCATTGCTTAATAAACATTGTTTTAGATGTTAGGTACAAAATGTTAAATATTTAACAGGTAGGTAAAATGATTAAAATAATAAAAAAATGAAGTGCGAGCTTTTCGAGACACATAATACCTAATACCTACTATTACTTATACCTAATAGATAAATACCTATCATCCATCATTTTCTTTAATAACCTTTTCCATACCTACCTATAGCAAAGTACTTCCCTATAGGTAATATTCTATATCTTCTATAACCTAACTACCTACATATCAATAAAAATTTGGTAAAATACATTTTTAAGTTTATACTTTAAATATCTATCTTATAAATCTCATAATGATTTATTTTAGCAGCTTTATTATACTTACCGATGAAAGTAGTTAACTTATTGACAAGTCATTAGATTTGTATTTTTGTTCACTTTGAGTTCGTTAATTAATTTAACTGTTTAACGTTAAACATATAATGTGCATCTGTCGTGGATAACTATTATTGGCCACTCATGTAATTATATTATGAAACACACTGTTTATATCAACCGCTGTTGTTATCCCATAAATAAATTAAAAAAAAAAAGTACCTAAATTAAAAGGATTGATTTTTTAAAATTCCCTTTACTGTAAACAGTGGAAGAATTAAAAAAAACAGGTTTACTTAAGACTCTCCCGACTCCATTATCAGACCCTCCTGAATTTATCATAATGTTATATTGTCATGGGATCTCAATGTGTGCATAGTTTCATAAGATTAGGGAGAAGAAGATGAAAAACAAAAACAACGAACAATGGAATCTAAAAATCTACGTGACATACCTAGTGATTCATATTTTTAAGCTTAATTTAATTATATTTATATAGGTAATAATAGTATATTATATAAATCTAGCTGTTGCCCGCGACTCCGCGCGCGTAAATATCGCGGTAAAAAGTACCCATTGTTTTTCCCCAGGACACTACATCTTCTTGCCCCTTTTTTGAAGCGTACAAAAACCGATTTAACATTTATCCTTACTAATATTATAAACGCGAAAGTTTATAAAAATGTATGGATGTTTGTTACTCTTTCGCGCAAAAACTACTGAACGGATCTGGATGAAATTTGGCACAGAGATAGATTAGGTACCTATAGTCTGGAATAGGCTACTTTTTATCGCGATCACCGACATCTACGCGGGCGGAGCCGCGGGCAACAACTAGTACCTATAATATATAATACTTATAATAGGTTAATTTCCAGTTTAAATTACATTAAAGTTTTCTACTTGTTACGTTTCCATATGGAATAGTTCAGGCATGTGGCGAAGGTGAGCCAGGCGAGGTACGGCAGCATGAGGTGACCAGCCGTAGGAGATATATTGTAGAAGCTGGCGGTACAGGCTACTGCGGCAGCATCCAGAGCCAACATGTGGACTAGACCCTGGAAACATATAATAGGGTTAACTAACAGCAAGCCTTACACTGCGTGTCTACCAGATATGTGCTATGCCCCTTGTTTATATAGGTTCTTAGTAGAGGAGAGGATACGGTATTATTCTATCGTCCATGCCTGTGGTAGGTATGTAGCTAGTAGTACCTACCTATATAATAAATCTTTACCCAGGCATATATGGTTTGCCATTAAGTAAAAGCCTGAATCAGAAAGATCTTTGAGAATAAAATTATTGTGTCTTACTAGTATAGAGTTATTTTCTATTTGAGGCAAACTATATTCACTGTACGAAGTAGTGACATCTATCGGGCATTGATTGTTATTATACTAGCTTCAACAAAGTTCTCAAGTCTTCAGTAGGTAGTTCTGAATGTTGTGATAACATTCGCTAAATCGCTTTAGCAGTAAAGGTGAGCCTTTTTAGTAAAAAAACATGCGGGTGCACTCTTTGGGGACTGCCGATAGAAGTGAAAACTAAGTAACTTGTGAATTGTAATTATCGAGCTATGTCTTAGATTATTATTTTTGAATATGGAAAGCGTTCGGTGACGATGACGCCAGTATACCACAGAATACTTAATAGTACTGTCAATATGCTTAAACAAGTTTTCACTTCAAAATAATGTTACCAATCCAACTCGATGCATTCCAAAGAAGATGGGCGTCCACGCCCAGTTCATCACTAGCTGTGCTCCGTATAATGTCAGTGCGTTAGCTGATTCATCTGAAAAATATCAGTCAAATGTTTATAATTAGGTCTTGGTTTGTCTGTGTACCGTAGAATATAGTAATGGACATGAAAAGCAGTAGGTAAATAGGTACCTATTTTTAGAAGGTAGCTAGTCTACCTACCTATATCATTTTATGGAGTTTACTAATCAAATAATTTACTATTTGCTAACGGTGAAGGAAAACACTATAAGAGAGGTAGGGCACCATACTAGCGAGCAAGTCCGACTAGGGAAGGAACTCAACCTTACAGAAGACCACCTCCAAATAACTACACACAGCGGTGTAGTTGTGTTCCTGTGTGAGAGTACAGGTCTGCAGCGCTCATTTAAGGATGCGTTTTGAAAGAAACGTATTACTCTTTCAGAGATACTCCCATCTTAAAGGCCTGGTGTAAAAAAATGGGTTGGCAACACGCAAGTGTCCATATGCTACGGTAACTGCTTAACATCGGACGAGCCGTATGCTTGTTTGCCAGCCAAGTAGGATAAAAAAGGAAGCTCTCATAAGCAGTGGGACATATGGTATATGTGTTGCTATTTTTTTTAAAAGACAACTCCCGCACTAAAGAATAAGCGCTGTGTCGCCGGGGAACTTTACAAACATACAATTAACGGACACAAATTACATCCAGACTCAGACAACTCTTTGTGGGTCACACAAAGTTTTGTCATGTGTGGCAATCGAACCCACAACCTCGTGCATAGCAAAGCGCCCACCGCCGCGCCGTGATGCGACTGTGAGTCTGGATTAACAGCGGAGTAACCAACTGATACACCGAGCTTTGACACTCTTGCCACTAAGGCAGTCAAATTATATTATAGGGACAGATAAAAAACTATATAAAACCTGTAAATCCGCCACATTTACGAAACACCAAATACGAAGCGTAACCCATCCCAGTATACAGAACGGTCCACGCTGGTCCGAACACCCAGCTGGGTGGTGTCCATGGAGGCTTGTTCAGGAGCTGATACCAAGCTTTTCCGTCGGGGCGTTTGACCTGGCCAACCATGGTTACGGTGCTGACCCAACCACCTATGTTGGGCAGTAGTGTAGCGCCGACAATACCCCAGTTTATCATGTTCATGGTGGCTGTGGATAAAATTGACTGAAATTATTATTACTATTTATGGTAATTTTTGTAATAATGCGCCGAAATTTCGTTAACGGCGTCTATTTTCGACATCGACTAGCCTAGTCATCTGCGCTGGTGATATTATACCTAGTCATGGTGCATAAATGCGTGCACAAACG
Organism: Trisateles emortualis; assembly: GCA_947095525.1. Lineage (NCBI taxonomy): Eukaryota > Metazoa > Arthropoda > Insecta > Lepidoptera > Erebidae > Trisateles > Trisateles emortualis. The sequence continues at coordinate 13,047,712 of OX352752.1, read as the reverse complement.
CATGTGCACTCTCTTTATGATCTCACTCCCAGTTCGATTCAACGGCAATCCAATTCTTCCGGAAATCGGGCGTACGACCGGCTAGGTGGCTCTACGAAATTTTCTAGGCATAGGGATGAAAATTCCGCAAATATACTAGCTACGGGCAACTTGAACAAAACGTTTTCCTATCCCAGGGATACTCCATTTTAAAGCCCTGGTGTAAAAAATGGGTCAGCAATACGCATGTGTACCTCTGGTATTGTAAGCGTCCAAAGGTTACGGTAACTGCTTAACATCAGGCGGGCCGTGTGCTTGTTTGCCACCCTAGTAGTATAAAAAACGATTGTCAATTTCTTGACAGAAAAACCCAATAGAGATGTATGGACCGATCCGGGAATCGAACGCGGGACGTAAACGTAATATTAGAAGTCAACTTACCTACCATTTTAATGGTACCTACTCATTAAAATTAAGTATTATCGCCTGATAAGAATACTACTATTTCTAACGATACCAATATAATACTAACACAATTTTATTACTATTTATAAAAACCTATAAGTTTCTACACGCCTGTATAGCTATTATAATTTAAAACTTCTATATCGAAGTATGAGAAATATAAAGAAAGTAAAGAGAGGTGTAGATGGCGCCACAAAAACTAAATAAAAATGTGAAATTAGTTCCCGATGTCAACGTTATTTCGAGAGACAGGTGTTTATTCTGCAAGAACTGCCTATAGATTTAATAAACACTATAACTTACCTATTTAATCCTCTCTATAATTTACGGATAGGAACAACGTGCCAACTTGGTTTGACTTCTTTCATTTATCACTAATGAACTAATAAATACCTATTAGATAACACTGTTTTGTATGATAAGGTAAATAAACGATTATCAAGTTGCATAATGTACTATAAAAGCCGAGATTTTATAATTGAATGTTTATATTGATATAAGGTGATATAAGTACCTTACGTCTGGAACCCCAATAGAGAAGCACAATATACTAAAATCGTAGGTAGGTATATCTATCGATTTAACGATTACCTACCTAATGTTATAATGGAAGTTTAGAAGTAGGTATATTAGGTACCTACATCAATACAAATAAAAGAGTTCATTTTCGAAATAAGTAAGATATGTAGTAATGATAATTTTCGATTTCTGCTTGAAACGAGACGATGCAATCATCTGACAACCGTGACACAATACAACGTCATTCAAATATTATACTACTAAATTTAGAAGCACACAAACTACGTCCATTACTTTGCATTTCCTATGGTTATAAAATACATTCTAAAATTTTAGCATAGCTTCGTTCTGGGAAGCTGACTTTACATTATAATCTTTAAATTCACATTTTTAAAAGTATTCTGCGTTTAACAGCAGTTTTTAGGAGCTATATCTTAATATTAGGTAAGTAATAGATAAATCAATAATTTTAAAACTCACCTTTCTAGAAGTTTACCGGTATTTTCGTAGAGTAAATAAATTGCGCAATGACGACGGACGAATAAATTAATGTAACTATGTACGATTTTGGCTTAATCATCGGCAACTTAAACCGGCATTACGTCATATGAGACTATAATTATTTATTTATTACATCTGGTAAGTATTTTTGTTATAATTATCTTATCTCATGATGAGTTCGTAAATTATTCTGATCGGATGTTGTGTGCCGGTTTTATTATCATTCGATTAGGTAATGAATTAAAGTGTGTACGAGAATTTAGAATCTTTTTCTAATTAAAAATGGAATTAGTGGAATTTCACATTGAAAGGTAGGAAAAAAGGGTGTATTTTGTTCAGCTTTCCTGGCCATTTTCATCGATAAAAAATGAAGCATATATAATAATTTACATACTTATTAGAATGTAATCATAGATAAGATTGAAGGTATTATGGTGTGAATAAAGGCCTAAACTCTCTCTCTCTCTCTTGATAGAGGAGAGGAGACCCGTGCCCAGCAGCGGGACATATATGGGTTGCTATTATATTATTTATAGATATGAAGCTGGTGCAAGAAATCCATAATATAATGTTTCTATTTGATTTCTGTTAGTACCTAGCTGGTTGTTGTAACACAAATTTTACAAGAATGGGGATGCAGTTGTCAAGGCAACCCTAGAAACCACTTAAATTTATTATTCCACATTTAGTCATCATTACTGGCAGTTTTCTTCCTCATGCTGCACATGCCATTCAAGCTTCTGACCAAAATCCATAAGTACTAACATTATAAAGATGAAGAACTTGCATCTTCAAACATTATAGTGAAATAAAAATTCTTTCTCTAATCAAAAGCTACACTAACCAACTATTCTTAGATTCATCATCTTCTCAACCTATAAACGTCCCTCTGTTGGGCACGGTTCTCCTTCATACATTTGGAGGGATATTAGCCTACTATACCACGCTGGCCAGAGGGGTTGGTATAGGGTTTTGTTTTAAGATTATATGCATGTAATTGAAGCCACTATTACAGTTACACTTCTGGATTTATCACTTAGCTAAGCTGATGCTAGCTGAATAAAGGTAGATTTATTCTAGAAAGAAGCTAGATAATATTTAATTGAATTAAAAATCTGCACAGTTTATATTAAAAAAAAAATTGAGGGTTATTGAAAATTTTATCTTCTTTATGCACATAAAAATAATAATCTAATAGCTTGATGATACAATTCACAAGTTACTTAGTTAGGACTGCTGATAGAAGTGTCTATCGGCAGCCCCAAAAATTGCCCTGCATGTTTTTATATAGGTACTTTATGATGCAATGTAACCTTTTTATGCTACGAGTATGTCCACAAACTAGTAGTGTGTGCAATAGCATTTATAGATGGACTTTGTACCATTCTATTCAATCAATAAAATTAAATAGTAGTCAGTTACAAAATTGTTTTTTAGTCTCACTGTCACATGCATTTTACTAGCTACAATACTGATCGTAGTATAGTACAGTACAATACTGTACTGTACAGTAGTATAGTACAATACTGATAGTAGTTATAGAAGTAAATACTAACCACTCCACCTTGACGTTGGCAGAATCATTGGTATAAAAAATTGGATGGAGCCATATCATATAAAAAAAAAATACTAGCCATTTGAATTATGCTACTGCATTAATACTTACAAAGACAACCCTTGCAATAAGGTTTTGCTATCAAGAAAGGACCTTAATAAGGCAAGCACAATCTCTGTTGATCCATGCTGCATTATTTCTTATTTTCCAAAAAGACAACTCTCGTATGAGGCAACAAGCCTTGTGTCACGGGCAACTAGTCAAACACACATTACTGGACACAAAGTACACCCAGACTTGTGACAACCATTTATGGATCACACAAATATTTGTCCTATATGGAACTCACTTCTCATGTGGCTTTGAAGGCATCAAATAGACAGAAGCCTGAAAATGCCGCATATTAATAACAATTTTAGTTATATTACGTATACATATATGTTTACAAAATGCATATATTTATTTAAGGGTCTAGCTGAAATCCAGCGCTAGATAATGTCTAGCATATGCTGATCTAGATCCTATTTTGCCACTGTGAGACACATACTATGTATTCTTTTCTGTTATATTTTTTTCTGTTTCTTTGATTTTTCTTTCAATTTTTATTTTGTAACGTGTCTTCATTGTGCCAAATAAACATTTTTTCTTTCTTTCTTTTTTTATTATTACTATAATAGACAAGGAGTCTTAATTGTGTACTATTTTGAAGGTTTTAATATGTATTGTTGCCTAACGTTTCTGCATCTGAATCTTAAGCCACTGAATCAGCCGTGCAGTCAACATTTAAACTACTAGTCTCATATGAGTATAAACTATTATTTCAGAATTACAGACAGAATAATGGCAAACTGGCCAGCTATCGGATCCGTTGTGTTACCAAATATTGGTGGTTGGGTCAACGGTCTGTACTTTGCGGGGCAGATTCGTAAAGGTGAAGAGAAATCCTGGTACGATAATCTGAAGAAACCATGCTGGACTCCGCCCAAGTATGTATTTGGTCCTGTCTGGACTGCACTGTACAGCGGCATGGGATACGCTTCTTATTTAGTTTATGAAGAGTGCGGAGGATTCACAGGTAAGAATTTATACTTAGCTTTTTAATATTATAAATTAAAAACTTTATATGGATGATGAATGGATGTTTGTTGCTCAATCACTCCCAAAACAGCTAAACGGATCTAGATAGAAAGTAGCACATAGTAAGATTATAGTCTGGAGTAAGACATATGCTACTTTTATCCTGGAAAAATGTAGGGGTCCTGTGGGTAGAGTCGTGGGCAACGGCTAGTTATAAGTAACTGTTGCTTGACTGTGCCTTGTAGTATATATCTTCTATAGTATATTTCACAGCATAGGTACTGTAACATTTGAATAAGATGATAGACAATTCAATTAAAACCTATTGATTGAATACTCTTGGCTCTTGCTCATTCAAATAGCTAATTGGTTAGAGATTGATTCAATCATTCATTTCATCTTCATCGTAAAATGTTAAACATCGCAGTACTGACTGCCTTGGTGGTCCAGTGGCCGCAGTATGCGCCTGCTGTGCACGAGGTAGTTGGTTAGATTCCCACACAACTTTGTGTGACCCACAAAGAGTTGTTCTGAGTCTGAGTGTAATTTGTGTCCATGAATTGTATGTTTGTAAAGTCCCCCGCGACTCTAGCTAGAGCTTGGTCTCTAGTGCTTTTGTCTTTTAAAAAAAAGGAAAGTACCCATGCTTTTGTTACTATACCATTTTAAATTGGCCTTTACTTGGGTCAACATATGCAATCCAGCGCGGAAATGTGGCCAGTCTTTTGGGCACCTTTCCTCAGAACTTCGACCTCAATCAGATATTTTATTTATAGGTTAAAATACCTTTAAATACAATATCTAATTGTTTATAAGTAGGTTAGGTAACTTTTATTTTATTAACTATTTATGTAAATGTCTTATGAAATAAATTACCAGCATAAACTTAAATAAGTACAAAGTACGAACAGAGACCTGTATTGCTGCTATCTCTTAAAGATTATTATCATAATGTAGGTGTGTCTAGAATATTTATTTTACTTCTGAGTCACAGCCGTATGTATGCATTAGGCCTTGAAATTGTTTGACTTTAAACATACCGGTAATCAACAAAAATGTTGTATTTTTCCACATTATTTTTGACTTAGTGTCAGCGTAGACAGAGAGGAATAGGTAATCCCCACGCGGTCTCGGGCATTTTCTTTACGGATGGCGTATGATTCCCGCATATCTTCGAGGACGCGCGATCATTTTTTGTCAGGTTTAAGCATTTATGCACTTTATTGTAACAATTTTAAAGTTTATTTTCAAGTGCGTTAATAAAATCTTCTCCGCTGCGCTTCGTTCCGTCTGCGCTGAGCCTTACGGTCCACCTGATGGTAAACAGTCACCGTAGACGTATGGTTGCTTGCAATACCAGAAGCATTACTGGCGCGTTGTTACACTACATCTTGTAACTCTAAGAGTTTTGTGTCATGGGTAACAATGGGATATTTAAAACAATATTTTAATAACAGCTCATAAAATTTTACTTAATATGCCCTGGAGACCTGTATTCACGCACAGGATTACTACTTCTTCTTTGTCGTTCCTTCATTGCTGAGGATCGCGACCACATACGACACGTCTCCAAGCTATGCGGTCTTCTGAAGTGTGGACCGCACGGTACATGCTACTTCCAAACGCCTTCTTAATGACGTCTGACCATCTTGCCGGCGCTCTGCCTTGAGCGTGTTTACCTTCCACTCGGCACAGAATCAAAAGCTTTTCTAGACGATGCTTAGGTGAACGCATTATATAATATGTCCGAAAAAGCTAAATGCACGCTCTTTGCAAATCGTTGATAATCTCTTTTGGACTACTACTACACCATTATTATTGTAGCCGACTGTACGGTTGGTTCAGTGCCTCAATGGTTTGCTGGTTGGACCACTGATGTCATATAGGTTCCGGTGGTCCACCCTTCACAGGGGGGTTTGTTGGCGGTATACCGGCCACCTACCACCTTTAGTCCGGAGAGTCCTACATAACTGCCTCGCATCCCCGGGCGGGGCGGTATGCGTAAAGAATTTCCAATCTACAAAAAAAAACCGCTCAATGTTTACCTTGCCATTTACCACTACGCGGCGTGTTGTGGGTTCGAACCCCCACATGGGACAAAAAATTATGTGATCTATAAAATGATTTTCCCGAGTCTGGGTGTACTTTAAAGGAAAAAGGAAGAAAGAAACATTAATTTGATACAACCAAAGAAGAAAACAGTACAATTCAAGTCGATATGCACAAGCTTAGTAGGTACCTATTAGTAGGTACTTTCCGTCCATTAATTGTATTTATGTCCCCGGGAGTTGTCTTTTTAAAAAGAAAAGATTAAGAGAAAACAATGGATGTGGTCTTCAATAAGGCTCTCGCTTGTATGTTACTTCTTGATATCTAGGTCTTCTTGATATCTCCCAGAGGGATAGGCAGCGGCTATAGATATAATTATTACCAACATTATCTTTATCTTGTAGGTACATGTCATTATTATACAACGTAAATTGAGTGACATAATCTACAAACTGCATTTTATTATCTTACCAAGGACTTTAGTATCCTACTAATATTATAAAAGCGAAAGTTTGCAAGAATGTACGGATGTATGTTTGTTATTTTTTAACGCAAAAACTACTGAATGATTCTGGATAAAATTTGGCACAGAGATAGATTATAGTTTAGAATAGCCTATATGCTAATTTTTATCGTGATAACCGACATCCACGCGGGCGGAGCCGCGCGCAACAGATGTGTTATACTTGTAAGAGTAGATAAATTTACTTGTTAAAAAGCTGACTTGAAAAGACAATTTTGCACTAGGGAACAAGCTCTGTGTCACGAGGGACTTTACATACAATTACCGGACACAAAGTAAACTCAGAATCGAGACAATAATTGATGGATCACACACATTTTTGTCCCGCGTGGGGATTCAACGCACAACATTTAGGGATGCATTTTTAAAGAAACGTTATATTCAAGCGATACTCCATCACTAAGTCTGGCTGTAATTTTGTTTTGATAGGCTATGCTCTAGAAATAAACCTATAATATTATAGTCGTACATAGGCTGCGGTAACTGCTTACCGTCAGGCTGGCCGTTTTCTTGTTTGTTACTTAAGTAGTATAAAAAATAAACAGATTGGGACGTCTAAATGGCTCTTTATACATCTAAACTAACGTATATAAGAGGAATGCTTTTTGTTTGTTTGTTTGATACGATATAACTTAAACATTACTTGACCGATTTTTAAGTATTTATCAAATAAATAATTTAAAAATTTATTTATTTAGATTTATAATATGAATAATAATTAGATTATTTATATTTTTATTATTTTATTTAAATAGCTTCATTAGGAAGCTACATTATCAGCAGGTAACATAGGCTATATTTTATTGAAATAAAATTACGGGACCTTCCACGAAAACGAAATAAATGTCCAACCGTGCGAACTAGGGACGTACCATTAGTGTTTATTTTTTTTTTTTTTTTATTTAAACTTCCTGCACAAAATTATACAGAGGCGGACTTAATGCCTTAGGCATTTTCTACCAGTCATCCTAGGGTGATGCAGAGATATTTATTTATTTAATGCACAAAACAAATTACAATCTTAACAAAAACAAGATATAATAGTATGTAGTTGATCCAATTCTAGATTGTAACTCAAATACATGCGCATATAGTGAAACAAGTAATTAAGTAGGTATTTAACAAGTGATCAGAACGGTAGGCTTAAATCTAAGTTTGACAATTTGTTACTTACTATAATTTAAAATTAATGAAAAAAAATATACATGCAGACACTAAGTGACGGACATCATTCGTCGGCTGAAGTATCGGGTTTAGGATAGAGGGTATCTTTTACAGTCTTTATATATATTCCGAACTGAGAATTAGAAATATCTAAATGTATGTGACCTATTACGAGCTAAGCTAGATATTAATAGCAGGTGTTAAAATGATTGAAAAACAGAAATAATTTGGTAAGTTACATAAAATAGTGTTACATAAGGACACAATGGAAAGTGATGATCTTAGGAGATAAGATAGTTTGTCTGCCTGTCGTGTTCAAGATGTATTACTACATAATCTATCAGCTTATCAGCTGGGAGATACTTCATATGTACTTGTAGTTTAAAATTAAAGTAGAGATATTAAGTACTAGGTTATATAAAAGTACCCTATTCGCTATTCCAGACTATGCCAAATTTATTATTATTTATTAACCGACTTCGCCCGGGTTAAACTATTTTCAGCGCAACTTTCTTAATTTTTTATTACATAAAAACTTTCTCCTGACAATAACAACAAAAATCGAAAAAAAGCGAAATCGGTTCAGTTGTTCTCGAGATTTGAGCTTAGCAACACATTCAGCGATTCATTTTTACACGCTTTTTATTAGCTTCACCTGTATGTTTGTAGGTTTGTATGTTTGTAACCGACTTCTTTGGGCGCGATTTTGACCCACTTTGAACGGCCAGATTTCGTTCAAACTTTGTAGATTTATCGAGGACCGATGACAATACACTAATTTGATTTAACTTAAAAACAACTCAACCGATTTTAAAATTTCTTTCACTATTAGAAAGCAACATTCTCTGCGAGTAACATAGGCTATACTTTATTGAAAAAAAAAACTGCTGGCAACAGCTAATCGAAACTTCTATTATAAACGCGAAAGTTTGTATGGATGTTTGTTACTCTTGCACGCAAAAACTACTAAACGGATCTGGATTGAATTTTGCATAGAGATAGATTATATAGTCTGGAATAACACTTAGGCTACTTTTTATCTCGGAAACGCGCAGGAGAAGCCGCAGGCGGAAGCTAGTCTCTAAGTAGGATATAATTAGAAAAAAAATACTGTTTTGAGTTTTGATTATATTTTTTGCAAATAAAGAAATTTATTTATTCTTGACTCTATTACTCGTTTGTAACAGCTAGTAATGAATATGTATGAATTTCCAGAAGAGGCAGTTCTTCCCTTGTCTCTGTACGGAGGTCAGCTGCTGCTCAACTGGGCGTGGACACCCATATTCTTCGGCCTCAAGGACTATAAACTGGTTTGTACTATAAAAATATTAATACAACAATACAATCGTGCCATACTGTAAGGTGTGAAGGAATTTTGTCCCACGAATAATTAGGTTGTGAATTGAGCTCTCAGTCGAATATAGAATAAGAAGAGATTTTAGCATGGGGGTATTTCAAGAAGTCATAAGGTTTTTTTAAAGGTCGGCAATGGGCGAGTGATACTTCTGGTGTTGCAAGCGTGCAAGGGTGAACTATCATCGGGCACCTTTCTTGAAGAACCCCATGAGTGATACTTCTGGTGTTGCAAGCGTGCAAGGGTGAACTATCATCGGGCACCTTTCTTGAAGAACCCCATGCTATAGTCTCTTGGGAAAACCTCGGCAGGCTCATTCCACAGCCTAATCATACGTGGTAAGAAATTCCTCTGGAATTTTACCACGTACGATTATAGTCTGGAATAATACATAGGCTACTGTTTATCCTAGAAAAAAAACTCTGTTCCCGAGGGAATGTACAGAAGCTAGTACTCACATAAATATCTTTCATCCCCAGGCCTTCATCGAGATCTCAGTCCTGACTGGAGCAGCCATTGCCACGACAGTGACATTCTGGCGCATCAACAACACAGCTGGAGCCCTTCTGGTACCGTACCTCGCGTGGTTGGGCTATGCCAGCTCTCTTACCTACTACATATGGAAGAACAACCCCAAGGTTGAGATCACGGAGATCAAGGATGAGAAGAGCCAGTGAAGGTAATTGTGCTTATCGTCGAATTATAAGAAAAAAAGACTTAGTATAATAATAATTTCGGGACAACTCACACATCGCTATCTGATCTCAAACTAGGCAAAGCCTGTACTATGGTAACCAGACATACTTATATATTTTTAAATACATACATACTATAGATAAATTACACCCAGACACAGAACAAACATTCGTGCTCATCACACAAAGATTTGTCCTGGGTGGGAATCGAAGCCAAGACCTCCGGCGTAGCAGTGAGAGTACCTAACCACTAGACCAACAGGCCATTTAAAAATCAATCCTCATCTCAGCCAAAAGACGTCCACTGCTGGACATAGGCCTCCCGATCCTGAGCCGACCTTGTCCAAAACCAATAAATGTATTTAAAGTATATATGTTTTTTTGTTTCAGCTATTAAACAAACAACGCTAAGTAACTTAACTAGTTAAGTAAACGTGTTCTTTAGAGTTAGATATTCACAATCTAAGTGCAATTCTATGTCAAATATCTGTGACCTATGTATAAGTACATTTTTGTTTGTAAGATATAGCCGAGGCAGCAGAATATAGACAGTAGATTGGGTCAAATTGTTTAGAATTATCATGTTTAGAATTGTGTTACTCAAACTCAAAATCCATTTATTTATTTAGGTTACTAAGTAACACTTATCCATCACAGCTATAAGACGTCTACTCCAGGACATTGGCCTCATCCAAGGTTTTCCACATCACTCAGTCCTGAGCTGACCTTGTTCATCGGTTGCCCGCGGCTTTAACCAGGTCGTTGGTCCACCCTGTTGGAAGCCTGCCCACGCTGCGTTTTCCAGTTCGTGGTCGCCACTCTAGAAGCGCCTTGCCCATTGCCACATAAAAAGCATAAAAAGACTAGAATCATGATGAAAAGAATGTAAGATAATAAAACTACTGCCTTATTCTGCTACCGAATTTGTTACTTAACATAATGCCTCTCAGTAAAAAAAGACAAGATCCATATATATTTGGCAAATTTCCACCTTATGTTAATTAACATAAGGTTTAAATTTGATCATTTCATCCACGTTTTTACTGAGAGTGCAATATATATGTAGATATATTCAACTTTGTATAATAAGTATACCTATCAATTGTAAAGATGATATTGATCAATGGCTATATTACTAGTATAGAATACTATCCAACTATTAATGTATTATTACTGCATTTAAAGGAGCATTCTCACTGTATACATTCGTTTAAGAACATTCGTACGAACGTTCGGCTTATGAACGAATGCTCGGCTCGAGAGCGAACGTTCGCGGTGAAAATATAGTACGCAAAACGAACATAGGTGTCGCTTTAAGCACAAGAATAAAATCGCACGAATATTTAAACAACGAACAATAATAAATACACAGCTGTTAGATGTTATTGATGTTCTAGTGCCGCAACCTAGCGGCAAAATATTACAGTTATATTAACCTATAAATCTGTTAATTTATAAATAGAAACGTAGTTATTTTTTTTAGGTTAATAATTAATTTTAAAATTTGCTTGTCCTTTGTCTGGGTAGCGGTACAAATATACAATTTTATCAATAAACCTCAGACTAATAGAATAAGATAGACGGAGCGTGTAGAACTCGCGCGCGAAGCCGCCAAAAGTCATACTAAATAGCAATGTCATACGTTTTCGTTTTCGCGCGCAGTCGATTTGAGCCGCTAGTGAGTACGCACGTCTAAACACGTTTTGACAAAATATTATTATAATGCCGTATTGTGTAGTAAAACGTTGTAAAAATACTTCAGAGCGGCTCAAATCGACTGCGCGCGAAAACGAAAACGTATGACATTGCTATTTAGTATGACTTTTGGCGGCTTCACGCGCGAGTTCTACACGCTCCGTCTATCTTATTCTATTAGTCTGAGCAATAAACTTATAAATTTACAACAACAAAAATCATAACCTTAGCCGTAGTCAGGTAAAAAAATACCATGAATCTGTTGTCGGCTGTTTAAGAGGTCAGTTTTCTGATATTGTTTTCTGATATTATTCTATCATTAAACCTGTAAAAATGATGTAATTTCTATTTTATATTATTCTGAAGACTTATATAAAGTAATAACCCGAACAAAGTTGTTTTCTATCTATATTTTATTTAGTTATAAGCGAAATGTTGAAGCACAATTTATTTTTAAGCATTCCTTGATGGCATTTGTAATGTTTAAAATTAAGTAGAAACTTTTTATTGTTTTTAAAAATAAAGTATTTATGTTTTGAGCTATTTATTGTTTAAAAATATTGAATGTACCTATCAATAAATTATTCTGGAAAATTACTGTTTTGTCTCTATACTATTCCCAAAAATATTGTCCAAGGTCTTAAGTCGAGTAAATTAGATGGACTTACAGAAAAGCACCCAAATAACTACTACACACATTGGTGTAGTTGTGTTCCTGTGCGTACAGTGATTTGCCAGGTATACTCCATCACAAAACGCTAGTGTTATTTTTTTTGGGACGCTAACACGCACGTGCTGCCTCTAGTATTGCAAGCGACCGTAGATTATGGTAAACTGCTACTCATCAGGCTGGCTTTGTCTCAGGTTTGTTGGTGACATCTTTAGTAGTATAAAAACTGACTCGAACCTGCGTCGTCCAAGGATTGTGAACTATGATCTCTTAGTACCTATCATTTCATGCTAAAAGGAGTATATCCACCAGTGAAACAATATGTTATAGAATTAATATACCTACGTAAGTAAGCCGAATTCTGACTTCATAATTTAACAATGGCTGTTGTTTAAGACAAACTTTTTAACTAGAAACGTTGCGACACTCTCATTTAAATAATCCACCGCTTCGGTGATCTGTTAGACCATATTAGCGTCACAGATTTATAACGTAACTGTCAGGAGTCTGTGATAGAAGCCCATCATTTTAAGACATAAAGTTTATTTATAATAAGTTTATTTCAATAAAACGTTCAGTACATTAGTTAACATTGGTCCCAAACTAGGCTAGGCCTGTATCTTGGGCACCGTACAGAGTTTACGTTAAGTTAGGAACCTAATATAAAAAATCCTTACTAATATTATAAATGTGAAAGTTTGTGAGAATGGATGGATGGATGGATGTTTGTTACTCTTTCATGTAAAATATACTGAACGGATCTGGATGAAATTTGGCACAGATATAGATTATGGTCTGGAATAACACGTAGGCTACTTTTTGCAGCGATAACCGACATCCACGCGGGTGGAGCCGCGGGCAACAGCTAGTTTAAAATAAATGAAAATTAAACGATAATGTTCAATTAGGTATGTACTTTGGTTCCTTTTTTATTTTACGCCAAACGGGAGTTCAGTTTTGTTTTCATGTTTTAGTGCGTTGTTGTACTTGTTTATAGCCTTTAAATATAAATGTGATAAATAATAAAGTGTTAGTGATAGATAAAAAAAAAGCTACTTAGCTACTGTTGACGGCAATAATTTCTGCGCGCTTGTAGGTATTTTATCTATAGGTACCTAATGTATTTCGCATAGCATGTGTACTGTGATGTTTAACATTTTACGATGAAGATGAAAGAAAATGATTGAATGATCAAGAGTATTCAATCGATAGGTTTTAATTTAATCGTCTATCATTTTCATTGATGATATGAATGATAATATCATAGATTTAGATCGATAGGTAGATACCTATCTACCTACATTTAAATTTAATGTGAGAGATAGCTTTTGTTCTAGTGTAAAAAGTGTTTACCTACTAAAAGTTTAAAGTGACTGCCTCGGTGGTCCAGTGGCCGCAGTATGCGCCTGCTGTGCATGAGGTTGTGGGTTCGATTACCACACAGGACAAAACTTTATGTGACCCACAAAGAGTTGTTCTGAGTCGCTGTAATTTGTGTCCGTTAATTGTATGTTTGTAAAGTCCCCCGCAACACAGAGCTTGTTCTCTAGTGCGGGAGATGTCATAAAAAAAAAATATATATATAGGTATATATTGTAAAGAAAGATAATAAAGATTTAGTTATAGATGAAATAAAGCTACTTAGCTACTGTTGATGGCAACAATTTCTGCGCGCTTTTGCGATATCTATAGTGTATTGCACATAGCATGGATACTGTGACATTTAACATTTTACGATGAAAATGAAAGAAAATGATTGAATCAATATCTAACTAATTAAATTCAAATTGTTTATTGCATTCCATAGGTAGGTACAGGTGTTATATTTAGGTACAGAGTACAATAGTCTCGTATGGACCCTGTCGGGCACAACAATATTGGAAAAATATACAATTAAAATTTAAAACTAAAATTTGTGAAACATATTTAATATTCCTCTATATTTATAAATTACAAGCTGACCCAGCAAAAGTTGTTTTGCTACTAAAATATAGGGGTTGATCGTAGAAGGGTGAAAATTGAGGATTGTATGTATTTTTGTATGTTGTATCATAAAAAAATAGAAATTAAAAATTTTGTCTAAAAAATAAAATTTAGGGGTGGACAACCCCTAACATTTAGGGGGATGAAAAATAGATGTTGGCCGATTCTCATAGATACCGGATAAGCACAAAAAATTTCATCAAAATCGGTCAAGCCGTTTCGGAGGAGTATGGCAACGAAAACTGTGACACGAGAATTTTATATATTAGATATAAGTACATACTTTGTTTATCTATTTTTCTTTATCTTCTATAAATTCTTGTACTGTGTAATAGCATTTCTTAATTAAGAATTGTTTCAATTAGTTAATTGAATGATCAAGAGTATTCAATCGATAGGTTTTAATTTAATCGTCTATCATTTTCATTGGTGATATGATTTTTTTTTTTATACTACCAAGGTGGCAAACAAGCATACGGCCCGCCTAATGGTAAGCAGTTACCGTAGCCTATGGACGTTTGCAACACCAGGGGTGTCACTCACGCGTTGCCGACCCTTTAAAAACCTTATAACTCCTTATTAAATATTTTTAGCATTTTGCTATGCAATTAGCTCCAATATACTTAAATATTAAAGCAATGTGGAAAAAGACGAGCCCGGAGCAGGACTCGAACCTGCGCCTCTCGGGTTCCGGCCCAGCGCACTACCAACTGTGCCATCCGAGCTCCTACTCCAGAATTCGAATTTGTCCACCGCTTGTTTACGTCTTGGAGTGACGTTAGTTTCATTCAAACGTTAGCCGTTACAGGTCTATACGTACAACATCTTCCAATTATGAGGAAAGAATGTTATTAAAGAATGAAACCACTCAATATTATTAAATATTTTTAGCATTTTGCTATGCAATTAGCTCAAATATACTTAAATATTAAAGCAATGTGGAAAAAGACGAGCCCGGAGCTCACTCCAAGACGTAAACAAGCGGTGGACAAATTCGAACTCTGGAGTAGGAGCTCGGATGGCACAGTTGGTAGTGCGCTGGGCCGGAACCCGAGAGGCGCAGGTTCGAGTCCTGCTCCGGCTTCGTCTTTTTCCACATTGCTTTAATATTTACTTATAACTCCTTTCTTGAAGAACCCCATGCTACAGTCTCTAATAATGATAATATCATAGATTTAGATCGATTGGTAGATACCTATCTACCTACATTTAAATTTAATGTCAGAGACAGCTTTTGTTCTTGTGTAAAAAGTTTTAACTAAAAGTTTAAAGTGACTGCCTCGGTGGTCCAGTGGCCGCAGTATGCGCCTGCTGTGCATGAGGTTGTGGGTTCGATTCCCACACAGGACAAAACTTTATGTGACCCACAAAGAGTTGTTTTGAGTCTGGGTGTTATATGTATCCGTTAATTGTATGTTTGTAAAGTCGCTCGCAACACAAAGCTTGTTCTCTAGTGCGAGAGTTGTCTTTTGTAAAAAAAAGAAAATAACAATAGGTGGTGTATTTCACATAGCATGGGTACTCTGATGTTTAACATTTTACGATGAAGACGATGAAGATGAAAGAAAATGATTGAATCAATATCTAACTAATTAGCTAATTGAATGAATTAGCTATAGTCTATCATTTCCATTGATTTTCAAAAATGAATGACAATATCATAGATTTAGATCGATACATTTAAATTTAGTGTGAGAGACAGCTTTTGTTGAAGTGTGTAAAGTACCTAAGTGAAAGTTTAAAGTGTTGAAACGTTCAAATATAGTTTCCACAGACTCATAATTACGTCTCTATATTGAAGAACTAAAAGCAAAGGTATGTTTAATATTTCTTGGTCTTAAATAACGCTACAATTAAATAAATCACTAACGTAATAGCAATAAGTAGACGGCACTAAAAACTTGGATGACGTCAAGCAGAGAAATGGAGGTAATCCTTTTCTCAAGAAGTCATTGCTCTTATCTGTTTTACACCTTTACTATTGAAATACGAAAGCGACAAGAATTGAACTCGAAAAGTTTACATTTTCTTGCAGTTTGAATAGATTTTTGAGGTTATTTTGTTGAAGTGACAATTGAAAGAAAGAAAGAAAGCATTACATTACACAGGATAACAGATGGTAGACATAAGAGAGACACATAATAGCAACACAAAAAAATATATTATTTATATATCCTGTGTGGTGTCAGAAAGGGTCCCAATCTCAGCTGTATGCTGCGGCATTTTAAACTGCAGCGCTGATTTTCTGATCAGGCAATTGCAATCGTTTTTGATGCCGATAAGTTACTATGACATCTTTGAAATGGTTTGTCTCTATTTTTGGCGCGTGTCATACATTAACTCTTAACTTTTCATTAAGAACAGATCTTAAGGTACCTTGAATTTTATTCCTTAGATACCAAGCGAAGGTGCGGCCATAAGCTATATAGCTAATAGGTAATAATGTTTCGGGCATGGCGGCTAACCTCAACGGAGACTAGCCACCTGCGCGGGAGATATTATTGTGCACAAGTGTGTGCGCAAACACAGGTGCACCCTTTATTCCTTCACTCTCATAGTTCGATTGATACCATTCAGAATGAAATTTAGGTAAGTATTTAAGTAAGTATTTTGTAAGTATTTATTATTTAAAAATAAATCATACCAAGATTGACCAGCCACCCCAAGTAGCACCCGTTCACGAGCATGATGCACAGACCAGCCATCATTTTCTTCGTCATATTAGAGGGAAGGAAATGACCCGGCCAATACTCTCATAGTTCGATTTGACGGCAATCTGTCACGACCGGAGATCAGGCGTAGGACCAACGTCTTTACGTGCTTTCCGAGGCAGGGGGTGTTTACAATGCCAGCTTTGAAATTCCGGGCATCTATTGTGAATTTCTTGACAGAAAAATCCCAATATCAATGCTTGGCCCGACCTGGGAATCGAACCTCGTTACCAGCAGTGACACACATCGACCACTGAGCCAACAAGGCAGTTAAAGATATAGACTAAGTACCTATCTATATACCAAGTATTGTTAGTGTTCACACATTATGGTACCTACCTACCACACCCATTAACTAGCGGTGTGCTTCTTAGCCGCTTTTGTTGGCATGACAAAAAGCAATGAAACTTAGGTAATAATGTAGGCTGAAATATCTCGTGTAATTTACATAAACACACAAATAGTAAGGGCATAGTGTATTCCATAAATCAAAGTTACAAATCTATCTAACGTACCCATCAGATTTTACCTAATCCTGCAATCTGGCTACTCGCTGTGCAAAAACATAGCTTATTCCATTGTAATAAAGACCTTATTTGATTACGTACACTATGTTTAGTTTACCATTAATCTGTACCATTAGTTTAAAATGTCCGATAATAGTTTTAGTAGGGTTTTTAGGTAGAAGATTGATGTGATTTTTCATTTATAACTCGGAAATGTAGGTAAGTAGGTATGCATTGTTACTTAATTTAAAATGTAAACTTTTAATGAGGCAAACAGACTTCGGACACAGGTTGGTCTAAGCAAAGAAAACCTGGAGACCAATCTGGAGTGTAAATGTTGTGCAGAGCCTCAAACCATGGGGCACTTGATATCATGTCCCACGTGCTCTGACACCTGCACCTTAGAGGAGGCTTATGCACGCTACCGAAAATGCAAAACTCGTAGCTAAGTTCTAGGCCAATTAGATTGCCATCGACACGCTAAGAAGAAAAAAAAATTACGGACATAAAGTGTATACCCGAATCGGGACAACCATTTATGAATCACACAATTTTTTTGTTCCGCGTGGGGATAGAACCTACAACACGCCGTGAAATTGAAAATGGCGAGGTAACCACTTAAGCCACTGAACCAACAATGCAGTCAATCTTTGTTGTAGTTTTCTTGGGTTTGATTCCTAGCTAAGGATTTTTTTTAGCCTCCTTAGGTGACGAACAATCATACGGTGTCCCTGCTGGTAAGTAGTTAAATATAAGTAAATCATTTCCACACGCAGGAGAGGTAGGGCACCATACTAGCAAGCAAGCCCGACTGTCAGGCCTTACAAAAGATCACAGGCAAATAACTACACACAGTGGTGTTGTTCTGTTCCTCTGTGTGAGTATAGGTCTCCAGCGCTCATTTAGAGAAGCGTTTTGAAAGAAACGTTTTCCTATCCCAGGGATACTCCCATCTTAAAGCCCTAAATTGAGTCAGCAAAACGCAAGAGATACCTCTTGTATTGCAAGCGTCTATACGCTACGGTAACTGCTTACCATCAGGCGGGCCGTATGCTTGTTTGTCGACTAAGTAGTATAAAAAAAACGTATGTTCTCAACATGCTTTTATAGAGTAGAAATCTAGCATTAGTACCTACCTAACAAAATACAATAGCTAAGTGATACATTACAATTATGTGGCAGTGAGGTGTAATTGTCAGCGAGGCAAGCCTGGGCATTTGCATAGCTGCGAAAACACGCCTCAACTCTCACATAGTTCGTGACAAGTTTGTCGTACACTTAAAGTTAAAGCGAGGCGATAGCTATGTCATACTTTATTAATAAATCTCAGCCAAAATACTTCCACTGCTGCACATAGGTCTCCCTCAAAGATTTCTTCAAAGAGATAGGTCATCAACTAGCGAGCAAGCCCGACTGGGGAAGGACCTCCACCTTACAGAAGACCACAGCCAAATAACTACACACAATGGTGTAGCTGAATTTCTGTTTGTGAGTACAGGTCTCTAGCGCTCATTTAGGGATGCATTTTAAATCTATTCATCCAAACATTTTCTTATCCCAGGAATATTTCATCTTAAAACCCTGGTGTACAAAATGGGTCGGCAACACGTAAGTGATACTTCTGGTATTGCAAGCGTCCAAAACATCATACCAACCCATCTGGCCAGGGTGGTATAGTAGGCTAATGTCCCTCCAAGTGTATGGAGGAAACCCATGCCCAGCAGTGGGACGTTTATGGGTTGAGATTATATCTTTTAAATTAATAGTCTCTTTTATTTGTTCTAAGCTATTATAAACACACAACTTGCCAGATAAGAGTATGAATTTTGCAACGGAATTTAAGGGCTGTGTACCATGAAAACCTGAGTCGTTCGAGCGATAAAGAGGACAGAGCCTCTAGACAAGTGGCTTATGCGATAGTCGAATCGAAAAGTCAAAAAATAAAATGTATGGAATTTGACGTGAGTCTACGATTTATTGTCGAAAACTTACGTCAAATCCCATACATTTTCTTTTTTGACATTTCGATTCGACTATCGCTTATGCCACTTGTCTAGAGGCTCAGAGCTTCTTCTTCTTAGCGTATCGATGGCAATCTAAATTGTGTCGGCCCAGAACTTAGCTACGAGTTTTAGTTTTTTTGTATATAAATTATAACCAGACTTGGAACCAACATCACGGATCAAACGTTTTTTTACGTGTGGAAATCGAACCTACGACCTCCGGCGTAGCAGTCAGGGTTATTAAACCACTAGAGTAACAGGCCCGTCAGCTGGTGTAATCACACATTGCGAAAAAATGTAGCTCATTTAGGGATGAGCACGGAGGACCCATGCTATAGATACTTTGTTACCATATCTTTGTATGTACCCAATCCTAAGTCACATGGATATTTCAGCCAGCTCATCTTCCGGCATGTGACATAATACGTGCTCCATCTCATGTCGTAGCGCTCGTAGAGGTTCGTAGCGTTCGTAGCGCTCGTAGCTCTCGTACCAGAGATACTTACCTCTCACTTTAACATTACTTGTTAGGTCAGGAACTCCGTAATGCAGTACTTCAACTAGAAATGGGTTAAACTCAAATAGTCGATTTGGAAAATGATGTCTTTTAAAAAGTATGCATCCTTTATCTATAGGTACTAATATTATTATAAAGAGGATTTTTTTATACTACTTGGGTGGCAAATAAGCATACGCCTGATGTTAAGCAGTTACCGTAGCCTATGGACGCTTGCAATACCGGAGGTTTCATTTGTGTGTTTTTTTACATCTGGACTGGGATAGGATATTCAAAACGCGTCTCTAAATAAGCGCCGAAGCCCCTACTCACACAAAGGAACACAACTACACCATTGTGTGTAGTTTTATGGCTGTGGTCTTCTGTAAGGTGGAGGTCCTTCCCCAGTCGGGCTTGCTCGCTAGTATGGTGCCCTACCTCTCTTAAAATTTTATATTATAAAAGAATCCAGCGAAAGTAAAATAACATTTTTAATGACAATTTTATTAAGGCGAAGTTTCTTAACTTTGCAAATTCAAAAATGGCGAGACCACTTAAACTTTTTAGTTTCAACTTGAGGTATTTCAAGTTGCATTTAATTGCCTTTGTCGAATGTTTACGATTTCAAAACTTGACCGTTTTTGTATCGGCTAATGAGAATACTTTTACTTTACTAATATTTGTTTTGTTTTTACTGTAATATATGCCTTAATTTGTTTTTAAGTATCATTTGAAAGTAGAGTGTTATTCATTTGTCATCGTTTGATGTTCTTTTTTATTGATTGAAATAAAAAGTTTTCTAATATTATATTTACACATATAGCGCACATAGCTCACAGAACTGATGGCCGTTGGGGCAGAAAGGTTCTAGAGTGACGACCACGAACTGGAAGACAAAGCGTGGGCAGGCCTCCAACAAGGTGGACCGACGACCTGGTAAAGGTTGCGGGCAACCGATGGACAAGGTCTGTTCAGGATCGAGAGTTGTGGAAATCCTTGGGGGAGGCCTATGTCCAGCAGTGGACGTCTTTTGGCTGAGATGATAATATTATATTTGTGAAAGTTTGTATGGATAAATGGATGGATGGATGTTTGTTAGTTACACAACCACGCCAGAACTTTATTAGTTTATCCGTTTTCACTCACCAAGTTTTCTTTGTTACTTCTAACGAGCTTCTTCTTATAGCAAACTAACTAAAATACATTGCAATATAAATTAAGGTTTATAATAATAAAAAAATAGTATTAACGTTTGTGAAACAGGGCTGTTGATGGACTATTTTATCCTCCTTGTTTAATTTTAAATTTTGTCCATACATAATTAAACTCTATACCGGCATGTGTCGGCTTTGCCTGGATGAAAAAATAGCCTATGTTACTCGCTGGTAATGTAGCTATTTATATGTGAAAAAAATGTTAAAATCGGTCGAGTAGTTTTTGAGTTAAATCGTAACGAATAAACAAAAAAAACTTTTAATTGGATTTTTTTTGTTTGTTTTGAATAAATTTGACAAATATTAAGATAGATTGACTAATAGAATAAATTAAGTAACTATAAAACGTAAGAAGAGAACGTATATATGAATACATTCACCCATTAGCCATGTTAATTCTGTTCGTTTCTCAGAAAAGTAACTTGGGGATAAGTTTTAAGCCAATTATACAACACTTCTGCTTACCTAGAACGTAACTTAGTTCGTAAGACTTAAGTACTCCAAATTATATTATTACAAATTGTCTAGTCTCTGGTAGAGGAGAGGAGACTTGTGCCCAGCAGTGGGACGTATAACGGTTGGTATTATTGCCTGTTATTCCAATTTCAACCGTAATTAATTAAAACGTATTAACTAAACTAAAACCCCACTGGGGAAGGACCTCCAAAGCCAAATAACTACATACAGCGGTGTAGTTATGTTCCTGTGTGTGAATACAGGTCTTTAGCGCTCGTTTGGGGATGCTTTTTGAAAAAAACGTTTTCCTATCCCAAGGATACTCCATGTTAGGGCCCTGGTGGAAAAAAAATGGTCGACAACACGCAAGTGATACCTCTGGTATTGCAGGCTAATTGCGGTAACTAAACAACGGGCGGGCCGTATGCTTGTTTGCCACCCAAGTAGTATAAGAAAAACCCACAGGCTTTTTAGTGTACTAGGGGTCGCCCGCGACTTCGTCCGCGTGGTAATTTGGAATATTTTCCCCGATTTTGCAACAAATCTCACTACTGCTCCGCTCCTATTGATCATAGCATGATGTTATATAGCCTATAGCCTTCCTGGATAAATAATAATAATATTTTCGGGACAACTCACACATCGCTATCTGATCCCAAACTAGGCAGAACCTATGCACTATTTAACAAAAAATATTGTTTCTAATCAAACCAGTACTTTCAGAGATTAGCTCGTTCAACAAAAAACAAACAAACTCTTAAGCTTTATAATGTAGCCTATGTGTTATTCCTGACCATAATCTATCTTTGTGCCAAATTCCATCCAGATCCGTTCAGTAGTTTTTACGTGGAAGAGTAACAAACATCCATCCATCCATCCATACTTACAAACTTTCACATTTATAATATTAGTAAGGATTTTTTATATTAGGTTCCTGACTTAACGTAAACTCTGTACGGTGCCCAAGATACAGGCCTAGCCTAGTTTGGGACCAAGGTTAACTAATGTACTAAACTTTTTATTGAAATAAACTTATTATAAATAAACTTTCTCTCTTAAATGAATTTTGACTGCATCAGCTTGCATGCTATCATATTTGTATTTTACAAAAGATTGTAACTATCTGGCGAATAAAAAGAGTGGCCTGAGTTTCTTGCTAGTTCTTCTCAAGGCTCCACGTCAGCGAACTAGCCGTAGGAAAATTTTACTGACATCATCTTTCTTGCTTATTCATAATTTATGACCTTCATAAGTGTTTCTTTGTAACCTAAATGAATTTTGAGTTTGAGTTTGAAATGATGGGCTTCTATCACCAACTCCTGACAGTTACGTACTAAATCTGTGACGCTAATATAGTCTAACAGATCACCGAAGCGGTGGATTATTTAAATGAGAGTGTCGCAACGTTTCTAGTTAAAAAGTTTTGTCTTAAACAACAGCCATTGTTAGTGCTTCGCTTGATTGACGCTTTACAAATTGTAATTTTATTACGTCATGGTGGACTTTTGTTAGCTGATGTACTTCAAGACTAGCTATAGGTTTTCATGATTCATCATCATAGTGTCGGCTAAAAGACTTTTTCTGGAGTCAACCTCTTTACGACTGCCTTGGTGGTCCAGTGGCCGCAGTATGCGCCTGCTGTGCACGAGGTTGTGGGTTTGATGTGGGTTCGATGGGCAAAACTTTGTGTCACCCACAAAGAGTTGTTCTGAGTCTGGGTGTAATTTGTGTCCGTTATTTGTATGTTTGTAAAGTCCCCCGCGACACAGAGTTTGTTCTCTAGTGCGGGAGTTGTCTTTAAAAAAAAGAAAAAAAAAGTTTAAGAGAGGTAGGACTATGTTAGCGAGCAAGCCCGACTGGGAATGGACCTTACAGAAGACTACAGCCAAATAACTACACACAGCGGTGTAGTTGTGTTCCTGTGTGTGAGTACAGGTCTCCAGCGGTTACTTAGGGATAAGTTTTGAAAGAAATGTTTTTCTGCAGATATTCAATTGGCCGTAGGAAAAAAATGCTGACTTTTGTTTTTATGACGTTCAGTATCATGCATTTGACCTAAATGAATAAATGAGTTTGACTTTGAAATGACTTTTGTGTATGTACCTATATAACACTTTTACCGACCAGGAAATCGAACCAACGATCTTATCGTGTTGCAAACATCTCAAGCTTATGAGACAGTAGTCAAGGTCAAAGTCAAACTTATTTGTTCATTTAGATCAAATATATGATACTTATGAACGTCATAAAAACAAATGCCAACATACTTTTTTCCTACGGCCAATTCGCTGACTATGGGAGGGCCTCGAGAAGAATTTGCAAGAAACTCGGGTCACTCTTTTTAAGCGCCAGAATATAACAATTATTTAGAATCAATATAACTTTTGACTGCCTTGGTGGTCCAGTGGGTGTAGTATGCGTCTGCTGTGCACGAGGTTGTGGGTTCGATTCCCGCACAGGGACAAAACTTTGTGTGACCCACAAAGAGTTGTTCTGAGTCTGGGTGTAATTTGTGTCCGATAATTGTATGTTTGTAAAGTCCCCCGCAACACAGAGCTTGTTCTCTAGTGCAGGAGTTATCTTTTTAAATAGAAAGAAAGAAAGAAGAAAGAACTTAATAGTTAACTCAAGTTAGAAGTACGTAAAATAAACGCAATTTAGACATTTCTTACATTGTCTGTTTAATGTACAAAGCTAAGCAATAAACATGGTTATATATATTCAACGTTAAAATCCCGCAAACTAACATTATACTTAACTTTGTAACAATTATTCATAGCTCGGTTATTTTTAACTAAAGTGTGAAATAGTTGTTAAATTTATCTTGTGTTAGTGGACAAGTGAGTTCTACTTTGTTTGTTAAAGTAACTAATAGGTATTTGTATTGTTGAACTTAATTTGAGACTAAAAATAAGGCGTCTGTAAAAACCAGTATTGATTGATTGTAGACTATGTGTACTCTTGTCTTGTTATGCCTCATTGGAAAAAAATAAGAGAGGTAGTGCACCATACTAGCGAACAAACTCAACTGGGGAAGGACCTCCATTTTACAAAAGACTACAGCCAAAAAACTATACACAGTGTAGTTCTGTTCCTGTGTGAGAGTAAAGGTCTCCAGCGCTCACTTAGGGTTGCGTTTTGAAAGAAACGTATTCCTATCCCAGGGATACTCCCATCTTAAAGCTCTGGTGTAAAAAAAGGGAAGGCAACACGCAAGTGATATCTCTGGTATTGCAACAGGCGGACCGTATGCTTGTTTGCCCCAAGTAGAATATTAAAAAAAACTATATATTCATATACCTCAAAGAACTCTTTAATTGTATAGAAAGTGAATGTATATATATTCCTACTAGCTGACCCAGCAAACTTTGTCTTGCTAATAAAATAGTAGGTAATATTGCTATTAAAAATAGGGTTGTATGTATTTTTTAATGCTGAATCATAAACATTAAAAACTAAATTTTGTCTAAAAATAAAAAAAATGAAAAATACATGTCCGATTCACAGACCTAATCGATATGCACACAAAATATCACGAAAACCGGTCGAGCCATTTCGGAGGAGTTTAATTACAAATACCGTGACACGAGAATTTTATACAATCCTATATAAAACAAAAGGCAGTAATATCTTCGTAACTATAAACCAATACAGACTGATTGCCAGGCACAAGCATATGTAATATATTATCACGTACCTATTCTACCTATCCGTTGTTAATCGTAGTGAATTATTAGTCGGCCGAAACCGCACTGAACAATGATTGTATGAGCTTGAAAATCACGATGTTGTATGTGTCGCAGGATTATCGAATAAAACGGATTTTCGCGGAATCCCTAGAAAGATCGCGAAACACTGGATAATAAGAAACTATTTTTTTTAAAGGCAACTCCCGCACTAGAAAACTAGCTCTGTGTCGCGGGGGACTTTACAAACATACAATTAACGGACACAAATTACACCCAGACTTAGAACAACACTTTGTGGGTCACACAAAGTTTTGTCCTGTGTGGGAATCGAACCCACAACCTCGTGCACAGCAGGCGCATACTGCGGCCACTGGACCACCAAGGCAATCATTAGTAACTATAGTCTATTTCACAGAGAATGGGGTTCACATTTAGCGTTTTAAGATGAACATGAAACAAAATGATTGAATCAATCTCTAGCTTTATTAAATTATGAAGAGCCTAAAGTGTTCAATCGATATGTTTTTAATTTAAAAGCCTTTCAATTTCATTGATATTTATCTTCAAACGTCAAACGTCACAGTACCCATGCTATGTGAAATAGACTATAATAAAGTATTACGCTATCTTTTGAGGTATTTTTAGGATCTTTGCGATAAACCGAGCTTGCTTCGGAATATAGGAAAC
The DNA here is from genome assembly GCA_947095525.1 of Trisateles emortualis. Classification (NCBI taxonomy): domain Eukaryota; kingdom Metazoa; phylum Arthropoda; class Insecta; order Lepidoptera; family Erebidae; genus Trisateles; species Trisateles emortualis. The sequence continues at coordinate 13,021,721 of OX352752.1, read as the reverse complement.
TGATTAAACAAATGGCGAATGAATGTAGTCGTTAGCCAATCAGTGCATTTGTCAGTGAGAATAACTTTTATTCCGCCAATCAGCGCTTATCTATACTTAATATTATAAAGAAGTAAAGTTTGTGTAGTTATAGGGGGTAATCTCTGGATCTACTGAACGGATTTTAAAAATTCTTTTAGTAATAGAAAGCCACATATTTGTAATTTACACAAAAATAAAAATAAAACAGAACGAAGCGATGGAGGGTCGCTTTTATAAAACGGAAACGTTGTCTGCCGATTTACCTAAAATGCTTTAGAAGATTGCGAAATTCTTTTGCTTTCTTATTATTCGGTGTATCGCGATGTTCCTAGAGATTTCGCCAAAAGCCGTTTTATCTGATTATCCTGCGACATATGCATACTAATACGTATTATGCATATCACGAGGTAGGCAGATAGTTAGATAGATTACAATATTTGATTACATAATAAATTTATACTAGAGGTTGTCTAGTGGTCGAAATTCGACCATAATTCATAAAGTAGAGGGCGGGGGGAACCAAACGTCATTTATTAATTGTTCGAAATAGTCTTAACTAGTTTTTTAGAAAAAAAAATGGAAAAGAAATTGTGCAAGATTACGTCGGATTTGCTACTTTAATTTGTGCTTGTAGTTCTTTAAGAAAGGACTTATAAGATTTTTAAGGGTCCATAGGCTACGGTAACTGCTTAACATCGGGCAGGCCAGAAGAAAAAAAATCATATATGTCCCACTGCTGGGCGCGTGTAGGAGACACCTATATCAAGAGAGATACATGGCATACGCAAGCCTAATGCGGGTAGTCTTTAGTATAACTTCTAAGACATCTGGGTTTACTAACGATGCCGATGTTTTCCATCTAAATTCCACAAATTGAAATCCATATTAGTACTGCCACCCGGGATTGAACTCACACCTCTTGTGTGCAAGTTGGTTACTTGCCCACTCGGCTAACACCTCTCTCTCTCTCTCTCTCTCGCTCTCTCCAGTTTAGTTACCAGGTTAGTTTAAATACAGCAATATTTACAAATCGCTATGTCATCCATTTAGAATGTTAATTTTATCTTAGTATTGAATATTATTAATCTAAATGTTAATCAACATTGTTGTGATTGGGTCTAGTTTTCAGTATACATAGCATGGGTACTGTAGAGCCCCTCCGTCGTCAGCAGCTTCTCCTCCTTCAAACACGTACTTCGGGCGTAGACTTCAGATGGTCAAAGCAGGTATAGCTAGGCAAAGGCTTCTTGATTACTTTGGTAAATGAATAACACCGGATAACTATATGATTAGTTTATTTTACTTTTCCCTACTTATGGTTAATTATAAAATACAACTTAGCTTCACCGAAGCCCGAACCTGTCTGCCCATGACAACCTTCAAATCATTCCCCTTTTTTCCAATCTCTCTGAATTCAAATATAATTATGATTTACTTTTAAAACACGTTAGAGGTTTCACTATTGGTATACGGCCAGATAGTGACCACCAATAAACCTCTACAGTACCTACTGTGAAGTTTTACATTTGATCATAAATTGATATTTTTTTGGGTACCTTTCCTCAGAACTGCGACCTCAATCAGATATTTTATTTATAGGTTACCTTTAAATACAATATCTAATTGTTTGTAAGTAGGTTAGTTTAGGTAACTTTAATTTTAATCACTATTCATGTAAATATCTTATGAAATAAATGTATATGAGTTAAAACAGGAGATACTCTTAGCTATTAATCATTTAATTAGGCAATCGGTTAGAGATGGATTCAATCATTTTCTTTCATCTTCATCTCAAAATGTTATACGTCACAGTACCCATGCTATGTGAAATAGACTATACATACGTTAGAGTGGTTTTAACGGTAGCGGTCAAAATTTTATCCATCATGGCCAAAGGATGTCCACTGCTGGACATTGGCCTACCCTAAAAATTTCTACAGCATTTGATTCTGAGTTGTTGGAAGCCTGCCTTCGCTTTACTAGGAGTCTTATGTTTGTTGTGTCTCTTAATATACAGAGTGAGACAGACCATGAGCAATATTAAGATTACTTTTATAATATAGTGATCTAAGGACTTTAATATTTGTAAAAGTGAAAACTAAAAAACAAACACACACACACATGCACACACATTTTAATACAAATAATGAAAAGTAAAATACTCAAAATTATGTGAGTATTGAAAATTGTTTTTTTTATACTACTCGGTTGGCAAACCAGCATACTGTCATGATGTTAAGCAGTTACCGTAGCCTATGAACGCTTGCAATACCAGAGGTATTACTTACGTAATGCCAACCCAAATTTTTACACCAGGGTTTCAAGATGGAGTATCCCTGGGATAGGAAAACGTTTATTTTAAAATGCAAACTCCCTAAATGAGCGGTGCAAACTTGTACTCACACACAGGAACACAACTACACCGCTATGTGTGGTTATTTGGCTGTGGTCTTCTGTAAGGTGGAGAACTTTCTTTTTTTTAAAGACAACTCCCGCACTAGAGAACAAGCTCTGTGTCGCGGGGGACTTTACAAATATAAAATTAACGAAGATGACGATATAAACATACAATTAACGACGAATGAATAATAAAGAATTGTTCTGAGTCTGGGTGTAATTTGTGTCCGTTAATTGTATGTTTGTAAAGTCCCCCGTGACACAGAGCTTGTTCTCTAGTGCGGGAGTTGTCTTTTTTAAAAGAAGAAGAAAGAATTAACGGACACAAATTACACCCAGACTCAGAACAATTCTTTGTGGGTCACACAAAGTTTTGTCCTGTGTGGGAATCGAACCCACAACCTCGTGCACAGCAGGCGCATACTGCGACCACTGGAACACCGAGGCAGTCAAAATGTAAAATAGTATAATTTTTGCGGGAGTTAAAGATTGTATATTAATTTGCTTTTATTACTAAAAACAAGTCATCATCATCATCATCTCAACCCATAAACGTCCCACTGCTGGGCACGGGTCTCCTCCAAACATTTGGAGGGATATTAGCCTACTATATCACGCTGGCCAGACGGGTTGGAATAGGGTTTATTTCGAGTTTTCCCTCTCTTCCGGTGGATATTGTCTGCTAGACTTACTCCCTTAGTCGACTCTTACGACACCCTCGGGATAGAAAGGGGTAGTGACATTTGTATTCTTAATCCGTCACCACACGGATGTCTAAAAACAAGTAGTGTTACTCAATAATAACTTCACAATAGATTTCCTCGAAGTAACGCGTAATTGATTTCATTATAAAGATTTATCTCACCGACATCGTGGAACCAATTAGAATACATTAAATAAATTGTACGAAATATTTCAACAGCTCGCCATTATTATTGGCGTTGCCGTATTGCTCTTTCGATGGATGGTTAAATTATAATTATTAAAGTGCTAGTTGTGGTCCGCGGCTCCGCCCGCGTGAATGTCGTTATCGCTATGCTGTTGCCATAATGTCGGTTATTGCTATAAAAATAATAGTTTAAAAAAAACTAAAAAACACGCTTTTTATAGAAAACCGAACTAAAAAATAGAAAATAAATTTTAATAAATTTAAAACTAGTATTTATTTTTTACTTTTTAGTAATATTATTTATAATTTTATCAAATTAGTGTATTGTCATCGGTCCTCGATAAATCTACAAAGTTTGAACGAAATCTGGCCGTTTAAAGTGGGTCAAAATCGCGCCCAAAGAAGTCGGTTACAAACATACTACATAGGTGAAGCTAATAAAAAGCGTGTAAAAAGTAGCATATTCGCTATGTGGTGCGAGTACCAACGGTCTACCTAAACCTCGCCTTGGAAGAGAATTTTTGGCCGACAGGTGTAGTGTTCCGTCGCTTCCGCGGACAAGTGCCACACGAACGCACTGCGACATAGTGCAAGTGAAGTGTACTAACATAGTTTTAAGTATTTAATACTAACACAGGTTTATAATTATATGTACGTTAGTCTGTAAGGTATATATCTATGCGTTTATGCGACGCGATAATAATAAACTGATTTATTATTCGAGACTATAATCTATCTCTATGCCAAACTTCATCCAGATCTGTTCAGTATTTTTTATGTGAAAGAGTAACAAACATTCTTTTTTTAAATTTTTTATACTACTTGTGTGGCAAACAAGCATACGGCCCGCCTGATGTTAAGGCTACGGCCTATGGACGCTTGCAATACCAGAGTTATCACTAGCGTGCTGCCAACCCATTTTTTTTACACCAGGACTTTAAGATGGAAGTAACCCTGGGATAGGAATACGTTTCTTCCAAAACGCGTCCCTAAATAAGCGCTGGAGACCTGTACTCACACACAAGAACACAACTACACCGCTGCGTGAGGTTATTTGGCTGTGGTCTTCCGTAAGGTAGAGGTCCTTCCCTAGTCGAGCTTGCTCGCTAGTATGGTGCCCTACCTCTCTTAATTTCTATTTTCTAATAACTTTATTGTTGTTTATTATCTTTCAACAAGACGAGAGATGGAACCACAATATTGTGTTATAATCACTTTAATGAAAAGTCCGTCTCCAAGTTTAATTTCTAATTGTGTAAAAGTTAAGACCGCTGCAGTTCTCCATTTTGTTAACAAATAACAACTTTACAGTTTACAATATTACATCCATGATTTTGTTTGTTATAACTTCACCATTTTGTTGTTTATTAGTTTCTGTATTGTGTATTGAGATTATAATTTAGTTATCTGTTTAATTATTGAATTTGATTACGTTTCACATGATTTTTTAAGAGAGATAGCGATCATACGTATGCTTAACCTATCTAAATCATCATTATAATCCTTACTAATATTATAAATGTGAAAGTTTGTAAGAATGGATGGATGGATGTTTGTTACTCTTTCACGTTAAAACTACTGAACGGATCTGGATGAAATTTGGCACAGAGATAGATTATGGTTTGGAATAACACATAGGCTACTTTTTGTAGCGATAACCGATATACACGCGGGCGGAGCCGCGGGCAACAGCTAGTATATAATAATGTCTTGGGACAAGTCAAACGCGGCCATCTTTATTGTTATACTACATATGCAGCGAACAAGCATACGGCCGCCTGATGTTAAGCAGGGATGTTAATTAGGTATACGTTTTGAAAGAAAGGATTTCTTATCCCAAGAATATTTCGCTTAACTCTGCATCACCGTGGTTGACTGGTAGAGAATGCCTATGGCATTAAGTCCGCCTATGTACATGTGTGCATGAAGTTTTATAAATAAACTAGTGGACCTGGCAGACGTCGTCCTGCCGGAAAAAGCTGAAATACCGACAGCAGCGCCACCTACCGGGTCCAATTGTGAATCTAAACCATCCAGGGCCCTACCCGAACACACACACAAAATTTCACATACACACGCACACAAGAAATATATATATTAAGATATTTAATCTTAAAGCCCTGGTGTAAAATAATAGGTTTGCAACACGCAAGTGATACCTCTGTTATTGCAAGCGGCCATAGGCTACAGTAACTGCTTTACATCACGCGAGCCGTATGCTTGTTTGCCACCTAAGTAGTACAAAAAAAAACTATTTGTGTGCCAAATTTCATCCAAATCCGTTCTATAATTTTTGCGTGAAATAGCAACAAACAACCATAATCCTACTAATATTATAAATGCGAAAGTTTGTAAGAATGGATGGATGGATGTTTGTTACTCTTTCACGTAAAAACTACTGAACGGATCTGGATGAAATTTGGCACAGAGATAGATTATAGTCTGGATTAACACATAGGCTTTTTACAGCGATAACCGACATCCACGCGGGCGGAGCCGCGGGCAACAATTATATAAAAGGAGAAGCTAACTGACTGACATATCAACGCAGGGCAATTATAAGGGTTAGAAACTTGAAATTTTGCACAGGGGTTCCTTATATAACGTAGGGAAGCTCGAAGAAAGGATTTTTGAAAATTCACCCTTTAAGGGTACCCTCTTTGCACCCCCGTTTTACCAAACGTTTTTGAAGTTATTCGAGCGAAATTCAGTATGAAGGTTCTTCATGGGAAGTCATGAAACACATAAAATATTTTTTCGAAAATCATCCCTTAAGGGGATAAAAGGGGTTGCAAATTTTTTGTTAGTTACGCTTTCACGACTAAACGGCTCAACGAATCTTAATGAAATTGGGCAAGGACATGGGAGGAAAATACTTTTTATCGTGATAAATTACATCCACGCAAGCGGAGCCGCGGGCAACAGCTAGTATTAATAAATCCTTACAATTTTTCACATTTATCGTGTAGTATCTTTCATAAACAGTAACACCGCTTGCGTCTAAAATCCGCTTACTACACCCCTCTTCCTATTACAGGGAGGTTCAATCGATTGATCAGAACATTAACCACTTAACCTCGTCTGCCAGCAGCTTGAATGTCAGGGTGTCTAGGTCAGGGCTGGGCGGTGGAAAGTGCAAGATATATTGTACACTTTATTGAGATGGCGCTACAAGGACATGGTGACCTGAAGATATTGACTTCTGATGCTTTTAAGTAGATTTATTGGCTTCCTTGAACTTGGTTTACGTTGAAGTTATTGTGTCATGTGAAGTGTGTGTGTGTGTGTGTGTGTAAAGTTGTGAAGGCCGAGTGGAAAACTAAACGCCTTGCACGTAATTGGTGCGAGTTCAATCCCGGGTGGCAGTACAATGTGAATTTTAATTTGTGGATTCAAATGATTCACCATCTGCTAACGGTGAAGGAAAACATCGTAAGGAAACCCACATGTCTTAGAATAAATTCTAAAGACATGTCTGATTCACCAACCCGCATTAGGCCACCGTGTGTGAATGAAGGCCTGAACCCCCTCTCTCTTGATAGAGGAGAGGAGACCCGTGTCCAGCAGTGGGACATATCTGGGTTGCTATTATATTGTGTAATAAAGGAAACTAGGAGAAAGAGAGTTGTGTAGCCACCGAGATGCTTTAGAAACTTACACTTTTCTTAAGTTAAAAATTTAGACAAATCAAAACTATTAAAGCTATACTAGCGAGCAAGCCCGACTGGGGAAGGACCTACACCTTACACAGCGGTGTAGTTGTGTTCCTGTGTGTGAGTATAGGTCTCCAGCGCTCATTTAGGGAAGCGTTTTCCTATCAAAGGGATACTCCATCTTAACAAAATGCTTGCTGCTTGCTTGTTTTACATCAGGTGGGCCGTATGCTTCTTTGTCATGCAAGTAGTATAAATAATAGCGACCCATATTTGTGCCACTGCTGGGCACGGCTTGCCTCTCCTCTGTCATGAGAGAGAGAGAGGGGGTGTAGGCCTTAATTCACACACGCTGGCCTAATGCAGGTTGGTGAATTAGACATGTCTTTAGAATTTCTTCTAAGATATGTGGGTTGCCTCACGATGTTTTCCTTTACCGTTAGCAGATGGCGAATCATTTGATTAGTACCTACATATATACTACACATAGTGAAATTCACATTGGTACTCCCACCTGGGGTCAAACTCGCACCACTTGCGTGAAAGTCGGTGACCTTTCCACTCGGCCACTACCACTAAAGTAAACTAAAGTAGTATAAAATAAACATAAAAATATAAACAGACATATACACAAAACAAATATCTACAGTAAAACGCCATTAGCTGAAGGCACTCTTCAAATATCCCGCGTCAGGCAGCGATGAGAAAAAATTGTGTGCTCAAACCGGAACTAGTGCCCGGGCTTCCGCCACCGGAAGTTGATACACTTGCAATGCACATTTTACCGCCAAGCTTTTGTCTTTAGAAAATATACGTCTTCGAGCAACGGTTTGGTAGTGGGGTGAGCAGAATTAGTGGATATAACGGTGGTATGTATTTAGTAAATTCAAAATCTAAATTCGTTTAGGTAGATATTTTTATATAACTTCCGCACTGGCTCTGTGTCGTGGGGGACATGATAAACATACAATTTACGGACACAAATTACACCCAAACTCCGAACAATTCTTTGTGGATCACACAAAGTTTTGTCCTGTTTGGGAATCGAACCCACAACCTCGTGCAAGGCAGGCGCATACTGCGGCCACTGGACCACCGAGGCAGTCAACTATGCCTAGCTATTTGTAGTTAAGTTCCTGTGTAATAGTATAAGTCTCCAGTGTTTGAAAGGCAAAAGAATTTTTATTGTTTTTTATAAAAATTTAAGTACAATACAAAACGAAAAGTCATATAAATAAAACTTTTATTCTCTCAACTCCAAATTCACCATCCCGTCAATACTTCATATATCTCATAGCAAGAAGAGCCCTGCTCCTTGGCACCTTACATTCTGCCAGGGTATGTATCCTATCACTCCTTAAGTAAGCCGGGTCTGATGATAGCTCTGCCAGGGCTTCAAGTATTTCTTTTGAGTCTAGAGGTGCTTGAAGACCATCAGATATGCGTGACAACCAGCGAGTTTCCACGCATCTGAAAAGGTAACAATTTTAAAAACAAAGCTGAAAAGTTTTTTTGTTTGAACGTGCTAATCTCCAGATTTAGGAACAAACATATAATTAACGGACACAAAGTACATCCAGACTAGGACAATCATTTATGGATCACACAATTTTTTGTCCCGTTTGGGGATCGAACCCACAACACACCGTGCAGTAGTAAATGGTGAGGTAACCACTTAAGCCACTGAAATAACCGTGCCGTCTAAGAAAGTCAAATTATTGAGGAAGGTTATAGATCTCCTAACATTACGCTATGACCCTAAGGGGCAGCGCAGTAACGATAGAAGTAACAAGGGACGAAATCCAGATATAGAGGCGAGGTACGGCTAGTTCAATATAAGAACATAAGCTTAGGCTTTTTTTCCAAAATGGTAGGTCAGTTATGTTAGGTTTCATGTCATAAGAGGCGAGCCTACCGCCCTATCGGTCACAATTCCAGACGTATTAAACAATTTTAGACGGAAAACCCAATATTACTTGACCACGGAAACAAACACGGTACTCATTGCATGGCAGTAGTACGCACACAGAACACCATCAATCTCCTTGCCTAATTTAATTAAGATCTGTTCAACCGTTCTGTCGTAAAAAGGCTAGAGACAGATACAGTTAGCTTTTTTATTTTTTATACTACCAATATGGCAAACAAGCATACGGCCCGCCTAAGGGTAAGCAGTTACTGTAGCCTATGGATGCTCGCAACACCAGGGGGTCACTCGCGCGTTGCCGACCCTTTAAATATCTTATAACTCTTTTCTTGAAGAACTTCATGCTATAGTCTTTCGGGAAAACCTCGATAGGGAGCTAGTTTCGCATTCGCATTTCACATAGAGATTTGAAAGGTTTTGTTAAGGACGAGACAGTTCAACTTACGCTGGACAGGGATCAGCAGGGACAAGCATATTGATGGTCATGGGAGAAAATTGTGTAGGTGCTTCAGCACGGACCGTGTACTTCTTCAACCGGGAAAGTGAACCAGCTTTGTCGCTTTTCTTTTGTATGAACCTCTCCTGAAATGAGAGAGATGTAGATGGATACACAGACATGTAAAAGAGATACTGGAACTTTAGATTAATTTAATAGCAACCCATATACGTCTCAACGGGTTGCCTCTCCTTTGTCAAGAGAGAGTAGAGAGAGAGAGGAATTCACACACGCTGGGCTAATGCTGGTTGGTGAATCTAACATGTCTTTAGAATTTATTCTAATACAAGTGGGTTTCCTCACGATGTTTTCCTTCACCTTTACCAGATGGTGAATTGTTTGATTAGTACATACGAGTATATACTATACACCACAAAGTTAAATTTACATTGGTACTGCCACCCGGGATTGAACTCGCACCTCTTGCGTTCAAATCGGTTACTTCTAAGTCAGCCTGCACCGCTTTTTAGATTCATTTGGACATATTATGTTATTATTATTGCGGCAGAAAGGCCGGAGAAAAATCATGTCAGTCAACTGATCTACTTACTTATGGCTGACAAGAATCTTCGTCTTAACCTTGTATGTCCTACCTCTCTTAAGTTTGTCTTCTTGTGTAAAAGGGGACTTACGTAATAATAGACGATTTCTTTATACTTCTTGATTTTCTCCGTGATGAGGCGCAGGGTCAGCTTCAGCGTATAAAGGGAAGGTTGCTTGTCTCCTAAAAGATTTTGGAATGGTTCAAGACTGCAATCTAGCATACTGTAAAAAGGAATATAGTTTTAGTTAATTAGTCGAAGCATATTATAATTATAATAAAGAGGTCAAGTTTGTGAGGTTGTAGGGTGAAATCTCTGGAATCTAAATCTACTGAACCTATTTTGAAAGTTCTTTTACCAATAGAAAGCCAAGTTATTTGTCATAGGTTATAATATAATAATAATAATATTTTCGGGACAACTCACACATCGCTATCTGATCCCAAACTAGGCAGAGCCTGTACTGTGGTAACCAGACAACTGATAAACATACTTATATATTTCTAAATATATACATATTATAGATAAATTACACCCAGACACAGAACAAACATTCGTGCTCATCACACAAAGATTTGTCCTGGGTGGGAATCGAACCCACGACCTCCGGCGTAGCAGTCAGAGTTACTAACCACTAGACCAACAGTCCAGTCATATATATATTTAGCTATATTATTATACTTTTTCGTGGTAGTCGTAGACAATATTTAGATAAAGTAAAATAAATGGAAGCAAAGCGAGGGCGGGTCGCTAGTATAAAATAATTATAAGACGTCATTTTGCAAAATCATTCACAATAAATATTGTCCGCTAGCTTAAAGCTCGCGGAACCGATCTCCGTTGGGGCAGAAAGGTTCTAGAGTGGCGACCACGAACTGGAAGACGAAGCGTGGGCAGGCCTCTAACAAGGTAGACCGACGACCTGGTAAAGGTCGCGGGCAACCGATGGACAAGGTCTGCTCAGGACTGAATGATGAGGGCGGCCAATGTCCAGCAGTAAACGTCATATGGCTGAGATGGAAATGTTGCCCGCGGTTTCGACTGCGTTTATGTCAAGTTTCGCGATAAAAAAAACCATGTCCTTCCCCAGGAAACCATCTAACTCCTTGCCAAGTCAAGTTGAAACACCATAAATTATTTATTAATCAAAAATAAAAGACATGTCTGTCATGTCAGGCCAGCGTGGGTGAATTAAGGCCTACACCCTTTCTTAAGTGTAACATTATGAACTTTTTTTTTTCTTAAAAAGACACGCACTAGAGAACAAGCTCTGTGTCGCGGGGGACTTTACAAACATACAATTAACGGACACAAATTACACCCAGACCCAGAACAACACTTTGTGGGTCACACAAAGTTTTGTCCTGTGTGGGAATCGAACCCTCGTGCACAGCAGGCGCATACTGCGGCCACTGGACCACCAAGGCAGTCTCTCTTTCTTGATAGAGGAGAAGAGACCCGTGCCCAGCAGCGGGACATATATGGATTGTTATCATTATTATTAACCAAAAATCGAATCGTATTTGTCGTGCATGATAAATTATACGAACCGAACAGTGCTGGCAAAACGTAAAATTTAACGGCTCCATCTCTGCCTATCCCTTTAGCATAAAACCCGTGATATTATGCAGATAGATATCCGTTATTTTATCTAGATATTAGATCTATTACAATCTATATATCACTATTGGTAGATAGAGATAATTCATTGTGTTGTATAAGCTAAGTTCATTATGGCGGCCGTGTTAACTCAATGCAGTTCAATTTCGATTAAATTCTATTAAGCCGGACACTGTAGATCGGTAATGGATATGTGATAGAGGCGCCAGCCTACGTATGTACCTATATGTTACTGTTTCGTGTAAGGTTTACTTGAGTTTCTAATATAACTGCCGCCGTGGCTCAGTGGTCGATGTGTGAGACTGCTGATCACGAGGTCCCGGGTTCCGATTCCCAGGTCGGGCCAAAATCGATATTGGGTTTTACTGTTAAGAAATTCACAATAGATGCTCAGAGTTTGGAAATTGGCGGTGTTTACACCCCCGTGCCTCGGAAAGCACGTAAAGCCGTTGGTCCTACGCCTGATCTCTCTCCAGTCGTGTCAGATTTGCCGTCCCATCGGACTATGAGAGTGAGGGAATAATGAGTGCACTTGTGTTTGCGCACACACTTATGCACTATAATATCTCCCGCGCAGATGGCAAGTCTCCGTTGAAATTAGCCGCCGTGACCGAAATTCGGTTAGGAGGACATTATTATTATACTTGAGTTTCTATTGCGGATCGACTTCATTCGGGTTCGATTCCCCGAAAACTTTGTATGATCCATAGATATTTGTCCCGACTTTGGGTGTAATCTGTGTCCGTGAATTGTATGGTTGTAAAGTCCCGACGACACAGAGTTTGTGCTTGCTTCATCGACAAGCAGATGATAATTCACATGATGAGTATGCATATAATTTCCACAAAGTGAAATTCACATTGATATTGCCGTTGCCATTGCAATCAATGGCAACGGCAATATCAATGTGAAATTTTACGCAAGATTCAATAATCTTGCGTAAAATTTAAAAGTATATATAAACTTATTATACTTCTACTTCGAAATAGTATTAACAAAACTACAATCAATCTTCGCAATCGTTTATAGTAACAATTGAAGCAGTTAGCTGCAAACTTGCAACAATAGCTTGCAGTTCTAACACTTACACAGTAATCCATCTAAGTTTATAAAATCGATTCCAACTGCTTTCTTATTATTGAGTGAGAATTTTCGCTGACTTGATTTATATAGTTTAGAAATATACAGGACCCGAATAGCGGCCCAATTCGACTTTGTTATATCCGTTTAGGGATTGTATTTGTAAAAATCACGAAAGAAAGGAGTTATAAGGTTTCTAAAGGGTCTGCAACGCGCGAGTGATACCGCTGGTGTTGCAAGCGTCCATAGGCTACGGTAACTGCTTACCATCAGGCGGGCCGTAAACTTGTTTGCCTCCTTGGTAGTATAAAAAAAAACACGAGGTTTCTTAATTTCTAGAGTGGTAGGGCCGCCATACATAAACCCGACTGGGGAAGGAACTCCATCTTACAGAAAACTACAGCCAAATAATTACACACAGCGGTTTAGTTATATTCTTGTGTGTGGCTACAGGTTTCCAGCGCAGATCGTAGGGATACTTCATCATAAAACCCTTCTGTAAGGCGGAGGCCCTTCTCCAGTCGGGCTACCTCGCTAGTATGGTGCCCTAACTCTCTTAAAATTGTTTTATTCTGGTTTATTCGTGGCTGACCGCTAGTCTATGATTTAGGCAATATGTATTTTGTGGACAATACCAAAAGTTTTCTATCTATAGCGGTGGTGACCAAGTGGGAAAGTAACCGACTTGCACGCAAGAGGTGCGAGTTCGATTCCTGGCAGTACCAATGTAAATTTCACTTTGTGGAGTTTACATGTACCAATCAAATGATTCACCATTTGCTAACGGTGAAGGAAAACATCGGGACGAAACCTGCATTAGGCCAGCGTGTGTGAATTAAGGCATTAGCTCTCTGTCTCTCTCTTGATAGAGGAGAGGAGACCCATATCTAGCAGTGGGGCATATATGGGTTGTTATTATTAATCTCTTTAACATATAATAATAATGTCCTCCTAACCGAATTTCGGTCACGGCGGCTAATCTCAACGGAGACTTGCCATCTACGCGGGAGATATGCACAAGTGTGTGCGCAAACACAAGTTCACTCTTTATTCCCTCACTCTCATAGTCCGATGGGACGGCAAACGGCTTTACGTGCTTTCCGAGGCACGGGGGTGTAAACACCGCCAATTTCCAAACTTCGGGCATCTATTGTGAATTTCTTAACAGAAAAATCCAATATCGAATTTTGGCCCGAAGCGGGAATTGAACCCGGGACCTCGTGATCCGCAGTCTCACACATAGACCACTGAGACACGGAGGCAGTTTAACATATTGCTATATAACAAAACTGTGTTAAAAAAACTCCTTAATGGCATGCAATGAAATGTTTTAAAACCTTTTTGACTTTACTCACGAGTACAGCCTAGTGACTTTGACTGAGTATGAATAATAAATAAACGTTCGCGCGCTCTCTGGCGCTCATATTGACTGGTGTGCGATGAAACAATACATTTGTTCTTGTACTCTGTTGTATGTTATGTATCTGTGTGAAGTATTGAAGTACCTAATTGTAATAGAGCTCAAAGTTCACATGTAAATGTTTTTAATGAAAGTAACAGACTTGCAAGAGGTGCGAGTTCGATTCCGGGCGGCAGTACCAATGTGAATTTCACTTTGTGGAATTTATATTCATCTCAGTCGTAAGACGTCCACTGCTGGACATAGACCTCCCCCAAGGTTTTCAACATCATTCGGTCCTTAGCTGACATTGTCCGTCGATTGCCCGCGACCTTTACCAGGTCGTCGGTCCACCTTGTTGGAGGCCTGCTCACATCATCATCATCTCAACCCATAAACGTCCCACTGCTGGGCACGGGTCTCCTCCATAAATTTGGAGGGATATTAGCCTACTATACCACGCTGGCCAGACGGGTTGGTATAGGGTTTTGTTTCGAGTTTTCCCTCTCTTGCAGCGGCTATTGTCTGCCTGGCTTACTCCCTTAGTCGACTCTTACGACACCCACGGGATAGACTGGGGTGGTGACATTTGTATTCTTAATCCGTCACCACACGGCCTGCTCACGCTGCGTCTTATTTATATATGTATACCAATCAAATGATTCACCATCTGCTAAAGGTGAAGGAAAACATCGTGAGGAAATTTTAATTCATAAGACATGTCTGATTCACCAACCCGTATGAGGCCAGCGTGTTTGAATTAAGGTCTACATCCTCTCTCTCTCTTGATAGAGGAGAGGAGACCCGTGCCCAGCAGTGGGACATATATGGGTTGCTATTAATATGTATTATAAGTAATCAGGCCCTGCACTATACTATAGGTAGATAAATATGGTTGTTTTCAGATCTCAAAGGCGCACTTTTTATTTTAAGAGAGGTAGGCACCATACTTGCAAAGCGAGCAAGCCTGTCTGGGGAGGACCTCCACCTTACAGAAGACCACAGCCAAATGGATGCACACAGCGGTGTAATTGTGTTCCTGTGTGTGAGTATAGGTCTCCAGCGCTCATTTAGGGATGCGTTTTAATAGAAAAGTGTTACTATCCCAGGGATATTCTATCTTAAAAGCCCTGGTGTAAAAAATGAGTGTGGTGACAGATTTAAAATACAAATTTCACCACCCCATTTCATTCCAAGAGTGTCGTAAGAGTTGACTAAGGCAGTAAGTCAGGCGGACAATATCTACTGCTAGAAAGGGAAACTTCAAAACAAATCCTTATTACAACCAGTCTGGCCAGCGTGGTATAGTAGGCTAATATCCCCCCATATCGTTTAGTCGTATAATACGCAAAATGGCACCCGAGTCTGTAAAGAGCTAATTCGCGAATTGAATAAATATTACTTAACCGATGATATGATTCGATGTCTCGATCGAAGAAATTAGCGTACCATAGTCTTTGCCTACCCTAATGGGAGACGGGCGTGATGATAAGTATGTATGACTGCACGATTGGTTCAATGCCTCCCCATTCCCAGTATTCTTTATAAAAAAAGATTTTAAACCAAGAAATCCAGCCCACCTACAACTCTACCTACCCCTTAAATAGCTAATAACAATAACATAATAACCGCGTGTTATGATCACAAATCAAATATGTCACACGTTTGACATGACATGTCGTTACCATCAAACGTGCGTTAAGCGTCAGTCGGCGCTGACACGTTCCTGATTACACCAGAATTAATTATTATATGTGGACAACTTTACGCTAAGTGAATAAGCAGGGTTGTAGGTATACCTATAGGGAATACGCCATGTCACTTATTTACACTATCTATACTAATATTATAAACGAAAAACTTTGTAAGAATGTATAGATGTTTGTTACTCTTTTACGCAAAAACTACTTTTCTTTTTTTAAAAAGACAACTGCCGCACTAGAGAACAAGCTCTGTGTCGCGGGGGACTTTACAAACATACAATTAACAGACACAAATAACACCCAGACTCAGAACAATTCTTCGTGGGTCACACAAAGTTTTGTCCTGTGCGGGAATCGAACCCACAACCTCGTGTACAGCAGGCACATACTGCGGCCACTGGACCACCGAGGCAGTCAAAACTAACGGACTACTAACTACTAAACGGATCTGGACTAAATTTGGCATAGAGATAGATTATAGTTTGGAATAACACATAGGCTACTTTTATCCCCAAAAAAAAAACTCTGTTCCCGAGGGAGAATGTACGCGCGTGCTCTGCCGCAAACGGAAGCTAGTAGGTAAGTAGTAGATATATATGGTTGGGTTTGGGTCTCAAAGGCGCACTTTTAATTTTAAGAGAAGTAGGGCACCATACTAGTGAGCAAGCCCGACTGGGCCCTACATATGACCACATGTAATAATAATAATAATGGAATACCTAAACACAGCGTGAGTAAAGGTCTCCAGAGCTCATTTAGGGATGCGTTTTAAAACGTTTTACTCCACTTAAGGCCCTGGTGCAAAAAAATGGGTCAGCAAAACGTAAGTGATGCCTCTGGTATTGCAAGCGTCCATAGGCTACGGTAACTGCTTAACATCATGTGGTCCATATGCTTGTTTGCCACCCAAGTAGTTCAAAAATAAGGTAGTGTTTACTTACTTAAAAATATCATTAATTTTGTTAACAGTATCCTTTTCAAACTGCATTGTCTCCTCATCCTTATTCCTGAGCCTCTCGGTCCTTGCTCTTTGTTCTTCAAGTTCTTTTTGCATCGTAATAAGCTTGTTCTGTCTAGTCTCTTCTGCGTTATCATTCCAGTCTCTGCGATCACCTAACATAACAACGATATTGTTATCATCTGACGAAGTAAGCCTGATTGTCGTCGTTAGGATTCTGCTATTTAAAAATAATCGAGTCTCTAGATTTACTTTTTTGACTGCCTCTGTGGTCCAGTGGCCGCAGTATGCGCCTGCTGTGCACGTGGTTGTGGGTTCGATTCCCACACAGGACAAAACTTTGTGTGACCCACAAAGAATTGTTCTGAGTCTGGGTGTAATTTGTGTCCGTTAATTGTATGTTTGTAAAGTCCCCCGCGACACAGAGCTTGTTCTCTAGTGCGGGAGTTGTCTTTTTTAATAAATAAGAAGAACCTTTTTTTTTGTGAAAGAAACTAAGATAGGTAGTAGGGCACCATACTAGCGAGCAACCCCGACTGGGGATGAGCTGCCACCTTACAGAAGACCACAGCCAAAAAACTACTCACCACGATGTAGTTATGTTCCTGTGTGTGAGTACAGGCCTCCAGTGCTCATTTAGGGAAGCGTTTAGAAAGAAACGTCTGATGTAAAAAATGCGTCGGTAATACGCAAGTGATACATCTAGTATTGCAAGTAATAACTGCTTAACATCAGGCGGGCTTTTTTTATACCGTGAGGGGATCGAACTTTCAACACAAAGGGACCAAGATCGGTCTGGACGACAACTATTAACGTAGAATACATTTTATGTTTCGTTCTTTATCATGAAATGACAATGATGGTGAGGAATAAAAGCTTCATCAATATCCTTACAGGCATCCCGTCTTAATTGTTTGACATCCCGCCTGAGGACTTCGTTTTCAGCGCAGTATTCTGTCAGCAGCTTGTATATTGAATCATTCTTCTGTTCTCTACCGTTGAACTGTATTCGTATGTCTTTGGAGCATTCTTTGTTTGTATACTCCTGTAATCAATATAAGCTGGTGTTAATTTTGGGTAGGCAATGCAAGAGATACCGGCTTCGCACTGGTGGACATTTATTTAGTTTTCGTAGAGATCTCGTTTTTTTTTTCAATAAAATGTAGCCTATGTTACTCGCTGATAATGTAGCTTTTTAATGGTGAAAGAATGTTTAAAATAGGTGAAGTGGTTTTCGATTTAAAACGTAACAAACCTGAAAAAAAATGCACTCGGGGGTGCCGACAGAAGTGAAAACACTAGGCAAATAAGTTGTTATTAATTTCATAGCAATAAATGTTATTTTTTTGTTTATCTAGATGCGTTCGCGGTCTGCTATATGTACAATAATGTACATGCATATTTCAACTGTCACGTTATTAAAGCAAAGAGGCGATTCTTTGCTTTAATAACGTGACAGTTGAAAATTATAGCAATATGTGTTTTTTTAATTTATCTAGACGCGTTCGCGGTCTGCTATATGTACATGCACAAATCGCCTCTTTGATGAGATTTTATCTCATCTAAAAATTTGCGCACCGTGCTAAAAGAAGTTTTTATTTTAAAAACAAATCTAGGAAAGATTTAATAATATTTATAATTTTAGTTAAGATTTCACAGAAACTTAATATGAATAAGGTATCGCAAATGTCCATAGGCTACAGTAACTGCTTACCTGGTACTACAGGGTGCGAATGTGGTAGGGACCTGCAAACAATGTCTCACTTCTTGTCTTGCGCTTGCATTCAGAGTGACTTCTGCGCAGCTATTGATGACGCCATAGAGTCAATGGTCGGCCATTTAAGCTTGTTTGCCTTTAAAAAAAAATAAAGCAATCTAAACCAATCCTTCGCAACACGGGGCTTGCCCCCTAGTGCGGAAGTTATCTTAAAAAAAAAATCAGGGGAACAAAGTACACTTTGATTCGGAAAAAATATTTATGTAGCACAGAAAGTTTTGTCCCAAGTTGGAATCGAACCCACAACACTGAGTGCAGAAAACTATACTCACGCACAGGAACATAACTACGCCACTGTGTTATTTGGGTGTGGTCTTCTGTAAGGTGTTAGTCCTTCATCAGTAGTAGATGATGATGATGATGGTGCCTAGGTAAGGCACCATCATGATCATCATCTAATTTCCTACGTATTAAAAAGATCTGATTGTATACTTACACAGACTTCTTCCAGTAAGTTTAAATGGTACTGACATTTCTTCTGTGTTTCTTCGACTTCTTTTTTCTTATCTTCTTCTTCCTTCAGTTCCTGCTTCTCGTTGATCCTGGTCAAGCCCTTAGCGGCTAGGAAGTGGTATAGCTTCATTTCGTGGTTATATGCTTTTATTAGATCCCGCATTTCCTGAAAGAAGACAAAAAAATGAAAAAAAAATTCTAGACTTGAATTAAACTGTCTACAAAAAAAAAAAAATCTACCTAGATACTTTTTTTTTGGATTGTCGTAAATCTACAAATTTCTCAATGTTCTATCTGTGGTCATTATAAGCAGTTCAAGTTAGTTTTAAAAATACTGAAATCACAATAGGTGGTTCTATAACATTTTAAGAGTTAAAATATACCTTTTGACTAAAATAACTTTCCAAATTGGTCCAGACGTTTTCAAGTAACATAAATTCTATTCGACTGGCCTGTTGGTCTAGTGGTTAGTGACTCTGACTGCTACGCTGGAGGTCGTGGGGTTCCCACCCAGGACAAATCTTTGTGTGATGAGCACGAATTTTGTTCTGTGTCTGGGTGTAATTTATCTATAATATGTATGTATTTAGAAATATATAAGTATGTTTATCAGTTCTCTGGTTACCATAGTACGGGCTCTGCCTAGTTTGGGATCAGATAGCGACGTGTGAGTTGTCCCGAAAAAAAAAAAATTATAAATAAAAAAATATTATAACGAATCGTTAACCTACCTCGACCTCTTTAGGTCGGCTAAAATAGTGTTGATTAAAATGATCTTTGTAATTTACCTGTATCTGCAGCATCTGATCAATCTTGCCCTTCTCCTGGACCGACTTCAGCTTGGTGACCCACTCGTCTCGCTGGTCATAAGCCAAGGTTGAAGACTCGAACAAGTCTCCTAGGAATTTCTTACCCTTGCTAAGGGCTGTCAGCATTTTGTCCCAAGCTTGATTGAAAAGAGCCCTTAGAAAGAAGATGTATCATTTTGATTATATTTTAAAAGATGATTTCTGCACTAGGATACAAGCTCTGTGTCGCGGGGTACTTGATCGTGACACAGGGCAAACACAACACAAACATACACTTAAACGGATACAAAGAACATCTAGACTCTAAACAACTCTCTGTTATAGGAAAACGCATTCCTAAATGAGCGATGGAGACCTGTACTTACACACAGGAACACAACTACACCGCAGTGTTTACTTATTCCTTAAGAAGTCCTTCCCCAGTCGGGCTTGCTCGGCAGTATCATCATAATCATCATCACTACTGGACATAGGCCTCTCCAAGGGCACGATCCTCGGCTTCCCGCATCCAGCTACTCCCAGCCGCTTTGCGAAGATCATCGCTCCACCTCGCCTGAGAGCGTTCTACATTACGTTTGCCGAGCTCGGCAGTATGGTGCCCTACCTCTCTTAAAGTGTGTAGTTATTTAGCTGTGGTCTTCTGTAACTTGGTCATTTCTCAGTCGGGCTCAGCATTTGTATGGTGCGATGTTTAAGAGATGTTGTAAATCTCTTAAGCATCAGGATTTAGATGGGTTGTCTTTCGTGTTTTTAAATCTTAATAGATTAAAGATTTACCTGTCTTTAAGCATATGTTCTATCTCTTCTCTAATTTTGTTGTTTGCGTACTGGACAGCGTTGAACCTCAACTGAGCTGCTTCAAGCTTGTTTTCAGTAGATACTAGGCGCTGTTCACTCTGAATTCGGCGTTCTTCGAGCTAGAATGAGAAGCAATTTATCTTTGACTTTATATACTGATTTATCAAAAAAACATCCATTATCATCGTCCTAAAGACGTCCACTGCTGGGCATGAGCGTCAAGGATTTTAATAGTATTCGGTATTCCGAAAGCATTCCCATACTGCCCATCTTATATCGCAGAGGGTTTCACAAACACTTAATTACTAATTAATGAAAACTTATGTATTATTTTCCCTGCAGCTTTGCCCAAGTGTAAAAATTTCAACCCTCTTTTAACCCGTTTAGGGTTTAATTTCCAATAAATGTTTTAGAAATGTACCTACCAGATTTAAATTTTATAGCAATTATACTTTCTAAGATTTTTTTTTTTTTTAATACTAGGTACTTAGGTGGCAAACAAGCATACGGCCCGCCTAATGTTATGCAGTAACCATAGCCTATGATCGCTTGCAATACCAGAGGTATCTTTTACGTGTTGCCGACCCAATTTTTGACACCAGGGTGTCCCTATTGTGATTAATCGCTGAGAGGTATTTCGCTTATTATATACTAGCTGTTGCCCGCGGCTCCGCCCGCGTGGATGTCGGTTAGCGCTGTAAAAAGTATTAGCTATTCCAGACCATAATCTATCTCTGTGCCAAATTTCATCCAAATCCGTTCAGTAGTTTTTACGTGAAAGAGTAACAAACATCCATCCATTCTTACAAACTTTCGCGTTTATAATATTAGTAAGGATGTATAAAAATATAGATGAAGAATTGTGTAGGTACCTGTCCCCGAGTGTTGGTAGCTAATTCTCTCCAAAGACCATTATCCTTATAATTCCTTTGTACTAAGTCGTCTATCTGCCCTGATATGGTAATACCGGCTGAAAGGAAAAGTACCACATGAGTTTTGGAGAGAGAGGGGAGGTAAGATTGCAATGATAGCAAACCAGTCTAGGTAAGCAATCTTAATAAAGTCTAAAAAAACGAGACTAGGAATTATTATTCACGTCTATTCTTTTTTTTGTAAAAAGACAACTCCCGGATTAAGGAACAAGCCTTGTGTCGCGGGGGACTTTCCAAACGTACAATTAACATATACAAATTACACCCAGACTCGGGACAACCATTTGTGAATTACACAAGTATTTTTGTGGGGATCGAACCAACAATACGCTGCGCAGTTGTTAATGACGAGGTAGCCACTGAACCAACCGGCGGGTTGGCCACTAATCACTTAATATGAAGAACAAGATCTAATTAAGTGACAGACAAACCTTCACATTCTTGCTGAGTTTCAACTCTAAGTAGTAAAGCTTTCTTTAAGTCCTGTTTCATTTTCTTGTCTTTCTTCTTATGAGCACCAGATCTTGCTATCTGAGAACAGAAATATAAAGAGATGGAATGTAGAGGAAGCGAAAGAAGTATGTCTGGATCGAAGCAATTGGTGCACCATAGTCTCTGCCTACCCCAATGGGACGGGATGGAGACGTATGAATAGAATGTTGTAAAATAAATGTAAATGTTGAGGCGCTCATAGCTAGGTGCACTTGCTGTTCGGTAAACGATCAGCGGGTTAAGCTACCAAGGGCGCGGTAACCCTATAGATGGGCGGACACGCATAGTGGAATTTCATCTGAGCGTCTCCGTGATTCGGAGGGCACGTTAAAAGTCGGTCCCGACTTTCTGAGTTTAGCGCGTTCAATCAAACAAACAAACTCTTCAGCTTTATAATATTAGTATAGATGTAGATAGAAGTTAGATAGATGTTTTGTCATAGTTTTGAAGCTGTTACCTTAACATCCTTGCCAAGGCTGAGGTACTCCGCCTTCAGGGCCCTTAGCAGCTCGTCTTGTCTCCGGAACTGAGGATGTACACCCATCGTACGATGAAGACGATCTGTCTGGATCATGCGGACCTTTAGAAGACCATAGATATTATTATTCTGTCTTGTAGAACTACTAGTGATGCTTCAGGTATTGCAAGCGTCCATAGGCTTCGCGGTTACTTCTTACTATTAGGCGGGCCGTATGCTTGTTTACTATCAAAGTAGTATTAAAAAAATATTTACGCACAGAAATATTAATACACTAGTTGTCGCCCGCGGCTCCTCCCGCGTAAATTTCTATGCTATTCCAGACTATAATCTATCTCTGTGCCAAATTTCATCCAGATCCGTTCAGTAGTTTTTGCATGAAAGAGTAACAAACATCCATATATCCATACTTACAAACTTTCGCGTTTATAATATTAGTAAGGATTAAAAATAAATACACAATGGCAGATCGGGAATGATGACTCTAGTATTGAGAGCGTTAATAGGCTATTATAACACGACTGACTGCACGGTTGGTTCATTCGCTTAAGTGGTTACCTCGCCATTTACCACTGCGTAGCTTGTTGTGGGTTCGATCCCCACACTGGACAAAAATTTGTGTGATCCATAAATGGTTGTCCCGAGTCTGGGTGTACTTTGTGTTCGTTGACTGTATGTTTGTAAAGTACCCCGTGACACAGAGCTTGTTCCCTAGTGCGGGAGTTGTTTATTTAAATAAATAAATATACTACACTAACTGCTTATCTTCAAGTGGACCCGTATATGTTTGTTTGTCACTTTCGTCGTATAAAAACTATACCCACATATTAACTGGGTACTACGTGGCTACATGGATACATTCCTACTAAAATTATAAATACAAAAGTATCTATCGTCTATCTGTGATCATTTTACGACTAATCGGATCTTAATGAAATTTAGCAAAGAAATAGATGGGGAAGCATATAGATTAATTGTTATTGCGATAATCGACGTCCACGCAGGCAGAATCGCAGGAGACATGTAGTCTAAATATACATTATCATCATATCAACCTGTCTCTGCAACCTCAGATGTTCATCCTCCATCTTCTTCAATACTTCGATGTCATTGAGCTGATGATCAGGGTTCGGGTCCATGTTGTTGAAAATATAAATTTTACGTAATTTATGTAAAAATTAAATTTGATTAGCAAATGTATGGTGACCGTAGCCTACTAGATTGTGTTTGTGATATAGGCACTGGATGAGATCGCGCCTTTTTTTAGTTGTCTATGAAGCTTATTTTATTATATATAATAATAATAATAATATTTTGGGACAACTCACACAACGTCATCTGATCCCAAACTAGACAGAGCCTGTACTATGGCAACCAGTCAACTAATAAACATACTTCTATAATTCAAAATACATATATATTATAGATAAATAACACCCAGATACAAAACAAACATTTGTGCTCATCACACAAAGATTTTTCCTGGGTGGGAATCGAACCCACGACCTCCTGCGGAGCGTGACGAGAGGACTTTACAAACATACAATTAACGGATAAAAATTACACCCAGACTCGACAAAACAAACATTTATGAATCACACAAAGTTTTGTCCCGTGTGGGTATCGAACCCACGACCTTGGGCTTAGCAGTCAGGTTCACTATAGACCAACATGCCAGTCAAAAGATCCATTTAGCCGTTTAGTTGTAAAAAGGTAACAAACTACCTTTAGGTTGTGTAAAGCGGTTCCCGCCGAGGTTTTCCCGAGAGACTACAGCATGGGGTTTTTCAAGAAAGGAGCGTTATAAGATTTCTAAAGTCAACGCGCCAGTTATACCCCCGGTGTCAAGCGTCCATAGGCTACAGTAACTGCTTACCATCAGGCGGGCCGTGTTTTTGTTTGCGTCATTTTATAGAAAAAAATAACAATACTCTCATTTACAACATTAGTACAGATTATAAATGACTTTAGTTAGTGATCAAGATAAGGGTATTAACCCCTTCATTGCCAGACAGCCACTGCAAATTGACTTGATAGAAAAACTTAATAACTCTTTGCCCAATCCCTCATGATCGAGGCTTAGTACTTAATCATTAATTTTACTGTGAGAAAGTCAAAGTCAAACTCATTTATTCATTTAGATCAAATATATGATACTTATGAACGTCATAAAAACAAATGCCAGCATTCTTTTTTCCTACGGCCAATTCGCTGACTAGGGTTGGGCCTCGATAAATAACTCTCTCTCTCTCTTTTTAATCGCCAGAGTATTAATGTGAAATCATATATATCTATAATTTGACTGGTTATATGGCTGTGTTTTTTTGAGTACAAATAGTAACAACCCAGTATAATGATAAGTAACAATGGCGTGTTACCTCAGAAAAAATATAAAAATATCGTCAAAATAACAGGTGCTTTTTGATTTTAACCCGGAACTTCTGCTGGGCAGTTATACGCTTTACCAGTGCTATAAGGCGAATAATTTATTTATATAATCAGAACGACAAAAATATCAATTACACTGATTAATCAGAAATAGAAATAATAATAAAAATAAAACAAGAAGAAATAATAATAAAAATATAACAAAAAATAATAATAAAACCATGTACTCGTATAGTATGATCGTATAGTATTTGACTGCCTTGGTGGTCCAGTAGCCGCGGTATGCTCCTGCTGTGCACGAGGTTGAGGGTTCGATTCCCACACAGGACAAAACTTTGTGTGACCCACAAAGATTTTTTTTGAGTCTGGGTGTAATTTGCGTCCGTTAATTTGTATGTTTTGTAAAGTACCCCGCGACACAGAGCTTGTTCTCTAGTGCGGGAGTTGTCTTTCTAAATAAAAAAAAAGTATAACATTCGTTGACATTATGATAGGCATATGCTTAGTAATTATGTCGTAAATTTATGTCAAATCCCATAGATCGATTTTTTATTCTATTCTATTCTACTAGCGTTTATGCCACTTGATTAGAGGGGCTGGTAAAAACGTCAAACAATCTAATGCTCGATACATATTTGTGTTATGTACGAATTATATATGTATTATTGTCTTTATTTAAATTATATTTCATTTTGTATAGTATATTGGTTTCCGTCCCTTTTTATTACCACACGTATTGTAACTCATACCAAATTGTAAATGTTACGATTAAAAAGAGTGGCCCGAGTTTCTTGCCATTTTTTCTCGAGGCCCTACCCTAGTCAGCGAATTAGCCGTAGCAAAAAAAAATGCTGGCGTTTATTTTTATGACGTTCATACGTTTCATGCATTTGATTTAAATAAATAAATGAGTTCGACTTTGACTTTACTTTGAGAGTATATACAGATTATGCGACACGATATTCTTTTACTTTTTAATCCTACTAATATTATAAATGCGATAGTTTGTAAGACTGGATGGATGGATGTTTGTTACTCTTACACGTAAAAAATTACCGAACGAATCTAGATGAAATTTGGCACAGAGATAGATTATGGTCTGGAATAACACATAGGCTACATGCATTTTTATAGCGATAACCGACATCCACGCGGGCGGAGCCTCGGGCAACAGCTAGTATTTCATAAAGTTCACAAGTCATTTTGACTTATGTCATAAAAATATCAGAAAGTAGTTATATTTCACAGCTCAACATTTCCAAGGTAAAATACAGTTTTCAACAGACAGACAGAGTATAGAGAAATATAATCGCATTAAAACTAGTGTTTATAATAAGATTGTCTATTGTTACCAACGATAAAATGTTCTATTGTACTGCGATAGAGGTATTGTTGTCTCTGGTTTTATAGAACAGGATTTAAACAATAAAGTCCGTTGGAAAATTTCAAAAGAGTACGTAGTTTTGGTTTGTGATCAAGGAAATTGTATTTTGTATTACATTTGAGTATGCAATTTCGATGGATGCGATTTGACGTAAGTTAACGACAAATCAATTACATTTGCTTTCTATTCCCTTGGATTTGACACCACATAAGCCACTTTTCTAGAGAAGATATGCGTGTTGTAACACTAGCATTTTATGTTATAGGTCAGATAACTCTGATACAATATATTTTTTTAAAGAAATGATACCTTTCAATTACTGTATATTTTATATTTTTGTTGGGACTAGTTACTGACACAATCCATCAGAAAGTTATACGTATTATAGAAAAATAACACCCAGACACAGAACAAATATTCGTGCTCATCACACAAAGATTGTCCTGGGTGGGAATCGAACCCACGACCTCCGGCATAGCAGTCAGAGTACCTAACCACTAGACCAACAGGCCAGTCAAGTTATAGTTCGTATTATTCTATATTGGGACATAGCTAAGTAACCACATTTCCAATTAACCAAGCATCCAATCAAAGTAGCGATTTTAAATTAAACATCAAACAGCTCAAAGAAAAATCATTTCGTAAAATCATTTCGTGTCGGTGTAACAGTCGGTCGACCGTCAGTCTCTTTGTAACCATCTCCCTTTGACACCAACTTCGTCTCTTGAAACACCGACTGTCTTTGCAACTGCTTTTTTTCACTCATTGACGTTTTTAAATCGTGAAAATTGCTTCTCGTATTAGCTGGGTGTAATTAGGTGGTTCTTTTATAACACTCGAGGGTAAAGAGGAGTGTTTATTGAATAATCTGTTTTGTTTTTAACATTTTGTATGTCTGTGAGAATTTTCCTATTAGTAGTCAAAGTCAAAGTCAAACTCATTTATTCATTTACATCAAATACATGATAGGTACTTATGAATGTCATAAAAACAAATGCCAGCATACTTTTTTCCTACGGCCAATTCGCTGACTATGGTAGGGCTTCGAGAAGAATTGGCAAGAAACTCGGGTCACTCTTTTTAAAAGTAAAATATCTGATTGAGGTTGTAGTTTTGAGGAATGAAGAACAGGATAGTAAAGGGTGGTGCGTTGACGCAGAACAGTATCAGAGGATAAGAGTGAAATGACTCAGCTATTTAGATATCTCACGGTACAATTTGTGGGCACTCGGTGTTTTTGATTCCATAGCTTCGAGTTGAAACGGTTCAAAAATGAATGTCTCACCAAGATCATGATCACTTTACAGAGTGGCAGCTAAACAAGCTGTAATGCCACTAAATAGAAGATGTAAGCCACCAGTATAGATGCAAATGGCATCCCACACTAAGTACTTACCCTTGCCACCTATTAATCCTACCCATTCTCTAAAGAAAGAGAGTTATCACGGGGACTAACGATTTGTGCAGCATTCCGTCTGAAATTTGATGGTTACCGATGTATGTTTTATTTTTTAACCGACTTCAAAAACGAGGAGGTTATCAATTCGTGTGTATTTTAAATGTTTGTTACGACAGAACTCCGTCATTTATGGACCGATTTGAAAAAATGTTTTTTGTCTGAAAGGACATACTTCCAGTTTGGGCCCATTTTCATCAAAAGAAAGTTCTGATGATGGGATCCATGAGGAATTGAGGGAATCAAACCCTGTGTCGCGGGGAACTTAATAATAGCAACCAATACACTAATATCACCATTATCTTTCCCGAGAGACTATAGCATGGGGTTCTTCAAGAAAGGAGTTATAAGGTTTCTAAAGGGTCGGCAACGCGCGAGTGATACCCCTGGTGTTGCAAGCGTCCATAGGCTACGGTAACTGCTTACCATCAGGCGGGCCGTATGCTTGTTTGCCTACTTGGTAGTATAAAAAAAAAAATACCATGCACGGGTCAAGAGAGGGAGAGAGGGTTTAGGCCTTAATTAATACATGCACACCTAATACGGGTTGGTGAATCAGATATGTCTTTAGAATTTCGTATGGGAATCGAACCCAGCTTAGCAGGTGGGTCCACTAGACCATCAGACCACCTAAAAACTTATTTTATTCAATGCATACTATTTTTCTTTTCAGAGCGGTTGTCTATTTTCAGCGTGTAATGATGCGGGTGATAGCATTAAGGTACTGTTACATGACCTCTATATAACAACCAGTATAGACTATAAAACTGCTATCAGATTGCCTCTATCTAGGTACATACCTATACTATATATAATATATATTAATATTATAAAGCTGAAGAGTTTATTTGTTTGGTTGAACGCGCTAATCTCAGAGAGTACTGGTTCGTTTAGAAAAAAACTTTTTTTGTTGAATAGTGCATTTATCCAGGAAGGCTATAGGCTATAACATCACGCTATGATCAATAGGAGCGGAGAAGTAGTGAGATATGATGGAAAATCGAGGAAAATATGCCAAATTACCACGCAGACAAAGTCTTGGGCGACCCCTAGTGTTTTATATTATCTATTTGGCAAAGTATTGGTAGCCGAGTGGGCAGGCAACCACTTTGCAACATGAGTGCGATTTCGATCCTGTAAAATAATTATGCGGTCGCTTGAAGGTAAGCAGTTAAATACCTAACTTTTTTTACCTTGTGTTTCGATAGAATAGGCGGCATGTCGAGACGTCTTCACGCAAAGCTAGCACATTACGACTGGACGGTTCGGAGTCCGGTGTGTTCGTCTGTTATGTAGAGCGCACCGTACGGTTCGTGGTTCGGCCCGGACCAAGTTCGATCGTCTGTTTATACTTTAAGGGCTGTACCTACCGTTACGTCCTTAAAGCAATTTATTGACGAGCTTAAAAATACCATTGCCATTACTTAAGAATGCCATTGTTTATAATAAAAAAGACCGAAAATAAATTGCTATAGGGACTTCATAATACGACTGCAAAGGAACACGATTATAAAAATATATTATGTACTTTCATTTCTAATATCAGCAGCATTGTAGGTATGAAACGAAATAAAACTGTTACATAGTAGCAGAACACTGGTTATAGGTTTTCCAATACGAGAGAGTTAATACATCTGTACGAAACAATTTACTTTTATTTAGTTTTAAGTGTTATTATGTGACATTGTTGCAATACAAAGCTCGTTTTATAACATTTTGGAGATGTATGCGTTTGACTGTAACCATGGGGTCTCATCAGGAACAAATCAAAATTAGTACGAATAAATACCGATAGATGGAGTTACATATATCGATTTTTTATTTACGATTATGTAAAATTCAAACCTGGAAGAAATACAGCCTGAAACATATACGTACATATTTTAAGAAATCCTACTAGCATAGGAAAATGAAATAAAGGGCTCATAAAACAAAATGACAATTATATATTTACAAAATTCAATAATGTCGCCGTAGTCCTGGCGGCAGTATTTTGTACTACTAAGAAGTTGAAACTTGCGAGTGACTTGTGAGTAATGGCGCTGGCGCTGTATGCATTTTCAGATTTTTATAAATTAAAATACCTACCTGGTTTTGAAGTTTACTGTTGGGTCATACTAGGTATAAAAATATATAAAGTTAGGTTAAAAATAAATAATACTGGTATATATTTTTCTCTCAACAAAAATACTTTAAAAATGTCTTACGTTATCAAAATTATGAACAAAAATGTGACATTTAAGATTTAATACTATAAATATTTTAAAAACTAAACAAATACAAAATACAAAAAGTGTAGCCGATGTTGGGATTCAATATTTTAAAAACTAAACAAATACAAAATACAAAAAGTTTATCCGAAGTTGGGATTCGAACCCGGTTCGGCCGGATACGGGTACCTCCGTACCGTGCTAAGGTATCGTAATGTGAGAAAATTACCTATTTGTGATTTCGAACTTATACTTAATAATTACAGTTTTATTATATTTTTCCTAATAATAAAAAAAATATTATCTGATATTAAAACCATCTACAAAAAACAAATTTCAAAAATTGGACATGAATCTGGGATTCGAACCCAGTTCCATGGGACTGTTGGACGAATACCACAGAATGCTATACTTACTCCTGACTGGCCTGTTGGTCTAGTGGTTAGTGACTCTTAACTACTAAGTTGGGGGGTCATGGGTTCGATTACCATTTAGGACAAATCTTTGTGTGATGAGCTCTGTTTGTTGTCTGATTACCGTACAGGCTGTGCTAAGTTTGGTTTCAGATGGTATGTGAATTGTCAGAAAATATTATTATTACCCTAATTCGACTTATCTCGTAGGTACTGAATTGATAGATGCTAGGTAGGTATAATATACTTATTTGTTAATTTGAACTGACAAAACAAAAAAATGTTTATTATAGTTTCACGAATAATTAAAAAAAACAATTTGTTTTATAGGTATACCTAATAAAAGCCATCAACAAAAAACTTAACACTATAACTTCTGTTAAAATACGGGAAAAAAATTGTTTAGCCCGGAGCGAAACCGGGGCGAAGCGCTAGTTAAATACGGAAGCAAACAGTCAAAATAAGTGTTTATTTCGTACGTAAAGCGCGTGACCTTGAGCGAGTAAACGTGGCCCGAGCAGGCCTCCGTCACTCGCTCAAGGTTACGCGTTATGTGCCTACCGCTATGTAGCTCGTAACCGAGCCGATCGCCAGTGGGGCTGCCGCACGCGACGCAGAGCGCACACAGACACAGCACGTTTCCCGCTCAAAACGCATACGATATTTACGTACACTACGTATATTAAGTTTTGATTAACGACACGATGGTTAATTATTGTGAAGTCGTTGGATGTCATAGTCAAAAGAAAAATAAAAAATTGTCTTTTTTTTTATAGCCGAAAGATGAAGAAAGGTACGTTACGTTATTTGAAAGTAGGTACGCATTTCAGCTGGCTTCAGTTAGTGGTACCTAGTAATTTTAAAATGCATCTTGGATGTAGGTACTCTTTCTTAAAAATCTACGAGAAAGTTAGAAAGACAACCCTACCGCATTCGTGCGATGACGAGCTTGCACGTGAGTCGCACGGCGGGCAACACAATCTCGACTCTTTGTTCGCGTACTTATGGTACATTTCTTTTCGCTGCGAACAGCAGGTATTATTATTAAGAATTTGTAGGCTATTATGGCGTAGGTATTTTCGGTTTTGTATGGGAGTGATGTATCTGTTACGTAGTAACTATTAAGTAATCTGTGGCCCGAGGCCGAGACAATAAGCGATACCTACCCTTTATGGTCGGTGTAGATGCCTACAATTTTTTGGCATAAATAAATTCGGTTATAAAGTGTCGCCATCTGTTGATTTTATGTGTATGCACGTAATCTGTTGGATATAGACATCTAGTGTCGTATAAATAGTAAAAATTTAGCCGCACGGTTAGCCCGAGTTAGCAGGGAACCAATTCTTTGTATGGGATGGGGTATCTGTACTAGTATTATATTATCTGTGCTGTAACTATGATTAAAACAGTAAATGTTGTAGGAATTAGACGTGAATGGGTCGTGAATTATTTTGCGGCTTTCCTCGCGCGTACAATCCCTAGGAAACAGAGTTTTTTTCCGGGATAAAAAGAAGCCCATATTCCAGACTATAATCTATGTCTATGCCAAATTTAATCCAGATCCGCTTAGAATTTTTTGCGTGAAAGAGTAACAAACATCAATACATTCTTACAAACTTTCGCGTCAATAATATTAATAAGATTTTGTTTAACTTTTGCACAATCTTGTACGTAGGTAGAGAAGGATTGTATGTATGAATGTGCGCGAAATGCGCTTAAAGTTAAAACTAACTCGAAAAGAAAAAAATAATATATTAAGATGCGTTTAAGGTTAAAGTTTGGAACTTCTATTTATGTATATCAATAAATAATTTGGCAGATTCATATCAATTTTGCGATATTATAGGCATGTATTATCTAATATATAAAATTCTCGTGTCACAGTTTTCGTTGCCATACTTCTCCGAAACGGCTCGACCGATTCTCATGAAATTTTGTGAGCATATTGAGTAGGTCTGAGAATCGGCCAACATCTATTTTTCATCCCCCTAAATGTTAAGGGTGGTCCACCCCTAATTTTTTTATTTAATTTTTTAGACAACATTTTTTGTTTTTATTTTTTTGTGATTCAGCATTAAAAATACATACAACCCTTAATTTTCACCCCTCTACGATCAACCCCTATTACTATTTTAGTAGCAAAACAACGTTTGCTGGGTCAGCTAGTATAAATATATATTATATCTATTATAGTAAATATGTATATTTGTTTTATTTGTTTACCTATATTTTGTGTTATATACCGTATTTAGTTTGTATAATTATTTATTATCAACCTCTTTAAATAACTTTTGTTTATGCAGCTACTCTCTATATCTCTGCATTACTTTATGGTAGACTGGTAGAGAATGCTTTTAGCATTAAGTCCGTCTATACAAACCATAATATCCTTACTAATATTATAAATGTGAAAGTTTGTGAGAATGGATGGATGTTTGTTACTCTTTCACGTAAAAACTACTGAATGGATCTTAGCGAAATTAGGCACAGAGATAGATTGTGGTCTGGAATAACACATATGCATTTTACAGCGATAACCGACATCCATGCGGGCGGAGCCGAAGGGCAACAGCTAGTGAAGCTATAAATAAAAGATGGAAATAATATAGAAGTAAGGTTATTGACCGAGAGCATTCAGTCGTAACATAGATAATGTTATGTAGATGAACACTCACATATTGACGTACTCACTTATAATAAAATCTGAGCTGACATGTGACACATGCTTTCGGACAATACTCATCCTAAGTCAAAAAATATTTTAAAGAGAAAACTATTCGGTGTTTTTTTTTGTTAGTCAAGACATCTCCCGCACTAGAGAACAAGCTCTGTGTCGCGGGTGACTTTACAAACATACAACTAACGGACACAAATTACACCCAGACTTAGAACAACTCTTTGTGGGTCACACAAAGTTTTGTCCTGTGTGGGAATCGAACCCACAGCCTCGTGCACAGCAGGCGCATACTGCAGCCACTGGACCACCAAGGCAGTCAAAGTTTGAGTCCCACATGGGGCAAAACTTTGTGTGACCCACAAAGAGTTGTTCTAAGTCTGGGTGTAATTTGTGTCCGTTAGTTGTATGTTTGTAAAGTGTTCCGCGACACAGAGCTTGTTCTCTAGTGCGGGAGATGTCTTGACTAACAAAAAAAAAAAACACCGAATAGTTTTCTCTTTAAAATATTTTAAGGTAAATATTTTATGTTTAAGGTAGGATACCCTATAAGGCTTCAGGCAGACATACTTTTATGGCTCGGCCACGACTTCGCGTGGCAGTGGCAGCGGTGAGCGACGGTGGCAACAAATACAAATACAAATAAACACAAAATGTACATTTGTTGTCACTGCTTGCCACTGCCGCTCCAGCGGCGTGTTCATGGCCAGGCTGTTAACATCGGCGATCAGCGATTCTTTGGTCGGCAACATGCTAGCATTATACGCGTCTATAGGCTACGGTAACTGCTTACCATCAGGCGGACCTTATGCTTGTTTATTTATTTAAACTTTCTGCACATAATTATACAATTGTACAACAGCGGTCTTAATGCCTGAAGCATTATCTACCAATCAAATTTGCACCCCCAGGTGCAGAGATATGATAAAGTAGGTCCTGTGCAATTCTGACCGATGTGCCTGACCTCATTGGCAACACCGGACTTCGTGTGCCGACTGCGTTTCTTCGTAGATCACAAGTTATTGATGTACCTTTAGCTAAAACCATCAGATTTTATTATAAGTTAAGTGAGTACGTCAATATGTTCGTTAAACAAAATTTACACCTGTTTTGTAAAAACATTGACATTCATTCAATAAACACAAGAAACAAACACAAACTTGTTGGTACATATCACCGCCTACATAAAGTCCACAATTCATTTGTGGGACTCGGGGTACGTTTTTATAACAAACTACCTCTTACACAAATTAAAACTAGCAGTAAAAAATCATCTTTTAAGCAAGGGTTATTACACTATTAATGACTTTCTAAATGATAAAAAGTCATGGGGTTAGTTGCTAATTTTGATACGGAATTATATAATAATAATAACTACAAATTTGTAAGGCGACGTTTTGTGATCATTATTGACTTTCTATTTAGTTTTTTTTATTATTATGTCCTGGATTGTCATGCTCACTGAAATGTCATTGCTTGTGGTGTCGTATTGGCCGGGTCCTTCCCGAAAATGATGGCTGGTCCGTGCGTCATGCTCGTGAACGGGTGCTACTTGGGGTGGCTGGTCAATCTTGGCATGATTTATTTTTAAATAATAAAGACATAGTTTTTAGATTGTTATTAAGAACGCAATGTGATCTCGACACGTTTCTATCTTATACATACAAAAGGAAAGGATCCCTCATTGCCATACAGTGGAAAGCTAAATTTTTTTTTTTTTTTTACTTAAATTTAATTTTGTGTGGTATATTGGGTTCCGTCCCTTTTTGTTAACACTAATATTGTAACTCGTACCAAATTGTAAATGTTATACTCTGGCAATTAAAATTCTTCTCGAGGCCCAACCCTAGTCAGCGAATTGGCCGTAGGAAAAAAAGTATGCTGGCATTTGTTTTTATGACGTTCACAAGTATCATGTATTTGATCTAAATGACTAAATGAGTTTGACTTTGACTTTGAACCACATATAGGCAAAATGCTTATCTGGTAAGAGCCTGTCGCTCATTCAATGCAGGGTGTCGGGAAGTTGAACTCGATTTGTTCAATACTAGTGCAAATAGTTTTTTTTTTGCTAATATGATTTGTAGTACCTAACTTGCTTTTTATTGTTTTTTATAGTATTTTTTTTAATTTTAGGCTGTTTACTTTTAAAATTCTAAATTATCTATCATAACGTCTGTTAAAACTTGTAATTGGCCGTCTATTACTTATTGTTCAAGGTTCTTAATTATATTAAAATTTCTAAAAAAATATTTGTCAGCTAAGTAGTATTAATTGAAGTGTTGATAACAATTCCAAATTCTAGGCTGCTACCAATATGCATCAGATTCACGATAACACACTTCTGTTATGCCACCAAAGCAAGTCTTCAAGATAATTTATTATGTATATAATTTAATGTCATTCCAGCTGTGATTTATTTATCCTGATCCCAATGGCTGGCAAGGTCCTGCCTTTATAAGAAATACTCGTAAGTCATAATGGCAATGTGCCAAATATTTTGCATCCTAAGGATTTAGTGCAGTATCAGTTCTCTCCTTTGAATATAAGTTACTAGATGTTGCCTGCGGCTCCGCTCGTGTGGATATCGGTTCATCATCTCATTTTAGGAGAGGTAGGGCACCATGCTTTGACTGCCTTGGTGGTCCAGTGGCCGCAGTATGCGCCTGCTGTGCACGAGGTTTTGGGTTCGATTTCCACACTGGACAAAACTTTGTGTGACCCACAAAGAGTTGTTCTAAGTCTGGGTGTAATTTGTGTCCGTTAATTGTATGTTTGTAAAGCGACACAGCGCTTGTTCTCTAGTGCGGGAATTGTCTTTTTTTAAATAACAAATATAAATACTAGCGAGCAATCCCGACTGGGGAAGGATCTCCTTACAGTATGTGCCTGTATGTGAGTACAGGTTTCCTGCGCTCATTTAAGGATGCGATTTGAAACTTTTTTTTTTTGTTTTTTTTTATACTACCAATGATTTGATTTGATTTGATATATAACAAAATCTTAACCCATACACGTCTCATTACTGGGCACGGGTCTTCTTCATACATACTATACCGCGCTGGTTAGACGTGTTGCTATAGGGTTTTGTTTCGAGTTTTCCCTTTCTTGCAGTGGATATTGTCGGCCTGAGTTACTCTCTTAGTCGACTCTTACAAGTCTCGGGATGGACGGGATGGTGACCTTTGTATTTTTAATCCGTCGCCACACGGACATGGGATATCGCAAGTCCCGGTAAATAGTCCCCTTTGTATTTTCTCAAGATTCGTCTGATATTGTAAGGGTCCATAGGCTACGTATGGTAACTACTTTACATTAGTCGGACCGTATGCTTGTTTGCCACCCAAGTAGTATAAATAAAATATTGCTAAGAACGAACCTAATTAAATGCTAAAGATTACAAAAAAACGTGGAATCGAACCATAACCTCGTGCACAGCAGGAGTATAATAATAATAATCTTTATTTGCACAAAAAATCCTAATACATAACATGATAGAAGATGTGTAGTTTAAATAATATAAACTTAGGTGTTACAAATTATAAACCCTTTCTCTTAAACTAGGGTAACCTGTATCTTCAGAGACAGTAGTCGGCTACAAGACGACTTACTATCGTAGTATTGTTGTGCTGCCACTGGACCACTAAGGCAGTCTATTTAGATTAAATTGAATTTATTAAATATAAACTTTTATTTACTTACATTACATTTATTTTTGAAGTGAAAACTTCTTTAAGCATGATACGCATATTTTTAGATGAGATAAAATCTTTGGATTCGCCACACCGTTACGAGACGCAACTTGACATATCCGAAAAATCTTTTTTCGACTGTCACGTTATTAAAGCAAAGAGGCGATATATGCATAAACATATAGCAGCCCGCGAACGCGATTAGATGAATAAAAAAAAACATTGATTGCTGTAAAATTTATAACACTGTTTTGCCTAGTGTTTTCACTTCTGTCGGCACTCCCGGAGTGAAATTTTTTTTTTGGTAATTTTATTTATTGATAAAAAATAAATGCAAGCTAATTCATCAGTTCGATTGGCGCTAAGTTTTCGCCGACTACGGTTTGTGGTGCGGGTATGAGTGAGCGGGAGAGAGAGGGGTCCACGCAGGCGCCATTTCCCGCCATTTTCACAAAGCGGGGATGCCAGGGACACATATTTTCGCAATAGCGTGGGAGGTTTAAGATACTGGTTTATATTAAGATTATATTTAGAGAATATTGTTTTATTGTTTCAATTTTTTAAGAAGTTTAATATACATTAGTTTAGGTGTATTTATTGTGTTGCTAACTATATGTTTGTTTTGATTAGTAATATATTTTTTTGTTTTACGAAAAAAATAGGTAGGTGCACAAGTGAGCAAGCCCGACTGACAAAGGATTTTAACCTTTCTAAACCCACAGCCAAATCATTACATTCTATGATATTGTTGTGTTTCTGTGACTGAGTACAGGTCTCCAGTGATAGAAAAGCGTTTTGGAATATTGTTGTTAATTGTTAAAAAAGACAACTCTATTCTCTAAACAAGCTCTGTGTTGCGGGGGACTTAACAAACATACAATTAACGGACACAAATTACACCCAGACTTAGAAAAGACCTTTGTGGGTCACACAAAGTATTGTCATACCTGCGGCATCAGTTGCGTGTGCAACTAATGCCGCAGACATTGCAACCTTTCACAGGTAACTGCTTACCACAAGGTTTATCTACCATTTAAGTAGTATATAAAAAATAGCCGCCTGTCCCCTCCTTCGCATGTGTGGCATTTTCCGGAGACCCGTAATATTCTTGTCAATAACATAGAGCCTATGACGTTCAAAAATAACGTGATTTTCTATTGGTAAAAGAATTTAAAAAATCGGTTTAGTAGTTTCAGAGATTACCTTCGACCTAAACTCACAAACTTTACCTCTTTATAATATAGTATATATATTTTGATTACGTTTTAAAACAATTATATTTATATTAATGGAATGTAAGTTATTTTCTTTTATTTAAATAACTGTATCTAGCACCATTCCAATTCCTAGCCTTGATCACGTAATATTACTTTGTTTGCTATACAAAGTGGTTAAATCATGTCTATTCAATATGTTTTGATACTAAATAATAAATGTTGCATGAAATATAAAGCACTTCTGAAAATTACATACACATAAAATTGCGTGACTCGTTTATTAAATAACATATCACCTTCTTTCACGAAGGATAGGCAGAAATGTATCAATAATATGTCTCCAACTATGTCTTTCTTTCTTTCTTGTCGTGTGGTTGACAGCTTAGCCTTTTTTTAAGCAAACGACTTGCCTGATGGTAAGAAGTTATCGTACCCTATAGTCGCTTGCATATCAGAGGTATCACTTGCGTGTGGATGGAACCTTTATGGTGGGATTTCCCTGGGATAGGATTTTTTTTTGTTAAAAACGAATACCTAAAGAGCTCACACATAGGAACATAATTACACCCCTGTGTTATTCAGCTGTGGTCTTCTGTAAGGTGGAGGTCCCTCACTAGTATGGTGCCCTACCTCTCTTGTTTGTAGGACTGTTAACAGTCTTTTAACGTACCCTTCGAAGCACGAAGATGAAATACTATTATCCAATCCCATCCCGAGAATAAGCCCGCCCTTGGTAGCTTAACCCGCTGATCGCTTACCGATCACCGAATGCAGCTGATAATAATCCCTCATCAGTTATATTGGGTCCTACGTATAAGGAGACCAAGCTTATCAAGCCTGTTACCATACATCCGAGTTGATCTTGAGCATTTCTATAATAACGCAAAATCATTTTACCCGATCGGTATTCGAACCTGGGACTAAAGCACGACAATATACACTACTTAGTAGGTACTATACCAGACCATTTTTTTTAAAAGAGCACCACTCTATTAGCCAGCTAGCTAACTGGGGAAGAATCTCCACCTTGGGTCGGCAACACGCAAATGATACCTCTGCTATTGCAAGCGTCCATAGGCTACGTAACTGCTTAACATCAGGCGGGCCGCTTGATTGTTTGCCACTTAAGTAGTATAATATATGCACACGACTGTAATTTCATATCATACATGTGTGTAAATTACAGACATTAGATTATAACAAGTCTTCTCAAGAACGACTAGAAATTATATAACACAACTAATAATTTATTTAACGATTGTCTCATTACCATCATGCGACAGGAAAACATTAAGTAAACCAATACCTACTCATATAATACACAACTAAATTCTATAATACTACCATAAGTAATATGCAGCCTTAAAATTCTCCCTAAAATTTCCCACTTTTCCTAAATTTTCCCTGGGTAATTCTCCCTCAAAGCTTGGTAACATATCTGTGTCGGATGGTCAGTCGTTTTGGCGCCGTCGTAGCGGGCGGTCGATGTGAGCGCTCACGAAACACGCGGTCGTGTCTAACCAAAAAAAAAAAAACAAAAAATTGTGTCAAGTTGTGTGACAGTGTTTTTGTGTCAGTGTTCCTTTGTGTTACGTTATCTCATCTAAATTAAGTGAGTATATAATTTATAAGTATGTTTTAAAAATGCATTTTCGCGGATTACTTAGGATCCAACGTCCTTCAGATTCCTTTCTCGAGGTAGTCTTTATCGTAAATAAAGTAGGATTGGGCTGCGAATGCTTGTTAAATTTTTGAAATAAGTTTCTTCGACATAGCCGTTCTTGAAGACTTAGTTTCAAGGATGATCACGTTTTATTTATAAAGTATACTAAAATAACTCATGTTTATTTTTAATCGTGTAAGTATTTTTATTTCGGTGTTTATTGTTCTGTAATATTGAATTATTATATAAATAATTATATATGATTTTAAATCATGTCTATTCAATAAAATAAATGTGTTGAAAAGTGCTATTATTTCTAAGATATTTAGCAAAAATACTGATTGAATTATCTAATATAGAATTAAATTTATTTAACATATTAATAACTAGATTTATATACGTATATCGAAATGTCGAATAATATTTATAAAGTTTGCAAATAATAAATAAAATTTAAATTGAGAGGACTTTATAATTAATTTCCAATATACATCGGCAGGATTTGAGGGATCAAAACAAAAAAAAGTGGTTAAAAATTTATAATGCTTTTGTTAAAGTTTGGCTAAATGAAAACTTTTCGCGAATAATAATTTATAATAAATCGTTTTTATTATGTTTTATTCAAAACTGGTTGGATTCCACGAAAATGAATGGTTTAATGGGGTCTCCTACCCATGGGTGCAATGTTTATTATTAAATAATAATTTATAATAAATCGTTTATTATTTCTACAGTAGATTTCTTATTATTATTTAGGTTTATAGGGTAGGTACGTATACGATGAATTATATCTAGTGTTTCTTAGGTAGAAACACTAGATAATGAAATATTTTATCTATTCTTAAGAAATCTGTTTGCTATAGAGGTCACGAGAGCTCTTCTCAGCTTTCATGACCTCTATATCAAACAGATTTCTTTTGCCCAACTGTGGGATAGATTTATCAATATCTTTTTTTTTACATAACTAGGTATACATTTTTATATTTCCATAATATAAAAATATGATGACCTAAAAAAATTATATGCTACCTACTATAATTTTACTGCAGTAGATAAAATAGTTATTTTATGTTCTTATTCACTTTTCAATTCTGATAGTTATGTCAATTAATTCTAATGTCAGATATTAACTGGAAGGCTTTTGTTGCAAGTAGGTAGGTATTAAATAAATTTCATTATAGTCTCAAGAAAATATCGTAATCGCTTGTGATATTTTGTGTACTAATTTAGAATAATAGATAGCTGTGTAATGTATGAAAATAAATTCTTTGTAAAAAAGAAATAGGTCAAAGATGAGAATATGTTTCTTTTGTATAGGTCAATAGGAATGGGGGAATAAAAAGTATTTTATTTAGCCTGTATCTTCTCACTGCTGACAAAGGTCTCATTGACTTCCAATCCCGTCTATTCAAGGCATCATTCCACCAATCTTTTTTAATAATTTCATTAATTAAGTAAAAAATTGTTTACAAAAAACGCTTAAATTCTACTGGTATCTTAGTAACTGTTTTGGAAGTCAAAGTCAAACTCATTAATTGATTTTGATCAAATGTATAACACTTAAAATTCATAAAAACAAATGCCAACATTATTTTTTAGATGTGCAGCGCATTTAACTCTATTTAACTCTCTGATTTGCTAGGTTGCGTGCACTCGGAGAGGCCTATGTCCAGCAGTGGACTCCGATAGGCTGATGATGATTATTTAACCCTGTATTTAATAGAAACTCCATAAATAATAGCTATTAATTTATTATTTTTTAAATCACGGACATACATAATTAGTATAATGAATAATTAGTATTGTTGATAATGGTGAAAAGGCAGATAATGAGTATCTACACTGTACCGACGAACATGTATGTCAAGATCGTAGCAAGTTTAAATCCATAGTCTCTGCCTATCCCCTCTAAAAAAAACCCGTGTGTTGTACACACACGCGTTATTATATAAATTATTAAGTAAATGTAGTTAAATATAACAATTTATTAGTTTCTTTATCTGGTATTGCAAGCGTCCTTAGGCTACGGTAACTGCTTAACATCAGACGGACCGTATGCTTGTTTGCCACCCAAGTCGTATAAAAAAAAGAAATAGACTATACATCACTGTATCGGTTATTTTGGATCATTAGATGTGGTGTTCTGTTATGGTAGAGCTCCTTCAGTTGGATTTGCCCTCTTCTACGGTTTGCTTTAACATTAGACACGTACAAATAAACATTTTATTATTATAATTTGTAATTTGATCATATATTACTAGCTGTTGCCCGCGGCTCCGCCCGCGTGGATGTCGGTTATGGCTGTAAAAAACCTGTAAAAAATCTATCTCTGTGCCAAATTTCATCCAGATCCGTTCAGTAGTTTTTAAGTGAAAGAGTAACAAACATCCATTCAACCATCCATCCATTCTTACAAACTTTCACATTTATAATATTAGTAAGGATTGTACTGGGGCTTAGTTGTTTAAGTGGTCATCTAGCCACTTCGGCACGTCGGGTTATGGGTTAGATTCTCAGA
Organism: Trisateles emortualis; assembly: GCA_947095525.1. Classification (NCBI taxonomy): domain Eukaryota; kingdom Metazoa; phylum Arthropoda; class Insecta; order Lepidoptera; family Erebidae; genus Trisateles; species Trisateles emortualis. The sequence goes on along the minus strand of OX352752.1, from coordinate 12,979,682 downwards.
TGAGACTAAAAAATATGTAACTTACTATACAAATTTGATGCAAGGGAACGGCTATTTCTAAGTAGATGGTATATCAGGATTCAAACCTGCGCCTCTCGGGTTCCGATTCAATGCATTACCAATTGTGTGATTCGAGTTCGAGTTTGTCCACCGCTTTTTACGTCTTGGAGTGAGAGGCGTAGGCGTTGGTTCAAATCCTGCTCCGGGCTGGATATTTGCCACATTGCATAAATATTAAAATATATTTGAGCTAATTGCATACCAAAAGTACTAAAAATATTGAATGAGCTCTTTGCCAAAGTTTTCCCGAGAGACATGGAGCATGGGGTTCTTTAAAAAAGGAGTTATAAGGTTTCTAAAGCGAGTGATACCACCGGTGTTGCAAGCATAGGGTACTATAACTGCTTACCATCAGGCGGGGCCTATGCTTGTTTAACTTCTTGGTAGTATAAAAAAATAGTTATATCAGGCTGAACTACACCAAAGCATGGCTTGGTAAGCTAGTAAATATTATGACGTCTTAACCCATAAACGTCCCACTGCTGGGCACGGGTCTCTTCCATACACTTGGAGGGATATTAGCCTACTATACAACGCTGGACACACAGGTTGGTATAGGGTTTTGTTTCAAGTTTTCCTTCTCTTGCAGTGGATATTGTCTGCCTGACTTACTCCCTTAGTCGACTCTTAAGACACCCTCGGGATGAAACAGGGTGGTGACATTTGTATTCTTAATCCGTCACCACACGAACAACACTAATTATATAGTATTGCAATTATAAAAAATGTCACAATAATTTTATCTGAGACATTTTTATTATGAAACAATGCAATCCGCTTTTTTACAAATAAATCTTAATGAACTTTAGTCCATTGTCTAGAGATATAATTAGCCATTAATGCTGTGGTTAATCATAAGGCAATAATACTTAATAGTATAGAGGTATTTTTGTATAGGAATAATGAGTACTATAAAGGGCACGAAACTTGGAAATAACCGCTCCAATAGATAAGTTTATTTTTATATAATAGTAGTGACATGTCCCAGTTTTGCACGGGTGGGCATTAACTCGTATTTAGTTTATTTTTTTTAATATAAAAAGACAACTCCTGCACTATAGAACAAGCTCTGTGTCGCGGGGGTCTTTACAAACATACAATTAACGGACACAAATTACACCCAGACTCAGAACAATTCTTTGTGGGTCACACAAAGTTTTGTCCTGTGTGGGAATCGAACCCACAATCTCGTGCACAATAGGCGTATACTGCGGCCACTGGACCACCAAGGCAGTCTATTCGTAGAAGTCTCAAAATTTTGTTAGTTATGTAGCTGATAATGTAGTTTTCATCAGGTGCAATAATTTAAAAAATCGGTCCAATTGTAGATATTTGAGTTTATTCCTTACTTACAAATAAAAATTAAAATATATAAAAAAAGGCGCTCATAGCCAGGTGCACTCGCTGTTCGGTAAACGATCAGCGGGGTAAGTAACCAAGGGCGCGGTAACCCTATAGACCCTATTTCATCTGAGCGTCTCCGTGCTTCGGAGGGGACCTTAAAAGTCGGTCTTGACTGTTATCAGTCGTTAGATCACGACAGAGGCCTAAATATGAGCGATCTAAATAACTCTGTCACCAGGTTGGCCACTAACAAAACGATAAGAAGAATATATAAATGTTTTAATCATACTGTAAGTCACCTTTATCTATAGGGTTCGTATTATGAGCCCAAACATGCATTCGGACTTTCTTGGAAGACATTTGGGTTTCCTTACGATATTTTTATTCAACATTCACCATCATCAGTCTATCGAATTCCATTAGCAGATGGTAAATCATTTACGAGTAATTAGTACACATCGCAACGGAGATATATTTATACAGGGCCGCTCTACGAAGATTATTTATTTAGGAAAACCAATGTATGAATTTGTGTGAAATATATTTTAATCTGTAGGTTTAGTCTAATTGTACACTGTCACTAAATTCTACAGAAACATATACAATGGTTTTCCAAAAAAACTAATCTTCATATAGCGGCCCTGTATACATGTCTCCGTTGTCATAAAATAAATAATTACAACCCATATATGTCCCACTGCTGGGCACGCGTCTCTTCTCCTCTATCAAGAGAGAAAGGGTTTTAGGCCTTAATTTACACACGCTGGCCTAATGCGGGTTGGTGGGTTTCCTCACCGTTAGCAGATGGAGAATCATTTGATTAGTACATATAAACTCACAAAGTGAAATTCACATTGGTACTGCCACCCGGTATCGAACTCGCACCTCTTGCATGCAAGTCGGTTACTTTCCCACTCGGCCACTCCGTTGCCATGTGTACATATAAATTCCACAAAGTTTAATTCACATATTAGTACTGCCAACAGGGATCGAACTCACTACATTTCTTACCACCTACTCAACTAATGGGCCTCGACTTCCACTTAATTGTCCGCGTGGTAACCCAAACTAATGAACAGAAAGGGTTAATTTTATAAGTGTTATGAACATTTAGACGGGGTTAGTAAAAAAAGCGAGATTTCCTTTGGGAAATCAGTATATTAGGCTTGTAGGTGTAATCCGAGTGACTCGTAAACCTATGAGTATGTCCTGTTGTTAGTGTAGTTGGGGGTTTATATTTAGCCTTTGTGAAACCTCTAACAAGTATTTCAAGAGAGGTAGGGCACCATACTAGCGAGCAAGCCTGACTGGGGAAGGACCTCCACCTTACAGAAGACCACAGCCAAATGACTACACACAGCGGTGTAGTTGTGTTCCTGTGTGTGAGTACAGGTCTCCAGTGCTCATTTAGGAATGCATTTTGAAAGAAACGTATTCCTATACCAGGGTTACTTCCATCTTAAAGCCCTGGTATAAAAAAAAATGGGTTGGCAACACGCAAGTGATACCTCTGGTAATGCAAGCGTCTATAGGCTACGGATACTGCTTAACATCAGGTGGGCCGTATGCTTGTTTGCCACCCAAGTAGTATAAAAAAAAAAAAGTATATAAATATTTTTTAATACTACTCCGTCACTAGACCATGTTACATCTTTTGAGTCGGCTACACCCGTGTGGATGTCCGTGATTGCAATAAAAATTATGTCCTAATGTTCTTCCTCAGGATACCGTCTCCTTGCCAAATATTATTAAGATCTGTTAAGTAACCGTAACAAATAAACATACATACACACATAAAAAGAGCTACTCTTGCATTTTGAATAGTCAAAGTCAAACTCATTTATTCATTTAGATCAAATACATGATATTTATGAACGTCATAAAAACAAATGCCAGCATGTTTTTTTTCCTACGGCCAATTCGCTGACTAGGGTTGGGCCTCGAGAAGAATTGGCAAGAAACTCGGGTCACTCTTTGTTATCGCCAGAATATAACATTTAAAATTTGGTATAGGTTACAATATTAGTGGTAACGAAAAGGAACGGAAACCAATATACCATACAGAATTAAATTCTCGTCTCGGGATCGTTTTTTTTGTAAGAATAAGATAGAAACGTGTCGAGATCACATTGCGATCTTAGTAAAATCTATAAACTTTATTATTTAAAAATAAATCATGCCAATATTGACCAGCCATCCCAAGTAGCACCCGTTCACGATATTAGTATAAAGCATGATATTCTTCAAGAAAGGAGTTATAAGGTTTTTAAAGGGGTCGGAAATGCGCGAGTGACACCTCTGGTGTTTTGCAACATCCATAGGCTACTTTCACTGCTTACCATCAGGCGGACCGTATGCTTATTTGCCACCTTGATAGTTTTTTTAAAAAGTATGGATTTAGCTCTAGGGATATAGTAAAACGATTTTAATAACTCTATCGAATAGCTCGCGATAAGTATCGAAATACGAAAACAGTTACTAAAACTACAAAAATAAATTCAAAACACTTTTAATTGGTTGATCTAGTGTCCAGGGTGAACGCGAACAAAATATTGTCATGTATTTCTCCCTCTTTTATTTGTGTCAATGAAATTCTACACGGGCCGAGTGCGGCGTTTTCAAAACAGATTTGTGAATATTTAGCTATAAAACATGATACCGAAAAATTGAGTGTGAAATGGGATTATTTTTGGAAGTAGGTATTATTAAAACGTGTATTTTGTAATGGGTTCCTTCACTGTAAGAGAGGTAGGATTCCATATAATTGAGCTAGCCCGACTGAGGAAGGAGCTTCACCTTACAGAAGACCACAGCCAAATACTACACACAGCGGTGTAGTTGTGTTACTATGTTTAAGTACAGGTTAGCCGAGCTCATTTAGAGCTCTTCTTTTTTAACGATAAGTTTTTCTATCCCAGGAATAATTTATCATAAAAATCGGTTGTAATTTTTTTTTGTGTCGGTTCTACACATGTGATGCCTTTTGAATTGCAAGCGTTCATAGACATCAGTAAGATAAGTAACTGCTAACCATCAGGCGGAGCGTATGCTTGTTTGCCATGAAAACGTTTTTTTGACTGCCTTGGTGGTCCAGTGGCCGTAGTATGCGCCTGCTGTGCACGCGATTGTGGGTTCGATTGCCACACAAGACAAAACTTTGTGTGACCCACACAGAGTTGTTCTGACTTTGGGTGTAATTTGTGTCCGTTAACTGTATGTTTGTAAAGTCCCCTGCGACACAGAGATTGTTCTCTAGTGCGGGAGTTGTCTTTAAAAAAAAAATACAAAAAAACAGAAAAAACAAAGCGGAAAGGGTCAATTGCAAGATAGTTACGATACTATTTTGCTATGTGGTCTTTCTGCGATTGCCATAACACGACAAGATCCCGCCCGCAAATAGTTATTTCCGAAGCTTATGTGATATTCCAGACTATAATCTATCTTTGTGCCAAATTTCATCCAGATCCGTTCAATCGTTTTGTTAAGTACATTATGTATTAGTAAGATATACTTGTATAATGAATTTTGCGATGTGGATGTTTTACAATTACCACAACGATTCATGAACTGATTTTTCGCTCAATAAGCATTTTAATTCTTTGAGACTAACATTAAATACCTATTTGTTTATTTTAGTGCACCTACTATGTTAATCTCTGTATGGCATTAAGTCCGCCTGTGTGCGATTGTGCATAGTGTTTAAAAAAAAAAAAAACTAGTAGAATACAAATTAAAAAACATGTATTCATAGAAATATATAATTTACTAAACTGAAATACAATGAAATCCTTGGCAATTTTTACTCATTTATTACACATACATTATATTCGACAATCACAAGGCCACTGTACCTACAACTGGCACACTGTCATTATATATCCAGCTATATTTATATATTTTCTCACAGAAAAGTATAAATAAATCTATATTTAGGTAGTAGTACGCGTACGCGAGTGTTAGTAAACATTGGTGTTAAATATATTTACGATCTAATTTCAGAATACAGAAAATATAATAATTCTAATATTTTTCATACAGTTAGCGAGCAAGCCAGACTGGGATAGGATCTTAAAATTATAGCCAAATAACTACACAAAGCGGTGTAGTTGTGTGCTTGGGTGTCAGTACAGCACCTCTAGACAGTAAAAAGTCTCATGAACGGTAGTCTTTTTTTTTCTTCTTTTTTTACAACTCCCACACTAGAGAACAAGCTCTGTGTCGCGGGGGACTTTACAAGCATACAATTAACGGACACAAATTACACCCAGACTCAGACAATTCATTGTGGGTCATACAAAGTTTTGTCCTGTGTAGGAATCGAACCCACAACCTCGTGCACAGCAGGCGCATACTCCAGCCACTGGACCACCAAGGCAGTCCATTCAATCCATTATAATGAAGAGTCGGTAATAAGCAAGTGATTCCTGTTGTATTACAAGCGTCTATACGCTACAATAACTGCTAAACATCAGGCGGGCCGTATGCTTGTTTGCTACCTAAGTATCACAAAAATAATTCTATATTTAGTTAGTAGTACTCGTGGAGTTGTCGAGTGTTAGTAAACATTGGTGTAAAATATATTGACGATCTAATTTCAGAGTCACAACTAGTTAAAATACATGAGTGAAGTTGTGAACTATGTCAAAGTTGTGTGCTCTCTCGACGAACAATCATTTGGCAGCGTGGTTTGTGATAGGTTAGAGTTCAAAATGAAATTTATATAGCGGAGTGTCACGGGTTCAATACTTGCTTGACACAAAAATTACCAGATGGTTGTTAAGGGTTTGGATGGACTTACTGTTCGCGATTTTAATTTTTAGACAGATCAGAATGATTAACACTGAAGGACAGTGAACGTCTATAGACGTCATGACAATAAAACATCTATTGTGTCTACGTTACTGTCCGTTAAAGTGTTAATTGAAATAAAAAATACATCTTTTTCTTTTCGTTCACTAAGTGTGTAATGTTTCTAATCATGACATGAGCCTCTAGACAAGTGGCATAAGCGATAGTCGAATCAAAAGTCAAAAAATAAAATGTATGGAATTTGACGTGAGTCTACGATTTAATGTACTTACTTCAAATCCCCGTTTTTTGACTTTTCGATTCGACTATCGCTTATGCCACTTGTCTAGAGGCTATGTTTGTTTTAAGAAGACAATGCTTCATTACCATACTGTTGGAAACTTAGATTTTTTTGTTATACATAGGTACCCAAATTTCATTATTGTGTGTGTTACTTCTGTCCCTTTCTGTTACCATAAAAATGGAAGTTATACCAAATGTTAAATATTAAATTCTGGCGATTAAAAACAGCGACTAGGCTAGTTTCTAGCCTTTTCTTCTCGTCTTCCCTTAGGAAGAAATAGTCTTTTTTTATACTACTTGGGTGGCAAACAATCATACGCCCCTCCTAATCTTAAGCAGTTACCGTAGCCTGTAGACGCTTGCAGTACCAGAGGTATAACTTGCGTGTTGCCGACCCATTTTTTTACACCACGGCTTTAAGATGAGAGTATCCCTAGGATAGAAATACGTTTCTCTAATACCAGTCACGGAAACGTATTATTCAAATATTGTAGTACCTAGATGAGTACTTAATCTAAATCTCAATCGTTTTATCCATATACAAATACGTGATGCATTCAAAACGTTGACGTTCCCCTGGATTCCAATTCAAGAAGGCGGTATTTAATCAACAACACGTTTGTCCTGTAAGCCCAGATCTGTTCCGCACTACCTCCTAAGCCCGCATCCTCTCAGATCCGTGCCGGACTAAGCCGTTCCATTTCACTTGGGTGAGACCCGACATGTATACAGACTAACTTTGTTTTAATTAAGCCCTGACTGATACTGTGGACTGTCGACTGTAAGGTTGAGGTGTAACTCAATAGAGGTTTTTAAGGCTTTTGGTACTTGAGTTTTAAACTGCTGGCCTTTTTTTGACTGGCATAATGGGCCTGCTAAGTTCGTGCTTGTGTTTGCGGCTGATTTTGTGGTACTGGGTTTTAAAACCCTGGGTTTTTCTGTACAAAATTGCTCATATCAGCACAGTCTGGTTTTTTCCTGGTAAACATATATAATATTATTACACTCTCATAAAAGAAATAAAGACAAATTGCGTTTTTCTGTAAAGACTAAAAAACAACATTTAAAGCCTTTATTTCAGGTGTGTATATGGATGATGGAGATATTCCTTTATAGCAAAATTAACCTGTTAACCACCACGTTGACATGTTCTTCATATTTTATTTAGCTGTCAATGTCAATTTATGACAGTTAAGAAAAACCATAGACACTAGTAGAGGTTTTCTTACATACTTATATGCTTATAATTAAAAGACTGTATTCCCCGCGAAAAGGGGCATGTAGTACGGTAGTTGTCTTTTTATAAAAAGAAAACAATCAATACATATTATTATTATTACAACACAAAATATAATAATCTATACTTAGTATTATAAAACTGAAGAGTTTGTTTGTTTGGTTGAACGCGCTAATCTCAGAAAGTACTGGTTCGATTAGAAAAAAATTTTTTTGTTGAATAGTACATTTATCCAGCAAGGCTAGAGCCTTGCTGGATAAATGTACTATTCAACAAAAAAGTTTTTTCTAATTTCTAGTCTAGAGACTATATAACATTACCCTATGATCAATAGGAGCGGAGCACTAGTGAGATATGTTGCAAAGGCGATAAAATATTCCAAATTACCTCGCGGACGAAGTCGCGGGCGACCCCTAGTATATCATATAAAATGAGAATACCAAACGAAAAATTAAATTCTATGACCTAAAAGATGTCCTACCAGCATAGATTAAGTGCATAATGCTTGCGTAGTCACGCTCCTAGAGAATAACTAAACGAACACCATATTGTATGCACTCTAGTTATTAAGCTAGGATGCACAACAACCCCTTGTACGTACAATAAAGAATGTGTGTGCTCATACTGTGTGAATAACCTTTATTTCGCTCGGTTAAGTTATTCATTATGCTGCTTATGTTTAATTTGTATAGTTACTGAATAAGTTGACTGCCTCGGTGGTCCAGTGGCCGCAATATGCGCCTGCTGTGCACGAGGTTGTGGGTTCGATTCCCACAGAGGACAAAACTTTGTGTGACCCATAAAGAATTGTTCTGAGTCTGGGTATAATTTGTGTCCGTAAATTGTATGTTTGTAAAGTCCCCCGCGACACAGAGCTTGTTCTCTAGTGCGGGAGTTGTCTCTTTAAAAAAAGAAAAAAAAAAATCTGTGCGTGAAGTAAAATCTTCTTTAGGCCCTTTGAGTACTTTTTGGGTGAACCAATTTATAATATTATATTTAGTAAAACTACTAAATGGATCTGGATGGCATTTGGCATAGAGATGGATTATAGTTTGGAAGAACGAATAGCGAGCCACCCAACACGCAAGTGATATCTCTGGTATTGCAAGCATCTATGGGCGACGGTAACTGTTCAACATCAGACGAGTCATATGCTTGTTTACCACACAAGTAGTATAAGAGAGGTGTCATACTAGCGAGCAAATCCAACTGGGGAAGGACCTCCACCTTACAGAAGACCACAGCTAAATAACTACATACAGTGGTGTAGTTGTGTTCCTGTGTGTGAGTACAGGTCTCCAGCGCTCATTTAGGGATGCGTCTTGAAAGAAACGTATTCCTATCCCAGGGATACTCCCATCATAAAGCCCTGGTGTAAAAAAATGGGTTGGCAACACGCAAGTGATACTTCTTATTAGAAGTATCACTTGCGTGTTGCCAACCCATTTTTTTTGGGCAAGCGTCCATAGGCTACGGTAACTGCTTAACATCAGGCGGGCCGTATGCTTGTTTGCCACCTAAGTAGTATAAAAAAAAGAAAAAAAAGAAGCTTTACTATAGTGTTTCCCTCGTTACTATAGACTGATAGGTTTTTAAAAAATCCAAGGCTTCCTATAACTATTGACAGCGTTTCTCGAAATGTACCATCATCCACTTATTGTCTATTATAAATTGAATACTAAAGTTACTTGGAATAGAACTCGTATACTTGGAATAAAGTGACTTTATTCGAAACGGTGTTTCTATAAAGTAGTGTTCCTTGGAATAAAGTCGTTTAGTATGAACTTATATCGTGTAAATTAGAGAGAACATTTATGTTAGAATGTCAGTTGACACTTCGAAGAAGTTATTGATGGGTTTACCTAGCAAAGTGGTGGGAAAATCGCCACTATATCCTACTTATATTATAAATGCGAAAGTTTGTAAGAATGGATGGATGGATGTTTGTTACTCTTTCACGTAAAAACTACTGAACGGATCTGGATTAAATTTGGCACAGAGATAGATTATGGTCTGGAATAACACATAGGCTACTTTTTACAGCGATAACGGACATCCACGCGGGCGGAGCCGCGGGAAACATCTGGTCTTGCTATAATTTTCTGTCTTCCTTATTATAATCATGTGTCTTTTGTCCAGCAAAATAAATGTTCTTTATTTCTTTCTTTCTATGTAGCTTCAATTATGATTTCTATGTCACTATTGTTATCCTTTTAATATGTGTATGTATAGCTGTGTAGGCGGATTCTTATTCATTCACATCATTAGGTTTGTCTACCTTCCTTTTTTTTAAAGACAACTCCCGCACTAGGAAACAAGCCCTGTGTCGCGGGGGACTTTACAAACATACAATTAACGGACACAAAGTACACCCAGACTCGGGACAACCATTTATGGGTCACACAAACATTTGTCCCGTGTGGGGATCGAACCCACAACATACCGCGCAGTGGTAAATGGCGAGGTTACCACTTAAGCCACTGATCCAACCGTGCAGTCATACCTATATTGTCCCATTGTTTCAAAGCAGTAAAGAGATGTAGGGCACCATACAGGAGAACAAACCCAACCATCAACTTACAGAAGAACACAGCCAAATACACACAGCGGTGTAGTTGTGTTCCTGTTTGGTACAGGTTTTAGCGCTCATTTAGGGAACAAAACGCTTTCCGATCCCAGGGATAGTCTATCAAAATCTTGATGTAAAAAAAAACATGCGTGGCAGTCTTTGGAGAGTGCCGATAGAAGTGAAAACTAAGTAACTTGTGAATTGTATCGTCGAGCTATTAGATTATTATTTTGGAATATGGAAAGCGTTCGGTGACGATGACGCGAGTGCCATGATTTTGTTCACCCAAAAAGTACTCAAAGCACCTAAAGAAGTTTTCATTTCAAAAAATTGGGTTGCCAATACACAAGTGATTCCTCTGATATTACAAGAGTCCATAGACTACGGTAACTGCTTACATCATGCGGGCCGTATAAAAACAATCAGTCAAGCCTCCTTTTAGTTAGAAACAAGATTTAGATCGTATCAAATAAATGATATAGCCAAGCATAAAAGATTGTACAAACAAATATTATATTTTATGTACTTATTAAATGTATATTAGCATCATAAAATGAATATATGTTAGTGGAACATAATAAACTTTATTTTATCTACTATAGTTTATATTTTATATTGATATTATGCACATTTTCTTGCATTTCATACTTGGTAGGTAGATGTGCAGGTACCTATGTTATCCAAGGTTTACAACTTTCGTTAGATCCCAAATAATAATGAGCTTATTGCCATATGCCTTGGTGGTCCAGTGGCCGCAGTATGCGCCTGCAGTGCACGAGGTTGTGGGTTCGATGCCCACTTAGGACAAAACTTTGTAGGTGTAATTCGTGTCCGTTAATTGTATGTTTGTAGTCTTCCGTGACACAGAGCTTGTTCTCTAGTGCTGGAGTTGTCTTAAAAATATATATATATATATATATATATATATATATATACTATGTATGCTGCCAGGCAACCTTCTTTTTTAATAATTAATAAATATTAATCCTACTAATATTATTAACACGAAAGTTGGTCCAATGTATGGATGTATGTTTGTTACTCTTTCACGCAAAAACTACTGAACAGTTCTGGATTAAATTTGGCATAGAGATAGATTATAGTCTGGCATAACACATAGGCTTCTTTTTATCCCGAAAAAATGAGAATTCAAGAGGGATTAATTTAGATTAAGTAGAAGTAGACAAATTATAAACATATGTCACGGGTCCAATGAAACTTTGCTGTATTTCTTATGTGATTATATTATTAGTCTTATTTCCATACCTACATTCGCTGACCTTGACAGAGGTGATGCCCGCGGCGGACAATTTTGCGGTTAGCTATAAAACTTCTAAATTGTTGTTCTATTCTTATCTATACTAATATTATAAAGAGGAAAGATTTGTATTTTTGTTTGTTTGTTTGTTTGTTTGTTTGTATGTCTATACTAATATTATAAAGAGGAAAGATTTGTATTTTTGTTTGTTTGTTTGTTTGTTTGTTTGTATGTAATGGATAAACTCAAAGATGACTGGACCGATTTTAAAAATTCTTTCACCATTAAAGAGCTACATTATCTGCGAGTAACATAGGCTATATTTTATTTAAAAAAAAATAGGGGTAAATAATGCCAAGACCTCAGACAATCACTGACTAAATTAGTAACGCCTAATAAACGCCTATAAAATAATTGCTATTTCATTTTTTGTAGGCGCTAACATTTAACAATACTTTAATTTAGGTAATCAGGAAAGCAGCAGAGAAAAGAAAACACTCCACCGAATCTGTCTGGTCAAGATAAACTCAATAACTACCCAATAAAATTTAATACGATTTTCACCAGGTGATGGCGTAATTCTTCCATTATAGTTTTGTGAGTGTGAATTGGCTGAAGTATTACGATGATAGTTAAACGACTAGGCAAAACCTTGCCGTAGGAGGCAATGTTATTCCTAAATAGATCTAAAAAAAAAGTCCATGATACTATGTGTCTATCTGCGACCACAAAAATTACTCACAGCGAAACGCGTGATCGGCCTTTGTCTCATCGGAATACTTAACTGATATATATTTTTAACTGACTTACTTACTTTTACTTAAAAGATGGGGTTCCCTAAAATAATTGCAATGTTTTTTTTTATCCCTAAACATCGTCATTTAAGGGCCGATTTGTAAAATTATTTTTTAAGTGATCGACAAAGCTCGAAAAATTGCCTCAATTAAGTGGCAATGGGTAGGGCATATAGCTCGCAGAACCAATGGCCGTTGGGGCAAAAAGGTTCTAGAGTGGCGACCACGAACTGGAAGACGCAGCGTGGGCAGGCCTCCAACAAGGTGGACCGAAGACCTGGTAAAGGTCGCAGGCAACCGATGAACAAGGTCAGCTCAGGACCGACTGATGTGGAAAACCTTGCGGGAAGCCTATGTCGAGCAGTGGATGTCTTATGGCTGAGATAGAACTACTTTTGTTGCAAACAAGCATACGGCCCAGCTGATGTTAAGCAGTTACCGCCTATAGCCTATAGACGCTTGCAGTACCAAAGGTATCACTTGCGTGTTACCAACCCATTTTTTACACCAGGGCCATAAGATGGGTGCAGAGTATCCATGGGATAGGAATACGTTTCTTTCAAAATTGATCCCTAAGTGAGCGTTGGAGTCCTATACTCACACACAGGAACAGAACTACACCGCTGTGTATAGTTATTTGGCTGTCGTCTTCTAAGGTGTTGGTTCTCTGTAAGGTGGAATTACTCCCCTATCTGAAAAAATTCTCTTAAAAAACATTTTGCAATTGAATGGATAGTTTTTCATATTGTTCTCATTAAAAATTATAACAGTTCTGGTGATCGGATCCGTAGGGAATTGAGAAACCTCTCAAATACTATCTAGGCATACTGCAATGAATCAAACAAATGCATTCAGGAAGCATCAATTCGTTAGTGAAACTAATAAAGTATACTGTAGATGGCCAACTTCTCAATGATAAATAATTTGTCGATGGAGATCAGACATTGTGTAATTAAATGACTGTAACTAATCACATTCAATGAGAAAATTAAAATGGTACAATTAAACTAATATGATTATACAGCTGGATATAGGCACCGAAACTTCGTAATTAAACATATCTCTATTAATAGAATGATAAATCACTACGGTGGACCATTATGCCCTTTAGGAATTATAAATTTTTAGCTCACCCAAACTGTATAACAGTACCTATCAGGTTCATCATATCAACCCATAAATGTCCCACTGCTGGGCACGGGTCTCCCCCATACACTTGGAGGGATATTAGCCTACTACACCACGCTGGCCAGACGGATTGGTATAGGGTTTTATTTTGAATTTTCCTTCACTTGCAGTGGATATTGTCTGCCTGAATTACTCCTTTAGTCGACTCTTAGGACACCCGTGGGATAGATAGGGGTGGTGATATTTTGTATTCTTAATCCGTCACCACACGGAATCCTATCAGGTTAGAAGTGACCAATTTAAAACGAAATGTATGGATGCAGAAATTTCTACAGGTCATAAGCTAAGCACAGATAAGCTATGCGATAGGCCATAAGATTGTTCACGTTTGCGCTAAGACAATTTTGAAGAGCAGAACAATCGTACAAACAAGGAATATTTCTTTATGAAGTTTATTAATTGCGGAACATTAATGTTCAAAATAAAAACGTAATTGACAAATCAACAAACGCACAGTTTAAATCACTAGACACTCAGATAGCTATTACGATATAGGCATCCGCTAAGAAAGGTTTTTTAAAATGTAACCGCTAAAGATGACAATCAGCCGATGAAAGTTTGTAGTTTTCAGATTTACAGTAAAAGACTGAACACGCGAACGAAGTCGCGGGTACAGCTAGTTTTCATATAAAATAGTTATATTCAATGAGGTCGGCTTATCTTCCCCCTCTTTTTCTATTTATTTATTTATTGGGACAAATAACAGATGTACGTTTAAGTTTTTACAAATACAAGTTGCGGAAAAAAATAGAATGTACAGCCAACAACATTGTCCACGTGTAAATAATGAATATTTCTTAATAAGTGATGTCGCTAACCTAAATAATCAAACCATGCAAACTAAAAATACCTAATTAATTGAGTAGAATTACAATGTTATTGCTTTTAATATTGATATTTTGAATTTGGATGTCAACTGTCACTGTCAACGCAAATATGTATTTTTTTTTACACAATAGAAATAAACATACTAAGTAACTTCAAAGTAATAATAGCGTAATCAACTACGTTATTCACAGATAACATGTACAGCATATAAAATTTATAGTCGTATAAGCTAAGTGTAGACCGGTATATAAATATTAAACAGGATAAAAATCCTAATAAAAAACAAGTGGTTATAATAATAGAATAGAAAACATAAATCAGCGTGAGGTCCGGCGGGAGTTGCTATCTCTTGACGTTCATAAGTCGAGTGGGCCAGACGGCATACCGGCAGTGGTGCTAAAGCAGTGTGCCCCTGAGTTATGTCCTGTATTAACGCGTCTTTTCGGACTCTCGTACAACAGAAGGCGAGTTCCGTCTTCGTGGAAGACCGCCAATGTGCATCCGGTGCCCAAAAAGGGCGATAGATCAGACCCAACGAATTACAGGCCTATAGCTATAACCTCCCTACTCTCGAAGGTGATGGAGCGAATTATAAACCGGCGGCTCTTGGGATACCTAGAGGATCACGAGTTAATCAGCGACCGACAATACGGCTTTCGCCACAGTCGCTCGACGGGTGATCTTCTGGTGTATCTCACGCACCGCTGGGCTCTAGCCATCGAGAGTCAAGGTGAGGCGTTGGCGGTTAGCCTAGATATAGCTAAGGCGTTCGATCGGGTCTGGCACCGGAGTCTTCTGTCGAAGCTGCCATCATACGGACTCCCTGAGGGATTATGCGAATGGATTGCCAGCTTTTTGTCCAGCAGAAGCATACAAACTGTCGTTGACGGTTGTTGCTCGGATCGCCTGGACATCAATGCTGGCGTACCGCAAGGCTCTGTGCTGTCTCCGACGTTGTTTCTTCTGCATATAAATGATATGTTGTCTACCGACAACATTCATTGTTATGCGGATGACAGCACCGGGGACACTTTTTACACAGGCCGCGCAAATATCCCTCGTTCCATTGTTGATGAAAGTCGCGAAAAACTTGTGTCTGAAATCAGTAGCACTCTTTCCAGAGTCTCTGATTGGGGACGACTAAATTTAGTCCAATTTAACCCCAGTAAGACACAAGTTTGCGCGTTCACCGCTAAGAAAGCCCCATTTGCTATGGCTCCACAATTCCAAGACACAGCCCTTACAATATCCAAGAGCATTGGTATCCTCGGCGTCGACATCTCCAGTGACGTCCAGTTCCGACATCACTTGGAAGACAAGGCTAAGCTGGCATCTAGAAAGCTAGGTGTGCTCAACAGGGCAAAGTGGTACTTCACCGCGGGCCAAAGACTGCTGCTCTACAAAGCGCAAGTCCGGCCCCACATGGAGTACTGCTGCCACCTTTGGGCGGGAGCACCTGGATACCAGCTTGGACCCTTTGATTCTATCCAAAGACGCGCTGTGAGGATTGTTGACGATCCCAAGCTCACAGGCGGTATTGATCCACTAAGTCTAAGGAGAGACTTCGCCTCCTTGTGTGTGTTCTACCGCCTGTACAATGGGCTGTGTTCTGAGGAATTGTTCGAGATGATGCCCACGGCCACATTTTATCAACGCACCTCTCGCCACCGACAGGGAGTTCATCCTCACATCCTTGCACCTCAAACTTGCCGTACCGTAAGATTCCAGAGGAATTTCTTACCACGTACGATTAGGCTGTGGAATGAGCTCCCTGCCGAGGTTTTCCCAAAAGACTATAGCATGGGGTTCTTCAAGAAAGGAGTTATAAGGTTTTTAAAGGGTCGGCGACGCGTGAGTGACACCCCTGGTGTTGCAAACGTCCATAGGCTACGGTAACTGCTTACCATCAGGCGGGCCGTATGCTTGTTTGTCACCTTGGTAGTATAAAAAAAAAAAAAAAAAAAAAAAAAAAAAAAAATAAACATAAAGAATAGTAATACATAGTTATATAAAACTTACAATAAGCATACTAATATTTATAACACTAATAGTATTTTTAAGCAAATTATGGTTTTGGTGACGAAAAGGCGTCGTTTTTTGACTTCGCGGATATGGATTGTTCTAGGCACAACGTAGCAAAGTTTATTGGTTAGTTTATTGCAATCAATAGCGTCATTACAAATCCCATAAAGTGTTATGTCTTGTATTATATGTATATAGTATTGATGCTGAACGTAGGCCTCTCCCATATATTTCTACAAAGGCTGGTCTTGATCTTAAAATTACCATTTTATTCCTTTAAAAATACTTTGTTCTGAAAAACGTACCTTAAACCTTAATTTAACAAAACACCAATGGAATTTACTGCCAATCCCTTGATTTATCGGACGCATCACATAGAATTCTGTATGAGTACCCACTACCCACGTAACCCGAGTGGAAATTACTCCTTTACAGTTAAATACCTTTAGCCAAATCATGGGTAATACCCATAAATCTCACCATTGATTCTCAGAAGCCATTGATCGAGTAATCCTTGAACGTCGACCCTGCGATTTGTTAGGGGATCCCATCCCTGGAGACAGAAAGGTCACCCAAAGGTATTTGTGGCTGTTTAAGTTTTAAAAATATCTCTGTGGTTGTAAGGTTTGTTTGGTTACGAGTATAGATTGATTGATTCCGATTTACAGTGTAAAAAGGTCATAAGATTAAGGCCTGTTGGTCTAGTGGTTAGTGACTCTGACTGCTACGCCGGAGGTCGTGGGTTCGATTCCCACCCAGGAAAAATCTTTGTGTGATGAGCACGAATGTTTGTTCTGTGTCTGGGTGTTATTTATCTATAATATGTATGTATTTAGGAATATATAAGTATGTTTATCAGTTGTCTAGTTACCATAGTACAGGCTCTGCCTAGTTTGGGATCAGATGGCGGTGTGTGAGTTGTCCCGAAATATTATTATTATTATTATATAACTGTTAGGTAATTTTTATCTTGTGTTAATAAGAATAAGGTTATAAGTTGCTTAGTGATAATCCTCATGTGACTTTTTAGGATGCGGTTGTGGTTGCGGCGGTTGGTCATACAATAATATTTATTTACATCTAAGTTTACGTTCAAGGATTATGTCCGTGTGGAGACAGATTAAGAATACATATGTTACCACCCCGTTCTATCCCGGGGGTGTCGTAAGAGTTGACTAAGGGAATCAGGCTGACAATGTCTACTGCAAGAGAAGGAAAACTCGAAGAAAAACCCTATACCAACCCGTCTGGCAAGCGTGGTAGGCCAATATCCCTCCAAATGTATGGATGAGACCTGTGCCCAGACGTTTATGGGTTGAGATGATGATAATGATTTAATTATCACTATAAATTGGAATGAAATAGCACATAGGTAAGTTACTTTTTACCTCGGAAAAATCGTTGTTCGGACTTGTATGCGTGGGCGACGCCGCAGGCAATAACTAGTAAGTAAATATATTGAAAACTAGCTGTTGCCCGCGGCTCCGCCCGCGTGGATGTCGGTTATCGCTGTAAAAAGAATAGCCTGTGTTATTCCAGACCATAATCTATCTCTGTGCCAAATTTCATCCAGATCCGTTCAGTAGTTTTTACGTGAAAGAGTAACAAACATCCATCCATCCATCCATACATCCATCCATACATACTCACAAAATTTCACATTTATAATATTAATAAGGATTTCCCTTGTCAGAGATATAACTGTAACATTTTATCTATAAGATATAAGTAGGTATATGGTTCATGTTATTGGAGATTGGTTTGTCCTACGGCTTTTAGGCTTGATTACGTCAGTAGGGGCATGGGTTTAACTTTGGTTGCCCTTATGGTTGACCCTTTCATGGGACACAAGATAGCCGAAGTGATATAAGCACGGTCTTTTAGCCGACATTGCACCGCAATTAAGACCCTGATTTGCTTCCACTAAACTTGTGGCATGTCTATATATACTTACTAGCTGACCCAGCAAACGTTGTTTTGCTACTAAAATATAGGGGTTGATTGTAGAGGGATGAAAATTAAGGGTTGTATGTATTTTTTAATGCTAAATCACAAAAAAATAAAAACAAAAAAAATTGTCTAAAAAATTAAATGAAAAAATTTGGGGTGGACCACCCTTAACATTTAGGGGGATGAAAAATAGATGTTGTCCGATTCTCAGACCTACTACCCATATGCACACAAAATTTCACGAAAATCGGTCGAGCCGTTTCAGAGGAGTTCAAAGTTGAACACTATGACACGAGAATTTTATATATTAGATATTAAATTTAAGCTGTCTTGTTGGTCCAGTGGTTTTTGAGGGCGACTGTTAAACACGAGATCTCGGGTTCGATTTCCGAATCGAGTCGAAAATATATTTGGGTTTATCTGACAAGAAATTCTTAGAAATTGGCGGTGTTTTCACTATGTGTCTTTAAAAGCATGTAAAGCCCTTTTGGTCTTACGCCTGATCTCTTTATGGTAGTATCGGATTGCCATCCGGTCGATTACAACCTATTCCCAATATGCCCAATTACATTAGGACTGATGGTCAAATCGTCTGTTTCCCGAAATGTGGCTGTGGCTGAATCTTAGATGCCGTATCATTGGCCTATCAGAGTGCCGTCATAAAGAGTGCACGTGTGGTGTGTACACACACACATGTGCACTCTAATAATTCCAGCGAAGATGGTTAGTCTCCATCGATATTAGACTGCCGTGAACAAAATTCGGTGAGAAGGGAATTATTACGACCGTCGCCATCGTGCTAAGGGAATGTCTCCTACAATATATTTAAATATTTAAAACAATGTGGTAAAAGTAGAGCCTTGCATGATGATCATATTTCTTTTAACACATGTCTTCTCACGATGTTTTTCTTCACTGTTAACAGATGGTAAAGTGAAATTTACATTGGTACCGCCACCAGGAATCGAACTCACACTCTTGCATGCAAGTCGGTTACTTTCCCACTCGGCCACCACCACTTTTCACTTATCACCAAAAGTGGTGATGTTTAAGCTAATTGCATAGCAAAAATTCAAAAGATATTTCGTGGCTCACAATAGTTTGGCCAACTCAGTAATCACACCCCAGACCTCCCGGTCAGTGAAAGCTAACCTTTTAATAAATTAAACCCAAGAATGATCCTTACTTACGTTAATAATACATTTAATATATAAACATAAATGTTGCTGTTAACATTAAACGCCATTTAAAACAAACTGAAAACGACTTTAATAATTCTCAAGCTTATTTCACTAGGCGCCATGTTACAAACGTTTCATTAGATAAATGCGTATGAAATGTTAAGGCGAGTTTACATTTATAAGGAGGCTTCTTCCTATGTGACACTGCTGGGCACAGATCTCCTCATCATTTCTGTCCATCCTAAGCGATAAGTCCGCTCATTGTGCATTACCATTTAAGCAAATCTATGTAAGCAATGAAGAGTTATGAGAATAAAGAGTTATCTATTTTTTTTTATACTGCCAAAAAGGCAAACAAGCATACGGTCCGCCTGATTGTAAGCAGTTACCGTAGCCTATGGACGCTTGCAACACCAGGGTTATCACTCGCGCATTGCCGACCCTTTAGAAACCTTATAGCTTCTTTCTTGAAAAACCCTATGCTAGTCTTTCGGGAAAACCTCGGCAGGGAAAACCTTCCACAACCCAAACGTAGGTGGAGTGAAATTCCTCTGAAACCGTATCTATCTTCTACTGTGAGAAGGTACTGGCCTAATGCAGGTTAAAAAAAAGGTTAGTGGTTCAAAGAAGAACTAGTGGCTGACGTTAAGCGCCAAAGATGGGCTCAATTTAGTAGCAATGGGCAGGACACATTGCTTGGGACCTGGTGAAGGTTGTGGGCAACAACAAGATCAGCTTGCTAAGGAAGTAGAGTTCTATGTCCAGCAGTGGACATGTTTTCGCTGAGATGATAATGCCTCGGAGAATACGTAAAGCCATTGGTTGATTGCCGTCCCATCGGACTATGAAAGTGAAAGCATAGAAAGTGCACCTATGTTTGCGTAAATATTTGCTAGAAATTTACTAGCAAGTGAAATTTTTGCAGGTAAGTGTTGCGTCTGGTATTGCAAGTCAGGTATATCTCAATGCACCGTAATTTAAAAATAACGAATATATAAAACTAGGGGTCGCGACGCCCGCGACTTTTTCTGCGTTGTAATTTGGATAATTTTCCCCGAATTTGCAACATATCTCACTACTGCTCCGCTCCTATTGATCATAGCGTGATGTTATATAGCCTATAGCCTTCCTGGATAAATGCAGTATTCAACAAAAAAAGATTATTTATAATCAAACCAGTACTTTCTGAGATTAGCGCGTTCAACCAAACAAACAAACTCTTCAGCTTTATAATATTAGTATAAATGTTATTTTATAGGTGTAAAAGTAGCTTTACAGTTAAGATGAGCGACAAAGGGTTACATTTAGTAGTTATGTAATTTGTCGTAATCCGGCTCTCTCAAGTTTTGTAATGAGATCCTCTCTTGAGGTATTGCGCTTGTAATTATAAATACTATAGGCCGTAAGGGTCCGGCCCCTTTGACAGCGGTTTTAATTTTCAATCCTTTGGGCTTTGCCACAAAACCTTTCTGAGCTTTTTAGTATGTACTTATATGTTGATAAATTGTACAAAGTGAATGCTTGTTTAATTATGTGTTTTAAACCGACTGCCAGCAGGAGATAGATAGATAGAGATAGATAGCAAAAAAAATGCACCAAACAAGTAAGCAAATGTAACTGCGAAAGGACCTTCACCTGACTGATAATTACAGCCAATACATATAGGTTATCTATCTATCCTCTATCGTGAGAAGGTTTCAGCCTTAATCGACGACGGCCTTATGCAGGTTAGTAGATCAAAGAAGAACTAGTGGCCGACGTTTAGTGCCAATTCAGTAGCAATGGGCGGGACACATTGCTTGCAACCTGGTGAAAATTGTGGGCAACAAGAAGATCAGCTCAGCTCACTGGATTCTATGGAAATAGAGGTCTATGTCCAGCAGTGGAAAATATGTAGGCGGGATATAGAGTCATGATATAGCAAGAAACCCCGGCCACTCTTCTGTTTTGTGCAAACCCAGGAATCAAATACGGGATGTGAATATGACAGTCGTACAGCTACTACCATTGCTAGCGCAGTTTGGTTTTTTTACCATTGGTAGTGTACAAAAAACACAGAAAATGAATTAAACACAAAATAAAACACAGCTAACTCCTTACATATTTATTTTCTCAAAAAGATTAACACAACGTGTTTTTATTTATTTTGCTCTACAGAAATGAAAGCTCGAATTGCAGTGAAAAGTCCTTTTTTACTTTTATTAATAAAGAAAGAAACTTTGGATCCCGGAGGATAAGTTTTATACATGTAAGCCTCGTCCGGTATACCCGGGTTTTGGGATCGTAGCATTCCCGGGAGGGCCCTTTCTACACAGTTTATTTTTACTTTCCGATAGTAGCACCTTTAACCTAATTGTATGATGAGATAAAATTTAAATATGTATGGTTATGTTGATCGGAACTTCTCTCAAGAGATTATGTTTTTTTTTTCTGTTTTATTAATAATTGACTCGGTGGCGGCGCAGTAGTAGTGTTAATGGCTTTAGTGCTGAAGTCTCAGGTTCTATTCCTATATTGGGTAAGGGTCTTTTATGTCTAGAAGTGCTCTGTTTCAGACCTAAAGCCTAAAATTCTGGAAGTCCTTTTATGACAAAAGAATCGAAGGGGTAGGCAGCTATGTCAGCCTTACCATTACTCCGAGCTCCGTCTCTCTTTCTCGCTCGAACTACTTAAGTTTTAACACGTCATGGTAAGCCCCCTGGTCTCGTGCAATAAACGGGGAGTTTATTGCTATAATCCGGGTATCATTTCTGACTATGGGCTAATAGAAATATTCTATCAGATCAAACCTAGGTAATTTTTAGATACCACTACCTCGTATCATGTGTTGAGGACATTAAACCGAGGTACTGGTATCGTTTAACGTAGGAATATATAATAAACTAAACTAAACAAACAAGCACAGATTTGAGTATGTCTGGACCATAGCAATAGGTGTACCATAGTCTCTGCCTACCCTCATGGGATATGGGCGTGATGATATAAACATCTGAGAATTATTTCCATTTCTGGGAGTATTATAACCCTTTTAAATTTCGGACAAAGATTACACCCATAATCGCAACACACATTCATGGATTTCAAAATTTGTTGTCATAAGTAAATACTAAACCCACAACACTTCATGCCATTCTAAATGTCTTTCCATGTACTCTAAATATAAAGTTTTTTTTATTCTACTTGGGTGGTAAACAAGCATACGGCCTGCCTGATATTAAGAGGTAACACTTGCATGTTGCCGACCCATTTTTTACACCAGAGCTTTAAAATGGAGTATCACGGGGATAGGAAAATGTTTCTTTCAAATAAAACTAAATGAGTGCTAGGGACTGTACTCACACACAGGAACACAACTACACCGCCTGTGTGCAGTTATTTAGCTGTGGTCTTCTATAAGGAGGTCTTTCGCCAGTAGGGCTTTCTCGCTAGTATGATGCCCTATATCTCTTAACAAGTTATATTTAAAGCTTATTATACTCGCTATCACTAGCACCCCAACCTTATGTTAATTTTGTCCAAAGAGTTAAGAACTTAAGCGGGTAAAGAATTATAGTGGTAATAATATATTAAGCCGTTAGCTCGTTATGTCCACTTTGTCCAACATTGGGCATTAGGGTAAGATGGCTAGTTAAGAACTATTATCCGAATATATATGTAGCTTTAATATTGTTGGGCATTAAATTTTAATGTTGGTACTCGCGTACTAAACTAAATTAGATTGATATGGCTTAGTTGTTAAAGTGACCACCTCGTAATACTGCATGGCGTGTGATGGGTTCGATGATAAAAAATAATTGTTCCGAGTCTAGGTGTACTTTGAGTCTGTGGTTTAAATATTTGTAAAACTCCCCTTTAAGAGATTATTGTTTAGAAATAAAAAGCATTTACTCGGTAACTATCTAGTTAGCGAGGTCCTCGGCAGGGGTATTCCGTTAGAACGAAAGCCAAGCGACTGCGAAAACGGAGCAAAATCTGGCTGTTATATTGAAAATCGGTATTCCGTAAGAGCGAAAACCGAGCCTTTTTGACGTTTCGCAATAGCAATGTGTGCCGTCACCGAGCAATCACAACTGTCAGTTTGCGATCGCTGTTTCTTAGAGAATCAGCCGGCTGGTTTTATTCCTGGGTTAGGTAAAATGTTGTTAGGTTTTTCTGTTAGAAAAAAAATGTTTGTAGCAATTTTATTTTTGTGATAAGGTCATAAGTTTGAGGTTCAACACATCCCTAAATGAGCGCTGGAGATCTGTACTCACACACAGGAATACAACTACACCGCTGTTTGTAGTTATTTGTCTGTGGTCTTCTGTAAGGTAGAGTTCCTTCCCCAGTCGGGCTTGCTCGCTAGTATGATGCCCTTCTCTTATTCTCTTTGTGCAAGATTTATATAACAATCTTATCACAAGAAAGGGCAATGCCCCCCAATTTATTATAGAGACCTGATTATATACAGTTACCATTCACTCAATCCCATTCAGTTTCATCAAAACATATCACATTAAACCGACACATTCTTGAACGAATGAATGAACGAATGAATGGACTTATTTGATTAGCTTCAATAGGTCAACACACAAAGGTTTCAACGAGGATATATTGACCTCACACAAATAGACAACTAGCTTTGTTATTGTATTTATGTATGGCGATTGGTTTATTTATTTATCTATATATGTATACTAGGGGTCGCCCGCGACTTAGTCCGCGTGGTAATTTGGAACGTACATTTCCCCGATTTTGCAACATATCTCACTACTGCTCCGCTCCTATTGATCATAGCGTGATGTTATATAGCGTTTACCCTTCCTGGATAAATGCACTATTAAACAAAAAAAGATTTTTTCTAATCGAACCAGTACTTTCTGAGATTAGCGCGTTCAACCAAACAAACAAACAAACTCTTCAGCTTTATAATATTGTTAGTATAGATATATATATATTGTTTTTTATACTACTTGGGTGGGAAACAACCATACGACCCGCTCGATATTAAGCAGTTACCGTAGCCTATGGACACTTGCAATACCTAAAGCGTCACCGAGAAGCTAAAACAATAGAGTTTTGTGGAGGGCAATCTAAAAATGGAGACCTGTATCTCCTTCATCTTCTTCTTATCATTTGGTTAGTGGCCAACATGGTGGCAGAGTTATTTAGATCGCCCATATTTAGGCCTCTGTCGTTATCTAACGACTGATAACAGTCGGGACCGACTTTTAACGTGCCCTCCGAAACACGGAGACGCTCAGATGAAATAATAATAATAATGTCCTCCTAACCGAATTTCGGTCACGGCGGCTAATCTCAACGGAGACTCGCCATCTGCGCGGGAGATATTATAGTGCACAAGTGTGTGCGCAAACACAAGTGCACTCTTTATTCCCTCACTCTCATAGTCCGATGGGACGGCAAATCCGACACGACCGGAGAGAGATCAGGCGTAGGACCAACGGCTTTACGTGCTTTCCGAGGCACGGAGGTGAAAACACCGCCAATTTCCAAACTCCGGGCATCTATTGTGAATTTCTTAACAGAAAAACCCAATATCGATTTTTTGGCCCGACCCGGGAATCGAACCCGGGACCTCGTGATCAGCAGTCTCACACATCGACCACTGAGCCACGGAGGCAGTCAGATGAAATACCACTATGCGGTCACCTATCTATAGGGTTACCGCGCACTTGGTAGCTTAACCCGCTGATCGTTTAACGAACAGCTATGAGCGCCTCATCGAGAGATGAGAGTATCTCCTTACGCACCGGAACACAACTATACCACTGTGTGTAGTTATTTTTTAGGTAGTTCCCCAATCGGGCTGTTTTTTTTTTTTTTTTTTTTTTTTTTTTTTTTTTTTTTTTTTTTTTTTTTTTTTTTTTTTTTTTTTTTTTTTTTTTTTTTGGACAGAACGTATGTCTGACAGCCTACTATACCACGCTGGCCAGTCGGGTTGGTATAGGGTTTTGTTTCGAGGATCATCCTCACAGTATGTAAGTACACAGTATGTAAATTTGGATGTAGGTAATTTCTGATACTACTGAACCGATTCTGAAAATATGACATCGATTTGAATCACGCAAGTTAAGCCACAGGACTGAAGCTAGTTGTTAATAAAATATACATATATTTTCAAGAAAAAGGTTGCATTAGGCTTATTATGAATGGCACCTGAGATGAGATTCTGTTGGATTCTGGTGGATTGCTTATTCTTGTAATTTTGGTTTTAGTGCTAAACAATTGGTGTTGTAGACGCTCGAATAGCTGCGTCCTGGAGGGGGGTGGGAAGGGGGGGGTGAGACAGCCCCTTATTTTATTTTTTTTTGTGTTGTGGAGACTAGATCGTCATCCACGTAGTAGATGACGGATAGGGGTAAAGTGCCCCGGAGAGGTGCCCCTAGGGGCTGTAAAAGTGTAACGGCAGACTCCTCACTGCCCGCCTCGCAAATTTCATCGCCTGGTGGAAGCCGTAGGAGTTCCGCCAGTCTTGGATTGGAGTCGGGGTCGGAGGACTACGATCTAGTGGAACCCCGGCCGGATGTCGAGAGTCCTGCGTATGACTCGAGTGGTCGACTCTCGGCATCCCGTAAGCGGGCCATCAGTCGCCCGCAGGAGGGGCAGGATCCGACGGACCACATGCCGGCCCCTAAAGTGCCTGCCACAATGCGGCAGAGGCCCTTGACGCCGACACCGGGACGGGCCGAGGCAACAAAATCGCCATTTACCAGGCGGGACTTGATCGCCCGCACACGTATGGAGAGGGAATGTGCTGCGGAAGATACCGTGGCGCAGCTCCTAGATGTGGTCCGTGCGTCGGATCATCGCTCAGCGGCGGACTTAGTCCGGTCCGCTGGAGACTCGGTGGCTACCATCATGACGGTGGCCACCAAGAGTACCCACCTGAAGGGCACTTTTGTAAGTGCCCTGAAAACAGCGGCCTCTCATCTAAGAGAGGCAGTGGAAACCCTCGCGGAACACTCCACCACCGAGGAGACAAGAAGGTTGCAGGCGGCCAACGACCGCCTGAGGGAGGAAGTGGCCGAGCTTCGTGCCAAGCTCGGTCAATTAAGGGCTGCTTTGCAGCAGCCGCCGCCGTCAACAACGGTGAGGGCAGTAGTGGAGCAGGGCTCCTTACTAACCGACGCTCAGCTGCGTCAAGTCATGGTTTCCGTCGGACCTATGCTTGAGGCACGTTTGGAGGGTCTGAAGGCGAGATTGCCTCCAGAGCCGCGCCTCCGTCCACCCCTTGCCGCGGACAGGCGTCTGTCCGCTGCCGGGGATTCGTTACCGACGTTGGGTGGTCGCACATTTGCGACAGTAGCGGCGGCGTCATCGCAGCCGAGCCTGTTGAGGCCCCAAGTCCCACGCGGGAAGAAGGGGCCTAAAATGGCTACCCAGTCCCAGAGGGACTTCCCGACGTTGCCCTCAACGGCTCCGGCGAGAGTGCCTCACGCCGCTGCGGATGAGATCGCGCCTTCCCGGGTACCCGGTCCCTCAGCTTCCCTAGAAGAGGGTTGGCAGACGGTTGGGGAGAGGGAAGAGGTGCGGCGCCAGAAGAAGCGCGGGAAGAAGATCGCTGCCCAGATGGTAGCTGCTGCCAATGAGGCAGCTAAGAAAAAGAAGAAGCCTGGGAGGCTCCAGCCGCCCAAGTCAGCCGCCGTGGTCATCACGGTGGTGCCAGAGGCAATGGAACGCGGCCTGACGTACGCGGCCGTTTTTAAGAGGGCGCGTGAGAGCGTCAGTGTGGCGGACTTAGGCCCCACTGGTGCTAGGACGCGCCTTGCCCGAACCGGGGCTCGAATACTCGAGTTCCCCGGTGCAGAGGGTAACAAGACGGCCGACGTCGTAGCCCAGAGGCTGCGAGGTCTGTTTGCGGAGGAGGATGGCGTCAAGGTCGCCAGGCCCGTCAAGTGTGCAGAGATGCGCATCTCGGGCTTGGACGATTCGGTAACGCCTGGCGAGGTACGGGAGGCGATCGGAGTCGCTACTGATTGCTCCTTAGACAACGTCAGGGTTGGCGCCATCCGCCCTGGACCGGCAGGAGTCGGAGCTGTGTGGGCGCAATGTCCCGTTGCTGCGGCCAACAAATTGGCCGCTGCTGGGAGGCTTCTCGTTGGCTGGAGTTCTGCCAGAGTATCACTACTGGCGGCTCGTCCTGCGAGGTGCCATAAGTGCATGGCAGCGGGGCACGTACGTGTCGCCTGCACTAGCAGCTTCGACTGCAGCGAACTATGCTTTCGCTGCGGCCGGCCGGGTCACAGAGTGGCGGACTGTTCCTCCGCTCCCCACTGCCCCGCGTGTGCAGCGGGCAATCTGCCTGCTAACCATTTGATGGGGCGAGAGGGGTGCAGACCCCCCCAGGCTTCTAAACCGAGAGGCGGCCTTTCGACCCAAGCTGCCCTCGGTGAACCTCGACCGTCGACGTCGCGGATGGAGGAGGACACA
This sequence comes from Trisateles emortualis, assembly GCA_947095525.1. Lineage (NCBI taxonomy): Eukaryota > Metazoa > Arthropoda > Insecta > Lepidoptera > Erebidae > Trisateles > Trisateles emortualis. Next base: position 12,951,727 of record OX352752.1, on the reverse strand, counting down.
ACACCACTGGCCCAATAATGGACGGTGACTGCACGCTCCTCCTCCAAGCCAATCTCAACCACTCCGCCAGGGCGCAGGACCTTTTCCTGCAGTCCTTGGTGGAGTGGTCGATAGGTGTGGCCGTAGCCTCGGAGCCATACTACGTTGCCTCTCGCCCGAATTGGGTGGGCGACGTGGACGGCTCCGTAGCAATCGTCGGCTCCACGGCGCCTCGTTCCCCGTCCTTGTCGCTCAGAGACAAGGGCTCGGGATACGTTGCTGCCGACTGGGGGGGAATACTACTCTTCGGAGTATACTTCTCCCCCAACCGGAGTCTGGCGGATTTCGAGGTCTTCCTTACATCTTTGGAGACCTCGATGCGGCGATTGGCACCAGGACGCGTTCTTGTCATGGGGGACTTCAACGCGAAGTCTCGGGCTTGGGGTTCCCCTAGAACGGACGCCCGCGGCAAAGCGGTTGAGGACTGGGCTAATGCGGTGGGCCTCTGTCTCCTTAACAGAGGTGCCACCAATACGTGCGTTCGGCAGCGGGGAGGGTCGATAGTGGACCTTTCGTTCGCTACCCCCGCTGTCGCCGCGCGAGTGAGGAGCTGGAGCGTCCTGGAAGAGGTCGAGACTCTCTCGGATCACTTATATATCCGAGTAGAGCTCTCTCGGAATCCCCAGGTCCCCAGCAGGGGTCATGCAGCAGGCAGAGCTCCCCAATTTCCGCGGTGGGCTGTGGGTAGGCTAGATAGGGATCTACTGGTGGAGGCAGCCATTGTCCACTCATGGCTGTCCACACCACCTCCCCTGGAGGGGGTTGATGCCGAGGCTGGCCGCATTCGGGATGCGTTTACGCAAATCTGTGATGCTGCCATGCCTCGGGTGCGACGGCGGCCTCCAAAGAGGGAGGTCTACTGGTGGTCCCAAGATCTAGCAGACCTTCGTGTGGCCTGTGTTCGTGCCCGAAGGTCCTATACTCGCAGCCGGCGGCGCAACCGCGACGACAACAGGGAGGGCCAGCTATACGAGGCCTACCGCACTGCGGTGGAAGCCTTCAAGCTGGCCATCTGCCGTGCCAAGGAGCGCTCCAGAAGAGAGATGCTGGAGGGACTTGATCGTGACCCCTGGGGTCGCCCTTATCGCGCAGTGCTGAATAGGCTCCGCGGTCAGGGTCCTCCTCTCACCGAGTCCCTTCAGCCCAGCTTCCTCACAGAAGTGATTGAGGGTCTGTTCCCACCACAGGCGGAGCACACGCCCCCGGCGATGTTCCCTGCAAGGGCTGTAGTCCGGGAGGTTGAAGAGGTGCCGCCTGTCACGGAGGCGGAATTAGGGGTGGCCGTTCTCAGAGTTCGCTCCAAGAACACCGCCCCCGGGCCGGACGGAATTCCTGCCCGAGTACTGGCCCTGATCCTCGATCACATGGGGGACCGCCTCAGGGGCCTATTCAATGCTTGCATGGCGTCTGGAAGGTTCCCTGAGACCTGGAAAGTGGGGAAGCTGGTGCTCCTACCGAAACCGGGGAGGGCCCCGGAATCGGTCGCGGCCTATAGGCCAATCGTGTTGCTGGACGAGGTGGGGAAGTTGTTAGAGAGGATTCTCACTACCCGCATCGTCCGGCACCTAAACGAGGTCGGTCCCGACCTGTCGGACGCCCAGTATGGCTTTCGTGCTGGGCGTTCAACGGTCGACGCCATTATGGCGCTTAGGGCCGCGACCGAAGAAGCCGTACTCAACGGCGAGGTGCTGTTGGCGGTGTCCTTGGACATCGCCAACGCCTTTAACAGTCTGCCATTCGGCGGCATCAGGGAGGCGCTCCGGTTCCATGGAGTGCCCGAATATCTGAGGCTGCTAGTGGCAGACTACCTAGAGAGGAGGTGTGTCCTGTACGAGGACCGAGAAGGTGGCGTCGGGCGACGATTGGGTCCTGCGCGGTGTTCTTCCCCCCGGGTTGGGCGTATTCTGTTACGCAGATGACACGTTAGTCACAGCCCGGGGTCTCAAGTTTGAGGATGCGGCGCGCCTGGCCACCACGGGGGTCTCTCAGATGGTCGGGCGGATCGAGGCGCTGGGGCTTAGGGTGGCCCTTGAAAAGTCGGAGGCCCTTTTATTCCATGGGCCTCGTCGCGGTCCACCTGCTGGCGCTTCGATTTCCGTCGGCTCGAGTCTCGTGCGGGTCCAGGCCCAGATGAAGTATCTGGGCCTGGTATTGGATGGGCGATGGCTCTTTGACGAGCACTTCCGTCGTCTCTCGCCGAAGCTGGAGGGGGCTGCGTCCGCCTTGGGACGGCTTTTGCCGAACTTGGGTGGGCCTAGCCTCACCTGTCGTCGGTTATACACGGGGGTAGTCCGGTCGATGGCGCTGTACGGCGCACCGGTGTGGGCGGGGTCTCTGACCGCCCAGAGCAGGCAGCTGCTGGCGAGGCCGCAGCGTGCAATGGCAGTCAGAGCCATACGCGGCTACCGCACTGTGTCCACGGACGCAGCGTGCGCATTGGCCGGAACCCCCCCGTGGGACTTGGAGGCGGAGGTGCTCGCCGAAGTGTATCGGCGGGCGGCAGCAGTTCGGGCAGAGCGGCGGTCCCCTCAGCCTGAACACATCCGCGAGTGGCGCGAGACCGCCCGCAGGGCCATCATGGCCCGGTGGTCAGGTCGGCTGGAGGCTCCACGGGCCGGTGTCAGGACCGTGGAGGCGCTCCAGCCGATCCTGTCGGAGTGGGTGGGGCGGCAGTATGGGACCCTTTCCTTCCGACTGGTGCAGGTTCTGTCCGGGCACGGTTGCTTCGGGCATTACCTGCACAAGGTCGCTAGGAGGGAACCGAGTCCCGTCTGCCACCACTGCGACTGCGGCGACGACACGGCGCAGCATACGCTTGAGTCGTGTCCGGCTTGGGCGGTGCAGCGTCGGGGTCTCGTCGCAGTCATAGGTGCAGACCTGTCGCTGCCAGCCGTGGCACGGTCTATGGTCGGCAGTGACAGGGAGTGGATGGCGGTCGCATCCTTCTGCGAGGACATCATCTCGCAGAAGGAGGCGGCGGAGGGGATCAGGGAGGAAAGTCTCCTCGCTGATCCCATCCGTCGCCGGCGAACTGGGCGGCGCCGGCGCGCACATGAGCGCCTGATGCCGCCATAGTAAGGTTGTGGGGGGGCTGGGGCAGTAGAGCCTCACCCGCATCCTTCCGCGAAGGGTCACTGGGTATGGAGCCCGCGTAGCGCGGGCAGTCGCTGGGTGGACCACTGATGTCATATCTAGTTCCGGTGGTCCACCCGTGAAGGCGAGTGTAGGTGCACAGGGGGGTTTTAGTCGGTATTCCGGCCGCATACCACCTTTAGGCCGGAGAGTCCGACATAACTGCCTCGCTTCCCCCGGGCGGGGCGGTATGCTTAAAGCATTTCCCCTCTACAAAAAAAAAAAAAAAAAGTTCCCCAATCGGGCTTGCTCGCTTATATGATGCCTCTTATAATTTCAACAGCCCTACCATTTGGCTAGCCTGTTGGTCTAGTGGTTAATGACCCTAACTGCTACGCCAGAGGTCGTAGGTTCCATTTCCACACGGAACAAATACTTTGTGTGATCCATAAATGTTTGTTAGTGTAAGGGTACTTTGTGTCTGTAAATTGTATGTTTGTAAAGTCCCCCGCTACACAGGACTTATGTAGTGCGGGAGTTGACGTTTAAAAAAAACAAATTTCTAACTTGTTGCGTCAACATTTATACTATATAGTATATTTCCGAACGAATGTCGTAAAAGTAAACTGATTTAATTTCAAATACAATTTTAGTTTCAAAGTATTAAAACACTCGCGATAAAGTAACACGTACCTACTCGTACACATATCTAAAAACAAAATTGCTCCATAAAAGAGTTTTTAAAACGACCAAAGCAATTGGTGCTGGCAACACAGTTCAATTACCACATTATGCACATTGCGTGGCAACACTGAGCCACAATTTTTGTACAAAAACGCGGGTAAATTGTCAAGAAATTCAATTTGTTTGGATAAACTAGAAAAGTTAGTGAAAAATTGGCCTTTTCTTTGTCGTTCAGTTGACTGGTGATGTCTATAGAGAGTTTATATTTCTATTAAGTAATGTTTGCTCATCTGTGAAACAATTTTAAAGTATATTTTTGTCGTCATATTTATAATTAAAAAAATATTGCTTCATGACGGCGTATCGCTGTCTAGAGAACGACTCTACAGATTAAAGATTAAAGACAACTTCCGCACTCTGGGGCTTGCCCTGTGTCGCGGGGGACTTTATAAACATGCAATTAACGGACACAAAGAATATCCAGACTTGTGGCAATCTGGATCTCACCAATTTTTGTTCCGTGTGGGGATCAAACCCACAACACGCCGCGCAGTGGTTATATGGCGAAGTAGCCGCTGCAATCAAGGCTTGTCAGGACTTTTGTATGAAACAATTTTTTGGAATATCCGCGAAAAAAGTCTGAAATTTGCGTGGTATTTTTGCCACGCAAATTTTAAGACTTTTCTCGCGGATATTCCTGACTGTTAATATCGCTCGAAATAAGGTTTATATTGATAAACCTTATTTCGAGATATATAAACTAATAGCCATAAATCCATTTAAAACTTTCGCAATCATAATATTAGTGTAGATTTAACTTTATATAATTTAAATAATTAAGTTATTTGAAATACATTCGGGAGCTAGTTATGTCGTGGGTAGCAGCAATCCTTACTAATATTATAAATGTGAAAGTTTGTGAGAATGGATGGATGTTTGTTACTCTTTCACGTAAAAACTACTGAACAGATCTAAATGAAATTTGGCACAGAGACCGATTATGGTCTGGGATAACACATAGGCTACTATTTGCAGCGATAACCGACATCCACGCGGGCGGAGCCGCGGGCAACAGCTAGTAACAATCATAATTTAATAATTTAGTTTAAATCGGTGTTAAGTACATTAATAATAATAGATACCTCTGCCAGGAATAATTAAAATAAAGCCCCAGACATTAAAACATTTGGGTATTATTACTTTAAGACAATTTTTCATTTAAATCTATTTTAGTTTACAGCTTATACCCTTTTAAAGTCTAAAAAACAAACCACAATTCAAACTCAACTACATTTTGACCCGCCATTTTTTCCAAATAAAATTTATTGGCGCGTAAATCAACGTCCAACTTGCCAAGTCAAGTTTAAATAGTGCCAGAGACTTAATTAATAAACGTCAACTTGCCAGGCGGGTGCATTGAAAAGGCTGGGGGACTAGCGAGGGGCTTGGCACAACTTGGCCGAACTTGGCTAGGCCGTCCTTTTATTGTGAAGCAATTCAAGTTCATTCTGAGTAAAAAATGTATTGGTATTTTGAGATGAGAAATTATTTGTTGAATTTATTTGATTAATTGTTCGTACTATATTGTTCTTGTGAGATAAGTTTCGATATCTTAGTATCTCTCTTTCTAAAGTATTTAAGGTTCATGATTATCCTTTTTTAATCGACTTCAAAAAGAGGAGGTTATTTACACCAGGGCTTTAAAACGCATCCCTAAATAAGTGCTGGAGACCTGTACTCAGAACTACACCGCTGTGTATAGTTATTAGGCTGTGGTCTTCTGTAAAGTGAAGGTCCTTTCCCAGTCGGGCTTGCTCCCTAGTATGGTGCTCTACCTCTCTTGATTACTTTATGTTGTAATAGCTGTTGCCCGCGGCTCCGCCCGCGTGGATGTCAGTTATCGCTGCAAAAAGCCTGCCAGCCTATGTGTTATTCCACACCATAATCTATCTCTGTGCCAAATTTCATCCAGATCCGTTCAGTAGTTTTTACGTGAAAGAGTAACAAACATCCATCCATCCATCCATTCTTACAAACTTTCACAATTATAATATTAGTAAGGATTAGACCGTACAACACTGGATATTTTATTACTAAAGGGAAAGGCAATCACCTTATAATGCATCAAGAATGTAACCAAATAAAACATCATAAGTAACACCACAAGGCGCAACTTGTTCACCATCTTCAATAAAAATACGAAAATAAATCGCCAACTCAGCATATTTTGTATCTCTCAAAGATAAAGAAAAGTGTATTTGGTACTTATAATATATTCTTTTCCCCTTCGGGGCGAAAGCAAGCGAGGGAAGCTGAGGATCTTCGTATACGCTGTCAAACGATGATATCTGTATATTTTATTGGATAGTACGATAAACAGAAGCCTATACGAAATAGAGGAAACATACGCGACTACGAGTACGTATATATTATACTTTTATGTATTGCGTTTTGATGCTGCGTATTTTGTAACGTGACGAGATATCGTAGCTGTATAAATGTCGCAGGACAATCGGAAGTAATGGATCTTCGAGAAAATCCTAGGAATCTAAATGCAGGATCGAATAATAGGGTTCTAACAACAAATTTCGTAATTATCCGATGCATTTTAAGGATTATTGCAAAAATCTCAGTTTGTTTAGGACAATTGGTACCTAAACACTGATTAGTGACGTAGCTGGCCAATCAATGCATCCGTCAGTGAGTATAAAGTTCATTTGGCCAATCAGCGCTCATAAGCTATAAAATGGGAGCGCTTTTCGCGTCTAACCTAAGATAGGTTCTGACCTATTTTAGGTTAGTTACAAAAAAGTTCTTGTTTTTTAAATAATACTGAAAATATTTTGAATGATTACGAAATTCATTGTTTAAATTATAATCCGGTTTTCTGCAATAGTACTAGGACTATTGCAAATACACGTACGATTAGGCTGTGGAATGAGCTCCCTGCCGAGGTTTTCCCAAAAGACATGGGGCATGGGGTTCTTCAAGAAAGGAGTTATAAGGTTTTTAAAGGGTCGGCAACGCGTGAGTGACACCCCTGGTGTTGCAAACGTCCATAGGCTACGGTAACTGCTTACCATCAGGCGGGCCGTATGCTTGTTTGCCACCTTGGTAGTATAAAAAAAAACATATTATCGTAACATAGGCTGGCTATATTTGATTTTAAAATAAAATATAGCCTATGTTACCCGTTAATGTAGCTTTCTAATGGTGTAAGAATTTTTTAAATCGGTCCCGTAATTTTTGAGTTAAATCGTAACAAAACAAACAAACAGAAAATCTAATCTTTCGTCTTTATAATATTACGAGTAGTTTAGATGTACAGTATCAAGATGTTTTTCATAAAGAATTTATTAAAGTTAATTGTTTTGTGAAAGCGTATAAAAATTAATAAATAATGTCTCGCATTTAATAATTATAACGATACTTGAAATTACACTTTGTGAGTATACAAAAGTGCTTTACATAAGCGTTGGGTATTTATTAAATATATAATTTAGATTTTTAACAGCAATGTTGAATTTTATTTGCAAATGAAATGTTACTTACTTTCTTCTAGAATACGTAAGATTTTTGGATAACAGTTTTTTTTTATACTACTTGGGTGACAATCAAGCATACAGTTAATGTAGCCTATGGACGCTTGCAATACCAGAGGTATCACTTGCGTGTTGCCAACCCATTATGTTTTTACACCAGGGCTTTAAGATGGCAATATCCCTGGGATAAGAATAAGTTTCTTTCAAAACGCATCCCTAAATAAACGCTGGAGACCTGTACTCACACACAGGAACACAACTACACCGTTATGTGTAGTTATTCGGCTGTGGTCTTCTGTAAGGGGGAGATCCTTTCCCAGTCGGGCTTGCTAGCTAGTATGGTGTCCTACCTCTCTTCAAAATTGAATGTGGAAGGTATTGGTTGAATTGTTCAAACACTAGTAGGTGTACCACATGACGTGTCGTCATGAGTCGTCCGAGCGAGAAAGAAGGACAGAGCTATATAGCTTGTATAACTCCGTCTCTCTTTGTCTTTCGAACGACTCAAGTTAAACACATTATGGTAAGGCCCTTGTATAATCATTATCATCAAGAGACATTTGCAAGGTAGCGTAACGGAAGCCTGGTTATCCATAACACAGGTATTCTTACCTAGCTTGGAAACCAGTCTCCCACTACTTTGTCATGACAACATTGTACCGTATATACTGTAAATTGGGAGATAATAAATACATTTATTATTATTATTATTATCTCAGACTCATGACGTCCACTGCTGGACTTGCTATGGAGTGCTGTAGAACTCCTTAAAGTAGAGTTCTACAGCACTCATTCTTCAGCTGACGTAGGTCGTCGGTCTAGTTTGTTGTTTGCCTGGACACGCTGAGTCTTCCAGTTCGTGGTCGCCACTTCAGAAACCTATTGTCCCAGCGGCTATGGGTTCTCCAATAAGGTGGACTGACAACCTAGTAAAGGTTGCAGGTAGTGGATGGACATGTTCACCTCAGCATCGAATGCTGAATTGAATGTTTGAATTTGGTGTACAATGAAGAATTAATACTTATTTATCTACAGGCAAATTATGAAAAGGGAAAACCCGAAACAAAACCTTATACCAACCAGCGTGGTATAGTAGGCTAATATCCCTTCAAATGTATGGATGAGACCCGTACCCAGCAGTGGGACGTTTATGGGTTGAGATGGAAATTATGCAAATTAAGCTATTTTATTAAGATACAAGAAGTGGATGTCGGTAATCGCGATAAATACTATATTCTATCTCTATGCCAAATTTCATCCAAATCCGTTTAGTAGTTTTTGCGTGAAAGAGTAAGGTAGGATACATGTTTAGTTATTAAATAGGGATAAACATAAAAAAAGGTTTAAAAATAAAGGATTTATTCCACACGTGGAATTTGTGTGTGGGTGAAAAAGGATTGTAGAAAAGCAATTTAGATTGATTCTAAAAATAACTAATAATTTGACAGTATTGGAAACGTTTTGTGTTGGCTATCGAATATTTTAGATTTTTGAGATTTTTATTTATCATAAGGGTATTTTGTTAAATAACCTAGTAAATATAACGATAGGGTTGAAATAGTAAATTGGTAGATGGTAGAGTTATAGAAAGTATAATTTATACTCTCTCTTACATTTAATAGATAAGAGTATATTCCCGAAATTTCCTCGGAATACTAAAATCAAATATCACAGAATAATTATATAAAAAACGAAAAAAGACAGACGTATTTTAAAAAAAAACATATAAATATATATTTGTAAAGACAACTCCCGCACTAGAGAACAAGCTCTGTGTCGCGCGGGACTTTTCAAACATACAATTAACGGACACAAATTACACCCAGACTCAGAACAACATTTTGTGGGTGACACAAAGTTTTGTCCTGTGTGCGAATCCAATCCACAACTTCGTGCACAGCAGGCATATACTGCGGCCAGCTTGTTCTCTAGTGCGAGAGTTGTCTTTAAAAAAAAAAATTCTCATGGATCCGATCATAACACGAATTGATACCCTCCTCATTTTCGAAGTCGGTAAAAAATAACCGTTAAGGGGGCCGTGTATAAAAAGCGTAGGTATAGTATAGGTAGCGACTGGCCTGTTGGTCTAGTGGTTAGTGACTCTGACTGCTACGCCGGAGGCCGTGGGTTCGATTCCCACCCAGGACAAATCTTTGTGTGATGAGCACGAATGTTTGTTCTGTGTCTGGATGTAATTTATCTATAATATGTATGTATTTAGAAATATATATGTATGTTTATCAGTTGTCTGGTTACCAAAGTAAAGGCTCTGCCTAGTTTGGGATCAGATAGCGATATTGTGTGAGTTGTCCCGAAAATATTATTATTATTATTTACTTTATTGTACTTACACCACATGTTATAAAATAAATGACCGTCAAATTTGTCAATGCCAAACTATTGTTTTTTGTTTGCTATGGCGCGTATTGGGAGAGGCCTATGTCCAGCAGTGGACTGCGATAGGCTGATTGATTGATTTAAACTATTGTTTTTGTTTGTTTTTTAATGACAACTCCCGCACTAGAGAACAAGCTCTGTGTCGCGGGGGACTTTACAAACATACAATCAACGGACACAAATTACACCCAGACTCAGAACAACTCATTGTGGGTCACACAAAGTTTTGTCTCTCTGTGGGAATCGAACCTACAACCTCGTTCACAGCAGGCGCATACTGCACCCACTGGACCACCGAGGCAGTATTCAGTCAAGACAGTCATATAATATTTACAATGCCTTTAAAAGGAACAGATACAAAATAAATTTTTAGACGCTTAAATATTTAACTTGAACAAAATCATCACAATTCTGAAAGACTCAACTTTTCCCAAATATGTCTCAAGGTTACAATATCCCCCGATTACCGCAAGACCCGAAATATTTTAATTCAAGCAATTGAGGTTTGAAGTGTAAAAGTTATTAGTAGTAATTGTACAGGAGGGGAAGAAATTCACCCCAATGGGGGTGATTGTTAAAACTTTTCAACGGGACATAAACTTTCAAATTAAAAAAAAGAAACTCTCAAAGATGCTCAGTTAGTTACAGTTTTCACAATTGTGGACTGAGTATCAAGTTTTTCATACTTTTCTGCTATTTGCTTTTTAACTTGCTGTAAAAACTGTTAGATAATATTTTTCTAGAAGCTTCTTTGTCTTTTGTGAGAAGTTGGTGAGTAGTTGGACGTGAGAAATAATTAATCAATTAGCTTTGAATACGTTTGGATTTTTATGGAGATTTTTGTAAAACAACTTTATATTTTGGCAAAAGAACTGCAGAATATTGAATTGTAAAAAAAATCCTGTGTACTTTAAGATTCTGTATACAAAACACCTACTAATAATTTTGGCTTAATATTAAAAATGTGAAAGTTCTCTTTCACGTAAAAACTACTAAACGGATCTGGATGACATTTGGCACAGAGATAGATTATGGTCTGGAATAACACATAGGCTACTTTTTACAGCGATAACCGACATCCACGCGGGCGGAGCCGCGGGCAACAGCTAGTACAACATAAGTTTAATCATGAATTAGCTGCCTCGTAGCTCAGTGGTCGATGTGTGTGGCTGTTGTTTACGAGGTCCCGGGTCGGGGCACAAATTGTGAATTTCTTGACAGAAAAAACCCAATATCAACTTTTTAGCCCGACCCGGAAATCAAACCCAGGACCTCGTTATCACTGAGCCACCGAGGTAATAAAACCAAAATAACACGTTAAGTCTACTGTTTGTGTAAATATTATAAAGAAGAAAAATAAATTGTATGTAACGAATAATATATCAAAACTACTAGACCGATTTTAATATTCAATCACCATTAGAAAGCTAATTTATCAGTGAGTAACATAGGCTATATTTTGTTAAAAAAAAATATGGGAAAAATGTCCAACCTTGCCAAGCCGTCCCGGCTTGGCAAGGTTGGACATTTTTCCCATGCCGCCATAATTAATAAATATATGCAATCCTCAGATAATGACTGCCTCGGTGGTCCAGTGGCCGCAGTATGCGCCTGCTGTGCACGAGGTTGTGGGTTCGATTCCCACACAGGACAAAACTTTGTGTGACCCACAAAGAATTGTTCTGAGTCTGGGTGTAATTTGTGTCCGTTAATTGTGTGTTTGTAAAGTCCCCCGCGACACAGAGCTTGTTCTCTAGTGCGGGAGTTGTCTTTTATAAATAAATAATTTATTTCAAAAAAGGATGTATTGAACCTTATATAGCCTAAATCCTTCGTATAGCCTAAAGTCCCAAAAGTAAAATTCTGTAACATAAATTCAGTTATTCTAATGAAAAAACTTCACACACACTTTATATTAAAGTTGGACAACCAAAATAAAATGTTCGGTTTTCCTCATAAACTTCCTGGTGGCCATAAACTTGAGGTATCAAGCCAGGTAATATTGGCCAAGATGAGGGTCGACCACACAACGAATGTTTATTTATTTATTTACTAGGCGTGTTGGTCTAGTGGTTGGTGACTCTGACTGCTACACCGGAGGTCGTAGGTTCGAGTCCCACCAAAGGCAAATCTTTGTTTGATGAGCATGATTGAAGCTCTGCCTAGTTTGGGATCAGATAGCGGTGTGTGAGCTGTCCAGAAAATATTATCACAATTAGTTGATGTTTAACATAGTCTACGGATAAATAAAGTGAAACAGTATTTTTTTTTATACTATGGGTAGCAAACCAGCATACGGCCCGCCTGATGTTAAGTAGTTACTGTAGCTTTGACGGCTGAAACACCACAGGTAGGTACCGACTCATTTTTTTACACCAGGGCTTTTAGATGAAGATATTCAAAATGCATCTCTAAATAAGGGATGCGTTTTGAAAAAAACATTTTCCATCTTAGGGAGAGGTACTACATCTCAAAGCCCTGGTATAAAAAATGGGTCAGGCAAGTGATACCTTTGGTATTGCAAGCGTCTATAGGCTACGGCAACCGTATGCTTGTTCCCTAACCAAGTCAGTATAAAAAAATCTAATGAGTCTCAAATTTGGATTCGGGTCTTTAAAAAAAAACTCATATATGAAACTAATACTGTGTTTACAAGCTTGTGATATATATACGTAATAAACAAACGGACAGCAAAATGACAGCAATAATTATAGGTCATAAATATTAAAATTACTATCAGCCGCCATTTTTGTATTTTAAAAATCTCTAATACTTTTTGAATAATTTTCTTGTTTTATCATAGTTATGATTAATAGAAAAGTCTGTCAAAATAAAACCATTACTCAGTTCTAATCTAATGAAACTTTAATTATAACACACCAGTACATTAGTAATTTCATTAGAGCGTAAGTGCTGCCATCTAGGGGCAGTGTGAGGTTATTAATGATCACTTCGGTTGCGATGTGGTGATCAATTTTAATGTTTTATTGAAATAATTAAATAAGTATTATAATATTTTCTTTTGATGATGTGTGGTGTAATTGTGTTTAGGACTGCAGTGCTAAGGTCTTAGGTTTAATCCCCGTGGGGATGGATGGATCAAAACAAATATATTAGTCTTTACTGCCGAAAAAATCTCATTATTAAAGAGAAGATTTATAGAGATTTCTCGCTTATGATCTGTTCGACTTCTATTCTTTCTGAGACTATAGTTGAGGCTGTGAGTTTGATTCTCACCTAGAACAAATTTTGCTGTAATAGGAAAATATTTATTTTAAAACGTATTCCTAAATGAGCGTTGAGGAACTCTACTCACACGCAGGAAGGAACATAACTACACCTCTGTGTATAGTCATTTGTCTGTGGTCTTAGATAGATAGAATATTCTTTATTGTACACCAAACAAAAATACAACAGTATAAAATAACAGTTTGATGTAATAGTTAATTGTACAATGGGCGGTCTTATAACTAAAAGCGATCTCTTCTTCGGTCTTCTGTAAGGTGAAGGTCCTTCCCCAGTCGGGCTTGCTATACTTACTGACCGGCACAGCGGTGATACTTTTTTTAATGACGAATTCTCTAAACGGCCAATAATAATATGTCAAATTTGTGTAAGGAGGTTTTGATCTAAGAGAATATCAATGTGAAAAAGATTATAGTATAAGGAGTCTTAAGGAATTATTACAAGATTCATTTTTATTATTATACTAGCTGTTGCCCGCGGCTCCGCCCGCGTGGGTGTCGGCTATCGCTGCAAAAAGTAGCCTGTGTGTTATTCCAGACCATAATCAATCTCTGTGCCAAATTTCATCCAATCTGTTCAGTAGTTTTTACGTGAAAGAGTAACAAACATCCATCCATCCATTCTTACAAACTTTCACATTTATAATATTAGTAAGGATATTTTTATGAATCATTGAGAATAAAATAAAATGATTTAGATAATTCTGTAAAGTAATTTGTTTCGATAAAAAAATCATACTAAAAAATATGCAATAGCTTTACCGCGGCAGCCCCCGAGTGCCACACGTCTTTTTTTTAAAGTTATGGCTCAATCCGTTTTGTTATACCGATGATTCTGCCAACGTCAAGGTATAGGTGTCACTCAGCGGGTCTCGAGGTCGCTTTGGCGTGGATTCCCAGTCAGGCTGGAATTAAAGGCAATGAATTCGCTAACTCTTGCGCAAGAGATGCTATTCAATTTGGCCACAAAAAATATCAATATTGTTTCCCTCGTGGTCTTAGCTCCATGTCCAAACCTTGTCTAATCCATACCTGCCGGCTGATTCTCTAAGAAACAGCGATGGCAAACTGACAGTTGTGATTACTCGGTGACGGCACAATCTATTGACTAAACGTCAAAAAGGCTCGGTTTTTACTCTTACGGCATAACGATTTTCAATCTGACAGCCAGATTTTGCTCGGTTTTTGCGGTGGCTCAGTTTTTGCTTTTACGGAATACACCGGTGGGTCTTCATATTACTTCATAAAAAAAACTCGTATTATATAATAACACATATGACGTACTGTCAGGTGACAAATTAGATTACAGCGCCACCTATCGAATCAATTAAGATATATACACAGATAACATAATAGATTTTCATTGTTGTAACGATCTTGATAATCCATACGCATTCAGTGCGGGTTACAATAGCCCAATGCATAATCCAACTATTATAGTTATTATTGAGTTAGTTTGGACTAAATCGAATTAATTACGGTTGAGAGAAACGTCATAGGATGTTATGATGTCATTGTGTGTGTGTGTGTGTGTGTGTATGTGCTTGAGCGTATTAACCCTAGCTCACTAACCTTAATTTAGAGTAACGTTGTCACTAACCATTCGTAAAATTTACGACGAATCAAAACATCAATATTTATGTGAATGGACTTTATTAATGACATAAAATGACTTTATTTACCAGTCTTAGTTATCTCTTAATCAAATAACATCAATTGTTATTAAAATATTTTAATTACTACAATGGTTGCACATTAAAACGATATGCTCCCTAAAAAACGCTTTTTTGCAGCTGTTGCAGAAGTTCGTGGTCATACGATATTTTTTGCAAGGTAGTAGCTGCAAGTTTTTCGTGATTCAGGATCTTGGGTAGAACCTGGATGCGTATAAGAATCAATCTTAAAGATCTCCGCCATAATTTAGTTCAAATTTTGGGATAAAGTTACGGTCTGATATCTTTCTTGCAACCAGGGCTTCATCTGCCATTTCTAATGCAAATACCCTTCTTTTTAATGTTTTAATTTTCATTTTTGATCGCATTAGACACCTGAATAGCATAACCATTAAATATAGACAAATTTAAGATGTCATAAAACAAGCACAGTGGCCATCTATTGGTCTTACAGCTGGTACTTATAACCGAGCTTATCTGGTCCACAGTATCTAAGAATAATAGAGTTTTACTTTAATAATTTAATTGTAAAATTCAATTATTCTTCTTTAGGCTTCTTTGAATTTGTATTGACAGCAGGTTGATCATATTATGTAGAAGAAAGCAGGTAGACAACCCTATTTGACTTTGGCTTGTGAGACGTAAAATCAAATATTTGTAAAACTTCCGTCTCGAAATTATCACTATCCTCGGATTTTGATGACTGTGGTCTACAGCATCACCGAGTCCGAATCAGCTAACCATTATAATATTATGTCATTTTGACTCTTCAAATCCATCTATACATATAAAACATAATCTTTACGATCATATTTACAAAAATAATAAATTATTAAATATATATAGGTACCTACCTATTTTCAATATTTACATCGATTAGTAGGTATAAATTATAAAGTACTACAATATACTTCATAAAATTTAAAAATAATTATACTTCTACATTGAAAAATTAAAATAACCAACAGAAAAAATAAATACATGTCTTTGAAAAAAATTACGTAGTTACTAACCTTTCGTAATTTTTACGACAGTTCCACAATATCTCTAAATCTAAAATACATACATCCGCAATGAATGATTGCGGGTCACTGGCGACGCAAATTAAGAAGGTAATGACAACGGCAGCAGCGGGAGGGGTCGGGAACTTATTGAAACATTGAGTCCGTGAGGTCAGCGTCGTAATTTTGACGAATGGTTAGTGATCTAGGGTTAAGAGCTGACCTGTGTTAAAGTCAAGCATTGTTGCTAAGGATATTTTATTGATAGGTAGAATTATATGAACAAAAAACATATAAATTATACTTCCATACATTTTGACTGCCTTAGTGGTCCAGTGGCCGCAGTAAGCGCCTGCTGTGCACAAGGTTGTGGGTTCGATTCCCACACAGGACAAAACTTTGTGTGACCCGCAAAGAGTTGTTCTGAGTCTGGGTGTAATTTGTGTCCGTTAATTCCCGCGACACAGAGCTTGTTCTCTAGTGCGGGAGCTGTAAAAACAAAAAATATATATTAACTAATTTATTATTATCATGGATTTTAAAATTTAAATTTGTAAAAATAGAAATAAAACACGCAGCCCCTCTGGACAAGTGGCATAAACGATAGTCGAATCGAAAACTCAAAAAAGCAAATGCATGTTTACACATTATATTTTTTCTTTCCAAACCTAATCCAGTACCTTCTTATAGTTTTTTTTTTGAGACAACTCCCGCACTTGAAAACAAGCTCTATATCGCGGGGGACTTTACAAACAAACAATTAACGGACACAAATTACACCCAGACTCAGAACAACTCACTGTAGGCCACACAAATTTTTGTCCTGTATGGGAATCGAACCCACAACCTCGTGCACAGCAGGCGCATACTGCGACCACTGGACCACCAAGGCACCTTCTTATATACCTTATGAGAGAATAATCGATCATTTAATCTTATATACTCAGCAAATATCTTAATAGACAATACCGAGATTCAATAATAGAAACTAAAGATTAAACCAGTCTCTTTTTCTGTCCACCACGCGTAGGTACCTGTACTAATTAAAGACTATCTGATCATCCGGTAATGCGTGTGGTCCGAGGAAATTGAGATTATTCTGACTCATTATTTGGTTTGATTGGACTATATCTATGTATTACGTACGTGGTCGGAATATGATGGGTTATGTGTTTTGGTACGGTAGTGCTAGTAATGGTGTGGCTTTTTTTTATTAATACTGAGCTTAATATATTAAAATACTGCTGGTGCCCGCGGCTCTGCCTGAGTAGATGTCGGTTATCGCTGTAAAAAGTAGCCTTTGTGTTATTCCAGACCATAATTTATCTTTGTGCTAAATTTCATCCAGATCCGTTTAGTAGTTTTTACGTGAAAGAGTAACATCCATCCGCCCATCCATCCATACATCCATCCATACATCCATCCATCCATCCATACTTACAAACTTTCGCGTTTATAATATTAGTAGGATTATGAACAAAGCCAATTTTGTTTTGTAAGAATATACATCTTGTTTGCCACCCAAGTAGTATAAAAAAATCCTATTCGAAGATCTTTATTTAAAAAAAACAGACCGCACATTAAAGCAAATAAAAGCGCTATTTTAATTTTTAAGAATGTTAATCTCAAACTCAAAGGAACGAACAAACATTACATAAGTCAAACACAAAACCCTCATCGTAAAGATAGGCAAATAGTACCTACTTAGTAACCCAATAGACCAAGTAATGTTCCTCCTTGTTTTAATGTAATTATATTTGTTCATGTATTATTAATATAATTTCTAAAGAATTAGACATTTTCACTGTGGCACGCCGTAATTCACAGAAGCTGCTCAAAAGTGTATAACTATTTCTAACGATATTTTGTAAGACTAAAAATGTATATATCCTACTTCCTACTTATATTATGAACGCGAAAGTTTGTAAGTATGGATGGATGGATGGGTGTTTGTTACTCTTTCACGTAAAAACTACAGACGGATCTGGATAAAATTTGGCACAGAGATAGATTATGGTCTGGAATAACACATCGCAGCCATAGTAGAAAACCGGCGTAACTTGAGAAATACCACTAGGCAATTTTGAACTTTAGCTGTTAAGAATAAGATATAAATTGCAATACAAACACGCTTCAACTTAAGTCATTTTTCCACTGTGGGTGCGACATGAGCCGCGGGCAACAGCTAGTAATATAATAAACTGTTAAACAAATATAAACTAAACACGCAAAAAAAAAAAGATTAATAATTAAATGAAATAAATACTCGAATGTATCACGCTACCACGTACAGTAGTTAAATTATTATATTTATAACTAGCTACCCACCCTTGCTTCACTTCGGCGTCTTTTTTATAGCAACCCATAAAATATTCCACTACTGGGCACGGGACTCTCCACTGTCAAGAGAGAGAGAGAGAGAGAGAAAGTGTAGGCCTTAATTTGCATCGATATATTTTATTTTATGTAAATATTACTTTGTAAATCCGACTACCATGAAAAAGTCTTTTCATTTATGTTAATATATGCCCATGACACTCACATATAACGTGGTTTTCTATTGGTAAAAGTATTTTCAAAATCGGTTCAGTAGTTCCAGAGATTACCCCCTACAAACTCACAAGCTTTACATTTTTATAATACTAGTTGTTGCCTGCGGCTCCGCCCGCGTAGATGTCGGTTATCGCGATAAAGCCTATATGCTATTCCACACTATAATCTATGTCTGTGCCAAATGTCATCCAGATCCGCTCAGTAGTTTTTACGTAAAAGAGTAACAAACATTCATACTCACAAACTCTCACATTTATAATATTAGGTAAGGATTAGTATAGATTATACTTGTGTAGGTGTCACTCCTTAAAATAGCATGCACCTGTGTCATGAATTTATTTGTACGACATCTAAACATTCATATTAATGAATTATTAAAATAAATGAAAAGATTACACGGTTGGTACATTACCTCGCCATTTACTGCGCGGTGTGTTATGGGTTCGATCTCAACACGGGCTAAAAAATTGTTCGATCCACAAATGGTTGTTCTGAGTCTGGGTATACTTTGTGTCTGTGTAAGTCCTCCACGGCTTGAACCGAGGGGTAGTTGTCACAATTTTTTGAACTTTCAATCAATCAGCTGGTTTCAGTCCACTGCTGAACATAGGCTTCTCCTAATTCATGTCACAACACCGGCAGGGGTATTCCGTAAGAGCGAAAACTGAGCTACCGCGAAAACAGAGCAAAATCTGGCTGTTAGATTGAAAATCGGTATTCCGTAAGAGCAAAAATCGAGCCGTTTTGACATTTAGCAAAATGTGTGTGCCGTCACCGAACAATCACAACTGTCAGTTTGCGATCGCTGTTTCTTAGAGAATCAGCCGGTGGGTCCGCGTGGTAGTGCGCTGGGCCGAAACCCGAGAGGCGCAGGTTCGAGTCCTGCTCCGGGCTCGTCTTTGTCCACATTGCTTTAATATTTTCATACATTATTGTGGAAAAATATAGTTTTTTTTTTTTTTTTTTTTTTTTTATACTACTTGGGTGGCAAACAAGCATACGGCCCGCCTGATGTTAAACAGTATCCGTAGCCTATAGACGCTTGCATTACCAGAGGTATCACTTGCGTGTTGCCAACCCATTTTTTTACACCAGGGCTTTAAGATGGAAGTTACCCTGGGATAGGAATACGTTTCTTTCAAAACGCATTCCTAAATGAGCGCTGGAGACCTGTACTCACACACAGGAACACAACTACACCGCTGTGTGTAGTCATTTGGCTGTGGTCCTCTGTAAGGTGGAGGTCCCTCCCCAGTCGGGCCCGCTCACTAGTATGGTGCCCTACCTCTCTTAAAAAGTTTAAAAATTACTCGAACCTAGTACTGATTCTGAACAACCTACTTTAATGTTTCGCCAATAAAAACCACGAATACCATTGTATATATAGTTATAAGAAGTAACCGCACTTGTCTAATATTCCATTACTTTTTTTTAATACATACTGCCATTATGAAAAAATGGAGTCCCAAAATTTAATTCTGAGGGTTTCAAGATTGAAATTAAAATTCTTTCCATGTGGGTGTGTGTGTATGTGTATGGTGATCTTTTCATCCATTGTAGTCGGAGTACGTTATCTATTAGCTTTTTGTTATTAAAGCGATGTCTTTTGTTGAAAACTTTGTATTGTCTATGATTGAGACTGCGATCTAATGAAAAAAAAATAAAAAAATAAAATCGAAATTTAGATTCGGTTGTCTATATATCGGTTTAAAAAAAATAAGAAAGTAACCGACTTGTATACATATGGTTAGAGTTCGATCTCAGGTACCAGAGAATTTCACTTTGTGGAATTTATTTATACTAATCCAATGATTTACCATCTGCTTACCCACTATAGTATTATACCTTTTATACTATTATACCTTTTAGCAAAAAAAGTTAAAGATTTGGGTGTACTAATAGACTCCGATTTATCCTGGGGTCCACAACTACAGGAAGTTAGCCGCAAGATTTTTGCTGCAGCAGGCTCCTTGAGGAGATTGCGAAACTTTTTACCAACTGCCACCAAAACTATGCTTGCAAATTCCCTTTTATTTCCTATTCTAGACTATGCGGATGTCAGCTATCCTGATCTCACCGAAAACCAATTAGACAAACTTGAGCGACTTCAAAATGTCTGCATAAGATTCATATTTGGATTACGCAAATATGATCATGTTTCCGAATTTCGTAAAAAGCTCAAGTGGTTACCTATACGACTTCGCCGGAATGCTCATATCCTTTCAATGTTGTACAGTATATTGTTTAACCCTTCAACACCTTCCTATCTTAAAGGACGTTTCGAGTTCCTGCATAACACACATACGAAACTCTTACGATCTTCAGAAAACCTAAAGTTGAAGGTACCACATCATTCTACATGTTTTTATGACAAGTCTTTCACAGTTCAAGCTGTACGTCTGTGGAATGTACTGCCATTACATATTAGACGCGCACAATCTTTGGCCACATTTAAAACGATGGTTAAAGATCACTATTTGTCACTATAATGTATTTATCATATTTTATATGTATTTCTTTGCATATGAATATATATATATATATAGGAGTATATATTTATTATATTATTTAGTATATATCTACATTTATGTATATGGTATATATTATTATTAGTACGCCATAAGCTACCATCTCCTCTTTTAATAAGTCCTTCCTAAGGTTGTCTGGAAGAGATCGCTCTTAGCGATAAGACCGCCCATTGTACCTACTTGTTTAATGTTTCATTAATTCTTATTGTAATTAGTTTTAGTACTTATGTGGTGTACAATAAAGAATATTCTATCTATCTATCTATCTATAGGTGAAGAGACATGTCTTAGAAGATTTTTTAAAGGCATCTCCAATCCATCAACCTACATTAAGGCTCAAACTCTATCAGCTCTCTTGATAGAGGATAGGAGCCCCAGCGCAGGTATGTTTTAAAGCTGAATATATTTGGCACTAGCTGTTGCCCGCAGCTCCGCCCGCGTGGATGTCGGTTATCGCTGTAAATGCTTATGTGTTATTCCAGACCATAATCTATCTCTGTGATAAATTTCATCGAGATTCGTTCAGTAGTTTTTACGTGAAAGAGTAACAAACATCCATCCATCCATCCATCCATTCTTACAAACTTTCACGTTTATAATATTAGTAGGATTAACGATTTGTAAATCTTTCTTGCTAAACAAATTAAATACATAATAAAAAGGTATCTGACATGACATCAAAGAGAGGGTCTAGGCCTTAATTCACACAAGCTGGCCTAATGCGGGTTGGTGAATGTCTGATTCATCAACCCGCGTTAGGCCAGCGTGTGTGAATTAAGGCCTAGACCCTCTTTCTCTCTTGATAGAGGAGAGGAGACCCGTGCCCAGCAGTAGGACATAATTATATGGGTTGCTATTATTATTATTACTTTACTGTACACTAAAATACATATCAGTTACATAACAAATTGAAACAGTGGTGCACTGAGGGCGCGGCGGCCGCTATCGCTAAAAGCAATTTCTTACAGGCAACCTTAGGATAGACATGAAAGACAGATAGAAAATAAACATACGGGGCAGTCTATGGAGACTGTCGATGTGAGGCAATGCTGAACTGACGTATAGATAACTACACGCACACAAACACGCACGCACACGCACACATACACAAGAGAGGTAGGGCACCATACTAGCGAGCAAGCCCGACTGGGACCTCCACCTTACAGAAGACCACAGCCAAATGACTACACACAGCGGTGTAGTTGTGTTCCTGTGTGTGAGTACAGGTCTCCAGCACTCATTTAGGAATGCGTTTTGAAAGAAACGTATTCCTATACCAGGGTTACTTCCATCTTAAAGCCCTGGTGTAAAAAAATGGGTTGGCAACACGCAAGTGATACCTCTGGTAATGCAAGCGTCTATAGGCTACGGATACTGCTTAACATCAGGCGGGCCGTATGCTTGTTTGCCACCAAAGTAGTATAAAAAAAAAAACACACACGCACCCGCACGCACACATACACACACATTATATACAAATACATACCCACACAAACTCTCAATTTACACAAATTTTGTTATAATATATTTTATAAGTATTGATAAAATAGAATTAAGTGCCTACAAGTGTTAATAACTAATAAGTTAAGGAAGAGCGGAGTCTCCTAATACAAGCTATAAAAAAAAAGTCTTTTGAATATAGAAAGCGTTCGGTGAAGATGACGCGAGTTTCATGATTTTTGTTTGTACCAAAAACGTTTGAATATGGAAAGCGTTCAGTGAGGAAAACGCGCCAAAAAGTGCTCATCGCGCCTATAGTTTTCAGTTCAAAAATAATATTATGTTGATAGTGGCCAGTTTGATGTGTATATACCGAAAACGTAAACATTTTTAAATTCACATAAAAATATCTTATTTGAGGGCTACGACAGGATTGATGCTCTACTTCTATATAACGAGGTTGTGTAATGAAGCGGTACGAAAGCAATGTTGCTCTGTTTTGCAAAATATTTTTTTCTTATGTAATAACATTTTTAATGGAGATGGCGTGTCGTTTGGCGGGTGATGGAGTGCAATTTTGAAGAATGGCTCGTCTGAAGAATGACTTTGGTTATTAGCTGTCAGAATTATGAGCGAGTTCGCGTGTCGTTATAGAAAAATATAAAATTATATAAGTACTATGCTATTTCCCGGAACTTTTTTCCTGAAAATGTTTCTCGTTTCTTTTAAGAATTTGCGAAATTCTTTCTTAGCTAGCAGCTACATATTATTATATTACTTAAAGAAAGTATTTAAGTTACTTCCGAACTATATAACCATAATGCAGACCTTAGAAGACCATAGCTAAATAACTACACAAAATGGTGTAGTTGTGATTTTGTGCTTATTAAAGGGCCTTCTGTAAAATGTAGGTCTTTTCTGATGACTTGCCTGACTTGTATAATGCCTGAAAATCTGTTAATATTATTATTTGCATTACTAATAGTACCAGTATTTTATAATATTTTAAACTAAACTAATATTATACGGAAGAGATTATTTGGTTGCTTATTTGTTACGATTTCACTCAAAACTACTGGACCGATTTAAAAAAATCTTTTACCATTAGAAAGCTACATTATCAGTGGGTAACATAGGCTATGATATATTTTATTTTAAAAAATTACGTCCCCCTACAAAAAACTAAATAAATGTCCACCCGTGTGCGAAGCCATAAAATAAAAAAGAAAATCTCTAAAGTATTTTATTTAAAGGATAAAATATGTGTCGAATAATATATATCTTCTTCTTATATACATATATGTATAAAAATGAATCCCTATTTCCCTTTGTCACGGCATCACGCGTGAACGACTGGACCGATTTCAGTCATTCTTTTTTTGTTGTGTTTGTTATTGTCAGGAGAAGGATCTTATGTAAAAAAAATAAAGTTGCGCTGAAAATAGTTAAACCCGGACGAAGTCGGGGCGGGCCGCTAGTATACGAGTATATATATATATATATATATATATATATAATTAACGTCGTCAGCTCGACGGCTACGTTGATACATTAATAAACATAACTTTATTTACAACTCACTAAGGGAAACTGTAATTGTACGCATCTAAGGCTTCTTATACACTATTCAACTGTTTAGTCGCGA
This sequence comes from Trisateles emortualis, assembly GCA_947095525.1. NCBI lineage: Eukaryota > Metazoa > Arthropoda > Insecta > Lepidoptera > Erebidae > Trisateles > Trisateles emortualis. The sequence continues at coordinate 12,927,908 of OX352752.1, read as the reverse complement.
GCAACAAAGTTGTAATCATATTTGTAGTTTATCATGTGTCTCTTAATTAGTTCTATTTTAACCAAGTTTTTTTGAAGTAATACTAGCGAGCAAGTCCGACTGGGGAAGGACACATAGCAGTGTATTGTCTATTTCACATAGCATGGGTACTGTGACGTTTAACATTTTACGATAAAGATAAAAGAAAATTATTAAATCAATATAACCAATAGGCTTATTCAATGATCAAGAGCCTAGAGTATTCAATCGATATGTTTTAATTTATTCATCTTTCATTTTCGTTGATATTTATCTTCAAATGTCAGCCGTCACAGTACCCGTGCTATGTGAAATAGACTATAGTTGTATTCCTGTGTGTGAGTATAGATTTCCTGCGTTCATTTAAGGATTGGGTTTGGCTGGTTTTCGCAAGTCCGCTTCAAATTCGCGTTTTTTTTTGGATTGCCATTGGGATCGAACTCACAACTGCAGGTCGCAGTGCTAAATAGGGAGGAAACTACTTACTTCACTATGCTACCGTGCAGTTATTGTGTGCGTAATGAGATTTATGTACCTAGTTTAGTTGTTCCTGCCTGACAAGTGTTAGAATAGTAGAAGAGCATGCATGCTTCATCATCACCTAAGTCAAAAACCGTCCACTGCTAGACATAGCCTTTCCCCAAGAATTTCTACAGCATTCAGCCCATCGACTGCCGGCAATATTTACCATAACCATGTGCGCTACCAATACTTTTATAGTAGGGTATCTATAGAAATCGGTGCGTTAAAAACATATCTAAATAAGCACAGAAGGTATCAAGGTATATCTATTTCACTAGTCAAAAAAAGTCGCTTGTAAACTTACAAGCGACTTTTTTGCTTAGTATACAAAACCTCTAACAGCACAGGTGCGTTTTGAATTGCGCTGTACCTGATTAAATAAATGCTAATATTTGTTAAGGCCGATGTAATTTACAGAGGCTCTATTGATGTACTTAATTGAATACGACCTTTATTTATAGAGGGACCAGCTATTTCCCTTTGCTACTGTGGAATAGTTCAATGTCCAATTTAAGTAGACCTCTTAATCCTTACTAATATTATAAATGTGAAAGTTTGGGAGAATGGATGGATGGATGGATGTTTGTAACTCTTTCACGTGAAAACTACTGAACGGATCAGAATGAAATTTGGTACAAAGATAGATTATGGTCTGGAATAACACATAGGTCACGTAGGCTTTTTGCAGCAATAACCGACATCCACGCCGGCGGAGCCGCGGGCAACAGCTAGTTCTATATAGTTATACATAGTAGTAGTAGTGATAGGCCAATGTTTATGATACTTTCAAGTACCTACATTCTTCGATTTTTGTCTATTTGTGTCCAAACAAAGTTCTTAGGTCCTTTTGATATATTTTTTTAATTTACCACTGTCAATAGAAACTTACATCTTATTCCACAGATCTCTTTTCTACTAAAAACAGTTAGACAGACCATAAGCCTTAAGAGCGTTTGCCACTGCCCATTTTTGTATACGGATGTCCTATCCGTATGGAAAAAGGGATCCCTTCTTTTCTCATAATGTTCTTTGTCTTAATATACTTCGGCATAACGATTTTGGCACAATTTGTTTTGGCATAATAATACTTCGGCCTAATTTTTTATGGCATACCTTTTATGTTGGCACAATCATGTTAAAGACTAATTTGTGTTGGTATAAATTAGATTCGCATAACGTTAGTAGGCCTAATGAGTATTAGCATGACGTTAGTAGGCCTAATGACTATTAGCATAATAATATTTAAGCATATAATTAATATAGGTAAATAACAAAAATATTTTTTATGCAAATTATTTATTATACATAACATTATGTAACTTAAACGATTTTTCAATCGCGAGATAACTTTTATCTGAAGAATATATTAGTTAACTTCTACCTATTATGAGAATAAATATGGCGGTTATTTCTCAGATAGAAGTTAATTTATTGAAACAGTGGTCCTTAATTATGTATAATTATTTATTTTAGGTGTATATTTTTAGCAATTGCTTGTAAAAATACTAGTTTAGAAGTATACTCATCTTTTTTACTTGGCATAATTTGACTAGGCATACTATGAAGATCATAGAATTTCAATTAGAATAATATAGATTGGGTTACTTTCTTCTTTAAAAATGCGTAGGTTAGGTTAGGTTAGAACTGTGACCTCTTATGCACGAGCCGAGCGAGCGAAGCGAGCGTGCCGCGGCAGCGGCCGGCGAGTGCCAGAAACGAACATGCTCTCATGGGCAAGGATATAAAAACCAAATAATTATCATTAAATCAACTTTTATTTATTACAATTACTAAAAAAAAACAATTAAATTAATCATCAAAATTACAACTTTGCAATAATACATTTAGTGACACAATAGTTTTACGACACCACCGTCTTCTTAGAAAAATAAAAAATAATTTCTATTCTACCTACAATATCAAGTGCCTACAAATTACATTAGAGCAATATTGTATAAACGTGTTAGCAGTATTGTATAGTGTCTAATATTCTAGGTGTTAATAATTATTTCAATGTTATACCTATAAAAATATGTTTTAATGTAATTATGCGTAAATAAATTTATGTTTTAGGATATAATGCTTAAAAAAGTTATGCTATAGAACTTTATGCTTAATATATTTATGCATTAGAAAGTTATGCCTAATCATTGTTATGGTTTGAAAAAATATGCCTAAAACATTATGCGTAAGCTGTTATGCGTAATTATATTATGCGAAAATATAATTATGCCTAACAAAAATATGCTAAGTTATATTAGGTCTTAAAATTTTAGGCAAATGGATAGGGAACCATGGAAAAATCGTCCCATAAGAGCCAAATGAACGTATCACCAAAATGTCGAAAAAAATTTTTTTTCGTAAATTACGTGTTTAAATGGTCCACACCATCTGCCAAAAGAACTTAGTCGTACAGTTATTGACTGTACGACTAAGTTCTTTTGTTTCAGAGTTCAATTATAACGTATCATAAAAAATATTATTTTCTTTACAACCATATCAACTTAACTTTCGATTGGTTAATGTCAATGTCATCCGTTTAATTTTTAGTTACTTCCAAATTAACGTATATGTTTATGAGATTATTCTCTCGATAATTACATGTTCCCTAATTGACAATTTGTAAACAACCATAACAATGTAAGAACTTATACGTTACTTTAGTTTTAAACAATATGTGAGCTAGTTGTTTTAATTAAGAGCCATATGAACGTATAAAAGTTTACGTTAATTTAAAACTTATTTCGAATAGCATCTATCTTATTTAACTGATTGCCAATGCCACATTAAACCAATTACGTTACTTTGGCAGTAATATTTACGTATTAAACCCTGTTCAGATAAGAGCGAGAAAAACGTAATCCTGACACTTTTTGAAAATCCATAAATATTTAATATATTTGACAATATTATTAATACTCTTTTTTGCTATTTTAACTTCCTATTTACTAGTCTCTAATTCGGCATTTTTCTTTTCTCGGTTAGCTGTTATATAATGTATAATAAAGTACTTCAAAGTTCAGAATAGTGGTATTTGCACAGTTTTTTGTCTCTCCTGTAAAGTTGTCAAAATGTCAATACGTTCGTTTGGCTTTTATGGGACGAAATGGGCAGTGGTAATCGTAATACAGGGGAATGGATGTTATTAAAATAAAGTACGTATGTGTGTGTTATAAATGAATTTTCTAAACACATGCGAGTGGTGGCGTGCCCTTGGAGAGGCCTATGTCCAGCAGTGGACTGCGATAGGCTGATGATGATGATGATGATGATGCGAGTGAAAGTCCCTCTTAATCCACACACGCTGGTCCATGCAATTTTTCCTTTTTACTTTTACCTGGCAATAGACTCACTAACCACAAAATTAACAGTCCAAAAACATTTAACTAAAAAGAAAAGTCCACCATTGAACATCTAAAACAATCTTTTTGACTATCAACAAAACCTCTAAACCGTCACTCCTTCACTAGCCATAAAAAAGACATTTTTTTCTGTCCCATTTCTAAACCACAAAGCCTTAGAGACAAAGATAAATGGACTCTAAGACTAATGAGGTAACGTTTATTTTGGCTCGAAATTGATCGCTTCGTACACAACCTGTCGGGTTCCGTCGATAGTAATTAGAGATTCATTCTTTAATTAAAGCTTTTTTTGTGAAAAAAAAGTTCCGGTTTTTACGTTTCGATGTTTTATCTTAAGTGTGGAATTATCCGTGTTTTAGTTGTTCGTATTTTAAAGGCTTCAGATAATTTAAGCATTTAATGTAATATTGATTACAAGTAAATGCTCACACCAATTGAGCATTTAATTTAATTCCAAAATGAGCTTTTAAAAATGCTCGGCAGTTTTTGCATTGCCTAGCATTCAATCGTTGGCTCAGTATTTATTTATTAACATAGTTACCTACTATTACTTGTTTTGAAAAACAATGTAACAATGTTGTAAAAATATAAGTGTAATTTAAACATTAATAGACTATTTTGGTTAAAAAGGTGCCTGCACTTGTTTATAGAATAGAATTGTTAATTATGTTTTTTCCCTGATGAATTAGACAAAGGCTATCCCATATTTTGTCTATTATTTAAAGTCCCATCTAAAAGAAGGTGCCAATTCCAAGTATAATATCAGATTTATACTGTGAACTTTTCAAACATAAAATACCAATAATACTTTTACTCGTCTCAGGGATTGTACTCAGTACCTAACTATTAGTTGGAAACATAATCGAAGCAGTCTTTGTGAATATCTGTTATTTAATAATTAAGGCTTGTGATATCGCCAACGCCCTTGAGCATTTGGGCGAAGCAAACACGACCTAATTCTCTAGGCGAGCGCGGGGATACAAACAGATGTACTCTTTGAATGGACGTCTTTTTAATTTTTCATGAATTAAAATTTAAACTTATTCTAAATAAAATTAACAAATTATAGGTGTATGTTTTCTTCAAATATTGTTTTTTTTTTTCGTATTATTTGATAAAAATTGAAGTCATAAAGTGGTTACATTTCAATAATTTGGTGCTGTATCGATGAATTTTTACAAACTATTTAGAATTACTATATAATTTATGACAAAACCATATTATGAAACACATCTTGTACATTAATACTGTATTTTTTGGCAGTCATTTGTCTATAAATGCCAACAAAAAATGGTTTCATTTACACCTCTTTTTCATCATTTTTTGAGAGAGACGCCTTAATTCAGCAAATATAGTATTCAACTGGCACCACAACTCGTTATACCACTGAAATCAGCAAGTAAACACAAAAAATCTGTGGACAAAAAGAATAGGCCTAAAAAGCGTTTTCTTGTTGGACACCATATTTCTCCAACAATAGCTGCGGTGTTACAACAAACAACACTTTATATTGCCTTTTGTGTCCAAATCTAATTCAGGCTGGCCACCCTTTCCGTTTGACACGACCGACGTGAAAAATCACCCAGTATTTTGGGTAGAAATTAAGTGTTCGGGACAGCTTACACGAGGAAATGGTGAAAAGGATATCAGTATGGTTTCCTTTGGTGGGTTTTGGAAGAATATGAATTGCTTTTTAAAGCAAACTATGTTTTTATCGGTTCGAAGTAGGTTTAACGCTTTTCTATACCAATATTAAATTTTTAGTTTGTTTGTTTGATACGTTTTAACATAAAAACTACTCGACCGATTTAAAAAAAAATTACACCATTAGAAAGCTACATTATCAGTGGGTAACATAGGCTATATTTTATATTTAAAAAAATACAGGATCCCTACGAAAATTTAATAAATATCCACCGCGGGACGTGCCGCTCGCACTAGTGTTTATAAAAATGTTCTGCTAACTAAATTTTGTTTACGGTTCGTAATCTTGACAAAGACTCGCCACACATAAGAATTTAGCTAAAGGTATATGAAGGTAATTAAATACCGGTGCACCCACTAAAGTGCGCATTAGTTGTGTTGGGGTTAGCTGCTTAACTAATGGCCACATTACTGACTGACAAAGGTCATATTACACGTCAGGTGCTATTCGCAGTTGTGCCGTAGATTAGTGGAGAGAATGTGGATTGCTAATCAGAGGTTTCGGGTTTATACCATGCTCTTTTAATTCCGACGACGACGTTTTTGAACTAATGATGTGGTAAAAGCATGATGGTAAGCCATTACCGTAATTTATTAACGCTTGCAATACCTGGAGTATCACTCACGTTTTGCAGACCAAAATACGTGTAACACTAGAGTTTTGTGATTGTAACTCTGGCATATGGTAACACTAGGGGTCGCCCGCGTCTCCGTCCGCGTGGTAATTTGGAATATTATCCCCGATTTTGCAACATATCTCACCACTGCTCTGCTCCTATTGATCACAGCGTGATGTTATATAGCCTATAGCCTTCCTGGATAAATGCACTATTCAACAAAAAAAGTTTTTTTTCTAATCGAACCAGTACTTTCTGAGATTAGCGCGTTCAACCAAACAAACAAACTCTTCATCTTTATAATATTAGTAGGTATAGAAGTATAGATTTCATATTTTATCCATAATTAATATGCGCACAGAAACATAACTGCACCACTGTGTGTAGTTACATAATTGGCTGTGGTCTTCTGTAAGATGGAGGTCTTTCCCCAGTCGGGCTGCCCGCTTCTATGGTGCCCTAACTCTTTAAAATAATACTCTAAATAGAATACAACATCTAATTTTGTATAATGTATATAAAAAGTCACCTTAATGTTTTTAAAGGTTGATTAATTTATTTTTATTTAATCACACATAAGGGGTAGATGGGGGATGAAATAAAACTGATTTTGCCGCGTCATCGAGTCAATATTGATGAGTAAGCTATTAAGGGTTAACGGACAGATACGCCGGCCATTTTTATTAGGGGATTACATCGAAAAATACTCGCAGAGATGTGTTGTGCCACATTATATATATTATTGAGAGAAGTTGCTTAGTCGATCGGCGAGGTTTAAATATATTTGCCTCATTAACTGGCCCGTTGGTCTAGTGATTAGTGACTCTGACTGCTACGCCGGGGGTCGTGGGTTCGATTCCCACCCAGGACAAATCTTTGTGTGATGAGCATAAATGTTTAAGAGAGGTAGGGCACCATACTAGCAAGCAAGCCCGACTGGGGAAGGACCTCGACCTTACAGAATACCACAGCCAAATAACTACACACAGTGGTGTAGTTGTTTTCCTGTGTGTGAGTACGGGTCTCTATCGCTCATTTAGGGTTGCGTTTTGAAAGAAACGTATTCCTATCCCAGGGTTACTTCCATCTTAAAGCCCTGGTGTAAAAAAATGGGTTGGCTACACGCAAGTGATGCCTCTGGTAATGCAAGCGTCTATAGGCTACGGATACTGCTTAACATCGGGTGGGCCGTATGCTTGTTTGCCACCCAAGTAGTATAAAAAAAAAACTTATATTATATACCAATAAATTTGCTTTCTATTCATTTCGACTACCGTTTATGCCACTTGTCTAGTGAGGCTGGTGTTACAAAGCTGTACTACGGTATGGCAAAGGCTACGGCGGTAACGGTTCACCATCAGGCGGACCGTAAGCCAGTTTTAAAAAATGTTGAACTTCAAGTGAATAATGAAGTAAAAAGGATTTTTTTTTAGAAAAATATTTATATAAATAAAATAAAATAAACCTATGTTACGCCCTATAATATTAGCTATCTGCCAGTGAAAGTCCCATTAAAATCCATCTAGCCGTCGCGGGGATTACAGGCAACAGACAGACAAAAATTAAAAATAATGTTTTTTTTTTAATTTTTGTCTTTTTTTTGAAGTAATAATATGCATTAACAGACACTTCAATTTTATTTATATGTATAGATAATAAACATTATTTTGCCCGGAATTCTGGAAATAAAACCTGATTAAGTACATTATATTTCATAAAACCCATAAGATTCAGTGACCCATCCTCTTTTACGCACGCATAACATTCCTTAACCGACTACATAGTACGCAACAGCCATTTCCTTCTGACCCTTTATCCTAAACAAAAGCCACGCTAGGTAAAGACAATATATTACTCTCATACTGTGAGTAAAAATCACCAGGCCATTTAACACGAATAGCAAAAAGAAAATGGACCCTACTATCCTAATAATAAAATACAATTTACAACAAATGAAATATATGGGGCATAACACAATATGTAACCTACATTATGTGAATCGTAAAAAATAATTTCATAAATTAACGGTATTTGTTTGGTTTTAGGAAGATTGTGGTGAATTGATAATAATATAATTGGAAGAATGCCAGAATCAACATGCTGTAGATTTGTTTTAAAGTCTTATAGGTATGGCTAATAGCTGGTGACCTGTAACACAGGTTTTCTTTGAACACCTACAACAGGCACCAGTCTCTCTAACAAAGGTGGAATATAGTTTAAACTATGTGAAATCTAGCCCTAAGAAAATTGTGGAGAAAAAATAAATGATTTTATTATTATTATTATTAATAGCGGTGGTGCCCGAGTGGGAAAGTAACCGACTTGCATGCAAAAGGTGCGAGTTCGATCCCAGGCGGCAGTACCAATGTATATTTCACTTTGTGGAGTTTATATGTACTAATCAAATGATTCGCCATTTGCTAACGGTGAAGGAAAACATCGTGAGAAAACACACATGTCCTAGAAGTTATTCTAACTAAAGACATGTCTGATTCACCAACCCGCATTAGGCCAGCGTGTGTGAATTAAGGCCTAAACCCTCTCTCTCTTTTGATAGAGGAGAGGAGACCCTTGCCCAGCAGTGGGACATATATGGGTTGCTATTATTATTATTTAGGTATAGCTTATTTTTTCTTGCATGAACAGATAGGTAGACTTAAACTCAAAATTCATTAATTCATTTAGATTACAAAGACGTAAGATGATGTCTGCTAATTTGCCTACGAGTCACGAGAAGAACTAGCAAGAAACTCAGACCACTTTTTTAAATCGCCGAATAGTTACAATCTTTTGTAAAATGACACTCATATTTTGCCTCGAATTTTACTATAAACTCCGTATATATATTATCTTTCAAGAGAGGTAGGGCACCATACTAGCGAGCAAGCCCGTCTGGGAAAGGACCTCCACCTTACAGAAGACCACAGCCAACTTACTACACACAGCGGTGCAATTGTGTTCCTGTGTGTGCATACAGGTCTCCAGCGCTCATTTTGGTATGCGTTTTGAAAGAAACGTATTCCTATCCCAGGGTTACTCCATCTTAAAGCCCTGGGGTAAAAAAATGAGTCGGCAACAAGCAAATTATACCTCTGGTATTGCAAGCGTCTATAGGCTACGGTAACTGCTTAACATCAGGCGGGCCGTATGCTTGTTTGCCACCCAAGTAGTATAAAAAGAACACTAACTTTCCTAAACAATCCTAAGCTTGCCTGTAAGAAATTGCTTTCAGCGATAAGGCTGCCCATTGATTATGTATGCAATATATATTTTAGTGTATAAATAATAATAAATTATCTATATATCTGTTCTACTTCTGAAAATTTTCTAACATAAAACGTTAACTCTTTGCCTAACCAAGGCGGTAATTAAACCCAAGACTGGCTACAATGGGCTGCCAACATAAGCCCAAGCTTATGCTTATGGACCAACGAAGAGGCTATGATTACAACGTGGTTAGAGGACTTCGCTAATAGTCATTATGAACGTGGTCGGTTGTTGTCGATGCCTTTAAAAATTAACCTCTAAGGCTAACGATCCATCTACCAATCAGGTTAATCCACAGATTTGACCAGGCGGTATTTAAAAAGTTAAATGGGATGTGAATGTTTAAAGTCATGCTTCCTAATTGTTTCCAAATTGGTGTGAATACTGTGAAGTAACTTATTATAGTACAACACCTTTTTCCTCGACGGAGTGAGCAGAGGTCTACGTAAAACAAATATTGATAGTAAATTATCAAAAATGACAACTATTATGAATTTACAGGAGTGTGGCGTCATAGAATTACTATTATCTTAATCTAATGATTATACTATATACGTAACATTAATTTTTAAGTTAAAGGTAATAAACATACACAAAAAACAAATAGGAAACAAAAATATAGACTATTCCCCGATATTACTGTCTACTGGAAACGTACCCAGCAGGCTAACTATTAATTATTCCCATAAATTAAATAAATATATTATTATAAAAGCAAAAAAATAAAATTTTGAATTCATAACAATATTTTTTTATCTTTATCTTTTATTATTATTCTTTCATTCATCCCTTCTAAAATAATGTCCAAAGCACCTCAAAAATTCGTATGAATTGTTGCCATTACATCTTTTAACCCGCAATTTCTGACTACCATTCTAATTCTGTTTTTACCCGACTGCGGCGAAGCCATAGGTGGGTTATAATTTTTTTAAAGACAACTCCCGCACTTGGGAACAAACCTTGTATCGCGAGGGACTTTACAAGCATACAGGAGGAGGAGTTATAAGGTTTTTAAAGGGTCGGCAACGCGTGAGTGACACCCCTGGTGTCGCAAACGTCCATAGGCTACGGAAACTGCTTACCATCAGGCGGGCCGTATGCTTGTTTGTCACCTTGGTAGTATAAAAAAAAAAAATAATAAATAACAATTAACGGACACAAAGTACACAGACTACTCGGGACAACCATTTATGATGGACCACGCAATTTTTTGTCCTTCGTGATGATCGAGCCCACAACACGCCGCGCAGTAGTAAATGGTGAGTTAACCACTTAAGCCACTGAACCTACCGAGCAAGAAATCTGTATGTAACATTTATATCCGAAATTCAAACGAACGAAGCACCAGACTAATCCTAGTTAAGTAAATAAGTGATTAAGATAGAAAGGCTGCGTTGCAATTAATTTGCACAAGTAATTAAGGATGGCAGGTGCAAGCCTTAATAGAATGTTTGCCGAAGCAGTAGAGGAGCTATTATTTCTTGTATTTGTGTAAACTGCCCTTACTGGAGTGGAGAACGAGGGTGTTTACTGATTGGTGAGGGTTAGTAGTGTGGGGCTGTTATTATTGAGATGGGAGATTAGATAAGGCTATTTTTTATTTTTTTTTATTACGTACTAGTTGTTGCCCGCGGCTCCGCCCGCGTGGATGTCGGTTATCGCTGTAAATAGTAGCCTATGTGTTATTCGAGACCATCATCTATCTCTGTGCCAAATTTCATCCAGATCTGTTCAGTAGTTTTTACGTAAAAGAGTAACAAACATCCATCCATCCATCCATTCTTACAAACTTTCACATTTATAATATTAGTAAGGATTCTGCCGACCCCAGTAAGTATTGTATTTATGAGAGGAAGGAGAAGCACGACTGGGGAAGGATGAATACACACACGGTAGTGTAGTAGTGATTCTGGGCGTAAGTTCAGACATCCTATCCTGCATTTTCTTTAAAAATTTTTTTCCTGTCATAGGGTTACCCATAACGAAAGAATGAAAGAAAATGAAATTTAAAATTATTTGTTAGTTTTAACAAGTTTGATCTTATAAACAAGATGGTGAATGGAACCTCCTTTTAAGCTAAAGTAGCCTGTATTAGGAGACTCCGCTCTTCCTTAACTGGAGAGAAAAGTAATATTTATTTATCGTGGTGGTGGCTCAGTGAGAGAGTAACCGACTTGCACGCAAGATGTGTGAGTTCGAATCCGGGCGGCAGTACCAATGTAAATTTCACTTTGTGGAGTTTATATGTACTAATCAAATGATTCGCCATCTGCTAACAGTGAAGGAAACATCGTTAGGAAACCCGTCTTAAAAGAAATTCTAAAGACATGTCTGATTCACCAACCCGCATTAGGCCAGCGTGTGTGAATTTAGGCCTAAACCCTCTCTCTTGATAGAGGAGAGGAGACCCGTGCCCAGCAGTGGGACATATATGGGTTGCTATTATATATATATATTATATAATATTTATTTTGCATATCACTACAATATTACATGTCTAATAACAAAAATAAAATAAACATTTTTTTTTTTAAAAAGACAACTCCCGCACTGGAGAACAAGCTCTGTGTCGCGAGGGACTTTACAAAAATACAATTAACAGACACAAATTACACCCAGACTCAGAACAATTCTTTGAGGATCACACAAAGTTTTATCCTGTGTGGGAATCGAACCCACAATCTCGTGCACAGCAGACCACTGGACCACCGAGGCAGTCAATTATATTAGGTACAGATTTATAACACAACACTGATGTTGAAAGATTTTAGGATGGCAACTTTGAAGCCTCAGGTATTGCAAGCTTCCGGGAACTATACATATATCATCAGACGGGCCGTACGATTGTTTGTCACCTTTGATACGTATTGTATTTATGAGGAAGCTCGGACTCTGACAAGTTGTTCCTCACATTTGCTGTGCACATGATAAATGTGAAGTTAATTAGAAATTGTGTTACTATTGTAAATGTGTGTTTAGTGTTATGAGCGGGTACACACATAGTGAGTAGCCTAGAGACACCCCAACGCGTGAGTGACACCCCTGGTGTTGCAAACGTCCATAGGCTACGGGTTACCGTAGCCGGCCAACTGCTTTCCATCAGGCGGGCCGTTTGCTTGTTTGCCACCATGGTAGTATAAAAATATATATATATGAGAGGTAGGGCACCATACTAGCGAAGCAGAAAACCACAACCAAATAACTACACACAGCAGTGTAGCTGTATTCCTGTGTGTGAGTTTCCAGCGCTCATTTAGGGATGCGTTTTGAAAGAAATGTTTGTAATCCCAGAGATCTTAAAGCCTTGGTATAAAAAAATAGGTTAGCAACACGCAAGTGATACCTCTGGTATTGCGGGCGTCCATAGGCTACGGTAACTGCTTAACATCTGACGGGCCGTATGCTTGTTTGCCACTCAAGAAAACTAACAAAAAACAGAATCTTTATCAACAAAACTAAGCAAATAAAACCTCTACCATGTTTATATTTAATCAGCTATGGTGGTGACAGGCCAAACCACGATACATTGGCCCGATATAATATTAATTGCACCCACTTGTTCGTATCTCAGTCGACTCGGTGACTGAGTACACTCATTTATATCCTTCTAAGCCACACTTAATTTGGGACACTGTGTTTTGGCTGGGAACGTTTTTTCTTGATAATGTTGTGTATTATTGAAAGGGAAGTTATGTCGCAAGTCACAACAGTCCCGCTGGGGTATTCCGTTAGAACGAAAACCGAGCGACCGCGAAAACGGAGCAAAATCTGGCTGTCAGATTGAAAATCGGAGCAAAATCTGGCTGTCAGATTGAAATAGGTATTCCGTAAGAGCGCTAACCTAGCCTTTTTGATGTTTAGCAATCGTGTGTGCCGTCACCGAGCAATCACAACTGTCAGTTTTGACTGCCTCGGTGGTCCAGTGGCCGCAGTATGCGCCTGCTGGGCACGAGGTAGGTTCGATTCCCACACAGGACAAAACTTTGTGTGACTCACAAAGAGTTGTTCTGAGTCTGGGTGTAATTTGTGTCCGTTAATTGTATGTTTGTAAAGTCCCCCGCGACACAGAGCTTGTTCTCTAGAGCGGGAATTGTATATAAAAAAAAAAGTTTGCGATCGCTGTTTTTTAGAGAATCAGCCAGCCGATCTTTTTTGCCGCAGTCTTTACGGGTCTCGATTGCTTATAGAGGAAAGCGTTTTTCAAGAAACGTCTTCCTATCCTAGGGATGCTTCAATATTCTATGCTTCGCATAACCTTGGTGTTAAAATTTGGGTCAGCAACATGTAATGATGCCTTAGGTATTGCAAGCGCCCAAAGGCTACGGTAATTGCCGTTTTCTTTTTATACTAATTGGGTGGCAAACAAGCATACGGCCCGCCTGATGTTAAGCGATTACCGTAGCCTATGGAAGCTTGCAATACCTAAGGCATCATTACATGTTTGGAATTCCGCGCGTCACTCACGTAGTTATAAAGGTCCTGCGAGAATACCAGCGTTGTGGTCCAGGCCACAACATAAGAGCTGACGCAGGGACCTTATTTGCTTTTTTATATTAAGTTTTATGAAATGTTGTCATTGTTAGTTTAATTGTATGTAAGAGCAAATATTTTTTTCTTTCTTTTCTTTTCTTTCTTTAGATATCACTTGCGTGTTGCCGACTAATGTTTTTACACCAGGGCTTTAAGATCGAGTATCCCTATTTTCTTTTAACAAATTACATAGGGCTCTTCTATTTCTGTGGGCTCTACCCTTGTCGAATTGGCTGTATTGCCTTTTGAAGTTCATAAGTATCATGTATTATTAAATATTTGATCTAAATTAATAAATCAATGACTTTAGGTTGAGTTTGAAATTCACAATAGCTGCCCGAAGTTTTGAATTTGGTGGTGTTTATCCCCCCTCGTGCCTCAGCAAGCACGTAAAGCCATTGGTCTGCCTGATCTCTCTAGTTAAGCCACCGCGACCGAAGTTCGGTTAAAACAACATAACACATGTTTATGTCACTAGATAACCTGCGTAGTAGTTATTAGGAGGAAACCATCTATATATCTTAACTGAAAGTCGCTTAGAGACTTGGCTAAGCACATATTTCATAAAGATACAGTAACTGCTCCATAAATCTGCTCCAACTCTTAGCTTTTACCATTTTGGTGCCTCTATTTCATATTACATAATACTATTTTATATTTATTGGAAATTTTAGAGAGCTTATTAAACTATATGAACTTTAAGGCGGTCGTACTTCCAGAGCGATTTTAGTAACGGCGGCTATCTCCACGGAGATTAGTTAATTACGCAGGACATATAGTGCACAAGAGTGTGTGCAAATACGGGTGCACTCTTTATTCCTTCACTCTCATAGATCGATGGAGCAGCAATTTGACAGACCGGAGAAATATTGCCGACTCTTTAAAAACCATATAACTCCTTTTCTGTAGAACCCCATGCTATAGTATCTAGGGAAAACCTCGGCAGGGAGCTCATTCCACAGCCTAATCGTACGTGGTAAGAAATTCTTCTGGAATCTTACGGTACGGAATGTTTGAGGTGCAAGGATGTCAGGATGAACTCCTTTGTTTGCAACTAGTTGTGAATGAAGAATATTTTACATTAATACACAACAAAAACATTTTTTCTTTATCGTATAGCATGTAATTTGCGCCATAAAGATGACCGCCTGAATCTTCATTCTCCCAAAAATATATAGTAATGATAGCTGTAGAAACTTTACCGATACCATAATTCTCTTTCGCTGTAAAATTGGCAATACGCGTTTGATACTAGGCGATGTTGCAAGTCATCGTTGCAAATTAAAAATCTCCCATGTGTAAAAAGTAATTTCAGGAAAAAACTTCCTTCTGCAAGAACATTTTTAAACAAATTACCAATAAATATGTGCACGCTAAGAATAAGGCTCAGAGATATCATATTTTTTTATATTTTAAGTGTTCATCACTATTTAACTTTAAAGAAGAAATTAATATCTTTATAGGGAAATAGCGAAACGACTGATCGACGCTTCGCGTGACCAAAAGGCTGGCCTGTTTCTTGCACAGAGAATCAGCATTGCCATTCAACGTGGCAATGTCGCCAGCCTTTTGGGCACTTTTCCGGTTGACAGTGATTCGGAGGAATATTATGATGCCTAAACTATTGCCTTTTATTTAATTAATTAGTTTTTCATATTTAGGTTTAGTTAGTATAAATAAGTTTTTTTCATATTATTCTTGTATATATATAGCATTAATTTATGTAATTCAATGTCATTTAAATTTCAGAATAAATATATAAATTAATTTTGAAAAAAAAAACTTTAAAGATATACAGCAAACTTTTTAATGTTCACTAATTACATTTATGATCTAAACATAAAACATAGAGAGGTAGGACATCGTTCTAGAGGACAACCCGATTGGGAAAGGACTTTACAGAAGACCACAGTCAAATGACTACATACAGCGGTGTAGTTGTGTTCCTTTGTGTGAGTACAGGTTACCAAATCTCATTTCCCTGCCTACCCAAAAATAAACACCAGGGTTTGATGATGGAATTTCCCTGGGATAGGAAAACGCTTCATTTAATACGCATTCCTATGCGCTCTGGAAACCTGTACTCACACACAGGCACACAACTACATCCATGTGAGTATTCATTTGGCTGTGGTCTTCTGTAAGGTTGGATGTAATGTGTGACGAACTTGACGATTATCATTTATTATGACATTGTGGTATCAGGTATTATTGACATTTTGACATTGTACTTTAATAATATTCTTATTGTTTGACATTTATTATTCATGTATGTGAGATAATTGTTACTGACTTTGTTCGTTTTTATCTCAAAAAACAAATTATTATTATTATGTCCTTCCTCAGTCGGGCTTGCTCACTAGTATGGTGCCCTACCTCTCTTGAAACTCTCTTTTGTTGTGGAATCACTACAACTACCTCTGGCAAACAGATACGTTTAAACTTGGTCATTGTTTAGACATTACTAGAAACTGTTACCAACTATCTGACTTCAACTTTGAATGGCACTACTTATTGGAAATACTCGATTAAAGTTAGGGCGCATTTTAACTTGGCTGTTAGTTTGTGGCAGAAATTATGCTGCATGATTGGTTACTGAACCAATTATGCAGCAAAATTTCTGCAACAAAACACAAGCCACTGGGCTTAAATGGAATTAATGGTGTCGCCATTTATCACTGCGCAGCGGGTTGTGGGTTCGATTCTCAGACGCGACAAAAATTTAGAAAACAAACCCGGTGGGGAATATACAACTCACGTACACATAGTAGACCCAGACTCCGAACAAACAGATGACACAAAGTTTTGTCCCGGGTGGGAATCGAACCCATAATACTCGACCCGGTCATGGTCATGAAGGACTAACTATTGGACTGCACATGTAGCCTAGTGGCTAAGGTCAAAAGGAGTGGCCAAGCAAAACTTTGCCACAAACAATTTGCTCAATACAAATTACGTGTTCATTGAAAATGGGGCAGAATTTTACTTTTTCTAAATAAATACTGTATATTTATGTAGAAACTTCTGTTAATTACGGTTCGTGTAATGATTGCAAATGTCTTTGGTGATATTTCTGGCCTACCAAACATCCTTACTACCTAAATATATTATGATTACTTTTTAACCGACAAACAAGCATCTTTTTTATACTACTACTGTGAGGAATAAGCCTGGTGGTAAGCAGTTAGCGTAGCCTATACGCTTGTAATTTCAGTAGCAACACAGGAGAAGAGTGGAGGCACTAATGGTTGATATTATTATATTATTACTAGCTGACCCAGCAAACGTTGTTTTTTTTTTTTTTTTTTTTTTTTTTTTTTATACTACCAAGGTGGCAAACAAGCATACGGCCCGCCTGATGGAAAGCAGTTACCGTAGCCTTTGGACGTTTGCAACACCAGGGGTTTTGCTACTAAAATAGTAATATCGCTATTAAAAAATAGGGGTTGATCGAAGAGGGGTGAAAATTAAGGGCTGTATGTACTTTTTAATGCTGAATCACAAAAAAATAAAAACAAATAATTTTGTCTAAAAAATTAAATACAAAAATTAGGGGTGGACCACCCTTAACATTTAGGGGGATGAAAAATAGATCTTGTCCGATTCTCAGACCTACTCAATATGCACACAAAATTTCACGAAAATCGGTCGAGCCGTTTCGGAGGAGTTCAAAGTTGAACACTATGACACGAGAATTTTATATATTAGATGATACTAATATTTAGTATTTAGGTAACCTGTAATGTTAGTGTAGGTATGTAAATAAATAAATAAATATTAAACACACTTTTTGATGAAAGAAACGTATTCCTATCGCAGGGATAGTCCCATCATAAAGCCCTGCTGTAAAAAAAATGGGTTGGCAACACGCAAGTGATACTTCTGGTATTGCAAGCGTCCATAGGCTATGGTAACTGCTTAACATCAGGCCGTATGCATGTTTGCCACCGAAGTAGTATAAAAAAAACTTTTTTTTTTGTGTTCAGTAATTTATATGCCAACTACTGGTTTTCATTTCGTATAAGCCCGGTTGACTAGAACTGTGCCACTTTTTTGGAGTTAGTTTTGTGTCGCGGGGGACTTTACAAACATACAATTAACGGACACAAAATACACCCAGACTTTTTGTGCACGATACAATTTTTTTATGGTACCTTCAAACAAGCATATTATAGACTTCATAGCTGGTAAACTTAGGCATGATACATCTCCCCTTCTCTTCTTATCGTTTGGTTAGTCGCCAACCTGGTGACAGAGTTATTTAGATCACATATTCAGGCCTCTGTCGTGATTTTACGACTGTTAACAGTCGGGACCGATCTTTAACGTCCACTTTGAAACATTGAGACGCTCAGATGAAATACCACTATGCGGTCACCCATCTCTAGGTTTTTTTTTCTTTTAAAATACAACTCCCGCACTAGAGTACAAGCTCTGTGTCGCGGGGGACTTAACAAACATACAATGAACGGATACAAATTACACCCAAACTCAGAACAATTCTTTGTGGGTCACACAAAGTTTTGTTCTGTGTGGGAATCGAACCCACAACCTCGTGCACAGCAGTCGCATACTGTGGCCACTGGACCACCAAGGCAGTTTACCGCGCCGTTGGTTGCTAAACCCACTGATCGTTTATCGAACAGCGAGTGCACCTGGCTATGAGCGCCTCTCCGCTCACCACCATGGATATAAAAGGCTTTCAACATCGTGATAATAAAATAAAATTTAACTTAGTACACTTACGAACCTCTATAACAATATTTTCCAAGAAAATTTGTTCTTCAGCCATTACTTTGTGAAGTTGGTTCACACCGTGAGTGGGTCATTCATTTGAATATGCTTCTGAACTAGTGAATGGTGTCGTTTTACTAATGATATTGCTTTTACTATTAAAAGGTAGATATTTGTATGTTAATATAATATCGGGAAGAAAGTTAATATAATGAAACTTTGTTACCTGAAGTCGGGAAGTTTTTTTCAGAACATGAGTCTAATTTCTTGGAAAAATGATTGATTCTGTAAAACGTATTCCTATTTTGACCCATCGGCCAATTATACAAAAAAAAAAACGACAAAAGCTTATATTTTTTTATACTACTTGGGTGGCAAACAACTATACGGCCCGCTTGATGTTAAACAGTTACCGCAGCCTATGAACGCTTGCAATACCAGAGGTATCACTTGCATGTATTTTACACCAGATATTTAAGATGGGAGTGTCCCTGGGATAGGAATACGTTTCTTTCAAAACGCATCCCTAAATGAGCGCTGGAGACCTGTACTCACACACAGGAACACAACTACACCGCTGTGTGTAGTTACTTGGCTGTGGTCTTCTGTCCTTCCCCAGTCGGGCTTGCTCGCTAGTATGGTGCCCTGCCTCTTTTAAACAATTATCCGAGATTGAACCCAGGACATCAGTTATGCCACCATTTATCCATTGTTGCACGACTAACATAAGATACCTTCTGTGTTTATAACATCAACATAACACGAACTTGTACTTCACTTCTCTTCAATTTTCAAGCGCAAATTGATAAGCTCCATTTTGATTTTTCATCGGCTTACAACGTTCGTAAGAAAGTTTTAAAGAAGCTTACATACTTTGTTTATGTAACAAATTATTGTATAATTGCTACGTACTTTATATAAAATGTTATAATTTTTATACTAACAGATTCATACAGGTCTTCAAAGCCCATTTAGGGATTCATTTTGAAAGGAACATTTTCCTATCCCAGGGATACTACATCTTAAAGCCCTGGTGTAAAAAAAATGGGCCGGAAACACGCAAGCGATACAGAGTTCCGTTATGTATTTGTAAGTAAAATATAACATATGATACTAACAAATAACGTGGCTTTCTATAAAAAGGATTTTCAAAATCGGTTCGGTAGATCCAGAGATTACCTCCTACAACATTACAAACTCACTGACTTCTACAATATAACTAGCTGATCCAGCAAACGTTGTTTTGCTACTTAAATAGTAATATCGCTATTAAAAAATAGGAATTGATCGTATAGGGGTGAAAATTGAGGGGTTGTATGTTTTTTTAAATGCTGAATCATAAAAAAATAAAACCAAAAAAAATGTCTAAGAAATCAAAAAAAT
The DNA here is from genome assembly GCA_947095525.1 of Trisateles emortualis. Taxonomy (NCBI): domain Eukaryota; kingdom Metazoa; phylum Arthropoda; class Insecta; order Lepidoptera; family Erebidae; genus Trisateles; species Trisateles emortualis. Next base: position 12,907,771 of record OX352752.1, on the reverse strand, counting down.
TGAACCACCCTTTACATTTAGGGGGATGAAAAATAGATATTGTCCGATTCTCAGACCTATCCGATATGCACACACAAAATTTTATGAGAATCAGTCGAGCCGTTGCGAAGGAGTGTCAGTACAAACACCGTGACACGAGAATTTTATACATATATAAGATAATTATTATCTTATATAAAGATATTATTGTCCGTGTGAATAAGAATATTATTGTCCGTGTGGTGACGGATTAAGAATACATATGTCACCACCCCTTCCATCCCGAGGGTGTCGTAAGAGTCGACTAAGGGAGTAAGTGTTATCCACCGCAAGAGAGGGAAAACTCGAAACAAAACCCTATACCAACCCGTCTGGCCAGCGTGGTATAGTAGGCTAATATCCCTCTGTAGGAGGAGACCCGTGCCCAGCAGTGGGACGTTTATGGGTTGAGACGTAGAAGATAATTATAGTATATGTAGATAGATAAAAAAGAGTGAAAAGTTATTTTGGCGCGTTACATTTTTTTTAACCTATCTAGACTCGTTCACGGTCAGCTATATGTACATGCATATATCGCCTCTTTGCTTTAATAACGTGACAGTCGAAAAAATAATTTTCGGATATGTCAAGCTGCGTCTCGTAACGGAGTCGTGAATCCAGAGATTTTATCTCATCTAAAAATATGCGTGCCGTGCTAGAAGAAGTTTTCACATATTGCCTTATTCTTTAATAGCAATATGTAAATTGAAGCAGACTTTAACATCATACTTTTTTTTTTTTTTATCTCGCACGACCAGTACTAAGTACGATTACCTTCTTTTATCAATATAGTTAGTATCGTGTTTTGTCTGCATCAGCTTGCATGCTATCATACTTGTATTTTACAAAAGATTGTAACTATCTGGCGATTAAAAAGAGTGGCCTGAGTTTCTTGCTAGTTCTTCTCAAGGCTCCACGTCAGCGAACTAGCCGTAGGAAAATTTTGCTGACATCATCTTTCTGGTTTATTCATAATTTATGACCTTTATAAGTGTTACCTTGTAACCTAAATGAATAAATGAATTTTGAGTTTGAGTTTTGAGTTTCACTTCAAAAATGTAGCCTGTTTCATTCACCCCGTTTACAGTACATACTATACACACCAGTACGCACTCGGCATATTTATTCAACTACCGTATACACATGCGCACTTAATTCTTATCTTGGGCACGCCGACCATTACCTAGCTTCTATGTCTTTTTGTTGTTTTAGTTAATGTAGAGATAGCAGTTAGAGTTATGTAGTAAGAGAAACAAATTGTAATTCATGGAGGAACAGGAATTATAATATAGCATCACGCTGATTTCTCCGGAGAGGTAAGCAGTGGAGGCTTGAGCACTTTTTGGAAAAATCATGGAACTCGCGTCATCATCACCGCACGCATTCCATATTCAAAAATAATAATCTAATAGTTTGACGATACAATTGACAAGTTAGGTACTTAGTTTTCACTTCTATCGGCAGTCTCCAAAGACTGCCCTGCGTGTTTTTTTTTATACTTCTTAGGAGGCAGAATCTCTGTCCTGCCGTACAGTACGGATTCAGAGAAATTTTCTCCCACGTAGATTAGGTTGTAAAATGAGCTCCCTGCCGAGGTTTCCCCGTTAGACTATAGCATGGGGTTCTTCAAAAAAGGAGTTATAAGGTTTTTAAAGGGTCGGCAACGCGCAAGTGGTACTCCTGGTGTTGCAAGCATCCATAGCCTACGATAACTGCTTACCATCAAGCTGAAATGGAATTGAGCTGGTCATATCTGCCGCATGTCAGATGACCAATAGGCCTAACTCACGACCCAGTGGGTAGCTCAGAATGGCAAGCGACATCGCGGTAGATCAAGACGGAGATAGCAGGATGAGTTGGAGTTATTTATCGAAGACTGGGAAGGAAATTAGGAGGCCTTTGTCCTTTATAATAATAATACATTGATTCTACACCTTATAATTCCTGAGTTTTGGGGAATGAGTAAGTCTAGGAAAAGGAAAACTCTTTTTTAAAAACAGAGCTTCGCTTTAGGTAAAACGCTTGTAAAAAAAAGCAAAAAAAGCTTTTCACGGGTTCGATTACCGGTTCAGGTAAATTTTATCAGCAATTTCTGCCAAATACTCTCAATAGCAGTGACTAGTACTAAAGTATTACACCTGGATGATCCATAGAGCATATTAAGCCGTCGCCGTCGGTTTCCTCTTTCATAAACACATATGATTGATCGCAGCCGACATTAAGAGTCAATTTCACTTAATCTTTAGATGACTGTACAAGTTTTGGCTATTTAATATACAATACATTTGTCCGGTATTTGGATTTCCGCCTGATGGTAAGCAGTTACCCTAGCCTATGGACGCTTGTGTAAATTATAATGTTTTATTACTGAATTTTGGTAACGTCGGCCTACTTCGATGGAGACTAGGCATCTGCGCGGGATATATTATGGTGAACAAAAATAGGTGCACTCTTTATTCCCTTACTTTTTTTTTTTTTTTTTTTTTATACTACTTGGGTGGCAAACAAGCATACGGCCCGCCTGATGTTAAGCAGTATCCGTAGCCTATAGACGCTTGCATTACCAGAGGTATCACTTGCGTGTTGCCAACCCATTTTTTTACACTAGGGCTTTAAGATGGAAGTAACCCTGGGATAGGAATACGTTTCTTTCAAAAAGCATTCCTAAATGAGCGCTGGAGACCTGTACTCACACACAGGAACACAACTACACCGCTGTGTGTAGTCATTTGGCTGTGGTCTTCTGTAAGGTGGAGGTCCTTCCCCAGTCGGGCTTGCTCGCTAGTATGGTGCCCTACATCTCTTAGTATGGTGCCCTACCTCTCTTACTCTTATAATCTGAAGAGACGGCAATAGGAAAGCGGCTGTAAGTGTTTTTCGAAGAATGGAGGTGTAAACACCACCATTTCCAAATGGGCATCTATAATGTAATTTTTTTTTTTTTTCAACCTGTACTGTCCCACTGCAGGGCAAAGGCCTCCCTTTCCTTTTTCCACTCAACCCGATCTTGTGCTAGAATAGACCAGTCTCTCCTGTACGAATCAAGCTCATTTGTTGGTACCCACATAGTGGTAATTTTTGCCCACAACTCGTTTGACATGCGGCAAACATGCCTGGCCCAGTCCCACTTGAGCTTAACATAGTGTAATGCTACTTATAAATTTTTGGCCCAACTTTGTGATCAGCAGTTACACTCAACTACTAGTTGTCACTTGTCTCCAGGGGCAGTTAAACGCATGTAATATCATGCGGTACCACTATTGCCGACTCTTCTTACTCTCAATTTTTTTCCAACGGTATTATTTTAAACAATCGTTTTCTTAAATGTGTATAGAAACCCATTGAAACCTATTTGAAGCAGCCGTGAGGCATACGGTGCATTATATGCTAGGTTTAATTTAAGTAACTATTTTATTTGTTTTTTTAGTATTTTGTTATTATGTTTAAATTTCTGTTTTTATCTCTACTCGTAACTACTAAGCCTTTCGATTTAAATTGTACTGTTTTCTTTGGTTGCATCAAATATGTACCATATTAGTGTACAAATGTGTAATTATTCACTAAGATAACATTTGCATGCTATTAATAATGACAAAATGTGTCCTGCTCTTTTTCAATTTGTACCATCTTATGTTTGTACCACATTTTATGCAAATAAACCATTATTATTATTATAAATGTTTCTTTCTTTCTTTCATTGTCTGTCTTCTGTACTAATGGCTGTAGTAATGAAGCCACTATTGCTATGACTATACCAATACCCAGCACGGCCGTCAACCAAAATAGCTATACCGGCAACCAATTTGACTGCCTTGGTGGTCCAGTGGCCGCAGTATGCGCCTGCTGTGCACGAGGTTGTGGGTTCGATTCCCACACTGGGACAAAACTTTGTGTGACCCACAAAGAGTTGTTCTGAGTCTGGGTGTAATTTGTGTCCGTTAATTGTATGTTTGTTAAGTCCCCCGCGACCCAGATCTTGTTCTCTAGTGCGGGAGTTGTCAAAAAAACAAAAAAAATAAAGATGGAGCGTGTTGCGCTGATCTCAAATAATGTTAACAAGGAAAGAAGATGATGTATTAAACCTTACATTTAGTTACATTGTTGGTAGGTATATTTAAACAGGCTATGTTGTCGTATATACATTTAATAAAACAGTAGAATGTGGCTGTACGTCAACCTAATACGATTCGTTCGTCTTTCCTTATGACACCCGTGAGAAATGACAATATTTTCTCTGTCTACCGTATCTCAAAGTTTTTCTAGAATGACGGTTTGCACCCCATGTCGCTGCTGTTTGCACCCCACTGCTGGAGTCTCAGAGTGGCTGTTACCACATACCATAAGGTCCACCTTGCGGCTGGTTCGTTCTCTATTACTTTTAAGATCAATTTGCCATAATATGCTACGGTAATGGCGGTAATATTAAGATTTGTTCCGCATTCGCCTCACGAAGTTTTGCCCCAAATGTAATATTTTTGGGGCTAAAACGGAATAAAATGTAGGACTAATACGGTTTTTTTTACGTGGAGAAAAACTTCGTGGGGCGAATGCGGAACAAACCAGTAGTTCATCATCATCATCAGCCTATCGCAGTCCATTGTTGGACATAGGTCACTGTTGTATTTACTGTTATAATAATAATTCATAAAAAAAGAGGCGAGAAACTTAAGAGTCTTAGACAGCACATTTAGATACTCCATTTTAAATCCCTGGTGTAAAAAATTGGGCCGGCAACACGCAAGTGATACCTCTGGTATTGCAAGTGGCCATAGGCTACGGTAACTGCTTAACATCAGGTGGGCCGTAAGTTTGTTTGCCACTCAAGTAGTATAAAAAAAACTTAGGACTTGGTGAATTACAATCAACAAGCAAACTAAATATTTGTGGTCAGAACGTAGACCCCACAGTTTGAGAACCACTGCTCTAACAACATAATATAGCACAGCAATAACAATAAACCAGATACAAATAAAAGTAACAGAAACAGTAATGAAGGCTACGTATAAGAAATAAGTACGGCTGGACTGAATGACGGTTGAATTGACAAATCAACCCTTGCTTTATAGGTGGAGAAAAAGTTAGTATACACTCGTAAACTTGACAGAGAAATGACAGTTGTAAAAAAAAACCAGTCAAGTGTGAGTCGAAGCCGTATTCTAAAATTCTGTATAAAAATATTTTTTTGTTTTTGAAGTGCAAAATTTCTTTTAGCATGGTACGCATATTTTTAGATGACATAAAATCTCTGAATTCACGACACCGTTACGAGACGCAGCTTGACATATCCGAAAAATATTTTTGCGACTGTCACGTTATTAAAGCACAGACCTCGAACGCGTCTATATAAATAAAAAAAACATTTATTGCTATAAAATTTATAACAACTGTTTTGCCTAGTGTTTTCACTTCTGTCGGCACTCCCGGAGTGCATTTTTTTAAGTACTATTTAATTGGCAAATAAACATAAGCCTGTGAAAGATTGCGATACCTGAGACATTACTCGAGGGAATCATTTCTTTAAGAACGCATCCCAAAATGAGTTCTGGCTGGCTGTAGTCACGCGCAAGACCACAAATACGCCATTGTGTGTAATTATTTGGCTGTGGTCTTCTGAAAGGGAGTGTCCTTCTTATTGGTGGTATTTCCCTGGTTTTTTCTTATCCAGATTTGCTTGCTTGTATGGTGCCCTATCTTTCTAGAGAACTTACTGAACTAAAAAAAATGTTTTAAGTATATGCATTTGTAATCGTTTACTTCTAAACTAAATTTCATTTTCTTTATTACAAATGTATTCTATTATAAATGTTATATTTACCTTCCAAGTTTCATTTAAAAATAAATCGAACTGTAAGAAAGCATGTTCTAAAAACATCCACGTGGCGAAGTCGGCCATATTGACACAACTGTCAGTTTGACAGCACTTAGTTGTGGATATTTACAGTACGTCACATACAGGAAAATAAAAGTTTATGGTTTATTTTTGGTTTATTGGTTTGGTAATTTATGGTTTATTTTTTTTCATTTGATAAAGAGGTATTTTATGGTATCAAACGTGGCGAACAAACATACCTCATACCAGCCAGCTTATCTGATGGTAAGCAGTTACTGTAGCTTGTCTTCTTATATATAAAATTCTCGTGTCACAATGTTCGTTCCCGTACTCCTCCGAAACGGCTTGACCGATTCTCATGAAATTTTGTGAGCATATTGAGTAGGTCTGAAAATCAGCCAACATCTATTTTTTATCCCCCTCAATGTTAAGGGTGGTCCACCCCTAATTGTTTTATTTATTTTTTTAGACTATTTTCTTGTTTTTATTTTTTTGTAATTCAGCATATTAAAAAATATATACAACCCTTAATTTTCACCCCTCTACGATCAACCCCAACTTTTTAATAGCGATATTACTATTTTAGCAGCAAAACAACGTTTGCTGGGTCAGCTAGTAATTAAATAAAACAAGGTTGAGGTCCTTCCTCAGGTGGGATACTCGTTCGTATAGTGTTTATACCCTTCTTACTAGATGTTAAAGTAATTAATGGTGTGTTTTATGAAGCTCCATTTCACTTAATCCAATTTTTTTATGATACCTCTGGTATTCCAAGCGTACATAGGCTACAGTAATTGCTTAACATCAGACAGGCCGTATGCTTGGTACTCAACTATGTAAAATAAAAATCAAAAGACTGATCGCCATAGCCGAAATTTGACCAGTAGCGCAATTAAAAAAGTCCACTGTTTATCTATTTGTCCTTTTTTATACTACCTGGGTGGCAAACAAGTATACGGCCTGCCTGATGTTAAGCAGTTACCGTAACCTATGGACGCTTGCATTACCAGAGGTATTACTTGCGTTGCCAATCCATTTATTTAAACCAGGGCTTTAAGATATAGTATTCCTGGGATACTCTAAATAAGACCGCTACTCTAAACAGCGCTGGAGACCTGTACTCATACACACCGCTGTGTGTAGTTATTTGGCTGTGGTCTTCTGTTACGTGGAGATCCTTTCCCAGTTGGGCTTGCTTGCTAGTATGGTGCCTTACCTATCCTAAATTCGACTAGTAGCACAATTAAAAAGGCCACTGTTTTATCTATCCTCGTTTTAATTAAACGCATTTTATCTATCGGACAAGAACATCTATAAGGAAAACTGTGTCCGTTATCCAGGAGACAATTTGACGGCACTGGAGGCAGGCACAATGGTGTTGTTCCAACAATCGTAAGTAATTGGGCCGGCTCTGTTATAAGACGCCTGTTACACTTTGTTCGCTTATAAAAGAAGAAGGTTTTTCTATTCATTTCTATGAATAGTTCTCTCTGAGCTTTTTACGGAAACTAAACACGGTGGATTGAATGATTATAGTTTTCTGCATCGTTTTTCTATCTTGTTTTGACTGCCAGTTTTGACAGTCAGTCAGCATTCTCAGTTTGCATGCTACCATAATTGTAATTTACAAAAGATTGTCACTATCTGACGATTAAAAAGGTTTTATTTCTAATTATTGTCATGGCTCTACCGTCAAAAAACTAGCCGTAGGTAAATAGCTGACATCATCTGTAGGCTTATTCATAATTTATGTGTTATGTTGTAAATTAAATGCATAAATGAATGTTGAGATTGAAGGATTAAGATTAATTAATCATAAGATAGTTACAATCTTTTGTAAATCACAATAATTATGGTAGCAAAAAACTGAGAATGCTGACTGACTGTTTTGACTGGCAGTCAAAACAAGATAGAAAAACGATGTGAAGAACTATAATCATTCAATCCACCATTCGTGTTTAGATGTTGAGATTGAGTTTTGAGTATATATCGTTTTCTAATTAAAACAACTAATATGCACTTCCTTTGCTTATCGTTTTGTTAGCGACCAACCTAAGCGGACTGTTAACAGTCGGGACCGACTTTTAAACTAGCCCTCCGACAGGCACACGGAGACGCTTAGATGATTAAGGCTACATACAATATTTTCGTGATATTCAATCAAAACACTAGTAAGTATAAGGCTATGTTCATATGGCAAAACTTTGACGCGCGTTTTTAAATCGCGCGTCTAGAGATCCTGATATTTACCTAACAACCGTTTACATGCGCGCATCAGGGACCTTATAAGGGAATAATAATGTATTCTTTTTTTGTTATGGTTCACTGAACTGTTAGTGCAGTAAGCAGTTAAAATGAATAAATAAATAAGTCAATAAGTGAGCGATAATGCAGTGTTTAGAGAAAAAGTCTCTAGACGTAAGCGATCGTTGCGTTGACGCACGCTTCGATACTAATGTTACGTCCGCTGTTTGCCATTCAGATAAGCGCGCGCTTTCATCGTGACTGCACGTATTTTTTTGCAATTTTAATATGTAATAGTTGCTACGCACATACGCGCTCGTCATATGAACGGTCTTTATATTTTATTCTGCGTTGACGTGCGTTAACGCGCGTTTTGTGTGAACTTAGCCTTTTATATTATCATCTCTCTAAAACACTCTCTGTACAAATTAGAGTAATTGATGTGTGAAACAAGATTATATTAGTTGAACTAAAACAACTTGACGTTTGAACAAAGTGGGTATTGACGCGAGATCTATTTAGTGTTGCCTCACTACACCGTAATATTATTAACATATTTTTATTTAACAAAAAAGTTTTTGACAGGTCTTCAAGGTCTATTACCATCGTTTACACAAAGTGCATAATTCATTTGTAGGACTCGGTATACGTTTTTTTAACAAATTACCGAAAGAGATAATGAATTTGCCCTAACACAAATTTAAACCTACTATTAAAAATCATCTCATAGAGAAGGGCTATTATACAATAAATGATTATTTGAACGATAAAAAGTCTTGGAATTAGTTGCATTATATAGTTGTTTGTTTAATTTACAATAAATCAGCTTAGTACATAAGTTCTTATTTGTGACGTGAGGCACATTGTGAATTCTAGTGATAATTCTGTACTTTTCCTTTTTTTTTTTTTTCTCTTTGTTTATTTCTTTAGTAGCAATACGTTAAATTTAACAATATAAATTGTCACTATTCACATATTGCCTTATTCTTTAATAGCAATATGTAAATTGAAGCAGACTTTAACACCATACTTTTTTTTTTTTTCTCGCACGACCAGTACTAAGTACGATTACCTTATTTTATCAATATAGTTAGTATCGTGTTTTGACTGCATCAGCTTGCATGCTAACATACTTGTATTTTACAAAAGATTGTAACTATCTGGCGATTAAAAAGAGTGGCCTGAGTTTCTTGCTAGTTCTTCTCAAGGCTCCACGTCAGCGAACTAGCCGTAGGAAAATTTTGCTGACATCATCTTTCTGGTTTATTCATAATTTATGACCTTCATAAGTGTTACCTTGTAACCTAAATGAATAAATGCATTTTGAGTTTGAGTTTGAGTTTTGAGTTTGAGTTATTAAAGAAACATTTTCCTATCGCCGGTGGTGGCCGAGTGGGAAAGTAACCGACTTGCACGCAAGAGGTGCGAGTTCGATCCCGGGCTTTATATGTACTAATCAAATGATTCGCCATCTGTCTTAGAGGTAATTCTAAAGACATGTCGGATTCACCAACCCGCATTTGACCAGCGTGTGTGAATTAGGGCCTAAATCCTCTCTCTCTTTGGATAGAGGAAAGGAGACCTGTGCCCAGCAGTGGGACATACATATATGGGTTGCTATTATATATTATATTCCTATCCCCGGGAACACTCCATCACAAAACCTTTAAGTAACAATTTTTTCGGACAGCAAACACGCAAGTGTTGCCACAGGCATTCAGCGGATTGATATATCTGTAACATGGTTACGGTAACTGCTAATTATTAGGCGGGTCTTACCCATCACGGCTATGTTTGTTAATATTCTTAGTAGTTAATTTAGGGACGCGTTTTGAAAGAAACGTATTCCTATCCCAGGGATACTCTCATCTTACAGCCCTGGTGTATAATAATGAGTAGGCAACACGCAAGTAATATTTCTGGAATTGCAAGCGTCCATAGACTACCACTGCTGAACGTAGGCCTCTCTCATATGTCTCCACAATGGCCGATCTTGAGCTGCATCCAGTGCTTTCCTGCAGCTCTGATGATGTCATCTGTCCACCTAGTTAAATGGACCTATGTTCAGCAGTGGATATTATCAGGCTGAGATGATGATGATGATAGACTACGGTAACTGCTTAATATCAGGTGGGCCGTATGCTTGTTTGCCACCTAAGTAGTATAAAAAAAAAATAGGAAAAAAAATCGCGCTTGTCACGGGCAGTCCGGGGATGGATGAACATTATCTAACACATCGAAACCCTTCCGTGCCTTCACGTAAAGCCGTTCGTCATGCGCTTGATCTCTCTCCGGTCGTGTCGGATTGCCGTCCCATCGGACTGGGAACGTGCCCCTATTACACTAACATAGCTGGCCAAACGTTGGTATCATACACTTCTTCCCCTTCATGGAAAACAGACTAGAGCCTCTAGACAAATGGCACACAAGCGATTGTCCAATCAAAAAGTCAAAAAAGTAAATGTATGGGATTTGACGTAAGTTTACGACATTATATCGTAGACTCACGTCAAATTCCATACATTTTATTTTTTGACTTTTCGATTCGACTATCGCTTATGCCACTTGTCTAGAGGCTCAGTCCCTTTAGACAAGTGGCATAAGCGATAGTCGAATCGATTAGTCAAAAAAGCAAATGTATGAGATTTGACGTAAGTTAAAGATATAATGTCGTAAATTTATGTCAAATCCCATACATTTGCTTTTTTGACTTTTCGATTCAAATTCTTTTCGAATCAGTCCCTATAGGCTATTAGTGACAAATAAACATTATTATTATTATTATAGGCAAATAGACATTATCGGTAGAAAGCATATGTATGGTATTTGACTTATATCGTAAACTTATGTCAAATGCCATGCATTTTCTTTCTATTCTATTCTATATTCTACCGTTTATAGCACTTGTCTATAGGGCCTGATTCATACTACATACATAATAATATCTATATTATATTTATATTATAAATGATAAAGTGATTTTATTTGTTACCTTTTTACAATTAAACGCCTGAATCGATCTTGATGAAATTTAGCAAAGAGATAGATGGTATCTTGGGAAAGGAGATGGGTTACTTTTTATCGCGATAACGTACATCCACGCGGGCGAAGCCGCGGGCAACAGCTATCAACTACATAGTATAAAACAAAGTCGCTTGTCGCTGTCAGTCTGTCCCTATGTATGCTTAGATCTTTAAAATTACGCAACGGATTTTGATGCGGTTCTTTTTAATAGATAGAGGAATTCAAGAGGAAGGTTTATGTGTATTATAAATGTATATTATATAAGATTGCACGAGGTTGTGGGTTCGATTCCCACATAGAACAAAACTTTGTGTGGTCAACAAAGAATTGTTCTGAGTCTGGGTGTAATTTGTATCCGTTAATTGTATGTTTGTAAAGTCCCCTGCGACACAAAGCTTGTTCTCTAGTGCGGGAGTTGTCTTTTAAAAAATATAAAGAAAGAAAAAAGGTAGGTATATTATAGTAGAGATATACAGAATGAACCAAAATGAAGCAAGGATGGGTCACTAGTATAAAATAAAAAACAAAGGTCCCTATTCTTAACCATGAAAAAAATAAACATGGTACCACATCGTCTTAATATAAAACGAGAACACCATCTTGAACAAATTGTGGTCTCTATATATCAATGTTCAGGACATATCTGTAAGTCGCACCTCGGCTAATTACGTGGCTCCGAAGGTCACACGGGTGACGGAGGTTTGACATTTACCACCTTTATTTGCCCTTGGTAATACATAAATTTAATTATGCAATGTCGTAGTAAATTTTGTGTATTCCTCACATTTTTGTAGACTAGAGCTGTAAGGAACATGTTTCCAGTGCTCATTTAGGGATGCGTTTTGAAAGAAACATATTACCTATTCCTGGTAAACTCCTGGTAAAAAAATGGTTTAGCAATACGCAAGTTATACCTCTGGTAATGCAAGCGTCCATAGGCTACGGTAACTGCTTAACATCAGGCGGGTCGTATGTTTGTTTGCCTCCCAAGTAGTCTATACTAATATCCTTACTAAAATTATAAATGTGAAAGTTTGTAAGAATGGATGGATGGATGGATGGATGTTTGTTACTCTTTCACGTAAAAATTATGGAAGGGATCTGGATGAAATTTGGCACAGAGATAGATTATGGTCTGGAATAACACATAGGCTTTCGCAGCGATAACCGCCATCCACGCGGGCGGAGCCGCGGGCAACAGCTAGTATTATTATAAAGCTGAAGAGTTTGTTTGTTTGTTTGGTTGAACGCGCTGATCTCAGAAAGTACTGGTTCGATTAGAAAAAATCTTTTTTTGTTGAATAGTACATTTATCCTGGAAGACTATATAACTTCACACTATGATCAATAGGAGCGGAGCAGTAGTGAGATATGTTACAAAATCGGGGCAAATATTCCGAATTACCCCTAGTATATAATATGAGGGAGGCCTACGTTCGATATATTTTTTTACAAAAGATTGTATCTGGCGATTAAAAAGAGTGGCCTGAGTTTCTTGCTAGTTCTTCTCAAGGCTCCACGACAGTGAACTAGCCGTAGGAAAATTTAGCTGACATCATCTTTCTGGTTTATTCATAATTTATGACCTTCATAAGTGTTACTTTGTAACCTAAATGAATAAATGAATTTTGAGTTTGAGTTTAATGGACGTCCTCAGGCTGAGATGACTATATACATATATATTGCTTGTTACTATTATGTTATACATTTTGTAAGACCTTTCCTCAGGCGGTACAAAGAGCCCAGCCCTTAAACAACACCAATAAGGGAGAAGTTACCTATTTTATATATGTTATACGAGGTATCAAACCACATGTCAAATTAAGATAAAATAAATAGCTAATATAAACAAAATAGTCCATTAATATAGAAGTTTTAAGCTTCCAAACTTTGCGAATAGGGTTTCCCATCCGTTTTGCAAAACAAACATTAGTTAACGGTAAAACTGGTAAATTATTTTTTCATTACACTGTGTGGAAAGTGCCTTTATATTTGGGGTACTTTACAAAATGGGGTATAAAATACGTCATCACTGTCATATGAACATTGGAGTGAAAAAATTACGCCTGCTGTGCACGAGGTTGTGGGTTCGATTCCCACACAAGACAAAACTTTGTGTGACCCACAAAGAATTGTTCTGAGTCTAGATGTAATTTATGTCCGTTAATTGTATGTTTGTAAAGTCCCCCGCGACACAGAGCTTGTTCTCTAGTGCGGGAGTTGTCTAAAAAAAATGTATGGTTGGTTTAGTGATTTAGGTGGTTAGTAGTCGGTTCGATTTCAATACTTGACAAAAAATTGTGTTATGGCATGTGCGGTTTGCAATCGGTAATCGGTCCCTTCCTTTCCTTGTCGATCAGCATTTTGTTTTTATTCTACCAAGGTGGCAAACAAGCATACGGCCCGCCTGATGGTAAGCAGTTACCGTAGCCTATAGACGTTTGCAACACCAGGGGTGTCACTCACGCGTTTGATTATATGTAATTTGTGCCCGTGAATTGTATGTTTGTTATTTGGATTGTTCATTTATTATTTTTTTCTTTTACAGGTAAGTACTGCAACTACCAAATATTGTACTTAACAAACAAGAAAATCAAGGTTTGTATCTATTTAATAAGATAATAGAAATATAAAATAATTCATCATCATCATCTCAACCCATAAACGTCCCACTGCTGGGCACGGGTCTCCTCCATAAATTTGCAGGAATATACCACGCTGGCCAGACGGGTTAGTATAGGGTTTTATTTCGAGTTTTCCCTCTCTTGCAGTAGATATTGTCAGCCAGACTTACTCCCTTAGTCGACTCTTACGACACCCACGGGATGGAATGGGTCGGTGACATTTGTATTCTTAATCCGTCACCACACGGACAAATAATAATATAATGATTGATTTTATTTTAAAACGAAAAGCGATTTTAAAATACATGGTTTGTCAAACCACACACTCAAAACTAGATTTTTTTACGATGCCGTGCTGTATGTTTAAATAGAGGTAGGGCACCATACTAGTGAGCAAGCCCGAGTGGAGAAGGACCTCCACCTTAAAGAAGACCACAGCCAAATGATACACACACCGGTGTAGTTGTGTTACTGTGTGTAAGCACAGGTTTGCAGAACTCATTTAGAAATGCGTTTGAAACAAAATGTTTTCCTATCGCAGAGAAACTCCATCATAAAACTTTGGTATTAATATTTGGGTCGGCAACACGCAAGTGATACCTCTGGTATTACAAACGTCCATAAGCTACGGTAACTGTTTACCATCAGGCGGGCCGTATGTTTGTTTGCCACCTAAGTAGTATATAAAAAAAAAGTGATAGACAGATGGGAAAAGTCACATCGTATTGTTATTGGGTCAGTGTCCGTTCAATTTCGCTCTGCACCTATTTGCATATGTGGCTTTTTTTAACAATAGCCGTCCTAGTTTTTCTAGGAATTTAAAAGTTTTGGTGCGAAACTTAATCGTAAAAAGAATCGTAAATAACACTGTTTGTAACAGGTTGTGTAAATAAGATTTTCCGCTAGAAATACATACATATCATCACGCCCGTCTCCCCTACTGGGGTGGGCAGAGAGTATGGTACGCCAATTTCTTCGATCCAAACATACTCTACATTCATCAAACTCTTCATGCATGAACGTCGATTCTGGGTACTTTTAATTCGGTCCTGTTTTAGCAAATCCGCTACTTGGTCGCTGTTTGTTCTCCTAGGGCGGCCCCTACCGACATCTCCATTAATTCTTGCACGATATACCTCTAGAAATACTCACAAAAATATCATCAGAATTCTATAAGCTCTATGATCGCATAGATTATCATACTAAATAATATTCTATCCACTCTATTGTAATTATAATATCAAAGTATTAGTTGCAGATATACTCGTAGTCTGTGCTGCCTTTATTATTCTAATTCTGAAAATCATAATAATATCTTAGATCCTATAATCCACTAGCCTGTTGTCTTTAATAAAATAAAGTATTAACTTAACTTTAATACAGTAGAAAAGATTGTTTCGAAATTTATATTTGCTGGCTCTCTGGTCTAGTGCTTAGTGGCCTTGCCTGCTAAACCGGCCGGGGTATTCTTAAGAGCAAATACCGAGCCACCGCGAAAACCGAGCAAATTCTGGCTGTCAGATTGAAAATCGGTATTCCGTAAGAGCCCTTTTTGACGTTTAGTCAATAGATTGTGCCGTCACCGAGCAATCACATCTGTAAATTTTGCGATCACAACTGTCAGTTTGCCATCGCTGTTTCTTAGAGAATCAGCCGGCGGAGATCGTGGGTTTAATTTCCACCCAAGACACAAGCTATGCCTATTTTAGGATCAGATGGATGTGTCAGTAGTCTCATAAAACAACAGAGGCTTCAATCAATCAACCTATCGCAGTCCATTGCTGGACATAAGCCTTTCCCAACACACACCATAGCACACGGTCTTCCGCCTTCCGCATCCAGTCCGTCCCAGCGACCTTTTTTAGGTCGTCGGTCCAAGTGGACCTGGATAGCTAAGTAGCTAGGTTTATTTTAAACAAAAAAAAGGCTTAGCCATCTTGGAGCACGGAATTTCAATTAATGGACAGGCCATTTTGGATACATGCCTTAAGAAAGGATTTTATAAGATCCATTTCTAAGCTGTGAATAGTAGCTCAAGTTATAGACGTAATCCGTACATCTTAGAAGGGTCAGCAAATACACACATAGCCACATGGTGATGCGCAAACATGGCCTAGCTTTACTTTCAGACAAAAGACAACAGCTCTCACCACAGTCCGGGTAAAGTCATCAAACACATCTGCGACCAACGAACGAACCAGTAGTAAAAAAGTGGTCACTTAATTGTATCCTACTAATATTATAATATAATATATGTACTAATCAAATGATTCTCCATCCGCTAACGGTGAAGGAAAACATCGTGAGGAAACCCACATGTCTATGAAATTCTAAACACATGTCTGATTCACCAACACGCATTAAAGTTAGTGTGTGTTAATTATGGCCTAAATCCTCTCTCTCTCTCTCTCTTGATAGAGGAGAGGTGAGAGAGTGCCCAGCAGTGGGACATATAAAGGTTGCTATTATAATATTATAAATGTAAAAAAATTGTGAAGTTTTGTAACTCTTTCATGTAATTTTTTTTTTAACAATCTTTTTTCTTAATATCTATATATTTAAACTACACATACTTTGCACTAATTACTGGGGACTAAAGAGGTCCCTATTAAAACGGGAGGACATCACTCCTTAATTGGCTAGTTACAATATGTACGGTGCTTTTAGATAAACTATCTGTTTCGATCTTAATTAATTATTATTATAATGTTTTAGTGATTCGGTAAATAGTAAAGGGCTATCGAAGAGTATATCGGAAAAGGATGGGTAGATAAGAGATCAAAATTTGCTTTCACCCCTAGGTGGCAAACAAGCAAATGGCAAGCTCGATGATAACGAGTTACGGTAGCCTATAGACACTTGCAAGACCCGGGGCATCACTCATGTTTTGCCGACCTAAAAGTTTGTACAGTATTAATATTTCTGTGTGTGAGTACAAGTCTCCAGCGCTCATTTAGGGATGTGTTTTTAAGGTAGCGTTTTCCTATCTCAGATATATTACAAAACTGTACGGGGGTTTTAAATTTGTGTGACATTTAATAGTTTTTGTGACATCATTATATGACTTAAATGAATAAATGAGTTTTGATTATATATTTAAAAGAATTTTCACTACTTATAGTTGATTTAAGATGGATAAAAGAAGAATAATAAAAGAGGTATATCGTGCAGGAATGAATGGAGATATCGGAAGTGGCTACCCTAGGAGAACATACAGCGGTCAAGTAGGTGATTCGCTAAAAAAGGGCCAAATTAAAAGTACCCAGAACCGACGATCATGCATGAAGAGATGAATGTAGAGGAGGTAAAGGAAGTATGTTTGGATCGAAGCAATTGGCGTACCATAGTCTCTGCCTTCCCCACTGGAAGACGGTCGTGATGATATGTATGTATGATAGTTAATATTTTGAATTTTGAACCCGTGCATAATACACATCGACGCTCTCTGAGGATTTGCCATAAATAAGTAAGATGATGCCAAACCGGACTCCTTTAGGGACGTACGAGTTAAACCTATAATAAATCTTTAAAATGTAATCTTATATAGTTGTTTATTATTCACTAGTTAATAACTTATTTTGAAACTTGAATTAACAGCTATGGAGACAAAATACTATTATTATAATATCAATTCTGACATAAGCAGAGGAAAGAAAGAAGCAAAGGAGATTAAGGGAAGTAGGGCACAGTAGGACAAATACGATGAATTACTGTATCGTTGTTTCAGTGGCTTATGTGGTTACATTGTTAATTACCACTGCGCGGTTCATTGTCGTTTGTTCAGAGTCTAAGTGCACTTTATGTGCTTGTAAAGTCCCACGACATAGGTCTTAATCTAGGGATTAAGACCTATGTTGTGGAACTTTCAATTCTTTAACTTTCAAAAAGACAATTCCTACACTAGGGTGTAGGGAGAGAAAGTTACAAAGGTAAAGGTAAAGAGTACTAGGGTGTAGGGAGAGAAATTTACAAAGGTTAAGAGGGCAAAGTTACAAAGGTAAAGGAACACTAGGGTGTAGGGATTGTCTAAAAACATAAATGCTACTGATGGTAGACATAGATAGGTTTTCCACAGTATTCTGCCCACAATCTTTATCCGGTCCACCATATCGTTAGCCTGCCCATTGCCCATGCTGTGTCTTCTATTTTAATGGCTGTCAGAATACCAGCTCTGTCATGTCCTCCACACCGTGTCCGGTGATGGCGAATCCTGCATTTGATTTAGTTTGGTTTGTTATGGTGATGGGCTCTTATATGACTTGCAATCCCTAATTTGGTCTTCTGTAGGGTGGAGGTCCTTTCCCAGTCGGGCTTGCTTCCTTTTTTCTAATGGCGTTATGTGACATTTTATTCTGCCACAATAGTTTCAATGCATAACATTGCATAACGCCTTTTTCTGTAGTATGCAAATTGTAAACTAAACTTCCATTTGACAGATCTTTTTTCTGTGCATGAGACTTGTCGAAAATAGATAATTAATGTCTATGTTATTGCAAACGTGGTATGTTATGCTATATCTATGGTAACTGTTTACTCGTGTAGACCATCAGTATAAAAATACAAGTTTTACTCGGCAATACAAATATTTATTATGCTATAAAATAGTTTGTATACTAATAATAGTCGCCCAGACCGATTTTGATCACGGCGGCCAATCTCAACTGAGATTAGCCAACAGCGCAAAACATATTGTAGTGCACAAGTGTGTGCGCAAACATAATTGTGCACTCTCTATTCCTCCACTGTCATAGGCCTATGGTACGGTACTCCGACATGACCGGAGAGAGATCAGGCGCAGGACCAACGACTTTACGGAATTTGGTCCCCACATGAAACAAAAATTTGTGTGATCCGTAAATGGTAGTCCCGACTTTGGGTACATATAAGACATCGATATTGACATTATATTATTAATGCGTATTGAGTACGAAATACCTACATACTACAGTCTGGATACAATCAATAAACAAATGGTTAATAGTAAATTAAAAATAGTGAAGATGTCGCTATACTATAGATAGTGAAGAATACACCATAAGAACAAACAACAAAATAAGTTACTACACACTTAACAACCACAACCCAATAAAACAACTGTTAATCACTAAAAGAAAGTACATTTATTTACCTTTGACTTGGCACTTGGCATATATGGCATGGTGACCCCAAATATTGCCAGTTCTAGTGCTGTAGTGCCAGTAACGTTGGCAGAAGTAGCTCGTGTTTGTTCGGGACCGGCCTCCTTGAGAACTTGTGTCAATAATTGGATCTCCCGTTAAGGTGTACATATTTAATGTTCAAGAAATAAAATTTGCTGCATCCAATAGAAATTGAGTGAAGGTTAATAGAAGTTGAAGTGCCTTCGTTGGAAGTGTTAAATATTGATGAGTAAGAAATTAGACGTAAATATTTTTTGTGATCGTTCCTTTGAAAATGATTTCGATTTTTTTATTCATAAGTTTGTGAAAGAAATTGGTCATCTAATAAATTTTAATATGGTCAAACTTTCTTTAATGGCTACTGCTCCGCTGTGCACTTATAATGTCAAAGTCCAAGTAAAACTTGACAAGGGTAAACCTCTTTACTTGCATATATATCTATATATCTTTAAGACTGTAGGTACAGATATTTCACCAATATTGCCATTAGAGAACTGTCCTAAAACCTTTAGAAAAACAACATCAACTAAGTAGTGTTTCTTTCCCAGCCAAACTGCTTTAATTTATGAGAGAAATCTTGCAAAATAGATTATTTGCCTCTTAAAGACTTTTATGGATTTGAGTTATTAACTAAAACTGAATCTTCCACTTCGTTTTATATGTGAATATTATTAGATAAATCAATTATATATATTCTGAAAGCTAACCTAAAAATTTAAAGGTGTATCATACAAAATCATATTCGTTTGCGCGAAGAAATCCTAAAAGAATTTAAGATACCTTTTGAAAATCCCCCACGACTGAAAGCTACGTGCATTTGCATTTTACACTCGAAAAATAGTTTTGTACTTTATATTCTGGGCCATATTCGCAGCTAGATCCTATGTGTCTCCCAATTGGGTCGAATGTTGCTTCCTTACAGAGAGTACAAAGCCAAGCAACGAACGTCCTTTTCCCGTTGCACGCAGATTTTTATTTGGCATTTTGCCCATTTCTGTTTACCGTATAAACATACTCATTCTTAACGTTATCCATATATTGGGCAACACTTAGTTTTTATTGGCAGGCGGTATGAATAGCAATGTGAATTGTACCTTATTAATGGTTGTTAAGTTTATTTTTTCAAGTGTTTGCATAAAATTTTGTTAGAAGCGGCTTGACAGAATTTTGGCTTCGTCCTCTTGGATAAATAGTCCTATGATCTCTTCAATTATCCAAATATTTTCTAAGCAAACAGTTTTTGTAGATTCGTTTTATATTGTGAAAGAAAAGAAATACAAAAAAGGGATTAAACACTTTCATGATATCTTTAAATTCTTCTTCTGACCGTGAACTTGGAGCCGCCGCCATCTTGGTGACAGAGTTATTACTCGTAGGTTAGATCGCCTATATTTAGGCCTCTATCGTGATCTAACGACTATTAACAGTCAAGATCGACTTTTAACGAGTCCTCCAAAGCACGGTGCGGTCACCCATTTATAGGTTAACCTATGATAGGCTATGATAAGAAAAACTTTTGTAGGTACCCCCTTTTAAGCATATTGTGTATTGCTCGGGAGGGTGTGCTATTTGTTATAGTAATAGTTTATACTGAGAAGGTTTGCAGAAAGAAATTACGTTCAAATTCTTACCATCGGGCCATCTCTAATCTAAAATAATATAGATTACTACATAATCTCCGCTACTTCGTCCGCGTAATTCCTTTTTGAAATAATCATAGCAACTCTTGTATGTCCCACTACTGGGCACGGGTCTCCTCGCCTCTATCAAGAGAGAGAGTTGGGGTCTTAATTAACAGTTAAATTTAAGAACTATATTGTATCTAAATTCCTTATTGTCTGAATAAATATTTATTATTATTTATAACACATGCTGGCCTAATGCGGGTTGGTGAATCATACATGTCTTTAGAATTTATTCTAAGACATGTGAATTTCCTCACGATGTTTTTCTTCACCGTTAGCAGATGGTAGGTAAATCATTAGATTAGTACCTACATGTAAATTTCACAAAGTGAAATTCACATTGGAACTGCCACCCGGGATCGAACCCACACCTCCTGCGTGCAAGTCGGTTACTTTTTCACTTGGCTACCACCGCTTTTCTTTTTGTAAAATCAGCATAAAATCATCCATCCAAATCTAGTCCCGTAGCCTTGAAAAATAAACTAACTATAATACATAAAATTGCAAGATTGACAAAGTCCATATTTTACGTAAGGACATTGATGTTCTACGAATTTTTATAGTACCGATATTTTATGGTTTGGGATGGGAAAAATACATAATGCATCTGTATGTTATCGTACTGGTGGACCAAGGCTTATAGAATATAACAAACGGAATATAGATTGGGGCTTGGCCTCGTAAAAAGGTAGGTAATAATGATATACAAGGATTTAGACTATAAATTATGGATGTGGTTTACCTTTTATTGATAGTTCTTTACTATTTAATATGGTGTGGAAGTTATATATAGCTATTGGAACCAAAAGATGTTGTTCTGCAGCGCCATCTATCGGGTCCAATTGTTAATCTAAACCATTCTCGAACACACAAAAAAAAACATTAAAATCGGTCCAGCCATTTAGGAGTTCAGTGAAACGTATAAAGATATTCCGTACCTAAACAACCACGTCAAGCCGTTGACGTTACGCCAGGTCTCTCTCTGGTCGCGTCAGAATGCTGCCCTATCGGGCTATGAGTTGTCGCACACAATTGTGCACTGTAGTATCTATCGCTCCGTCGAGATTATATAACTTACTAGCTGTTGCCCGCGGCTCCGTCCGCGTGGATGTCGCTGTAAAAAGTTGTCTATGTGTTATTATATACCATAATCTATCTCTGTGCCAAATTTCATCTCTCGTTCATTTTTCATCGTTTTTACGTGAAAGTAACAAACATCCATCCATCAATCCATCCATCCATACTTACAAACTGTCGCGTTTATAATATTAGTAGGATAATAATAACTTACGACAGTCATTAAATTCTGCTTGTTTGCCACCTAAGTAGTATAAAAATATATAAATAAGTATATATACTAAATTACTAATATTATAAAAACGTAAAGTTTGTGAGTTTGTGACGTTGTAGTGGGTAATCTCTGGATCTACTGAACCGATTTTGAGAATTCTTTTGTAAATAGAAAGCCACATTATTTGTGAATGTCATAGGCTACAAAAATGTTTAACGCCCACGGGCATGATTACCCACTCTGTGGTGCAGCATTACAAACAACAAACGAAAATTAAATCTAAAACTACTCTCATTTATTTTATTTCTTTCTCATTAAGCTTCAAATATTACCTTATTACACTTCCTATTCCACTCAATTTCACAGACTGTTTCATCTATAATTAAGTGCCTTAGAGTGCATTTAAACACAACATTTTGTACCAACACGATACCACTCGTACACAGTTCTTATTAAGTATTCAATGAACAACCAGATTTCATTTTACTCGGTTTTTGTATAAGCTAAAATTTGTCACTGTAGTTTTAATATTTCGACTATTTCTCTTGAGGATATAAAAGTTTGTTTAACGCTTGTTGAATCATAAATACACCGACAGCGACACTTGAATTAAATATTACTGCTACTGCTAACAAGATTCAAATACAACGTTATCTATACTATCCTTACTGAGAATGGATGGATGTTTGTTACTCTTTCACGTAAAATCTACTAAACGGATCTGGATAAAATTTGACACAGAGATAGATTATGGTCTGGAATAACACATAGGCTTAATTTTTTCAGCGATAACCGACATCCACGCGGGCGGAGCCGCGGGCAACAGCTAGTAAAGAAAAAACTAAACTGCATATTACGCTGAATGTAACATACATAGATATATTTTGCTTGTGTGCGAAGACTTTCTGATATAAATTCTATTAATCCACCACATTAATTAAGTGTTGTGATTGACAGACTTAATACCGAATGTTTATATTGAAATTACGATACAAAGTGACATCATTTTTAATAGTAATCCTTATAATTAATTAAACAGAACTCTAGTTAAAACGTAATTGGTTTAAGTAATTGCTTCGTTCCAAATTTGTTTTAGCTTGATTAATATTATACAATCAAATATATGTCTTATTCCCTAATGACTTGAGCTCTAAATCAAATCTTTATTGTGTTTTTTATAGGCAGCATCAAAACAGATAAAAATGATCGCTCAATGATTTATTATAAATGATCACAATATTATTACGCTCGGTGATCAATCATTTATCATTTGACTTGTGTCCGAAGAAATTTCGTAAAAAAAAGGAAGACAGTGAAAAATTAAAAAGTGACGAGAATGCCTCGTTTTTTCACCTTAACACATAAATCTAACTTTCGTTGTATTATTTTGTTATTTCTTTATACTTATACTAGACTAGTAGTACATGGCGACTTTGCCTGGGTTAAATAATTTTGTACCTTCATTAAGAAGAAATTAAAAGATCTCTGGATCTACTGAACCGATTTTGAAAAAAAAATTACCAATAGAAAGCCACGGTATTTGGGTCATAGGTTATATTTTATTGACAATGGAATCCCGGGGAATACCATAGACTAGTATTAGGTATATAAAAACAATTTTTTATACCTAATTTATTGATGATGATGATTTTATTTACCTCAACAACAATCTAAAAAAAACGGCCTTTGGTATTACGCCTGGTATCTCTTCTGACATGTCGGATGGCCGTGCTATCGGACTATGAGAGAGGAAATACTGAGTGCACCTGCGTTTGCGCACACACTTGAACACTATAATTATCCGCGCAGAGTGATGCCCGCCCGCGCCCTATGCTTGTTTGCCACCTTGGTAGAATAAATTTTAAAAAATTGGGAAGAAAGGCAAAAAATGGAAAGATATTCAGTTATTTTTAGGTTTTTGGAGTCGGTTTCGATTTTTTTTTTCTTTTTTTTTTAGTAAAAAATATACAAAAAACATTGTTAATACCTACAACATTTAAGGGTTGCCCTCGATTTCTCTGCGATTCCATCATCAGATCCTGACTTTGTGCCAATAGGACCGGACCACCTCTAGAGTAAACAATTTCAAATAAAAAAATAATTTTGAGAATCGGTTCAAAAACAACGAACAAACATAAAAAGCATTTAAACGGTTGAATTGAGAAACCTCATCCTTTTTTGAAGTCGGTTATTGAAAAGATTAATACCGTCGCAATTAGCCACCGTGATTGAAATTCGATTCAGAGGACATTATTATTTTCTTCACTTTCAGAACATATCTAAAACAATACCTAAAACATTAAATAGTATAAGCATCTATTCGTGGATCTCACCCCACACAGTACACACAGTGTGCCATAATGATAAATTGTGAGAAACCGTAGAACATTGTGGCGCTTCCGCTAGTAGAAAGTAATCAGATAATGCTGTAGAGCCTCCAGCTGGTTAATAATGAGAATGCTTCGTAAGCGTCGCCGTTACGCACTGGGGTGAGAAACGCAGCGTTTCAAACGACCGGCTATGTAGTTTTTTTTTACTGTCTCGGTGGTAGTTTGAGGGATTATCTTGCTGAGGTGCTAGAATCTAAGAATCGGGAAAAGTAGTCTTGGGCTTTTGTATAACAATGTATCGATAACAATATTTGTAGACCCTATCGGGCACAGCAACGTTTTTTTTTAAAACTCGTAATACAAATCTTTTTTTTTAAATTTGACTGGTGTTTGTTTAGAACTTTTCAGCTTTACAATATAAATAAATATAGATTAGATGACTACGATATATTAGATAGATTAGGGACGACAGGATTAGGACATAACTTAGTGGGCCATACGAAGAACAATTCAAAAAGACGTGCATGCATGAAGAGGTTGATATAATGTGGGCAGTAAAATAAGTACATATGTCTGGATCGAAGCAATAGATGACGATGGCAAGAAACGGACGTGATAATAAGTTAATATGTAGATATAAAATATAAAAAAATATATCTAATTTTATATTTAATTTTGATAGTTTTCACAGCGTTCAACCGCCAGCAGCCAGACAACACAGTGCGTACAAAACACCGTCATAGAGTCAGTGATTCGCTAAATTCACTAATTTCATCCGAGGCTTTGTTATACGAAAATAATTGTAAACAAAGGAACACATCCATTAACAGTATGATTATGTTACATGATCAAGTATAATTGTGATGTTAGGTGTTTCTGAACATTATTCATATTTTAGCACCACAAAGAGATTGTAATTTGTGTTGTAGTTACTGTAGTTAAGATAAAACGTTCGCTAGCGTATTTAGGGATTAGTGCGTATAAATTATATCTTTGTCTAAATACTTTTATTATATTTTTTATTCGCTGGTTTCGTGTGTCTGTACCGTGCAATGGATTTCGATACGGTCTTTACTGTAATTTAGTTTTTTTGGAAGGTATTTTTATAATACTACCACGTTACAGTTATCTTTTTGAAAAAGAAGTAGGTCACTATATAAGCAAAAAAGCCCGCCTGGAGAAGGATCTCCACATTACACACAGCAGTGTAGTTCCTGTTGTTTCTGTAGGAGTGCAGGTCTCCAGCGCTTAGCTGGAGACCTGCACTCATTTCACATTACGGAAAAGCGTTTTGAAAGAAACGTTTTCCTATCCCAGGGGTACTACTTTTTAAAGCCTTGGTGAAAAAAAAATAGATCGGTAACACGCAAGTGATCCTTAAGCTACGGTAACTGCTTAACATCAGGCGAGCCGTATGCTTATTTGCCACCTTATTAGTATATAAAAAAAAGTTACAGACCCAGCTTAAAAATATTCAAGAGTAAAACTCGATCTGGTGTTAAAATTGTTATAGTTAAAAGAGTTTGAGTATAAAAAACTGACCAAGTTTATTCACATCTATCTAACAAATCTATTACCTACCTCTAAAGCTACTTCAAAACCACCCCTAGCGATATAATTACTAACTCCGCATAATCCCCGTATTTGCGGCCTTATAAAGTGAGAAAATATATTTTTTCAACTGAAAACGCAATCCATTCAGTAAATTAAGCAAACTTCCGTTAGAGCGGTGAATTAAACTTTTTCTGTCTCTTCTGTCCGTTATTTGAATGTGAAACCATGCTTAAAAACTTCTATTTTATGCAGAACCGTCGCCCGTATTATCTGTATTTTTTCTTTATTCTGGGCTTTACGTATATACTATACTAGGGGTCGCCGCGTGGTAAATTGGCCGCAGTATGCGCCTGCTGTGCACGAGGTTGTGGGTTCGATTCCCACACAGGACAAAACTTTGTGTGACCCACAAAGTGTTGTTCTGAGTCTGGGTGTAATTTGTGTCTGTTAATTGTATGTTTGTAAAGTCCCCCGCAACACAGAGCTTGTTCTCTAGTGCGGGAGTGATCGACAAAAAAAAAATGGAATATTTTCTCCGTTTTTGCAACATTTCTCACTACTGCTCCGCTCCTATTGATCATAGCGTGATGTTATATAGCCTATAGCTTTCCTAGATAAATGCATTGCTATTTAACAAAAAAATATTTTTTCTAATCGAACCAATACTTTCTGAGATTAGCGCGTTCAACCAAACAAACAAACTCTTCAGCTTTATAATATTTGTATAGATACATACATACGTATTATCACGGCCGTCTCCCATTGGGGTAGGCAGAGACTATGGTACGCCAATTGATTTGATCCAAACATACTTCTTACCCTTTCTCTACATTCATCAACCTCTTCATGCATGAACATTTGAAGTTTAGTATATCCTTACTAATATTATAAACGCGTAAGAATATATGGATGCATGTTTGTTACTCTTTCACGTAAAAAGTATGAAACGGATCTAGATGAAATTTGGCACAGAGATAGATTATAGTCTGGAATAGCACATAAGCTAGCTTTTTATCGCGGTAACCGACATCCACGCAGGCGGGACCGCGGGCAACAACTAGTACTGTATATATTAAATCAGCTATGAAGTTAGGTTTGAACTACTTTGTCACAAGGTAAATCACTTAATAAAAACTTAAATACGTCTTTTTAAAACATAATTACAATCCAATATTTACATATCTAAACTAATATTATAAAAAGTAAGTTTGTTTTTTTGTAACGAATTAACACAAAAACTACTCGACTGATTTTTAAAATTCTTTCAACATTAGAAAGCTACATTATCAGTTAGTGACATAGGCAAAATTTTATTAAAAAATCAAAGGAAAAGCTAGTTAATTATTTAAAAAAATGTACCAAAATACATTTTTTTTACATTGATCCTGGGACAGAAAAATTGTAGGTATTGAATTGGATTTTTCAATCGAGAAATAGCAGTTGCCTTCTTCATCGAGGGGTCAAGCGTGAACCGCCTTTACAGTGTGTGTTTAAAATTACTCATTAATATCCCCACACCATTCTATTACACCCTGTAACACCATAATCCATCTTATTGCCTTTGCCACTCTTGGAAGAAAAAGGGCTTACTCAAGGAGGCTTTACTCAAGAACCGTTTTTACGATCGGTCGATAAGTTTTTAAGATAATTTGTTATCAACTCTCGAAACTACACAAGTACTTATAATCCTCTGCAGAGTAATCTATCAATGTGGATCGGATCGTCTTCCCCTTGACAATACTTAACAAAAACACTTTACTGTTGTTCCAAACACTCCCAAAACTAAGTTTTTACGATTGTAATTAAATTCTAAGTCAGACTGCCCCGTAGGGGGAACTTAGAAATTCAAATTAAGCAAAAAAACCTTGTAAACGCATCACCAATTTGAGTAATTCGGTGGAGTTTCCTTGAGTTTGTTATTTGGTGAAGATTTAAATTGCTGCTTTTGAAATTCATGGTTTTGTCGAGATAAGAGAGGCAGGGCACCATAGAAGCGAGCAAACCTGACTGGGGCCTACCCCAGTTAATTTGACGGTGGTTTTCAGTAAAGTCCTAACTTTACAAAAAACCACCGTCAAACTAACTACAGAAGTAAATAGCAAGACCTGTGTCGCGGGGGACTTTGCAAACTTACAATCACGGACACAAATTACACCCTAACTCGGAACAAACATTTATGGATCACACAAAGTTTTATCCCGTGTGGGAATCGAACCCACCACCTCCGGCGAAGCAGGCCAGTCGTATGAATAGATATATGAATGGACTATGTTGCGTGTATGTCGGTTATCGCTGTAAAAAGTAGCCTATGCATTATTCCAGACCATACTCTATCTCTGTGCCAAATTTCATCCAGAGCCGTTCAGTAGTTTTTATATGAAAGAGTAACAAACATCCATCCATCCATCTATACTTACAAACTTTCGCGTTTATAATATTAATAGGATGTTTGTTTCGCAATACCACCAGAACGGCTGAACAAATCTAGATGAAATAATCTGAAACAATAAAGGCTACTTTTTATACCGTAAAAATCAATATACCCGTAGTACTGTACGCGCGAGCGACGTAACTGGCACAAACTAGTATATTGATAAACCAATCCATCGATCCTATCAATCTTCAAGAACAAATCCAAGTTATGTCCCCTTGAAACCACCCTCTTAATTTGACGAAGGACAAGTTTGTATGACTGTGCATTATAATTGCTAATCCTAAACAATCCGGTTACGAGTTAGGGGCAGATTTAATTACTCGCCTCGAGTGGGTCAGCAGTTTAACACAACTGTTGTATGGTTGTCGGGTTGTGTTGTTTGTCGTGGGGAAGATGGAGATTTGTGTAAGATGTTGGGTATTTAGGACAGGTGGGATTTTGACTTGGTGTCTAATTGTGACGTCACGTTTTCAGGGATTTTCAACTTAAGTTGTTTGTTAAAAAGATTAACCAACTGTCTAATAAATGAAATAAATATATGTAAATAAAAAACTGTTATATGCCATATTTCTAAGTTACATTATAAATGTTATTATTAAGTTTAATAGATTAGTTGAAATTATTTATAAATTCATCATCAACCCATAAACGTCCCACTGCTGGGCACGGGTCTCCTTCTAACATTTGGAGGGATATTAGCCTACTATACATATATACCACGCTGGCCATCACACGTACAATTAATTATATTTATTAATTACTTAGTTGAAAAATGGACCCCTTTTTATTTATTTATTTATTTAGATCTTTATGCACATCGTGTACAATGGTGGGCTTAATGCCAAAGGCATTCTCTACCAGCCAACCTTAGGGTGATGCAGAGATAAATGAAGTAGGTGCAAGATTTCAAATAGCGAAAATAAAATTTAACTAAAACAGATTATAATAAAATTTAACTTATATAAATACTCAAAATACTATTACATAAACTACATGTAAAACTTAATACTTATACTAAATAAATATATATTTATACATATTATATATATATATATATACCAAATTACTGATGTGTTGATCCTGCCAGCTCGTCGAAGAGGAGGTCTCGAACTTTCACCTTAAACGTATTTTTGCTAGTTGCCATCCTGACTTCAAGAGGGAGCGCATTCCAGAGCAATACAGACTGAATGAAGAAGGAAGAGTGAAGAAAATCAGATGAATGAGAGGGACATGCGAGAAGTAGATTATTAGACGAACGTAAATTACGATCATGCACTGAACATCGATATTGGATAAAAGAAAGTAAGTAACTAGGAGGGGAAGGTGAGTGTAAAAAGGAATACAGCGTAGTTAGAGCTCGCAGCTTTCGTCGCTGCCGAATGGGTAGCCATTTTAACTTAGAGCGATAGGACGAGACATGATCGTATTTACGAAGATTAAAAATGAATCGAATGCAGTTATTAAGAAGACGGTCGTATTTATTGAGCAAATCTGCATTCAGGTCAAAATAACATACATCGCCATAATCAACTATGGGGTAGATTAAAGACTGCACAATCATCGTCTTGGTGGTAGATGGCAGAAAGTTCTTGAGGCGATATAAGGCACGGAGGGTACCAGTAACTCTTCTGCTAACACTGGTGACTTGGGCCTGCCAGTTAAGGTTGGAGTCAATAAATATTCCGAGATCTTTTACAGTTTGACTAAGAGGTATGGGCGAACCATCAAAGACAATTGATGGCAGTTTTTTAATGTCTAATCTACTTATCAGCCTATTACTTCCAATGATAATGGCCTGGCATTTGGTAGGATTGACGGATAAGCCAAATCTGCTAGACCAGCACTTTATGGCTTCTAAGTCAGCATTTACGTCAGCAATCGCCCCTGACACACTATCAATGCTAGCTTTAGAATAGAGTTGCAAGTCATCGGCATAAAGATGATACGTGCACTGAAGATTTGGGGTCAGGAAATTAATAAATATAGAAAAAAGTAGAGGAGAAAGAATGCCACCTTGAGGGACACCGGATTTGAGGTCACACCATTCAGATGAAGAGCCATCGGAACGGACTACCTGCCGACGTCCCTGAAGATAAGTTGAGAACCATTCCAGTGCCTCTGGGGAAACCATAAGATGGGACAGGATAGAGAGTAGGATCTTGTGACTGACGGTATTAAAGGCATTTGAGAAATCAATCAAAGCCACAACGGTGACTTTGGTTTCCTCCATACCCGCCCTAACATCGCCAGTCACTTTAAGGAGGGCGGAGGTCGTACTGTGACCGGGCCTGAATCCAGACTGCAATGGGCTCAACAAGTTGTTTTTGAACACAAATTGCGACAACTGTCTCTGAACACAGGCCTCGGTCACTTTCGAAAGGAACGGGAGAATGGATATAGGTCTAAAGTGAATAGGAGTGGATGGGCTGGATACCTTAGGAAGAGGAATAATAAAGGCATTACGCCACAATAACGGAAACTGCCCAGATTCCAGAGAAAAATTTACAATATGTGAAATTGCAGGGAGGAGATAATCAAGAATCTGGGCAATCATGCGCCGGCTAATACCATCACATCCTATAGCGTTAGATTTAATGGAGAGGATAATCTTTTTGATTTCACCCGGAGACACTGGAGAAAAATTAAAAGGGTCAACAATATTAGGACTAGGTAGGGCGGCCACATAATCCAAAGTACGACACTCGGTTAGATGATCCAGCAAAAGAGACGAGGTGAAGTGTTGGTTAATCTCATCTAAACCAACTGTCGACTGAGGATCAGTGCGTCTCTGTTTGCCGATACCCAGGGTTCCGAGAAACCTCCAGATATCAGCAGGGGATGAGGAATTGATGTTACTGATTATATGGCGGCGTTTTGCATTACGTATTATCTGATTACACCGATTCCTTGCAACTTTAAAAAGACTCCAGTTTACGTCAGAGCGGTCCCTTTTGTACCTGCGAAAAGCCTTATCCCTGACCCGCATCGCCATCCGAACACCGTTAGACATCCAAGGGGCTGGAGGTCGTTTAACCTTAACTTTCCTGACTGGTGCATGCACATTGTAGACATTGATAACAGCGTCATTGAATATCTGCACCTTTTCATCCGCAGTAGGTGCTGCTAGCAGGGGTGCCCAGTCAAGTTTTGAAGCATCCTTGCATAAATTGTCTACGTTCATACGACCAAAACAACGAGTGTGCAGAACTTTTGGGCGCGATTTAGGAGGTTTAAGGTTATAGGAAAGAAAAAGGAGGTCATGACGGGAAAAACCGGGAGCAGGAGTTTGACCATAAGATCGAACTAAGGATGGAGCAGAAGTAAGAATAAGGTCTAACCATGTATCAGTCCCTTCAGCGTTCAGGTGAGTCGCTTGAAGGGGCATGACATGGAGGGAAGTGGAATCAATAATTTGGAGGAGTTTACGGGATCGAAAGGACTGCTGGACAAGGAGATCGGTATTAAAGTCACCCATGATTATGTGATGTAAATATTCCGACCCTAAAGATTCCAGAATCGATTCGAGACTGGAGAAGTAATCAACAGTGGGAGGACAATAGACAACCCCAAGAATGGTTTTGGCTCCATTGACACAAACCTCAAGAAAAAGGTATTCTGCAGTAGTCGAAGAGTTAGCAAGAGAAGAGGCAAGAATTTTATAGGAAAAGTGACTACGGAGATAAATAGCCACTCCACCCCCTCGCCGACCAATCCGATCATTCCTGATCAGAATGAAGCCTGGCAGGGGGTAAGTGGTAGAGGGAAGGTGAGGCTTGAGCCAGCTCTCTGAAATCAGGATGGCATGGACATTCGTATCTGAAAAGGCCTCATAGCAGTCGCTATAGTGACTTGGGATACTTTGCGCGTTGATGTGGCAGACATTAAAGAGATGACCAGGTAGATGATTGAATGCCCTTTTTGGGTGAAGGCCTCCACCAACTTTTTCCACAAATGCCTGTGTCTGTCGAGTCGTTTCCGGATACTTGGATAATATCCACTAACTGTCTACGGGATGGTATTTTTTTGGCCCGCCTGATGGTAATCAGTTACCATATACTATGAATGCTTGCAATACCAGAGGTATCAATTGCATGTTTTCGACTCAAATTTTAACACAAGAGATTTATGATGGAGTTTCCTTGGGATAGGCAAACGCATCCGTAATTAAGCGCTGGAGACCTGTAATCACACCTGTGTGAAGTATAAAGCTTTGGTTTTCTGTAAGGTGAAGGTCCTTCCCCAGTCGGGCTTGCTCGTTTGTATGGTGCCTTACCTCTGTTATATATTTTCTTTGAATGCATGAAATAAACTGCCTTGGTGTCCAGTGGCCGCAGTATGCGCCTGCTGTGCACGAGGTCGTGGGTTCGATTCCCACACTGGACAAGATTTTGTGTGACCCACACAGAGTTGTTCTGAGTCTGGGTGTAATTTGTGTCCGTTAATTGTATGTTAGTAAAGTCCCCCGCAACACAGAGCTTGTTCTCTAGTGCGGAAGTTGTCTTTTTAAAAAGAAAAAAAATCCCCGAAACATAGGTGCCTACATGTCAGTAATAGCAGGCACTCTAAACACCCTCGTACATCGGAAATATAGCAAGGACCGCAACACCGTGGTTAGGAGTTAATCTGTCAATGAGTTCGTCACGCACACATATGTAGATTACTCGGTAACTATTGACCTGAATGTGTGGTCTACCACTATAGTGTGAGGTAAACCATGCGAGATTTGGAATATTTGAGGTTACTGTGGTGTGGGTTTGATTCCCGTTAGTGACAGAATTCATACAAGAAAATTTGATTGCGCGTGTAATTTAGTTGTGGTTACCTTGTTATGAATATTTTGGGTTAAATTCCCATGGGTCTGGTAAACGGCGGGTACTTTTTGTTCTTCAATTGTATGTTAGACCGAAAATAGTATAGAAAGACATTTTTTTTAAAGACAACTCCCGCACTAGGGAACAAACCCTGTGTCATGAGGTACGGTGCCGGGACAGCACTGCTCAGTAATAGTTTTCTTTGCATGGCACAAAAAATCTTTAACAAATTACCAGATGACATAAAAAATTTAATATAACTCAATTTAAAAATGTATGAATAAGTTTTTGGTTGACAAATGTTACTATACAATTAATGATTTCCTAGTAGATAATATTGACATGAGTAATTATATTGACATTTTCCACTGAATTACAATACTTAATTTTTTGACATGCCTTGTTGGGGCAAAAATATAGGGATACCTACTAACCTCATTCTGTAACAACATTTTGTACAACCTATATTGCAAATAAAATAGTTTGAGTTTGAGTTTTGAGGTACACGCACACAAAGTTTTGTCCTGTGTGAGAATCGAACCCACAACCTCGAGCTCATCAGGCGCTTACTGCGCCCACTGGACCACCAAGGCAGTCTAACATTTAACATACCTACATAAATACTTAGATATAGGTACGTATTGCATCAAAATGTTGACGACCAATCAATGATTGCAACTATTCTTCATCAAAAGTTCGTGATACAAACAAGTGGATACACCCTCCGGCTCAAACACATATCCTATTTTAACCATTAATGGTTAAACTCTAAGTGCGTTTTGTGATTTTGCCTCAGGAACTTTGGGTAACGCTTGTCTTCGTACACGGATAGTTCCGAATTGAGGATGTTTATTAGACAATTTGTCATGCCCTAGTTGTTTTGGGAGGACCTCTTTAGTTGTTCTTTGAATTGTTGTTTTTCTATCATATCGCTATCTATTGGGAATGTGTTCAGATGATAACTAGCAAGGTGCAGTGAAAATTGTTGGATTGTTTGGATTTTAAATCAACTATCGCGCTAGAAAAGAAGCTCTATGCAGCGATGAACTTTACAAATATACAATTACAGACACAAAGTACATACAGACTAGAATACATTTTTGGATTTTACAAAGTTTTGTTCCATGTGGGAATCGAACCTACGTCCTACGGGTCTTTAGGCATCTCGCACCACACGGAACTCGGACCGCGGTGCGACTTGCCTAAGACCTCTTTTTGAATGGGTCATATCGCACCGCGGTGCAAAATGCCTAAAAACTTTTTGGAATGGGTCAACTCGCACCGAGGTACAAAACTAAACAGCTGACTTTTTAGTAGGTAAATGCGGTCAGATTAAGATATTATTATTACACATTCCGTTTAGTACAGGCAGGCATAAAATAACATAGGAAAAATAAAATTATTTCTAAGTTTTTCTTGCGGACTACTAAATGATGCTATTAGGTTATTGTTTGCATTTTATTTACTTACCTAATGCGTATTGATTACCAAAGTTTATATGTATAGAACAACCTGAACAACCCTAGATTATGAAAACGTGCTTCTTATGGGTGAATGCGTTCATAGGCACAGATTACTAAAGAGTTACTACGTAACCATCGGTGACATTTCTAGGGATGTATCGTTATTTATTTATTTTACAGCAGGCGTCACATTAATAATTTTCTATGATAGGACACTATTAACTTACGACAGTTGATAATTAGAAGTTTCATAATAATGACCTATAATCTAAAAATATTGACATATCGACTTAATAATTTGTTAATTATTTAGTTCGAGGAACCACCGATATCAATGTATATACTTATATTATAGAAATTAATTAAATCCTAAATACAGTAAGAACAAAATTAGGGTCTAGTAAAATCAAATTGGGTAAAATATTGTTACTGGCAACACTGTCCGTCTTTTGGCAGATAAGAAATTACACTTAATAATACCTTTTGTTTTTATTTGTTATTTAATTTTAAAAAACGATTTATCCACGATAACTACATAATTATTAAAGGAATAATATTTCGATAACGACTTAGATCGATATATTTTATATTGCAACCCTTTCTACTTCGCAAGTACCGGAGTCATCGAGAAGGTCACGTCACTGTGTCTTTTGTTGTTTTGAGAGTGAGATGGTGACGGTACGCGATAGTGTTCTTCGAAAGTTTTGAACTTCTGAAATCTATATGGTAAGTACTTAATTCTTATATTTTCGGTATATTTTATATATAAATATGACTATGTTTTACAAACCAACTACATTTGTTTTTAGTATCGTTGTACAAACTAATTTTAAGCGTTAAGTATGCAAAACTATATAATATGAGCACCTCTGTAACTTTAAAAGAAAATTAGGTTTATTTAGTAGATTCACAAGTAAGTATAACATGTATCTAATCTAAGTATCGATATTTAATCCAAGTAGTCAATGCTGCACAAATTGTGATTTCAGTATTTTCTCAGTAGCATTCACTACCGAGTGAAAATACTGAAATCACAATTTATATTATTGATACTTTTTTGTATGTAAATGACGTGTCCACAATAACGAAGATTGGGAGTTAACAAAATATAACTTAAAACATTTTTTACCTTTAACATTTAACATTATTTACCAAATATGTGGGTAATATTTTTTTACATTCTTGTTTTCGTTGATCTGTTAAATTTTACGTTTATCCATCTCAATAGAAAAAAAAACAAAATTTGACTCCTGTGATTTTACTGTGATTTGATTAGTTATAAGAAAATAGTGTACAACTATAAAACCTAAAATATTAACCTGTGATTTGCAATATTAGTCTTAAGTTAAAATGTGTGATGTTATAATTTAAAAAACAATTAGTACCTATTCAATCTGTGATTTTATAATTTTTGAATATACATATTACGAATTATATCGCAATTGTTTATTTTCCTAATACCCACTTTTCTACATACCGGTACCAATAAAAATTATACCTTAGGCCACTCGCACCACTCCAGCAATGTGGTGCGATATGACCCATTCAAAAAGAGCTCTTAGGCAAGTCGCACCGCGGTCCGAGTTCCGTGTGGTGCGAGATGCCTAAAGACCCCGTCCTACGGTTTAACAGTCAGGGTAACCATTGTACGCAGTCAATAACTGGCAGCAGGATGCAATGCAAATGTGATACTCAAATCTAGCTACTACAAACGTAACTTTTTTTTTCTTATCGTTTGGTTAGTGGCCAACCTGGTGACAGATTTAAGATTGCCCATATTTAGGCCTCTGGAGTTCTGTCGTGATCTAACGACTGTTAACAGTTGAAACCGACTTTTAACGTGTCATTAGAAGCACGGAGATGTTTAGATAAAATACCACTATGCAATCACCCATCTATATAGGGTTACCACGCCTTTGGTTGCTTAATCCGCTGATTGTTTACCAAACAGCGAGTGCACTTGGCTATGAGCGCCTGGCTTAAACTTATTTTTATACTTCCAAGGTAGCAAACAAGCTTACGGCCCGCCTGATGGTAAGCAGTTACCGTAGCCTATAGACGCTTGCAACATCAGGGGAGTCACTCGGGCGTCGCCGAAAAAATCCTTATAACTCCTTTCTTGAAGAACCTCATGCTATAGTCTCTTGGGAAAACTTCTGCAGGGAGCTCATTCCACAACCTAATCGTACGTGGTAAGAAATTCCTTCTGAAATCGTACAGTATTTATCTTATAGTCGCTTTATTCATTGTTTATACACTTCATATCATAACTTTATTATTTCTGAAAGCCGCCCGGACATAATACACATAATAAGTAGACCGCTAACTCCAGGCTAAACATAAGTTAGACTCACTTAGAGACCATGTCGCTGTCCTCATTTAGCGTGAAGTTTACGTTAGTAATATATTTTAGAAAATTATAATTGTTACTTAGCTAAGGGTCTAATGTCCTTTCCGCATTATGCCTTTTTCCATGAAGGGAGGCAGAGGTATATGTCATCTACATTTTGCCAACTATGTTAGGTCACTTGTATTAATGGGCAAGTCAATCAATTAATAAGACTGTTTCAGGTTACGGCCACTGCTGGACTTCTGTCTCCTATTACAGCATCCGGTCCTCCGTTAGCTCAGTTTGCTACAGTTAATTCGGGCACTAGTATCGGGGATACATCCCCCTTTTCAATACCCCCTAATACGGCTACGGTATGGTCAGGTAGTCTCTGATGAAAAGCAGTAGCCGTAGCCTATGGACGCTACTGGACCACCAGGAGTCAGAGCAGCTCGCACGTTCTGTTCTGCTTACAAGGAACCACGCAAGTGCAAGACAAGTATCGAAGCAAAACAAGTCTTAAATCTGTCAATTTACATGTGTTTTTACTTCTTCATGTGTCTTTATCATGCAGTTATATCGTTCTTTCTTAGCAGAGCAGCGTTGTCAACCCCACATTCTGTAACACCAGCCTCTCTAGACAAGTGGCATAATCGTAGTCGAATCAAAAAGTCAAAAAAGAAAATGTATGCGATTTGACGTAAGTCTACGATATAATGTCGTACATTTACGTCAAATCCCATACATTTCCATTTTTGACTTTTCGATTCGACTATCGCTTATGCCACTTGTCTAGAGGGGCAGAATTATAGGGGTCAGCGCAGACAGAGAGGAATGATCCCGCATATCTTCGAAGATGCGCGAGCATTTTTTGTCAGGTTCAAGCATTTATGCACTTTATTGTAATAATTATAAAGTTTATTTTCAAGAGCGTTAATAAAATCCTCTTCGCTGCGCTCTGTTCCGTCTGCGCTGAGCCTAAGATGTTTCAAAACACCTTTTTAGTCATCATGTATGTTTAATTATGGAACTCTTGTGCAAAATTTCATGCATCCAGACCCAATTACTATTCAGTTAATTAATGATTCAAAATGGGCTACATTATTGGCAAACTTGAAACAACTAAACGGAGGAAATGCATAGTAAGTATGAAACTTAACCTGTAGAAGTGGGAGGTCAAACAGAAGACGGTGTAAGCAAATTCTAGTGCTTGTAAATTTAGTAAACTATTCACTAACTAGTAGACAACTTCTGTAGGTAGGTACTATTAGTGCTAATCTACAACTATGCTTAATGTAAGGAAGATGCAGTTCCACTGTTTGTTAGTTAAATACAACTTTGTTTTGTCTAGGGTTGGTATACTAGGCTATATTTTATTTATTTAGATTTATCAACAGTTGCTACAATTTTACCTTATTTAAAGTACATTTATTCTAATACTTAACTAACTGTAAAACTAATTATAAGTAAACACAGCGTGCTTGGTATTGTTTAGTAAAAAAATACACCACATTTTTCATGACTAAAAATACTACCAAAAACTAAAATGTTAAAACTAACTTAACATATTGTATGAAAAACTTTTCAAAATCCTAACCTAGCAACAACTCAGAACTATACTATCTTTTGAGAGAGGTAGGACTCCATACAAGCGAGCAAGCCCGGCTGGGGAAGGACCTGCACCTTACAGAAAACCACGGCCAAATAACTACACACAGCGGTGTAGTTGTGTTTCTGTGTGTGAGTACAGGTCTCCTCAGTGCTCATTTAGGGACTTCTTTTCGTTTCTCTCGTTTTGAAAGAAACGTATTGCTATCCCAGGGATACTCTCATTTTATAGCCCTGGTATAAAAAAATGGGTTGGTAACACGCAAGTGATACTTGTGGTATTGCAAGCGTCCATAGGCTATGACAACTGCTTAACATCAGGTGGGCCATATACTTGTTTGCCACCCAAGTAGTATAAAAAAAATCTAAATTAATAATATAAATAGGAAAGGTTTGATATTTTGTTCGTTTATTACGATTTAACTCAAAAACTACAAGTCCTATTTTAAAAATTCTTTTACCATTTGAAAGCAACATTATCTGTGTAACATTTTTTAAATACCTCCCGTGCGAATCCGGGACGTGCCGATAGTCAAATATAAAACTAAACACTCTGGTGTTCTTGTGTAGGTACACACGGCAACGGAGATGGCTGTACAGGTCCGTTATATGAAGAATTGTTTTTTAAGAAAACCATTGTATATATTTCTGTGGAATTTGGTAACAGTGTACAATTAGACTAAACCTACAGATAAAAATATATTTCACGCAAATTCATATATTGGTTTTCCTAAAATAAACTAATCTTCATATAGCGGCTCTGAGCCTCTAGACAAGTGGCATAAGCAATAGTCGAATCGAAAAGTCAAAAAAGCAAACTTATGGGATTTGACGTAAGTTTACGACATTATATCGTAGACTTACGTCAAATCTCATACATTTGTTTTTTTTTACTTTTCGATTCGACTACCGTTTATGCCACTTGCCTAGAGGGTCTATACAGCTCACTCCGTTGCCGACTGTACATGAAGTTTCATAAATACCTACTAAAATGTCATTAAAGATACTTAGCCAATGATAATGTGTTAAATAACTGCACATAGCGCAGTTACAAATAATAAACTACATTGATAAACAAATTTAACTGCATTTTTAATTAAATGTAAACGTGCCGAAATAACCGGTTTAATGTTCGAAACAATTACTAATCTCGCTTCAAACATTTTAGCAGTTATCTATTAATTTCCTTTTAGTTAAATTTTAGTAATTTGGGATTCAAATTCATG
This sequence comes from Trisateles emortualis, assembly GCA_947095525.1. NCBI lineage: Eukaryota > Metazoa > Arthropoda > Insecta > Lepidoptera > Erebidae > Trisateles > Trisateles emortualis. The sequence continues at coordinate 12,868,141 of OX352752.1, read as the reverse complement.
ATTATACGGTTAACCTATTACGGATACAAAGAGGTGTTCTGTTATAGCACCTGGTAATTTTAGTGATAGGTCTATTATTGGAAAGGGAGGTTAGGTAATTAATACCGTATCGGATATCTTCCATGAAGTAAATAGAATAATTATTTCAGTGGAAGAGTGGTTAATGATACTTTTTGTTTCAAAATGTATGCTTAATTGGCAGTCTATTTATTTCACTACTTTTTTATACTACTTGGGTGGCAAACAAACATATGTAAAGCAGTAACCGCAGCCTATAGACGCTTGATATATAAGAGGTATCACTTGCGTGATGACCCATTTTTTTTGTACAAGGGCTTTAAGATCTCCTTGGAATAGAAACACGTTTCTTTCAAAACGCATCCCTAAATAAACGCTGGAGACCTGTATTCACACTCAGGAACACAACTACATCACTATGCGTAGATACTTGGCTGTGGTCTTCTGTAAGGTCCTTTCCTAGTCTGGCTTGCTCACTAATATGGTGCCCTACCTCTCTTCGACCCACCTCATGGTAGTAGCTTACCTTACGTAGAGACGGCGACTTGGTTAGTATAATTACCGCCAACCAGATGTTCGTGGGATAGACTTGGATACGAAAGGCGATGGACCGACAGGGGTATTCCGTAAGAACAAAAACCGAGCCACCGCAAAAACCGAGCAGAATCTGGCTGTCAGATTGAAAATCGGTATTCCGTAAGAGTAAAAACCGAGCCTTTTTGACGTTTAGTCAATAGATTGTGCCGTCACCGAGCAATCACAACTGTCAGTTTGCGATAACAACTGTCAGTTTGCCTTAGCTGTTTCTTAGAGAATCAGCCGGCCGGTGTTGTGGCGCAAATTAGGAGAAGCCTTAGTCCAGCAGTGGACTGAAATGGGCTGATTAATTAAATTTGATTTTGGGCTAATCATATCATTGTTTCCTTGTTAAGTAACGAATAAATCTTGCTGTTAAAAGTCAACTATCTTTTTTTTCTTTTTACAAGACAACTCCCGCACTAGAGAACAAGCTCTGTGTCGCACGGGACTTTACAAACATACCATTAACGCACACAAATTACACCCAGACTCAGAACAATTCTTCGTGGGTCACTCAAAGTTTTGTCCTGTGTAAGAATCGAACCCACAACCTCGTGCACAGCATGCGCATACTGCGGCCACTGGACCACCGAGGCAGTATTTTTTTTCATTTTGGGCTAATTATATCCTTGTTTTCTTGTTGAGTAACTATCTTGCTGTTCAAAGTCAAGTATTATAGTAAAACAAAGTCTACTGATATAACTCATAAAAAATTAGTTGCCTAAAGGAATTCCAAAGTTATGAGCCTTTAAGGGCCATTATGGGCCAATAACCGTCATGGCCGACTGATCAAAGTGAAGGCCTATATGTCACTTATTGTATTAGTAAAAGAATATATTGATTACATTTAGTAAAAGCTTTGTTCAGGAATGCTTTGTAGAAAATACTTAGGTAAAAGGTAGATTTCTTTTAATACCTCTTGGGTGGCTAACAAGGATACGGCTTGCCTGATGTTAAGCAGTTACCGTAGCATATGTACACAAACAATACCAGAGGTATCGCTTGCTTGAGCGCTGCAGACCTAGAGTCCACGTCTCCAGCGCTCATTTCAGGTCAAGGTCCTGGACGCACATTCAGGAACACAACTACACCGTATCCAGCGCTCATTTAGGGATGGGTTTTGAAAGAAACGTTTACTTATCCCAGGGATATTCCATCCTAAAACGCTTTTGTTATTTTTTTGGGTCGATAACATGCAAGTGATATCTCTGGTATTGCAGACGTCCATAGTAGTAGCAAGCAAGGCTACGGAAACTGTAACCAGTTTCCGTAGCCTTGCTTGCTTGTCTGCCCACTATAAACAAAGTACACTCAGCCTCGAAATAATCATTTGTGGACTACACAGTCTTTTATTTCATGTGGAGATTGAACCTACAGTACGCCGCAAAGTGGTAAATTGCAATGTAACTAATAAGCCACTGAACTAACCATGCACTATCTAAAACTATCGCCACCCATATAAAAATACAAGATATTAATATCAACTCACACAAATTCAATCCAACATCATTCGAAACACGAAAATCGACAATTCCTACCTAATTCTACCAAATACATTTTCTCCTAACCTAATATCTGGCATCAGCTTTCTTGACAACCGGCCAATTTATGCCAAACGAACATTGTGGCCTGCTTTCGTATAAATAATGCGCACCAATGGAATGATTTACACGTTTCAAATGTAAAAGGGATTAACAGACAACGTAAAAGCTATAAACAAGATGGATAGCAGCGAAAGGGTTAGGTCTGTTCGAAGGATACCCGATGATAGACAGTTTTCGTGTTAGGGTTAAGATTTTGGAGTAAAATATTGCTTGTATAGTTTTGGGATTTAGTATTATTGAGTGTTATGCGGTTTGATTATGTAAATCGTTTGGTTTTAGTTATATGTATGTATAAGGCGTTTTTAACTGTTTTATGGGATTTTATTTTATTTTTATTTCCCCTGGGAGTTGTTGTGAGAAGCTTAGGATCACGCTAGGTAGCGTGCACTTGGAGTGGCCTATGTCTAGCAGTGGACTGCGATAGCCTTATGATGATGAACTATTTTACGACATTTGACAATTCACTTAGGACAAATAAATGTGTGGTACTTTTCCATAAATTATGGGTTTGAAAACTTAACCGCGCGACACAGGGCGTGTTGCCTAATGACTCAAGTCATCATTTGAAAAATAGCATTTTGTACTTTCTCGTAATCTAATTATTTTTATTTTTTTATAAGAATTATCTATGTTCGTCTGTGTGTATGTTTGTTTTACCTTGTTTGTATGTACACCGATAACTCGGTTAATTATTGAGATTCTTTTTTAGAGGCTATACTCTCTACATATTATTTAATTGGTGTTGGACCTTGGACCCCGGAGATACACCAGGAAACTTTTTAGAATCAAAGCAACACCCCGCTTACTGAAAAGTATCAAATAAAAAAATATATGTATACAGATAAAACCTAGTTTCATCATCATCATCATCATTAGCCTATACCGTCCCACTGCAGGGCAAAGGCCTCCCCTTCCTTTTTCCATGATAGTCTATCTTTTGCCAATTGTAGCCAATCCCTTTTATAGGCGTCAAGGTCTCGCCATCTCATTTTGGATCTACCACGTGGCCGCTGTTTGGTGTTTGGGACCCACTGCGTCGTTTTTTAAACCGAGTTTAGAAAGCGAAAAATTACTGAATATAGTAATTTTTCACTTTTTTTTAATAGTCAGTTATATTTTTTGATATATATTTTTTTTACTAGCACGGTAACAAAAAGTTGTATGGCCCGTCGGATGGTAAGCAGTTGTTGTAGACCATGGACACCTGCAGTATGTATACTTAATACTAGCTGTTGCCCGCGGCTCAGCCCGCGTGGATGTCGGTTATCGCTGTATAAAGTACCCTATGTGTTATTCCAGACCATAATCTATCTCTGTGCCAAATTCACCCAGATCCGTTCAGTATTTTTTACGTGAAAGAGTAACAAACATCCATCCATCCATCCATCCATTCTCACAAACTTTCACATTTATAATATTAGTAAGGATAAGGATTACTAGCACGGTAACAAAAAGTTGTATGACCCGTTGGATGGTAAGCAGTTGTTGTAGCCTATGGGCACTTGCAGTATGTATAAGAATATTAAGCCATGTTTTTGTGTCTCTGAAGTTCAAATAAATATTTTTCTTTCAATTCCAGGCGCACATAGTACAGACGATAGAATGTTTTAAAATTCCGTTTTCATTGATCTATTTTTAGTACTAACGCAAATAGAAATAGATTACCATTAGATTGCCTTGGTGGTCCAGTGGTCGCAGTATGCGCCTGCTGTGCACGAGGTTGTGGGTTCGATTCCCACACAGAACAAAGTTTTGTGTGACCCACAAAGAGTTGTTCTGAGTATGGGTGTAATTTGTGTCCGTTAATTGTATGTTTGTAAAGTCCCGCGCGACACAGAGCGCTATTCTATAGTGCGTTCTATAGTGCTATTCTATAGTGCGGGAGTTGTCTAAAAAAAAAAAGAGAGAAATTAGCAGATAAAAACATAAATATTGTGGTAAGTGATGTTTTTATTATTATTTACAGTGAAGTGGTCCATTATAACTAAAATTGATTTATGATCTTTTAAGCGTGTTTTGTCAGACAAAAGTTTAATAAGTTCACCTGTTCAAAGTTTATATTTGGATGAAGATGAATCATGGCTTTCATAACAGATTATAATAATATCTAGTCTATTATTATGGCAGACTAGCTGTTGCCCGTGGTTACGACTGCATAGATGTCGGTTATCGCGATTAAAAGTAGCCTATACCTATGCTATTCTATATACCTAATCTATCTCTGTGCCAAATTTAATTTAAATCCGTTCAGTAGATTTTGTGTGAAAGAGTAACAAACATACATTCATTCAATCTTACAAACTTTCTCGTTTATAATATCATTTGATTGGGTTGGTGAAAGACTTTTTCAACACGTGTGTAATCCCTCTGGTATTGCAAGCGCCCATAGGCGCCGTAACTGTTTTTTTCCGGGACAAAAAGTACCTTGTGTGCTACTCGGAAAAGGTATATAATCTATCGTTTTGCCAAATCCATTCTGCCGATCTGTCGTGAATAGTCGTGATAGAGCAGCAAAAATCCATCCATCCATACTTTAACTATATTATTAGCTTTAATATTAGTACAGTCATGGGGTCTCATCAGGAACAAATCAAAATTAGTACGAATAAATACCAATAGATGGAGTTACATATATCGATTTGTTGTTTACGTTTATGTAAAATTCAAACCTGAAATAAATATAGCCTGAAACATTTACATACATATTTTAAGAAATCCTACTAGCATAGGATAATGAAATAAAGGGCTCATAAGACAAAATTATAATTATATATTTTCAAAATTCAATAATGTCGCCGTAGTCCTGGCGGCAGTATTTTGTACTACTAAGAAGTTGAAACTTGCGAGTGACTTGTGAGTAATGGTGCTGGCGCTGTATGCATTTTCAGATTTTTATAAATTAAAATTTTACTGTTGGGTCATACTAGGTATAAAAATATATAAAGTTGGTATATATATTTTTTCTCTCAACAAAAAAACTTTAAAAATGTCTTACCTACGTCATCAAAATTATGAACAAAAATTTAAGATTTATTATCATAAATATTTTAAAAACTAAACAAATACAAAAAGTGTATCCTATGTTGGGATTCAATATTTTAAAAACTAAACAAATACAAATTACAAAAAGTGTATCCGATGTTGGGATTCGAACCCGGTTCGGCCGGATACGGGTACCTCCGTACGGTGCTAAGGTATCGACTATCGTACTGTGAGAAAATTACCTATTTGTGAATTCGAACTGATACTGAATAATTACAGATTTATTATATTTTTCCTAATAATTAAAAAAATATTATCTGATATTAAAACCATCTACAAAAAACAAATTTCAAAAATTGGACATGAATCTGGGATTCGAACCCAGTACCATGGGACTGTTGGACGAATACCACAGAATGCTATACTTACTCCTGACTGGCCTGTTGGTCTAGTGGTTAGTGACTCTTAACTACTAAGTTGGGGGGTCATGGGTTCGATTACCATTCAGGACAAATCTTTATGTGATGAGCTCTGTTTGTTGTTCTGTGCCAAGCCTGGTTTCAGATGGTATGTGAATTGTCAGAAAATATTATTATTACCCTAATTCGACTCATCTCGTAGGTACTGAATTGATAGATGCTAGGTAGGTATAATATACTTATTTGTTAATTTGAACTGAAAAAAAAAAAAAAATTCGTTTCACGAATAATAAAAAAAAACATTTTATTTTATAGGTATACGTAATTAAAGCCATCAACAAAAAACTTAACACTATACCGTAAACTTTTGTTAAGATACGGGAAAAAATTGTTTAGCCCGGGGCGAAACCGGGGCAGAGCGCTAGTTAAATACGGAAGCAAACAGTCAAAATAAGTGTATATTTCGTACGTAAAGCGCGTGACCTTGAGCGAGTAAACGTGGCCCGAGCCCGAGACAATAAGCGATACCTAACCTTTATGGTCGGTGTAGATGCCTACTATTTTTTTGGAAGAATATAATTTCTTTAACATAAATAAATTCGGTTATAAAGTGTCGCCATCTGTTGATTTTATGTGTATGCACGTAATCTGTTGGATATAGACATCTAGTGTCGTATAGTTAGTAAAAATTTAGCCGCACGGTTAGCCCGAGTTAGCAGGGAACCAATTCTTTGTATGGGATGGGGTATCTGTACTAGTATTATATTATCTGTGGTACAGTCTAAGGATATGACAGTTAATATTTTTCTTTACACTGTGATATTTTTATCTTAAAATATAAAATGCTAAAATAAGCCTATGTCCAGCAGTGGACGTCTTTTGGCTGAGATGATGATGATATAAAATTCTCGTGTCATGGTGTTTGTAATTAAATTCCTCCGAAACGGCTCGACCGATTTTCGTGAAATTTTGTGTGCATATTGGATAGGCCTGAGAATCGGACAACATCTATTTTTCATCCCCCTAAATGTTAAGGGTGGTCCACCCCTAATTTTATTAATTATTTTTTTAGACAACATTTCTTGTTTTTATTTTTTTGTGATTCAGCATTAAAAAATACATACAACCCTTAATTTTCACTCATCTACAATAAAGCCCTAATTTTTAATAGCGATATTACTATTTTAGTAGCAAAACAACGTTTGCTGGGTCAGCTAGTAATAATATTATTATTAGCCATTACTGTCCCACTGCAGCGCAAAGGCCTCCCTTTCCTTCTTCCATAAGTCACGTTTAAGACCTCCGACTGTCCAGTCAGCCCAGTGAGAGTCAAGCTCATCACACCACCTTTTTCTGGGCCTTCCACGACGTCAATTGAAGTTCAGAGAAGTAACAATTAGACTGCACAGTTGGTTCAATGGCTTAAGTGGTTACCCCGCCATTTACTACTGCGTGGTGTGTTGTGGGTTCGATCCCCACACGGGACAAAAAATTGTGTGAACCATAAATGGTTGTCCCGAGTATGGGTGTACGTTGTGTCCGTTTTTTTTTTTTTTTGACAACACTAGAGAACAAGCTCTGTGTCGCGGGGGACTTTACAAACATACAATCAACGGACACAAATTACACCCAGACTCAGAACAACTCTTTGTGGTTCACACAAAGTTTTGTCCCTGTGTGGGATCAAACCCACAACCTCGTGCACAGCAGGCGCGTACTGCACCCACTGAACCACCGAGGCAGTCAATTACTTGCAAGTTCGTAATGTCCCCCGCGACAAAGGATTTGTTCCCTAGTGTGGGCGTTATCTTAAAAAAAAATTGAAACTGTACATCGATATTAGAGCAAAACAGTTCTATCAGGTAGGTATGCATGAGCAAGTTTCCCAGAGTAAACAGAGGTCAGGCGGCCACAACTTGATCCGGCTAACTTTGTACCAATTGACTTGTTACTTACCGGTCAGTTTAATTCAAACACAACTCTGTGATTAATGACGATTTGTGAGAAGGTTCCCATTATATATTTCGATGTTGGAATTTGGCTGTATACCTAGCTCAATATAGCTAAGTAAAAGTATTCGTCACTGGAAAGGCAAAATTACTGAAGTGAAAATAGGTTGTTTCGAGATAAAGCCGATCAAAGTTTTTATTTTTAGAAAAAAAATCATATCTTTTTACACAATCATCCGATTTCAATGAAATAACTTTATAAATAATTCTATTTGTAGCATGCGTTTACTGGAAGTGGTTGAAATTCGTTTTTTTTACTACTTTCCAAGATAAGTGGCGCTTCAGTAATTTTGACCCAATAACTTAGTAAGCCAAATTTTCTTAAACGCCACCAATGTAAACAACGATTGTATTTTAAAAGTACTGAACACAATACTATTAGTAAATTTGAGTAGGATGAAATTTCTTTAGCATAAATTTTAGTGTCGTGTTGGTGTATCAAAATAACTTCAAGGGAAATATTTTATACTCCTCATGTCTAGGATTTTGACTCATGAGGTGATAGGATAACTAAGTAACTTCAACTAAAATTACTTAAAATGTTTTTTTTTCGTAATCAGTTAAAATTTCTTTAGCTGAACATTCAAGGTGAGCACAAATTACTTAAAGGCCATTCTTTTTTAGGCTACACAAAGGCAATTTTATTCAAGCGCCAAACTTAATATTTAATATTCAGGAAATATTTCTTGAGCGACATGAGTGAAAAATTGGCCAAAAAACGCGTCGCTTCAGTAATTAGGAAAAAAAAGCAGCACCTTTTTTTAGGTTACTTAAACGCCACAAAAATGCTCTGATTGCAATGGTTCCTAGGCAGATCGACGCAGAAAAAATCGCTGATTCCGAATATGTATATAACTCAATTATGCCCACTTTGTATGACAGAAGTAATTTTGCCTTTCCAGTGACGAATTATAGATTTTGATAAAATGATGAATGCTTCGGTGGTCCAGTGGCCGCAGTATGCGCCTGCAGTGCACGAGGTTGTGGGTTCGATTCCCACACAGGACAAAAACTTTGTGTGACCCACGAAGAATTGTTCTGAGTCTGGATGTAATTTGTGTCCGTTAATTGTATGTTTGTAAAGTCCTCCGCGATACAGAGCTTGTTCTCTAGTGTGGGAGTTGACTTAAAAAAAAAAAAAAACTATGTTGAGTAGTATTAAAAGGCACTCCGTAGTTTCTGTCTCATCCCTCCGGGAAGCAAGCGAGAGTCTATATACATAATCTGCTAGAATGAACCAATAGCCAGTATACGATCATGAAATCTGGTTAGTTCGAATATAAGCCGGTTAAAATTCAGTCGTCGTCATTAAACTGCCGGATATGAAGTGTATGCCGTCGCCCGTAACGACAAATGTTTAAGTGAAATATCGGACCAACGATCAGAGAAGAAATGGACATGCTATTGCTGAGAAAAAGACGTGTTAAGGTAGTTACCAGGCATGTGGGGTTGTAGAGTCTCACCCGCACCCTTCCGCGGAGGAACAGTGTCCCTGGTGCGCCCGGACGCTGTCATAGGATGGAGCCTGGAGTATGTCTAACTAACTAACTCTCCGGCCTAAAGGTGGTAGGCGGCCGGCATACCAACTAAAACCCCCCTGTGCACCTACACCCGCCTTCACAGGTGGACCACCGGAACCTGATATGACGTCAGTGGTCCACCCAGCGGCTGCCCGCGCTGCGCGGGCTCCACTCCAGTGACAGCGTTCCCGGTGCACCCGGACGCGGAAAGCTGCGGCGAGGGACAGCGTCAGAGGGAATTCCACGGTCGTAGGTGAACACCGATCCGTGACACAAATATGTTTGACTATTTATAGCCCACAGATAGGTGCTCCAAGTGCAGGTGCATTTGTAGCATAAAGCTAATTATACTATGTCTTTGTGGTCACAGAAAATTCAGGATTTTACCTTTGTCCACAACGAAGTTACGGAAGGGATCTGAAAATACTGCCCTGCTATAGATTATAAAGGACCTACATTAACAAGTGTTAAATAACAAGAGCGGAGTCTCCTAATACAGGCTATTTTAGCTTAAAAGGAGGTTCAATTCACCATCTAGTTTATAAGATTAAACTTGTTAAAACTAATAAATCATTTTTCATTTTTTATTTCATAGTCCCCCAGGAAAACCTCGTCAAGGGGAGCTCCTACCACAAAATAATCGTACTTGGAAGGAAAATCCTCTAAAACCGTACAGTACTCGACGATTGAAGTTCTAAAATGTAAGGATGAACTCCCTGTCGGTAACGGGATTTATTTATGTATTCAGAAACTTAAAGTTTAAGCCACAGTTGCGGTCACAAGTTGGCCTTCACTACTAACTCTGCCCACCCCCTGCTTATCACGTAATTGTATTTATTATTACTCACTTAAATAACGAACGGGGTTATTTGTACTTGCTGTGGTACTTCATTTGCTATGTTTTACCTCTACTAATTGAAATCTTCGTGAATAACGTTCATCCAACACGAATGTATCGTACTATTAGTTCTCGTTTCAAACTCACTCAAGTTTTTGATTCGAGTGATTGGAAAAACCGTAGATCAATGTCCTAGTCCGGACTGAAATAAACGCTGTGAAAAAAATAACGTACACGAATTGATATACTGGAAGATTTCTATTTCATTTTTTGTGTCAGTTATGAGACTACTGCACATACTACCGCTTAAAGAATCAAGACATCGACACCCCGTGTCGCAAGGGTCTTCAAAAACACACCTTTACAATTATTTGAAAACTACTGTGTCGCGTTTTGTGGGTTTGATTCCCATAAAAATCGTGTGAACTTAGTGTGCTTTAGGTCCATAATTTTTTTTTTTTGTAGAATCTCTCGCGATCTCCAATGCATAGGTATATATTACAAACTAAGTTTAAAAATGAATAAGAAAAGATACCCCTATTTTAAAAATTTTAAATCCAAGTTTGTAATTTTAGTATCAAAATTTTTAGCAAGCCCCAAACTTTGTACACTAAAAATACACCTACTAATTCAGCTCCTAGTTTTATAACCTCGAAAAGAAAAGAAAACATTTTTGTACGTAGAAAAAAGTTTGTAATTAGGTATGTGAAATTAACATTAGAACAATAGTAGGGGTAGAGTTGCCCTCAACCCGTATAAAATGTTTTTTTTTCTTCAATTGAAAAAGTGAATGCAAGAGTACAATGTGTATAGAGCAGGTACAGTCTTGTAATTAATATCTTTCGTGTTTTACATGGAGCTCCGATGTAATGGATACTATCTATTTATTTTCTTTTTTATTAAAAAAAATAACTCTACGAAGAAACAAGCCCAGTGACGAGGAAAATAATATGCAAGGCATAAATTTTGATGCTATCATTGTACTAAATTTGGTATCTAACCAATTCCGGTATCGATTGTAATTATATATCAGAAACTTTTACGATTATGTAAATAAGTCTAAAAGTATCTAAGAATAAAATACCTTAATTAAAAATACATTTCCGCCAAAATTATCCTTAATAAATCATAAATATCATATCATAGCCAAATAACTACACACAGCGGTGTAGTTGTGTTCCTGTATGTGAAAACAGCTCTCCAGCGCTGATTTTTGGATGCATTTTAAATGAACCGTTTTCCTATCCTAGGGTAACAAATAAATGGGTAACCAGCCTTGGTGTAACGAATAAATGGGTTGGCAACACGCAAGTAATACCTCTGGTATTGCAAACGTTCATAAGCTACGGTAACTGCTTAACATCAGGCGGGCCGTATGCTTGTTTACCACCCAAGTAGTATAAAAAAGTAACTTAACCTAAACTAATTACAAACAATCAGATATTGTATGTATATTCATTCTCCTATAAACGCGAGGATATTCAATTTATAAATCAGAATTTCAAATACATCATAACGAACAAATTTATATGCAGAATGTAATTGTTAATTATAATAGTGATGCTAAAATTGTATCATTTGATACCAAATACTATTTATTATAGGCAGCGAATATACCAAAATTTATAGCAAAATGTGGTTCGAATATAAATTTTAGACCGATATTCATTGATTACAGTTACTCGTACATACTTTATTAACTGCATTACTGGTGAAATCAGATTTCACAAAATAATATAAATTGGTCGAATTGTTAAGTAGATTAATGGCATTTTTACACTACTAGTATTAGTATATAAGCTGATGTTAATTTTTTGGGTTGCATGGGATAGCACTGGTATTGCACATACACTTACGAACAGGCTGACCGTTTCCTTTTTTTCACCTAAATAGTATTACAGAATACTTAATAGTACAGGTAGTAAAGAAATTGTAATCACCATGTCAGATTTCCATCCCATCTAACTATGAGTGTAATGAATGCATATATGTGCGCATACATAGATGCATTCATTATTTCATTACACTCATAGTCAGATGGGATGGAAATCTTATCTTGTACAACCTAGTGCACTATAATATCGCCAATGGCTAGTCTCCGTCGAGATCAGCCGTGTGCGCCGTGAGTGAAATTTGGAATGGCGGACATTATTACAGGTCTTTGCAATAAACAGCTCTACCACTTTTGTTAAAACACACTAAATATTTCTTAACATATCAAATCCAATATCAAATTCACTTTAGTATTAAAAACACGCATATTTGCAAGTCCGGTATCTATCATCTTGTATACTGAAATTAATTTGCTAAGTTCCAATACCGCATACCGGTATAAAATTTCATTCCATCATCCTTTCCTTTTTTTAACCAGCAACTGAAATAGCCATTCCACTTAACATGAAAAATTTCTATCTACCTGTAAAACCGTCTGCTTGCACTATCGGTAATTGACAACTTCCTTGCCGCTGTGACGTCACTAAAACGAACAAAAAATACCGGTATCAATTAAAACCGTGCTCGGTTTGCTAGGGATGGGACAAGGTGCTTACGTATCGATGTTTTGTTGCGGTTTTTGCTTTTTAAATACTTTTTTCGTATGTCGGAGTGGAATAAATAGTGAAATGTTTTTTAAAAAATTTAATTAGATCGTTTTGATAATCCCGAAGAAACTTGCGCTTAAATTTGCAGACGAATGTGTGGTTTTGGGATCGATCATCATGTCGTCACTCCAAGACGTAAACAAGCGGTGGATTAATTCGAATTTTGGAGTAGTAGCTCGGATGGCACAGTTGGAAGTGCGCTGGGCCGGAATCCGAGAGGCGCAGATTCGAGTCCTGCTCCGGGCTCGTCTTTTTCCACATTGCTTTAATATTTAAGTATATGTCGAACTAAGTTTTATTTTCTTAAAAAAAAACAACTCCCGCTCTAGAGAAAAAGGCCTGTGTCGCGGGGGACTTTACAAACATACAATTAACGAACACAAAGTACACCTAGACTCGGGACAACTATTTATAGGTCACACAATTTTTTGTACCGTGTGTGGATCGAACCCCCAATAACACCTGTAGTGTTATATTCAGGTACCGAGTACAATAGTCCCGTATGGACGTTCAGTTAGTTATTTTTTACCTCGCCATCACATGGAACATATGGAATGCAATAAACAATTTGAATTTGAACCAACAATGCAGTGATGTTGTTGTAGGTTCAATTTCTAAATATAATTATTTATGTGGCTCGAGTCTGAGTGTACTTTGTGTCTGTGAATTTTAATATAGTAAAGTACATATGGCTTGTAGTTCAACATAGTTCTTATTATATACTAGTTGCCGCTCGAGGACTTCACCGCACAAACATAAAATTCATTTATTCATTTAGGTTACAAAGTAACACCTATGAAGGTCATAAATCATTAATAAGCCGGAAAGATGATGTCCGCAAAAAATTCCTACGGCTAGTTCGCTGACGTGGACCCTTAAGAAGAACTAGCAAGAAACTTAAGCCACTCTTTTTTATCGCCATTTAGTTACAATCTTTTGTAAAATACAAGTATGGTAGCATGCAAGCTGATGCAATCAAAACACGATACTTACTTTATTGATAAAAAAGCTAATTGTACTTAGTACTGCAAGATTTAAAAAAATGTATGGTGTTCAATCTGCTTCAATTTACATATTGCCTTCCTTGGCGTACAAATGTATTGGTAGCGTATTTGCATATTTCAATTGTCTTTAAATTATATAAAAATACATCTAGCGTTTCACATAAATTAAGTACAATACTAAGTTATAAACAAGTACAATATAGGGATGCATTTTAAATAACAATTAAAAAATAACAATTATAAAATTACAATTTCGATACATTATCAACATCATATTTATTTATTACAATTATATTTTTATCATTATTTCATTCATTCATTATTACAATTATATTTTTATCATTAATGAATTCATTAAAACTATAATAGCATTTAATAATAATAATAATTTTTTATTTCAGATCTACAATAAAATCCATAATGTTAGTGTGTTAGTAACAATTTGGCTTATATTTATGTTAGTATTATTAGTACCTAGGTAACAATATATTAACATAATTATCTTCTCTATTCTTACTCTAAATTATGCCGTTGACTACCCTTACCCAATGTTTTTGGATAGGGCAATCAAACCTTGCAGCAATTACCTTCAGAATGCCGTTGTTGCAGTTCCTCAGGCGATGCAGTAAAGAAGCTGTTTTTTTGCGAATAATCGCCTTAAACCCGTCTGTTTGCGCATCGGCGAACATTCCGGAGGCACTACAACGCCGGGGCATCCCCAACAGGATTCTGAAGGCATTGTTGTACTGGATACGCAAGGTGTCGTAAGATCGCCGCGTATACCTCACCCACAGGCCACTCGAGTAAAAAGATTGGCAAAATGCTTTAAAAAGCGTTATCTTCACTTGATTTGTACATCGAGTGAACCTGCGAGCAAGCATATTGCTTCTCACCGCCAACGACCTGCGTTCCCTTTCCATGTCTTCGTCATCTCTAAGGTCATCTGTCAGAATATGACCCAAGTATTTAAATTTGTCAACCAGCTTTAACGCAGAGCCATTTAGGTATATGGGAGGCACATCTCTTAGCCCGCCTATATTCAGAGAAGGCAAACATCGGTGTTTACCTGCTCTAAATACAAGCAACTCACTTTTTTTTGAGTTGTATTTAAGCCCATGTGTCTCTGCGTATGCCTCACATATACCCAACAGTTTTCTTAGTGCGTTTATCGAGGGTCCCAATAGCACCATGTCGTCTGCATAACTAATATTGTTAACACAGGTACCGTCAATATAGCATCCGACATGAGTGCGGCTGAGTTGCTCGATAAGCTGATTGACATACAAGTTAAATAGAAGTGGTGAGCTCAACCCCCCCTGTCTTACCCCGCATTCCAACCTGTATTCATCCGACAAGGTATCGGCCCATCTCACCTGATTTTTCTGGTTAGAGTACCAGTACTTGAGGATGGCAATAGTTTCCGCCGGCACTCCCGCAACACACAGTTTCGCCCACAGAAGGTCATAAACCACAAGATCAAATGCCCTTGAGAGGTCAAGGAAGCATGCGTATACCGGGGTCCTCCTCCCAGTATAGTACCTAACAGTATGCTTTAAACTCAAAATAGCACTCTCCGTGGATAAGCCAGGTCTAAAGCCAAACTGGGCATCTTGTAAGTCCACATGTTGTCCAAGTATGCCATTTAGCAGACTGTCAAGCACCTTAGCTGTTGAAGTCGCAAGTGAGATGGGTCGGTAATTAGATTTATCGGATGAATCACCCGTCTTGTTTTTTATAATTGGTACCACTATGGTACGCATCATCGACTCTGGTAAGTAAGAGTGACTCAGACATAGGTTAAAAAGCATCGCCAATACTCTTGGCAGATGCACACCGGCATATTTAAAGTGTTCGATGCTGAGACCATCGTGACCTGGTGACTTTCCCCTTTGCATGCTCTTTATCACTTGAGTAACACTATTTACTGAAAAAAAATTAATTTTTTTCGCCACAATGGTCTCATCATCACACTTATTGCATAACGTCGAAATCACGGGTGACGTTACCGTAAACTCTTGTCTAAACAAGTTAGCAATCATTTTATGATTCTGTACGCCGCCTACGCTCGCATTTACGCATTTATTTAAAAGGAGGACTTTTAATTCATGTTTAATTTTTTTTAAAGTTAGATTTTTAAATTTATTTGGTAATTTATTATATGTCCTAATCGCCATACAATAACAGTTTCTACTTACTAGGTCTATTCGTTGTTTGGGCACATTAAGTTTATTTGTGTGGCGGCCTGGACGTTGCACCACGTCGTTATGTTTCTCAAATAAATAGTTATTACTGTGAACAAACATACACATTTCATAGATGTACTGGCTAGGTAGAGAGATATTTAATTTTTTAAATATTGGTCTGCAACTGTCTAATGGGTGAGCTCCGATTAATGCACGTACATATTTTTTCTGGACTCTGAACGCCCTAATTAGGTCTACTGAATTCCATATCGTAGTATGGATGAAACATATCCATGGTAAGCACAGAGCGTAGCATCCGGTGTTGTCACTTGTCGTAGGCGACTAAGGGCGTATACGAACTTATCTAATTTTTTGCAGAGACTGTCTATATGTTGTTTCCAGTTACAGTTTTTGTCAATATTTATGCCTAGGAATTTAGTGTTGTCAGTTTCGACTTATTATCATATTTAATGTCAAGCGTAAATGGGATCTTATTATAGGTAGCAAATTGTATCATATTTGTTTTTTCTATATTAATTTTCAAGTTATTACTATTTAGCCAGTTTATAGGTAATGTCATTTAATGTTTGATTAATATTGAATTCGAGATTTTTTTTTTCTTTTTTTTTTTTCATGGGGTCCGAGTGCTCGTTTCCTTTACAGAGACCTAGCGAAACGACTGATCGACGCTTCTCGTGATCAGAGGGCTGGCTTGTTTCTCGCACAGAGAATAAGCATTGCCATTCAACGTGGCAATGCCGCCAGCCTTCTGGGCACGTTCCCAGTGGACAATGATGTTGAGGAATATTTCGACGCTTAAACAACAGTCTTCATTTGTATTATGTTTTTCCTTTTTTAGTATTTATGTTTAAATTAGTTTTTCATATTTAGGTTTAGTTAGTTTAAATAAGTTTCTAATATTATTCTTGTATATATAGCTTTAATTTACCATGAATAAAAAACTATAATTCGAGATTAATTTTTATAAAAACATAGTATGATCCATAATTGGTCGTTCCGAAACTGGGTGTACTTTGTGTCCGTTAACTGTATGTCTGTAAAGTCCCCCGACACAGGGCTTGTATGCTAGTGCGGGAGTTGTCTTAAAAAAAAACGTGTGGCACTCGGGGACTGCCGCGGTAAAGCTATTGCATATTTTTTTTATGATTTTTTTATCGAAACAAATAAAAAATTACTTTACAAATTATCTAAATCATTTTATTTTATTCTCAATGATTTATAAAAATATATAATAATAAAAATGAATACTTGTAATAATTCCTTAAGACTCCTTATACTATAATCTTTTTCACATTAATATTCTCTTAGATCAAAACCTCCTTACACAAATTTGACATATTATTATTGGCCGTTTAGAGAATTCGTCATTAAAAAAAGTATCACCGCTGTGCCGGTCGGAGTGGGGGGTGTTAGGTTTATTATTATCGGAATTTCTGGATTTTGTCTCCACGCCCGAGGCCTGCGATAGAAGCTATGCCATAGCTTAAAAATACTGTTTACTTAAACCACTGAGTGTACAGTGTATGTCAGTTATACATGCATACATAGTTATTACATGGCTGTCATTGAATATTACTTTATTGTATGCTTATGTATGTGCTAATTTTATGTGCTACTGTTTAATGCCACTGTTTGCCACGGTATTGAATGGAGACCGTTTAGCACAATTAATGGTTGTCACGCGAGTGAGTTGCCAGTTAGAAGAGAAATATTTTGTTGCAAGGATTAAAATATTCATTGGTTTAATGAAAAGAAAGTCATACATGCAGACTTAAATATGTTTTTAGGGTTCCGTACTTTGAAATTTAAAAATGGAACCCTTATAGGATCACTTTGTTGTCCGTCCGTCCGTCTGTCTGTCTGTCTGTCAAGACCCTTTTTCTCAGGAGTGCGTGGAGGTATCAAGCTAAAATTTTATTATTTAATTTAATTTGGTCTACTGTCCCTTAAAGCTATGAAAAAATGAAACTTCTAAGCCAACGCATTCAAAAGATACAGTCGATTAAACCGCAAATTTTCGACACTTGCAAGTGAATCAAAACCTACAGGGTACTTCCCGTGAACTCAGAATCTTAAAATATGGTACGAAGCAACGTCTTCAACGTACATTTTTAGTTACATCATATAATAAACTTATATACCTACAGGTTTGTACGGAACCCTCGGTGCGCAAGTCCGACTCGTACTTGGCCGGTTTTTTTCATATTGGATGAAAAAAATCATAACTTTAAAACTTTTTTTAGCAGTCTACCTACTGCGAAAAATATCTTTAAAAAAGTTATGGCATGTCCGACGTTTAAACGAGCAATTCTTGATCTGAATCTCGGAAACATTTTTATGAAATTTCGTGTGCAAGTTGTGTCAGGGGCGATTAATCGATCTAGCTATCGGAAGGCGGAGGACCGTGTGCTATGGCGCGTGTTAAGAGAGGCCTATGTCCAGCAGTGCACTGCGATAGGCTGATTGATTAATTAATTGATGATTGAAGCGATCTAGCTAGGTTTTATTTTTAGAAAACGTTAATTTCCAAAAAAAAAACCGGTCATCCAAGTACTTACTATTATGTACCTAATTATTGACGTACAACGACAATAACTGAAAATTATAAGTATTAAACTTTATCCTATCTCAGCGATACTCCATCTAAAAACCCTGATATCTACAGTTATTGGATCGGTCACACAAAAGTGTATAAAAATCTACTTCAGAAATATAAAAAAATGCTCTTCAAAAGTCTTTATTAAGTCTCGGTAAAATGAAAACAAAGAAAAACTTAAAAGTGCTAGTTTTCTGACATCAATTAATAACTCGAAAAGGTCATAAAATAATTTTGTTACATTTGTGTTAACTACATTTCTTTAAAATAAAACTTCTATTCGTTATTATGAAGGTTAATGAAGACTTACAAAAAATTAAAACTTTTCCTTTAATTGTCTGCGTATGTGTAGATAGGTATTGTGGTTAAGTTGGCCACCTCGCCATTAACAGTGCACTCAGGGTTGTGCAGTGGCACGGGTCTCCTCCAAACATACGTCGTTTAAGGCTTGGGATATCACCAACGACCTTGAGCATTTGGGCGAAGCAAACACGACTCTATTCTCTAGGCGAGCGCGGGTATACAAATAGATGTACTCTTTGAATGTTTGATTAATTTTTAATAAATTAAAATTTTAACTTATTTTCAATATAACATTACCAAATAGGTGTAAGTTTTCTTCAAATATTGGTATTTTTTCGTATGATTTGATAAAAATTGAAGTCATAAAATGCTTACATCTCAATAATTTGGTGCTGATTCGATGTTTTTTTTACAAATCATTTAGAATTCATATATAATTTATTACAAGACCATGTTATGAAACACATCTTGTAGATTAATACTGTATTTTTTGGCAGTCATTTGTTCAAATGCTAACAAAAAATGGTTTCATTTACACCTCTATTTCATCATTTCTTAACAAAATACGTGAAGAAAAAAAGATTGTGCTTATGGAGAAGTGTCGGTCAAATATCGACCTCTGGGCGACCACTATTTTACTTCATTAATTACTTCTATCACTGTTCTTATTCTTCTCTGGCAATACAGATAATTATGAATTAACTATAACAAAAAGCCACTTTGTTTACTTCACACATATCCAATGGTTTTATGATGGCGTAATGATGTTAATCATAATCAATTGTCACGTTTCTTGTAACAGTGATGTAATCAACGTATCGAGTAAGTAAATCGATAAACCCTCTTAATTTAAAGACTATTTATCGATGTTCATTACATATTAATAATTTTAACAAATAACAACCGACTTCAATGCGGCAAATTAAAAAACGGGATAAATTTTCATACAAACTCTAATCTCTCTTCTCCCATACATACATTATAATGTATGCATGGGAGAAGAGAGATTAGAGTAATAGTAGTAGTAAATAATTATTTATAAATCAGATAATTTCCAGCTAAAGTGCATCTAATGACCATTCAAATGAGCTCATGTGTATGTTTATAACCGTTAATTATATGTAAAGTGTTAAGAGAGGTAGGGCTCCATACTAGAGAGCAAGCCCGATTGGGAAAGGACCTCCACCTTACAGAAGACAACAGCCAAATAACTACACACGGCGGTGTAGTTGTATTCCTGTGCGTGAGTTTAGGTCTCTAGCTGTTAGAGAAATGTTTTTAAACAAGTTTTTATCCTAGTGTAACCTTGGTATTATGAGCATCCATAGGCTACAGTAATCTGTACCAGGTAGGCTGTATGCTCATTTGACACCAAAGCATTTTTTTTAAATATAACTCTTGCACTAGGGAACAAGCCCTGCAGACTCAGAACAAACAATGTGCGGGAATTGAACTCGTTGTGAGTTCAATTCCCGCACGTAACAGCTAAAATTTAGAAAATAGATTCTATTTTCTGTACAGATGAAAACATATTGACAATTGCAACTTTTTCCTTAAGTCGTTGTTTGTTCCGATAACAAAGATATTTATCTTAATAAAGTCACTTATTATTGTAATTAATGGTCACCTTGACAAGTGACGACAGACAGACGGTATTTATCGGTAATTATTGTGATTATTATTGTGAAAAAAACGAACAGAAATTAATATTAGTAATGAGTTACTTTGTTGGAGGTAACCTTTTTTTTATTTTTTATACTACCAAGGTGGCAAACAAGCATACGGTTCGCCTGATGGTAAGCAGTTACCGTAGCCTATAGACGTTTGCAACACCAGGGGTGTCACTCACACGTTGCTGACCCTTTAAAAACCTTATAACTCCTTTCCTGAACTTTATTGTTTGTTAAGAGAGGGCACCAGATAAGTGAGCAATCCCGACTGGGAAGGACCTCTACGTTACAGAAGACCATAGCTAAACAACTACACATAGCATTATTAAATATTTTTTATGCAATCAGGTGAAATATACGTTTGAATGAAGCTGACGTCACTTCAAGACGTTAATAAGCGGTGGACAAATTCGAACTTTGGAGCAGGATGGCATAATTGGTAGTGCGCTCGGCCGGAACCCGATGAGAGGCACAGGTTCGAATCCTGCTCCGGGCTCGACTTTTTCCCCATAGCTTATATATATATGGGTATAATTACACACAGCGTTGTAGATGTGTTCCTGTGTGTGAGTACAGGTTTCCAAAGCCCAAAGAGATATTTAAGGATGCGATTGGATATAGGATAAAATTTGGCTCAGAGATAGAGTATAGTCTGGAATAGCACATCCTTACTAATTTTATAAATGTGAAAGTTTGTTAGTATGGATGGGTGGATGTTTGTTACTCTTTCACGTTAAAACTACTAAACTGATCTAGATGAAATTTAGCACAGACATAGATTGTGGTCTGGAATAACACATAGGCTACTTTTTACAGCGATAACCGACATCCACGCGGGCGGAGCCGCGGGCAACAGCTAGTAAGCTATAATTACAGAAATTTTTAAATGCGGGCGAAGCCACAGGCGGAAACGGGTCTATTAATAATAAAACAACTTAGTAACCACATTGTGTTCTTGTTACATGATTCTGCGGTTAATATTTACTTACCTACTCACTTATACGCATCTGAGTTCATATGCGCAGCAATAATGCGTCCATAGGTACAAGTTATGAAATACTAGTGGACCTGGCAGACGTCGTCGTGCCCGGAGACTGCGACGAGGTCCCGGCGCTGTACCGCCCAAGCTGGACACGTCTCGAGCGTATGCTGCGCCGAGTCGTCGTCGCAGTCGCAGTGGTGGCAGACAGGACTCGGTTCCCTCCTAGCGACCTTGTGCAGGTAGTGCCCGAAGCAACCGTGCCCGAACAAAACCTGCACCAGTCGGAAGGAAAGGGTCCCGTACTGCCGCCCTGCCTACTCTAACAAGATCGGCTGGAGCGCCTCCACGGTCCTAAAACCGGCCCGTGGAGCCTCCAGCCAACTTGACCACTGAGCCATGATGACCCTGCGGGCGGCCTCGCGCCACTCGCGGATTTGTTCGGGGAGAGGGGACCGCTGCTCTGCCCGAACTGCAGCCACCCGCCGATATACTTCGGCGAGCACCTCCGCCTCCAAGTCCCACGGGGGGGGAGGGGGTTCCGGCCAAAATTCCACACAACCCTAAAACCTTCCACTTAAATCGCCTCTAAAAATCCTACAAAATAAAAACACCTAGAAGAAACTCATCCTATTAACCCGCAAACGAGCATTGCCTTTTAAAAAAAAGTCAGCATCAAATGAACAAGTAAACCTTGTAAACTGTTCAGTGGTTTGATGACTAATTAATTGAGTCGACTGACTAGCTTGCACCTGCAGTCGACGGGTTACTAGGGAAGGGGATACTGTTTATCGATGTCGATAGATTTATTTGGGCTATAGTGCAGTCGTGTTTATTGGTAGATTTTTAGAAACGGTAAGTAAACAGATTGTGGAGGCTGTCACACACCTCCAACGAAAAGGGAGGATCATCCGACCAGGCTAGGTGATCGTGCCTGGCGGGCCGCGGCCCTACGGTTAGTTGTTGGGCGTAGCGCGATTCAGCATCTCGAACATTTGTTCTGCGGTTGCGTGTTTCTGAGTATAGTGACATCTGTGTTTTCTATGTTGAACTTCGTTGCTTGTTGTAGCGTTATTCTATTGGCCTGATAGATGACGCTACAAGATGAAGATTTATGAACAGGTTTTGTCTTTAAATAATAGAAAAGTACCCGTGATAGAGAGACGAATTAAGAATACAAGTGTCACTACCCCACTCCGTCCCGTGAGTGTCGTAAGAGTCGACTAAGATAGTAAGACAGGCAGTCAATATCCACTGCAGGAGAGTAAAAACTCGAAACAAAACCCTATACCAACCCGTCTGGCCAGCGTGGTATAGTAGGCTAATATCCCTTCAAATGTATACAGGAGACCCGTGCCCAGCAGTGGGACGTTTATAGGTTGTGGTGATGATGATGATGATAATAATAGCAAACAAAACAATTATACATGTCCCACTAAGGGGCATAGGTCTTCTTTCCTCTATAAAGAGAGCTGGGAGTGTTTAAGCTTTAATCCACACACGCTGGCCCAAAGTGGATTGGGGATCAGACATACATTTAGAATTTCTTCCAAGACATGTGAGTTTTTTCACGCCTTTTTTCTTCACCGTTAGCAGATGGAAAATCATTATTAGTACATCACTACGTCTAAATATTATGTATAAGATATTGTGTTTGTCTTTTGATTAAGAGAGGTAGGGCACCATACTAGCGAGAAAGCCCGACTGGGTAAGAACCTCCACCTTACAGAAGACCACAGCTAAACAACTACACACAGCGGTGTAGTTGTATTCCTGTGTGTGAGTACAGGTCTCCAGCGCTCATTTAGGGATGCGTTTTGAAAGAAACGTATTCCTATCCCAGCGTTAATCCATCTTAAAGCCCTGGTGTAAAAATACGAGTCGGCAACACGCAAGTGATACCTCTCGTATTGCAAGCGTCCATTGGCTACCGTAGCTGTTTAACATCAGGCGGGCCATATGCTTGTTTGCCACCCAAGTAATATAAAAAAATCCTCTTAATCTCAGCTCTGTGCAGCGGCATTTGAAACTGCAGCGCTGATTTTTTGATCAGGCCTTATTGTGCATAAAGTTTATATAAAATAAATAAAATCATTGCTATCAATATCCCTATGATTGAAGTTTAATTTACTGTGACGTTCAATCGTTCAATTTGAAATTTATTTCATGAATATGTTCGTAATAGTGCTGTCAGTGCTTTGGGCATTCGTTTTGTCAAAACCAATTTGCAAAAATAGAGTATGTTTTTATACGAATATTGTTATCTGTTTATCGTTATAGTGGCCTCCCTATTTCGCCCGGGATTAACCTTTTTCTAACCCCATTGGTGATTACATAGTTGTATTTCATCTATATCTTATATATAAAATTCGCGTGTCACAATGTTAGTTACCATACTCCTCTGAAACGGATCGACCGATGTTTATGAAATTGTGTGCATGTCGGGTAGGTCTGAGAATCGGTCAACATCTATTTTTCATCTCCCTAAATGTTAAGGTCCACCCCAAAATTTTATTTTTAAGACAAATCTTTAAGCTTTTGCATAGCTTTTATCGCGGGCCTTGAGCCAGAATCCAGAAATTCTGTAACGAAAATAACCTACCTAACACCACACTCCGACCGGCACAGCGGTGATACTTTTTTTAATGACGAATTCTCTAAACGGCCGATAATAATATGTCAAATTTGTGTAAGGAGGTTTTGATCTAAGACAATAAAAAATAAGTAAAGAATAAATTAAAAGTCAAATAGTAGTTTATTATATATTTTTATGAATCATTGAGAATAAAATAAAATGATTTAGATAATTCTGTAAAGTATTTTTTTTTTGTTTCGATAAAAAAATCATACTAAAAATATGCAATAGCTTAAAAATATGCAGTCCCCAAATGCCACACGTCTTTTTTTTTATGAGACAGCATACAAAAAATACATACAACCGTTAATTTTCATCCCTTTGCGATCAACCCCTATTTTTTAATAGCGATATTACTATTTTAGTAGCAAAATAACGTTTGCTGGGTCAGCTAGTAATGTATAAAAGTTTCTACTTCCAAATCATTTAAATAACCAATTTACACCAAAATAACATTTTGCACATATTTTAATAAATTTTAACACATTATCGGCATATCATAATTACTTAAATAATTTTGTATTAAAAACGGCACCGATAAATAACATAGTCCATATCAGCTCAATCGGTCGAGTATATCATGAAATATTCATTAAATCGCGTTACAAACGAATGCAATCCGGTTTTTAATTTCGGGACTCAATTTTATTTTCATTGTGTGAATTTTAATGAAGTTTTTTCGGCGGTATTTTTTTTTGTAGCTTTATTATTCTTTGCAGTACAATGACGGTTTTATCATCAGCGACTGCCTTGGTGGTCCAGTGGGCGTAGGATGCGCCTGCTGTGCACGAGGTTGTTCGATAGGGTTCGATTCCCACACAGGACAAAACTTTGTGTGACCCACAAAGATTTTTTCTGAGTCTGGATGTAATCTGTGTCCGATAATTGTATATTTGTAAAGTCCCCCGCGACACAGAGCTTGTTCTCTAATGCGGGAATTGTAAAAACAACAAAAAAAATTACGGCTTTATAATCAGCGATTGAGGTATTGGTTTAATCTTATAAAGGTGAACAAAAATGAAGGAAATCTTGCTGTAAGGCAGACATTTCTGGCTGAAATTGAGGCATCATTGATCAGGAGAGTACCTTCACTTTAAGAAGAAAAAGATGTAGAGACAAGCTGCTTGAATCTGAGCAGAACAAACTTGAGCTTGAACCTGAGCTGAGTAAAACAAACTCGCACTAGGCACTCTGCCTTATAGAAGTGTTTAACGTTCTAAATGGCTTTTACAACCATGATCAGCTCCTGTCCACATTGTTAACAAGCTTTAAAAAGTAAAATTCTTGAAGGATCGTAAACAAAATTATTTCCTTTGTTTTATCTTTGCATTCGGGCGTTGTCTTGGCACAGTAAGTGCTTAATAAATAACATAAAATGGTGTTGTGGTAGTACGAAGACCTTAACGGCCTGTAAGATTTTCACTCGGGAGCGATATATTTTGTTTAGTTTTGTCGAGTTTGTTCCCGGTTTAGGTATCCGTGTACCTGTTCAGTGGTTTGTGTAGTATATATTGGTTTATGAAACATAGAAAAACGTACGACTTATATTAAGAAATGGGAGGCCTGCTTTGCACGAGGTTGTGGGTTCGATTCCCACACAGGACAAAACTTTGTGTGACTCACAAAGAATTGTTAAAAAAAATCTACCTTTTACCTAAGTATTTTCTACAAAGCACCTGAACAAAGTTTTTACTAAATGTAATCAATATATTCTTTTACTGATACAATAAGTGACATATAGGCCCTCACTTTGATCAGTCGGCCATGACGGTTATTGGCCCATAATGGCCCTTAAAGGCTCATAACTTTGGAATTCCTTTAGGCAACTAATTTTATATGAGTTATATCAGTAGACTTTGTTTTACTATAATATTTGACTTTGAACAGCAAGAATTATTCGTTACTCAACAAGAAAACAAGGATATGATTAGCCCAAAATGAAAAAATGACTGCCTTGGTGGTCCAGTTGCCGCAGTATGCGCCTGCTGTGCACGAGGTTGTGTTGTGTGGTTGGGTTCGATTCTCACACAGGACAAAACTTTGTGTGAACCACAAAGAGTTGTTCTAAGTCTGGGTGTAATTTGTGTCAGTTAATTGTATGTTTGTAAAGTCCCCCGCGACACAGAGCTTGTGCTCTAGTGCCGGAGTTGTCTTTAAAAATATATATATATATATATATAGTCATGTCAGATTCACCAACCTGCATTAGACCAGCATGTGTGAATTAAGGCCTAAACCTTCTTTCTCTCTCTCTCTCTCTTTCGATATAGGAGAGGAGGCCCCGCAGTGGGACATAATATGGGTTGCTATTATATATTATTAATTCTATCATTGCCATGTCGTAGCATGTTCAATGAAGATTACTATTCGTATTCGTTCGTATTTTAACTTTTCTACATTTTTCTTTTACCTTTAAATATATCCCACTCTGTTGTAATAATAATAATAACACAATGAAATAAAAAAAAGTTATAATAATAATTAAATTAATAATAATAAAATAAAAAATACAGAAAACACAAATAACATAAAATAAAAAATGTTATGCAGCTATTTCCATCCACCTTTTATACATTTGGGTGGTTGACAAACGGATATAATCTTTCCTATTGTCCCTTGTCATGTGTGTTGTTTAATCTGTATATATTTTTTTTATACTTCTTGAGTGCAAACAAGCGGGCCGTATGCTTGTTTGCACTCAAGTAGTATAAAAAAAAAATACAATTGCCTGATGTTAATTAGTTACCGTAGCCTAAGGAGCTTGCAATACCAGAGGTATTACTTGCCTGTGCAATTTTTTTATACCAGTACTTCAAGATGGAGTATTTCTGGGATTTTCTTCATCTTATCGTTTGGTTAGTAGCCAACCTGGTGACAGAGTTATTTAGATCGCCCATATTTAGGCCTCTGTCGTGATCTAACGACTGATAACAGTCGGGACCGACATTTAACGTGCCCTCCGCTGCACGGAGACGTTTAGATGAAATACCACTATTATCTATATGGTTACCTTGCCTCGCCCTTGGTAGCTTAACTCGCTGATCGTTTATAGAACAGCGAGTGTACTTAGCTATGAGCGCCTATTTCTGGGTTAGGAAAACGTTTCTATCAAAACGCACCCCTAAATGAGGGCTAACTCACACAAGGTCATTTAATCGTAAGCCTGTACTATGACAAGCAGATAACTGTTAAACATACCTACTTATACATAATAGTGTAAATACATATATGCACTCAGCCACTGATCAAATAATCGTACACGTCACTGACAGCCTTATTAATAAACATGGAATAGAATAGGTGTAATTATATAATAATCTCTCTTTCTTTAAAAAAAAATGGGTTGGCAACACGCTAGTGATCCTTCTGGTACTGCAAGCGTCCATAGGCTACGGTAACTGCTTAACATCAAGCTGGCCGTATACTTGTTTGCCACCCAAGTAGTATAAAAAAATATATAATCAAGAAATAGAATTCTTAAATTCTTAAATTCTTTATTGTACACAAAAACATAGAAAACAAATACACATAAATATAACATGTACAAAGGCGAGCTTAACTCAAGATTGAGTTTTCTACCAGCAAACCAGTGTGGCAGAGGAAAAAGATATAAAAGTGAGAGTAAGCGAAGTGTACAACTGAAGAGGAAAAGTGAAAGAGTAAAATATGAACATTCTTACTGACTAATGTATACCTTAATGTATACTTACTTACATATGCATACATATTATGTGTACATATATATCATATAATAAAATACATAAAAATATATATAATACATAAACATACATACAATACATAAATTACTGATATACAACAGACAGAAAATGCTCTCTCGTTCTTCTTCTAAAGACATCCACAGAAGGACTGTCACGTACATTGTGCGGTAGTGAATTCCAGAGCCTAACCGCTTCAATAGTAAAGGACCCATCGTAACGACTAGAACTGTGAAGAGGAGTTCTAAGTAAGAGTGAGGAAGAAGAGCGACAGGGTTTACCCCTAGGAACAAGATACTCAAAGCGTTCACGTAAGTAAGAAGGAGAGTTAGGATTGTTAAGGACAGAGAATAGGAGAGAGAGAATATGTGTGTTCCGACGCTGCCGAATAGGTAGCCACTTCAGTTGCCTGCGAAACTCAGACACATGGTCGTATTTCCGCAGTTCAAAAATAAAGCGAATACCTAAATTCTGCAGTCGTTCCAGTTTATTGAGATGTTTCTCCTTAGCATCTAGGAAGCTGACATCTGCATAGTCTAAAAGTGGGAGTAGAAGGGACTGTGCAAGAGTAATTTTGGTTTGAAGTGGCAGGAATTTCTGGAGACGCTTGAGAGACTGAAACGAGCAGAATACCCTCCTGCTTACCTCTGCAATGTGGTTATCCCAGGATAGATAAGTGTCCATTATAACACCCAAATTTTTAACACTTTTTGTTAAAATCAGGGCAACCGAGTCGTAGACAATGGGTGGAAGAGACTGGGATTGGATATTGTTGACCATATATCTGCCACCAATAATAAGTGCCTGTGATTTTGCTGGATTGACCAATAACCCAAAAGATTGAGCCCAACTGTTAATATTTTCTAGGTCCTTGTTGATAGCATTCACAGCGTCGGCCAAATCTTCAACTGCAATGTGACGATATAATTGCAGGTCGTCTGCATAGAGATGATAATAAGAAGTGATAACTTTTGTGATGGCGTTAATAAAAACGGAGAAAAGAAGAGGAGAAAGAACGCCACCCTGAGGGACGCCCGCTGTCAGTGCACACCATTCAGAGGAGCCCTCCTCGGTGCGAACAGACTGCGTGCGACCTTGAAGATAAGACTTGAACCACGCAATTGCAGGAGATGAGACATTAAAAGAGGACAGGATCCCTAGGAGAATGTCAAAATCTACTGAATTGAAGGCACTGCTAAAATCCAGTAGAACTAAGACTGTTACTAATTTCTTCTCCATGGCCAAGCGAATGTCATCAGTTATTTTGACCAGTGCCGTCACAGTGCTATGACCAGGGCGAAAACCAGATTGGAAGGGGCTAAGTAGGATGTTAGAGGATAGATAGTGGGCAAGTTGCTTATGAGCAACACTTTCTAGGACTTTGGATAGGATTGGGAGGATGGATATAGGACGAAATTCGGATAGAGAAGAGGGATTTGTAGTTTTGGGTAGGGGTAAAACATGAGCTTTCTTCCAAGAAGATGGAAAAGTACTCATTTCCAGAGAGAAATTAACAATATGGGTAATGACGGGTACAATTTCATCCAAAATAAGTTGGATCATACGAAGTTGTAGCCCGTCATCACCCACTGCTTTAGTAGAGATGGACTGGATAGATTTTTTAATGTCTGATTCCGCAACTGCGTGAAAAGAGAAAGAAGTATTCAATGGCAAAGGAAGTGAAGAAAGATAACTTAAAGTTGAAGATTTTGTATCGTTGTCTACGGTAATTGGCGCCTCGGAAAAATGAGCATTAAGTTTATCTAGGTCAATATTATTATTGATGCTATTCGAGTCTTTTCCAATACCTAACGATTTTAGAAATTGCCATACTTGTGCAGTGTTAAGATTCTGAATTGAGTTGTGAATATGGCGGCGTTTGGCATCTCTACACATACGACTGCAACGATTACGCAGTTTTTTATATAGTTCCCAGTTTTCTTCAGTAGGGCATGTTTTATACCGTCTTTTGGCTTTGTCTCGTCTGGACATAATCATTTTGATCGCTTTCGTAATCCATGGAGCAGGAACATGTTTCACCCTCACTTTTTTGAGTGGCGCATGCGTATCATATATAAGTAATATACATTTAGTGAAGTTCGACACTTTAGCATCCAAGTCATTGCAGTTGTAAACAGGAGACCAGTCGATACAGCTTGCCCTCTGCCCTCAAACGCTGCAGATCAATGTTTTTAAAACAACGAAGCAGGAAAAATTTACTCTTGCGCTTCGGAGGACGAATTTTATAAGATAGAAATATAAGATCGTGATAGGAAAAGGACGCTGCATGCTGTCCATGCGTAGCTACTTTATTAGGGTCAGACACAAGTATAAGGTCCAAAAGAGAAGGAGAGCAGTGAGGAGCCCTATGAGTAGCATTAAGTGGTAGCAGGTGCATATTAACAGATGAGACAAGTGATTGGAGCTTACGGCTGCGGGAGTCATTCCTTAGTAAACAAGTGTTAAAATCTCCGAGGATTATTGTGTGATCGTAGAGAGGAGAAAATAATTCTAGTTTGTTTTCAAACGATGAGAAGTAATCTATTTGGCAAGATGGACTATAATAAACACCTAAAAGTAATTTAGAATGCTTAAATTCGATTTCAATAAAAAGATGTTCGGAAAATTTACAGTATTTACTCGGAGACTGGTCTACTATTTTATAAGAGATATCACCTCGAAGATATATTGCAACCCCTCCATATCCCTTGCCCACTCTGTCATTACGCACAAGCTTATAGCCAGGAAGAGAATATTGAGTAGAGGGCATTGGTGGAAGAATTTACATAGAACTTTAATTAATCAGTCTGAAACAAAATGTGACTAACAAATAGCAAACAAATCCAATTATTTAAACATTCCAATGGTTTCGTGATCCGTCACTAATGAGAATACACTTTTATCCGATACAAACTTTGTTTATTAAAAAAACAAAGTTTTTTGTTCTTTTTTTTGAAAACAGAATTTAAAATAAGTACCTGTCTTGTTACACGTGTTAAGGTGAGTCTACTAGACTACTCGACTAGAGCATTTACTTGTAACAAAACAACGAGCCGCTCTATGATATGTTCTAATCTAGTGTATCACCCTTCATGAACCAGACGTCGAGCACGCTAGCCGTTTTGTTACAACAATAATTGTACAAACCAACGAGCGTATTGGTGTAAAATTTCGTCGAGCCTTGTATGTCCGACATTTCAACATAGAATGAACGCGGTACAACGAAATAAATGCACACTCGCTGTGAGCATTACGCCGAGCATTCGCAGGAACGTTACATTACATGGAAATGCTTTGGAAACTGAGCTTTTACCTGTATTGTACCATTCGTAAGAACGTTACATTACACAGAAATGCTCGAGAAAATGCTCTAATCTATATTCACCTTAATAATTTTGTTTTAAATATTTTATGTTCACTTGTTTCTAATTATTCTTTTGTTCCCACACGTAAATTACATAATGACATAATATTTTTATGTGTCTGATTTGATGGGTCTTGGGGCGTTTCGCACCACGAGTGGTTCGGACCGCGGTATGAATTGCCCAACAGCTCTTTTTTAATGTGTCCTTTCGCACCGCGGTTCGAATCGCCCAAGAACTTGTAATGGGTTGATTTGGACCACACTGACGTCAGACAGAAAAGATTATCATTGAGAGGAGAATATATCTTAAAATCTCATCCCTGAATGAGCACTGAAGTCCTTTACTCACGGCACAAAAATACACCGCTGTGCCTCTTGTGTAAAATTAAGGGGTTTGCTTAGACAGGCACCCTTCCCTGGTCCCTTCCGTTGTATGGTTCCCTGCCTCTCTCAAATCTATCGTGGATGACTATTGTTAGCAATATTATGCCCATAAGTTTAATAGGCTATAACAGCTCTATTGCTATCGATGAAAATACATAAATGAATTGTAATAATAATAATATAGTGTTCCCAACTTTTAAATGATGGCAGGCGACGTTGTATCCCATAATCTTTGTCCAGTCCACCAAACACCCAATCCCATAGCCCAAAATTATTTGATTTCACATGTTCCAATAGTTTTACACTTTCCATAGGCAGATCATGGCTGTACTGCAATAGTGCAGCTGTGGCATGACTATGGTAAGCGTTTCATCCCATTTTAAATTAAAATTCTCTAAGGGCCTCTGCGTGTTGGATCTATGTCCCCGCGTAAGCCTTCCAAAGGCCCGGGTATTCTCCTTGAATGATGGGAAAATACCCGTGATAAAGAGAAACATAATATAGTGTAATTCAGTAGCAACACATAAAATTAAAACAATAACAGAAACACGGATTAAATAAAATTTGTATTCTAAAAATATTACTATATCATATGTTTTTATTAATTAATTAATAAATGTAGTCTTTCATTAGTAAGTCCGATATATAAAGTCCTAATTTGATAAGTTGAATTTAATATATGTACGGATTTTAATTGGAAAAAAATATTTGTTTGTGTTATAATAATTTGATAAATAACAAGGTAACATCTCATATACACCAAGAAACTCCTTAGAATAAAAAAACAGCCCGTGTACTTAAAAGAATTAAATAAAAAAAATATATTAAAAAAAGAAACCGACTTCAAAAAGCAAAAATAACTGAATATAGATTGAAGTCTGTGCTAAAGCTAAGTTCATCCTGTCACCTAATATTCAGCTTGGCACCGACTTCAATCTGTATTCAGTTATATTTCGCTTTCTGAAGTCGGTTTAATTTTTTTATATTTCTTTATTGTGTGATTTTCGTTATTGTAATTAGTAAAAGTATCACAAATACATAAAATTTTGAAGTGCCTACCTATACGGAATTAGAAACACCAAACCTTCTAAATCTTATGATTTTTAGATATAGATTTTGAACCCATAGTTAAACGTAACAAATTTATATAGAATATAAGTAAAAATCATCTAAGTGTGCCGCTTCCAAGGTCAATTGAGCCGTCAACTCATCATTATTTATCATTGTTGCAGGTTAAAGACGCCCAGTCAAGATAATAGCCGCAGTAGACACACTTGATTACAATGCACCGCCGCTAATGACCAACCATTGAACAGTCACGCAACAGCCCACCGCCATGACAGATCACTGACGTCATGAACATCACCATAGACAAAATGCCAACCAAATCCCACAGATTTTGGGACAAACGAAAGTATAAGATCGGACGATGACGCCATTAAAAACAAACGACTGTATAAAATAAAAAAACAAATTTTATTTTCGACTTAGTGTAAGTGCTTCTTTGTGTGTCCGCGAATCACCGTATAATTAATTTGCTAATTATTTTCGTTAAATTCAAGCAATAATAGGTTAATAATATTAGTTCAGCTTAACAATTCGGTAACACGGGTATCGTAAGTCGTTCCGTTCGTATAGGCAATACATTATTTTAAATTAATCATACAGATATATTCCTCGGGGCCAAACGTTCAATAAATTAGTTAGTTCAATTTTTAAATACAAAATGGTTCCAAATACTACTTTGTTCACTCGTACGACGATGACTACGCACTTCAATACTACAGTCGGACTAAATTCGACGATATTAGTGCCAACGTACATGAGCCAAGAAGAATTCTTCGCGTTGCAGATGACGAATGCGTCTGATGCGAACACGACTTTATCGAACGACACAACAGTGAATTTAGTTCTAAAAACTTGGTATCCCAGTGGTTATTCACCAGCTCATATAATAATCGCTTCAGTGGTTGTGACAGTGTTAATGATAATGGTTGTTGTGGGGAATATGCTGGTGATTATCGCTATAGTGACGGAGAAAGCGTTGAAGAATATACAGAATTGGTTTATTGCTTCATTGGCGGTTTCGGACTTCTTCCTCGGGCTAGTGATAATGCCGTTCTCATTGGCGAATGAGCTGATGGGATATTGGATTTTTGGATTTTGGTGGTGTGAGATACATTCGGCGATGGATGTGCTGTTGTGTACCGCGTCTATCATGAACCTGTGTCTCATCTCGCTGGATAGATACTGGAGTATAACTCAGGTGAGTCATTTTCTATATGTAGTTTTAGAATATTTCTCCGGACCCTTAATTTAAAAAGTAAATTGTTATCTATACTAATTTTATAAAGAGGTATTTGTGACGTTGTAGGTTCGATCTCTGGATCTACCGAACCGATTTAGAACAATAGAAAGCCAAGTTATTTGTAAGTGACAGGCTGTATTATATTAACCCGAAAAATGAAAAGACTTTTTCGTCAGATTTTCAAAGTAATATTTTCATAAAATGAAAGCGAAGCGAGGGTGGGTCGCTAGTTTTTTATAAATATCTTGTTTATTTATAATTTGTTATGTGATCAATTAAATCATCATCATATCAACCCATAAACGTCCCACTGCTGGGCACGGGTCTCCTCCAAACATTTGGAGGGATATTAGCCTACTATACCACGCTGGCCAAACGGGTTGGTATGGGGTTTTGTATCGAGTTTTCCTTCTCTTGCAGTGAATATTGTCTGCTAGACTTTCTCCAATTCTTTAGATCAATTAAATAGAAGGAGATAAATAAAACAGAAAGATAATTAGTTGATTTCTTTATAGTAAATACTTATACTTTCGGTTTTATATCATTTTGAAAATAAGAGTTGTCGGCCCCAAAACGCGATTTCGAAAAATCTTTCTTTTTTACAAGAATACATATTTTTAGTGAACTTTGCAGTAGATTTATGGAAGCGTGTTTATTAAACAAATAAAAATCTATATTTAAAGAACAATAATGTTGTCAATACAAATTAGTTCTTAGTGTTGCGAAAATAAGAACTGTATTTGAAAAATAGGACTTACAGGAATTTTGGTGGGTGCGTTAGCATAGATGTAAACAGAAAGTTTTTAGCCGATTTAGTCTGGTATTTAATTTACTGAGTAATAATAATAATAACACATATTATGTCCCACTGCTGGGCATCTCTATCTAGAAAGCGAGAGTATGTACTCAATAAAATCCATTAATTCTGTCTACAAGTCATCATCATAACCACCTCATTTATTGGTAATAGCAACCCACATAATAATATGTCCCACTGCTGGGCACGGGTCTACTCTCCATTATCAAGAGAGAGAGAGAGAGTTTACACATACGGGACAAAACTTTGTGATTCACAATTATTTATTCAGAGTTTTTTTTTCTTTTTTTAAAAAGACAACTCCCGCACTAGAGAACAAGCTCTGTATCGCGGGGACTTTACAAACATAGTAATTAACCGACACAAATTACACCCAGACTCAGAACAACTATTTGCGGGTCACACAAAGTTTTATCCTGTGTGGGAATCAAACCCACAACCTCGTGCACAGCAGGCGCATACTGCGGCTACTGGACCACCAAGGTTGTCTTTTAAATAAAAGAAAAGTCTATAAAACGTACTTAAAACTACTAGTGATATATAGGCAAATGAAATTTCAATCGTATTATTCAAAAGAATGCATGAAATCTATCTTTAGATTACTTTTAAACAAAGCAGACGTTCGTGGATAGTATATTTTTAGCTACGTATACACATATAAGTCAACATAACATAATATTGTTTTAGATTTAGTTTTGTGAAGTATTTCGGGAGGTGGGATGTGACAGACTGTTTTTCTTGTACAGAATTACATTCGATAAACATTCCTGGAAGTCATTCTGTCCAATAATACATTATTGAATTGGAGCTCCACTACTGTGATTTATGATTGTGTTTTAAACAGGTTAGGTAACTTCTTAGGTAACTTCTTACCATGATTAGGCCGTAAGTTTAAAAAATTAAGAGAGGTAAGGCACTATACTAGCGAGCAAGCCTGACTGTGTAAGGACCTCCACCTTACAGAAGACCACAGCCTAAAAACTACACACAGCAGTGTAGTTGTGTGCCTGTGTGCGAGTACAGGACTCTAGCGCTCATTTAGGGATGCGTTTTGAATTAAACGTATTCCTACATTAAAGCCCTGGTGTGTAAAAAAAGGATTGGCAACACGCAAGTGATACCTCTCGTATTGCAAGCGTCCATATGCTACGGTAACTGCTTATCACCAGGCGGGCCGTATGCTTGTTTGCCACTTAAGTAATATAAAAAAATATATAACTTAAATGAACATAGGTTCTAATTGTTTGAAAAAGACTCCAAACATTTGTTTATAACGATAACTTGTTAAATGACTGTCTTTTTGCAAAGGAGATGGATTGCCAGGTCAAACTCATATCGTGTCAAATTTAAATGAGCTAGCTTAATGTGGGTCAGACATGTCTATAGAATTATTCTAAGACATATGGGTTTTTGTATGGTATATTGGTTTCAGTCCCATTTTGTTACCACAAATTATTGTAACTCATACCAAATTGTAAGTGGTATACTCCGGCGATTAAAAAGAGTGGCCCGAGTTTCTTTCCAATTCTTCTTAAGGCCCTGCCCTAGTCAGAGAATTGGCCGTAGGAAAAATAATGCTGGCATTTGTTTTTATGACGTTCATAAACATGATGCATTTAATCTAAATGTATAAATGACTTTGACTTTCGCATATACATTCCACTTAGAGAAATTCACATTGGTACCCATCCGGAATCAAAGTCACATCTTTTTTTTAATACTTCTTAGGTGGCAAACAAGCATATGGACCGTCTGATGTTAAGTAGTTAACCTATGGACGCTTGCAATAATAAAAGTATCACTTGGTTTTTTTTACACCAAAGCTTTAAGATGGGAGTAACCCTGGGATAGGAATACGTTTCTTTCAAAACGCATACGTTACGGAGACCTGTACTCACACACAGGAACACAACTACACGACTGTGTATAGTTATTTGGCTGTGTAAGGTGGAGGTCCTTCCCCAGTCAGGCTTGCTCGCTAGTATGGTGCCCTACATCTCTTTGATAAAAATCTATTACTTTTCTCCGGCTACTATATCTACTAATAATAGTATATACCATCAGCAAATCCTTATCTCCAGTAAATATTTATATAGCTGAGTAATTTGAAGCATTCTGAAGTATTTGTTCATCACAGAGGCTGACAATTAGGGCCCTTGTGCCTTTACATTTGCATTTTGACGTTGCGAATGGGTATAGAGAGTTTCAACTGAGATAGCAGAGCGTTGAATATATGCATTAGTGCTATCTGCTCTGTTATTGAGTTTTTCTGTGTTGAATAGTTTATCTTCACGCTTTTGCAAGCAAGAAGGTAGGTATAGATCGTTTTATACTACTTAGGTGGCAAACAAGCATACAGGCCGCCTGAGCCTGTAGCCTCTCCAGTAAGTAAGGTAACAAACTACCTACTAAAGAAAGAAAGAAAGAAAAACGTTTATTCGAACATGCACAGGACGAGTTATAGGTCGTTTCGCCTGCCATTTGTTCGCCCGAGCGGACCAAACGACCAAATTACAAAATGTATAATATTTGTTTGGTCGTTTCGCCTGATGGAGGTTTTTTTCCTATTTATGTCTAGACAGCATCAAAATCTGTCTGTACATGACAAGTAATAAAACCTCCATCAGGCGAAACGCTCAATCAAATAAATAAAATTTTATAATTTGGTCGTTTGGCTCCCTCGGGCGAACAGATGGCGGGCGAAACGACCTATAACTCCACATGACATAACAAAGGAGAAATAAATAGGTACAAAATAGGTATTAAATTAACAATAGAACTTAAAAAAAAAATGTTATCCTGTGCGATGTAAGAATAGGTCCCAATCTCAGCTCTGGGCTGCGGCATTTTCATGCTGCTAAAAGTGAGTAAAATAGTTAAGAGTGTGTCTAAAATTGTAAGTAAAATCACAAATTCGGACTTCATTTCCAAATCAATACAACGTTGGCTACCGACTGCGCCTTGTTTAGCAATGAATATTTCAAACAGCTTTGCCTATCGGGGTATTTCAATAGCGACAAACTGCCTAACAGTTGTAAGGATACTGTCGTAGTAGGCGTACAGTTCGCTGCTGACTGTTTGCCGGCTAAAACTTTTGCTGTTTTTTGTCGATGTATGTTGTTCGATGACCTGTTAAAAGTCACGGGTAGCCGATAAGGTCAGCTCTGTATCAAATGCTGTACGACAGCTGTTAAAATTCCGGTATGTCACCCATTAAGGTGCGTGTAGTTGATCAAGAGGTTTTAGTCGGTATGTCTGCCGACTACCTGCTTTAAGCTGGAGAGTCAGACATAACCGCTTTGCTTTTTCGTGCGGAGCGGTATGTGTAGGTATTTTCCCTCCCTGTGCTAATCCTACTACCAAGGAGGCAAACAAGCATACGGCCCACCTGATGGTTAGCAGTTACTACGCTAATGCTATTAAAAAAATTGTAGTGGGCCAGCACTCAGGAGTAAAAAAAAAGATAACCTATTCTCAGACCTACTTAATATAAGTACACTTTAATATATAATATGTTTATACAATATACCATATATTATCATCATCATCTCAGCCAAAAGACGTCCACTGCTGGACATAGGCCTCCCCCAAGGATTTCTACAACTCTCGATCCTGAGCCGACCTTGTCCATCGGTTGCCCGCAACCTTTACCAGGTATATACCATATACCTACTATATTTACAATTACTCAAAAAGGAAAAAAATACATAATTATATTTACATATATATAATTATATATCAAAATCAGTCAAGCCTTTTCGGAGAGGTATGGTAACTAAAACTGTGACACAAGAATTTTATATAATAAACACAGTAACAAACAATACGCCTAGTTACAACTGCCTCTTACATCATTCTACGGTGGTTTATACCAGTTTGTACCGGTTAACTTCGGTTAAGTTCGGTTCGGAGCCCCAACTAGCTCACAATCGTAGAACATCGGATTATTCCGTTACCAAGTGAACTATAGCTGTAATACCGTTCATTTGGGCGTGAATTTACCTAAAAGGTAGGCTCTATTTTGGCAACTGAGGGTGATGAATTGTTGGCCTAAAGGGAAGGGCTTTAAACCTTATAGTATACGGTTAAAATCATTTTAGGGTGTTGCCAATTATGTTGTTCTGGGATAAAATGTGGCCATATTATGTCGCCCTGTGTTTTGTGTAGCTAATTCACAATCATCATCATCTCAGCCAAAAGACGTCCACTGCTGGACATAGGCCTCCCCCAAGGATAATTCACAATACATAAATTTAATTATATAGGTGTATCCAAACTGAACCGTATACCAACCCGTCTGGCCAGCGTGGTATAGTAGGTTAATATCCCTTCAAGTGTATGGAGGAGACCTGTGCCCAGCAGTGGGACGTTTATGGGTCAAAATGATGATGATGATCCATACTGATAATATAAATACAAAATTAACTCTGTTTGTATGGACTTACGGTATTTTTTTTTTCTTTTTTAAAGACAACTCCCGCACTAGAGAACAAGCTGTGTGTCGCTTTACAAACATACAATTAACGGACACAAATTTCACCCAGACTCAGAACAATTCTTTGTGGGTCACACAAAGTTTATCCTGTGTGGGAATCGAACCCACAACCTCGTGCACAGCAGGCGCATACTGCGGCCACTAGACCACGGAGGCAGTTGATTATGTAGGTATGTTTGTTTGTTTGCTAAATTTTCACGATTAAATGCTTGACATATGTCATGAAATTTGGCAAAGGGATAGATTATGTCTTGGGGAAGGACATAGGTTACTTTTATCGCGATAATCGACATCCACGCGGGCAAAGCCGCTGGCAACAGCTACTTTTCTATATAATAACTTTCTGGCATCTGTATAAAACTAAAATCTGAGGATATAAAAATGAAAAAATATATTTATAGATACAGTGTCACATGTTGGTATATTACAAACTGTAATTATTATGTACTTATTAGACACGTCGTATCTGTGCCAATGAGGTTATCACTCAGCATAAATACTATGTTGTGATAACAACACAGCGCTGATTTTCAATCTGGTAAAATCTGGGTAGTATGTTTTTAAAAATCCAGCTCAGGTATTTTCAAAATCGAATCAGTATTAACAGGGATTAAAGTAAATAATAATAATAATAATATAATTTTATTTCAGAAAGTACAATTCTATATGTGTTAGTAACATTACGGCTTACATGCTAGTATTAGTACTTATTAGCCTACGAACAAACTGTTTTAAAATAGGGGAGCTGTAGCTCTCCGCAACAGTTTTCAGAATGCTGTTGCGACTGTCTCTCACTCTTCTAAGTAGGGAGGCTGTTTTTTTGCGTATAATCGCGTGAAACTCGTCTGTTCGAGCTTGCGCAAACATCTCCGAAGCACTGCAGTAACGAGGCAGTCGCAAAAACATTCTAAACGCATTGTTATAT
Organism: Trisateles emortualis; assembly: GCA_947095525.1. NCBI lineage: Eukaryota > Metazoa > Arthropoda > Insecta > Lepidoptera > Erebidae > Trisateles > Trisateles emortualis. The sequence continues at coordinate 12,828,172 of OX352752.1, read as the reverse complement.
TGTAAAATCAAGTCCATGCAAATATTTGTCGTAGGTGGTAATCGAACGCGCGACCTCTACCTTACCGGCCAGTCACTAATCGCTAGATTGACAAGCTAGCCAAATTTATGGAATATCACAATTGGATTTTCACATGGAACATAATTTTGTTTTGATTCGACTGAATCCATAACACTCAACATGGTAACTTCCACTTTGAATTCTAAAAAATTTAAGAGTAAATTCGTAAATAAAAAATCATTTGTCTATCTTTTTTGAAAACGAAATTTGATACAAGAATAAAAGAAAAAAACCTGACATATACACAACATAAATCAAAAATGGTCGAAAACTATCGGTTTCCTTTTACATCCAAATCAAAAGCCGGATGAAATGGAATTGTGTGGCTTGGTATTAACCGGGATTGCGGCCCTTGTCTGTACTGGTTTTTATTTTTAAAGGTGAGCGGAATAATTGGTGGCTATTGCGTTCGACAATATTTTTGGGATTGGTAGATACCTCGGGAATATGATTCAGATTTGTTTTGATGAAGTTTCTAATTCGTTCTATAAAGTTCACTTACTATATTTTTATGAATGTTATAGTTTCAATGCACGGTTGGTTCAGTGGTTTAAGTGGTTACCTCCACCATTTACCACGGCGTATTGTGGGTTCGATCCCCACACGGGACAAAAAATTGTGTGGCCCATAAATGGTTGTTCCGAGTCAGTGTACTTTGTGTCCGTAAATTGTATTTTTGTAAAGTCCCCTGCGTCACAGGGCTTGTTCCCAAGTGCATAAGTGTATTCGTACACAAAGATACGTTTGGAAATTTTTGGAGTTTACATCCCCATGGGGTAAATTTCCAAACTACGGACATCTATTGTGAATTGCTTGACAAAAGAACCCAATATCAAACAGCTCGAGCCGGGAATCGAACCCGGGACCTCGTTATCAGCAGTCACACTCATCGACCACTGAGCCACGCGGCATTTAATGATATATAATAATTAGTGCGCCCACAATTATCAATTTCAATACAATAATCATTAGCGTTCAACTTGACAACCTTTATATATTTTCTCTATTTATAACTTTATGAAAGGTTTAAATCGGATGTTTTACCTTAATGCCTCATCACCATACCAGAATTAATACCCGGATACTTTTGCAAAAAAAACCCGGGTAAAATATTTTATAACCGGGTATTAAGTGAGATTATGCGTAACACGTTACAGGCCGGCCGTAAATATTGAAACCGCTTGCAGTCGCCATTTTTAATTAATTAATTGTTTCTGTTATTTATTAAGTAGCGAAGTAATGAAATGTGGTTTAGGCGAATGAAATAAAGAAGCCGTTGATTTATTGGATAGTAGCTTTTGGTTTGTGGCTTCGTTCACGTGATATGTTTTTTTGTTTTATTTGGTATGTTGTGTCAGTTCTTACTGTTAATTTTAGTTTCTTGTTTTGTTCTTTTTTTATGCTCCATATACTTTTGTACCTATGTATATTATTTTCTAATCTATCCTAACTGTTAACTTGATTTGTGTGTGCTAATAAACGCTTATTCTATTCTATTCTATATGCAGATAAAATGCTTTTTTTTTTCATATATTAATAAAACTGTCCTACTAACCGATTTTCGGTCATAGCGGCTGATCTCAACGGAGTCTTGCCATCTATGATGGGACGGCAATTCGACATGATCGGAGATGGAACAGGTGTAGGACCAACGGCTTTACGTGCTTTCCAAGTGTAAATACCGCCAATTTTGAAACTCGGGCATCTATTGTGAATTTCTTGACAGAAAAACCCAGTATATATTATTGGCCCCACCGGGGCATCAAACCCGGGACAAGCACCGTGATAAGCAGGCAAAACAAGCATACGGCCAGCCTAATGTACAAGCCCGACTGGGGAAAGACCTCAACCTTACAGAAAGACCACAGCCAAATAACTACACACAGCGGTGTAGTTGTGTTCCTCTATCTGAGCACAGGTTTCCAGCACTCATTTAGGGACAAGTTTGAAAGAAACGATTTTCTTATCCCAGGAATACTCCATCTTAACGCTCTGGTGTAAATTAAAGAGTATATACTCGTACCTCTAATATAGCAAGCATCCATAGGCTACGGTAACTGCTTAGCATCAGGCGCACCATATGCTAGTTTGCCACCAAATTAGTATAAAAAAATACCCTTACTACGTTATAAATCGACGATGGTTTTTGAAAGCTGAGTGAAGCTATCTAACACTCCACTTTTCATGCATACAAAATGACATTTTCAACGATTGTGGTGATTTTTGCTACAAAATTGAATGGATGAATTTCGAAATTACTTTTGGCAGCTGGATAGAGCAATTGTGCAGGCATGTCATCCCTTTTTGAGCGATAAAAGTGAACGAAAGCAGAATGTCCTTAATACGATTATAATATGATATTTGCAAGTCCAGTGAGTGAACTCACCAAAATTATAATAGCAACCCATCTATGTCACACTGCTGGGCACGGGTCTCCTCTCCTCTATCAAGAGTGGAAGAGGGTTTAGGCCTTAATTCACACACGCTGGCCTAATGCGGGTTGGTAAATTAGACATGTTTTTAAAATTTCTTGTAAGACATGTGGGTTTCCTTACGATGTTTTCCTTCACCGTTAGCAAATGGAGAATCATTTGATTAGTACATATAAACTCCACAAAGTGGAATTCATATAGGTACGAGTTCAATCCCGGGTGGCAGACCCGGTATTGAACTCGTACCTCTTGCATGCAAGTCGGTTACTTTCCACTCGGCCACCACCGCTTATACCAAAATTATACACTTTTCTTTCTTTTTTAAAAGACAACTCCCGCACTAGAGAACAAGCTCAGTGTTGCGGGGGACTTTATAAACATACAATTAACGGACACAAATTACACTCAGACTCAGAACAATTCTTTGTGGATCACACATAGTTTTGTCCTGTGTTTAGTCGAACCCACTGGTGGGCCACTGGACCATCGAGGCAGTCAATTAGAAGATAAGCTACGGTAACTGCTTACTATCATTTTAGCTCTATACTTATTTGCCGCCTAAGAAGTATAAAAAATCTTACATGACACAATAAAATATAGCCCTAAGCACTTCTTTACAAAAGCCCTCTTATACTCGTGTATGTATTTCTTTTATTTTCACGAAATCCCCGTGAGACAGACATGTCCCAGCAATGATATACAGGCCAACCCTGAATTAAACATACAGTCACACCCTGAAACTATGGGCCGAGAGATATATGGTTTATTTTTAAGGATTATTGTGGTGTTTTAGTGAGAGGGTGAGGCTTTCTGGGGTGAGGTTATGGGTTTTATTGCGTGTGAGGTGATAAAAATGATAAGGCTTTTTATTTTGTGTTGGATGCGCGTAGTGATATAGTGCATTTTTAACCGACTTCAAAAAGAGGAGGTTATCAATTCGTGTGTATTTTTTTTTTTTTTTTATGTTTGTTACCGCATAACTCCGTCATTTATGGACCGATTTGAAAAAATCTTTTTTTGTCTGACTGGACATACTTCCAGTTTGGTCCCATTATCATCAAAAGAAAGTTCCGATGATGGGATCCATGAGGAATTGAGGAAACTCCTCAAAAGTTATAGGCACACATATAGCAATTTTAATATTTTTAACAACTAATCAATCATTTGCATTCAGAAAGTGTAATTTGGTGAAGTAAAACTGATGAAGAAGACCACAGATGGCCATCTGAACTTTTCAATAATAAGTATTTTACTGATGACGATTAGATAAGTTTCGGTTATTGTTGCTAAGCAACTATTAATAAGAAATAATGACCTGAATGAATTGAGCGCGGATTGCACAGATTAAATATTGCTTTTATTACCTACTTGACCTGTGTTCAGCCCAACGCTCAGTCGATTTTATTCGATTGTAACAAACAAATATCTGAAAATTTTACAACTTGCCGTACTGAAGTCGGTTTTTTTTTGTTAAAATTATTTTACTATTTTAGTGGTAAACAAGCATACGGCTCGACTGATGTTAAGCAGTTACCTACCGTAGCCTATGAACGCTTTTTAAAAATAAAGAAGTGATTTTAGCTTTAAAAATAAGTATAAAATGTATTTGTTAAACTTACAGAAACAAAACTTGCTGTAGGTATGCACTTTTTTACCACAGCAGCGGGTATCAGTTAGCCGGCAGTTATTGCTGATAGTCTCATTTCTCCATGATGCTTCCTCAATGACGCTTGACAGTAATCACGTATTTATCACTACTCTCTTGTTATAAAAAAGAAATACACAAAAAAACCATATTACACACACACTTTAACTGTTTTACAACACTTTTTATTATATTTATTACGCGTAAAATTACTTCTTGCATATATTACATTATTATTATGGACAATACAAATATATTATACTTTAGCAGCCATTTCCTTTTAGATTTTTACAAATGAATGAAACAATTCAAAAAAGCTTTGCGAACCCCAGGCGTCTCCATTCTTTTGTCATAGACAAAAGCACAAAAGTATAGGAGATGTCATAATCACATGAGTGAATTGAGCGCCGATGGCACAGATTAAATATACTTTTAAAATATTTGACCTGCGTTCAGCCTGACGCTTAGTCGATTTTATTCGATTCAAACAAATAAAATGTATATATCTTTGGTTTAACGTTTTTCTTTATATATTTTAAAATATATTTGAAGTTATTTATACCTATTATATTCTGTCCCATAAATGTATGGTGTACAATAAAAAGTATTCTATCTGTTTATATATTTATATAACTGACAGTGACATCACCAAGGCCTGATCAGAAAATCAGCGCTGCAGTACAAAATGCCGCAGCACAGAGCTGAAATTGGGACCTTTTCTGACATCACACAGGATATACCTACTTATATGTATATATATATATATATATCTTTTTTGTGTTCTAAGCATTTTTTGTGTTGCTATTATGTGTCCATCTTATGTCTACCGTCTCTTATCCTGTGCATGTTCGAATAAATGCTTTCTTTCTTTCTTGCAATACCATAGATATCACTTTCCTGTTGCCGACCCATTTTTTTTTTACACCAGGGCTTTAAAATGCATCCCTGGGTTATGAAAATAATTCTTTTAAAAAGGCATCCCTAAATGAGCGCTGTGTGTTATATTAGTTATTTGGCTGTGGTCAGCTGTAAAGGGGAAGTCTTTCCCCAGTCGGGTTTGATCGCTAGTATGGTGCCCTACCTCTCTTTGACAATATTACCCTAACAATCGATACAGTCTACATTCAAACAGACAACTCAATCTTATCAATATAAATAGGCGCTCTTCGAAAATAGCTGATCATGGTAATAAGTATTGGAATCGATTTTATGCTGAATTTCTTCCGATAATCGAATGACATAAATATTGTGTGTGTGTGTGCGATTTGAATGACATGTCGTTACTTAGGAGAGCCTCAAGGATTATTTGATTCGGTTTCTTTTAGAGTATTACGCAGGTCGATGGTGAAAGTAATACGTATATTTTAGTGTGTGTTTGTAGCATTTTGGCATGTTTTATTATGTATATGCTGTGGTTGTGACTAGGACGCAACACTTTTTTTTTTTGAAAAAGACACCTCCCGCACTAGAGAACAATCTCTGTGTCGCGGGGGACTTTACAAACAAATAAATTAACGGACACAAATTACACCCAGACTCATGGGACACACAAAGTTTTTGTCCTGTGTGGGAATCGAACCCACAACCTCGTGCACAGCAGGCGCATACTGCGGCCACTGGACCACCGAGGCAGTCAATATAAATAGTCATATTGTTGCCACCACATTATTTGAATTGTAATCATAACTTTCAAATTGCAGTTATTGAATTTTATTGAAGTGAAAACTTCTTTTAGCACGGTACGTATATTTTTAGATGAGATAAAATCTCTGAATTCGCGACACCGTTACGAGACGCAGTTTGACATATAGATGTTTCCGAATCGAACCAGTAGTTTTTGAGATTAGTGCGTTCAACCAAACAAACAAACTATTCGATCGATTTTTAAAATTCTTTTACCATTATAAAGCTACATTATCAGCGGGTAACATAGGCTATATTTTATTGAAAAAAAATAAGAGGATCCCTTAGAAATCTAGATAAATGTCCATCCGTGCGAAGCCGGGACGTCCCGCTAGTATTGTTTAAAACTTTTTCTTCTTAGCATGTCGATGGCATAAATTGTGTCAGCCCAGAACCTAGCTACGAGTTTTGCATTTTCAGTAGCGTCCATAAGCTCCTCTAAGGTGCAGGTATCAGGGCACGCGGGACAAGATATCAAGTGCCCCATGGTTTGTGGCTCAGCACCACTTACACTCCGGGGTTTAACATCGAATTTGTTAACATCGAAGGGTTCTCAAGAGCTAAATCAGAAATTCTTTCCGATTTATGCCGCAAAACTCACTGTGACATTCTTTGCGTCCAAGAGACCCACCGAGGCGAAACCCAGAGTCGGCCATACATTCCAGGACTTACGCTTATCGCTGAGATCTGTTTAAAACTGCTACACCACAAGTATCTGTATCTATGGAGTACAACCAATGGTGATTACGCTTTGAGTAATAATGGTAATGGTTCCTAACATCGTCCGATATACCTTCATGGCAAAGGCATCGTCGGTATAAGAAGTATTTGTTTAACAAATTACTGTGTTACTTTTCTATTTAGTTGATTACATATCGAATGATTACTTAAAGCTTGAAATGGATGACGTGGAGTAATAAACTCCTCGTATGCCGTATATATTTTGTTTTACACACTGTTGCCTATGAAAAAATATACGGAGCTTTTTCTCACAGTAGATTAATCCGTTTAGGCGATTTGTTCCAAATTCGTCATCTTCCAAATTGGTCATATTCCAGAGTCGTCATATTCCAAACCCGTCTCTTTCCAATCTCGTCATATTCCAGATTTATTATATTCCAAACTCGTCATACTATGTACAATCGCCTGCATAATTTATAGAAATCCTCCAAGTTGAATCATGTAAATCTTTTAGGATTATCAATAGACTAGCTTTTAACCGCGACTTAGACCGCATGTTTTTTTTTAAATTAGCGAATCGAACTTAAAAGGTCAAAATAAAGTAACTGTTAAAATAATGACATTGTAAGCAAAAGCGCGGGCTTGCTTTTTACAATATTTTTATAATAACTCTACTTTTACAAATAACTACTAAATTTACAACACCAATATCAAGCATCCAACGCTTTTTCTTACATAATATTATTAATTTTAAAACTTTAAACTACCGATAAGGTTGGTTACCTATGAAAACTTCTTGGGAAGGTTGATACGTATAAAACCTTTTAATGAGTTGTAATTTGCGGAAGATGGCGGAATTCTAGACAAAATTTAAATAAAATTATTATAATAATATTAATTTAGTTTTCTATATTTTAATAGGTACTTTGCTATTCCGGATAGAGACGATCATGCACGAAATCAAATATCATTAAAATCAGTTCAGCCGTTTTCGGGTTGTAAATGGTGTAGTACAATCTGTCCTGATACTAATCTTCAAAGCACCTGTTCACGATTTAAAATGACTGTACAATGACGAGTTTGGAATATGACGAATCTAGAATATGACGAATCTGGAATATGACGAATCTGGAATATGACAAGATTGGAGAGTGACGAGTTTGGAATATGGCAAATCTGGAATATGACCAATTTAGATGATGACGAATCTGGAACAAATAGTTTAGGCGTTTTGTCGTGTGTGTTTTTCAAAAATTCAAATTCATTTAGATCAAATTCAAGATACTTTTGAACGACAAAACAAATAAGAATTGGAATCTGTTTTCCGTAGATGGGTAATCCTTTTCTAGAAAAGACAGAGAGACCTCTCCATGCCGCGGAAATACTTGAAGCGGTCTTGCGCCTGATCTCACATTCAGGAACACAACTACACTGTGTAGTTATTTAGCTGTGGTCTTCTTGAGGTGAAAGTCCGTTCCCAGTCGGGTTTGCTCGCTAGTATGGTGCCCTCCCTCTTTGGAAAATGCGATAAAGTGTGACATTTGCCTTATACTTTTACCCACTTAGTTACTTACTTACTTATGGTGTACAATAAAGAATTATAATATCTATCTATCTACTTATCGGTCCACATCGGAGTGCCCTTAAATTTATACGTGCATTCAATACCTAACTCCACCTTCCCCTCTTTAAATTTTTAAGACTGCCCGATACGATCAGTTAAAAGTACTTTTGTCTAAAAAATCATTTTGCCCGTTACATTAATTTTGCTAAGAAGATTTTAAATTAGGTCGTAATTTTGAATCCTTAAAACTTTAATAGCCCGTTCAGGTTGTCCAGAAATATAAATGTACAATTAACGAACACAAAATACACCTCCACTCGAGACAACTATTGATTACACAATTTTTTGTCCTGTGTGGGGATGGAACCTACAACACGCCGCACAGTGGTAAAGGCGAGGTAACCCCATAAGCCACTAATTCAACCGTTCAGTCAAATATTATAAAACGGTTTACCTATACATTATAAGATAACAAAAGTAGGTACTAATATAGGGTGGTAAAAACCTCTACCTACCCATTAGGGAATATAGCGTGATATTACGTTATGACGGTGAAGGAAAACATGTCTTAGAAGAAATTCTAAAGACATGTCTGATTCACCAACCCGCATTAGGCCAGCGTATATGAATTAAGGCCTAAACCCTCTCTCTCTCTTGATATAGGAGAAGATTTCATCCAGATCCGTTCAGTAGTTTTTGCGAGAAAGAGTAAAAAACATACATCCACGCATCCATACATTCTTACAAACCTTCGCGTTTATAATATAAGAAGGATTTTAAATGTCAGATTTTAGAAATCAAAGCAAAAAAAATTAAGATTCTAAAACAGTAGCCAAGACAATTTATTAATCCAAGCCCCTCTTTGGGGTGGGGAGCACCCCTCTATGGAGATTTATTATGCCTACAATGTTATCTAAAATTAATCTCTGATTCCACGTGAAGCGAAATTTAAAAAATAAGGAAGGTTTTTGCAAACGGACGGATTGAAGTCTTCTGTTAAGTGAAGGAATTAAAATATCTTTGTAAACGAATTGGATTGGGGAAGTTATTAGGTAGGCTATTTTAAAGTTGCTGATGGCGTTATTTTAAATATAATGTTGCTTTGAAGATTGCCGGCAATTCTATTGGGTTTTCATACCGATATAAGTTATTTAGTTTTTAATTTTGTCAAAAATATTTTTTATTGCATGTATTTTTTTTTTCTTCTATACTACTTGGGTGGCAAACAAGCATACGGCCCACCTGATGTTAAGCAGTATCCGTAGCCTATAGACGCTTGCATTACCATAGGTATCACTTGCGTGTTGCCAACCTATTTTTTTACACCAGGGCTTTAAGATGGAAGTAACCCTGGGATAGGAATACGTATCTTTCAAAACGCATTCCTAAATGAGCGCTGGAGACCTGTACTCACACACAGGAACACAACTACACCGCTGTGTGTAGTCATTTGGCTGTGGTCTTCTGTAAGGTGGAGGTCCTTCCCCAGTCGGGCTTGCTCGCTAGTATGGTGCCCTACCTCTCTTGATGATAATTTATTTCAAATATTAAACCACAACAGCCTATTCGCATGACGAATTTTGACATTTATTTATAAATATTGGTCCTGGGTGGGAATCGAACCCACGACCTCCGGCGTAGCAGTCAGTGTCACTAACCACTAGACCAACAGGCCAGTCATATGACATTATTAAGAATATTAATAAAATAGTCGGTGCATCAGATTTTTTTTGTATATTTTGTTATACCGCTAATTTTTCAAAGTCAAGGTGGAGAGAAAAGGTTAGTAAAGATTACTGGTTGGCCGGTATCTGTAGCTATGGTTTCTGTTGCAGGCTGTAAAAAGGACAACACAAGTATCAGTAAAAATGTTAGTAGACATATAATTATTTATAAATTCAGAAATACACGCACAGAAAAGTACGAGGGTATAGAATTATATTAGAATTTTCTTAATAGAAATTAATTTATAAAGGACTAGGTAGCTGTTGCCCGCGGCTTCGCCCGCGAAGATGTCGGTTATCGCTGCAAAAAGTAGCGTATGTGTTATTCTAGACCATAATCTATCTCTGTGCCAAATTTCATCCAGATCCGTTTAGTAATTTTTAGGTGAAAGAGTAACAAACATTAATCTATCCATAGTAGGTAAGGAAGATTGATAGGGCGAGAGATTACCTCAGGAAGAAGATCATATAGAGGAATTACCAATCGAGGGCATGAGAAGAAGAAATGCTCAAGGGCATATTAAGCTTTTAAATAACGTAACGATAGGAGACCCGGACCCAGAAATAGGACATTAAATAGGTTGCTATTATTATATAAATTTAATAACAACATATCATAATACCCTTGTCAGAAATGTCAATTGGTGCCATTCTGCAATACCCTCAGAATAGTATCATAAACATTTTATTAGCGCGAGCTTGACAGTTAAAATGGTAGTTAAACACAGGTTAATTATCATGTGTCCACATTAAATTTATTAGACTAATATCCGAGCACTTTATGTATTTACAAGGTACCAATATAGTGTGCGTAAATTTAGTGTTAGGTACCGAAAAGTGTTAGGTGTTGAAAGCTTTTTGGGTGGTTTATTATGGGTCAAATTCGACCGTCATTATTTAAATCGAAAGTGGGGAATAATATTTTTTCGCTTTTTTAATACTACTTGAGTGGCAAATAAGCATACGCCTGATATTAAGCAGTTACTGTAGCCTATGGACGCTTGCAATACTAGAGCCTCTAGACAAGTGCATAAGCGATAGTCGAATCGAAAAGTCGAAAAATAAAATGTATGGGATTTGACGTAAGTCTACGATATAATGGCGTAAACTTACGTCAAATCCCATACATTTGCTTATTTGACCTTTCATTTCGACTACCGTTTATGCCACTTGTCTAGAGGGGCAGAGATATCACTTGCGTGTTGCCAACTCATTTTCTTTCCATCAAGGCTTTAATATGGGAAGTATCCCTGGGATAGGAATACATTTATTTCAAAACACATCACTTAATGAGGGATGCATTTTGAAGGAAACGGTTTGAACAGTAAAAAAGGTTTCCCATTTATTTCATAAGCCGTTACCAAGTGCCTGCTGGTGGTAAATATACTAAACACCTAATTAATGTAGCGCAAATAATCATACAACTACCCTCACAATATTATGTTTTTGTTCACTTTAGTTTGACAAGTAGACTTTGATGAGGGTACCTCATCAATCAGAATGTTTGATTTACGTCGATGGCTTATGATCACAGATGGACTATCTACCTCCTGCAGCTTTACTTTCATATTTAGTTAGTTATAGAAACTATTATTACTGCCAGAGAACAGATTAGGAGAGGTAAGGCACCATACTAGCGAACAAGCCCGACTGGGGAACGACCTCCACCTTGCAAAAGACCACAGCCAAATAAATACATATATCGGTGTAGTTATATTTCTGTGTGTGAGTACAGGTCTCCAGCGCTCATGTATAGATGCGTTTTAAAGAAACGTTTTCCCATCCCAGGGTTACTCTATTTTAAGGCCTGGTGTAAAAAAATGGGTCGGCAACATGCAAGTGATATTGCTATTGCAAGCGTTCATAGGGTGGGGTAACTGCTTAACATTAGGCGGGCCGTATGCTTGTTTGCTACCCATGTAGTATAAAAAGATTTTTTTTCCAACATGCGGAACAAACTCTGTATCGCGGACTAGTAAATTCAATTAACGGACACACGAAGTACACCCAGACTCGTAACAAACAATTCTGAATTACTCAAATTTTTCTCGCGTGCGGGTATAGAACCCACGAGTTACAATACGCTGCGCAGTGGTCAGGCACTAAACCAGCCATGTAGTAAATTATGCTTAGGACTGCTGACTCCCTAAATGCCCCTAATTTTTTATAATGCTCGCACTTACGTGGAAGAACTTGCCAAACGGAGACTCTTTTTTTTTCTTTTTTTTTTAAAACAACTCCCGCAGTCGAGAACAAGCTGTGTCGCGGGGGACTTTACAAACACAATTAACGGACACAAATTACACCCAGACTCAGGACAATTCTTTGTGGGTCACACAAAGTTTTGTCCTGTGTGGGAATCGAACCCACAACCTCGTGCACATCAGGCGCATACTGCGGCCACTGGACCACCAAGGCAGTCACATACAATTAACGGACTCTGAAACATAAAGAACCGAGATATTGATGGACATCATGGAATCCCCAAATAGACTCACCAATCTACAAACCGTCCGCAGTAAACGTAGCTTAACATTTTCAGACATAGCTATGAACCTCCATTGTAACACTATTCTATTCATCAAACCCACACAAGTTTATTGCGTATATTTTATGCACAATGAATATGCAAGCAAAGTTCTCTAGTTTCATTTTATTAAGGTAAATGTACCAGTAGTTGATACTATAGTGAGAAAAAAGCACGTTTTCATTAATATCTATGTATTTATTTTAGTTAGAATTTTCAAAGTAAGTAACAAATATTAATCAGTCTTTGATTTCTCTTACATTGAACTTAAGTAAAGATTATAAGTGTTATTTATTTTAATATAGATTTTTTTCGAAGGGACTAAAAATGTACCAGTAATTGATGGGCAAATTTCCAATTGTCCCAGTAATTGACTATGAGTTTTTCAAGCTAGTGACCCAGTACTTGATAAGTATACTCTTTACAAAAAATACAATTAACTAAAAAAATCACAGTAATGGTAGAAAATAATTCACAAAAATTAAAATCACGTA